>OX940956.1:10980843-13380843 GCA_954870475.1 Euphrasia confusa
ATATTTCTAGAAGTTGGTATATCAAGTCAAAGCCAACAACAGTAGTTTAGAATTTTATACTATAAAAGGGTATGGGCAAAGTTAACAAGATAGAGTATAATATGTATGGGCATCATTTATAAATGTTACTTATTACTGTTTCAAGATTACATTTATATCAAATTCTATTCTTTAAGTATATCATTCTTCCTTATTTGGCTAACAATGCTATTGATGAAAAGAAAACTTTGGTTATATTACTTTCATGAAATTTGAAAATTATCCAAACTTACAAGAAACCCTGAATAAGCCATCACAGACAATTAGACAGAAGAAATTTCTAAAATGCACCAAACAAACACATTGCAATCTAAGTATGATTTGTGCAAAAACCAGATCTAAATTAAAAAAGACATCATAAATTAACAAGAGGGCATTTGGTCTAGTGGTATGATTCTCGCTTTGGGTGCGAGAGGTCCCGAGTTCGATTCTCGGAATGCCCCTTATTTTTTTTTCATATTCTTCAGCCATCAACCTTTTTTTTTTTTTTTTTTTTACTTTGTACTTTTACTTTTTCCTTCTTTTATTCACCCCTCCCTTCTCTGATCAGTACCAGTTTACCTACTCAGATTTTTTATATTCATTTGGCATTTTATTCTAACTTATGATGTATATATATATATATATAAACACAAGCACAAAATATCCTAATATAAGCCACTATGACACTACAACCTCAGAACATATATTCCTCACACATTTCACGTTCACTGAACACACAAACACACTACATACATTTCAGATACACACATACTCACACTAGGAAAACATGTCTACATGCACACAGATGCATCCCACACACAAAGAAAGTTACAAATCGTAGATTTTTATTAATACATACTTTGGTATAGGGGATTTGAAGTCTTCACAAAGTGACGACACAAAATTCAAATTCATGAAATTCAAAATCTCTAAACCACAAACAAGGATGAAGGATGGTTACCCCTAACTAGCCACAATTGACAATTAAGGAAATCTAAACAACACCAAAAATAACTAGCAATCTGCACAAGATACATAGCATAAAACAGTATGAGTAATGCAAAACGAGCTTTAACAAGATGTCATTTGGGTAAGAGAGGTCCTGCATTCGATTCTCGGAATGCCCCTTATCTATTTTTTCTTATTGTTAATAAGTTAAATATTTTTCTCTACTTTTTGTCCCCTTCTTTTCCTTCCTACCACTTCAACTACTCTGGGTTTTTTTACATAGCTTTTCACAGCCTAATTCCTCCATTGAAATAAAATAAAATAAAAATAAATGTAAACCCTAGCACATAATTAATTCATGGGAAACAATTTTAAAAAAATAAGTAGGCATACATTAAATAAACCTGCAACTTGACCTAAATCTCGGATTCAAATAAACAAAAAAAAAAATGCTGACAAGCCCATGTTCTGAATTAATTACAGTTATTGCTAAAACAGGCACAAGGGAGAATCAGTCTAAACAGGCATATAATTAACAATAAAAATAGATTTACAATCAAAGAATCAAGAAATAGAATCAACCCACTAGCCAAAACACATGCCAAAATCAGCTGTATTACGAATAAGGAAAAAACACGCAAAACTTGAATCTTGATCAGAAACCAAACTGTTTTTTTTTAAATACAATCACCTTGTTTAGCCGAGTTTCTAGCGATTTTTTTGGTGTGAGAGGGATTGCCGGAATGTAGTCTCCGACTCTCCGTGGCGGCGCGACGCAGCAGTCAACAGTGGAGTGTGTTTTTGGGGTGGGTTGTTGAAGTGTCGGCAAATTTATTTAAAATAGTTTTTATTATGGGTTTCTTTTTTAAATAAAGATAGAAATTCATCTTTTTTTTAGTTATAGTTATTTAATTTACAATTTGAAAAAAAACTAGTTTGAATCAAAAGAACTCATAACTAAAATTCAAGACACTATTATTTTGTTTAGCATAAAAATAAAATTTTACTTTTTATTTTTGATAAAAGAAAATTTGAACATATTTTTTAATGTCATGTCATATTAAATTGAAAAATATGTAATATAAAATTTCAAATATTATAAAAATAAATAAAATAAATATAATATAATATGAAAATAAAATTTAACAAATCAAATATAAATTAAAAGAAAAAATCTGGGATTTAAAAAAAACATTTAAAATTTATAATACCTCTAACCAACTAATTATACACTATTTTTTAAATTATAAATAAATTGTATAATTAGTTGAGACAAAATTAATACAGTATTTGTTTTATAAAGTATTATGTATTACAATAGAATAATTTGATGTATAAAAGACAATTTTATAAAATTTTAATTCACTTTACTTTATTATGTATAAATTAAATACTTATTTTTTTATTAATTTTTTATTTGATGAGGCAGCTAAAACCTACAAATTTACCTAAAAAATTAGTAGGATTACTAGCTAGTGAAATTGGGAATTCACATCATTAATTATTAATACTATAATGAAATAAAAGTAAATTATTAACAAATTATTACTATAATGATATGAAAGTAGATTATTAATTTACCCAAAAAAAAAAGATCTTTTACACCAAAAGACAAAGGGTTAATATTAAACCATCGTGAAAATGAGCTTTTACACTTGCACCAAAATTCTCATGTTAAAATCGAACATGTAAAAACAGGACCAACATCATTCTGAGCTCAAACCCATTGCTCAATTTCCGCTTTACCCTTTTTTTTCTCCCATGAATACTTAAATAATCATCGATTCATCATACACTGAAACAATTCCAACACCATATATGTAAAATCAACCTTTTCCTTTCCTGTTAAATAAACCACTTGAAAAAAAATCGTACACTCTAGATGGATCGTCAAGGCAAACACCTCCTCAAACTCCATACTTAGAAAGCATACCACGAGCGAGCTCATCAGAATCCACCTCGTACAATACACACCGCAAAAACCAGACAAGATAACGCACATTACTTTTCACACATGATTCTCCTGCAAGTGCCTCTTGGGTTCCCTTTCCGAATACCCATGCCTCCCCAGCCCGTTTCTATCCACCGGGCTCGAAGGCTTCCTTTTCCGCCCGCTCAATCTACTGGGAGATTGATACTCTCCATCATCCTCAAACGGCTCGACTTCCCCTTCTTCCACAGCGTCAAAATCATTAGGTCTCGACCGGTTCGAATCCCTCTCCCGTTTCTCGACCGGGACCTCAATATCCTCCAGTTCCATCTCCAGCTCATCCATGGGGTCCACTTTGCGGGATATATCCCCAAGGGCCTTCCTCCTTTCAAACGCTGCTTTGAGCTTCTCCCGGTCGAGCTTCTTGTTAGCATCCTGAGGTGACAAATTCTTACCATGATAATTATCCTTCATTTCTGCCGTATTATTGTTATTATTAGTATTGTTGTTTTCCCCTCGTTCATTGTGCTGAACGTCGTTGATCTCACTTTCCTCCCTGCCAGCTGGCATGTCGGTGCTGGTTTCAGAGCCGTTATTGCGTGTTTGGGAGATTTTAGGAGGACCGTTGTGACTATTCGCAAGGGCTTGATCGGGAACAGGCCTGGGCAGTGCGGGCTTCAATGATGACAATGCTTTCGAGGTGGATCCACCGTGGGAGGAACTACGGCTGGCAATATGTTCTTCAGTGGGAGGGGCATTTAGAGGAGGTGGTCTTTCGGTGGCACCAGCACTCCCTTCGGCTTCACTAGCCTGAGGTTGGGGCACTCGGTTCTGTTCGTATAACTCCAGCATCTGATTGCTGACCTCTGAAAGGGACATAACATTCCACGGTTAAAAAGGGACAATGCTCTTCTATTTATTAAGAGAATAAACATGAACAAATGTATTGTATGTAAATGCAGTTAGTTTCACTATATATCTCCCTTTTCTCCTCTCTTCTAAATATCAACAAAACTTCAGATGCAATGGATACGGAAAAAAAAATGCTGATGCCGTTCAGCCTAATTAGAGAAGACACCAATTTCTTCTTGAAATTAATTATCTAATACAAACCAAAACTACAATCACCCTCTTCAGGTTTGTAACTTACCTAAAACAGGATATCAGATACTTACCCCTAAGTAGATCAAAGAAAATAATGAATCTTCAAACAATTTGTAAGAAGAGAAAAGAGTGTCAGGGGGTGTTCACAATCGAAAGAACAAATTACTTTGTGTGTAATTAGACCTAGACTAAAGGATATTTTTTTATTTCACCATAAATTCACTCTACAGTAAATTTAACTTATAAATGTGAAGCATGTGTTATTCTATAGAGGTTGGACTTAGTAGTGTATTGTGATATCAAGATGTTGGGTGTATTTATAATTTTATATAACCAACATCATTGCATGTGTGTGTGTACCAACATCATTGTGTGTGTACACAAGCCAAGCCAACCAAAGGAAGGGGCAAGCAGAGGGCACCAACCCTCCAATTGGCGTGGGGTGACATCAAACTCCTGCCACCAAACCTTCTCACCATCATGTGGAAGCTTTACTTTTAAGAACTTGGCAGCCAGGAAGATTGCACCTGCCGCAATATGGTAGGGCTTAAATTGCAAGCACAGAGATGTCCGGAGCCTGCATATGCCGTGTTTCTATAGGGGTCAACAAAAATGAAAAAAGAGGAAAAATCGGGCCCCCATAAAATAAGATACAGTAGTAGTGCATCATTATTCGTATCATTACCCATCATTAACAAAATTCCATGCAACTTGAGCTAAGGCATTTTGGGCAACCTTAAATTTTTTAATTGCCTCAACAAGGGGTTTATACGGATGGTTTACATTGAGGTCGTAACCGAGTGTTCCAAGAACAACCCTCTCTCCCAGCAAAACAAGTTCTTTTTGCTGTTCATATACATCCTGCACATGGTAATATGGTATAATAGACATTGAATAGTACCAGTTCAAGAGATATTTCTTTGAACAATCTCACACATAAAAAAGAAGACAGCTTGTGTATGTTGCATGTTTTTCACCTTCTGCTTGATCTTTTGTAAAGCTGCAGGGTCTTTTTTATGGATCATCTCATATGAAACGAGAATAACATCTTTTAGAGGACGAGGAGTTTCTTCTACTTTTCCCGCAAGAAACATGCATACTGTGGCAATGGTCTACAGAAAAATAGAAGACAAGTCAGTTTACTATCAATTGTGTCCAAGTGCCAAAAATGTTATAACTACTAGTAAACCGATAGTGTCATTGGCATTGCCGATTCTATATGTCAATAATGTCTATTTTTTCTCCTTGTGCTACTGAGTTTCTTTTCGTTAATATTATTGCCTTACTGGTAATAATATTGTCCAATTTTGACTCTCTAAGCCTGAAAGACCAGCTTAATAGGTATTAACTTTCATGCATGGCAAGATACACCAATAGACAACTTAAAATATAAGTTCTGGATCACTCCGTAATTGGATTAAGGCAGGTTGTAAGCAAAAACCCATTTTGGTTTTTAAATCACCAAAAGACATGACAATGTTGTTTTTACAAACTATGGCAACTCAAATTTCACATATTTATCGTCCCCATCAAGCTTTCTGGAGGAAGCAGCAATATTAAATCTGAAATAATAACTTTCTGGAGGAAGCAGCAATATTAAATCTGAAAACTGATTGCCTAAAACTAAATCTTATAGGTATATGATACACAGTCATTGCCAATAAAACCCCTGGCAAGATTTTTATTGACTAGATATAGATAATGAATAGCAAAGAGAAACAAAATTAAGTCACTAACTTACCCTGCGGTCATTTGTCAAATGGGACTGACGTAGGAAGAAGCGGTGAGAGAATATAATTGCTGTAGCAATTGTGACCTGTGGCCTGCATTATTAAGCATTCAGGATTATACTAAGACAAATTGATATTTAAAATATTTTATCACAAAAAAGATGACTTCAGAGAAACTATGGAGGAATGGTCGAATTAGTGCAAAGACTTTTTATGCAGGTGATGATCAGGGATAGAGTCCAGATTTATAGATGATGCAGGCTAATCTAAGAAGAAATATGCAGGGGTTTGGGGTAGAATAAAAAATGGATCATTGTTAATTAGTTACCTAGTTACTTGAAAAAATAGAAAAATAAATGATATTTTAAATATTACATTTTTCCTTTAGTGTTTGAGTATCTCACTGACGAAAATTCATGTAATGGCATTAGGAACACAAACTTGAGTGAGAATGAATCTCAAATTTATATAGGAATTAGGATCATATCCACTTTAAACCAATTTAAACTAGAATGACTCGTATCTTAGCATGTCTCCATGAAGGAAAGCTGGTAATCTTATCATTATAGACTAAACATAATCGTTCTGCTCTCTATGTATTTATATAGCTAAGAAGTCAAAATTAATGTTAACGAACTTCTACAATATAACTCACACTGTAAGAAACGATCAAAAGCAATAACCTCGGAAGAAACACATAAAATAAAAAGACATGCAAATTCAAGAACAAACAGAACTTACACTTTTAGTCTCATTCCTAAATCTTGTAAAAACGTGCAATATGCCTTGCGTAGATAAGTCTCTTTCTTCAAATCAATACCATCTCGCCTAGAAGGGGAGTTTTCTTCAATTTCCTTCCTAGAGAAATACCAACGTCCACCATTTTCTTCTGGATTTTCCTGAAAAACCTTAGGGGTCCCTTCAGGAGTTCCATGATGGGAGGGCTCACCAGATAACAAGCCTGCCATTTCAACTATTTTTCCCCAACAGAATGATGCAAGGAATACTGGACAGGTCTCTTCTTAATAAAAAAAAGTTGCGCTCAGACAACCTTTGCCTTCAGCAGGCTCACTATCACTAAGGTAATGCAAATTGCTTGTTTGGGAGGAGTTATTAACAAACAAACTAAACAAAAAGAAAATAAAACAATTAGAAGAAGGATATAATTAATGGCTAAGAAAGAACACATTTGAGGTATGAAACAATCTGACAAAAGAAACTTAAATAATACAATTAAACATAGGAAATAATTAAATGATAAGAAATGAGAGTGTTTAAATCAATAGGAGACTCAGAAGTATCTAAAATATGAAAAATGACAACACAACACATCATGCTCAATTCTGTAGAGAATGACTTGCAATCATTAATCAAACCGAGACCCTTTAGAGGAGATATGAAACAATGAGGAAACTAAAGCAGCATCCACAGTACACAATAAATGCTATATTATCTCGAGTTGAAAAAAAAAATGATAAATGCACCCTATTCAATGGATTTAGTCAGCTTTTTTTCTTTTCCTTTTGTGGATTATTACACAAGAAATTTACTAGTGTCAACGATTTTATATGAGAAATTACTACAATCGAATCATCGATTACTTTGAATATACTTGTAACTTCTAATCTATCTGGGAAGGGCAGTACTCTGGGTGAACAGAAAAATTAGAAAACAAATATACTAATTGATGACCTTATTCTTAGTTGATAATTCCCTATTTCACATATTGTATTAGAAATACACAGAGTCTTGAAAACTCACACAGGGTTTCATGAATAAAAGAAAGCAAGATTCTAAGCTAATGATTCACTATTACAAATAATCTCCCTCAGTGAATCGACATATGCTCCTTTGATATCATATGATTTTAGGCGACTTGACATTCAAGAGAAAAGGACAAAGAAAAAACTGAGGCGAAATATTAACAATATAATAATAATGAAAGGTTAAATCTTTACAAAACCAACATTCAGTTGAAACGCAGAGAAGAAAATATCAAGAAATTGGGGTAATTTTCGCCGAAGATATAAAACCTAACCCCAAATACGCAATAAAAAGAAATAGGGCAAAACTTCTGTTCGAACAAAGATTGGTACCAAGAAAAAAGAAATAAACTTACGACCATGCGGATGGTTGGCCACGGAATTGGCTTACGACGCCGGTCACAGAGGCGGCGGGACGACGGCTCGGTGGCGTGAGGGCTTTGACGAGGGCTAAAGAGAGACGAAAATAATTCCCAGATCTTTATTCAAACAATTTAACAAATGTTGAGGGCTTCTCTATAATTATAAATATCTTCAGTGGCCGAACTACAAATTCTATTATTGTTTTTACTGTTTATATCTTTAATAAATTGATTTTGTTATGTAATTTTGATACATAGATTCAATGTTCTAATAAATTATTTCGAATCTATACATATATAATTTCTGGATCCACTAATACACGTGAATCAATAGAAAACTAATAATAATGTGGTGTTCATATTATAAATTATAAATAAAAAAATTATAAATTATAAATAGAATATTATTAAACATATTTAAATTTTATATAAATTCTAAATAGTAATTTGAAATTATATATTTTTGGTAATAATAATTAATCATCATCTTAAATATATAATATACGTTTTTAATTCTCTTCTCAAAATTCTTTCCATTAATATTAATTTAATTTCAATTAATGGTATATCATAAAAATCGATCTCTTCCTATTCTCTAATTCACCAAGAGTTAAAAAAAATTGATTAAACTTTTTAGGTATATTATTTAGGTATATTAACGTATGTTATATTAATATAATTACATTTATGTTATCTCATTTCCTTCATGTTTATCAAGCAAATTCAATTTTTTTTTATATTTTTATTTATTTTTCATCTTTATAATTTTTATTTTCTATTTATTTTGATTTTTCCCCACCGGTTTTAGGTATTTGTTGGATGCGTTTGACACTCGAGAAATGCAGAGACGATAAACGGAATGCAGAGACGAGAAACTCTTCTCCCACCAGACCAGAGGCTCCTCAATCGGGTATGATGTAAATCGAGGAATGTGCCCGAGTAGCAGAAACACTTGGGAGAGAGAGCCAATAGATCTAATCCCATGACTAATTTCATAATATTTCAATGAAAATTTGTCATATCCGAGATTCGAACTCTGCGTCGCCGGGAAATTTCACCAACATTACCACAAACCTTACCACTCGGCTATGCACCAAGAAGCTTACATACTATAAATTACATCAAACAGGTGAAATTCTTGAAAATAATAAAATTTTCATAATTAAGATAACTGTTAATAATAAGATTAATACGAGTTTACAAATTTAAGTGAGAGTACAATTATTAAATAAAATAATTTCTTAGTCCATTAATAAATTTTTAACGAAATTCGTTGGAGATTAAATAAAATTTTAGATTATTTCAATCAAATAAATCATGTGCATCGCACGGGAAGTGGTACTAGTTAAATCAAATTTATAATTCAGATGGGTATTCGAATACAAATTTTGAATATCGTTACAAATACAAATTGATTATTAATATATTTAATTCGATTCGATTGAAAATGAATCTTTAGGTGTTGATTAAGTTTTAAGAGTAAATCACGATTCTACCTTGATATTTTCTCGAATTAAAAAAAAAGCTAATCATTGAATAATAAAAATACTTTAAAATTTAAATTTATTTTTACATAACGAAAATTACATCATCAATAGATGCAATTTATGAAATGAAAAAAAAAATACAAAAGACAATGAAATAATTTTTTTAGAAAATTGTGTTTAAATTTATAGGACGATTTTGTAATTAATCAAAATTTAAATGCAATTATTTTTAATTATTTATTTAATTAAGTTAAGTTAATTTTATAAATAAATTTTACCATTTATCAATTTCTTAATGCAACCTAATTAATTAATATAATTAATAAATTAATTTAACAAATTAGTCACCTGGATTACTTCACATGTACGTACAACAATTTGAAATTAATTAATTTAGTTAATTTATTACTAATTCATATGACAATTCATTTAATATTTTTTTCTTATTTATGATAATTAAAATCTTCTTACTAAATTTAATTTTGACATAAAATCAATAAATTCTTATTTATGATAATTCAAAATTTATTACTAAATTTAATTTTGACATAAAATCAATAAAATGTAATTAGATCATTCTTACCAAATCTATATTAATACTATATATAAGTTTCTCATGAATGAATTTTGGTAACCTTAATGAATTCCAAATTTGAACTACTTTAATTTTGTTATTGTGATTTTCCACAGTCAAATTAAATCATAAATATTTAATTTGAATATATTTTTCCTATATAAATCGCTCCTTCTCAACATAGAAGATACACAACTAACAATGGCGAAACTAATCATGTTCTTCACCTTCTTGCAATGCATCATCTTTGGTATATTTCATGTTCCTCACCTTCTTGCAATGCATTGTCTTTGATATATTTCAATGTATCGTTATTATGAGTTTGCTCAATCGTATACGGTGATGCGGATTAATTAATATGTTTTTCAGGAGTTCAAGTGTACGCGGTGCCTTACGAATACTCGTACACACCGGAGGTCAATACAAAACTCGTGCTTGGAGTCTTAATATTGTTATTTTTATTATGTACATAATTTATTTGTTTTCATCGCATGTAATACGTTAATTCAGTGTTTGGCGAATCCATTGAGGCCTCAATACGAAGGCGGGGTGGTCGTGAATCCTGAATTGAACCAAGGTTTGAAAGGATGGACAACTTTTGGAGACGCATTGTTGACAGAAGCGATGTCTGAAGACGGCAACAACAAATATATCGTTGTGTCTAACAGAAATCAATCATTTCATAGTGTCACGCAAACCTTCAATCTAGAAAAGGATAAACTTTACACTTTTTCGGGTATTTCTCTTCCTTGACCTTTTTACAAGCACTACAATATCACATATTGATTTTCTTTTCTTTTTGTATAGCTTGGCTGCAAGTGAGCAAGGGAAGTGCAGAAGTAGCAGCTATTTTCACTAGGGATACAAAATATGAAACTGCTGGTTGGGCCAAGGCCCAAAATGGTTGCTGGTCCATGTTGAAAGGCGGCATTGTCGTCAATGTTTCCGGCCCATATCAACTCTATTTCGAGGTTGTCATTCATCAAAATTCACATTTATAAATTATTTTTCGAATACAAAAATTCTTACTGATTTTTTTTTCATTGTTTTTTAAACAGAGCCAAAATATTGAAGTTGATATTTGGGCTGATAGCATCTCATTGCAACCATTTACAAATGAAGAATGGAACTCTCACCAACAACAAAGCGTGGAAAAGGTACTTCAAAATAATTTAATTTCACAAATTTTTATTATAATTATTTTAAAAATAATTATCTAATCAATAGTCACAATTTTTTATACAGGTGCGGAAAACAAAGGTGAGATTCGAGGCGGTCGACCAGAGCGGCCGCCCGATCCCCAACGCCACCGTCACCCTCAAACAGCGCAACTCCCGGTTCCCGGTCGGATGCGCCATCAATCAGAACATCCTGAACAACGGCGCGTACCAGAGCTGGTTTTCCTCCCGGTTCAAGCACACCGTCTTCGAGAACGAGCTTAAATGGTACGCCACCGAGAAGTCCCGCGGATCCGAGGACTACTCGACCGCCGACGCCCTCGTCAAATTCGCCCAATCCCGCGGAGTCTCGATCCGCGGCCACAACGTGTTCTGGAACGACCCGAAGTACCAGCCCGGGTGGGTCCCGGGCCTCTCCTCCAACGATCTCTGGGCGGCGGCGAACAAGCGGATCTTCTCCGTCATGAGCCGCTACAGGGGGCAGCTCTTCCACTGGGACGTCGTCAACGAGAACCTCCACTTCAATTTCCTCGAGAGCAAGCTCGGCCCGGACGCCTCCGACGTCTTCTACAAAAAGGCGAACCAGATCGACGGGCGTACGACGCCGTTTCTGAACGAGTACAACACGATCGAGGAGGCCGGCGATTACGCGTCGTCGCCGGCGAGGTACCTGCAGCGGATCGAGTATTTGAGGAAGAGCGGGTACAACGGGCCGCTCGGGATCGGGCTGGAGGGGCATTTCGGGCCGGTGAATCTGGCGTACACGAGGTCGGCGATCGATATCCTCGCGTCCTCGAAGCTGCCGATTTGGGTTACCGAGCTGGACGTGAAGGCTGGGCCCAATCAGGCATCGGACTTGGGCCGGGTTCTGGACGAGATTCATTCGCATTGGGCCGTCCAGGGGATTATGATTTGGGCCGCCTGGAGCCCACAGGGCTGCTACAGAATGTGTTTGACGGACAATAATTTCAGGAACTTGGCAACCGGCAACGAGGTGGACGGGTTCAAGAATCGACTTGCCCTCGTCGATGATTTCTCCGGGGCCACGGACTCCGACGGCTTCGCCGAGGTCTCGCTGTTCCACGGCGAGTATGACGTCGAGGTGGCCCATCCTAATGGAACTGAATTGTTCGTCTCGCGACAAATTGAGGTTGGGCTAGAGGAGAAAATAGGAGATGCTGCTTCTACAACTGCTACTCATCGATTCTCGTTTGTTGTATGAAATATTGAAACGTGTAGTGGTGTATGAAATATTGAAACATATAGCCAATGTAGGGGTAAGGATGAAACGGGATCAGAGAATCTTGTCTCGTATCAATAAATTATTTTTCAGAAAACGAAAATTTTCATATCACAATTTTGTTTGAGTTCTGGTCAGGATGGGATTTTAAATTAAATTATAAAATCAATAAAAATATAAATAAATTAATTTATGTACATACGAAAATTTATTAAAATTTAATACAAATACTGGTGTGTTTTTTTAAAAGAAAAATATTGGTTATTTTTGTATAAATTTCTAAATTCTAAACATAAAATAAAATAAAATATGGATTAGAATAAAATAAGTAAATAAATTAATCTTGAATCAGATTTCAAACATAAATAATAAAATAAATAAATAAATTAATTTTGAATCGGGCTACAAACAGAAACTTGTTGCGGATAGTCGTGGCGCTTTCGCTATTCGCAAGATTAAAACGTCTCGTGTATGCTACGGTGTTGCGACGACTTTCAATCATCTTCTAGATTGAGGCACACCAGTTAGAAGCTCCGTCGAACGGGAAAAGAGAGAGAATCGAGCATTATACAAATGCAAGGAAATAATATTGTCTACACAATATTCTAACTATATGAGAATGCACTTAGAGAGAAGAGATTGTGTCCGACGAACAGAAAAAAAAAGAAAAAGAATAAAGCATTATGCAAATGCAAAGAAGTAATATTGCCTACAGAATATTCTTACTATATGAGAATAAACTTATCACTCAAAGAGAATAAATTGTTAACACAATCATGTGGGATAGAAGTGATTTCTCTCAATTACAAATGCTCTTTAGCACTTACAGAAAAGAGAATGTTAACACAATCACGTGGGATAGAAGTGATTTCTCTCAACTACAAATACTTCTATTTATACACACAAGGGGAGTCCCTTAGTCTCAAAAGACATAAAATGCAATCTAAATAACCATACGAGGCCCAAAGTCTAAATCACACTCCAATTAACCAAGAATATATAATATATAATTCAAGGTTAATAGACTTACTCAATATTGAAACATGTTGAAATCAACAGTATGAGTGCGGTCCCACGACTAAAATGCAATCTAAATAATCATACGAGGCTCAAAGTCCAAATCGCACTCCAATTAACCAAGAATAATAATTCAAGGTTAATGGACTTACTCAATATTAAAACATGTTGAAATTGAAGGTGTATGAGTGCGGTCCTACGACTAGCGCACAAAGACGGGAAATGGAAGACCCGGGACATGTAAGGAGGTTTCATCCTAAAACCTGGTACTAGGTGAAGTAGGCTCCCTACTCTTATAATCTGGTCCTGATTTCCTCAAATATTCAATGTGGGACAAGTGACCACAACACACACAAATTTAACACACTCCTCACTTGTGAGTCTTAGACAAATCGGTCCAACCACAACAATAGTCGACTCCCCTGACCGAGCAATCACCACGTGTCCTGACGTCACTACATGGGAGGCCGAACCGATGGGTCGTAAACGTAACATTCGAGACATGTAGGGAGGTTTCATACTAAAATCAATTGGTTTTAGGTTTCATACTCAAATATTCAATGTGAGACAATTCACAAGTAGAACTGTCAAATGGTCGGGTCGGGCCTGTCCGGCCCAAGCCCATCGGGCTTTAGGAATGTCATGGGTCGGGTCGGGCCGGACCAATTTTTTAATGCACCGGAAATTTCAAGGGCCCAGTCCAGCCCAGATCTGGCCGTCGGGCCAATGGGCTTTTTCGTCCCATAATTAAATATTAAAAATATATATTTTTTTAATTTAATATTTTAAAAATTATTAATTACATTAATTAATTAAAAATAATAATAAATTATAAATTTTCATTTTTTTAAAAATAATTAAATTAACTTAAAGTTACTAAAATAATTTTAAACAATAATTTTATATTTATTTCATAATAAAAATAATATTTATATAACCAAATTATTGATAAATAAATAAATATTGTGATTTTAAATTATATATAATAATAAATATATAAAATAATTAGTTTTTACATAAATAATTATTAAAAATATAAAATAAAAATTAGAAAAAAAGTTATTCGGGCCGGCTCATTAAATCGGATCAAGCCCGACCCAAGTCCATCGGCCCATCGAGCTTGCCGGGTTGGGCCAAAAAAACCCAACTTTTTTTGAGCCTCTATCTTTTGATGCTCAGCCCATTCTTTGGTCGGGCCGACCATGGGTCGGACCATTTTTTACTAGCCCTACTCACCAACACACCGTTCTAACAAAACATTTCATTACTCTTCAATATTTACCACATTTCAATATAAATGTGGGTTCTCATTCAATAATGCACAAATTAATTTTATCTTCAAATTAATATTTAGCCATATAAAATAAGTCAAATATTAATCAAACCAAATATTTTATTTCAATGTTTTCAACAATAAAAACATTCATTTATTGACATATTGTTGATTGCCGTTTCATACAACAAACGAGAAACGATGAGTTGTATGAGTAATAGTATTTCCTATTTTCTCCTCCGGCCCAACCTCAATTAGCCGCGAGACGACGAATTCAGTTCCGTTGGGATGGGCCACCTCGACGTCATACTCGCCGTGAAACAGCGAGCCCTCAGCAAAGCCGTCGGAATCCGTGGCCCCAGAGAAATCATCGATGAGGGCAAGTCGATTGTTGAACCCGTCCACCTCGTTGCCGGTTGCCAAGTTCCTGAAATTATTGTCCGTCAAACACATTCTGTAGCAGCCCTGTGGGCTCCAGGCGGCCCAAATCATAATCCCCTGGACGGCCCAATGCGAATGGATTTCGTTCAGAACCCGGCCCAAGTCCGATGCCTGATTCGGCCCAGCCTTCACGTCCAGCTCTGTGACCCAAATCGGCAGCTTCGAGGACGCGAGGATATCAATCGCCGACCTCGTGTACGCCAGATTCACCGACCCGAAATGCCCCTCCAGCCCGATCCCGAGCGGCCCGTTGTACCCGCTCTTCCTCAAATACTCGATCCGCTGCAGGTACCTCGCCGGCGACGACGAGTAATCGCCGGCCTCCTCGATCGTGTTGTACTCGTTCAGAAACGGCGTCGCACGCGCGTCGATCTGGGGGGCCTTTTTGTAGAAGACGTTGGAGGCGTCCGGGCCGAGCTTGCTCTCGAGGAAATTGAAATGGAGGTTCTCGTTGACGACGTCCCAGTGGAAGAGCTGCCCCCTGTAGCGGCTCATGACGGAGAAGATCCGCTTGTTCGCCGCCGCCCAGAGATCGTTGGAGGAGAGGCCCGGGACCCACCCGGGCTGGTACTTCGGGTCGTTCCAGAACACGTTGTGGCCGCGGATCGAGACTCCCCGCGATTGGGCGAATTTGACGAGGGCGTCGGCGGTCGAGTAGTCCTCGGATCCGCGGGACTTCTCGGTGGCGTACCATTTAAGCTCGTTCTCGAAGACGGTGTGTTTGAACCGGGAGGAAAACCAGCTCTGGTACGCGCCGTTGTTCAGGATGTTCTGATTGACGGCGCACCCGACCGGGAACCGGGAGTTGCGCTGCTTGATGGTGACGGTGGCGTTCGGGATTGGGCGGCCGATCTGGTCGACCGCCTCGAACCTCACCTTTGTTTTCCGCACCTGTAAAATAAATAAATTTAGCGATTATTTTAAATTTATTAAAATTAAAATTTGTGAAATTAAATTATTTTGAAGTATACCTTCTCGACGCTTTGTTGTTGGTGAGAGATCCATTCTTCATTCGTAAATGGTTGCAGCGAGATGCTATCAGCCCAAATATCAACTTCTGTATTTTTGCTCTGAAAAAATCATGAAAAAATAATTTGTAGGAGTACTTACTTAGAAACAAATAATATATAAATGTGAATTTTTATGAATGACAAAACCTCGAAATAGAGTTGATATGGGCCGGAATTATTGACGACAATGCCACCTTTCAACATGGACCAACAACCCTTTTGGGCCTGGACCCAACCAGCAGTTTCATATTTTGTACCCCTAGCGAAAATAGCTGCTACTTCTGCACTTCCATTGGTCACTTGTAGCCAAGCTATAGAAAAAAAAAAATCAATATGGCAAATTGTATTTATTGTCACAATACTTAATAAATATACTAGTAAAAAGGGTGGATTAATTGCCTCAAGGAAGAGAAATACCTGAAAAAGTGTAAAGTTTTTCTTTTTCTAGATTGAAGGTTTGTGTGACACTATGAAACGATTGATTTCTGTTAGTCACGATGATGAATTTGTTGCCACCATCTTCAGACACCGCTTCCGTCAACAATGCGTCTCCAAAAGGTGTCCATCCTTCCAAGCCTTGGTTCAATTCAGGATTCACGACCACTCCACCTTCGTATTGAGGCCTCAGAGGATTCGCCAAACACTAAATTATCGTATTACACGTGAAAAACAAAAAATAATATGTACATTATAAAAAAATAAGACTCAAAATTAACACGAGTTTTGTATTCACCTCCGGTGTGTATGAGTAGTCGTAAGGCCCCGCGTACACTTGAATTCCTGAAAAAATAAAACATAGTAATTTGGATCATCATATACTATTGAGCAAACTACATAACAAGAGACATTAATTCATATACACGGAGTATATACCAAATATGATGCATTGCAAGAAGGCGAGGAACATGATTAGTTTCACCATTGTTAGTTGTGTATCTTCTATGTTGAGAAGGAGCGATTTATATAGGATCGATATATGCAAGGTAAATATTCATAATTAGATTGTAGAAAATCCGAGCAACAAAAATAATTAGCTTATATTCGGAATTCATTAACGTTACCATACATTAATTCATGAGATGCTTTGCACTTACTACAGTTTTGTGTTCTGATTTTACGATAATTAATATTTTCGTTACTTGAAAATTTGTTTATTATTATTATTTCAATTGAAAATATATGTGTCTTAAATAGTAATTGTGTTATAATCTTTGATGATTGATGATATATTAACATTTATGTTATATTTCCGTAATTATATATATGTAAAAGTAATTTATAATTCTTGTGTTATATCTAAAGATGTTTGATGATATATTAACATTTATGTTATATTTCCGTAATGATATATATAATTAGTAGGTGTGTGTGAAAAAGTAGTTTATAATTTGTAGTTTATAATTCGCTTATTTCTTGAATGGGTAAATAGTTTATTTTTAATTTGATGAATGCAGGTGTTCTCGCATTTAATATCATTATATTTATTTGAATATAAACTTAATGAACGTGCCTAAAGTTTGTGATTTAATTAGTATGGCGACACTACACAACAGTTACATTATTTTTAGTGTTATACATATATGGGGGCAACGGTAATTCTTATATTATATTTTTTTCTCATTGTTTAGGTTAGAGCATCTCCAATGGTGAGGTAGAAGTCTATGTGTACTTCTACCTCTCACCCAAAAACGAGGTAGAAATCATTGGAGCTGCGCTGACGTGTTGAAATTAGAAGTTCCTAAAACTTTTGGGGTAGAAGAACTTCTACCCGGGTAGAGATGGAAAATAATATTATTTTATTATTATTATTTACCATTATTAATTTATTATTATTATTTAAATTATTAATTAACAAAATTAATACTGCTATTGTAATTTTTAACGAATTATTATTTATTTTATATAAAAATTATTTAAAATTAAGAATTTTGAAATAGATTAAATTTTAACTTATTTTTTATTTTAACAATTATTCTATTTTATATAAAAATTAATACAAAATAAAAAATTTCAAATAGTTAAATTTTTAGCGTTAAAAATTACTTATATAAAAATGAATTAAAAATAAGAATTTTGAATATATAAAAATTATTTAAAATTAAGAATATTGAAATAGATTAAATTTTAACTTATTTTGTATTTTAACGAATTATTCTATTTTATATAAAAATTAATACAAAATAAAAAATTTAAATAGTTAAATTTTTTGCGTTAAAAATTATTTATATAAAAATTAATTAAAAATAAGAATTTGAAATAGTTAATTTTTTAGCGTTTGAAATTATTTTTTATTTTATATAAAATTTAATTAAAAATAAAAATTTTGAAATAGTTAAAAATTTTAAAATCGGTATATCCTTGATTATTTCTATAAATATTAAATAAAAAATAAAAAAATAAGTTAGTGGTGAGACTTTTGTAGGTAGAACCATTGGACGAGGTAGAAGTTTTTTTAGGTAGAAGTAGAAAAATTATGATTTGGCGCATACGTAGTCTACTCCTCACCCAAAAGTTGAAACTATCATTGGAG
Organism: Euphrasia confusa; assembly: GCA_954870475.1. Lineage (NCBI taxonomy): Eukaryota > Viridiplantae > Streptophyta > Magnoliopsida > Lamiales > Orobanchaceae > Euphrasia > Euphrasia confusa. The sequence continues at coordinate 10,999,452 of OX940956.1, forward strand.
ATGCTCTTAATAATATTTTAAGGCACTATACCCGAAAAAACTAATGCCCTAGTGAATACAACTAATACAACTATTAAAACTCTCTGCTCAAAAATTTTTAAAAGTATAAAGTCTTAATCTACAAGTAAAAAAAGAATTGTTTTCAATCTAATAATAAAAATTAATAAACCCTTTTCTTTAAAATTACCTTTTTATTTTATGAGTGAATAAATGAAATTTTGTCAATTTCAAACTACAGATAGTGATAAATGTTGAAAAATATATAAAAAAAAATGTAAGGTAAATAAGTACTAGTAGTATAATATTATGACAGGGAAGACGGATAAAGTCAAATTATTTTTGTTGTTTTATCCCAACTTATAAAAATAATAGTTTAAAATTATCTTTAATGATTTTCAAAACATAGATTAAAATGTTGTATTTTTAGTTTGAATTATTACTTTGTAGGTTCATTAAATTAATGTGTATTTTATAAATTAAAAATAAAATTACATTTTTATATATTTTTTTTTATATTTTTAAAATTTTACTTACAATTATTTTTTTCTTTTCATTTTAAATACAATTTTACTTTTATTTTTTTTCATAAATATAATAAAAAATAAAATATTTTAATTATAATTTACGTATCTCTTAAAGTATAAAAATAAACACTAGACAAATAGTGTAATTACTCCATATAATTTTAACTAAAAATTGTATCTAGGATGCATATATAAAAAAATAGTTGGAAGCTATTATGTACTATATTTTTTATAATATATTTTACGTAACTATATTTTTATCATAATGTGTACTACTATATTTTTTAATTATAATCACATACTTCTTCCCTCTCATAATATATGCACTACGTTTTTTTTTGGTGTTTCATAATAGTTGATAAACCAAAATAAATATTTATACTTTTTCACTTGAAAATACAATTTTACATTTACTTTATCTACTACTCCGTACTTTATAAATTACATGTTGTGGGGGAAATTTCCGGACAAGTGGCCGAGCAAGGAAGCCCCCGATCAGTCTCCGATCAGAGGAAAGATTGGTCGCCAGGAGTCAACCTCTAGATAAGGCTCGTCCCGAGGAGGAGGAATCCATTCGGAAAGAGGAGAGACCTTACCGCCCAGAGAGATGGAATAGTAAAAGCGACCAGGATCCGAGATCAAACCCCACATTCCAGGCGTACGTCGGCAGTCGTAGGATGAAAGCTCTGGGCCGAAGTATCTCTATTGAGCTACTCCGTGGGCCTAGCCCATTAACTTAAATAGGAAAACCTAGTTTGTAAACTTTATAAATAGTAAGAACAATATGCCATAAGGAGCATTGGCACAAATCCCGAAAATATCTGAGAGAGCATTAAGACCTCGACCTCGGTTCTCTACTCAATTCTCAAAACATCGAAATGAAGTCGGTAGTTAACGAACACGATTTTGGTACTATCAACATTACACTCACAACTACTTTATTTTTTAACTTAAAAATACATTTTTATTCTTTACTTTTTAATCAAAAATTAAAAAAACAACATTTTTCTTAATCTCCGAACTCATAAAAGTATTGCTTCTTTTGTAAACTAAAGAGGGTACGCAATAATTCCATCCTATGGATTAATCTATGGAAAAAGTTAGGCCACCCATAACCCACGTGAAAGATTTCAGCCCTATTACAAATCCACCCCGGAGATTTCTGAAAATTACAAAAAATTGTGTCATGGCTTTGCTTAATTACGTGACCCGATTTGTATCAATTTCTTGAACCTTTTATGTTTTTAATTTTTTGTAATTGATACATAATGTACATAATTATTTACAAGTAAATATATATATATATAGATATAAAAAAAAACCAAGGTTAACTTAATTAGGTCTTCTCCGTATTATTCTTTACGTCAAAAAGAAAACACACATGCATGCATGCATGCATGCACGGACGTAGCTATTACATGCACTTAGCTAGCTATAAAGATCGATCAAGGAGAAACAACAATCATCGAACATCGATGGATCGATCACGCCGGCTACTTTATTATTACAACGAGCGCGATTAGACGCCGACGAACGCGGAAACCCTGCCGTTGAGAACCTGCCCGACGAGCGTCCCAATAATTTGGACAAGGGACAGAAGGACGCCGCCGGCGGTATTTCCGGCGCCGGCGCCGGCGGCGAGCGCCGGGCAGAGAGTTGCATTCACCGCCGAGCGAGCGATCGAGACGACGCATGTCGGGAGTAGGGTCGGCACTGTGTTGATGACTCCGGCCGGTGATAAGGTAGCGTTGAAGGTAAACGTTCCGTTTTCGGTGGTGACGGTTTGGCCGACAATTGTCGTCACGTTGTTGGTCAAGCAAGTCAAGGTGGCGGGCACCCCCGATAGAACCTGCCCGGGGCAGCTTCCGTTGGATGTGCAACAAAGCTGCCCGACTATGTTGATTAGGGCAGGCAAAGGGCTGCTGACCGGAGGCACGCCGACCGGAGGGATTCCGACCGGAGGGATGCCGACCGAAGGGATTCCGACCGGGGGGATGCCGATCGGAGGGACGCCGACGGAAGGGAGGCGGATGGGGGGTAAAGTAATTGGAGGAATAACGAGTGGGGGAAAGCCGGGGATGTTGATCGGAGGGATATTGATCGTGGGGAAAGGGATCGGAGGAAAAGCAATTAACTGCCCGTGGGCTGGTAGTGGAGTCGAGGCGACGAAGAGGAGGAGGGCAATGAGGGAAAGAGCAGCTGAAGAAGAAGAAGCCATTGTTAGGTAATTGCTTCTTGATTGATTGTGTTGTGTTGGTGTTGAAATGCAACAAAGATGGTCTCCTATTTATAACAACTTTTGTTGTGTTACATTTTTTTTTAAAATTAATTTAATTTTGTATCTTATTGGCTATTGGTCAGCTTAAATAAATTGAACTATAGGGCCCACGGGACTTAGGGTTTGGCTTGCTATACTACTATCGTACTCCCCCGATTCACTAAACATGCAACACTTTTTTTAGCAATTAAAAAAAATGTAATTTTTTTTTCTTTTAGACCAAAACGTAAAGTTTAATATATTTTTAATTAAAAAGTAATGTGGTTGTGATTGGAGTTTATAAAGGAAGTAGATAAATTATGAATTTAAAATAAAAAATTATAAATATTTATTTCATTTTTTAAGGTGTATCAACTAGTATGAGACACCCAAAAAAAAAAAATAGTGCATTTTTTGTGAGAGGGAAGAAGTATTACTTTTGGTTCTTGTTAAAGTGATTAAAAAAATACTACTATAGTAGTACAATATTACTTTTTTTCAAAAAAAATTGTAACACTTTTCTTTGCACTCCCTCCGTCCTAGTAAAATATGTAATACTTCATTTGTAATTTACAAAAGAACTATTCCATCTTTTATTGGGACAGAAGGAATATATATATATATATATATATATATATATATATATATATATATATAAACAATTTTGAGTAATATTTCAAAAATATTTCTTCAATCCCTCAAAATTTTACTTCATTTATTAATTTTAAAAATTACTTCAAATTCTTGGTTTTTCATTACAAAAAATCATACTCAAAATTTTACTTCATTTATTAATTTTAAAAATTACTTCAAATTCTTGGTTTTTCATTACAAAAAATCATAAAAACAATATTTTTAAATATGCATATTCCAAACAAGTATGACTGTATATCCAAAACCGAGTATGGGGTAATAATTTTATTTTCATCCAAAATTCGTTGACTACATAATACATGAAGTATACATTATTAGCATGTTTGATGTATAGGGCTTGTTAGGGTTGGTTTGCTTTTAATTAATTTTTGAATAAGAAAAAACATTTTTTTATTTATGACACAATTGTATTTCTAATTTTTAAATTTATTATTAAAAAATTATCTAACTTAGAGCAGGAGTTTATTTGAAAGAAATTACGTAACATTATATCTTATAAATTGTTTTAAAAGCTGATACATTATTATGTTTTATTTAATAAATAAATTGTTAACCTGTTAGAATAAAATATATATATAAACTTATAAAATATTGATTTGTTTGACAATTAATTTAAGATCTTATATAAATAAAATTACTAAAAATATCTTGTTTTATATGAAAAAATAATTAAAATAACAAAATAATAAATTTTAAATTTTTTAATATATAAAATGTAATAATTGTAGGGATATTTAAGTTATAAGAGCTTATAAGTGGTTTTTAAAAAAATACCTTCCACATTTTTTTAAACACCAACTTAATTTTAAGATTTATAAAAATATTTTTAAAAAAATTAAAAAAATAAATTTTAAGAACTTATAAACTGTCAAATAGACTTTTAATTAATTTAAAACACTTTTTTTTATTTTTATTCAATTTTTATTTTCTCAATTTTCTTGGTTACGAATAATATTTTGGCCACATAATTTAAGAAAAATATTAATTTTTGAATTTTTGATAAAAAATAACTAATAAAATTATATTTTAAAGTAATAATTAAAATAGTTGTAAGTAAAATTTAAAAATTGATTTAATAAATTAAAATAAAATTATATTTAAAAAAAATTAAATAATTTTTTTAGAGGGCATCAATTATTGTAAAAAAAAAGTATGTCTAATAAGTAATAAGTGTCTTGGGACCGAAGGGAGCAAGCGAGACAATGCAAATAACGATTCGTAATTCAATTCCCTGACATCACAGGGGCCCGAGTGCAAATTACCTAAACCTACTCAGCAGCAGCCACGGGTCATCCTACTCTGGAGTATTATTCTTTCTCTGGATTTATAAATAAATAACTGTTAAATTTTAAGATAAGTAGTATTATTTTAATGAAGAGTTGTGAAAGAATGATGGTGATGATAGTATTTTCTAAAAAAAGAAATGTTGGCGGTGAGAAGCGCAAGGAAGGACTAGGTGCTGGAAACGAACCGAGCAGCTCGTGAGCTGCTCGAGTCAATGCTCAGCTCGAGTTCGGTCAAACTCGAGTCGAGCTCGAGCCGAGCATTATTCTACTCAAGTCGAGCTCGAGCCCTAATCTTGAAGAATCGAGCGGCTCGCGAGCCGCTCGTATATAAAAAAAAATTAAATATTTTAATATGTGTATATATATCGAGTTGAGTTGATCTTTTCGAGCAGTTCGAGTCGAGTCGAACTCGAGCAATACGAGCAGAGTCACTCGAACAATGTGATCTTGAACTAATCGAGCGAGCAAAAGTCGAGCGGCTCGATCAAGCCGAGCTCGAGCTGCTCGATCGAGTCGAGCTCGAACATGAAAAAAAATTCGCGAGCCGAGCTCGAGCACCCTCCCTAGCGGCTCGTCGAGCTCGAGCCTGCTAATTTTTTTTCCGAGCCGGCTCGATAAGCTCAAAGCTCGACTCGGCTCGGCTCGTTTCCAGCCTTGTCCACACCATTATACGTTTAATTAATGTATCTAATTATTCTTGATTTATGTTTATCTTGGATCATGAATTTGATTTTATTAAATAATTGAATTTTTTAATATAGATGGAGTGGAAATTTCAAAATATGGTCTGGTAAATCCATAAATTAAGAATTTCATCACGAAATTTTTTATGAAAAAGTTTATAATTTAAAAACGATTACAAATAGTTATACATAGGGTTGGACGTTTGGGCTCGAAAGCCCGAAAACTCGAAAAAAACCGAGGTCAATGTCTTGGGACCGGCACGCCAAGGGCCCGGACCGAAAAATAAAAAGTCGGTCTGGGCCAGGTCTCAAAAGAAATTGGGACCGAAACCGAACCAACCCATTTTTTATTTTTTTTATATATATATTTAATAAATATTATGTATAATTTTTAAGATTTTAATTATTAATTCAATTTCAAAAACTTAAATTATAAATATGATATACAATATTATTATTTAAAATTTAAAATTTTATTTTTTTCATAAAAAAATTAATAAAAAAATATTTTTAATAATTAAAAACAAAATTTAAAAAAAAAAAAAAAAAAATGGGTCCGAAAAGCTCGAAAACTCGGCTCGGACCGTCGGGCCCAATCTCAAGCCGGGCCTTCATTTCAAAAAACCCAGACCGACAAAATCGAATTTTGGGCCGGTCCCTGAAAATTTTGGAACCAACCCGGGCCGCGCCCAACCCTAGTTATACACATTATTTATGTTTTTTTTTCAAATTATTTAATTTTTTATCATATGTTTTTCCACGTAAGCTACAAACTAAATTTCATGTTACATATTTTATTTTGGGGGAATTCGGTATAGGGGCAATTCTAAGACTAGTATCACAAGATAGTACTTATTATTTTCTTTCATTATTATATGGGGCAGCGTACCAATATCATCCTTTTCAATTTTAAGATTAAAAATACAACTAACCTGATTAAAATACAAAAATCAATTTTATTGTTGCGTGTTTTAATATAAACATATTCTTCCTCCCATTCGGCGCTGCTCAAAATCCTAAATCTAAAAGTCACAACTCAAACATATATCTAAAAGTCGCAACTCAAACATATATGTGAAAGCTAGCTATCAACTTGCATAGATAATCTTGAGTAAATCTTTTTTATTCAGATTAAAATTTTTATATCTATGTTAGAGCATCTACTACTTAAATTGCAAAGATAAGAACGTTGTCCACCCTCGTTATTGTGGTATTTTATAAATTTTTGTTATGTATTTCAAATTACAACTTCATAAAATTTTTAAGTTTTTTATTCACTTTTTGCATGTTAATCAATTTGGGAAAATTTTAATTGAATTTAAATTTAGTAAGACTATCTAAAAGAGGTTGCTCATATCTATGATAAATATCTATACATTTGTGATAGATATCTATTCATATGACATATCTAATGATAGATATGTATTGGTATGTGGTAAATCTACGATAGATAAATCACGAGAAGATGTTGAAGCTTGGATCGAAGGAGGATGATGAGGACAAGGCGTCGACAAGAACAAATTTGGTCCTTGGAGGATCAAAGGCAAGGCGATGAAAACACAACACGTGGTTGCTGCTAGCACTGCCTTTCTCCAGGCAGGGAGAGGTGATGAGACCTATGGATGATGTAGCTGATGCTGCGGCAGCAGGTACTCAGGTTGGTCCTGCGGCAGGACGAAGTTCCGGCAGGTACTGATAGATCGTTTTCGTAGCGTCAAAATCAATTAAATTTAACCGAACTAGTTGCCGAAACAACTCGCCCGAGTCGGTCTCGAGGAACACTACAATCGGCGTGTAGAAGCGTATATTTTTTTGCAACTAGGAAGAGAAATAGAATAGCATAATGCATTGAGTTGTTTTTGATTTTATTTTTAAACTAAAAAGTATCTAAGTAAAAGTAAAATCGAGAGCTAGTAAAAGAGTTTTGAAACAATGAAAAAGGGGATTAGGGATCGGGAGCTTCGATTCTCGAAGTCAATGTTTAATTTTTATTCGCACAAGTCTTAAACGAACGCCCGTTGCCGGTTGGCTCGATTATGATTTGATTAATTTCAATTTATGCTCCGAAGACATTTTAACAAACACCTTTCAAACGATTTAAAATCAAACCTTGTCTTTTGAAAATAAAAACTCCCTACCCTAATCGAATAATTTAGCTACTCATCTTTTGAATCGAAATAAAAAAACGTTGGTATAAAAGAGATCATGATTACGAGAATTGAATAAAAGAACGAAAAAGTAAATCAATCAAGCAAGAACACAAAATACGTAAAAGAAAAACTTACTAGAATCAATAACGGAACCAAAGCATCTATCGGCGGTTAACTCCGACTTTTACCGAATTCGAAAGCGAGAAAACCAAAAGCTAAAAATCTCTCGGGAACCGAGTCTAAGATCTGGAAATTCGTGCGTAAAGTAAAGTCAAAACGGAATAGGACAAAACCCTATTCTTATACAAAACGAGTCGGTCAAACGCGGGTCAAACAACATAAAAACGGGGGCCAAGCGGCCGCTTGGGGGGTCAAGCGTCCGTGACGAGGCACGAATGTTTGTCGTTGGGAACAAACGCGCTGCCAAAATGATATTTATATTTAGCCAGTACCCCTTTAACTACAAAACGTAGATAATGGTAAGTACGTGGGGTCGGTCCCACAAGGAGGCAATTACAGTAGGTGATCTCGGCTTTGCCCAAGGGGTTGTCACAAAAAATTTTGAGTTTGGTTGCTGTGGGCACAGCGGTTTTGCAATCGTTCAAACACTCAGATCTAACTACGGCAAACAGAAATATCATGCAAATAAATAAAACCAAAAAGTAAACAAGCAAACACTCAGATCTAACAGAATACTAAAAGTGAAAACTTAAATCAATAAATAAACAAGGCATCCGGGCAGACAACTTCACTCAGGATCATTAGGGCAAACTACCGTTCATCGGCACTAAGGATTTTTACCAGCGGTTTGTCAGCAGTTATAGGGTGCAAAAACAAAAGTGGTCCTATTGCGTCACGCCCAGCAATTGCCCCACCCCTCATCTATCCTTACTGTATAAAGAAAAGGCTTGGTTAATACTTAGCCTAATCCCCCTGGATCTGAACAATTCGATAACCTATGCGACCAAACATGGATCTAGTTTGCCCAAACCCGCATTACCCTCTAGACAGACCCGCTCGGCCAATAGCATGCTCGAAACATACGACCGCATCTCCTGCAAGTTCTAGTGCTATGCCCGCAACAATACTACAAGGTACATCTATGCGGTTTGCCAATCACCAGTATCCCAGTTTGTAAAGGTTCACTAGTGGTCGTCCTAGTTTACCCAAACTCCCCAGAAATAAACCTCAACCAACTTTGCCTCGGGAACAAACGCCCAACCGGTTAGTTCAGCCCCTCCAACCTCGCGGCCTAAATAAACCCTAAATCACCTTCGATCCGTCCCTGCCCAGATGCAAATCAACTTAGCCGATCATACTGAAAATTAAAAACAAAATAAATAAGGGAAAACAAACTATATTAATCATGCCTTCAAATTGAAATCGTTCTTGAAGGAAATAGAAGTACGGAATTAAAAACTTAAAAACAAAACATAAAAACGAAATTGTTTCTCGACCCGAAGGTCGGATCTACTGCAATTAAATAAAGGAACCCGGACGAACAGCTCCGCTTCCTTCTCCGGCAACTCCTCCGGCGGTGACGGCGACTTCGGGACCGGCGGCTCTTCCGACTTCTCGGTGCGTAACGTTGTCTTTTTCTTTGCTGCCCGTCGCGCCCCTTTTATAGACTTCAATTTGAATTTTTGAATCCGCGGCTGTTTCTCGCCCCTTAGGAATAGGAGTCCTTGGTCAATGGGCTGGGGGATAAGTCAGATCCCCCGAAATCAGGGATTCTGGTACGCTGCCAGCTTGCCCGTAGCGAATCTCCTGTCTGCCGCGTCTTCTGCCCAAACTGAAATCTGCAGGTATTTCTTCTCCTCCACAGGTGGTCGGACCAGGCACGGTACTTGGTACTTCTGGCTCTTCTGCTTCGTGACCTTACCCATTTGCCCAATGTGGTCAAACTGTTGCTTGTCACTACCGCTCCAGAACTTTGCCCAAAGAAGGGGATTTCCTTGCCTCTTTTGCCCAGTGCGCCACCTGTTACCTGCATCACCACACACTCTGCCCAAACACCTAATTGTGCCCTCCCAGACACGTTAACGACTCAAACTGACTCGATAAAGGGTGTAAAAATGCTCTAAGATGAGCAAATAAAATGGCTCATCAGAACCGCACACACTTGGATACGCTTGTCCCCAAGCGTGGGCTCTGATTTGCCTGACTCAAGACCAAAGTGAAAAAAGAAATGAAAGAAGTAGGGAGAAATAAAACAAAGGACTTTAGCATGATCAGTGCAGGGCATAGTACATACAGATAACACAAAATTCAAGTAAAGATAAAAATAAGTCAAGAGTCTGTTAAAGGTCTTTGGGTTCACTCCCTCACAGTGTTTCTCTCTTTTTAGTGTATGGGCTCAATGACACTCATTTTCTGCTGTGACTCCACTTTGCCTAAATTTGCCTCATTGCTAATCTGAGTTTGTTTTAACTAAGCAGGGGAGGTTATCAAAGGGGCTTTTATTGGGTTGTAGTGTTGGGCTCATATGGGTAAATTTTGAGGAGTAGGCTCTATTTGGGCAGAGGGCTTTTTGATGTTAGCCTTTTCTCTGCCACTTTGCCCCTTTTCTTACGGGCCTTAGCACAACAACTTTTTATTCATCTTTTTTTTTTTTTTTTTTTTTTTTTTTTTTCTGATTTTTTTTTTTTCTCTTTTTTTTTCTTTTAAACACTATGCCCTAACTCCCTCTTTTCTCTCTGGCTGCCTATGTAATGTGGGCATAATACCAGATGGGTTCACAAGGAAATATTCAATCAGGCTCAAAAGGGCTAGCAAGGGGCAGTGTTATTTATTTAAGCAAAAGGAAACAAGAAAATGCCCTAATCATCTAACAACCCCTACTCAGTCAAACTACTCATTTCAGCAAACAGGCAAAGACAGGCATTGTAAATATCACAGCAGACTCTCAAAGAAAGAAATCATATAATCATGTAGGCTCAATTCTCACAGTTTGCCTAGAACAGTTCCATCATCCCTATTTCATGCATCTTAACTATAAAGTTTGAGTTACTGTATGTACGTTTGCCCAAAGTGATCACATAATCATGCTGACTCGATTAGAAAAAGGGGTTTGCCCTTTCCCTTTCCCCCCTCACACACTTTGCCTGGGCAAAGTGTGCAAAAGTAATAAGATTGGTAGGGGCTACCCACGACCAGACTATGACTCTAAAAGTTTGGCGCACCTGCCCCCTCACACACTTTGCCTGGGCAAAGTGTGTCAGCAGGGAGATCAACCTAGTCTCCCCCGAACCAAAGTGACTCGGGGGTGACCTTAACAAAAACAAAGAAAATAAAATAAAAAATAAAAAATAAAAACTAACAACTACTAAAATTTAGGGAGGGTACAATTTAGGAGGTGGAGGCAGGTGTGTACCTGAATCCACAGTAGTCAAAGTATGCGACCATCATCGCCTTCACATCCTCGAACGCCTTCTCGATCTTATCCAACCGCGCCTCGATAGCGCCTTGCCTCTCTGCAACTTCCTCTTTGGCCTTAGCCTCAGCAACAGAATCCTTCACCTCGACCTTCACTGGTTTCTCCTCCAAAAACTTCACACCGCCGTCACTCAATGGCACAATGTCCTGCATGCGCTTGAAACACTGGATGTCAAACTTGCCTTCCACCATCATCTCCAGCTCTTTGCCCTTCTTGATCAGGTTCATCTTGGCTGCGTACACCATCGGAAAATGGGCCAATGATAGGCGCTGGAGGGGGTGAGTGTGCAGCCACTTCATTTGGGCGCAGAGGCAGGCACTGAAATGGAGCCTGATCTTCTGATGCATGCACCACAGTATGCCCAGTTCCAGATGGGAAACAGCACTACTGGTGTCCGTCTTGCCAAAGAAGTTGACGGCCAGGATCCTGTGGCAAACCCTGAGTGCATGGCTCTTCAACTGGATCGACTTGGTGCTTTGCCCCACGAACTCGCCTCCTTTGCCCAACTGCTTCCAGATCTTCTGCAGCTCCTTCTTTGTGTACTCTGGCAAAGCCCTCAGTGACTCCTGGTAGGCCTTTGACTTCAGATCTGCAATACCTGCCATATCCAAACACAAATCCAATTCGTTACCACCAATAGACACAGCCCGATCAAACAACTCAAACTGAATCCCTATAACTCCCTCATCCTTGGTCTCTTTGATACCCAGAGACCCAAAGAACTCTCTCACGATGCCTTCGTTGATTTGCCCAGACCACTCCAGAAACGGCTCCCACCCTATGGCCTTGAAATAGCCCCGAACTTCCTTCTCCACACCCATCAGTTTGAGTGATTCGAAGCACACGGTTTTGGGGGCCGCGATTTCGCGCGCCGTGGTGTCAACCGCCTTTCTCTTCTTGGTGGATGCGCGGGTCCTGCTTTTGGGGGCCGGGCTTTTGATAACCTCCTCCTCCTCTTCATCTTCCACCGGAGTTTTACCGGCGGCAGTCGAGTCTTCCTTTTCCTTGTCGTCAGAGGTGGATCCGGCAGTGGGGGTGGGAGTAACCTTCTTCTTGCCTTTGCCCGCCGCCTTTTTCTGCTTCTTTTTCGGGGGGCTGTCAGCGGCGGCTTTGCCCTCTTCCTCCTGAGCGGCGGTGGCTAGGGTTTCCAGATCCTTCTCGCTAGTGGTTTTGGATTCGTCGATTTCTTTGTCCAGTTCGTCGATTGGGGTGTTGTCTGTCTCCGTCGTGGCCGGGCTCGGTGGGATGGTGGCCAGCGGGACGGCGTGGATGGCTTCTTCGGCGGCGGGGGACTTTGGTTTTGCCGGACTCGATTTCTTGGGAGACACCATCTTCTTCAACTTTGATGCGGCGGTTCCAATGGTTAGATCAATTAGGGTTCCGGTGGGAATTTTTCTGAGTTTGTTCTTTGCACGAGTGGATACCATATGGAGAGAGAGAGAGTATATAATGTTTATTTTGAATTTTGAAAAAGGCTGAAAAATTGGGGTTGGCAGTTATCGGTAATCGTGGGGGGAGTTATGATGAGGATGGAACTGCAGAGTCCCTGATGGAACGGGCTCCAGCCCCTTGAAAATCGCAACTGCCCCACGTGCATCCCTATTTGCCCAAAGGCTCAGTCTGCCCAAAGTCCTCCTGCAAAATCAAAAACAAACAATACCCTTTCTCGCGGCGTAATCAAAGTCCCTCTTTGCAAGTAGTTTTATTCCTAATCTAAAAATTGAAATAACAAAATTATACAAACATACCAGGTTGCCTCCTGGCCAGCGCCCTAGTTATAGTCCCGGGCAGGACCCAATTGCTTATTTGATCACTCAATCAGGGCAAGCTGCCCTTCCAGATTCTCTTGCCCAAAGTAGGGCTTCACTCTATGGCCATTCACTTTGAATATATAGTCATCATCCTTTTTGCTTTTCAATTCCACAGATCCATTTGGGCTGACATGGTGAACAAAATACGGCCCTTCCCATTTAGAGGACAGTTTGCCCGTACGGAACTGACTCCTGGTTTGGTACAGTAAGACTAACTGTCCAGCCTCAATCTTTTTCCTCTTGATCAGTTTGTCATGAGCTCCTTTGGTCCGCTCCTTGTAGTGGGCAGCATGGTCATACGCCTCAATGCGAAGCTGCTCCAATTCGACCAAGTCAAGTTTACGCTCGTTCCCAGCCAGATCCCAATCAAAGTTGACTTTATTCACTGCCCAGTGTGCCTTGTGCTCTATCTCCACGGGCAAATGGCAAGCTTTCCCAAATATCATTCGGTAAGGGGAGATACCAAATGGAGTCTTAAATGCAGTGCGGTATGCCCACAGCGCATCATCCAGTTTGCCTGCCCAATCCTTCCCCTCTGGCCTAACTGTCTTCCTCAGAATAGCTTTGATAATCCTGTTGGAGAGCTCTGCTTGGCCGTTTGCCTGGGGGTGATAGGCACAAGTGATTCGATGAGTGACTCCATATTTCCGCAACATCCTCTCAATTACAGCGTTACAAAAGTGGGTCCCCTGGTCGCTTATCAGTGCTCTGGGCACACCGAACCGAGTGAAAATATTCCCTTTGAGGAATTCAGCCACAATGCGCGAATCGTTGGTGGGGGTCGCCTTTGCCTCGACCCATTTTGAGACATAATCAACTGCTAGGAGTATATATTCCTTACCTTGTGAATTTGGAAATGGCCCCATGAAGTCTATGCCCCAAACATCGAAGATCTCTACTGGCAGTATGGGCACAGAGGGCATTTCATTGCGCTTGGTCAGATTGCCTTCCTTCTGGCACTTATCACATCTCTTGCATAGCTCATAGCAGTCTCGAACCAAAGTGTTCCAGTAGAATCCGCAATCCAGAATCTTTCTTGCTGTACGCCTTGGCCCAAAGTGGCCTCCACAGGGTTGTTTGTGGCAGTGATCCACTATGCCCTGCTGCTCGGACTCAGGAATGCATCTTCTAAGGACTTGGTCTTCACATTTTTTCCACAAGTAGGGCTCATCCCAGACATAGCTCCTTGCCTCACGCTTCATTTTGTTTTTCTCATAGTAGCTCATGCCGTCCCTGAAAATTCCAGTAACCATGAAGTTCACAAGGTCAGCGAACCATGGCTCTTCGCCCAAAGTGGATATAGAATACAAATGCTCATCAGGGAACGTCTCGGTTATGGGCATATCCTCTTCCTTCTGGAGAATCCTACTGAGGTGATCCGCCACGAGATTCTGATTTCCAGACTTGTCCCGAATTTCAATGTCAAACTCCTGGAGTAGTAGGATCCATCGAATTAGCCTTGGTTTAGTTTCCTTCTTTGCCATTAGGTACTTCAGTGCAGCGTGGTCAGTGTACACTATGGTCTTACTGCCCAGCAGATATGACCTAAACTTCTCGAAGGCAAAGACTATGGCCAAAAGCTCCTTCTCGGTTGTGGCATAGTTGCTCTGGGCAGCATTAAGGGTCTTTGAGGCATAGTAGATCACATGCCTTTCTTTCCCTTTCATTTGCCCTAGCACAGCTCCTACTGCATATCCACTTGCATCACACATCAGCTCGAATGGCATGCCCCATTCTGGTGGTTGAATAATAGGTGCTGTGACCAACCTCTCCTTCAAGTGATTGAAGGCAGCCTTGCAGTCCTCATCAAAGTCCCACTCTACATCATTCTGAAGCAGTCTGGTCAAAGGGCGAGCAATTTGGGCAAAGTCCTTCACGAAGCGTCTGTAGAAGCCAGCATGCCCTAAGAACCCCCTGACTTGCTTCACATTTCTCGGGTATGGCAGCTTGGAGATTACTTCGATCTTGGCTTTATCCACCTCTATGCCCTTAGCTGAAATCACATGTCCAAGGACAATTCCCTCTTCGACCATGAAATGGCATTTTTCGTAGTTCAGAACAAGGCTCTTCTCCACACACCTTTTGAGCACCATCTCTAAGTGTTCCAGGCAGGAATCAAAGGAGTTGCCATACACAGTGAAGTCGTCCATGAACACTTCGATCCCATTTTCGAGCAGGTCAGCGAAGATGCTCATCATGCACCTTTGAAAAGTTCCTGGTGCATTGCAGAGGCCAAAGGGCATTCTCCTGTAGGCAAAGGTGCCAAAAGGACAGGTGAAGGTGGTTTTGTCCTGATCCTCTTGAGCAACCCATATTTGCATATACCCTGAGTAGCCATCCAGAAAGCAAAAGTGCTTCTTCCCAGCCAATCTTTCCAACATTTCATCAATGAAAGGCAAAGGGAAGTGATCCTTGCGGGTTACCTTGTTCAGTTTGCGGTAGTCAATGCAAACTCTCCACCCAGTTTGTAGTCGTGTGGCAATCTGCTCATTTCTTTCGTTCTCTATGACTTGAACTCCAGACTTCTTTGGCACCACATGCACTGGGCTAACCCACTTGCTATCTGATACTGGGTAGATTATGCCCACACTGAGAAGCTTCTTGATCTCTTTGAGCACAACTTCCTTCATTGCTGGATTGAGCTTCCTTTGAGGATCACGTACGGGTATAGAGTCATCTTCCAGAAGAATGTGGTGTTGGCAGATGCTTGGACTTATCCCTCTGATGTCGGCCAAAGTCCACCCTATGGCCTGTTTGTACTGCCCCAGCACATACCTCAACTTTGCCTCCTCTGCCTCTTGCAAGTAGGCACTTATGATGACGGGCAAAGTGTCATTATCTCCCAGATATAGGTACTTCAGGTGCTTGGGCAGCTTTTTCAATTCCAGCATTGGTGGCTTTTCGAGGGAAGGCACCATGATCATTTCTTCAATCTCTATCGGTTTGCCCTGATTGCCTTTGAAACTCTCCAGAGAATCTAACTGCTCTATTGCCTCTTTCAATTCTTCCGGTTCGTCCTCCATGTCAAACTCTGTAAGCCCTTGTTGAATGGCTATCTCAGTATGGTCATACTTGCCACATTGGAGCGCCTTTGCCTCCACTGCCTTCTCAATTTGGTCAATGTAGTGGATCTCTTCGGTGTCAGCTGGGTGCTTCATGGACTTGTATAGGTCAAAGGTGACCGTCTCTCCCTCGAATTTGCACGTCAGCCTACCGGTTTCGCAGTCGATGTGGGTCCTTGCTGTTTTCAAGAACGGTCTGCCCAATATCATCACCGGGGCTTTACTTGATCTGCCCATATCGAGTACATAGAAATCAGCTGGAAATATTAATTCTTCCACTTTGACCAGGACATCTTCCAGTATGCCTTCAGGATAAACATTAGATCTATCAGCCAGTTGGATCACAACTCTAGTGGGCTTCAGTTGCCCAATTTCCAGATCTTCATACATCGTTTTGGGCATAACGTTGATTGATGCTCCCAGATCGAGCATTGCCTTCTCTATCTTCATATGCCCTATGATGCATGGAATGTAGAACATGCCTGGGTCTCCACACTTTGTAGGTCCAGTCTTTTTTATCACTGCGGAGACATTCTCCCCCACCTCAAACTTTGCATCGTCCTGATATTTGACTTTCTTTGTGCAAAGCTCCTTCAAGAACTTAGCACATCTGGGCATAGCGTTCAGTATGGTCAGAAGGGGCATATTGATTTCAACCTTCTTGAACATCTTAAACATCTCTTGAGTTTCTTCCCTCTCACGGTTTTTACTCAGCCTGCCCGGGAAGGGTGGTTTGATTTTGGGTGGTGGAGATTTGTCCCTCTTTGCCCTGACCGTCACCTCTTCTTGCTCAACATCTGTCCCAGGGTCTTCCTCAATGACTGGGTGACCATCTGATATGGGCTCTTTGCCCTTCACTGCAGATTTCTCCTCTATAGTCAGTGGTTTGCCACTTCTGAGCTGCACGGCGTTCACATGGGCATTGTTCACTTCGATCTTTGGGGGCAAAGTACCTCCTTTCTGTTCCAGCTTTGCCACTACTTGAGTAAGATGTGAGACTTGGGCTCCTAGGCTTTGGAACTGCCCTCTAGTCTCTTGCTTGAATTTCTCATTCTCTTGGTGGGCTTTAGCATTCTCCTGCTGGAACTTGATGTTCTCTTTGACCAAAGTTTCCATCATTTCAGACAAGGTAGGCCCTTTGGTCTGAGCGGGCTGGTGGTACATCCCGGGGCCTTGCTGTTGGTACTGCCCCTGTTGGTTGTAGCGCTGGAAATTTTGGTTACCATTATACCCCTCATTGTGGTTGTTGTTATACCCATACCTATTATCATAGTATGGTTTCCCCCTTCCTTGCCCGTTACCGTTGCTTTGCCCCATCGCTTTGACCTCCTCGTCATACAGTGAGGGGCACTCATCAGTGGCATGCTCTATGCCCTGACAGATCTGGCAAGCTTTCACACCTCTCTTTGGCCCGGTGGCCATAGAGTTCATGAACTTTTCCATAGCACTGCACAGTTTGTCGATCTTTAAATCTGCAGCGGTGGTAGTCCCCAAATTAGTCCTGGGCAACTCACTTCCATCATCTCTGAACTCCTCTGCCATCTCTTTGAAAAGTTTAAATGCCTCCTCAGCACTTTTATTAAGGATAGACCCTCCACTGGCAGCGTGCAGGAGGGTTCTCTCGTGCATCCTTAGCCCAGACACAAAGTACTGGATCAAATCGTGGTCAGGGATTTGGTGCTGAGGACACTTTGCCAACATCTGTTTAAACCGTGCCCAATATGCTGGAAACTCTTCGCCTGCCCCCATCTTAATGCTACTGATGTTTCTTCGCATGTGTTGGATTCGGGCGGCAGGGAAGTATTTTTCCAAGAACTTCTGTTGGAGCTGTGCCCAAGTAGTGATTTGTCCTTCGGGCAGAGTGTAGAGCCACTCCCGTGCTCCATCCCCAAGTGAGAAGGGAAAAGCCAGCAGTCGGATGTATTCACTCAAAGGGGGCCCTCCCCTTATGGTTCCGCAGGCTAACTCGAAGTCTTGAAGATGCCTCTGTGGGTCTTCCATGGGCATATCGCTGAACTTAGGCAGTATTTGGATGAAATTGTGTTTCATCTCCCAGTTCTCGTTGATGGTGGGCAAAGTGATGCCTGATGGTCGAAGGTTCAGATTGGCAGGGAACATCATTTCCCTGAGGGTTTGGTTTGCCATGACGGCTGGTTCCGGTGAAGGTCTTGGTGGGGTAATTGGGTCACCTCTCCTTGCCCTTCGCGGATTTTCTGCCCTTGGTGTATGGGCAGCTTCTTGGGCGGCACGTGCTAATGCTTTGGCTAGCCTTGTTTCTTTCCGAATTCGCTTTGCGGTTTTTTCGATCTCTGGATCGTACCAGGTTACAATCTCTTTGCCAGCAACAGAATCCTGCATAAACAAAACAAGTCAAACTGTTAGCACAGACGACTTACTGTTGGAAATTTGCCTCCCCGGCAACGGCGCCAATTTTGACGAGGCACGAATGTTTGTCGTTGGGAACAAACGCGCTGCCAAAATGATATTTATATTTAGCCAGTACCCCTTTAACTACAAAACGTAGATAATGGTAAGTACGTGGGGTCGGTCCCACAAGGAGGCAATTACAGTAGGTGATCTCGGCTTTGCCCAAGGGGTTGTCACAAAAAGTTTTGAGTTTGGTTGCTGTGGGCACAGCGGTTTTGCAATCGTTCAAACACTCAGATCTAACTACGGCAAACAGAAATATCATGCAAATAAATAAAACCAAAAAGTAAACAAGCAAACACTCAGATCTAACAGAATACTAAAAGTGAAAACTTAAATCAATAAATAAACAAGGCATCCGGGCAGACAACTTCACTCAGGATCATTAGGGCAAACTACCGTTCATCGGCACTAAGGATTTTTACCAGCGGTTTGTCAGCAGTTATAGGGTGCAAAAACAAAAGTGGTCCTATTGCGTCACGCCCAGCAATTGCCCCACCCCTCATCTATCCTTACTGTATAAAGAAAAGGCTTGGTTAATACTTAGCCTAATCCCCCTGGATCTGAACAATTCGATAACCTATGCGACCAAACATGGATCTAGTTTGCCCAAACCCGCATTACCCTCTAGACAGACCCGCTCGGCCAATAGCATGCTCGAAACATACGACCGCATCTCCTGCAAGTTCTAGTGCTATGCCCGCAACAATACTACAAGGTACATCTATGCGGTTTGCCAATCACCAGTATCCCAGTTTGTAAAGGTTCACTAGTGGTCGTCCTAGTTTACCCAAACTCCCCAGAAATAAACCTCAACCAACTTTGCCTCGGGAACAAACGCCCAACCGGTTAGTTCAGCCCCTCCAACCTCGCGGCCTAAATAAACCCTAAATCACCTTCGATCCGTCCCTGCCCAGATGCAAATCAACTTAGCCGATCATACTGAAAATTAAAAACAAAATAAATAAGGGAAAACAAACTATATTAATCATGCCTTCAAATTGAAATCGTTCTTGAAGGAAATAGAAGTACGGAATTAAAAACTTAAAAACAAAACATAAAAACGAAATTGTTTCTCGACCCGAAGGTCGGATCTACTGCAATTAAATAAAGGAACCCGGACGAACAGCTCCGCTTCCTTCTCCGGCAACTCCTCCGGCGGTGACGGCGACTTCGGGACCGGCGGCTCTTCCGACTTCTCGGTGCGTAACGTTGTCTTTTTCTTTGCTGCCCGTCGCGCCCCTTTTATAGACTTCAATTTGAATTTTTGAATCCGCGGCTGTTTCTCGCCCCTTAGGAATAGGAGTCCTTGGTCAATGGGCTGGGGGATAAGTCAGATCCCCCGAAATCAGGGATTCTGGTACGCTGCCAGCTTGCCCGTAGCGAATCTCCTGTCTGCCGCGTCTTCTGCCCAAACTGAAATCTGCAGGTATTTCTTCTCCTCCACAGGTGGTCGGACCAGGCACGGTACTTGGTACTTCTGGCTCTTCTGCTTCGTGACCTTACCCATTTGCCCAATGTGGTCAAACTGTTGCTTGTCACTACCGCTCCAGAACTTTGCCCAAAGAAGGGGATTTCCTTGCCTCTTTTGCCCAGTGCGCCACCTGTTACCTGCATCACCACACACTCTGCCCAAACACCTAATTGTGCCCTCCCAGACACGTTAACGACTCAAACTGACTCGATAAAGGGTGTAAAAATGCTCTAAGATGAGCAAATAAAATGGCTCATCAGTCCGCCTGCCCCGTCTTCCAGAAACTCTGAACAGCACAGCGAGGTGGCCGCCTGGGGGGTTAGGCGGCCGCGTGGGGGTTCCTCCAGCCAGTTCTGCCAAGGGCATCAGGCGTCCGCTTGGGGGGTCAAGCGGCCGCCTGCCTGGGTGGGCAGCTTCTTTGGATCGTCGTCTTGCCTGCTCGGCTCGTCGTCTCGTCGACTCGTCTACACGGAAATACCTCCAATGTCGCTAATAATGCCAAAAATGTCCTGCACACTACACAAACACGTGAAACGCACCAAACCACAAGAAATGCACACGACACGACAAAAAATAACACAAGACGACATAGAACTAAAGAAGAAAAAGCACACAATATCAAACACATCAGGTACTAAGGCAAGGGCAGGCACTATGGTAGAACCAGAAGGCAAGGGTTGTTCGCAGGGGCACTAAGACGATGATTAGGTGTCTTGGAGGCACGTTTATTATTGTTGTGTCCAAGGAGCCGGCTGTCGAGACGTCACGGCAGAAACTGGAGAGTTGATACTCAAGGCAACTTCAGAAAAGGAGTCGGAAGGGTGAAGAACAAGGCATCATCTCATGAAGGCACGAGGTGCCTTTCAAGGTAACAAAACCAGGTTCTTAAGGAGGGGTCATCTCTTTAAGAAGAATCTGAATCAAGGATGAATCTAGAACATCACGACGATGATGTTGCTGAGGAAGCAACTGCGGTAGAGGGAACTGTGGCAGGCCTCCAATTGTCACTTCAAGGAAGGGGGAAAAGTGGATTATGGATCTAGCACATCACGAAGCTGATGTTGCTGAGGCAACAACTGCGGCAGGGTTATGGCGCAAGCCTTCGATTGTCACTTCAAGGAAGGGGGCATAGTGGATTAAAGATTCAGGGTGCACGATTCACATAAGACCTAAGAGGCAGTGGTTTGAGGTTCTTGAAGAAAGATTATCTTGTCTTCAAGAAGTAGCTGAATCGAGTATGGATCTAGCACATCACGATGATGATGTTGCTGAGGCAGCAACTGCGGCATAGGGAATTGCAGCAGGCCTTCAATTGTCACTTCAAGGAAGGAGGCAAGGTGGATCAAAGATTCAGGGTGCACGGTTCACATAAGACCCATGCGGCAGTGGTTTGATGGTTTTGAGGAGATGGATGGAGGTTCTATCATTCTTGGAAATTAACCTAACTTGTAAAGTTGAGGTGGTTGACTCTTCACTGAAGTTTGGTTGATAGCTCGTCGAAGCTTTTAACCAAGGATTGTTCATGTTCTAATGGAGGATTCTTCCAAGGGAAGAAAGGTAGCACATTAGTGCTGGAAGGAGAGTAGAGGAATAGATTGTGTTATCTAAGGGCATTGCGATTACTGTGGCATGCAGTATTGTGGTGGCAGCAGCAGGTAGGCAACACCTGCGGCAGAGTTAAGGGCAGCACTTATGGTAGTAGCTACGGCAGTAGTTGCGGAAGGGTCTGTCGTCACTTCGGGTGACAAGGGAACTTGGATTACATTCATTCTGATCTCCGGGCCCATCTAGAACAGGGACAAGGGATGATGGAAAGTATATCTTGTTCATCATGCCGGGCAGAGGCAGAGGCAGCAGGCAGTTGCAATGACTGCGGAAGCAACTGCGCTGGGGTATATCGCAACAGCGATTACCGGATTAAATAGCCTCAGTGTGTTCAGACATCGCTGGAGGTGAATGCATCGGCGAATGGGTCGCTCGAGGCAGCGGCGGAGGCATTGTCGAAGGCAGCGACATAGGCAGGGGCAGTGGCATTGACTGCGGTAGCATTTGAGCTGGGGTAGTTCGCTTCAACGACTACCACATTACCATACTTCAGGATGATACATCGTTGAAGGTGGAGACAATGGCCACGGCATCGTCGATGGCAACGACAGGGAAGCAGCTGCGGAAATGACTGCGGCAGAGCAACTGTCGGGAGGTAGTTCGCGGCAGAGCGACTACTTGATTGATAATACTCAACATAAAACTGATCGGAGGGTATCGGTTGTTCAGTTATGCATAAAGGAGGATCATTCATCAACCTAAGAGGTTTGCACTTGATTTGTGTTAAATGCTCTAAAGGTGGAAGAAGGTGCGAATGATAATTTCATTCATCAACCTAAGAGGTTTGCACGAACTGATGTTGTGTATAATGCTCTAATGGTGGAAGAAGGTGCGAATGACAGGTAAGTGATGCTATTTTGAGGTGGAGTTGCGTAACTTCCCTTAGGCATCACTTTATACTTTCTGTGTAAAATTGCCCTGTGGCAGGGTACTATCGCAGCAGCCAGGGCAGCAGTGCCTTATGCAAGAGCACTGGGAAGTCTCATACATGCTATGGTGTATAGCAGGCCTGATATTGACCAGGGTATGGGTGTGATATCGAGGTTTATGAGCGGGAGCCGCTGGTTGCAGTTCGAAGGTTGTTAAGGTATGTCAATTTAACCGTTGGGTTACGGTTTCACGTCCAAGAAGATGGAGGTCAAGGATGATGCTCAAATTGGATGTGGGGATGTTGATTTTGGTAGTCTCGATACTAGAAAATCAACAAGGACTGTTGTTGGTGTAGCAGCCGTTGCGGCAGGGGTTACACATGGAGCAGATGTTGGTGCAAGGCGTACCAAGGAGGATTGGTTGGAATTGATGATTCTTACCACCACTAATTTACTCAAGCAGAAGCAACAGGGCTTGAAATTTGTCCGGGAAAGAGGCAGAGGGTTTCCACTATTTCCAAGTGGAGGCAGAGACTACTATTGCCTAGGCAGAGGCACTAGGAATTACCGTAGAGTCCAAGTGTCATGGCAGTGACATTTGAAGGTGGATTTGGTGTCAAGTTGTTCGTTGCTTACTGATAAGTGATGATTCGCTTGGTTTCAAGCAGAGAAGATGGACTTCTTCTTAGTAATGTTTGTTCAAGCTTAGAGGCAGAGAGACTTCTTGGAAAGGCTTGATTAAGTAGAAACAACCGTTGTACACACAAGTGGTAACCACGGCAGCAGTAGGTACTACTGCACGAACTCTACAGGTAGATGTGTGGTGTAACTACTGGAAAGCACAACATTGAAGCATTCAGTTGTTAGTGTGGTAGGGTACAAACATGGCAGGGTCTGCCATATGGCATGGCAGGGGCAAAGACGACGTTCTTCTGCCGGATATAACAAGATGAAGCGATTATGCTAAGACTCTTGTTATGGTGATGTGATGCATGGGGTTGATTAGACTCGTTCGAGATACTTCAACAGGATATAATGCTTCTCGAGGTGGAGGCATTGGCTATGGTAGAGATTGCATGCAGAGACTATGATAGCGACTACGGTAGGAACTACCGCAAGGGCGATTGCGGCAAAGAGTACCAGTAGGGACGTGCATCAACATCTGGTCCCACGTGGACTGTTTCACAAGCTTCAGAGTATTGTGAAGGGAGTGCAGTAGGCATTGCGATGCTATTGCAAAGTTCAAGGGCAGCGGCAAGACTCAGGCTGCGGCAGGCAGTTCTGTGAGTTGTTGACTTGGAGGATTCACGCTCTGGTGATATCCGGAGGTGGGGAAAGGTGATCTACATCAACTTTCCGAGATATGAAAATGGATTGCGCTCCATATTTCATGTCGGAGATGCATGTTTGCATCAAGTCCCAAGAGGACAACCTCACAATGCTGAAATTGTGCAGGGGCTGCGGCAGACACTTTCGTGGTGCCGCAGGGACTGCAGTAGGCACTCTCGTAGTGCTTCAGGGCTGTGGTAGGCTTCGTGCTGCCGCAGGGGGCCAAGTTAGGCAACAAGATTCAGGCTGCGGCAGGCAGGGTTGTGAGTTGCTAACTTGATGAAGTCGTCTCTGGAGGAGGTGCGGGAAAGTGGAGTGACATCTACTTTAGGATTATGACTTATGTCATGTACAGATTCTTGGTGCCGAAAGGTGGTGATGAAGAATTTGGGAAGGCAGTGCTTAAGGCAGGGGCTGCAGTAGTATTGGGCATGACAAGCTGAAGCCCAATGACAATACTAGGAGAAATATGATCGGGTATGATCATATGAAGGTCAGCGTGATCTGAAATCATGCTGGAACTGGAGTCGGATGGTCGAGTTCGATCATGGATTGGTGAATAAGGTGGTTGCAAAGGATTTGCTTGATTTCTTAACTCAGCAGGGATGAGCAGTACTTGATCACTACTTCAAGATAGATGACATATGTTTAGAAGTTTGAACAAGGTGGAGATTTGTGAAAATATGTTCGAAATTCTAAATTTTTGTAAGGCAGTTCCATGCGTCAGGACGAAGGCGTTAACTCTGCCGCAGTGCGAAGGCAGAAACCGGTTCCCTGGCACGAGGCAAGATCTAGGTAGGATCTCCTATTTTTGGTAAGAGACCAAAAATTGAATATCTCTTTCCATACTTATACGATTGAGGTGATTCAAAAGGCAACGGAATCCTTGGAGGACAAAGAACCTATTACTGCCATAATTCGACGTCCAGGTCGCCTATATAACTCGCGTCTAGCACATCTACGAGATGTGAGAGAGAGGCATGGCGAAAGTATTATGGTTTCAATACTTGTTATTAGACGTGAGTTTAGATCGATAATCGGTTACGCCTTGTTGGCTCAGGATTATCAAGAGTGATTGTAATCTCGTTTTCGTTTAATAAAGAAGAAACACCTCTCCCCCGAGCACGTAGGTAGCAGCTGCCTCGCCATAGGCAGCGCGATACCGAAGCTCGTAAAATCTTGTCTTGTGTGTGTTGTTTATCGTGTTTTTATATTCTTGTGAGTTCACATATTCGTGAGTGTTTGTGAGCTGGAGAGTCAAATCATATTCGTTCGGTTTTGAGTTGTTCACGTCGTGTGGTTTATGAAAGTCTAATTTGATCGGATTTATTCGATCGATTGGATCTTGTTGTGCGAATCTTCAACAAGATGATGTGTGAGTATTTATGAGTTTTGGTCTATGGATAACGATTCAATCTCCTTTAAATATATTTGATCTTTTTTTATATAAACTGATCACATTCTTTAGATTAATATCAGGTTACTTAATTTTAGAGGCTATTTAATTTTACGTTGCTTAATATTTAATTATAGCATAATTAAGACTTCACTAGCTAATATAATTAATATTTGACTAATTAATGATTGATATTTCACTTTTAAATTAATACAATTATTTAAAAAGTTAAAATAAAAGTTTTAATATTTAAACAGGATGAGCACACGGTAACACGAATACACGATACGTATATGAAAGTATTCAATAAAACTACTCATGTTCAATTAGTAGAGCACAAGGGAAGCATAAAATTCAAGTCATCTTATTGAGAGTGATTTTACTTCAAAATTCCATAAAACCCAAAAAACATATAAACATAAATTCAAAACATAATTTTAATAGTTAATTTTATTTTACTTATTTTTTCATAATTTTTTTATAATATTTTTTTTATAATATTTATCATATGTATTGAACAGTAAAAAAAAGTCAACATATCTATAAATATGGGACAGAGAGAGTTTATCAAATGTTCGAGTTGAACAAGTATTTAGAGTGATTTTAAATTAAAAAATTATACTCTCGATCATACAAGATAAATTTATCGGTCAAAGTTAACGATCATAAAACTTGCAACTTGCAAGTGATATTGGATTTTCACTGTTGATCGATTTTGCGATTCTTTACCGTGAATTGTTGTTCGGTTTTGCTCCTTCCTCGGTCACGGGCACGTTAACAATGCCAATGCCCTTGACCAAGGTCCGAGATATTATGGGCTTAGATTAATGGGCCTAATTTTATTTATCAGTCCGCGTTGTATGGGCCTGGGTTTATGAGCCCACTCTAAAAACAGTTGAATGGGGACTGTCGAGTATCTTCCCGGTTTGCGAGCTTCTACCGGTTGTCGACTTGTCTCTCTGTTTTTCAACGGAAAAATATCATATTTGGTCCTGTGTGGATGTCATTTCCAGTAAGTAGTCCTTTATCTTATAAAATTATCAAAATTGGTCCTTTGACCGGCTATAACAGGTAAAAACATGACGTGGCAATTGGTTGACTCATTCAACCGGTAATTGTGTCAAATAATTAAAATAAATAAATGCATATATAGGATTCGAACCCTTGACCTATACAAAAATAACAAACTACCTACCCACTGCACCATAAACACCAAATTAAAAACTTTGAAACATTAATATATTTATTCTATTACCAAGTATTTTATAAAAATAAACACAAAATTAAATTACAAATAAATTTAATATTATATTAAAAATAAAATAATTATCAAATAAAATTAAAAACAAAATGTAAATTATTTATTAAATAATTAATTATTTTCATGCATTAGTTTTTTTATTAATTAATTAATAAATTAAAATAATAAATTATTAAATTTGAATTATTTTTTTAATATTATAATTTTGGTTATTAATTTTTTTTATTAGTATACTATTACGTTTAATTAATTAATACATGTAAACTAATTAATTATTAAATTTAAATTTATTCTATAATTTATTAAATTTTTTTTTTTGATAATTATTTGTTTTTTTATTAATTTTTTATCAAATTTAAATTAATTCGTATTAACTTAATTTTAAAGTTATAATTTTTTTAATTAATTAATCATTAAATATAAATTGATTAATGAATTGTTTCTATATTTTTTTCAATAAATTATTTTGTGATTGATTATTTAATTTAATTTAATGTATTTTATTTATTTATTATAAAACGATTTATAGTATATAATGAATTAAAGTGTTTATTTATCAATTCAATTATTTGGTAAAGTGGTAGTTAGGTTGTTTTAATTTTTATTAGACAAGAGTTCGATTTCTAGGGATTACAATTTAATTTTTGGACTTTAACCTGTTGTAGCCGGTCAAAGGATCAATTTTGATAATTTTATAAAATAAAGGACTACTACTTACTGGAAATGACACACAAACAGGACAAAATGTGATATTATCCCTTTTTTCAAGGGCTCAATTACAGGTTTTTAATTAATAAATATTTTTAATCAATTCGTTCTGGGAAATTACGAATCAAAATCCTGAGTTGGGCGAGCAGGTATTCTTGTCCATACTCATACCCCCAATTTCTTGGGAATTGATTTATAAATTAGGGTTTTTTTTAGGAATTTATACTGCAATTTCAATTGCAGTTCCTACAGTAGGTCATTATTGCATCACAATTGTAACATATGTAATTAGGGGAATCGTCTTCTGCTGTTCAAATGGAGCGGCTTTTGGATGATTTATTCGCCAAAAGGTGTTTCTTCATTGAAGCCATGCTTATTTATTTCTTATCTACCTTTGATTGCTTGTGACGAACGGACTCTATTTTTGTGGATAGGGGTTCTGTGAGGGAGGCGGCATTGTCTTCGATTATTGACGGGCCTTAAAACTCAATACCTATATCATACTCCTAGGAGTACAATATAAATGGTGCTCCCACCCTTTAAAATATAAAATCATTATTTAATAATTAAGAAATCTTCATTTTAAAAGAATATTTATCCAAAAATATATGAAGATATACTATGAGTGTACAATTAGAATCGTACTCCTAGGAATACGGTATAAATTGCCCTTAAAACCAACCATCGCTGTCAGTTTGCCCAGAAGAAGTTAACTAGCACCTTATAACTCTCGTAACATAGCCTTAATCAGCATGAATAAATTTCCGCTTTTAACATTTTTTTTTTTCGGTTCTCAAATGTTCAGTTTTGCGACTTTACTGTACTGATGTCTCAATTCTTGCAAGAAGGGTTCTTCCAAAGAGATTGCTTTGGCTTATTACGCATTAGGTTATTTTTCATTCTTAAATAGAGATTTTATACATATTTGTGCCTACATTTTACGATTACGTACAATGTAGTCAGACGAAAAGATGGGACTTTAGTTTTAAATTTCATAAGTTGAGGGCTCTAAATGGAATAATTTTTGGGGTTTTTTTTTTTTTTTTCGCACACAAAGCTCAAGGATGGTTTTTGTAAATTCTTCGATTGTTTTAGTATATAACAGTTGCATCGTGCTTGTCTGCTTGATACTAACTTACTTACAGGATTAGTGTCGTTGACAGTAGGTTGTGGGGATAATGCTCAAGAACTTTACAATGAGTCACTTGATCAACTTATCTCACAAGCACTGAAATCCCGGATCGAAACATTATTATTACCTGTATGTATAAAAATTTGCAAAACTAACAGTTACATATGAGGCATTTCTGATCTCACGCTTCATGTTTTACATTTCATTTATTTATTTGTGATTAGGCGATCGACTGTCTAGCTATTGCTACTTTTGTTGGTGCAAATGACTTTGAGCAGACAGAAGCTTCCATGAAGATAATATGGCACTTCATCCAATCAAGTTCAGTTGAAAATGTATGTTCATTCATTCAAATGATCATTTTTCCCACTTCCTAGTTCATAAATCTGTAAAAAATAGTTACAGTATATTTCTGATGAACAGTTTTTCTTGTGGATTATGTATCCCTTTTTTTTGCTATGTTTAAATTTCAAGTCTTATTGTCAAACACAGAAGTACATCGTTGAACCTCTGAGTACATGTTGTACAATAAGTCAATAATAATGACACTATAGCATATTTTCCTTCTCTTATTTATCTCAGGTTGCGGGGAAAAAACATTCAGCGTCTGTACTGTCCGCTGCTATATCTGCATGGTCACTTCTCCTCACGAGCATCGATGGCTGGAACCTTAATCACAATGATTGGCAAGGGTAACAGTATGTTGTATTAATGAATTAATGAATATATATATATATATATATATATATATATTATACTAGTAATTCTGTTATGTGTATTATAAAATCGATAACTCTACGTTATATGTACCTTTATTTTCAGCCATGCTGTTTCTTATAAGTACATCACATAATAACAACATGTTTTAAGTAAAATCATGAACCTAATCCTATTAAATTATTAATAAATATAGTTGTTATTTAAGATAATTTATAATACTTTAGTCGTATGAATTGGATTCTATGAAGAAATTGGATTACATGTTTAGGTTGTATACAATGCTTACTCTTAGTCTTGTAACTAAAAAAATGATTTTCTGTCTTATTAGAGCAATTTCTTATTTCATGGGTACATTGGAAGCGGATGATCAATGTGTGTGTATGGCAGCCTGTGAAGCTCTTGCTCTAATATGTGAAGTTGGGTGTCTTGAGAAATTTTCCTGTAATATTACAATCGTTAAAGATAGTTTGAACGACAAGGGAAAGAATATATTGGGCCAAGATTTCTCCTTAAAGGAATTGCAAGAAATTGTAACCAATCATGCTAAGAAACATTTGAGTCTTATTTCAACTCAGAGTGAGACCGCAAAAGCTCTAGTCGGATGGAACAACTTTTCCATGAATGTTTTGAAAGTTTTAGAGGTACTAGTTACGTCATCATTGTATGGAGTTACAGTATTAGTACAAAAATCAGTAGTTCAAAATTGAAATTACAAAAATGCACTTGAGGATTAATTTAATACAAAGAACACATGTAATCTTTCAAAATCATAAAAGCCACCTTGTGATTTGTGTTAAATTTTCCAATAGAACCCATGAGGTTGTTTGACCTAACTACAAGAAAAAAACATAGAGGGTATTTTGTAAAACTGTAAAGATAGCCCCTTAATTTTACATTTACTTCTTGAGAAAATATTTATAAAACTGTAAAGATAGCCCCTTAATTTTTAAAATAGAATCAATACTTGACTACTTCCAAAAGTACCCATGAGGTTTGTTTGACATAATTACAAGTAAAAACATAAAAAACAGTGCTTTCAAAACAGCAAGAGGTACGTCTGAGATTTTATTTTGCTTTACATTTACTTCCTGAGAAAATATTTATAAAACTGTAAATAATTTTTAAAATAGAATCAATACTTGACTACTAGAGGGTATTTTGCAACTTTAAAAGTTACTTTTTAAGTCGAACATCAATGGTGTTTTTTGTGATTCTTAAAGGATTATTGAGTGTTTTCGTAACTAGGTAATCCCGGACCAGTTCTTGTCAATACTTTTTTTTTAAAATATTTTTAGGATGGTTGCTTTCGTGAAACTACTTTGAAAGTCGGAAGACATAGCATGCGGTTAAATTCACTGTCCCAATTGTTGCAGGTAAAATAATTATTAATTACCTATTTAAAAGATATGTTTGTTCTTTCACTCTCCAACATTTATGCCTTTGGATCCAACCGTCAATTTACAGGTCAACTTTGTCAGACGTTTTCTGGGATGTGGATTTGTAATACACATGCTGGTCGGGATCTTTTTACTTACAACTTTCGTGTTATATAGTATTTTATTTTTTGATAAAATGACCTATATATATGACATACTTCTTTTGACAGGAGAATGAGTTCTTACAAGATGTTTTTGACTTTACTCCGAGAAAGCAAAAGCTAGGGAACGAACTCTACACGTCTGAAAGGGAAGAGGTTTAGTTTTCATAACTAGCGGATTTTTTGACCTTGAGAAATATGTTGTTTTACCAATTTATTTTGTAAGCCAAATAAGGGTTGAATGGACAATTCAGCCTTATTTTCATACGTATCACTGTAAAATACTAGGATTCGAGAAACATTTTTTTGTCAAGAAGCAATTTTTTGTGGTCCGAGAAATTAAGGCTCCATTGTTTGTTTTTTTGAAAAAAGAGCCTCAGTAGCTTACCTAAGTATGCATGCTGTATGACTTTATGACAATGGGGAAGGCTTTGTTTGTTTCTTTACGACATTTCACATAGTGACCACTATTCTGTTTTGTCTGAATTTAGGTTACTATTCGGCTTTTTGTGCCTGAATCGAGACGAGTAGACTGTGAAGAGGTCACGGTGCAAGCCCCGGGAGTAAGTTCTTGAGTATCTGCTTTATTTATTTTTCGATGGAAATATCTACATCATTGATAGCAGCAACTCTCTTCCGTAACTGAAACGACTTGTCAGTTAGACAAATATGTTTATATAAGAAATTTGAGGAGGTCTTGCTTAATTTTAAGAATTCTAAACTTTCAATATAATGTACTGTATTTATTTGTATTAGAAGGTTTCATATATTTTTCCTAATCCATTATGGCTGGGTATATGCAGAGGAGGACTCAGAATCCAAACAGATCAAATATCCGCAAGGCAAAGACTCAATTGTTGAACAAGCAGCGTGCGCTGAAAGGCAAAGAACTTTGGTCTCATGACAACTAACATTTGGAAAGACGAAGCCATGGCAGAACAAATATTTCTAGTTTACAAAAAAGGAAAATGTATTTTTCATTCTTTTGGGTAAAATGCAATTGTAAATTGAAATAATGACTTCTTGAAAACATTATGAAATATTGAAATGTGCCTTTGAGAAAAATGTGTGCTACTATTATAAATGGGCATTTAACATAAAGTAGATACCCTCCTGAGAAAAAAAAGGCACAAATCATCCGTATTTGTAATTTCACATTTTTTTTCCTGATATGAAGTCAAAAATCAATTCATTTGGTTAGTCGATTTAAAACCAAATTACGGTATTATTATTAAGCTATGTATTTTGATGCTGGTCAGCTGAATAGTTCAGTTGGTTAGAGCGTGTGACCGTTAACCACAAGGTCGAACGTTTGACCCCTTATTTTAGTGATTTTATATGATTTTTTTTTTTAATATGGGTGGACGGATTGACAATTTTTTTTTTCAGATGGGTGGACGGATTGGCAAAAAATCGTTTTAAACACCGACAATTTGGCATCATCGATCGTACAAATGGGGACAGTCAGTGTACATTATTAAAAATAGTCGATAATAGTCGATAATATAATGAGTCGTGACAGCATGTATCAAGCCGTAGTCAAAGACAGAATCACGTAATCTCCTTAATTATAGGCATTAGCTTCATTTTAGGCCTTTAGTCATATTCTTTCCATTCTTTGTAGATATTCTGTATTTTTCCTTTATTCATTTTGTACTATTTATATCCCTCATTGTGAATACAGTAGCATCATTCAAGGTATCTTTTCTAGCCTTATATGGTATCAGCTAGGTTTCCTCCTCAACCTAGGAAATTCTCTTAGCCGCCTCCGCTTCTCCTCTTGCTGCCATGGCCGAAAATTCCTCTTCTTCGACCACCGGCGGCGCGGATGCTCTACCATTTTCAACCCTCTTGCACATGTTAACTGATAGAGTTATATTCTAAATGTCTAGTTTAGTGACAATATGGAACTCCTTATCTGTGTTTTATTATCTATTAATCAAACAGTCTGCATTTTGTTTATTATAACTCTGTGCTCTATAGTCCTAGATATATACGTTGTAGACAGTATGGCGTGAGGAGACACGCGGAAGATCATACTGTCGGTTACTCGTATATTATCGAACAGTGGCTCACGACTTAGATGGACAGGGACAATCCATCGGTACGTCGTTGTGTGACTGGTAGATAGTCGGTCTTGACTATCATGTTACACTCGTACACTTGGTGTATTGAGCAGGACCACGGGAGGGCGTTCGATTTATACTAATCGCAGTAATCGAACTAGACCTCAGATATTACGGATATACGAATTCCTAATCCCTATATAATTATAGGTGCGTGTGTCCGATTCTCGGTTCTTTAACTTGCCAATGAGTGAGACTAATTGATTAGTCGAGATCCTCGGTAAATTGGGAATCGTAATTGTACGCACGGCATGCTGTAGATTATAGAAAGGAAACCGTGTCCCGTTTATTGGGTTGATTACGTCCCCGAGATGAGCTCATAAAGTTTATCATGTAAACCCTGCAGGTGGATTTGTTCCACATGATAATAAGGATGAGTGGTACTAGTCTCGGATAATAAGAAACGAATTAATTTAATTATTAGTAATTAAATAAATTCGTGGACGTTCGATATCTTAAACACGGGGAAAGTCGTATATGTAATTTCGGCGGAATTATTATTGTTAAAATAATATTAAAATTAATTTCGGGAATTCAATTATTATTTTATAGTGGAGTTAATAATAATTAAAATTGAAATCGATTAATTAAGGAATTGCTTTTACGTATTCCAAGTTAATTAATATTTCAATTTAGCCCTTAATTAATTTATCCTAAGGTCCCTAACGTAACTCTATAAATATCCTACCTTGCCTATCCTAAACCTACATTCCGCAGCTTTTTATTTTTCTGAGAAAACATTATTGCGTTAGCGCAATTAAGTTTTTCTCTGCAAAAATAAATCAGTGTAGCGCAATTATTTTTCTCTCATCAGAGAATAGAAAATATAACGCTGGTAGAAAAAGGAGAAAGCAGAAAAGGAGACCCAACGGATCGTTGCCCACACAACGGTTGGAGTCAAAGGATCTGAGGCATACGTTAGAAGCATCTAAGGTCTCAACAATCGACCGAGAAGGTATGAGATCGATTCTCTTTTCCGCAATTTATTCGATCTCATATTTCGTTAATCATATTTTGAACGTAGATCGGATCCCGTGGCTTGGATGTGACATTCTCGGACTGCTGGGAGGTTTCTGACCTCCGGCATGGCAGTCGGATCGAGAAAATCACATCGGAACAGCCAGAACGGGCGAATCCCGCCGCTGTTCGCGACGGGTGTCGGACGACAGGTTCTACTGTCGGCCGACAGGCTTGTCGGACGACACCTTCTGGTGTCGGACGACATTTGATGGTCTTGTCGGACGACACCTTTTGGTGTCGGACGACAGAGAGGCCAGAAGCCTCTCGTTTTGCGCGGTCGTGCCTCGGGTGCGATGGCTGGGTGCATTTCGGGTCAGGGGCTTCGTCGTGAACACCTTGGGCAGACTGGAGGTCGACTGGGCTTGTCCGGAAGTTCGATTAGTCGAACGGACTTGTCCCGGGTAGTCGATTTCCAACAAATGGTATCAGAGCCGGTTTTGTGCGTTCTTTGTATGTTTTGCGAAATTGGTTTTGCAGGTTGAACCCGATTATTATGGCCAATTTATTTTGATATTTTGTGCTGTATGTATGTGGTTTTGATTAAACTCTCGGGCTTGTCGAGATCGTTTTATTTTTGGAAAGTTGCTTGTTTGTAATAGATAAAAACGACGGGTTGAGTCGTTAGGTTTATTTATTTTTTTCGTTGCATCCGGGACTTGTATAGGATCGATCAACATGTATAGGATCGATACCGGACTTGGTAGAATATTTTTGTAATTTATTTCTGCTATTGGATCGAGACGAGATCGAAGCCCGGAGGAACGAGAATCGAAGTTGAGACGAGCAACGAGTTTGAGTTCCAAGAGACGTGCATTCAAGATTTTAAGGCCATAATAATCGGGCCACGTTAATTGCCTTTTGTGTGATTTACGTGTTTTATTATGCTTATTATTTTATGCATGTATATCCCTAAATCGTAAAATACTAAGTGGGAGAGGGATTGGAAACAATCCCGCGGTCTCCATTCTCTGTTTCGAGAGTGATGTGTATTGACTTACGAGTTGGCTTTAGTGTCATCCTCCCTATCGGATAAAGTCGATACACGGAAATCACTTTGATCGAAATTCGAATTCAATTCCATTTATAGAATTGAACACTTAAGTTTTTCAAAGCAAATGCCTAATCTGGTTTTCAAAGACTAAGTTCAACTCGACTCATTCTCACCCCGGGGAGTGGAATGGAGCCAAAGCGCTTGCTTATGTCGATGACACTGATTAGAGACATTCGAGTCATTTGATGACTAGATCGATTGTCTGGTTGGCTCCCTCACTTAGTGAGAGATAGGGCTCAATTGCATGATTGATCGCTGGTTAGAAACTTCGAGTTTCACTTACGAGATATCAAGCTTTGATTAACGAAATTGTAAAATTTATTAAATGGAATTCAATTAACAAAGTTGTTTGTTTAGTAAACGTCCACACTATCGTGGCTTACTAGACGGAAACGGAACTTTGGGTTAATTGAGGCTCGACAGTTATAGGAAATCGTAAAGGGACCGCATGTCAACGTAAACGTCCACACTAACGTGGCTTGCGGTGGATATGTAGTTCCCGAGCGGTTAACTTAGTACTGAGAAATGGTGTACACTTAGGTACGCTTTACAGTATCCTCCCCATCGGAGTCACTGCTGTAATGATGTACGACCGAAGTAAAAGTCCAATTATAAAATCGTTTGGACTAGTATACGTCCACATGAACGTGGCATGCTGGTCTGATGGGATTTTAGGATTGATTGGTAAATTTAATGATATTAATTAAGGGAGTTAATATCGAATTAAATTTGACGGTTTGATTTGTCTCTTTTATAGATATGGCACTCAACCCGCTGTCTGTGATACTAAAAGAAAACAAACTCACTGGTCCAAATTATGTTGATTGGAAACGAAACTTGGACATTGTCCTAACTGCTGAGGAGTACAAGTATGTACTCCAGGTCGAATGTCCTGTTGCACCTACTGAAACATCCTCTCCTGAGGAAAAGGAAGCTCATCGGAAGTGGGTCAAGGCTGATCAGATGGCGCGGTGCTACATTTTGGCATCTATGTCAAATGTACTGCAACATCAGCATGAAGCCATGGAAACTGCCTATGATATGATGCTTAACCTTAAGGAGATGTTTGGTAGTCAGGACAGGGCAGCCAGACAAGATGCTATGAGGAAACTCATGACGGCCACTATGTCCGAAGGAACGCCCGTGAGGGATCACGTTCTTAGGATGATAGGCTATCTGAATGAGATAGAGATTATGGGAGGAGCTATCGATGGGGAAACCCAGATCGATATAGTGCTCCAGTCTCTGCCTAGGAGTTTTGAGCAGTTCCGCCTGAACTATAACATGAACAAGAGGTTATATACGTTGGCGGAACTCCTGACTGAACTCCAGGCGGCAGAGGGTATCTTTAAGAACTCTCAAGCACTTGTGGCTGTGAAATCGACTCTTCCTCGCCCTTCGGGGATTAAGAAGAAGAAAAAGCAAGGACGGAAACCCAGTGGGCCCAGAGTTGGTGGACCACAGAATGGAGTGAACAGGCCTAAGGGCAAGTGTTTCCGTTGCAAGCAGTCTGGACATTGGAAGTCTAATTGTCCTCTCAGACAAGGAGGTATGAACTTTTCCTTAGTCACTGAAACATGTTTAGCGGTGTTATCCACCGGTACCTGGTGTGTGGATACGGGAGCCACTGATCATGTCTGCAATTCTTTGCAGGGGTTCCAGGAAACCCGGCGGCTTAGAGAGGGAGAGATCACCATCTACATGGGCAACGCTACGAAAGTGGCGGCGGTTGCAGTGGGAGATGTTCATTTATCTTTTAATAATAATGTTTTGGTATTGAATAATTGTCTTTATGTACCGGATTTTAGAAAGAACCTTGTTTCGGTTTCTAAGTTGGTTTTGAATGGATATTCAGTTTCTTTTGATAACTCTGTTATTGTCAAAAAGAATGGTGATTATATCTGTTCTGGTGCATTGATAGGCAACTTATATATACTGAATCCTAGTTATTCCACGATGCAACAAGTAGAGTCGTATAACACATCTAGTACCAATAAGAGAAAGGAGCCTTCTAGGATGAATCAAAAGTACTTATGGCATCTTAGGCTAGGTCATATTAACTTGGGCAGGATTCAAAGGTTGATAACTGATGGAATACTCAGTGATGTGAAAGATGAGGACTTTCCAACCTGCGAATCATGCCTGGAAGGAAAAATGACCAAGCGACCCTTTAGTGATAAGGGGTATAGATCCAAGGAAGTACTGGAATTGATTCACTCTGATTTGTGCGGGCCTTTATCTGTCCAAGCGAGAGGAGGTTACGAATACTTTGTAACCTTCACTGATGATTACTCAAGGTATGGTTTTATATACCTGATGCGCCGCAAGAGCGAGTGCTTTGACAAGTTCAAGGAGTACAAAGCTCTTGTGGAGAACCTTCATGGTAAGACCATAAAGACTCTACGATCTGATCGTGGAGGAGAGTACCTCTCGGGAGAGTTTAAAGCGTACTTATTAGAGAATGGGATTGACTCCCAGATGACTGCACCATACACGCCCCAGCAGAATGGTGTAGCAGAAAGAAGGAATAGGACTCTTATGGAAATGGTAAGATCTATGATGAGTTATTCAGAACTACCAGTTTCGTTCTGGGGATATGCCTTGGAAACAGCGGCTTATATCTTGAACTTAGTTCCTTCCAAATCAGTCCCTAAGACACCCTCGGAATTGTGGACCGGGCGTAAGCCAAACTTGAAACACATTCGGATCTGGGGTTGTCCAGCACATGTGCTGAAGCACGGGGCTGATAAGTTGGAGTCACGTTCAGATATTCGGTTGTTTATAGGATATCCTAGAGGAACGAAAGGTGGTCTATTTTATAGTCCTAAGGACCAGAAGATCGTTGTTAGCACCAACGCTCGGTTCTTGGAAGAGGATTATATAATGGACCACAAGCCCAATAGTGAGATAATACTTAACGAACTGAGAGGGAACGATCAAGGCTTAGATCCAACCCAACCGGGTGATACGCCACCACAGTCTGCACCTGTAGTTACTGAGGTTACACCGGAGCGTCGTCGTAGTGGGAGGGTTGTTCGACAACCCGATAGGTTCATGTTTATAGGTGAGTCTTCGGACTTGTTACCTGGAGAACATGAAGCCGATCCCTGGACCTACGGCGAGGCGCTTAAAGATCAAGATGCTCAGTCTTGGCAAAAGGCGATGAAATCTGAGATTGAATCTATGGATTCAAATCAGGTCTGGGATCTTGTAGCACCGCCCAAAGGTGTAAAAGCCATTGGTTGCAAGTGGGTGTACAAGAGGAAAAGAGGATCTGACGGGAAGGTGGAAACCTTCAAAGCTAGGCTTGTTGCGAAAGGGTACACTCAGAAAGAAGGGATCGATTATGAGGAAACCTTTTCGCCGGTAGCTATGCTAAAGTCGATCCGGATTCTTTTGTCTATAGCATCTCATATGGATTATGAGGTGTGGCAAATGGACGTCAAGACGGCATTCTTGAATGGGAATCTTGACGAGACCATTTATATGAGACAGCCAGAGGGTTTCATCGAGAAAGGCCAAGAGCATCTAGTGTGTAAGCTAAAGCGATCCATTTATGGATTGAAGCAAGCTTCTAGATCTTGGAACATGCGGTTTGATGAGGTTATCCAGTCATATGGATTCATTCAAAGCATGGACGAGTCGTGTGTATATCGGAGAAGTGACGGAAACAGCGTGGCGTTTCTCGTGCTTTATGTAGACGACATTCTTTTAATTGGCAACAATGTGAAGATGTTGTCGGACATAAAGGGATGGTTGTCCAAGCAATTCGATATGAAAGACTTAGGACAAGTAGGGCATGTTCTTGGGATCAAGGTTATACGAGATCGCCAGAAAAGAACATTGAGCTTGTCCCAGGCTTCATATATTGATACGATTCTAGCTCGTTTCAACATGCAGAATTCCAAGAGAGGTTCTCAACCTTTCTGCCATGGAATTCATCTATCTAAGGATATGTGTCCCAAGACACAAAAGGAGATAGATTACATGAAGACAGTTCCTTATGCTTCGGCAGTGGGTAGTCTAATGTATGCTATGTTGTGCACGAGACCTGATATCTGCTATGCCGTAGGCATGGTAGCTAGATATCAGAGTAACCCTGGACAGGGTCACTGGACTGCTGTAAAGAACATACTTAAGTACCTGCGAAGGACTAGGAATTATGTTCTGAGTTACAAAGCGTCCGAGTTGATTCCTATTGGTTACACAGACTCGGATTTCCAATCTGATAAGGAACAGCGAAAGTCTACATCAGGATATGTGTTCACATTGGGAGGTGGAGCAGTTTCATGGAGGAGTGTTAAGCAGAAATGCATTTCGGACTCCACCATGGAAGCCGAATATGTAGCAGCCTCTGAGGCAGCTAAAGAATCGGTGTGGCTCCGGAACTTCATAATGGACTTGGATGTGATTCCTGATTTGCCTAGAGCTATCACAATTTATTGTGACAATAGCGGTGCAGTAGCAAATGCGAAGGAACCACGAGCCCACAATGCGAGTAAACACATAGATCGCAAGTACCACCTGATTAGAGACATCGTCAAGAGAGGCGATGCGGTTGTCACCAAGATTGCATCAGCGGATAACCTGGCAGACCCCTTTACGAAGGCACTTCCAGCGGAAGCGTTCAAGAGACACGTGAAGGGGATGGGTATCGGATGTATGGGAGAGGGCAACTAGACTTTTAGTATAAGTGGGAGATTGATGGAGTTATATTCTAAATGTCTAGTTTAGTGACAATATGGAACTCCTTATCTGTGTTTTATTATCTATTAATCAAACAGTCTGCATTTTGTTTATTATAACTCTGTGCTCTATAGTCCTAGATATATACGTTGTAGACAGTATGGCGTGAGGAGACACGCGGAAGATCATACTGTCGGTTACTCGTATATTATCGAACAGTGGCTCACGACTTAGATGGACAGGGACAATCCATCGGTACGTCGTTGTGTGACTGGTAGATAGTCGGTCTTGACTATCATGTTACACTCGTACACTTGGTGTATTGAGCAGGACCACGGGAGGGCGTTCGATTTATACTAATCGCAGTAATCGAACTAGACCTCAGATATTACGGATATACGAATTCCTAATCCCTATATAATTATAGGTGCGTGTGTCCGATTCTCGGTTCTTTAACTTGCCAATGAGTGAGACTAATTGATTAGTCGAGATCCTCGGTAAATTGGGAATCGTAATTGTACGCACGGCATGCTGTAGATTATAGAAAGGAAACCGTGTCCCGTTTATTGGGTTGATTACGTCCCCGAGATGAGCTCATAAAGTTTATCATGTAAACCCTGCAGGTGGATTTGTTCCACATGATAATAAGGATGAGTGGTACTAGTCTCGGATAATAAGAAACGAATTAATTTAATTATTAGTAATTAAATAAATTCGTGGACGTTCGATATCTTAAACACGGGGAAAGTCGTATATGTAATTTCGGCGGAATTATTATTGTTGAAATAATATTAAAATTAATTTCGGGAATTCAATTATTATTTTATAGTGGAGTTAATAATAATTAAAATTGAAATCGATTAATTAAGGAATTGCTTTTACGTATTCCAAGTTAATTAATATTTCAATTTAGCCCTTAATTAATTTATCCTAAGGTCCCTAACGTAACTCTATAAATATCCTACCTTGCCTATCCTAAACCTACATTCCGCAGCTTTTTATTTTTCTGAGAAAACATTATTGCGTTAGCGCAATTAAGTTTTTCTCTGCAAAAATAAATCAGTGTAGCGCAATTATTTTTCTCTCATCAGAGAATAGAAAATATAACGCTGGTAGAAAAAGGAGAAAGCAGAAAAGGAGACCCAACGGATCGTTGCCCACACAACGGTTGGAGTCAAAGGATCTGAGGCATACGTTAGAAGCATCTAAGGTCTCAACAATCGACCGAGAAGGTATGAGATCGATTCTCTTTTCCGCAATTTATTCGATCTCATATTTCGTTAATCATATTTTGAACGTAGATCGGATCCCGTGGCTTGGATGTGACATTCTCGGACTGCTGGGAGGTTTCTGACCTCCGGCATGGCAGTCGGATCGAGAAAATCACATCGGAACAGCCAGAACGGGCGAATCCCGCCGCTGTTCGCGACGGGTGTCGGACGACAGGTTCTACTGTCGGCCGACAGGCTTGTCGGACGACACCTTCTGGTGTCGGACGACATTTGATGGTCTTGTCGGACGACACCTTTTGGTGTCGGACGACAGAGAGGCCAGAAGCCTCTCGTTTTGCGCGGTCGTGCCTCGGGTGCGATGGCTGGGTGCATTTCGGGTCAGGGGCTTCGTCGTGAACACCTTGGGCAGACTGGAGGTCGACTGGGCTTGTCCGGAAGTTCGATTAGTCGAACGGACTTGTCCCGGGTAGTCGATTTCCAACATTAACCATAAAACTCAACTCCACAAATTTTCTCTTGTGGAAAAATCAAATCCTCCCTCTACTCTCCTCTCAAAATCTTCTGGGCTATGCCAATGGATCCATTAAAGCCCCCCCTGCCACTTTGACTCAAGATGGTAAAACTTCTCCTAATCCCGATTACTCTACCTGGTATGTCGCAGATCAACGCGTTTTAATTTTGATTCAATCCTCACTTACTGAGGAAGCTATGGCCGAGGTGCTAAATCTCAAATCTTCTCATGAGGTCTGGGAGGCGTTGGAGGCTGCTTATAGCAGTGATTCTCTTGATCGGGCTATGCTTCTCCGAAGCGAGTTGATTACGCTTCGTCGAGGGACTGGATCAGTTTTGGATTTTGGTCGAAAATTTAAAGGCATCTGTGATCAATTATCAGCTATGGGTCGACCAATGGAGGAAGTAGAAAGATGCCACTGGTTTCTTCGCGGCCTTGGGCCGTCGTTTGCTGCGTTTGCCACCACCATGACAAATATCAAGCCCATGCCGTCCTTCCGTGAAGTTGTCACACAAGCCCAAAATCATGAAATTTTTCAACCCTCCATGGACGACACCCCTGTTCCGAATGCTGCGTTCGCTGCCCAAAATCGGAACTATCGTTCTAATTCCAACAACTCCGGCAGACAGAACTATGGTGGGCAAAATTCTTACAACAATTCAAACAAGGGGCGTGGAAATGGAAACAATCAAAATAATCAAACCTTTGGGCAGAGGGGCGGTAGTAACCGTGGTGGACAAAACAATCAAAATAGGGGTGGTGGTCGCGGTGGAGGCACTACTACAAAAACCACTTTTAACATCTTCAATTTTACATCGGTTTCTGAAAAACCGATGTGAAAATATTTAGACACATCGGTTTGCTTATATACCGGTGTTAGTAAGTCTCTGGACATCGGATATTTGGAAGTTGATGTCCATAAATGTATAATTGACATCGGTTTTAAAATAGCCGGTGTTAATTTTATCGCCAATATCGGTTCATATACCACGCGTTGTGAGTTAAAATTTCATGCAAATCGGTTAAATATACAACCGATGTGAATTAATAATTTGCGGTTATCACTTCTACAGTAACCGACGTGAGATTAAAATTTTAATCATAACTATTATTATTATTATTAATTAATTATAAAATATACACACCGGCTCTTTAAATTTAGGGTTGCTTTATCCCGTATGAAAAAAAAACTGCCCCCTTTCAAAACTCTTCGTATCACCATTGCTCATTCACTCGTTATTGCCGCTGCTCGTTGCCGCTGCCAATCACCTGTAATTGTCTCTGCTCGTCGCCGTTAGTATCGAGTGTTCTTGACTCCTTTTTTCTTCGTAGCGAGTTTCTCGCGTTTTCTCCAGCCGATTCAGGTAATGAGTTATATCTCTAAATTTTTTATTTAGTGTTGGATTTGATTTTAACCTTGAAATTAGGGATATTAGTGGGCGCAATTGAAATTAATTTTGAAGTTAGGCTAATTAGAGGTAAGACACAACGTATCACTGCATTCCTATCAGCAACAACTTTTATTTTCTTTTCTTAAGTAAAATCACTTCTTTTTTTTCGTTCGTCCAGCTCGTTGTGGGTTAGTGCAAATAAACGTTTGAGGCATGCTAATATACTAATATCTTAATTTTATATTTGTGTTTATGTATCCACATGGAAATTAAGTGGGTTACACTCACTACGAAGGAGATGGATACGCCTCGTGTTGAGGTATGCTTTACTATTAATTAAGTGATTAATTAGTTCTAAGTAGATATTAATTCCATTTGAGCAGGGAGGTGTTCTGGTAACCACCACAGAAGATGATGGTGTGAAACCCGAAAGGGGACCATATTCTAAGCATGCTAAGTTTAGTACTAATGCTTTTTTCTGTTTAATATGAGGTTTATTTTTGTTTTATTTTTGTTTTGTTTCCGACTGTACTCGAGTGAAGGCTCTTGCACGAGCATGTGGAGAACATCAAGTTTTATTATGTTGATGTAAGTTTTTTGTGCATTCAAATAGAACTTGCCCCTTCTGTAGATGATATTACTGTGAGTGTGGATAACTTTCGAAAATCAAGTGATGAGCTCACTTTAAAATTTATTTATTAATAAAGGGTTAAGGCAAATAAGCTATTTGGTGAGTAATGAACAGTTAGAAACAAGAAGACATGCTTTTGGACACTGAGACATGAGGTAGGAGACCTTGACACTCTATCTATATTTAATTTTGCTTATTATTTTTTTCTTTACCTCACTTTTGATTCTATTGGGAGGATACATACATATATCACATACCAATGTAACTTTTTATGCAGGAAATTAATTAGTTATGCTCCTGGGTTTTGTCGATTTAAATAGAGCTTCTACAGAAGAAATGCGTAGAAGCATAAGTGCCAATAACAACTCTTATTTGGTAAGTTCTAAGTTAGCATGGTAATTATCTAGATAACATCTTCTATGTATTATGTCTTTCACTTTCATTTAGTTGAGTGAGAAATTTATTACTCATGTATCTTGTGGTCTTATCAATAGAGGGGTTTCTTTTGTCGGTTGAGAACACTAATTTTACTATGTGTATGGTGAATTTTGGTATATTGACTGATTTTTATTAATTTACTAGTTATATTAATCACATTGTGTTTATTTCTTATGTACATCATTGATTTCAGTTGTAGTAATTTTACTTTTTATTAATAATGTCCTTATATTTATTTTATTTTTTTATACAGGAAAAATCAAAATATGGAGTATGATATGAAGACTAAACTACAATGGAAAGTGGGATAACAAAGCACCCTTTGGGTTACCTATAAAGCTCCAGACTATAAGTTTTTTTTTCTTATTATTCTTCGAATGCTTCATTTTCATAATTAGAATGGAAATGAGATATTTTTTAGTTGATAATAATTAAGGATTGTTTGTTGTCTACTTTTAATAATTATAAAATAAAATGTGTTCTTTTGTAACTAACAAGTATTGCTAGATATTTTATCAATATAAAAATCCTGTAATATTTTTTTTTTAATTTTTTTAATTAATTTAACATCGGGTCAACGAAAAACTGATGTTAGTTTAACACTTTTTACAACGGTTTAAACGGGCTGCCCACGGGCAGAAATTATTTTACATCTGTTCTTGACAGCGGTTATTTATGAACTGATGTGAATAAAATAAATTTACATCGGGTATGTAACCGTTGTTAAACCGCATTACTTTTAACAACGGTACTTATTATATCAGTTCAATAACTGATGTTAAAACCTATTTTTAACAGATGTTAAAACCCTTTTTTGTAGTAGTGAGGCGGTCGCTACATACCTAAGTGTCAATACTGTGATGAAGAGGGTCATATAGCAAAACGCTGTCCTAACCTACCTTCTAGGGATGTTCAACATGACTTCGCCCATCTTGTTGAGACTTTTTCTGCTGCGTGCAATATCAACGGTGAAAGCTCGGATTGGTTTATCGATAGCGGCGCATCAGCACACATGACTCC
Source organism: Euphrasia confusa (assembly GCA_954870475.1). Taxonomy (NCBI): domain Eukaryota; kingdom Viridiplantae; phylum Streptophyta; class Magnoliopsida; order Lamiales; family Orobanchaceae; genus Euphrasia; species Euphrasia confusa. Next base: position 11,043,879 of record OX940956.1, read on the forward strand.
GTCCACTTCCACATTGGATTCTAGCGTTCCTTATTCTGGCCAGGAACAAGTTGCAGTTGGTAACGGTAACCTTTTACCCATATCTCATATTGGTTCATCTACTTTACCGTCGTCAATAAAATTATTGGATGTTTTAGTGGTTCCGGAGTTAACGAAGAATTTGCTCTCCATAAGCAAATTAACTACTGATTATCCCGTTGATATTGTATTTACTCGAAATTCGTTTAACATTCAGAATCGCAAGACAGGGGATATCATAGCTCAAGGCAGGCGTGAGCATGGTCTCTATGTGTTAGAAAAAGCTCACAAGGCTTTCATGGCGGCCTTGAATTCAAAGAAGTTGCGTGCATCCTATGAGATTTGGCACTCTAGATTAGGCCATGTGGCTTTCGATACTATTTCTCTTTTAAATAAATTAGGCCATTTATCTCTTACTTCATTATTGCCTAAACCTTCTCTATGCTCACCTTGTCAGTTAGCGAAGAGTAAACGATTGTCTTTTTCTGTTAATGAAAAATGCTCATTGTCTGTTTTGGATATGATACACTGTGATTTATGGGGACCGGCCCCAGTTAAATCAACTGCTGGTTTTTCCTACTATGTCATATTTATTGATGACTTCTCCAGATTCACGTGGTTTTATCCTTTACGCTACAAATCCGAATTATATGATGTGTTGGTGAATTTCTACAATCTTGTCACAACTCAGTTTATGCGTCCTATTAAGGTTTTTCAATCTGATGGCGGGACTGAATTCCTAAACAATAGGGTACACTCATTCTTTCATGAAAAAGGCGTGCATCATCGTGTTTCGTGTCCACACACTCCGGAACAAAATGGAAGGGCCGAACGCAAACATCGACACATTACCGAAACAGGTCTTGCAATGCTTTTCAATGCTCATGCTCCGGCAAATCTCTGGGTTGATGCTTTTAGTGCAGCAGTATACACTATTAATCGCCTTCCATCAGTAACTCTTCAGAAATATTCTCCGTTCGAGTTATTATTCTCCACACCGCCAAATTATGATAACTTCCGACCGTTTGGTTGTCGTGTTTTCCCATATCTACGGGATTATTCTAAGAACAAATTCTCGCCACGGAGTATCCCTTGTGTTTTTATCGGCTACAACAACCAATACAAGGGTTATCGCTGCTTGGATCCAACCACGTCTCGAATTTACACATCTCGACACGCTCAATTTGATGAAGTTTTCTTTCCTTTTTCAGGTCTTCCTTCGACTGTGGAGCCAGGGAAATTAGTTTTCTCCAATTTTTCTGAACCTCCTGGATCGATTCCTCTGCTTAAGGATGACCCGACACCAGCTCAACTGGAAATCCAGTCTCACGTGCATGCATCTGGGCCATGCAATTTATGCCTTGAGAACTCTGAATTGGGCCATCATCCAGCCCATCAATTGCTTCCTGAGCCGCCCACACCAGTTCCCACTCCTTCATCCCAGCAACATACTCCTTCAGCGAGTCCAACACCTAGCCCACTGGCCAGCCCGTCACCTTTCCAGGAAATTCAGTTGCTAGCCCAACAAACTCATCCCATGGTCACTCGGGCCAAGTCCGGTATAGTTAAACCTCGCTACATTGCTGATTTGGCCCATATCAACGAAAATGGACTTCTCTCGGCTCTCTTCGCAAAAAAGGACCCGAAAGGTTTTAAATCTGCGGCTAAAAATCCTCGGTGGCTCGCTGCAATGGATGATGAAATTACTGCTTTAAAATCAAATGACACTTGGGACTTAGTTCCTAGGCCTTCTCAATCAAATGTTGTTGGTTCCAAATGGGTATTTCGCACAAAATACCTCGCCGATGGTTCTATTGAAAGATTGAAGGCTCGTCTCGTTGCTCAAGGGTTCACTCATATCCCTGGCTTTGATTACTCCCTCACTTTTAGCCCAGTCGTCAAAGCTTCTACTGTGCGAATTGTTCTAGCTCTTGCCGTTCTTCGCAAATGGCCTCTTCACCAACTTGACGTAAAAAACGCCTTCCTAAATGGAGTATTAACAGAAACAGTATTTATGGAGCAACCTCCGGGCTTTATTGACGCTCGCTTTCCTCATCACGTTTGTAGATTGAAGAAAGCTCTTTATGGCCTTAAGCAAGCTCCTCGAGCTTGGTTTCAACGTCTCAGCGACTTCCTCGGTCGTCTTGGATTTATTTGCAGTCGCGCGGACACATCTCTATTTATTTTCACTCGTGGCTCCGTCATGCTTTATCTATTTAGTATATGTTGATGACATCATCTTGACTGGTAATGACACTTCCCACATTCAGAAGTTTATCTCTCGGCTAAATCAGGAATTTGCCGTCAAAGATCTTGGTCGTCTAAATTATTTCTTAGGTTTGGAAGTAACATATCATGAGTCTGGTATTTTTCTTAGTCAAAACAAATATGCTCATGATATTTTGACTCGGGCCGAACTTATAGATTCCAAACCAATCGCCACACCTATCGCTGCTGGCTCACAACTCACTAGCAATGGAGATCCATTCCACGACTCTACTTTATATCGATCTTTGGTTGGAGCCCTCCAATATTTGACTATTACTCGACCGGATCTATCTTATGCAGTAAATCAAGCTAGTCAATACTTGCACGCTCCCACCATTGAGCATTATCAAGCCGTCAAACGCATTCTTCGATATGTTAAAGGGACTCTTGCGTTTGGCTTGCGTTTCTCGTACTCTCCCACCGCTACTATTCTTGGCTACTCTGATGCGGATTGGGCTCGCTGCGTCGAGACTCGTCGCTCTACATATGGATACTCTATCTTTCTTGGTAACAACCTTATCTCATGGAGTGCGAAGAAACAACCAACAGTCTCCCGTTCCAGCTGTGAATCGGAGTATAGGGCTATGGCTAACACTGCTGCTGAACTTATTTGGGTCACACATATTTTGCGAGAATTACAAGCTCTTCCGTCGACTGCTCCAATTCTGCTTTGTGATAATCGCAGTGCTATTTTTCTCAGTCAAAATCCAATCGCTAACAAAAGCGCTAAACATATTGACATCGATTATCACTTCGTTCGGGAATTAGTCGCCTCTGGCAAGCTTTCTACACGATTTGTTCCTACGAATCTTCAGCTTGCTGACATATTTACTAAGGGTCTTCCTCGACCACTTTTCACGCATTTTCGGTTCAAGCTTCATGTCGGACCACCGCCGATTCGCTTGAAGGGGGGTGACAGCATGTATCAAGCCGTAGTCAAAGACAGAATCACGTAATCTCCTTAATTATAGGCATTAGCTTCATTTTAGGCCTTTAGTCATATTCTTTCCATTCTTTGTAGATATTCTGTATTTTTTCTTTATTCATTTTGTACTATTTATATCCCTCTTTGTGAATACAGTAGCATCATTCAAGGTATCTTTTCTAGCCTTATAAGTCGCAATCGTTCTGATCCACTTAACAATACTTTTTTTAAAAATGTACACTGACTGTCCCCAGAGCATAGCCGAGTGGTAAGGCATGTGATGATGTGGGTGTAATTCCCCGGCGATGCAGGGTTCAAATCTCGGGGGAGACAAATTTTCATTGAAATATTATGAAGGTTTGTCATGGGGTTCGACCTGTTGGCTCTCTCGCACAGGTGTCTGCTACTCGGGCACATTCCTCGATTTACATCCTACCCGATCGAGGGACCTCCGAAAATATTATGAAGGTTTGTCCTGGGTTCGACCTGTTGGCTCTCTCGCACAGGTGTCTGCTACTCGGGCACATTCCTCGATTTACATCCTACCCGATCGAGAGACCTCCGATCGGGTGGGGTGGAGTTTCTCGTCTCTCCTCCTTATAAAAAAAAATGTACACTGACTATATTTTTTCGTCATATGAGGTCTTTTTTTATCTATGGGTGGACAATTGGCAAGAAATCATTTTAAACATCGACTACACCGGCAATTTGGCATCGTCGGTACATTGACCCTCATTACATAGTCGATAATATAATGAGTTCGACATTGTTCTGATCCATTTAACATTACTTTTTTTTAACGTACACCAATTATATTTTGTCATATTTTTGTCAGATGAAGTCTTTTTTTGTCATCTGGGTGAACAGTTAGCAAGAAATCGTTTTAAACACCGATCACACCGGCAATTTTACCATCGTCGGTCGTATATCGACCCTTCATTACACAATCAATATTATAATGAGTTCTACATTTCATTTAACATTACTTATTTTTTAAAATGTACACCAACTATATAGAATTATCGGTATCTCACCGATTTAGTTTGTGATCTTAGAGTCGGTCTTAGGTTGGTAAATTTTTCGTTGATCACCAACCAATAAAATAGCTCCGTGAATTCACTCGGCGGCGTTTGACAATTTTTTTTTTTTTTTTGTAATAAGTGTAGTTCTCTTAATCCATCGATCCAATCTCTATAAATATGACTTTTTAAATTTGATTTTTTTTTACTGTTTTTTCACGTTTGTTCTAGTAATTTGAAAAAAAAATGCTATATTTGTGAGACTTGTAACTTCAAAAATTATATATTATCAAAGTACTTACAAACAATCACAATACTTTGTGTGAACAAAATAATATTTTTAAGTCAAATAATTAAATTGAATTCATCTTCAAAATGTGAACAATTTAAATACTACTTTATATGTTTATAGACAAAAAAATCAACATGTTCAATTCTCTTCGAATATTAGTTGATCAATAATTTTATAATATTTCATTCCAGTGCAAAAAATACTTCATCCGTCCAAATTTAGCAATTATACTAAGTTTTGAGCTTGAAAATTAAAAACAAAATTTACTAAAAAATATAAGAAATAAAAATTTATTTTTAATTTGAAAAATACAAATTAGTTGTGAATAAAATTTAAAAGTATTGAAAAAAAGTAAACGTGAAATTGTATTTTAAATTGAAAAAATAAAACAATTTTTTAAGGACGTGGATATTAAGTTGAGACATATATTAGACCATCTACAACAACCGGGTGTCAAATTTGCACTTCTCTCCTGCCACTTGACACCCTAAATTAACACAATCTTTTCAGCACGGCTCCACACCAGGGTGTTATTTTAGGTATCAAACTATTTTCTCTTTCCTCACATCACCATATTCTATATCCACCATATTTTACATTTCTCTTTAATTATTTTATATATATAATTATTAAATTTAAAATTACTAAAATATAATTTAAAAAAATTCACAATATTTTAAAATAATAAAAACTTTTATTATTCATTACATTTAATAAAAAATATACATAAAATATTGAAAAAAAGTAAAAAAGAACAAAAAATTGTGATTTTTTTTGTGTTCAAATAATACAAACTTATAGTCTATTTATAGAGGATAAAAATGAAAAATAATGGTATTTTTATTTTATTTTGAATAATTATTATGTAAAAAATAATTTTAAAATGGAAAGGAAATTAAAAATGCATGACACATGTCATGTTTTTACTGGACCATTTGGATTTTCTTTTTCAAATAATTAAATTTGTGTGCCGGAAGAGGGGAACGATGAAATTTGATCCCGGATCAATTTTTGATTCGGGCCCACAAAGGTGTCAATTTTGACACCACTTGACACATCTGCTGGAGCAATTGATACTCGTTTGACACTTTAATTGATCCGCTGCTGCAGATAGTTTAGTGAGGTGATGTGGATTTGTCATCTCATCTAATTCATCCGTTGAATTGTCTCTAAATTAACACGCCTCATATAAGACTTCTTGATATATGATCCGATGAAAAGAAAGTGCAAATTAATGTTAGAGGAAAGAGATATCAACCACAAAATAACTCAAGAAAAAATAAGTGCATGTGCAAGAAAAAATGTCAATTCACATGTGAAAAGTATTTTACCCTCTATTAACTAGAGTTAAAAAGTAAAAAAAATTAAATTAAATTATATTATAAAATAAAATATTTATTTCAACTTTTTAAGTCCTTAAAACAAAAATATGAATGATTACGAGACAAAATAATATATGAAAGTTGCAATACACTCTTATATATAGAATTAGTTTTAAAAACTCTTATCTATTGAATTAGTTTTAAATCTTATATATAGAATTAGTTTTAAAAACTCTTATCTATTGAATTAGTTTTAAATAGGACGAACTTCAACTAAATTTATAATTCCTCGAAGCATAATTTGTAAATTTAGTTTAAAAAATGGAATTGCCAAGTCTAAAATCACAAGAGTTTTAAGCATTAATTTTGAGCATAATTTTATTACTATTATGCACATTAATTAATTAATCAATTTGTTTTTAATGTGGATTACAATAAGGTATATTTAGAGAAATAAATACTTTGGGTTTGAATACTATAAATAAATACTATTCTTTTGACTAATTGAAATTAATGAACATTTTATTATTGTGTATCATAATTTGATGTAGTTTAAAGTTTCATAATTATATTTTCAGTATCTTTGTCAAATTTAAAATGTCTTTAATAACCTTTATGTTTTAATTATTGTATATAATTTTTTTACATTAAAAAATTCTTTTAGTATAAAAAAAAATATAATACAAAAACACGAATTTATAATAGGGTTTCAAGTTCCAACAATTTTTTCGTTAGTCGCCACCAACATAACATTGCTCTACACAGTTGGATTTTTCGCGTCGTTTTAGTCGTCGTGGTCGTTACTCGTTTAGCTCCCTCAACCTTGTCCTTTCCGCATTCTGGATCTTCAAAGAGAGCTCTCTTTTGTGCTGGAGAATACATGGCGTCAAACGGTGGCGATTGAATTTCAAATCTCAAGCTGACGCGGTGGTGCTCAACACGCTGGTCCAGTGGTCCTTGAGGAGCCCGACGAGGCTGTGGTGCTCGCGTGGCGGAAGGGGACTCTCTCCCTCCGCGGCAGGCTTTCAATTCGTCGAGAAGAACTACTTGCTGATTGTGGGCGTGGAGAGCGGCGTTCTGGTGAAGCATGACACGAGCCACATATCCTGGTCTCGCTGGTGACGCTGAAGGAAATGCATGCTCACGATCCCGAAACGAACCCATCTTATAATTCGGCCTGCGGACAGGAACAATCCAACACTGATTGTCACCCTACTTTGTATAGCAAGACCAAGACCAAGATTCCCCTTGTTTTGTTTTCCATGATCCATGATTTATTCAACAAAGTTTGGAATTACAAATCTCAAGCTAGAAACACTCTTGTTAAAGTGTGGTACATCTGCAAGCAATTTATATAAAGTAAAAGTCAGCTACTCACTTACAAGTAGCCGTCAATGCATGTATGCTTGTATCAATTAATTGTGTAATACAATTATTAGTTTTTGCTAGTTTCGAGGTTCCTAGTTTTGTTTAATACAATTATTCATTTTTTTACTTAATTTTATGTAATACAATTACTTATTTTTTGGTAGTTTCAATAGTCCAAATTTTGTATAATACAACTACTAATTTTTTTGCTAGTTTTTACTAGTTTTTTTTGCTAGTTTTGTGTATTACAATTACATGTTTTTGGCTAGTTTCGACGACGTTCCTATGTGTAATACAATTATCAATTTTTTTTACTAATTTTGTGTAATAAAATTACCATTTTTTTCCTAGTTTCCACTTTTTTACTAATTTTGTGTAATACAATTACCAATTTTTTTTCTAGTTTTGTTTTTAATTTTGTGTAATTCAATAACTCGTCTAGTTTCGTTCTTAATTTTGTGAAATACAATTACTAGTTTTTTGTTAATTTCTTTTAGTTTTGTGTAATACAATTATTAATTTTTTGCTAGTTTCGTTTTTAGTGTTTTGTTTGCTAGTTTTGTTTAATACAATTACTTGTTTTTTGCTAGTTTCGTTTTTATTTTTTTGTTTGCTTGTTTTGTTTAATACAAGTTTGGTTTTAAGTTTTTTGTTTGCTTAGTTCTGTTTATTACAATTACTTGTTTTTGCTAATTTCATTCTTATTTTATATAATACAATTTCTTGTTTTTTTGCTAGTTTCATTCTTATATTATATAATACAATTACTTGTTTTTTGTTAGTTTCTTTTTAGTTTTGTGTACAATTTTTTGTTTTTTGCCAGTTTGGTTTCAAGTTTAGTAAAGTCTTTGTTACAAAGTAAAATTGAACATAGTGTCAATTACTCTTTTCGAACAAATGGTTTACTAGTTTCTGTAGTTTATGCTTCCTCGAACTTATGATTACTAGTTCCTGCTTCCTCAGACTCATGAGGAAGCTCATAAGCAGATGGTTTACTAGTTTCTGTAGTTTATGCTTCCTCAGACTTATGATTACTAGTTTCTGCTTCCTCAGACTCATGAGGAAGCTCATAAGCAGATCTCGAATTTGGAGTACATGATAAAAAATTCTTGTTCCGAAAGTAAGATAATTTCCACGTCTGAAACCCAAAGAGAAAAGAATTTAAAAAAGTAAAAAAACACAAAATTACAACTAGGATAAGGATTTAGATTATGTGGTCAAACAACAACTCTTGAGAAACTCACTTCATACTTGAAAATTCAAACAACTTTTGAGGACAACAATCAATCAAATTACTTTCATTATATTTCCAGAAATAACTTGCTTTTGTCGATAACCTGTTGCGAGTTTCTGGAACCCGAAAGTTCAAGGAAGGAGACAATGGCGATTTAGAGGTGAAATTCGAAGCCCTAAATTCAGGGCACAAGTTCGAGAAGAGTGGTCACTGAGGTAGTGTTTGATGGCAAACACGATTTCTCCCCCTATCGATTGATTTCGGCATCCAAGGGCCGATTGAAGCCCCCACGGCGGTTCATGTACTGCCGCTTGGTGACCTTCCTCACGGCACGGATGTCGTTTCCCTTGTGGAATCGAACCAAACGGGGATCCCGAATTTCTTCATCGTCTTCATCGCGTCCTCAGTACTCTCACATCTTTCCCACATGTTTCTCCTTTTGCTTCTTTTCCTTCTAGGCAGCGTCGATTTTGTGCCTGTCCTTGTCTCTGGAGACGACTCTTTGTGGCGCTTCCGGAGCGGGGAGGCAGGGAAGTGCGAGCAGTGTTGGCGTTGACGGTGGCGATGACGCTCGAAGCTTTGATTTTTCAAATTTTTGGTGTAAGAGCTCCGGTTTCTTCCGTAATAATTTATTTGAAATAATTAATTGTTGGAGCTACGTTTTTTATTGATGAAAGTGGTATAGATTGTTTTTTTTAATTGTTAAAGAAACGCAAACAAAAAGATAGTTTCGGAAGTTTTGACTTTTTTATGATTAGGCTAAACATTAGTATTTAGATATATTAAAACTCTTAGGACTTACTCTATTCATGAATGCCCCTTAAAATAACCACCATCTTGTCCCAGCATAGCTGAGTGGTAAGGCCTGTGATGATGTGGGTGTAATTCCCCGACGACGCAGGGTTCGAATCTCGGGTGGGACAAATTTTAATTGGAATATTATGAAGGTTTGTCTTGGGATTCGATCGGAGGTCCCTCGATCGGGTGGGGTGGAGTTTCTCTTCTCTCCTCTTTATAAAAAAAAAAAAAAATAACCACCATCTTCTATTCTTCTTCTTGTTCTGAAATATTATTATTATTATATTGTCACGTCACGTTAGGTTTTCAAGAGAAAACACAAACCCACACACACATATTCAACGATACGAAATTATGATTAGGATCCTTAATCTTGACTTCATTTCCTCGCTTTTCACAAACTCGCCGAGACTTTCAATCTGCCCCTTTCACGCGTCGACTCTCCACTCTGTAGAAATCTCTCGCACAAACGCACTCACTGCGTGAACACAAAAATCCTGCATCTGTGTTTTTTTTCTTTTTTTTTGCTTGAAAATCCAAGCAAATGGGTTGTTCCGAAAGATTAAAAGTCGTACTGGGTTTCTCGCTTCTGATCTTCGCGAAATTCGCCACGGGTCGGTTTGTAGTGGAGAAGAACAGCCTGAATGTGACGTCACCGGAGAACCTGAAGGGGACCCATGACAGCGCCATCGCCAATTTCGGGGTTCCGAATTACGGGGGAAGAATGGCGGGGACTGTGGAAGAGCTTTGTTGATTCTGGGATTTCCTTCAAAGCTAAATCTGGAGCTAAGCCTAATATTGTTCTTGTTGATCGTGGAGGTACAATATACCGATTTTTTTTCTAGGTTTTGTTATGTGTTTCTTATCAATCTGTATATTTGAGTTTTAATAAATTCCCAGAGACATTCCCTTTTGATTAACTGAGATATGGACTTATTATTTGTGTTGTTGTCAATTGGTGGTAATCTATCTGTATTTTCTATTATTATTATCCGGTCGGGGAATTTATGTTTGGCAGCATCTTGTTTTTATTGATAAATCCTTGGAAATCTGATATAGTCACCACCTATAGGCTATAGATGGATGCTTGACATCAGTAATATCAAGGTACTTTTTGTCGTGACATAACGAGTTAAACAATTTATCCATTTTGATCGAATTAAGTTTCTGGTTTCCTCCATACATAGTCATTTTGCCAATTGTAGAAGTCGTGTTTTATTGATCAATATTTTCCGAGTTTTGTGTTTTTTATTACATTGAATTTCAAATGATGAAGGTCTCTATCTATTCTATTGTAATTATTTCTCCTCTCATATAAATTTTGTGAAGTTACAACTTACATAAGCCTCTTACAATAACTATCATTGCCGTTTATCCTAAATAATAAAACTTCAGAAAGTCGAGTTATTTTGTGAAATCATCTTTAGCGCATAATTTTCAGTCTTGCTATAATTTAAGGTTTCATTCAGTGTTAAAACTATGGTGCTTGCTGTTAGAGACAATAATCCTATCTGCACTTAAACCTATTTATTAGGTTAATTAGTACAGTTTATTATTTATGGTTTTGTTTGTTAGTGTGTTATCACATGTGGCTACGTGGCTCTATCATATTCGTAGCTTAGAATAGGTTGTAGGGTTTTGTCCCTATATAAACTCACCTTACATGTAGCAGCTTTCTCAGCTTTTGAGATATCCATTAATGGAATTTCTTCAACCTTCTTTCTGCTCAGCTTTTTAACTTATTTGTTTTGTTATCAAAAACTCACATGGTATCAGAGCTTGCAGGTTGACCAACCACATGGTTTCTTTTGTTTATAGCTATTAAATCTGTGGTAAAAGATGAGTCTTGAATCAACCACATCCGGTTCTCAGCAAAGCATCATTACTGGTGCTCTTGTTCACCCACATCATCAATTAATCTCCATTAAACTCAATGAAGACAACTTTCTACTGTGGAAAATGCAGATTCTCACTGCCATCAGAGGGTATGGCTTGGAGAGCTATCTGCTTCAACATGAACAGCCGGAGAAGCTCATCTTCAACACTGAAACAGACAAGATGGAACCAAATCTTGAGTACCAACACTGGTGTAGACAGGATCAGCTGCTAGCTTCGTGGCTTCTTTCTTCCTTGACTGAAAGTCTATTGATAATGATGGTTGGCTTGCAATCCTCAGCTCAGATCTGGGAAGCCCTAGATCTCAATTTCAGCTCACAATCTGCTGCAAAGAAGATGCAATACAAATTGCAACTGAGCTCCATCAAGAAAGGGAGCTTATCTGTTAGAGATTATCTCAACAAGGTGAAATCATGCTGTGATTTGCTTCAAGCTGCAGGACACCCCATATCTGAAGAGGACCAGATTTTGCAGATACTTGCAGGTTTGAGTTCAGAGTTTGATCCTATTGTAGTTGCCATAACCTCTAGGTCAGAGAGCTGTAGATTGAGAGAGGTTTGTTCAATGTTGATGAGCTATGAAACTAGACTTGAAAGTCTAAGTCAGAACACTGTGAACTTGGATGGTTCAAATCCTACTGCAAATGCAGCTAATATGCAGAGGAAGAGCTCAAATTCCTCAAACTATAATCAAGGTGGAAAAGGCAGAGGCAACTACAACAATAACAACAATAGCAGGGGCAGAGGCAGGTCACAATCTAGAGGTAGAGGAAATCCACAAAGAGGCAGAGGCCCTAGCTGCCAAATCTGCAATTACACAAACCATACATCAGACAAATGCTATTATAGGTTTGATGCATCTTTTGGGCCATCTGCTGATCAGTCTCAAGGCAACAGTGGAAACAATGGCAACATGAGTGCATATAATGCATCTCAGAATACTGGAGTCAACTACAATTACAACTTTGATTCTGATATAGATGGTTCCTGGTATGCTGACTCTGGTGCTTCCAACCACATCACCAATGAGATGAATAATCTCACCACTGCCTCTGAGTATAATGGTGGAAACAAGGTTCAAGTAGCCAATGGTGCAGGTATATCTATCTCTCATATTGGTAATTCCACAATTAGGTCTCCTTTGTCTAATAAAGCTTTTGTGTTGTCTGACTTGCTTCTTGTGCCCAGTATAGCTAAAAATTTGTTGAGTGTCTCTCAGTTCTCTAAAGATAACTCAGTATATTTTGAATTTCATCCTTCCTCTTGTTTTGTTAAGGATCAGACCACCAACCAAATCCTATTCAAAGGCAGCCTTAAGCATGGTCTATATCAGTTTCAGCTCCAACCATTGAAGCCCTTTTCTACCTCAACTGTCAACATTCCTTTGAGCCATTCTCCTTCAGCTTTCCTTGTTAATAAGAGCCTACATGACTTCAAGCTTTGGCATGGAATACTTGGTCATGCTTTGAATAAAGTAGTTAAGCTAGCTATAGGATCACAGTTGCTAAAACCTTGTAATCCAGCTAGAATTGTCAATGAACCGTCCATTTGTGACTCTTGTATGAAGGCTAAATGTCATCAATTTCCTTTTCCAAATTCTGAAACTAAATATGATAAACCTCATGAGTTGTTTCATTCAGATGTATGGGGTCCATCTCCCCATAAATCTTCCAATGGTTATCTATATTATGTTGCCTTCATTGATCATTACAGCAGGTTTACTTGGCTTTACTTGCTTAAACATAAATCTGATGTCACAGCTGCTTTCACTCACCTCATTAACCTTGGTCAAACTCAGTTTAATTCCAAAATTAAATGCCTTCAATTTGATGGGAGGTGGAGAATACATTGGTCTGTCAAACCTTTTGCAAACTCATGGTATTGTTCATCGCATTTCCTGTCCTTATACACCTCAACAAAATGGTCTTGCTGAGAGGAAGCATAGACATATTGTTAGGTTGGCCTTTCTCTCCTTGCTCACTCCAGTGTACTCCTCAGGTTCTGGGATGATGCTTTTGTCACAGCTGCATATATCATCAATAGGTTGCCATCTAAAGTCATTCAATATAAATCACCATTTGAAAAACTCTATAACCATAAACCTGCATATTCTCATTTGAAACTTTTTGGCTGCCTCTGTTACCCAAACTTGAAACCCTATAATAAACATAAGCTTGAATATAGGTCTCTCCCATCTACCTTTCTTGGCTACAACACCAAATATAAAGGGTACAAGGCTTTATTACCATCAGGAAAAATTGTGATTTCCAGAGATGTTTCATTTGATGAATCCTTTTTCCCTTTTTCCCAGAAGTCTGTGGGTAAACCTAGCCATATAATTTCTCCATCCACTGCTCCTATTGTACCTCTCTCATCTCCTGAGCTCAATCATTCAACTCCCCTCCCTGCTGTTTCAACCAGTGATTCCAGGCAGCCCACAATACCTTCTACTTCACCATCCTCATTTAATAATCATCATAACCCTCAGTCTTCCTCCCATTCTGTTTCAGGTCATTCTCATACTTCATCACATCAATCTCCAACTCATTCCCTACATTCAAATCAATCTGTGTCAAACCACTCTCCTGTGACTATTCATTCTTCTGATTCCAGTCACACAACCATTCCCCTAGTTGTGGATTTACCTTTTGAGAATGATATTTTGCCTAACCCTGCTACTGATAATGTTGTTTCTAGTAAAGATGCAGGTCCCTCTGGCATTCATCATATGGTCACAAGATCAAAAACAGGTTCTCTGAAGCCTAAAGTTTTCTCTACTGTCACAACACCTCTACCACCCTCTTCTTATAAAGAAGCATTACTTGATCCTAACTGGAAGTCAGCCATGGAAGCTGAATATCTTGCTCTTTTGAAGAACAAGACTTGGACTCTTTGTGATCCTCCCTCGAATCATAAGCTCATTGGCTCCAGGTGGGTATTTAAAGTCAAAACCAACTCTGATGGGAGTATAGCCAGATACAAAGCAAGGCTTGTGGCTCAAGGCTATACTCAGACTCCTGACTTTGATTTTTCTGAAACCTTCAGTCCAGTGGTTAAACCTACTACCATTAGGTTGGTTCTGTCCATTGTTGTGACAAAAGGCTGGTTTATCAGGCAGCTAGATGTTAATAATGCCTTTCTTAATGGTGATTGTTGGAAATCGATATCCCGGATTATTAAAATTTGCGGAAAATAATAACCCGACCGAAATCCTCGATCGCCGGAGATCCAAACGCGAACCATCGCACGAGCCGGGGCCCGACCGAATGCCCAGTGAGGCCCGAAGGCCGCGAGCACCCAGCCGAGCCCCCGCACGGGGCTCGCGATCATCTCTCGGATGATCGCTGGGGATGCACGAGGCATCCTCGGGGGCTGCTCGTAGCAGCCCCGCAGCGAGCTCACGGGCTCGCTGCTCGCGGGGGGTTCAACCCCCGCACGCCTGCTACGGGTGAACCCGTAGCGCATGCGAGGCAGCTACGGGTCATCCTGTAGCGCACCCGCGATTGAGCTCACGGGCTCGATCGCCCCTCGGTTCCAGCCGAGGGCTTCTTCCCGCGACGCCGCCGGTCGAGGGGGCTGGGGTTCACCCGCCGTGGCACTAGCCCACGGCAAACCCCGGAGATCGACCCTCGGTCGATCCCACGCCCCGGCGTCCAGCCGGGGCTCGTCCCTTCGTCCGCGCGCCGGCGGTCGAACCCTAGGGTTCGGCCGCCACCCTCGATCCCATCGAGGGTTCCTCGATCTTCGCCGGGGATCTCGAATCCCCGTCCCCGAAGTTCGTCGTTTTCTCGGATCGTGTGTTCATGTATGTATTACAATTTAATACGCATAAATCATAAAAGAGGGTTTATGATTTTACCTTTGATTCGTTGTGCGGAGAAACGAAATCAAGTTGAAGACCTTTGAATCTTCCTACGTATTCCTTGCACCTCGTCCGAACGTCGTGTGGGCGACGATATATCGAACTCCTATGGATCTCCTTCAACTCTCTAGAACTATCAAATATTGATATTCTTGTCTTATGATTTATGAAGGCCATGTAGTGCTTTTATAGGCTACGCAGGGGATCTAAAGGAGGTGGAATATTGGGCTTCCAATATTGATGATTAAATTGAGCCCAAGCCCAAGTCTATTAATCCTTATCAATATTAATTAATTTATTTTCCACTATATAAATTAATTGTACTCCCAATATTAAACCATATTATATCAAATAATATTTCTCCGGTAGTATTATTTATTCCGTGTATTTAAGATTTAAATATCCATAAAAAAAATTAATTTATTCATCTCTTATATCCGAGAATAGTACCATTCAACTTTAATTATTATGCGGAAAAAATCCACCTGCAGGGTTTACATAATAATTCCTTATGAACTCATCTCGAGGATATTATCAACCCTTCCGGGATACACTTTCCCGTCAAGTATTCACGGCATGTCATATATAAAATATAGTGACCCAACTTAACCGGTAATCAACCCAATAATTAAATCGGTTAATTCCTTTGGAAAATCAAAGTCACTTATATTAAATATACACACCCGCAATAGTATCGAGGATTAAGAATAAAATACTCTGAGACTTAAATCAATTATCAACGGCAATCTTAATTGATAAATCTCAAGCGATCCGCCCAATACACCAAGTGTACAAGTGTGATAAAATAATTAAGACAAATTATTTTCTCTCTCACACAACGACTATACCGATGGATTGGTCCGTGTCCATCTAGGTCGTGAGCAACCGTTCGATTAAATACGAGTAACCGATAGTATGATCTTCTGTGTGACGTCGCACACCATACTAACTACAACGTATATAATCCAGGACTATATTTTGCATATATATTTAATTAACAATAATTAAACGCAAACAATTGTTCATTAAATTAAATAGATTAAATGCTATGACCGGGAGTTAACCGATACTTAAATCTAGACATTAAGTACACAACTCCAACATTCTCCCACTTGTACTAAGGGCTAGTCATTTCCTCCAAACTCCCGACTCCCATATTCATCACGTGCTTAAATTGTACTTCCAAGAAGTACTATGTGAATGAGCAATCTAGGTTGCCGCTCTGAAGTTATCTTGGTGACTACTGCATCGTCTCCCTAGACGATGACTCGAATCAGGTGGTACTTGCTCTATGTGTTATCATCACCTTTTGAACTTATGAACTCTTCCAGTTTACCATGCACCGCTATATACATAGCCTTTGGTCCAAGAATCATATCCAAGTCCGGAGGCCATTCTGGAACCTAACCAAAACTTCCGCTGCCTCTGAGGCTGCTATTCGGCTTATGATAGAGTCCGAGAAGCATCATGCATATCACCCTTTCAGCTTAAGGTTCCACCTCTTTCAAAAGTGAACACACAACTCGATATCGACTTACACTGGTCCTTCTCTGATTTGGGATCTGAGAGAATGTAATCTATGAAGTATTCTTATTGCTTTGTACAGCATCCGAAAATCTTTTGATGAGATTACTTTGATATCCTCCCACTACGCTAACCGCATAGTTGATATCAGGTTCTCGTTTTTCAACATTGCATTCATTAAGCTTTCCATACACCAAGGTATAAGAGACCGCTTTATCTATTCCCTTTTATGTGTACAAGACACATACTCTTAGATAGATGTATTCTGTTCCCGAAAGGCAATAACCTTTCTCAGAATTGTGCATGTTTGAAACAACCCATAATCGTATAAGATGTCTAGGAGAAGTACAATGTTCTTATCTAGAGATCGAAAGATTCTAAGAACATGATCCAATTTCTCCTTAATCTTATATCTCGATTTATTTAGACAACCATTATTTTATGTCTGACAACACTTTTACATTGTTGCCAATGACAAAATGTTATCTACACAAAATTCCGAGAAACACCACTTTGTTTCCATTACGTTTCTAATACACCTTCCTCGTCTATGCCTTTTGATGAATCCATCTAGTGGATTATCTCATCAATTCGCAAGTTCCACGATTCATAGCTTTGTAACAATCCATAAATGGATTTACTAAGCTTGTACTTCTAAATGATCTTGCCTCTTAACAATAATATTTATTGCTTTCTAAGCAGGCACATTTAGATTAGTACCGCCCTCATGCAGAGCTAGGGATCGATTTCATCTCTACTAGATCCAGAGTTCAAAACTCCTCTAGTCTTATGAAGATCTCTGGTTGCTAAACAACCTCCCACTGCAATGGCGTTCTGGTGTATAACAGTAACAACATTTAGGTGCAGTTTGTGGTGTACTACTACTCGGTTAGGCTGGTTCTCAGTCTTTCATCTTTTTCCTCATTTCAAAGTACCTTGTCAGTTAGGGCATTGTAGTTCATCTAATAGTCTTGCTCTAAGAACCGGCGAGGACACCCTTCTGGTTCATAGTACTATTGAACATACAATTACTTGTTCTTCTAGGATATCCTACAGTCACATTGAATGTGTCGTTTCCAGGAGTATCCATAGAACATAGGTAGTTCCGAACAAACTTGTCCTTTTACTATTAGAATTCCATTTCTTATTTCCGACACACCGTTTCTACACGTAAGTGTATGGTGTAGTCCTTTGAGACTTAATCTCAATTTTCGATTTATGCTATATGTTATTTAGATAGGTGGTAGCCTCTGCGAACAAGTCACAACCTTCTAATGGATATACTTTGAAGGTTCCCCATAATAGCTTTGTGTCTATTGACTAGTCAAAACACTTTGCTTTTATGTCACATCAAGTATTCTAATCCATCTACGAGTATTTTTAAAAGAATTACTCATACCTTTCTAATTACACATATCTCCGCATCTATCAATTATAAATCAATTTCAATACTTGTCCGAATTCTATCCTTTATCCAGAAAGGCTTGCTTAGTTGCATTATCCTCCAAATTCAATTCTTAGGTCGGAAGGTCCATCCCTTCAACTATAACTGATCAAATCAATTTCGACCTTTGAATCTTATTTGAATAAATACTACTAAGTACAAGAATTCACAAGTATAATGATTTAACAAAGAAATATATCTAAACAGTAAAACAAGTTATATATCGGTTTGTTGCATCGTGGTAGACTAATGATTCATCATTCATATATTGCTATCTAATGTACCAGAATAGATAACACCATTATTTATTATCCAAACCATCAAATGATTAAAGAAATAAAATATCCATTCATTAATAATAGAAAACCAGAACAAAAGTTCTTTCTAAAATAAAGGGTACATAACGCAATAAACTTTAAAATGAAATCCTATAACTGCTAAAGCAGATAAATGTCTTCCACTGCAACCGCTGCTTCCTTAACAGCTTCGCCCATGTAGACTCGAACTCTTCTTCTCTAAGTCGTCGGGTTTTCTGGAACCCTTGCATTCAAAATGCACATACCGTCAGTGATTCCATATCTACACACCAGATTTCTGGTAGATAATACCGCTGACTATGTTTTTACGACTAAAGAAAAATTCGTACCTTTGAGAGGACATGATACAGACCCCCAGTACTCAGACTGCTTTCCTTGGGGATATTTGCCAGAAGGCTTCTTTATCCCACCTCGTGGTCCAAGTCCTTTAGGACTACTGGACTCCCTTGCCTTCTTCTCCTTTCCTTTATGTAAGCCTTTAGGTTCGAAACCTTTGGCCTTGGATATAAGAGCTTGCGATTGTTTAACTCGTCTAAAAGATCTAGCATCTCAAAAACGTGTTCAAGCGTTTCCTCGAAGCAACTAATCTTTATGAGTATCCTCATCGCCTCTTTTCTAGCCTTTACATCGTGTCCAAACATCAGCCTGAGTTTAAGCATGATATCATGATTGGCGGCTAATGCAAGAGCACTATCCCACTTCTCAAAATCAGCTATTTCCTCATCAGTTGAGACAATAGTAGGTCTAGGAGGACAAGTTTCACTGAGTACATCTTTGTACTCTTTTACAGTCTGAGTAATGTCCAACTCTCTATTCCATCCAACACAGTATGGAACCAGTGTATTGAACTCCTCAAGTATCAACGAAAGTGGATTCATAGCAATTATCTAAACCTATAAGCACATATAAACAAACAATCAATTTAATGTCCGATATTATCTCCCTCAAATAATATCATTAAATTACTAATTACATCTAAAATCCCATCAGGTAAGGCAAGCCACGATAGTGTGGACGTTTACCCACCCAAATGATTTCGTAATTAGATTTGCTTCGGTCGTGTTTGGACCCTTTTTCACTCAATTCTTATATTACTGGAATGGGGGGGGTTATAGAATAGGGCTCCAAGCAGATATTTATTTGTTTAGGACGGATTATAGATCGGAAAATGTATGTTGCCGGAAATCTGGAAATGGGGGATGAACATCATAGTGTTCTTGATCTTTATTTCCTTTACTTATAGTATTTGGAAATTAAAAAAGGTGAAGTCCTTTTCTCCTCTCTCTTCCCTCTCTTATATACTAGTAATATGCATGAGCATGCAAGCTCATATTATGCCACCTATTAGCCTTCTATCACATCTAATCCCACTAATGAAGACTTTTAAGCCATTGCATTAAATATCCACTAATCTTGTCTTCCACTTGCTGCATGTCACCAGAGGCGCACCGCCTCTTGCCTGGAGCCTTATCTGGCCGATCCCCTAGTCTGGTACGGGGCTGTCTTTCTGGGGCTACCGTTGAGCTCACCTGGTACTGACTTCATATATGACTTCACTTCTGACTTTGGTCCGCCGTCTGATCGTCTCTTTGATGACGTGGCTCCGGTCGTCTGGACACGTGTCGGTGTTGAATTTTTATGGTGTAACATTGGCCCCCAGGAAAATTGATGGATTATAACATCTTTTTTCCTGAAGTTTGGTCTTGGATCTCCTGGTAATCGACTCTTGATACTCTTCGGAGTTGGTATTTGGCTTGCGGATCTTGTCAGCAGTGGATTTTGATGTGGGATATTCTTGGGATATGTTTGATTTTTGGTGGCTCTAGTGTGGTCTTGAAAGATAATTCTGAGAGGGACGGAGAGGAGATTACGATTCTTATCGTTCTGGACTTTTGTACCTTCATTGATCAAAAATTTCTTTCGGGATTCTTCCCGATTAGTATTTTTGTAATGGACACATATAGTCCTTAGATAAGAAAATTTTGTATTTTTCTTGCGGGGTTGTGTCTTAAGACTCCCCTGTAACAATATTTATCATGGTACTGAGACCATGTATTTTCTTTCCCTGTGCAGATGGGAAGACTTTTGGGATGCCGATTTAATTTCGGTCTTTACTTGATTAAAATAAATCAATAAATCAAGAGATAATATGAAAAGATTTGAAAAGATACGAAAATCAGAAATCACCTTTTTGCAGGCTTTTCTGGCCACGTGGCCTGACGGTTACAGGCTGAATTAATTAGGGTTTTGAGTTAGTGGGGCGATAATTGAGTGCTTTTTCTCGGTAACCGCCCCTTTTCTCTCCCCATACGCAACTGCTGCGTCTCATCAGTTTCTCCATCATCGTTTTTTATTTCAAAATTTGAAATCACGATTCACAATTCACAGAATTCACAATTTCGGGTAAGAAAAATTCGCTTTCGATTTCTCATATTTTCCCTTGTGATTTCTTTGTTTTTGTTTTTATTTTCTTCGACCGCGCATCGAATCATGCCGCGACTGAGACGAGGTCCTCGAGGGAAACATCAGCCACCCGAAGCTCCTCATGTCGTCTTCGGCAGAGAGTATAAATCGTTCATGGAGGGAGCAGTACCTGATCTTCCGTCGCCGGAGGCGCCAGATCCGGCTACCGAAGGGCCTTACCAACCGGTTACGAGAAAGTCGATTCCGGTGGGGCCCGATCCGGATCACCAAGATTGGGGTGCTCACGGCCGGGAAAGTACAGTAGACCCTTCAACACTACTAGAAAAGCGAAAGAAATGGCGGATCCCAAATAACGTTCACCTTTATGTGTCGTTGCCTGGAGAATCGGCGTGTTGCCCGCCGGCGGGAATGGTGGCCGTCGGAGAGGACGCACTGAACGTGGGGTTGCGGTTTCCACTGCACCCCTCCATCTCTGGACTCCTCAACCTCTGGGGATTAGCCCCCCACCAACTGCATCCAAATGGATGGGGCCAACTATACGGGGTACTCACCGTGTTGGGCCAGGTGGGGCTTTCTCGACCCATTACCGGTGAGGAGTTCCATCAGTTCTTCAGCCCCGTTGTCTCCAAATCCTCTTCCCGCGGGGATTACACGGTTCGCCTCAGGCCGAATAAAGTGAAAATTAAGGAACCCAAACTCAAGGACATTCGCTGGTGGGATCGATGGTTGTTTGTGTCGGGCCGCTGGAAAACTCAGACCCGGGATGGGGAGATTGACATTCCTGTCACATACTCTGAAAAACCTGACTGTAAGCCTCGCAAACTCATCATCGTACAATTTTGACTGATCTAAACTTTTTTCAATGATGCAGGTGGTCGATTGCCGAAAACAATAAATCTCCCGTGGGATTTAGAGACGGCGAATCTCCTAGCACTGTGTATACCATCAGAAAAAAGAGATTGCAATTTGTACAACGACGACGTTCGGGACGAAGCCGGTTTATACTACCCACCATACATCAAAGGTCGAGAATATCCAGGTACCTTTTCTCAAAGTGTTTAAGTTTTACCTGTGAGATTTTTTAGATCCCATGGTATTCTGCTTAAAAACCGAGTATTGAGTTTCCCTGGGAATTTTTCAACTCCCTGGTACTTAGTTATATTTTTGTTTTTTAAATGGTCTTCCCTGGGATATCTAAAAAGACTTCCCGGTACTCCATTGTGTCATAAACCAAAACTGCCCTGGGATATCTTTTCAGACCTCCCGGTGTAATGATTTATTTGTTTCCTGTGCAGAATATTTCAACACTATCTTTGCTGAGAAACCTGACGGCATGGCTGACAACAGAGATATATTTGGCTCACTAGGCATCGTGGACGCTGCAGTTTTCACCAAGGGGCGAAAAGCCAAGGCTGGCACATCGGCTGGTCGAGGAAAGAGTGTTGTGAAGACCCGGGGTGGTTCGTTAAACACTCCCGCGAGCCGAACCCGATCCCACACTCTGTCTAACCCGGGAACGGAATCCGATCCGCACGGGCTGATGAATGTGGTGTATTCTTATCAGGAAACTCCCCTGACCTCTGACACTGTGATGTCTGAAGCTGCCCCGAGCACAGGATTGCCACCTTCTGGAGCCACATCACTGCTCAAGGTCAAACAGGAAGAAGAGAAAAAACGCAAGGGGGCCCAAGGGGCCATAATTGATGTTACAGACTCTCCACCACGTTCCTCCAATACCAGCGAAAACGCTATGTATGGGTTACATGTGGAGCTGTTCTCCAAGTAAGTAAATTACTTGTTATGTTTATACTCTAAAAATAAATATAATTTATTTTGAGTCTTCTACTCTACATTCATTCCTCTCACTGTACCATCCTTCAGACTGTCCCTGCACGATCCTCCAATTCCTCCAGTGCTCGTGTCATTCTATTCCGGGCTAGGTCCTATCCCTCCGGTAGCTACTCAGAACAGTCCTGTGGGCGAAGCAATTAATGCAGTTGGCCGGTGCTGGACTACCGAGTTCAATGACTTGATGGACCACGACAACCATGCGCTTTCCCTGGCGCTCAAGCTAACCAGTCAAGCTACAGTGGCCATCGCCGATGCTCATACTCGTACAGAGAAAATGCTCGAGGCAATCATAGCTCACGAAACCAATGCAAAAAAGCTCGGGCAACACATCAAGGAGCTCAATGAGGCCTATAAATCGGCAGCCGGGGATCGGGACATTTGCCGGAAAGTTATTGACACGGAGCGGACTGAAAAGGCGAAAATAAAATCTGAGTTGGAGGAGGCCCTGAAGACGGTCAAGGAGAATGAGAAGATGATGGAGCAGGCCCTGGACGAGACGTCCCGGGAGATTAAAGATTTGAAAGCCAAGCTGGCCCAGACCGAAGCTGATCTAAAGGAGACCACGGATAACTTCGATAATGCCTGCGAGATGCTAGAGTCTCCGGCGCATAACCCTCGAATCTTATCTAACCTTCTTTATGTGACTGCTTATGTTGGAATGGTCAGGTCAGCGGCTAAGGAGCAGAACGAGATTGTCAAAGACTTTGCCCTCAAAACGCTCAAAGATTACATGAAGGAGGACACGCTCGATGACCGGGTGCCGCAGCAATTCAAGGATCTTGAGGTCGAGTTCGGCATAGACATGAAGTGGTGGCCCACTTATGACAAGCTCTGCATGCCTGGTGAACTGCCCACTGCTACAACAAAAGAAGTTGAAAAAGAAGATGAAGAGATGAAGGATGGGGAGGCACAGGATCTGGTTGGTGACGGGCCCGGGGGCATGCCAAAAGATTCTACCGTGACTCCTCCCCGTGATGGTAATTCTACCTCTTGAGTGTCAAAACTCAAGAGTCTGCAAAATTTATGAAGCTCTCCCACCCAGGGGTTTTAACCTCATTTTATTTTATAAGTATTATCTATAGGCCTTCGGCCCCAGACAATTTCTTATTTTGCCATGGTTTGTAATAGCTTAAAACTTTAAGTTTTTGCTAGTTTTTGTTAGGATCCTCTCCTGGGGACCTCTGAACAATTTGGGTGTGTCTACACCTCTTTTTTATTTGATGTTTTTGTTAGGATCCTCTTATAGGGATCTCTGAACAAATTGGATGCGTTTGCACCTCTTTATTATTCGGCATGGCTCTTTTCACAATGTGTCAGCCTTTCAAAGTCCGAATAATGTGGCTCTACCCTTCGTTCTAGGTACTTTGAGCTCTTAACTTCGTAGGGCGATTCAAAGGTAAATGTACTTTTTCCATTTGGTGCTCGCTTTCGGCCCTGGTCCCATTTGCTTACCCCGATCGCATGCCTACGAAGTTCAGTCTGGTTCCAGTGGCCTCTTTCTGAGCCTCTTGGTTTGACCAGATCGTCTCTCATTCTCTTTCCGAGGGATTCTGAGTTTACAGAATTCTAATCCCCGGGAAGAGAATCCGTCGGCCCTCAAGTCTTATAGACTTTCACAGGGATGCCGGAAATTTATTTCCTGGTACAGGAATCATCCCTCATACAGGGGTTGCCTGGGTTGCCTGGGTGAAGCTTAAAGTTCTTCCCAGCCAAGATATATTTATCACCTGGGTACGGCTCTAAGCCTCTTCCCGGGAAAACATATACTTCATAATATTCGTATTTGCCCCTTATAGAGGTCTTGCCTTAGTGAAGTTTTAACTTCTTGTAGGCTCATTTATATTTATCACATGGGTACGGCTTTTAGCCTTTTCCCGAAGTGATTGTATATTTATAATGAAAATGAAAATAATGAAGGTAAGAATAAATTGATAGCGGTACATTACCTCAAACTTCAAAACCTTCGTTTTTAGATAGAGTTTGCTAACAAGCATTACATTGTATCTCCGGCAAAGGGTTTTACAACATTTTTAGCTCCCAGTCTAATGATAGAATTTTTTCAAATGTAACGCATTCCAGCGATACTGATCTTTTGTGCCGTCGAGTAGCTCAAGTTCATACACTCCGTTCTGGAGGCACTGGCTTACTCTAAACGGTCCTTCCCAGGATTGACCCAGGGCCCCAGGATGTGCTCCCAGGATCTTTTTCAGTACCAGGTCTCCCACTTGGAAGTCTCTGGCCCTTACTTTGGAGTTATACCACCTTGCAATTCTTTGCTTGTTCATTTCGTTCAACGAGTCAGAAGCTAACCTCTTTTCTTCCAAAAGGTCTAGCTCTCTCCGGAGCGCTTCCTCGTTTTCACCGCCGGCTCCCTGGGCGGTTCGATGTGACAACACCGTAATTTCCGCCGGGATCACGGCTTCGGTGCCGAACGGTAATGAATAAGGGGTTTCTCCTGTAGCCGATCGGGCTGTTGTCCTGTAGGACCATAGAACTTCTGGGAGTTCATCTGCCCATTTGCCTTTTCGCTCTTCGAGCTTGGCTTTAATGGTGTGTTTCAGAATTTTGTTGACAGCTTCAACCTGTCCATTCGTTTGGGGGTGGTACGGAGTGGAGAATAATCTTCTGATTTTCCATCTCTCACAAAACTCCGCCACCTCGACCCCGTCGAATTGTTTTCCATTATCAGAAATTATCGTCTCCGGTAAACCGAAGCGACATATAATATTCTTCCATAGGAATTTGATGACCTGTGCTTGGTCTATCTTGTTCAGTGATTCAGCTTCCACCCATTTGGTGAAATAATCAACTGCCACTATGGCGAATTTTACCCCTCCCCGGGCCGTTGCCAGTGGTCCTATCAGATCGATTCCCCAACGAGCAAACGGCCAGGGACTGTACAGGGATCTCAGCATCTCCGGGGAAGTTCTAATGGTAGGTCCTATTACTTGGCACTTTACGCACTTACGGGCATAGCCAATAGCATCCCTCCGTAGGCTTGGCCAGTAATAGCCTTGACCCATTATTTTATGTGCCAGGGATCTTCCCCCGGCATGGTTCCCACAGACGCCGTTGTGGATCTCTTCCAGGAGTCTCAGTCCTTCCTCCTTCGACACGCATTTCAGCAGTGGAAGGGAATAACTCTTCCGGTAGAGATCCGAATTTAAGATTGTGTATTTTGCTGCCCGGATTCGCAATTGCTTGCCTTCGGTTTTGTCTGGCGGCAATTCCCTAGTATCTATGTACCTTAGGATTGGTGCTCGCCAGTCCTCACCGGTCACGGGCAGAATTGGCAGTTGTTCTGCTCTTCGATCTACCGAGGGATTCAATAACTTAGTCAACATGATTTTTGAAAAATCTGCCGAGCCTTCAGAAGAGGCTAGCTTTGACAAGGCGTCTGCCTGTGAGTTATGTTCCCTCGGGATCTGTTCGATTACTATTTCTGGGATCTTTTTACAAAGTGATCCTACCAACTCCAGGTATTTGATCATTTGTTCTCCCTTGGCTTCATACTCACCAGTCACATGGTTTACAACCAGTTGGGAGTCCATGAATATGATTAATTTTTTCACACCAACGGCTATGGCTAATTCTAGTCCCGCGACGAGAGCTTCATATTCAGCCTCGTTATTCGACGCAGGGAACTCGAATTTAACCGCCTGGGTGATAGAATCTCCCTCGGGTCCAAGTAGTACAATACCGGCCCCCGAGCACGCTGTGGTTGCTGAACCGTCCACGTACAGTCTCCACGCGCGTGATTGATTATTGGACTTTTCCGGGAACGTCAGTTCCACAATAAAATCGGCCAACACTTGGGCCTTGATTGCTGTCCTGGGGTTGAAGGTTATGTCATACTGACTTATCTCCAGAGCCCACTTCAGGAGTCTCCCGGTGACATCGGACCGGTGCAATACTTGCCTTAGCGGCATGGTTGTTAAAACCTCTACGGGGTGCTCAAAAAGATACGCCCGGAGTTTTCTCACAGCCACAATCAGGGCATAAGTGAGTTTTTCTAACGGTGTGTACCGTACTTCTGCTTCATGCAGGACTTGGCTCACGAAGTACACGGGGAGGTGTTTTATTCCGTCTGCTCTCGTCAGAACTGCACTGATGGCATGTTCCGACGCGGCTAGGTACAGAAATAACTTTTCCCCGGGCTTCGGAGCCACAACCACTTTGGGACTGGATAGATACTCTTTGATTTGCTTAAAAGCTTCTTGAGCATCTTTTTTCCAGTGGAATTTGTTTCCTTTGATGGATGCAAAGAAAGGACGGGTTTTATCCCCCAAACAGGAGACATACCGGCTCAGGGCGGCTAAGCAACCTGTAAGGCGCTGCACACCCTTGATATCCCGGGGTTCCCGCATATCCAGTATGGCTTTGATCTTGGCCGGGTTGGGTTCAATCCCATGTTCCCCGACTACATGCCCTAGGATCATACCTTTCCTGATCCCGAAATTGCATTTTTTGGGATTCAGTTTCATATTGTAGTGCCCCAGAATCTTAAAGACTTCTGCAAGGTCTTTTATGTGATCCGCTTCATTCTTGCTTTTCACAATGATATCATCAATATACACTTCAACAGTTTTACCGATTAAATCTGTAAACATCATGTTTACTAACCTTTGATATGTGGCCCCGACGTTCTTTAAACCGAAAGGCATTCTTTCCCAGCAAAACACCCCTTTCTCCGTGTAGAACGCCGTGTGCTCTATATCGTCTGGGTGCATCGGAATTTGATGATAACCTGCCTTAGCATCAATTGTTGAAAATATAGCATGACCTGTCAAATTATCGACAAGGTGATCAATGTGTGGCATCGGAAAGTGGTCCTTGGGACATGCATTATTCAGATCTGTAAAATCTATGCATAGTCTCCAGGCGCCTACTGTCTTCGATACCATCACAGCATTGGATAACCAGGTGGCATCGCTCGAGGCTTGCCTCACCAGTTTATTCTCAATTAATTTGTTTACTTCCCCGGCCAGTGCTTCGCACTTCTCCGGCCACATTTTCCTTCGCCTCTGGGCAATAGGTTTTTTCTTGGGGTCGATCTTTAACCGATGGCATGCATGTTTGGGATCTATCTTTCCCAAATCCGCACATGACCAGGAGATAGTACTCTGATAGTATTTGGAAATTAAAAAAGGTGAAGTCCTTTTCTCCTCTCTCTTCCCTCTCTTATATACTAGTAATATGCATGAGCATGCAAGCTCATATTATGCCACCTATTACCCTTCTATCACATCTAATCCCACTAATGAAGACTTTTAAGCCATTGCATTAAATATCCACTAATCTTGTCTTCCACTTGCTGCATGTCACCAGAGGCGCACCGCCTCTTGCCTGGAGCCTTATCTGGCCGATCCCCTAGTCTGGTACGGGGCTGTCTTTCTGGGGCTACCGTTGAGCTCACCTGGTACTGACTTCATATATGACTTCACTTCTGACTTTGGTCCGCCGTCTGATCGTCTCTTTGATGACGTGGCTCCGGTCGTCTGGACACGTGTCGGTGTTGAATTTTTATGGTGTAACAGGTCGTACATCATCGATAGCGTTACTTTGATGGGAAGAATACTATGAAGCGTACCTAAGTGTAAACCATTACTCAGTACCAAGAAGATCGTTTGGGAGTCGCATATCACCGCAAGCCACGATAGTGTGGACGTTTACGTTGACACACGGATCCTTTAATCCCTTCTAAAACTGTCTACATCAATCGTTCCAAAATCTCATTCAGTATAGCAAGCCACGATAGTGTGGACGTTTACTACACCAAAAGACTTTTACAATTGACATCCTATTACTCGATCCATTGAATTCTCGCAAACCAAGACGCGGAGAATCATAAGTGAAACTCGAAGTTTCTAACCAGTGATTCACCATGCGAACAACCCTATCTCTCATAAATGAGGGAGCCGAGCAGACAATCGATCCACCTTCAAAATGATGGTACGAAGGTCTCTAATTTGTGTCATCCACGTGACCAAGTGGCTTTGGCTCCATTCCACTCTCCGGGGTGAGAATGAGTCGACTTGAAGTCAGCTTCAGAAAGACAAATTAGGCATTGTTTGATAAACTTGATCAATGTTTCTTGTAGAAGGAATTACAAGAATTCTCCTCCAATGACTCGTCTATACGAACTTCGAAAGTCCATAAGAGTCACCAAGAGAACAGCAATGGAGACCATGGGAATGTTTCCATCCCCTCTCCCACTTAGCTTTTTACAATAAAGGGATACGCTATCTAGTGCATAAAATAAACACATATAGCATGCATACAAGTAATAAAGCACATAGTATCACATAGTCAAAATAATGCTAGAAAATTATTTTCCCGACTATCATGGCTTTATTCCATCTTCATATGCATCTTCTAGTCTTCAGTCTTCGTTTTTTAATGCTCCATGTGACGAGAATATTAATCCCAATATTTAAATCTATTTATTTTCAATTAATCCAAAAGTTACTTAATTCGAAAATTAAGTCAATCGAATATATCAAAAATAAATTTAAATATTATTAATATTTTATTTATTTATTTTCCTATCCAATTCCATTAAATCTCTAGGATCTTATCCAAGTAAAACTTGAATATTCTAGAAGACTTCTATAATGGAATAAGGAAATAAAATAAATTAGGACTCTTCTACTTTCCAAAATTAATTAATTTCCATCTAATGAAAATTCCAAAAAGGAATAATCAAATAGGAAATAAATTAATTCCTAATTAATTCTTTTCCTAATCTATGAGAGTTCCCATAAAAGAGAATACTCAATAAGGAATAGAATTAATTCCAATTAATTCATTTTCTAATCCATGAGAGTTCCTAAAAGTAAGAACACTCAAATAGGAAAACCGAGTTAAATTAGGAAAGTAAGATCTTGGTAGGAGTAGTACGGGTTGGGAGTCCCCGCACCACCCCCACTCGATCGATCAACCACCGGAGAGGGCACCGCCGCCGCCCCTTCAGCCGGCCGGCCACCACCATGCCGGCGGCAGCTCCAGCCGAGGGCGATCGACCCCTCCCCATGGCATCGATCATGGGGTTGATTCGACTCCCCGGTTTTTCGTCCTCGTCTTCGTCACACGTCTTCGTCTTCCGGCGATCGTCTCAACATCGAACCAACGTAAATAAATTACAATAATTTAAATTACAATTCCGGTATCGATTCTATACATGAAATCGACCATATACATTTTCCGGAAAACATAGAACAATAATAATAAATCCTAAATTCGGTCAACCCCCGAATTTTTACTATTACAAACATTCATCCACACATAACGAATCTCGACATGTCCGGGAGTTTAATAAACGAATAATCATGACAATTAATAAAACAATTAATTAAACCATGATAGCCGGAAATCCCTGCAAGGTAGAATGATAATAGAACACATACATGAACACGAAACCAAACGCTCTGATACCAGTTGTTGGAAATCGATATCCCGGATTATTAAAATTTGCGGAAAATAATAACCCTACCGAAATCCTCGATCGCCGGAGATCCGAACGCGAACCATCGCACGAGCCGGGGCCCGACCGAATGCCCAGCGAGGCCCGAAGGCCGCGAGCACCCAGCCGAGCCCCCGCACGGGGCTCGCGATCATCTCTCGGATGATCGCTGGGGATGCACGAGGCATCCCCGGGGCTGCTCGTAGCAGCCCCGCAGCGAGCTCACGGGCTCGCTGCTCGCGGGGGGTTCAACCCCCGCACGCCTGCTACGGGTGAACCCGTAGCGCATGCGAGGCAGCTACGGGTCATCCCGTAGCGCACCCGCGATCGAGCTCACGGGCTCGATAGCCCCTCGGCTCCAGCCGAGGGCTTCTTCCCGCGACGCCGCCGGTCGAGGGGGCTGGGGTTCACCCGCCGTGGCACCAGCCCACGGCGAACCCCGGAGATCGACCCTCGGTCGATCCCACGCCCCGGCGTCCAGCCGGGGCTCGTCCCTTCGTCCGCGCGCCGGCGGTCGAACCCTTGGGTTCGGCCGCCACTGACGCTACCGTCGTGGAGTAGCGCAAAATAATATTTATAAGTCCTAAACTATTCACTAGCACAAGTACTAGTAGCAAGTATAGGGTCGATCCCACGAGGAGGCGATTTAGCTTTTAGTTTTCCCGGCTTTTGTTGCTCAATTGGGTTGTCACGTTTTAAAAGTTTTGTTTTGGGAGCAGTTGGGCACTGCCGAACCGTGGTCACCGTGATTACTTGACTGGAAAATAACAAATAACTTAAACAGAAATAAACTAGCATGCAACTTAACTAACAGACTGAGCAATTAACAAACTTGACTAAACAAATAAGAAGAGACAAATAAAGAATAAAGTATCCAGGCATTGACTCCCCTGACTTCCCCCTTGACCTATGTGCTGCCGATCATCGGTACGTATATCATTTTGCTAACAGTTTTGTCTTCCAGTTATAGATCCCAAGTATTAACATCCCTATAATGTCACGCATATTAATACCCCGAACCCTTATTCGCTCTTATGTTTAAGTCCTATTAGATCTCTCTCAATAGGTCTCCTGACGTTGACCAATTCGACACTATGTGACCGCATGAGTCTAAGTTGATCAAGTCGCCTTCATCCTCCAAGCAAACCCGGAATGGCCAATAGCATGCCTGGACAGACCCAAGTCATACGACCACATCTCCAGCAACATGTTGTACTTCGCGGACGCCCAGTCTCCCGGTCGTGTTGATCCACGTACTCCTGTGTTAGGCAAGTCGGGGTTCCCACTGGTCACTGTAGGATTGCCCAAGTCCCTAACATGCTTAAGTTACTACCCTGTTGAATCGGGAACAAAACTCAGCTAGTTGCTGTCCTCACTAAGCCTCCCGGCATGATCACGTCTTAGGGTTGGTCAGGTTCTGTCTTTGCCCAGATACAAACAGATTAGCTACTTGACATAATTAAAACA
The DNA here is from genome assembly GCA_954870475.1 of Euphrasia confusa. Taxonomy (NCBI): domain Eukaryota; kingdom Viridiplantae; phylum Streptophyta; class Magnoliopsida; order Lamiales; family Orobanchaceae; genus Euphrasia; species Euphrasia confusa. The sequence goes on from OX940956.1 coordinate 11,075,369, forward strand.
GAAAATAAAACAAAGGAAATAAGACGAACTATATTATGCATTAAAACGGGAAATTGTTCAACAAGAAAATAAAACTAAGTACGGAAATTAAAAGCATAAAACATAAAGAAATTGTTTTTGGCCCGAAGGCTATGAATCAATCAAAACGCCGGTGAGTGGTAGCATCACGCGGCTGCTCAGTCTTCTTCGCTGGTCAGGTAGGGTTTCGTCGTCTTCGTGCGTCGGGTCGTTTTTCTAGGATTTTTCGTGTCTATTTCGTTCCTCCCTGTGTTCTTCACGTCCTCATATATTTATAGATGATAGGAGTCTTGGGAAGCAAGTAAAATCGCTGATCTTGATTGGATAAGGATTCTCTTGAAGACTCCTAGATTTTCAGGATTCTTGACAGCTGTCTGCCCGTGGTGACGTCTTGACAGACTCCTGTGTATATAGGACTCTGATATGATGTAGAGACGTGTTGGACAATGACTCTTTAGTTGAATAGAGTCCATCATTGATAATTCTCTGAATCTGGTCGCCTTTGAAGACTCCATAATTCACAGGACTCGTACACTGCTTGCTCAACGTCCATCTTTGGTCAACTCCGATCTTTGTCCAACTTCAATCATCAGGCGGTACTTGGTCAAGCTTTGGTCTTGGTCCACTTTCCGACTCTGTCCTAACTTGCTCAACGGGACCTGGATGTTCCAGTCAGACCAGCTTGCTCAACCCGCACCCTTGACCAGGAAGGTGATTTTCTTGCCTCTTTCACACAATTTGCTCCTCTTTCGTTGTGTACCTGCATCACTTAACCACAGACCCAAAACGTGCCCTCCCAGACACAAACAAAAGTAAAAACAACTAATGACTCGATTTACTTGACTCAATAGACCTAAAAATGAGCCAAAAAATATGGCTCATCACACGCACACACTTTACTACGCTTGTCCTCAAGCGTGCACTGTGACTTGCCTGCTCAAGCAGAAAACAAAGGGGGTAGAGATAGAAAGAAAAATAGAAGACTCAAGGACAGCATGCTTATCAAAATACAGAGAGTTGATCAAGTGAACAGATAGTCAAAATCATAGTCAATGTAATGCATAAAAAACGGTCAAGAGTTTGCAACAGGATTTTGGAATTCTCACTAAGTTTTTCTCTCTATGTAGTGGATGGGTAGTGTTTCGCTCAATGTTGTTTTAAAAGAAGTTCTGCTTTGAGCTTGACCAAGTTCTATCCTGTGAAATTTTCAATTGAGTTGGGTAGTATCATTAGGGCTTTCTAGGGTGACTGTATAGGCTAGCTTGGGCAATGCCCAAGATTGATCTTAGGAAGGATATGCATTTTACTTAGCAACTCTCCTCCTAATTTCTTCTCTCTCTTACGGGCCTTAGCATACCCTTTTATTCATGGATCTATTTTTTCTTTTTTTTTTTGTTTTTTTTTTTTTTTTTTTTTTTTTTGTTTTTTAAGACAAGACTTTGCCCTGACTTGCTCTTTTTATGGGATTGAGCATATCGGCAGGTTGGTCAGGGCAGTGGGAGTTTTCCCCCAGGTGATCAAGAAATATGGCTCGGCTCAAGGGGCTAACAAGGGTCTTCTTTTTATTTGTAGTGCAGAACAAAAATGCCTAAATCATTTACTACTCAACTCAATTTTTAAATAATCACAATGGTCAGAACTTGGGCAAGCTTCAGCATCACAAACTTTTAAACAGCTACTCTCAAGAAAGAAATATAACACACAGATGTAGGCTCAAATCCTCACAGCTTACCTAGTTGCAATTCTATCGTCCCTAATATTTTTCATGCATCGACTATTAATTTTGAAAAGTGTTCAAATTGATCAGGTTATTTATCAAGCATGCGACGCGATCAAACTATGGGGTTGCTCTTGCCGTTCCCCCACTCACACACTTTGCCTCTGGCAAAGTGTGCAAACAGTAATAAGTTGGGCAAGCATCCCCCCTGACTCCGACTCCAACGATGTTGGCGCACCTTCCCACATGCACACTTTGCCTTGGGCAAAGTGTGCAAATAAGGAGGTCGACCCCATCGACCAAAGTCTTCAGAAAATAAAACAAAAATAAAATGAAATAGAGGGAGGTCACATTTAAAGGTTTGGTTAAGGTGGGTACCTGAAACCGACGTGGTCAAGGTATGCCATCAGGGCTGTATGGGTCTCTTCCTACTTCTCTTCGAGCAAGTCCAGCTGTTCCATGATCTCCTCCTTCTAGAACTCAACTCGAGCAGATGCTCGACTTCCAGGCTCAATCTTCAGCTTTTGCTCACTCAATTTTCCTGCTTCCTGAAAACACAAACAGACCAAAACCCTTTCCTGCCCAAGGCTACTCCTTGACGTGCAATGATCAAATTTATTAACTGAAAATTAAAATAAAATGGAAATTGCGTAATATACATACCGAGTTCGCCTTCGGTATTTGCCTCTATTTATTGTCATGGGCCTGACTTATTTCTTGGCTTCACTTGGTCAAGCGGCGGGGTCAGGGGGTATCATCCCCTTGAGATCCTCGTTCCCATGGTAAGCTTTGACTCTCTGCCCATTTACTTTAAAGATCTGGTCGTCACCTGGTGACAATAAATGCTCATCTTTAGGGATGCAACGCCTCAAGACTTGATCTTCTCTCCTTTTCCACATGTAGGGGTCGTCCCATATGTACTTCTTTCTCTCCCTCTTGAGCTTGTTCTTGTCATAGAGAGTCATGTCTTCTCTTCTGTCTCCAGTGACTGAGATTTGATAAAGGTACTCGTCTGGGAAAGTCTCGGTAATGGGCATACCTTCCTCTTTTTGGATTATCCTGGTCAAGTGGTCAGCCACTAAGTTTTGATTACCTGACTTGTCTCTGATTTCGATGTCGAACTCTTGCAACAGCAAGATCCATCTTATCAGCCGTGGCTTGGTCTCCTTCTTGGCCATCAGATACTTCGGAGTAGCATGGTCAGTGTAGACTATGGTTTTGCTCCCGAGCAAGTAGGATCTGAACTTCTCGAATGCAAACACCACGGCCATTAGTTCTTTCTCAATGGTCACGTAGTTGCATTGGGCAGCATTTAATGTCTTGGAGGCGTAGTAGATTACATGTCGCTCCTTTCCCTTCATTTGCCCAAGTACTGCTCCTACGGCATATTTGCTCGCATCGCACATAAGCTCAAATGGCATTCCCCATTCCGGTGGTTGGATTACGGGGGCAGTGACTAACCTTTCCTTGAGGTGGTTGAAGGCAGCTTGACAATCTTCGTTGAAGTTCCAGTCAACTTCATTCTGCAGCAGCCTGGTCAAAGGTTGGGCGATCTTTGTGAAGTCTCTTACGAACCTTCTGTAGAAACCTGCGTGCCCAAGGAAGCCTCTTACTTGCTTGACATTCCTGGGGTAGGGCAGCTTTGATATGGTATCTATTTTAGCTCGGTCAACCTCAATTCCCTTGGCAGAGACCACGTGCCCAAGCACTATTCCTTCCTTGACCATAAAGTGGCATTTCTCGTAGTTGAGCACCAAACTTTTCTCCACACATCTGCTGAGGGCCAACTCCAGGTTGTTCAAGCATGTCTCGAACGAGTTTCCGTACACAGTGAAGTCATCCATGAAGACTTCTATTCCTTGCTCGAGCAGATCAGCGAAAATGCTCATCATGCATCTTTGAAATGTCCCAGGGGCGTTGCATAGCCCAAAAGGCATGCGTCTGTAAGCGAAAGTACCATATGGGCAAGTAAAAGTAATCTTGTCTTGGTCTTCCGGGGCCACCCAAATTTGCATGTAGCCAGAGTATCCGTCAAGGAAGCAAAAATGTGTCTTCCCAGCTAGCCTTTCGAGCATCTCGTCAATGAAAGGTAGGGGGAAATGGTCTTTCTTAGTTACCTTGTTCAACTTCCTGTAATCTATGCACACTCTCCATCCGGTTTGAAGTCGAGTTGCTATCTGCTCCTTCTTCTCGTTCTCTATCACTTGAATTCCTGACTTCTTGGGCACCACATGAACTGGACTTACCCATTTGCTATCTGAAACAGGGTAGATAATGCCCAAGTTAAGCAACTTGAGTATCTCCTTGAGCACTACCTCCTTCATAGCAGGGTTCAATTTCCTCTGTGGATCACGCACTGGACTTGACTCTTCCTCGAGCAATATGTGGTGTTGGCATATGGTGGGACTGATTCCCTTGATATCTGCTAAGGTCCATCCAATTGCTTGCTTGTACTGGTCGAGGATGTTCCTTAGCCTTTTCTCTTCCTCCTTCTTTAGCTTTGAACTTATGATCACGGGCAATGTGTCATTCTGCCCAAGAAACATATACTTGAGATGTGCAGGGAGTTTCTTTAGCTCCAATTCTGGTGGTTTCTCCAGGGATGGTACCATGATTGAAACTTCATGTGGTGGTAGCTTGCTCATTCCAGTAATATGATTTTCCAAGGCTCCTAGTTGCTCAACTATCTCTCGGATTTCAAGTTGCTCATCTTTAGCTTCATCTTTTGTCATTCCCTTTTGTAACACCAGATCAATTTGGTCAGAAACTCCATATCCCAGAGCCTGCTCCTCGATCATTTCATCGAATTGGTCAACAACATGTACTTGCTCAGTGTCTCCTGGGTATCTCATTGACTTGAATAAGTCAAAGGTTACTGTTTCCCCTTCGAATTTGCATGTCAGCTTTCCAGTCTCGCAGTCAATGTGTGTTCTTGCTGTTTTTAAGAATGGCCTGCCCAAGATCATGACAGGTTGCTTGCTTGACCTCCCCATGTCCAGGACATAGAAATCGGCTGGGAATATGAGTTCTTCTACCTTGACTAGCACATCTTCCAGAATTCCTTCAGGGTACACATTTGACCTATCTGCCAACTGGATCACTACCCTTGTGGGTTTCATTGGTCCTATGCCCAAATCTTCGTACATAGACTTGGGCATGACATTGATCGATGCCCCAAGGTCGAGCATTGCTTTCTCTATTTTATTTTTTCCGATGATGCATGGAATATAGAACATTCCAGGGTCTGCACACTTCTTGGGCACGTTTCTCTGGAGCACCGCTGAAACATTTTCTCCTACTTCGAACTTGGCATCATCTTGGTACTTGACCTTCTTTGTACATAACTCCTTGAGGAATTTCGCGCATCTGGGCATGGATTTCAATATGGTCAACAGAGGCATGTTGATCTCTACCTTTTTAAACATCTGGAACATCTCATTTGTATCTTCCCTTTCTTTCTTCTTGCTCAATCTTCCTGGGAAAGGAGGGTAGATTTTTGGTGGTGCTCCTGCTTGGGCAGGTGCTGATGTTTCCTTCTGTTTTCGTGGTGCATGGTCAAGTTCATCCTCTGACTCCTCATCTTCGTTGACATCCTCAACGGTTCCATCCACTCGGGGTTCTGAAGTTTGCTTCTTGGGCACATCAGATAGGGTCTTTCCACTTTTCAACTGGATGGCGTTCAGTTGGGCATTGTTCAGTTCAACTTGAGGTGGCAGTCCACTGGTCTTTTTCTCCATCTTGGTCATTGACTGGGTGAGATGTACCAGTTGGGCATTGATGTTCTGAAATTGCCCACGTGACTCAAGTAATTGAGCATTTATATTTTGGAGTTGACCACGTGTTTCCACTTTGTACTTCTCATTCTCTTGCTGGGCTTTGATGTTTTCAGCGACCAAGGTCTGCATCATGTCTGCCAAAGTTGGGCCATTGCTCTGGTTCTGCTGGTTGCCCAGTCCTTGATAGTCGTTTCTCTGCTGACTGCCTTGCCCATGGTATTGCTGATTTTGATTACCTTGGTTTCCTCCTCCTTGGTAATTATTATTCCCATAGCGGAGATTTTCATGATTTTTCCATGATGAGTTGTACGTGTTGGAGTTCGGATCGTACATCGGTCTCCTCTCTTGCCCATTCCCATTTGGTTGCATGATTGCCTTGACTTCTTCATCAAACAATTCTGGGCATTCGACAGTTGCGTGGTTGCTCTCCTTGCATATTCGACACGCCTTTACTGCCCTTTTTTGTCCTGGGTTACTGTTGAGTACCAGTTGCTCAACTATGTTGCATAGCTTGTCAAGTTTATCATCTGTGGGCAAGTTGCTCTTAAGTAGATCACTTCCATCCTCTCTTAATTCTTCCGCCATCTCCTTGAACAATTTGAACGCTTCCTCAGCGCTTTTGTTCAGAATTGATCCTCCACTGGCTACGTTGATCAAGGTCCTTTCAGAAGTCCTCAATCCAGAAATGAAGTACTGGATCAAGTCTTGATCACGGATCTGATGTTGTGGGCACTTGGACAACATCTGTTTGAACCTGACCCAGTAGTCATGGAAGTTCTCTCCAGTTCCCATCTTGATGCTATTGATCTTTTTCCTCATTTGCTGGATGCGTGCGGCTGGGAAGTACTTCTCGAGGAACTTCTGCTGAAGTTGACTCCAGGTGGTCACTTCTCCAGCAGGCAGAGTGTAGAGCCATTCTCGGGCATCTTCGGCCAAGGAGAATGGGAAGGCCAGGAGCCTTATGTACTCCCCTAGTTCCTCACTTGCTCGAATTGTACCACATGCCAGTTCGAAATCTTGGAGGTGTCTCTGGGGATCCTCCAATGGCATGTCACTGAACTTGGGCAAGATCTGGATGAAGCCGTGCCTCATCTCCCAAGTGTTGTTTTCTACCGTGGGCAAGGTGATGCCCAGCGGCTTCAGATTCAGATTCTCTGGGAACATCCTTTCCCTTAGCGTTTTTGGTGTTTTATCTCCCATCCTTGGTCGCGGTGGTGACCTGGATGTGTTCGGTGGGTCCTCTCTCGGTATTTCTGAGATTGGCTCCCTGGTCTCAGTCTTGGTCAACTGAGATGCTTGAGCGGCACGTGCTAGTGCTTGTTTCTGCTTTGTTGCTTTTCGATTCCTCCTTGCGGTTCCCTCAATTTCAGGATCGTAGAGTAGATCTTTATCCTTGCTTCCCGCTGAGTCAAAATCCTGCATACAAAGTAGGTCAAAGCGTTAGCACGGAAAACTAATGGCTTGGAATATTGCCTCCCCGGCAACGGCGCCAATTTTGACGCTACCGTCGTGGAGTAGCGCAAAATAATATTTATAAGTCCTAAACTATTCACTAGCACAAGTACTAGTAGCAAGTATAGGGTCGATCCCACGAGGAGGCGATTTAGCTTTTAGTTTTCCCGGCTTTTGTTGCTCAATTGGGTTGTCACGTTTTAAAAGTTTTGTTTTGGGAGCAGTTGGGCACTGCCGAACCGTGGTCACCGTGATTACTTGACTGGAAAATAACAAATAACTTAAACAGAAATAAACTAGCATGCAACTTAACTAACAGACTGAGCAATTAACAAACTTGACTAAACAAATAAGAAGAGACAAATAAAGAATAAAGTATCCAGGCATTGACTCCCCTGACTTCCCCCTTGACCTATGTGCTGCCGATCATCGGTACGTATATCATTTTGCTAACAGTTATGTCTTCCAGTTATAGATCCCAAGTATTAACATCCCTATAATGTCACGCATATTAATACCCCGAACCCTTATTCGCTCTTATGTTTAAGTCCTATTAGATCTCTCTCAATAGGTCTCCTGACGTTGACCAATTCGACACTATGTGACCGCATGAGTCTAAGTTGATCAAGTCGCCTTCATCCTCCAAGCAAACCCGGAATGGCCAATAGCATGCCTGGACAGACCCAAGTCATACGACCACATCTCCAGCAACATGTTGTACTTCGCGGACGCCCAGTCTCCCGGTCGCGTTGATCCACGTACTCCTGTGTTAGGCAAGTCGGGGTTCCCACTGGTCACTGTAGGATTGCCCAAGTCCCTAACATGCTTAAGTTACTACCCTGTTGAATCGGGAACAAAACTCAGCTAGTTGCTGTCCTCACTAAGCCTCCCGGCATGATCACGTCTTAGGGTTGGTCAGGTTCTGTCTTTGCCCAGATACAAACAGATTAGCTACTTGACATAATTAAAACAGAAAATAAAACAAAGGAAATAAGACGAACTATATTATGCATTAAAACGGGAAATTGTTCAACAAGAAAATAAAACTAAGTACGGAAATTAAAAGCATAAAACATAAAGAAATTGTTTTTGGCCCGAAGGCTATGAATCAATCAAAACGCCGGTGAGTGGTAGCATCACGCGGCTGCTCAGTCTTCTTCGCTGGTCAGGTAGGGTTTCGTCGTCTTCGTGCGTCGGGTCGTTTTTCTAGGATTTTTCGTGTCTATTTCGTTCCTCCCTGTGTTCTTCACGTCCTCATATATTTATAGATGATAGGAGTCTTGGGAAGCAAGTAAAATCGCTGATCTTGATTGGATAAGGATTCTCTTGAAGACTCCTAGATTTTCAGGATTCTTGACAGCTGTCTGCCCGTGGTGACGTCTTGACAGACTCCTGTGTATATAGGACTCTGATATGATGTAGAGACGTGTTGGACAATGACTCTTTAGTTGAATAGAGTCCATCATTGATAATTCTCTGAATCTGGTCGCCTTTGAAGACTCCATAATTCACAGGACTCGTACACTGCTTGCTCAACGTCCATCTTTGGTCAACTCCGATCTTTGTCCAACTTCAATCATCAGGCGGTACTTGGTCAAGCTTTGGTCTTGGTCCACTTTCCGACTCTGTCCTAACTTGCTCAACGGGACCTGGATGTTCCAGTCAGACCAGCTTGCTCAACCCGCACCCTTGACCAGGAAGGTGATTTTCTTGCCTCTTTCACACAATTTGCTCCTCTTTCGTTGTGTACCTGCATCACTTAACCACAGACCCAAAACGTGCCCTCCCAGACACAAACAAAAGTAAAAACAACTAATGACTCGATTTACTTGACTCAATAGACCTAAAAATGAGCCAAAAAATATGGCTCATCAGCCACCCTCGATCCCATCGAGGGTTCCTCGATCTTCGCCGGGGATCTCGAATCCCCGTCCCCGAAGTTCGTCGTTTTCTCGGATCGTGTGTTCATGTATGTATTACAATTTAATACGCATAAATCATAAAAGAGGGTTTATGATTTTACCTTTGATTCGTTGTGCGGAGAAACGAAATCAAGTTGAAGACCTTTGAATCTTCCTACGTATTCCTTGCACCTCGTCCGAACGTCGTGTGGGCGACGATCTATCGAACTCCTATGGATCTCCTTCAACTCTCTAGAACTATCAAATATTGATATTCTTGTCTTATGATTTATGAAGGCCATGTAGTGCTTTTATAGGCTACGCAGGGGATCTAAAGGAGGTGGAATATTGGGCTTCCAATATTGATGATTAAATTGAGCCCAAGCCCAAGTCTATTAATCCTTATCAATATTAATTAATTTATTTTCCACTATATAAATTAATTGCACTCCAAATATTAAACCATATTATATCAAATAATATTTCTCCAGTAGTATTATTTATTCCGTATATTTAAGATTTAAATATCCATGAATAAAATTAATTTACTGCTAATTAATTTATTCATCTCTTATATCCGAGAATAGTACCATTCAACCTTAATTATTATGCGGAAAAAATCCACCTGCAGGGTTTACATAATAATTCCTTATGAACTCATCTCGGGGATATTATCAACCCTTCCGGGATACACTTTCCCGTCAAGTATTCACGGCATGTCATATATAAAATATAGCGACCCAACTTAACCGGTAATCAACCCAATAATTAAATCGGTTAATTTCTTTGGAAAATCAAAGTCACTTATATTAAATATACACACCCGCAATAGTATCGGGGATTAAGAATAAAATACTCTGAGACTTAAATCAATTATCAACGGCAATCTTAATTGATAAATCTCAAGCGATCCGCCCAATACACCAAGTGTACAAGTGTGATAAAATAATTAAGACAAATTATTTTCTCTCTCACACAACGACTATACCGATGGATTGGTCCGTGTCCATCTAGGTCGTGAGCAACCGTTCGATTAAATACGAGTAACCGATAGTATGATCTTCTGTGTGACGTCGCACACCATACTAACTACAACGTATATAATCCAGGACTATATTTTGCATATATATTTAATTAACAATAATTAAACGCAAACAATTGTTCATTAAATTAAATAGATTAAATGCTATGACCGGGAGTTTACCGATACTTAAATCTAGACATTAAGTACACAACTCCAACAGTGATCACACTGAGGAGGTGTTCATGGCTCAACCTCCAGGTTTTGAGGTTAATTTCTCACCTACTCTTCCCCCACCAGTGTGTAAGCTTGCTAAGGCCATCTATAGACTTAGACAAGCTCCAAGGGCATGGTCTACAAAACTGAAACAAACTCTGGCAGGACTAGGTTTTCATTGCAGCAAGGCTGATGCACCCCTTTTCATGCAGTCCAATAATCAAGGCTGTATTTGGATTTTAGTATATGTGGATGACATCTTAATTACTGGAAGTAATAAGTCTGGTATCAGATCTTTAATTGCAGCTCTGGACAAGCAGTTCTCCTTAAAAGATTTAGGTAATCTTCATCATTTTCTGGGAATTCAAGCTACTGCAACTGTCTCTGGCCTTCATCTTCATCAAGGTCAGTACATCAGGGATCTTCTCTCCAGAGCTGGTATAAGTGATGCTAAGAGTACTCCAACACCTATGGTTTCCTCCCTCAGATTATCTAAATGTCAAGGTGAACTTACTGTGGATGCCACTCTCTACAGAAGTGTTGTTGGTGCATTACAATATGTGACTCTTACCAGACCTGATATCTCCTTTAGTGTCAACAAAGTATGTCAGTTTATGCAGTGTCCTCTTGATACACATTGGAAAGCAGTTAAGAGGATTCTCAGGTACCTTGCAGGTACTATTGATCAAGGCTTGCTCCTCTCACCTGCCTCCACTTTAAACCTTGTTGCTTACATTGATTCTGATTGGGGTTCAGATGTTGATGATAGAAAATCAGTGTCAGATTTTTGTACCTTTTTTGGTTCAAATATCATCTCTTGGTCTTCCAAGAAACAAGCTTTTGTCTCTCGAAGTAGTGCTGAAGCAGAGTATAGAGGGCTTGCTAATGCAGCTTCAGAAGTTGTGTGGTTGAAGGCTGTACTTCATGAGCTGCAGGTTCATTCGTCCTCTGCTCCAACAATCTGGGTAGATAATAATGTCAAATTCCAAATGGTGGTGTTCAAGTGCGGTCCCACGCCTAGCGCACACACGAGAGCGGGAGCTTGAATATGCACTAGAGAGCCTCAATCTATCTCAAAACCATATGGTACTAAGTAGGAGAACTCCCTAGGCTTATTTCATAGACTCCCCTCTCACAATTATTCGATGTGGGACAACTCACAAGTGGTCTTCAACTTCAACACACCCCCTCCACTTGTGAGTCCTAGTCAAAGGGTGGTCAAACCACTCACAAACAGGATCGAGCTCCCGCTCTGATACCATGTCAAATTCCAAATGGGGGTGCTCAAGTGCGGTCCCACGCCTAGCGCACACACGAGAGCGGGAGCTTGAATATGCACTAGAGAGCCTCAATCTATCTCAAAACCATATGGTACTAAGTACCGTATGGTTTTGAGTTAGAATGAGGCTCTCTAGTGCATATTCAAGCTCCCGCTCTCGTGTGTGCGCTAGGCGTGGGACCGCACTTGAACACCCCCATTTGGAATTTGACAAATAAAAGTGCCATTGCACTAGCTGCTAATCCAGTTCTCCATGCACGCACCAAACACATAGAATTGGATATTCATTTTGTGCGCGATTTGGTTCAAAAGAAAGCTTTTCGAGTCTGCTTTGTTCCCTCTATTGATCAGACTGCAGACATCCTCACAAAACCTCTAAGTAACCAATTGTTCACCAGGTTTCGACTCAAGCTTGGTGTTGTGCCTCTCACCTCGCTCCAATTGAGGGGGCATGTTAGAGACAATAATCCTATCTGCACTTAAACCTATTTATTAGGTTAATTAGTAAAGTTTATTATTTAGGGTTTTGTTTGTTAGTGTGTTATCACATGTGGCTACGTGGCTCTATCATATCCGTAGCTTAGAATAGGTTGTAGGGTTTTGTCCCTATATAAACTCACCTATCATATAGCAGCTTTCTCAGCTTTTGAGATATCCATTAATGGAATTTCTTCAATATTCTTTCTGCTCAGCTTTTTAGCTTATTTGTTTTGTTATCAAAAACTCACACTTGCCTAATACTACTATATTTATAATTATGAAGGGGTTTATTGGAACATGTTTTTTTTTTTTGTAATTCAAAAGTCAGCCATTTTCTTTTGTTTTGAAAAAGGTCAAACATCACAGGTACTTTAAGTTTTTGTAACAATCCCATTTGTAATGATATTGAAAGATAAACTTTCTTCATTTTTTTCCGGAAAACGCAGACTGTTTCTTCGCGCTGAAGGTCTGGAATGCCCAGACAGCCGGCGCCGCAGCAGTCTTAGTGGCCGACGACACAGATGAGCCCCTAATCACAATGAACCCCCCCTCAATAAAACTACTCATGTTCAAATAGTAGAGCACACAATGAAGCATTCACAGTCGGAAGGCAAACATACAAGTCATCTTATTGAGAGTGATTTTACTTCAAAATTCCATAAAACCAAAGAACATATAAACATAAATTCAAAACATTCCAAACATTCTTAACACATTAAAACAAAACATTCAATGTACTACTACTATTATTTAAACACATTAATTTTATAACTTATGAGGGCTGTCTAGTTGCGGTTAGCTAGCTTCTCATGTTCGTTGACCAATGAATAGTGTCGTTGATAATTATTTTTGAAAACATTAAAAGGCATTCGTTAGATTTATTTTATTGTTTGAAAAAAAAAACTTGTATTAGTGTATGAGACAAAAATAATAATATACCAATCTCGAAAGCAATAAATGATAGTCGATTGACCTATAAAAATCAATTTTCGACCCTCAAGGGTAAAAAAAAATCAAAGTACACCTTGTTACAAATTATCAAAAGTTACCAAAAAAAGAAAATCACAAGAAATGTATGATCAATTTTTTAAGAAATTAAGGTCAATCAAATCACTATGAACATAAAATTTAAATTAGAACAAAACATGTCACTCCCGATAAATAGAATAATATATAACAAATTGATTAGTGTATTTGGATCTCTAAAAAAAACAAAGTACACATGACAGAGGACAACAAATATTTATTGATCAAATAAATATGAGATTACACACCTGATTTTTTCTTTCTTTATTTTTTTATCATATAAGACAACAACATATACTCTTTCCGGCCATTAATAGATGTCATACTTTGCTGCACACGGAGTTTAAGAAAAATGTTATTTTTTAATTTTTTTATTAAAAAGTAAAAAATAAAAATATATTTTAAAAGTGAAAAGTAAAGTAGTTGTGAGTAAAGTTTAAAAAGTAGGTAGGGTAAAATAGAATAAAATTGTATATTAAAATGAAAAAATTTGAATAATTATTTTCTTTTTTGGGGTATGTCAACTATTGTTGGACATCCCAAAAAGGAAAGTATAACAACTGTCTTTGAACCGAGGGAGTACAATTGATCCTCATGTCTCAGTGTCTCATTGGCTCTATCTAAAAAAACACTCCTCCATACTTGACAAATGGTCATAAGATGGAGTTGCACGTTGTTTAAGAAAAGTATTACTTTATAACTATAATATAAAAGTTTTAAAGTTATAAACATAATAAAAAGAGGGGGCTGTGACCATTAGTGTGAAATGATAAAAAAATATTACTTTATAAGTATAATATAAAAGTTTTAAAGGTATAAACTGTATAAAAAGAGGGGGGGTGACCATTAGTGTGAAATGATAAAAAAATTGAAATGTGACTATTGGTAAAACATAAAATTATTTTCTAAAAAAAATATTTGATCTCACTAGTCTTCTTACTTGAAAGAAAGCATATTGAAACCTCAAGAAATGTTTTGGAACTTATTCCAATGTCTTATGAAATTAATTCTTTTTATTGTTACATTAATTATCACATTTTTTTGCGTCCTTTAAAAAAAGTGTGGTCATTGATTTAAGACAGAAAATTTAGAGATAGAATAATTTTAGCAAATTAATAAATTTACTCTATATCAATTTAAAGTAAATTTACACAATTAAAAAAATATTTAATTTTAAATATTTTTTATTTTTTTCTTAGTTTCATTTATGATTATTTTTATTTTTTAGACTCAATATAAATGTAAAAATATATCGTCTCAAAAGTAGTTTAGTACATTACTATATACTGTAATTTACTCGTAGTAATTTACTTCATAGTTTGAGGGGTAATATGCAATAAGCACGTAGTTCAGGGTGTAACTGAAACCAATTTTCCTACAATAAAATAATATTAAAATCTTGTCGGCTGAACGAGTGACACAATATCTCCCAATTTTAACATAATGTCTCCTCAAGGCAGTAACTCCGAACCGAAGCGCCGCCGTTCTCCGATCGTTCGCGACCCAAGGTACATCTTCAACCTCGTAAACTTCAGATGTTTTTCTGATGTGTTTATGTAATCGAACGGATCATCATTCATTGCTGATATCTAATTTTTTTTCCTTTATTTTTTTTTTTGGTAATTCGCAAGCCCTAAGAGGAATCGGAGGGATGGTAAGGCGGAATCCGAAGTGCCGCCGGAAGATCTGGAGATGGAAATGCTACGATCGGCCCAGGCTAGTAAGCGCCAGGGCAAGGCACCACTCGCTCCAAAGGTTGAATCTTGAATTATGACCAAAAAATCTGGCATTAATTTTGATATATCATGTGGTTTTTATTTGTGATTTAATGGTTATATGGGTCTGTAACTACTACCAATTTTACTTCTAATTCCTTTAATTACACGATATCTAGAAATGAGGAAGGTTGCATTTTTTGTTTTGAAAATGATTGTTGGATTAGATATATCTCTACTAGGGTTTTTGGAATGTATTCGATTTTATTTTAAAGCTATGTACAGGTAAAAACTTGAGTATGTGTTGTGGACTTGGCGGCAACATTTAAATTTCCGTTATATAATATCAGTGTTATTAATGCCTATGCATGTCTTATTACAGCACACTAACTGTGACGGTGTTGGGCCGTATAGGAGAAGTTGCGCTGTCGCTAGCGGTAAGCTACTCTTAGCTTGTTAAGTTTGCTCTCCGTTTTCTTTTGTTTAAGCCCCACCTGTATATGGCTGTTTTGAGTTCGTTTCCATTTAGATGCACTTTCAAGAAAGTCAATACATTTTAAGTTGGTTCTTGAATCGTTTTCGTTCAAGCTGACGTTGAAAGTCAAAAAACTTTCTACATCGGTTGTTGAATTGATGTAGAGAATAGTTGTACGGAATTGTTCTAGAAACTTTGTTTTAATCATTGTTTTTCTTCAGTTCCTAGGACAATTGTTTAATGCCATATATTACATTAGTTGTGTAGAGAACCTATCTAGAAACATCGCTTACCTTACATAGAAGTTGGTAAAATTAAATACAAAATCACAAAAAAATAACTTATAGAAAATAAATCACAGCTCAATTTCAACTTAAGAACAAAACCGATTACCTGTCAAACCAACAACTTAAAACAAACAAATACGGAGTACATTAGTACCTTACTTTTTATGAAATTGTCTCACCGTTTATGTCGGTTTACAACTGATGTCAGAAGCATGCTATCGACTTTTTTACTTTTATTTTTGCATTCATAGTTACTTAAATGGATACTTCTGTCTCTTCATTGCTGGTGGTGTCGTCTTCCATGATTTTAAGTTTTCTCTTCAATAGATACTTACTTTTAATAAAAGAATTTTGTTGAATTCTTTAATCAAGAACTGACTAGTGAAAATCTTTATTCCTCTTAAGGCGAATGGCGGAGTGACCCAAATGAGCGCTTAAAGCACACAAGAAGTAAAAATCATCTTATAGAGAAAAAGATACCTGCAGTCGATGTTCAGAAAGCCAACAATGTTTATCCACCTCGGAGACGTATTCGCACACTAAGGCGTATAGAATTTCATTCCCTGGGGGGGCCAATAGTTAAGAATGATGATTCTGGAGATGATGCCTCTGGAGATGATTCCTCTGGAGATGATGATGCTGGAGATGTTTCTGATGGTGATGGAGATGATATCCGTACCAAGGCGAAAAAGCTCCTTTTGAATAGTATCATGGGTTAGTAGTTATTAGTCATTGTGATCTGGAATCTGAATGATGAGTCTTGGTTGTGTCCTTCCGTAACTTTATGAATTACCAAGGTTTGTTTTCCATAAGGGAGGTGTACCAAACAGGAACAAATTAAACTTCTCAGTGTGGTGCAAGGCTCACTTCTTGTTCCGTAGTTTATTTATACCTGAAAATAATAGGAGTAATAATTAATAACAAGAAAATTTGTGATTAAAAAATAAAAATAAAAAATTGAACAAGTAACGCTATATATGCACGCGCATTCATATATATGCACGCGCATTCGTGCCATTACAAAAATAATTGTGCATGCCTTGTGCAAATATTGTGCGAAGATGAAATTACATGGAAAATCAATGAT
Organism: Euphrasia confusa; assembly: GCA_954870475.1. Taxonomy (NCBI): domain Eukaryota; kingdom Viridiplantae; phylum Streptophyta; class Magnoliopsida; order Lamiales; family Orobanchaceae; genus Euphrasia; species Euphrasia confusa. The sequence goes on from OX940956.1 coordinate 11,091,819, forward strand.
TAGTCTAAGAAAATATGTACCTTCTGATTTTGATGAAGACAAATCGAAAGAGATTAATTTGGTTTTGATGTATGATTTGGAAAAAATTAATATGATCATCCTATAGTTTGAATTTTTCCAAATCTAGCTTACATGTAGTGATTGACTGACTACCTTCATAAAGATAATACATTCAAAGAAAACAATTGATGAAAATGTACACAATCATATGTTTGTTCTAATGCTTCCAGCAAACATAAGAAAAAAAATGGAGCTTACCTAAGATTTGCAGACACTATATTTGAGTTTTCGCAAAGGGTTTAATGTGTATGATTTCTCCATTTCTCTTTATATAGAACCCGAATAAAATTTGATGTGTTTTTCTGATGTGTTTATGTAATCGAACGGATCATCATTCATTGCTGATATCTAATTTTTTTCCTTTATTTTTTTTGGTAATTCGCAAGCTCTAAGAGGAATCGGAGGGATGGTAAGGCGGAATCCGAAGTGCCGCCGGCGAATCTGGAGATGCTAATTTTACGATCGGCTCAGGCTAGTAAGCGCCAGGGCAAGGCACCACTCGCTCCAAAGGTTGAATCTTGAATTATGACTAAAAAATCTGGCATTAATTTGATATATCATGTGGTTTTCATTTGTGATTTAATGGTTATATGGGTCTGTAACTACTACCAATTTTACTTCTAATTCCTTTAATTACACAATAGCTAGAAGTGAGGAAGGTTGCATTTTTTTTTTGGAAAATAGTTGTTGGATTAGATTTATCTCTACTAGGGTTTTTAGAATGTATTCGATTTTCTTTTAAAGCTCTATACCTGTAAAAACTTGAGTATGTGTTGTGGATTTGGCGGCAATGTTCAAATTTCCGTTATATAATATCAGTGTTATTAATGCCTATGCATGTCTTATTACAGCACACTAACTCTGGCAGTGTTAGTCCGTATAGGAGAAGCTGCGCTGTCGCTAGCGGTAAGCTACTCTTAGCCTTGTTAAGTTTGCTCTCAGTTTTCTTTTGTTTAAGCACCACCTGTGTATGGCTGTTTTGAGTTCATTTCCATTTAGATGCACTTTCAAGAAAGTCAAAACTATTTAAGTTGGTTCTTGAATCGTTATCGATCAAGCTTACGTTGAAATTCAACTTTTTACATCGGTTGTTGAACTGATGTAGAGAATAGTTGTACGGAATTGTTCTAGTAACTTTGATTTAAACATTGTTTTTCTTCGGTTACTAGGACAGTTGTTTAATGCCATATATTACATTGGTTGTGTAGAGAACCTATCTAGAAACATCGCTTACTTAATTGGTTTTTATTATAACCTTACATAGAAGTTAGTAAAATTAATAACAAAATCATAAAAAAAACTTCTTGAAAATAAATCACAACTCAATTTCAACTTAAGAACAAAACCGATTACCTGTCAAACCAACAACTTAAAACAAACAAATACATTAGAAACAGTTCCATTTATTGTGCATTATTATATTTTCACCAACAAATGCACGAAAAATAGCAATATGAACTAATATTGTGCAAAATTTTCCAACAGTATTCACCAAAATATATAATTACAAAGTCATTTAACGGGTTTTTTTTTACAAACCAATGCTAACTACCTAAAGTACACCACCTATCTGCCACCTCAGGTGTTCATAAGTTTATGTAATCAATTATGTCTACCCGGGCATAGGTCTCGTATGCCCGACACGGTCTTTATTGATCATGTGGTAAAATCCAGAGTACCCTATTTTATAATATTTATTAACCTTTGAAAACTTACAAAAGATCCTGTATTAGTATTTAGTGACCCCTACAAAATAAGCCAACAGTGTGACTTAAAGTTGGATTGACCCAAGATCTCAGACTCTCAGTTCTTCAATGTGACATTTACACTATATATTGGTAACTTTTAAAATTACTCTGAAAAAAGTGTTTAGCTAATGTTGAGAGACTAAACTTATTCATTTTTCTAATTACAACCTACAGGATAAAAATAATTTATCCTAGATTAATAACAACAAACTTAATTCCTTAAATAATTACGGTATATGCTTTGCGCTTTTAATGCCTACCTAATCTGAACACATGCGGCTTACGATTTAGAAACACATAACGTAAACGGATAATTATGACTTTAAAAGACTTTCTTGATTATGTTAATAATTATTAATTAGTACTACTCTTATACTGATCGCTCCTTCACATAATGCAAAGTATTTATAGCCGGTTCCTTGGGGAAGACGACAAAATGTGGATAAAATAAAGGTACACATTAATGTGTATATTTGTTTTGTGTATACTGTATACTATTAAATTCTGAAATAGAATCAAAATTCTCACAAGAATCTTACAATCAAACTGAAGAGCAACTCCACTTTTATCTTCTCTCTCCTTAAAGTGCAACAATAGATCTGAAATTCCGTCTCAGTGACGCTCTAAATAAATATACAAACTGTGACATTGATATAAGTGAAGGCGAAGTGGGGGTATGACCTGAATTGCCTATTCTTGACCTTTCTCGACACATATTTTTGTACTCTAACATGTTTTCATTGTGGGTATTCTTGTCGTATTTGTGTTCCACTTTCCCTTCCATTGTCATTTTTCCTTTTAAGAAAACAGTACATAATAAATTATAAGCATTTGGCAAACAAATCAATAATCCTTCTTAACACCACAGATCGATCCTCTTCGCTCTGTACGTCCTTTCCTTCATCTTCTTTCTGGATATCTCAATCTTCATATAATATTCAATGAAGAAAGGAGAGAAATCAGAAAGTAAAAAAATCTAAAAATAAAAATAAAAGAATCATATTAGGAAGAGTACAACTCATGACTTATGTATGCGTTGGAATGACTATTATTGTTCAACTCGTCGTTTTGTTTTGTAACGACATGTAATAACTGGCATTTTTATTACATAAAAATGCCACCACTTTACTTTCTAAAATGGTTTTGCTGCAACCAAGTTAGGAAGAGTGATTTAAATTGAAAATTAGTACCTACTTTTTATTTTCATATCGATAGTTACTTAAACCGTTAATAATCATTTTGTATTAGGTACTGAACAATTGATTTTGAAATTTACATTATTACATCGGTTGTTAACAAACCGATGTAATAAGTGACAATTTTATAACTACGAAATTTAAATACCTTACTAACAATCCGATGTAATAATATAATTTTATTACATAGATTTATCAGTGTAAAAAAATGTCATTGTCCCATCGTTAACATCGGTTATTTATCAACCGATGTAATAAGTGACAATTTGATTCCATAATGTAAAACCTTAGTACCTTACTTTTTACGCCATTGTTTCACTGTTTATGTCGGTTTACAACTGATGTCAGAAGTGGCAATTTTATTGCAAAAATGTAACAACCTTTCATTTTTTTAATTAGTAACTTATACTACTACTTTAATTGCGCACAAATTTGGATAAGAATCCCTATACCTGATTGCAAAGTCAGATTACATAGCATAATACGAATTTCTAGATACATCAGATATAAGATTACCCTTAAATGCAATATCTACCAGTGACGACAAAGAAACTTTATATTTATTTTATTCAACATCTCGTCACGAGACTCACATCTATCATCAAAAATCCTCAACCTCCTTAATTTCTATAACGATTCCGCTGCATCTATTTTAGAAAAGAGTTCATTTTTAATTTAAAAAGTTATACTAGTGTTTTATTTGTAAACCTTAGCTATGAAAGGAAAATAGCTGGCCATCATTATTCTGATACAGTGAGAGCATGCTATCGACTTTTTTATTTTTGCATTCATAGTTATTTAAATGGATACTTCTGTCTCTTCATTGCTAGTGGTGTCGTCTTCCATGATTTTAAGTGTTCTCTTCAATGGATACTTACTTTTAATAGAAGAATTTTGTTGAATTCTTGAATCGAGAACTGACTGGTGAAAACCTATATTCCTCTTAAGGCGAAAGGCGGAGTGACCCAATTGAGCGCTTAAAGCACACAAGAAGTAAAAATCATCTTATAGAGAAAAAGATCCCACCAGTTGATGTTCAGAAAGCCAACAAAGCTACTACTGTAGTTTATCCACGTCGGATGCGGATGCCTTGGATATGCCGAGGGCACACAAATAGGCCAGTAGTAAAGGATGATGCTTCTGGAGATGATGAGTCTGGTATTTCTGATGGTGATGGTGATGGTGATGGTGATGATATCCATACCAAGGCGAAATAGCTCCTTTTAATTTGAATAGAGTTATTAGTCATTGTGCTCTGGAATCTGAATGATGAATCTGTGGTGGAAGGATTTGCAAACTGTAACCTTTTTTTTTTTTCTTTTGGCAAACACCGAGTCTGGGTTGTGTCCTTACTGCAACTTTATGAATTACCAAGGTTTGTTTTCCATCAGGAAGGTGAACCAAACAGCAACAAACTACTCAGTGTGGTGGAAATATTGTGCGAAGATGAAATAATAGTAATAATTAATAACAAGAAAATTTGTGATTAAAAAAAAATAATTGTGCATGTCTTGTGCAAATATTGTGAGAAGACGAAATTAAATGGAAAATCAATGATTAGTCTAAGAAAATATGTAGCTTTTGATTTTGATGAAAACAAATCAAAAGAGATTAATTTGGTTTTGATGTATAATTTGGAAAAATTTAATATGATAATCTATAGTTTGGATTTTTTCAAATCTAGCTTACATGTAGTGATTGACTACCTTCATATATAACAATAATACATTAAAAGAAAGCAATTGATAAAAATGTACACAATCATATGTTTGTTCTAATGCTTCCAACAAACATAAGAAGAAAATGGAGCTTACCTAAGATTTGCAGACACGGTATTTGAGTTTTCGCAAAGGATTTAATGTATACGATTTCTCCATTTCTCTTTATATAGAACCCGAATAAAATTTGATTCCATATCTATTTTCAATTTTTTTTAACACAAATTAAAATTTGTTATTTTTTTTTTTTTGAAAAATTCAATCAATGCACTCGTTCTTTCGAAACGATCTTACGCAAAAAATATTTAAAATATTTTCCCATTACATGTTAACAGTAAGAAGTAATAAATAAATAGTACCTTTTTATCGATAGCTTTGAATAAAATTTTATTCAAATACATATTATTGAGAATATCTTATTTTTATAAATGATACTCAAAACTAGGGATGGACGTTTGGTCCCAAAATCTCGATCTCGTCCCGGTCCCGTGGTTAAATGGGACGGAGAGACGTGATTGAAATATAAAAAATGATAATCCCGTCCCATTTCGATCTCGTATTAAAATAACGGGATGAGAGCATTATTAACTAAATAAATCCCGTAATATCCCGTCTCGTTATATACTTATATATATTAAAAAAAATTAATTATTTATATTATATTAATGTATTTAATTTAATATAATTTGTAAAAAATAATTTTTTCAATACTATATTTTAAACAAAATCAAACAAATATATGATTTTATACAAAAAATATTTTTTATAATAAATAATTTAATTAAGTATATAAAAAATATTATTAAAAATACATAATATTTTTTATTAAAATTAATTAAATAAATGAAATCCCGTTTTAATCCTGATCTCGTCCCACTTTCATATGAAATCACGAGTTCAAGTGATCAATTTTTAAAAAGTGTGATCCTGTCCTATCCCGTGCCATTAAAAATTTATGGTACGAGATCGGGATCACCTAAATCCCGTCTCATCCCGGCCATGCCCACCCCTACTCAAAACATATATTTTAGACATCTAAAAATAAAAATTGTACTTATTAAATAAAACATATATAATTTATATTTTATTTTTATGTATTGTTGTAGTTTATTATATCTATATTACTAGTATTAATTTGTTTGAAATGCAAAAAAGAAAATTAATATTGAAATGTTTTGGTTGAGCTTTTGTCACGTCCCAAAACCAATTTGAATTTATCCATTTAATGAACAAAAAATCAGCTAAATAGCTTTATTCCTAAGCCCTACTTTATATTTTGTAAAAAATATCGTCGATTTCAAAAACGAATTTAACTAAAAATTATATGATTTTTAGAAATTATAATTAAGTAATTTATTTAATATTTATTAATTTAAATAAATTGTGTATAAATATTTTTGCTTAATTATATATTTAATATAATTTATATTTATCCTAACTAATTATTCAAACAATTAAATAATATTTTATTTAATGAATTATTAAATAAATAGAGTTTATAAAATAGAGTTCATTAAAACTATTTTGTGTATTCGTAGATTTAAGAAAAAATTGTTATGTTTTGAGCATTTTATATACTACTTTTGTCCTATACTTAATTGTTGCACCGGTTTGCTTTGTAATACAAGGTTTTGTTGATGTTTGCGCACTGATTATGTTAAAAGTGCTTCTGAACTTTGTTGTTTTTAATAAGTACAAGTTGTTGTTGTTGTTGTTTATGCTTGAAGGGCATTTATGTCTTTTATTTTTTTTAGGGTATAAAAGAAACATTGTACTGTGTTTTTGAATTAATCAAATCATTCTACTTTCTCAATTTACATTTTCCATTCTCTCCGTTTCACCCAAAACATGTGAAACACACATTTTGTCAAACATCTTGAGCTCAAGCTCACTGTTCCGATCTATTTTCCGGCTCCCATTTTCTACAGGTTTATCGGTCAAAGTTGAATGATCATGAAGTTTTTTAAGTGATTGGATTATTCGGAGTGAGGAAAGGCTTACGACGCTGTTTCCGGCTCAGGTGCGGTTTTTTGGGTGATTTCGAGTGGGGCGGGTGAGTTAAGAAGAAAAAGATAGATCGTAAGTGTTTTCGTCAATTTAAGTGTATTTTTTATTTTAAAAACTTAAAAATTCTGCAAGTCACAACTTAATTGAAAGTAGTCATAATTGTCAAAATAAGGTGAAAATTGATTCTTATTACAAATTACCCGTGAATTACTTTACAAGTGACATCATTTATAGGAAGAGAGTCAATGAAATATGGTTAACAATTTTATATTATTATATAGGCTTAGATTAATGGGCCTGAGTTTATTTATTAGTGCGCGTTGGATGGGCCTGAGCTACTTTTAAAACAAGGTTGAATGGGGACTGTCGACTATCTCCTCTTTCCCGGTTTTCCCAGTAGTAGTTGTCTCTCTGATTTTCAACGGCTCATTTTTAATTAATATATATTTTTAATTAATTCTTACGGTTCTGGGAAATTAAGACTCGAAATTCTCAGTTGGGGCAAGCAGGTATTCTTGTCATACTCATACAGTCATACCCCCAATTTCTTGGGAATTGATATATAAATTAGGGTTTTTAAAGAAATTTATACTGCAATTCCAATTGCAGTTCCTACAGTAGGTCAGGTATGCATCACGATTGTAACATGTAATTAGGGGATCGTCTTCTGCCGTTCAAATGGAGCGGCTTTTGGATGATTTATTCTCCAAAAGGTATTTCTTCATCAAAGCCATGTTTGTTTATTTCTAAATACCTTTGATTGCTGTGACGAACGGATTCTGTTTTTGTGGATAGGGGTTCTGTGAGGGAGGCGGCATTGTCTTCGATTATCGGCGGCCTTAAAACCAACCATCGCTGTCAGTTTGCCCGGAAGAAGTTAGCTAGCACCTTAACTCTCGTAACATGGCCTTAATCAGCATGACTAAATTTCACCTTTTAACAATTTTTTTTTTTCGATTCTCAAATGTTCAGTTTTGCGACTTTACTGTACCGATGTCTCAATTCTTGCAAGAAGGGTTCTTCCAAAGAGATTGCTTTGGCTTATTGCGCACTAGGTTATTTTCCATTCTTAAATAGAGATTTTATACATATTTGTGCCTACATTGTACGTTTACGTCTCTAGTTTTTAAAATTACTAAATATAGTCAGACGAGAAGATGGAACTTTTGTTTAAATTTGATAAGTTGAGGGTTGTAAATGGAATGCTTTTTGGGGAAATTTTTAGCGCAGACAAACCTCAAGGGTGATTTTTGTAAATTCTTCGATTGTTTTACTTACCACATACCTCAGAGGTCCTTTTAGTATATACCAGTTGCATTGTGCTTGATACTTACTTACCTGCAGGATTAGTTTCGTTGACAGTAGGTTGTGGGGATAATGCTCAAGAACTTTACAATGAGTCACTTCAATTTATCTCACAAGCTCTGAAATCCCGAGCTGAATCATTATTGATATCTGTAAGTATAGTAATTTGCAATACTAACAGTTACATATGAGATATTTCTGACCACACACTTCATGTTTTACAATTTACATTTCATTGCATTTATTTATTTATCTGTGATTAGGCGATCGACTGTCTAGCTATTGCCACTTTTGTTGGTGCAAATGACTTTGAGCAGACGGAAGCTTCCATGAAGATAATATGGCACTTCATCCAATCAAATTCAGTTGAAAATGTATTTTTGTCCCTATATATCATTATTATGCATTCATTCAAATTATCATTTTTCCCAGTTCATAAATCTGTAAAAAATAGTTATATTTCTGATCAACATATTTTCTTGTTGATTATGTATCCCTTTTTTTGCTATGTTTAAATTTCAAGTATTATTGTCAAACACAGAAGTACATCGTTGAACCTCTGAGTACATGTACAATAAGTCAATAATAATGACACTTTAGCATATTTTCCTTCTGTTATTTACGCTTGATTTTTTTTTTTTTTGTGATTAATTTAATCTATTTATCTCAGGTTGCGGGAAAAAAACATTCAGCGTCTGTACTGTCAGCTGCTATATCTGCATGGTCACTTCTCCTCACGAGCATCGATGGCTGGAACCTTAATCACAATCATTGGCAAGGGTAACAGTATGTTATTAATGATATATAATATATATATATATATATATATATATATATATATATATATATATATATATATATATATATATATATATATATATATATATATATATATATATATATATATATATATATTATAATTCTGTTATGTGTATTATAAAATCTATAACTCTACGTTATATGCACCGTTATTTTCAGCCATGCTGTTTCTTATAAGTACATCACATAATAACAATATGTTTTATGTAAAATCGTGAACCTAATCCTATTAAATTATTAATAAATATAGTTATTTAAGAGAATTTATAATACTTTAGTCGTATGAATTTGATTCTATGAAGAAATTGGATTACGTGTTTAGGTTGTATACAATGCTTACTCTTAGTCTTGTAACTAAAAATATGATTTTCTGTCTTATTAGAGCAATTTCTTATTTCATGGGTATATTGGAAGCGGATGATCAATGTGTGTGTATGGCAGCCTGTGAAGCTCTTGCTCTAATATGTGAAGTTGGGTGTCTTGAGAAATTTTCCTGTAATATTACAATTGATAAAGATAGTTTGAACGACAAGGGAAAGAATATATCGGGCCAAGATTTCTCCTTAAAGGAATTGCAAGAAATTGTAACCAATCATGCTGAGAAACTTTTGAGTCATATTTCAACTCAGAGTGAGACCGCAAAAGCTCTGGTTGGATGGAACAACTTTTCCATGAATGTTTTGAAAGTTTTAGAGGTACTAGTTATGTTATCATTTTATGGAGTTATTAGTACAAAAATCAATAGTTCAAAATTGAAATTACAAAAATGCACTTGAGGATTAATTTAATACAAAGAACACATGTAATCTTTCAAAATCATAAAAGCCACCTTGTGATTTGTGTTTACTTTTCCAATAGTACCCATGAGGTTTGTTTGACCTAACTACAAGAAAAAAATATAGAGGGTATTTTGTAAAACTGTAAAGATAGCCCCTTAATTTAACATTTACTTCTTGAGAAAATATTTATAAAACTGTAAAGATAGCCCCTTAATTTTTAAAATAAAATCAATACTTGACTACTAGAGGGTATTTTGTAACTTTAAAAGTTACTTTTCAAGTCAAACATCAATGGTGTTTTTTGTGATTCTTAAAAGATTATTGAGTGTTTTAGTAACTAGGTAATCCCGGACCAGTTCTTGTCAAAATTTTAATTTTAATATTTTTAGGATGGTTGCTTTCGTGAAACTACTTTGAAAGTCGGAAGACATAGCATGCGGTTAAATTCACTATCCCAATTGTTGCAGGTAAAATAATTATTAATTACATATTTAAAAGATATGTTTGTTCTTTCACTCTCCAACATTGTTGCCTTTGGATCCAACCGTCAATTTACAGGTCAACTTTGTTAGACGTTTTCTGGGATGTGGATTCGTAATACACATGCTGGTCGGGATCCTTTTTACTTACAACTGTCGTGTTATATAATATTTTATTTTTTAATATAATGACCTATATATATGACACAGTTCTTTTGACAGGAGAATGAGTTCTTACAAGATGTTTTTGACTTTACTCCGAGAAAGCAAAAGCTAGGGAACGAACTCTACACTTCTGAACGGGAAGAGGTTTAGTTTTCATTACTAGCGGATTTTTTGACCTTAAGAAATATGGTTATTTAACCAATTTATTTTGTAAGCCAAATAAGAGTTGAATTAACAATTTCAGCCTTGTTTTCATATATCACTGTAAAATACTAGGATTCAAGAAACATTTTTGGTCAAGAAGCAATTTTTTGGGGTCAGAGAAATTAAGGCTCCATTGTTTGTTTAAAAAAAAGCCTCAGTAGCTTACCCAAGTATGCATGCGGTATGACTGTATGACGATGGGGAAGGCTTTGTTTGTTTGTTTTCAACATTTCATAGAGTGACCACAATTCTGTTTTGTCTGAATTTAGGTTACTATTCGCCTTTTTGTGCCTGAATCCAGACAAGTAGACTGTGACGAGGTCACGGTGCAAGCCCCGGGAGTAAGTTTTTGAGTATCTGCTTTATTTATTTTTCGATGGAAATATCTACATTATTGATAGCAGCAACTCTTTCTTCCGTAACTGAAACCGACTTGTCAGTTAGACAAATATGTTTATATAAGAAATGTGAGGAGGTCTTGCCTTATTTTCAAGAATTCTAATCTTTCAATATATTGTATTTATTTGTATTAAAAGGTTTCATATATTTTTCCTAATCCATTATGGGTAAATGCAGAGGAGGACTCAGAATCCGAACAGATCAAATATCAGCAAGGCAAAGACTCAATTGTTGAATAAGCAGCGTATGCTGAAAGGCAAAGAACTTTGGCCTCATGACAACTAACATTTGGGAAGACGAGGCAATGGCAGAACAAATATTTATATTTTATAAAAAAAGGAAGATGAAGTTTTCATTCTTTTGGGTAAGATGCAATTGAAAATTGAAATTATGACTTCTTGAATACATTATGAAATATTGAAATGTGTCATTCAGACAAATGTGTGCTACTAGGGGTGGGCATGGGACGGGATTTACTTGATCTCGGTCTCGTCTCATAAATTTTTGAACGGGACCGGGACGGGATTGCACTTTTTAAAAATCGATCCCTTGAGCTCGGGATCCCTTAAAAATTGGGACGGGATCGGGATTGAAAGGGGATCCCGTTTAATTTAAATAATTTTAATAAAACAAAATATTTTATACTTTTAAAAAAAATTATACACTTTATTTAATTATTTATTATAAAACATATTATTATCTTTTTATACAAATCATAGTTGTTTGATTTTGTTTAAATGTTAGTATTGTAAAGTTTATTTCTTACCGATTATGTAAAGACTAAATACATTAATATATTATAAATAATTAATATATATATTTTTAATATATATAAATATATAACGGGATTTATGTAAATAATTCTGCTCCCGTCTCATTATTTTAATCCGGGATCAGGACGGGACGGGATTAACATTTTTTATATTTCAATCTCGTCTCGTCCCGTCCCATTAAAAAACGGAATCGAGATCTTGGGATCAAACGCCCACCCTTAAGACTATGTACAAAAGCGGGTGTCAAATTTGACACTTCTCTCCTGTCACGTCAGCTTGACACCCTCAATTACCACTTTCTTTTCAGCAGCAATCCAACAGGGTGTTATTCAAGGTGTCAATTGTTTAAAGTGTCAATATTTTCTTTTTATTCAATAAAATTATCATATTCTATCAAATTATCATATTTTTTTATTTCTCTTTATTTATTTTAAATTTAATAATTAATAAATTTGAAAAAAAAATGAAATAAAAATAAAAGACTTGAATTTTTTTTGTCCAAATAACACAAACCTACACTCTATTTGTAGAGGACGAAAAATAAAAAAATAAATATATTTTTATTATATTTTTATTTTCAATAATTATTATGTATAAATTGATTTAAAAATGTGGGGAGAAATAATGTAAATGATACATGTCATTATTTTATTGGTTCAAGATTATTTTTGTATTCAAATTTATTTTGGTTGGGGATCAAATTTTAGTCCCGGTCCCACATGGTGTCAAATTTGACACCTTAAAAACTCTCTACTGGATAAATTGACACACATTTGACATCAAATTTGATCCTCTTTGTACATAGTCTAAGTGCTACTACTATAAATCGTCATTAAATATAAAGTAGATACCCTCTTGAGAAGGAAAAAAAGGCACAAATCATCATTGTTTGAATTTTTTTACAATTTTTTTCCTGATATAAAATTAAAAATTATTTCCATTTGGTTAGTCGATTTAGAACTAAGTTATTATTATTAAACTATGTCTTTCAGTGCTTGTCAGCTGGAACAACTAAGTTGGTTAGAGCTTGTGGCTGTTAACCACAAGGTCGAAGGTTCGACCCACTGAAAACAACTGAATTGAAACGATCTGAACTTGAAATACACTGAATTGATTTTTTTTATAAAAATAATAATAAATTTTTTAAATTGTTAAATATATTTTTAAAAATATTTATAATATTCAACTAAATTGTATAATATTTTTTTAAAAATATTTATAATATTTTATAAATTGATTTTTTTTATAAAAATAATAATAAATTAACTAGATTGTATACCTACAATTATTGATTTAAATTATTTTTTATTTATTTTATGGTCGTACTCGTACATCGACTTTTCATTAAATAATCAATAATATAATGAGTTCAACATCGTTCTGATCCTAATCATCGATATCTCATCGATTTATTTGGTGATCTTAGAGTCGGGTCTTTGGTTGATAAATTTTTCCTTCATTACAAATCAATAAAAAAAGCTCGGTGGATTCAGTTGGTGTTTGAAATTTTTTTGTAACAAGTGTTTTTTTGTAACAAGTGTAGTTCTCTTAATCCTCGAACCAATCTCTACAAATATGACTTTTTAAAATTGTTTTTTTCTTACTTTTTTTTCACGTTAATTTGCTCCGGTAATTTGAAAAAAAAAAAGCTCAATTTATGTGACTTGTAACTTCAAAAATTATAGATTATCAAAGTACTTACAAACTATCACAATACTTTGTGTGAGCAAAATAATATTTTAAAGTCAAATAATCTAATAATTAAATTTAATTTATCTTCAGAATATGAACAATTCAAATATTACTTTAGATGTTTATAGACAAAAAAATCAACATGTTCAATTCTGTTCGAATACTTCATCTGTCCAAATTTAGTATTTATACTAAGTTTTGAGCTCAGAAAAAAAAAAGAATAAAAAATATAAGAGAAAAAAAATTAATTGGAATAATATAAAGTAATTATGAATAACTTTTAAAAAGTGTGTGATATTTTAAAATGAAAAAATAAAACAATTATTTTAAGTATGTGAATATTAAGTTGAGACATCTAATCAGCGAAAGGATATGAATTGTCAACAGATCTAATTCACCCAATTGTCTCCAAAATTCCACGCATCAATAGAAAACTTCTTGATATTCTCTCTCTCAAATTAATGGTCACACTTTATTTCACAAAATACAAAGAAAGTATGACCATTAGTCTAATTAAGAGAAAATACAATCTTATATAAGGAAATTGCAAATTGATATCTAAGGAAAGAGATATCAACCGCAAAATAACACAAGAACAAATACGTGCATGTGCAGAGAAAATGTCAATTCATCTGTAAAACATGTTGTGCGCTCAATCAATTAACTAGAATTAAAAGCTGAAAATAAAATTGTATTTTAAAATAAAATAAAATAATTATTACAAATTTTTATGTACGTAAAACAAAAATACTCCATATGAAATTATGAATAACTATAGGGTTGTTAATTTGTTTAAATCAAACTTAACCGAAATTTCGGTTTACTGAACAAATAAGAGTTATTTTTAAGAATCGAAACCAAATCGTTTAAGAAATGATTTGGTTTAGTTTAACCGAATAATTTCGGTTGGAATTGATTTGGTTTTAACAAAATTTTAATTAAAAATAATTTTTTTAATATTATAATTTAAATAATTAAAATTAAAATTAATTTTTTTATTAAAATAAAAAAAATGAAATATAAAAAATGTAAAAATTAATTTTAATTAAAAATAAAATGTTATTATTAAAAAATATAAATTTTTTTATAAATTATCATTTATATATAAAATAATATATATATATATATATATATATATTAATTATATTTTATTTTATTTTTATTCGGTTTGATTTGGTTTTTATCCTAATCGATTAAAAACCAAATCGAAAACTGAAAAATCAAAAGAGTGAAAACCTTAAACCAAAACAAATTAGTTTAGTTCAATTTTATTTGACCGTATTAAGTCAATTTTGTTCGATTTGATTTGATTTAGTTTGATGGTTTAATGAAAATTGCAATACATTCTTATATATAAAATTAGTTTTTAACACTCTTTATCTATTGAAATGGTTTTAAACAAGACGAAACTTCAACTAAATCTATAATTCCTCTAAGCATAATTTGTAAATTTAGTTTAAAAAATGGAATTGCCAAGTCTAAAATCACAAGAGTTTTGAACATTAATGTTGTGCATAATTTTATTGTCATGCACATTAATTAATTAATTAAAATTTTAATGTGGATTAAAATATCATCTTCTTCCTCTTCTGAAATATTATTATTATATTGTCACGTCACGTTCAGAGCTGAGGTTTTCAAGAGAAAACACAAACCCACACACACATATTCAACGATACGAAATTATGATTAGGATCCTTAATCTTGACTTCATTTCCTCGCTTTTCACAAACTCGCCGAGACTTTCAATCTGCCCCTTTCACGCGTCGACTCTCCACTCTGTAGAAATCTCTCGCACAAACGCACTCACTGCGTGAACACAAAAATCCTGCATCCGTTTTTTTTTGTTTTGCTTGAAAATCCAAACAAATGGGGTGTTCCGAAAGATTAAAAGCCGCGATCGTACTGGGTTTATCGCTACTGATCTACGCGGAATTCGCTACGGGTCGGTTCGTGGTAGAGAAGAACAGCCTGAGCGTGACGTCACCGGAGAACCTGAAGGGGACCCACGACAGCGCCATCGCCAATTTCGGGGTTCCGAATTACGGGGGAAGAATGGCGGGGACTGTGGTTTACCCCAAGGACAATAGCAAGGGATGCAAGAGCTTTGCAGAGTCTGCGATTTCTTTCAAAGCTAAATCTGGAGCTAAGCCTAATATTGTTCTCGTTGATCGTGGAGGTACAACACCGATTTTTTCGGTTTTGTTATTTGTTTCTTATCTGAGATTGAATGTGAAATTAATCTTTGAATTTGAGTTTTAATAAATTCCCAGATATTCCCTTTTGATTAATTGAGATATGGACTTATTATTTGTGTTGTTGTGAATTGCTGGTAACCTATATGTTATATTTTCTATTATTAGAGGAGAGTCGGTATCTATCTGTATTTTCTATTATTAGTATCCGGTCGGAAACACGTTGGATTTCTGAAATTTGGACTTTATGTTTATATTTGTTCAATTATCATGTTTGGCATCATCTTGTTTATATTGATAAAGCCTTGGAAATCTGATATGGTCACCACCTATAAATGGATGCTTGACATCAGTAATATCAAGGTACTTTTTGTCGTGACATAACGAGTTAAACAATTTATCCATTTTGATCGAATTAAGTTTCTGGTTTCCTCCATACATAGTCATTTTGCCAATTGTAGAAGTCGTGTTTTATTGATCAATATTTTCTGGGTTTTGTGTTTTTTATTACATTGAACTTCAAATGATGAAGGTCTCTATCTATTCTATTGTAATTATTTCTCCTCTCATATAAATTTTGTGAAGTTACAACTTACATCAGCCTCTTACAAAAACTACCATTGCCGTTTATCCTAAATGCCAAAAGTTCAGAAAGTCGAGTTATTTGTGAAGTCATCTTTAGCGCATAATTTTCAGTCTTGCTAAAATTTAAGGTGCCGACTGTAGTAATTCATAGCCACGATGGGGGGCTTTGAAATGTGTTCTTAAGAAGGGTAAATGTAAGAAACTAAAATCACAGGGAGGTATATTTGTAAATTGTAATCATGAAGTTCCATTCACTGTTTGTTTCACTAATAGTATTTCTTTATGGGTGCAATTTGTAGAAGGGGTGCTTACAAATAATTCCCCTGAGATTTGACATGGTTACCAAAAACTAAAAAAAAAAAAAAAAACAATGCAGCTAAATATGAAGGCGTTTATTGGAACATGTTTTTTTTTTGTAATTTCAGAAGTCAGCCATTTTCTTTTGTTTTGAAAAAAAGGTCAAACATCACAGGTACTTTAAGTTTTTGTAACCATCCCATTTGTAATGATATTCAAAGATAAACTTTCTTCATTTTTTTTCCGGAAAACGCAGACTGTTTCTTCGCGCTGAAGGTCTGGAATGCCCAGACAGCTGGTGCTGCTGCAGTCCTAGTGGCCGACGACACAGAGGAGCCCCTAATCACAATGGACTCCCCCGAAGAAAGTGGCTCCTCCGCAGAATATGTCCAAAACATTACAATCCCATCTGCCTTAATCGACAAGACCTTCGGCGAACAACTAAAGAAAGCACTAACCGAAGCAAGCACGATGGTGAACGTGAACCTCGACTGGCGTGAGGCTGTCCCTCACCCAGATGACAGGGTCGAGTACGAGCTATGGACCAACAGCAACGACGAGTGTGGGCCCAAGTGCGACATGATGATGGAGTTCGTGAAGGGATTTAAGGGCCCAGCCCAGATTCTCGAGAAGGGTGGGTACACTCAGTTCACACCTCATTATATTACGTGGTACTGCCCTCAGGCCTTTGCGGCTAGCAGGCAGTGCAAGTCACAGTGTATTAACCGGGGGAGGTATTGTGCGCCGGATCCTGAGCAGGACTTTACCGAGGGGTATGAAGGAAGGGATGTGGTGGTTGAGAATCTGAGACAGCTATGCGTGTTTAGGGTGGCGAACGAGACGAAAAAACCATGGGTGTGGTGGGACTATGTCACGGATTTTCAGATTAGATGTCCCATGAAGAGCAAGAAGTATAATAAAGAGTGTGCAGAGGGCGTTATAAAATCATTGGGTAGTTGTTCGAGCCTTTCTTTGTAAATTTGCGTTCTTTCTTTTCTTATATTACAAGTAGCACTTGAGATTCGGCCGAATTAAAATACGTTAACTTCCCCAATTACAAAGGTACCCCTGAAAATAGATTCAGTCTATGTTTGAAATGATGGGGGTGAAAGTAAGCCAAACTAAAATCTCTGGGGTATTTTGTAAGTTAACTGTTTCTGTTGTTATAATCAGGGTCAAACCTCAAGGACACTTCTTGTAATATTAGATTTTTTTTATTAAATTAGATTAAAACCCTCTAGGGCAGTATATGTGATTTTCTCTAGTCAGTTATATGAATAATGCTTGCATGGCAGGGCTTGATCTGAAGAAAATTGAAAAGTGCATGGGTGATCCAGAGGCTGACTCAGACAATCCTGTTCTAAAGGAAGAGCAGGATGCTCAAGTGGGTATTCGTATGATTATAAACAAGTACTTTAAAAATGGATGAATTAAATTGCTGGATGTATATATATTTTTTGAATATTGTAGGTTGGAAAAGGATCACGTGGTGATGTAACCATATTGCCTACCCTCATTGTGAATAATCATCAATACCGGGGTCTGTTTGCTTGAGTAATGTAAATTCTACTATCAGTCTTAACTATATTATCTCTAACATGTTTGCTTTACAGGGAAATTGGCAAAAGGTGCAGTGTTGAAAGCTTTATGTTCTGGTTTCGAGGAAACTACAGAGCCATCTGTTTGTTTAAGTGATGGTAAAGATAAAAATATTCTCTCAAGAGTAATATCATAATGTTAAATGACATGAGATCGATTCTCTTAATGTATATACATGACATGCAGATGTAGAAACAAATGAGTGCTTGGACAACAATGGTGGCTGCTGGAAAGACAAGACAGAAAATATTACAGCTTGCAAGGTGACTTTACGTTACCTTTTTGTTTTTTGTTTTTTTATTTTGGTGATTTCTAATGTTTGTTTATGCACATAAACAGGACACATTCAGGGGAAGAGTGTGTGAATGTCCTTTAGTTAATGGTGTGAAGTTTAAGGGAGATGGCTATACATCTTGTGTTGGTATGTGACTAACTTTTCATATTTTTATTCTTTTATTTTCTTTGGAGGTCTTGTCAAAAGGGATAATATTTGAAAATTGTAGGACAGACAGTATCCTATTTTTTTCATTTTCATTTAGTCCAAAGTAAAGATAAAAGTAAAATGTAAAAAACACCCCTTGCATAATTAGGTGAGGATTAATTACGTATTCTGATGAATACCGTGTATAATCAGGGAAGGATTAAGGTGTATTATAGTAAAAACAAAAAAAGGGCTTGAGTATAATCAGCGAGGAAAATATTATTTACCAACGTTTTTCATTTTTATTGAGTATGAGGAGAATAATCTTGCGAGAGTGGACTAACTGACAATTATCCTATTTTTTCTTATGGTGCACGTCTATTCAACATGCATTTATTTTACAGAATAAGTATCACATATTTTTGTTGTCTGGTAGAATCTGGATAATTTAAACTTTTTTTCCTTAATAATGTCTCTAGTTTATGTTAATTTTGTTCTTGAAATAAAATATTTACATATGCAGCAACTGGGCCTGGGAGATGCAAAATAAGTCACGGAGGCTGTTGGAATGAAAACAAAAATGGAATCACTTACTCTGCTTGTGTGGTTGGCTATTTGTTTTCTTACCAATTATTTTAGTATTTTCTTAAGTTAGATATTTTGGATTTGATTGTAAATATCTTAATATTTTATTCAAACAGGATGATGATGTGGGAAAATGCAAATGTCCTCCCGGATTTCAAGGTGATGGTGTCAAAAGTTGTGAAGGTAAGACATGTTTCCTCAAGTTGCAAAAAAAAAAAAAAAGTTTCATCTATTACACAAATAAAACCATAGAATGTTTGAGGTTTGGTACCATTTATTAATTTTCAACATCCCTTCTTACATTCATAAAAAACATTGCTGTTAGCACCATAATCAGAGATTCAGAATGTAACTTTTGGCTTTTGTAGGACTAATAGACACTTAGTCCAAATCAATAGAAGTTAACATTACCCTTGCATAATACTACTCCATAATAGGGCGAGGATTAAATAATCACACTCTGACTTGAGTACTATTTGAGGATTAAGAGGTAGTCGAGTCAGAAAATTAGTATTATTTATTTGTTATTAGTATAATAAGGTGAGGAAAAAGATTATTTACCAAGGATTTTGTTTTGCTGTACTTTGAGGCTGGTAATCTTGTGAGAGTAGATACAGATTAAGGCAGACGAAAACAGGCTTTTTTTTTGCTCCCTTCTATGTAATTTTTGTTCTTTGATTCTTAAGAGTTGGACCTTGTATCATATGATGCATACTGACTAGAGAGCACAAAAGGCAAATATTATATGATCGATAATCGCATTCCCAATATTTAATTATTTATTATTTTATGAATGAAACATTGAAAAAGAATGAGGGAATGCAAAAATGAGACTAAATTTTTTATCAATCAGCTATTGCGACTGTTTCACAAGTTTTCATTATAATAACATACGTTTTTGTTTGAAAAAATGAAAAATACAGATATTGACGAATGTAAGGAGAAGAAAGCCTGCCAATGCCCCGAGTGCAGCTGCAAGAATACGTGGGGAAGTTATGAGTGCACCTGTAGCAGGGACCTTTTGTATATCAGGGACCACGATACTTGCATCAGTTAGTTCATTGAATTTTCTTGTTTCTTTTGAAGATAACTACAAAGCTACCCCTGTTTGGAGTAATTAAAAAAACAGAGAAGTTTTAAAATTATAAAATGAGAAAAAATTGAGTTTGATTCTGCCGTTTATTTAAGGGGTTAACTGTAATATTATGTAAATGTATATATTTAAAACTTTGAACCTTATTTTTTTTGTTTCCTTGTAAATACCCCAAACCTCGGGTTGTTTATGTAACTATCCGTACTTGCAATCACTAATGTTTCATTTATTCCTTAACCAGGTAAGAGTGCTGGTGAGGTTAGGTCTGCGTGGACCGCTGTTTGGATCATATTGCTTGGATTAGCTATGGCTTCTGGTGGGGCCTACCTCGTTTACAAATATAGGCTAAGGGTATGATTTTCTAAACACAGAATTTCGGATATCAGTTAAAGCCTTTCTGTTAGGAACCCATATTTTTTCTTTCCTTTCGAATTAGTGATAGGTACAATGTTTTTATTTAATATAAAAAATGCCCACCTATCTTACAGAATTACAAGTTCCAAATATGATTCTAATTTACAAATTGTACCTTCAATATCTTTCATTTAGAGGATAATTGTTCAAGTAAATATAAACCTCAAGGGCTTGTTTTTGTGAGATGATTGCTGAGTTTCATGGAGAAGATCATATTTATGCCTTAATTTCTTTGGTCTTTCAATTACAAAAATATATACTACGGCTGTAATGAGAATGATGTTACAAAAACGTTGTTTGACTCTTATTAGTAAATACTCTTACTGATTTTTTTTCCTGGTTGCATTTCAGTCGTATATGGATTCAGAGATACGTGCTATAATGGCGCAATATATGCCTCTAGATAATCAGAATGGAGTTCAAAGTCACATCAATGGGGAGGAAGAACATGCTTGAAAATGACTCGTAAATCACACTCATTGCCCAACAAAGTCTTTACACGATTTAACCAGATATTTTGTTCGATTACAGGTGAGTTGGAACGGTCTTTGGGGTCTTTTTTTTTTTTTTTCATACATACGTGAAAAAGGATTAGGTTCAAAGTATGTAAATTTTTAGCATGTCATATGTTGTATCCAATAACTATATAGTTTTGGCATGTCTTTTTTTATCATTTGGCTGAGCAACTGTGGGATGATTAAAGGTTTATCCTGAACTCAAGCAAATTATTATTAGGGGAAAAGTGCTAAAATAACCATAATGTTGGACTTAATTGCTAAATATGACTGAGAATTTTGGACAAAAAAACACTATTCATGTTCATTCGAGATTTTGAATCATGTAATATCTGTAACAATGGATATTTATGTCTGTGTACGCTCACATAATAGTGTCGTTTTGCAAATCCCCGAGGTGCTGTCCGACCTGCTTGCTCATTAGATAAAGTAAAATATTATTGTAGCACAATAGCTTGAATGGAGGAAATGAAATTCCTTTATGTTACTCGTTCCAACCTCATTATACCAAAATAACAAAAGGAAACTCAGCAAGACTAAATCTCACATTTATTATTTCCTTTTCATTTCTACAATAACCATTAGAAAGACCACTTTGGAGTGAAGTCAAAATCCGAGTCAAAAGAAAGTAAAACATATGAAGTAAATGTTGCGCGCGCAAAAAATTTCTTTGTACGTAGATTTTGGATTAATCTTGTGTGCATCAAATTGAGAAAAATAATCGAGAGTTGTGAGCCTACAAAATAGTCGAGAGTTGTAAGAATATTGTGTTCAATTTTCTAAACAAGCCTCAAATGAGAGTACACAATTGTGTTTTTGTAAACAACGCATAATCGAATATCACTTAGTGATATGTGCAGTGACAAAATTAGACGTGGCTTTCATTAACAAGTGAATCACTACAAATCTGTGTCTTGGATTGCCTTTACATTTGCTTGTTCAGGGACAAAAGTTGGGGTTTAAATTCTAACCGGTATCAGAGCTTGTGATAATTTAAGCAACAAAAGTATCTGAGGATTCCCGGATAACTTGTAAGAATATTGTGTTCAATTTTCTAAACAAGCTTCAAATGAGAGTACACAATTGTGTTTTTGTAAACAACGCATAATCAAATATCACTTAGTGATATGTGCAGTGACAAAATTAGACGTGGCTTTCATTAACAAGTGAATCACTACAAATCTGTGTCTTGGATTGCCTTTACATTTGCTTGTTCAGGGACAAAAGTTGGGGTTTAAATTCTAACCGGTATCAGAGCTTGTGATAATTTAAGCAACAAAAGTATCTGAGGATTCCCGGATAACTTGTAAGAATATTGTGTTCAATTTTCTAAACAAGCTTCAAATGAGAGTACACAATTGTGTTTTTGTAAACAACGCATAATCAAATATCACTTAGTGATATGTGCAGTGACAAAATTAGACGTGGCTTTCATTAACAAGTGAATCACTACAAATCTGTGTCTTGGATTGCCTTTACATTTGCTTGTTCGGGGACAAAAGTTGGGGTTTAAATTCTAACCGGTATCAGAGCTTGTGATAATTTACGCACCAAAAGTATCTGAGGATTCCCGGATAACTTGTAATTTAACAAAAATCCATGGGTCACTTCTGCAATAATTTAATCCTATATTTAAAGATTCGAAAAACTACTGGATTCATTTGTATTCTTTCCAAGGTTATCTATCAGAGATTCAAAGTTCCAACGTTCACCCTGATGAGTCTCAGTTTCAAGAAGAGTAAGAAGAATGAGTACTACAAAACACCAAAGGAGATTTTTGTAATTTAATCACCGCATAATACTGTAATTTGGTACTGTCTCTATGCATTTTGTTTTTAAACATGGAAGAAGTCCAAGTTTAGTTGTGAGATGATAAAAAAAAGCTCAAGTTCAGCCCATCCACTTGGTGTATAGTAGAATCTTTACTAACACTAAGACATGAATTCTGATGTAATGATCTTACAGTCTAACAATGGTCGTACATCCCAAGGTCACACACAACTCTTTAGGGTTGAGCATTATCGTCACCCAAACCACGTTGTGCGATTCTGTAATATAAAATACCCATTGTAGCCATGCAAGCCCTGCAAAAAAGGAATAAAAACTCGTAAACCGGATCGTGAAGAATGCACAACTATAATATTATGATATGCACAATTGCTGATAATCTGTTTACAAACTGATTGATAGGAGTCCATTACTTTATATATGAAATGAGAGCTAATATATAATCGGAGATTAGTAAATGCAATTGCCCACATACTGAAAGGAAAAATGTAAGAGGAGAAATAACTGCAGCTAGTGAAAACAGGAGAGCGAATTATTAATTACATGATGGCCATAACCAAGAGTATTTTTCTCGGGTCCATTCTTGAAGTCTTGTTACGTCTTGCACGTCCATCCACAGCATCATCTCCACGGGACGTGTCCTTTTGGGGTGGGGCTGTCACTGGTAGAGTAGGCAATGCACTGGACCAGAAGGGCAATAGAGACCTAAGAAACTTATGGCGTATTGTACCTACGAATCATATAATTCAGTAAGTTTGGTTCAGCTGTTTCAGATAAGATATATTAGAACCTAAAAATCAAAAGGTATCACATTTCTTAACATAAGCATAGAAATAAAATAAAATTTGGACTTGTAGGCTATGAAAATTGGCTAGATAGAGTGGGTATAAGTTTACACATGTAAAGGTATGCAAAAGCTTCCTCGGGTGCTTTCTTTAGGCACAATGAAAGTGTCTTCTGTCTTGGGTTGAAACTCTTCCAGAAAATGTTAATTTTCATCACTAAGTAGAGGTGGCCAACCGGAACTGGGTTCCAAAACGTAAACTGTAGGTACAGGAATAGATTGCTAAAAGCCTAGAACTAGTGGTTCCTCCTTTCGTTCTGATGGTGTAATTTTTATTCTTAAGAAGATGACTAGGATGAGTAGTTTCTGTAATTAACAATAAATTTTATGTGGAATGAAAACAGTCAGTGTTGGTAAACATAGACCTTGGTTTACCAACTCTGGCTATTTTCATTCTACATAAGACCCAATGATATATCATCCCATCACGCAACTCTTTCCAACAATAACAAGCAGATCAAAAGGCTTCAAAATCATAACACATTGAGCATAGCCTATAATGGTCACCTTAAAAACAAAACAAAAAGGACGTCCACTAACCTCTCTTTGAGTACTTCTTTCTCTTGGAATCTTCATCATTTTCATAATAAAAGGCCTCCGAGTTATTTCTTTCAACCTGCACACTACTCTTTCTTGTGGTTGCACCAGCCTGGAAAACAAGAAAAGTGTGAGAAAATAGAATCCAACACAAAATAATTCACCACTCATAGCATATGAAATAAAAGAAACGATCAATGCTACTTACACCAGCAGGACCTGTGCCTTTCAAGATATTGCCTTCACGATTAGGTGAAGATGATGATGCTGGGCTAGGTCCATCTATCTCTACAATATCCAAATTCTCAGGTCTTGCAGTAGAAGTTGCATCATTTCCTGCATGTAGCAATGGTTGCGAGGCAAATGCAAGTGGAGGACTTCGGGACTCTGCTACATGCAATGAGACTGGATGGCTCCCAAACAAGTTACTCTCCAGACCAGTCTGCCAAAACAAAAAGACGTTCATGGCCCAGTACCAGATGTGAAAACAATATTGAATGAAAAAATGGAACTGTCCTACGGCTGTAAACATAGTACAGAAGCAACACTGTAAGAAAAAGTTAGAAGGGAAAGAGGAAAATAAAAAATAAATAAATAAGAGAACTGAAGGCCGAAGAAAACACAATATGATGCAAAAAGACTAAATACAAAACTGAATACAGACTATAGAGGAGATAAATTTCACATTGAAGCTCTGTAATCAGACCCTGTGATGTGGAAATATAGCCAATCTATTATTAGGTCAAGTAAACTGTGAATCAAGTGAGCAAAGCATAAATTAGCAACTAAACCAAGAATCTTCTCATACATTGCCAAAAAAGACAATTGTTTTCATCCAAAGATGATATGGTGATTCTAAGCTTATACAATCTCTTTAACACATCATCCAATATGTTAAAGAGCTTATAAGTTCTATAAATTTGTTTGGTTAGTGCTTTTAAGATGCAAGAATATATTCTCCAAATTGTTTGGTGGAATATTTTCGGAAGAGTTTATAAGATGCAAAAAATAAACTATAAATCGTTTGGTGGAATAATTTTTTGAAAGAGCTTATGAGATACAAAAATAAGATCCTTAACAATTATTTCACCACAACTTTCTTAACCTATAGTCTATAAGCTCTATTTTTTAGAAGC
This sequence comes from Euphrasia confusa, assembly GCA_954870475.1. NCBI lineage: Eukaryota > Viridiplantae > Streptophyta > Magnoliopsida > Lamiales > Orobanchaceae > Euphrasia > Euphrasia confusa. The sequence goes on from OX940956.1 coordinate 11,117,172, forward strand.
TCAAACGTCGATTATAAATCCAAACACTTCAACAACTTATTTTAAAATAAAATATAAAAGCTTACATGTCTGATCTCTCCAAACATCTTATAAGATGTAGAGGTGCTGATAAAATATCTTATATAAAGCTATGCAAAACACCTTCCTAGACTTTAAGAACCATGTTCACTTGCAAAGGCCTAAAGGGTACATGACACCATTGAATCCAAGGAAAAATTAATTTCCAGACAGCAACTATGATTTGTTAGCATCTTACATGAACCAGTTAATCAAAGAATTTAGATATATGTTATTCAGAATAATAAAAACCACCTGCATAATTGATTCTTTCAGCTTTGAGTGAAGGCGTGATGCTGAATCTTTGACACTTTTTGGTGGCCATATCTGCAACAGTTGAGCATTACAGATGAAATCAGTAAAGTGTTTTATCGAGAGATGTGATCTTGAACGAATACATGAAATATTTCACCCTATTAATTTTTCAGATCCCCCTCTAAATGGAGCTAATATAATATACTCCAAGATATGTATGTTCGTTCTATTAGCAGTTTCAATTTATGATTACAAATTGCAATTTAAAATCCCATTGTTTACTTATTCCTGACCATGGTCCATATGGTAATTAATGTCTTAGAAATGTAAGAGATTAAGACACATTACGTAAAAAAATGACTTCAAAGCACAAAAATCTTAAGACTCTTTCTACTTTAGAGAAATATTATCGCTACATCATACAGAAGTCGAGCAAGCAGGACAGATGTATCCAGCAGGAGCCGTGTGTGCAGGGAAGCTTTTCACATGCGAAACCAAGCAATCCGTGTGTACAACATCTGCTCAATCCAAGCATGAGTTAGACATACATTAGTAGAAATTATCTGTTCAAAAATAGATCCAAACACATACGTAAACAGCCCAGTCGAGTTGTCTGGTGATCTGTTCCTTCTGTAAGCACAGCCTGACAGCAGCAGCATTTAGGAGGCCAAACATACTCTCCGTCAATTACCCACTCGGAGTATGTGCCCACCTAAAAAATCACATTCATCTCTTTTTTTTTTAACTTCTTATAGACAAATATATTTTTAAAGAATTTAGAAGCCTATTGCAGCAAAAACCATACCACGCAAATCTGGTGCTCTGGAAAGCATATACACTCCCCGCAAACCGGCACCTTGTGGACGAAGCAATATAACTTAGTCGCCTACGAGTAGAAAATTAGGCAGAACTCATCAGCCTTCATACATAACCCCCTAAAACAAACAAATTAGACAGAACCGCAGAAAAAATGAAAAAAATTAAATCTTGATCGATCAACCCATTGCCTATATCCCTAATCGAATTGCTGAATTCGAGCTACAGTATACAAATAGTGTTTAAAGCAAGCGCATACAAAATCATACTCAATTAGAAATCAAATCAATTTTTTTCTACAAGAGAGAGAAATAATTAATATTGAAATTGAAAGATTGGAGAATCAGGATCCGATCGATCTAAGACGATTATTTCGGTAATGAATGAAGATTACCTTGCGGCATTTACAGACCACCATCGCGAGGAAAAAAAATCGAGATCAAGGATTGAATTAATGGGGTTTTAGGTCAGTTAAGGAGAAGACTAATCCGATGAAAAGTGAAGACATAGATAGACAGCATCTGATTTTTTTTTCCTTTTTTTAGTTATTTCTTTTTCCCGATCATAATAATACTGTATAAATGTATAATACAGTAATTTTTTCCCTTATTTCTGTATTTCTTTTTTCGTTTGGAGTTTTTTTTTACTATCTTTCTAATCTCAATTAATTATACACAAACTTAAAATACAATATATATATATATATATATATATATATTTTGTTATAAAATATTGTTCATAATTTCTAATAATAATATATTTATGCATAAAAATTATTATTATTATTATTATTATTATTATTATTATTATTATTTAAAAATCTCAATTCTCCATTCAATTAGTTGAAACAAATTCAGTCCAAAATAGCACGTGTGGTTATTAATTTTTTTTTGGGCACGTAGATCAACACCAATATCCTTAACCTGCTAATACGTACATACTGTATTCAAATACAAACTAGTGTAGTTACATTGCAAACAGATGTATAATCTTTCAACAAAAATATTTGAAAATACCGACAACCCCAACACAGACCGTATCACACCAATTTGCACGTAAATGTCTTTTATCATCACCCGGTAATTTCTACCTAAAGCCCGAGGGGGCTGCTTGAGGACCACCCCCTCCAGCTGCTCTTTCCATTGCTAGTGTCTGAGCCAGCATCTCATCGTAATTCTGAATGAACATGACACACCACACTTAGTTACTTCATATATATGCAGTTTTTTTATGGGTGTATATATATATATATATATATATATATATATATATATATATATATATATATATATATATATATATATATATATATATATATATATATATATATATATATTCATAAATATACAATATTTACCCGTTTCTCAAATGCGGCGTCCTCAGAATCAATTATCTTGTCGGCAAGGCCATATTCGATAGCCTCCTTTGCTTGGAAATACTTTGGGCGCAAGATGTCCTTCTCGATCTCTTCCTTGGTCTTTCCAGTCCCCTTGGCCAAGAGCTCCAAGTAATAATCCGACATTGCATCTAGTTCTTTCGCCTGTGGTAGTGGAAATATAAGAAAAATGGCTAAAGGATATGACCCAAACATAGCCCTGAAAGCCAGGAATGAGAGAGAGAGAGAGAGAGAGAGAGAGAGAGAGAGAGAGAGAGAGAGAGAGAGAGAGAGAGAGAGAGAGAGAGAGAGAGAGAGAGAGACCTTAATCCACAAATCAATGGCAGCCCCACTTGATCTGCCTACTTTTGGAAGATACAATTTAGCTGCAGCAGCACAACACCCAAAAACAGAAACTTTAGAAAGCAGGAAATATGGAACAAAGAAATGACGTGAGAGAGATAGACCATAATCCATGTTTACAACAAGCAGCACTAAAAAGAACGTCGGTTTTAATTGCCCTAAAAAATAAAAGCATTTCTTAATAATAAAAAATAAGTCTTACTAGACGAGTTTGGCTGCATTCCACGATGGCCTTTAGCTCCAACAGACAGAAGCATGGCTGCTTGACCATATGCCATTCCACAATTTACAGTATAAACATCAGCTTTGCAATACTGTTAACAGAGCATAAATTAATTTAATAGAAAAAAAAGGTGGATCAAACAAAATAAAACGACTTTTGATGCTTAAAGACTCCCAGGCGGCTTAATTTAATATTGCAAAATTGGTGCCATAACTATGTGGGTTATTAATTTCGGTGGTGTAACTTTTGAATTTTCGCAAATTTAGTCATGTAAAATTTCAACTAAATGTAATTTCAGCCTTCAGGCCTTCAAGTTCCAAATTAGTGCAATTCTAGTTCTGGAGGGCTGGTTCCAAACTTTCAATATTATATATATTCCCAAAATGCTAGTAACTATGAAAGTATCCAATTACGCGTACGCATACGAAATTTATTGGCTATTGTATTATAAGATGTTATCAGTTATTTTGACGAGGGAAAAATCGACAAGAACCAAAATACGGACAGACTCCATTGGTTACGGGAATATAATTGCAATCTATCCTTAAATTGCTTGTTAGTGTTTTTTGGCAGACTCATTTACTCTTCTACAGTTCTACGTGAAAGAATATAAGTGAATGTTACATAAGGATGACGGATCTTACACCCATAGTGTCTGCAATTGTATATGCATCAGTTTCGGACCCAACTGTCTCCAACTTGTCATTCTACACACACAAACAGGGACAACAGAGAATATCAAATATTCGTTTAAAAAAACAAGAAGTTAAACTTTTGTGCTGGTTCTATTTGCTACCTGGGTTCCAGATGAGTTGATGTATAGGTATATGGGCTTTGTTGGGCTGTCGTAATCCAGAAACATAAATTGAGCAACAAGAAGCTCGGTCACAGCCGGCACAATCTGTAACAAAGGAAGCAGAAGTAAATCAGGAGAAACCAAAACCATCATTGAATAAAAATGGTTCATTACAAAAAAAGAAAAAAAAGGCTTTTGAAATTTCAAGAAATACCCGAGATTTATTCTTAACAAATTACAACGACCCATTCATAACCAAAAGAAACATTTCGAAACCCCCATCACATTTTTGAAGAGTCAACCCTACAAGTTTTAACAAAAAAACACAAGTTGGGTATTTTCATAATTTTGAAAGAAAAGCTTTGTTGTAATTGGGTAAACCTTAAGTGTACCTTTTGAAATAATCTTAAATAAGAATTAGCAAAATGTTTTAAATGAAATTATTTATTTATAAAGCTGAGAGTGAAAGAGAGAATACAGGCATCCCAAGATAAACAATCCGGGAATCTAAAAGCAAAGATGGCAAATCAGGCGGAGCAGATTTAGGCCTTCCCGCTCCTCTTGACCCTCCACCGTACATGCTGACACTCATGCTGTACTTAGAAGGCCCTCTCTCATCCATGCCAGACATATTCCACATTCCACCATGGTTCAAGTAATTGCAGGCAGATGAAATCGTTTCCTAAAACAATAGTTAAAATTAAATTTTCCATACACTAATTAACCAATATTGCCCAAAAAATAGTGCATTCATACCTCAGTGACCTTTCCTGACTGTCGACGGATAGGATTATCCTCTGTCATGAACATATCCATTTGTGAAGGTGTAAGTCCATATAGATACTGAGGTGTGTTCTTGTAATTATCCATCACTGTCAACAAATACGTTCACACGTATGATAAGAAAAATCAAATGAGTTCACAGAACATGAACATTCGTCAGATGAATCAACACGGGATAAGTAACGCAACATAAAATCAAAACTTCCCTCTTCCTCAAACTATCGACGAGAAAACAAAAATGGGGAACTTTATACGAATACAGTTATTTAAACACGCCCCAACATTAAACAAAGAATCCCACCAAGTGCCTATGCAACTTCGCCATTATTGAAGAAGTGAATCCTTTGCAAAATCAAAACACTAAACGTTTACGAATACAACTAAAGCAGTTGAGCACTAAAACATCAACAACCCAAGAGGATATCTTACTGTGTTTATCATCTTTATCAACAACGGAAGTACACACTTTTTAGTCTAACACAAAATTTTCAAATTAAATGACACAAAACACACGAATAGACAGACGAATATGTATGGGCATGTTCAGAAAATCGAAATAATGAAGAAAAAAATCCCAAAAAAACAACAGCTAAAAAAAACCCAAATCGAAAATACAGCATACATCCATCTTTGAGATTTTCTTCTCGGAACTGTTTGGGTATGTGGTCTAGAGAATTCCGAGCTACTGGGGATCGGAACCCGCATCTTCGTAACGCGCTTTTTCTGGGCTTAGCGCCGCCGTATAGAAGCTTTGATTTATGGCTGATAAAAGCAGAAGCAGTCAAATCGCAATTCTCGACGGTGGTTGTGGTTGTGGATGAGAGAGGTGAGAGTAAGAGAGACGATGAAGCCATTGGAGGAAATTCCAAATCAATAAATTCAGTGTGTGATTTTTTCGGACCGAGTTTTCGCTGAATCTTATCAAATGGCTTTTACCTTCCTCAGTTTTTTTTTTTTCTGATAATGGGTTTACGGGCTACCATTTCAGTTGGGCCTTATCTAGTGCCCAATTAGTTGGGCCGCATCAAATTTCAAATATTGAATTATTTATTATTGAATAAATTATTTGTTATTTGAAGGCGGTATTAACCAAGGATTTAGATAGATCGTAGTCGTTGTGAAATTAGGAAATTAATTTCAGGAGTTGATGATATGTAGTGATTACGTGGCCCTAAAGTTATTTCCTAATTAATGAAATACTAAAATCTTGGAATACACGGAAAATATATTTTGTTGGATACTTCCAACTCACTTAGTTACCGTTCCGCTCTATTTTCGTATCAAAATCACAGCAGAGCAGTCTCCTCATTCTTTATATAAGTAAGGTTTCGACTTTCCTTTAGATTTCTTTCTGTCTTCCCAAACCAGTATGACGACTACTTCAGAACTGAACTTCTCACACACACACATGGCCCCACAAGATCCTCACTTTGGCGCAGACGAGATCTGGGCGGCCGAGACTCTTCTCATGCTCTCCCACGGACTCCGCCGGCCGTCCTCCACGGAATATCGGCCGCCGGCGACTACTGTTCCGGCAGCCGCCGCCACACCGAAGAAGCCCAAGATTATCCTCCGTATCAAGAAAACCCACTTTACATCTTCCTCCTTGCCCCACGTGTGCGACGTTTGCGGTGCGTCTTTCGCTTCGCACCAGGCCCTGGGCGGCCACAAGACTCGCCACCGGCCCAAGAACTCCGCCGCCGCCGCCTCCGGCGGCGGCGCCGCCGATCAGGAGCACGAGTGCTCCGACTGCCAGGCGAGATTCCCCACTGGGCAGGCCCTCGGCGGCCACAAACGGAAGCATTACGAAGGGATGATCGTCTCGGCCGAGAAGACCAAGAAACGCGAAGAAAGGATGATCAAGGTTCTTGACTTTGACTTGAATCTGCCGTACATCCAGATCGATTAATTTTAGTTAGCGCAATTTGTACTCAATTAGGTATATTTGTACGTAATCCGTAATTGTTTGTTCATCGCGAAATTGTTTTCTGTAGTGAAAATTAATAATCAAATATTTGTTTCACTTGATTTCTTCGAGAGGGTTAAAACCTTCGATTCCGAAATTTTATTAATTTTTTTTATAAATTAAAAATATAATTTTAAATTAATAAAGTAAAATAATTTTGATTAAATTGAAAAAGGTGAACTTAAAAGTTAAAACATGAATATATGTAAATGAGTTGTACGGATCGATCATCCATGTACATACGTACGTGCTAGATGAAATTAATGAATTAAGTTGTATGTTCAATCACTGGGAATTAGATTATAAAAAACGCAAATTCTCTATTATGTGATTATTGTTCTATATATGTTGATTATTGGCCAAAGGGTGTAGTCCGAGCCCCGGCCCCAAGCCCGTCAAGAATTATTCCTTATTTATATATATAAGTAATAATTAAGAAGATGGAAGATAGTCCGACTTAATTAAGAAATCACGCACCACGTGTGCGGGGCATCTTTCGACTCACACCAAGCCCTAGGCGGCCACATGACCTGTCACCGTCCCAAGTCCACGTCAGCATCAGCCGGCGGCAGCAGCAGTACTTCTGATCAGGGACGTCACAATTGCTCCAATATCTGCCACATGGGATTCCCCTCGGAGGGCATAAAAGGAAATTAACACTATATATCAAGGGTCGACAACGACGGCGATTGGTAAGACCAACAACGCCCGACACAATATTCTCCTCCCCACACCAAGATAGAATGAGGCTTGACATTGACTTGAACCGCACGTACACCCAGTAACAACGGCTTATCTAATTATTCATTAATTATATATAGCCATGTATACACTCTTGTACGGGCCGGGGCCGATGTATGTATACCAACTTAATTGATGAGATAAAACCTAATTAATTAATTAAGTTTCTTGTAGTATTATATTTTCTTCTTTCAATCAAGTTCTAAGGCAAATATTTGAATAATTTTGGACTCAACTTTCTTTTAAAGGTAAAAGGTTGCATTAATTGATGTTGTAATATTCTTAAATTGTTTTAAGATTGCGCCATCTCTCTTGAATGTGCCTCTGTTCCCTGATCACCAATTCAAACTTTGTGAAATCTTTGTAAGAACCATAATTCTTTGAGTCTAATATAATTATCAAAGTACGGAGTTTATTGCATCAATTCATTCCATTTCGATCAAATATATATATATAACTAAATAAAAAATGATTCAAGTACGAAATTAAACTCTGTGATCTTTTCTTCATGTACATACAGACTAACCCTTCTTACAAAATTAAGACGTATCAAGATTTTATAATTAGAGATTATTAGAATATTAAATGAACAATTTGATTTTCAAAATGATTGAAAAATGCACTGATTTTATGTGGATCGTTTTTTCGAACTTATGTATTTATAATGAACCAAACTTGGATTACTACTAATTTTATAGTGAAAAATTAAGAGTATAATTGTATTTAAAGTGAAATAATAAGTAATTTTATTTTATTTGACTCTTTAGAGTGTGAATATATATGTCAAACAATGATGTCTATAAACACCGCGATTAATACTCGTAGAACTCGTAGATTCTAATAATTCTAAGAATATATTATATATACCTAAAAATTAATAAATAAAAATTTGTTATTTTCTGAAAATACTGAAATCTGATAAAATTTTTAGAGAGGAATAAACTTTTTATTTCATAGTAAAAACAAGCAAAATTCGATGTCAATAACCACTTATAAATAAAATCAAAAATCCTAAAACACTTAAAAAGAGAAATAAATAATTAATATAATTAACTAATTAATATTTGTCTCAATCCACATCAAACAACCAAAAAAGTAAACTATAAAAATATTTAAAAGACAAAGGGAGTATGTATTTAAATTTATCTTTAAAAAAATTAGGAGGAGAGTGTATTTATTTGAAATTTTATAGGGTTTTTTCTAGATTTTTAAAGGTATTCAATCCAGATTATTAGAAATACATTTATTTAAGAGGTATCCAACATCAATTTAAAAAAGTCTTAAAAAATTTATTGGTATTCAATAATACTACATGAATTTTAAAAAAACTATAAGTATTAAAGAATTTTATTTTTTTTAATTTTTTTATAAATTTTAAAAAAATATTAATAGTTCCACTATCCAAAATCTATCATAATCGTCTAAAAAATACTATTACGTAAGTAAAAATGTAATAGTAAATTTGTTTCGTAAAAAAAAAAGCACACAAACTTCACTCTAAACTCTTCTCTTAGACTCTCACACAAATGGCTTTACAAGTTTACATGGTAACCTCTCCGTTCAAGAACCTCCATTGGGCGCGAACGAGATCTGGGCGACCGAGAGTCTTCTCATGCTCTCCCTCGGCCTCCGTCGTCGTCCACAAAATATCGACCGAAGACTATTGTTCTGGTATCCAGCACCTACATACAGAAGAAGGCCCTCTACGTACTATCATCCCTAGGTGTGACCGCCTAGGGCCTATAATTTATGTGCATTTAATTTATGTGTATTTTGATATAATAAATTTATTTGTGCAATTTACGTGCATTTTAATATAATATACAGTAGAAACTCTATATAGTAATACTCTATATAGGAATAAACTCCCTATAGTAATAAAAAATTCAGGTCCCGACTTGGGTTAGTTATAAATAGGAATAAACTCCACATTGTCATAATTCATATATTTTTCAAGTCCCACCTTAAGGATTTATACCTCTATATAGGAATAAATGATTAATATATAATAAAAATATTTATTAATAATACTTTTATTTATCAAAATTAACAATATGTTTAAAATGACTTACAATATTTATTAAAATCAATAAGATATAGTATATGATCAAGATTTATAATCCTTAGATTCATTAGTATTTTATTTAATTTATACATTAAACATAATTTTTACATATTTATGGTCAAATATTCATAGTCAACACTATTAAATACTATTAAATTTGTTATGTGAACTTTAAAATAGATAAATACAATGCATTTTATTTTTATATTTATATTATGTTTTTATACGAAAAAATTATTTTTATTTTGTAAAACCCTATATAAGAATAACTCCCTATAGTAATATTTTTTCTCGGTCCCAACGATATGACTATAGGGAGTTTCTACTGTAATAGTTATATATAAAATTACTTATTTTTTTAGTAACTTATTATGTTCGTATATATATGAATTTGATATTTTTTTAATAATGTTATACTTGGATCGAGAATGTTAGCAATTTCGAATAACTGAAAACATTTTTTTATGAGATATAATCCTTCAAATAATAAAAAAATATTAATTATCATTAAAGTTGAAAAAAAATAACATAAAAATAGCTTTCCAAGACTATACTAGGGGTTTACTAACGGCAAGTTTTTGTTCTAAGTTCCTAAATTAAAGCCAAAATATTGAATTTACTAATGGCAAGTTTTAGTTCTAATTTCCTAAACACTATAAGAGTGTATTAACTACAGTAGAACATGATTAATTTCAGTTCCATATTTATGGTATGTGTTACATTTATTAATATGCGCACTATAAATTATATCTCCTGCAAAGTTAAATAATTAATTCATACTAATATAATTTTTGATGCTTATTTATTAAAAAATAAAATTAAAATAAAGTAAATTAATAAAATATGGTAATATTTTTAATTTTTTATTACGCGTCTTGCGACGAAAGATGTATTATAATTATAATGAACTCTCGAATATAGTCAAGAGTTGTTACCTCAATTGATTGAGCAGTTGAATTGAAATCGTAAAGTCCAAAGTTCTAATCCGAGACATTGTTAGAACCCGAGAAATTGCAATTTAACTAGAAAAAAAAAAAAACTCACGAATATATAAATAAATAATTGATTTAAATAATAGTAAATGTTTTTCGGGCTAATAATTTATTTACTCATAAATCAATATATTGGGCTAATCACTGGTGAGCCCAAACATATGTTCGGGCTTTCTGGTCCAATTACCAAACTATTCGTCCAGATCTAACCCTGATATCCTTGTGGTAACGAGAGGGTCGAAGGGTATTATCGGCTTTCCGTGTCTTCCTTGCTCTTACAGCATCCGAGTCGCCTATATAATCCCTCTTCTATAAAATCTAGGGTATATAAACCCCCCAATTCCTCTCCCTCTCTTTCTCTCTCTGTAAATTTCTTAATCAGCGAGAGCTAAACCGATCCACCTACCGGGTAAATTCGTTGTTGCTTACGTTCGATTTTTATTTCCTGGAAAACAATTTCTGCTTATGATGATTCTCTTACCTTTGTAAGAACAGCGCACCGTAGTCGGAGAAGCAATGGCGACATTCGAGCTGTACCGTAGATCGACGATTGGTATGTGCTTGACAGAAACGTTGGACCAGATGGTCTCCAGTGGAGTTCTTACCCCCGAGCTCGCCATTCAAGTTCTGATTCAATTCGACAAGGTCAACCCCCCCCCCCCCCCCCCCTCTCTCTTTCATTCTTTTTATCACTGCAAAATTTGTATATTGATTGTGAATCGATTTTCGACTAGTTTTTTTTCGCAAGATCTGTTTTTCTCGTTTTCTTTTATCGAGTGTAATGAAAATCATTGGATGAAGTGCATGCGTTGCTAAATAATCTCTTTGCCATATATGTGTACTGAATGTCTAGTCATAAAAAACAATCGACCATCAAATGGGTCAACCTATCATCCAGTGTTCGAAGGTCGGCAATCTGAATGGACGACAATGTTGATAAACAAATTTAAAAAACAGTCGACCATCTAATGGTTCAACCATCCTGAAACTCAACTGGTCAATAATATTCTCATAGTTGGGTAGTCGCTAGTGGAATAATGTATATAGGCTTGAGAAATTGCCTGTAGGACCGGCTCATGCAGTTGTCTGATTCCTAAAGACTATTTTTTTACATCTATTTGACTAGAATCGGTTGGAAACTGGTGGTCAGGTTTTAGTTGAAGTTAGATCCCATGATTCAGTGCTGAATTTTTTCTGTTAGTTACATGCATGTTTTGACATTAATTGTATTGATTTGCAGTCAATGACGGAAGCTCTAGAAAGTGAGGTGAAGAGCAAAGTTACCATCAAGGTAAATGCCCTTATTATTATATTACGGTAAACGATATAGTTGAGATTTGTTAATGTTATGAAGTCAGGTTTTAAGTAGTAGGAAAGTTTTGTGGATGTCTTTGCCTATATGCTTATCAGCTTATGCTTGTGTTGTTATAGCGTTTGTTGCTTGAAGCTGACAGTCAGTTCATTGCTTTTCTATTATTATTGTTATAATATAACCTTCTTCCGGCCTCTTTCTTTGACTAATTGTATAAATATCTTGTTATTTAGATCCTATGAATATTTAAGAATGCTTTTATTGCTCCGTTAGTTAATTGGTGATAGTGTTGTTTGTGGTTCAGAATATGTAGCTAAATTCTGTCTGCCTGTGACATGGATCTCATTAACGTTACAATCTGTAAGCCAGCAAACAAACATGTAAAAAAATATCATTTGAAACGCAACTAGTGTCTATGTGCTGGGTTACATCATACATGTAAACAGAACTTAAAATTCGATATGTTGCTTTACTACTTCCAAGAGACTTCTATTTTAAGTTGTTTCATCATTGAGTTTGGCTAATATCATCCTCTATCTAAAACATCATTAAACACAAATGAAATAGATTTAGAATGTGAAGTTTCTCTTCGGGGGAATCAGTATGGTTAAGTTCTTTAACGAGGGGCTGATCCTGGAACTTGCGGAAAGTGTGGCTCAGTTGGTTCCATAAGAAATTAATCAGTATTTATTTATTGTATAGGTAAAGTATTTTTTAGTTTCCAAATAACTATCCAAATAACTAAAATGAGAATATTATTTTATATGTATAGAAATTGAAAATGGTATTGGGCTTTGGATTGATAGAGAATAAAGTAGCTGGACGCCTGGACCTTGGAAGAAAACATGCTGAACTTTCTGTGGTTGAAATGAAAAAATAAAAGAGGGCTGGGTTGTTTTTCCAAAAGTTAGCAAAGCCTAAATGACCTATATTTTTTTCTTAGAAAAAAATAAACTTTTCTAAATACAATGCTGTGGGCTGGGTAATGACTAATGACAATACAACTTGGCTTGCCTAGGACGTATGTGATTTATCGAAGTTGTTCCTTGTACTGTGGATCTTGTTTAGTGAGGTATAAGTAATTTAGCTGTGGTCATTGTTTGATTATTCTTGTTTTTACTGATGCAGGGACATCTTCATACCTATCGGTTCTGTGACAATGTGTGGACCTTCATCTTACAAAATGCTCAGCTTAAAAGTGAGGAAGGCCAAGAAATTGTTGAATCTGTGAAGATTGTGGCATGTGACTCGAAGTTACTGACTCAGTGAATAGTTGTAGCCCGACGCATTTGGTATGTCTTTTTCTTTCTCTCGTAACAGTGGAGAAGGTCGAGTTGTAAACACTTTCCTGTACCCCGCCACTGAATTGTATACCCTCTATTGTAATTTGCTCATGCCTTTCGATTACGCTGAACTAATATTTTCTCATCGAGACCCTACAGTTTGTTTGCTCAGAAAATTTTCATATTCTCCATGTTCTCTTATTTATTTTTATTTTGGACCTGCAGGTTTTGGGGATATTTATGAACTAAATCTATTATTTATTAGGTGAGAATCTTACCAAGTGCCAAAGATGGAATTTTGAGCAGTTGATTAAAAATTCTACTACCAATATTTCTATTTTTGTCGCAATCAATTTTATTTTACTAAATCAATTATCTTTGTGTTACTATAGGTCATTATCGAAAAATTAGTGGCAAATGGCAAGTGTAGAGTTACTTGATTTGTTGCTCGCCTAGCCTTGGAGATTCATGCTCTGTTTTTGTTTAACTTAATTTGAATTCACTACTTCGGTTAGCTAAGACGAATTCAATCCAAAGAAATAGAGAAACTTTATAGAAAGTTACTAGTACTATAATTTAGCACGTGAATACGAGTTTTATTTATTTTTTGTTGGTTACATCTTTAAATTTAAAGATATATTGTATTAATATATCGATAAATTAATATTTTATTAATTAAAAATATAAAGTATATATAAAAAAAAGTGATTATTTGTGTAGCATAATAAAAAAGGTGAGATGTGACCATTAGTAAAAGTATAGAAAAGTTATTATAAATTCAATGTATAATGTTAAATTTTATGTATAATATTAAATATTATATTCATGCAATTATATATCTATTAAATTAAATTTATACTCTATATATTTCAATATGAAAATAAATCAATTCATAATACCAAAATTATGTTTTCTCATTATTTAAAAAGCATTCGAAAATCATTCATTTTTTTTTTTTTTTTTTTTGATAAGGAGGAGAGACGAGAAACTCCACCCCCACCCGATCGGAGGTCCCTCGATCGGGTAGGATGTAAATCGAAGAATGTGCCCGAGTAGCAGACACCTGTGCGAGAGAGCCAACAGGTCGAACCCCAGGACAAACCTTCATAATATTTCAATGAAAATTTGTCCCACCCGAGATTCGAATCCTGCGTCGCCGGGGACTCGAAAATCATTCATTAATGACCAAATGCGTAAAGTAATTATTTAAAAAGCATCATAAAATCATGCACTAAAAAAATTACAAGAATCGGTTGATGAAAAAAATTGTTTGAAAGTCGGTCATGGTACGTTATCAAATTGAGATTATTAATAAAATATTACATTTATAATTGTAATATTTGGAAATTATGAATTCAGAGTTTTGATGAAACTTCATACTTGTAAAGATTTTTTTCAAAAAAATATTATTATATTATTTTATCGAATTTGTTCATATTTTACAAAGAATCGAGTCGGGACCGGAGAATTTTATTATTTAGAAAAATTATTAATTATAATAATTTATAAAAGTTTTATTGCATATTAATTAATCATGTTATGGTAATTTAAAATTTTAATTAATTGTTTATGTTGAAATGAAAAACCTTCAAAGTTTTTTTTCTATTAAATCTTTTTTATTTGTATATAAAAAAAGCTAAAAGTAATAGTAAAATTAGTTGAAATGAAAGGGTTACAAAGTTACAATGAGATAATCAATCTAATATTAAGAATAAAATGTAAATGAATGAATTGAAATGCAAGTTTTAATTGCTATAATTTTGAAATCACAATTCATTTTTTTTTCTTTATTAATAAAAATAAATTATACTATATCTCACTTAAATAAGCTATGCTTTTTGCTAGAAAATATTTTTTTAGTTGAGAAATAAATTGTCACATTGAAATGTTTCATATACTACAATTTTGAACAACTCCTTAAATTTTTTTCTTTCTTTTTTGTTTTATTAAAAATTTTCATCTAATAATTATACAAAAATACAATTCATTAAATTAAATTGCAATACATTACGAAAATATTATACTTTAGATGAAAACATTGAAAAGAAACTTATCAGTTTCGAAGGATTGAAGGAGTACCGTATTAACTTAATTAATTTTAAAATCTAATTTAACCAAAGACTAATCTTTTTTTGGTCTATGTCAATTGCAATGTCTTGGGATTCGAACCAAAGACTAATCTTGGTTGAAATTTGTTTGTTTATATTTTATTTTAAAAAAAGAGTAATAAAGTACATAAAAAGTTAATAAATATTTTCATATTCATTTTTGCGATCTGCAAAAAGCTTCGTCTTCAGTCTGTCTATCAAGCTGATACAGAAGCTCATTGGTATTCTGATTACGTCTTCTACCGCGTCGTATTCACGCGCCCTCCTTTATTCCGAGGTCACTTTTCTCTCCCCCATTGTTTTCTTACATCGAGGTATTTGCGATTACGTCGATCAAAACCCACGACACACGGAATCAACCTCATGATTTTTTAATGATTTTTTCTGGATTTATTTCTCTATTTTGTAACTCTATTTTTTTAATTTTTATCTTAAATTTCTTTGGTCATTCACGGGGTAATTGTACATCAGTAGGATTTACCTTTTCTATCAATCACCACGGTTGATTTTGCAGGCTAAATTTGGATAATTTTCTTCAGGGGGATTGTAACGTAGAATAATTGTGGGAGGAAGGGTTACATGATTTTTTATATGAAAATGACAAAACCCTGCTGCGAGAGAAAAAGGAAGAATTCCGAATTATCTGCTGCGTACTTTTTGTGCTTTTGCTAATGTATGTAATTTAGCTCATACAATCTGCTCGTGTGACTATACATATCTGTTTCTTTGCATATACGGTTTTACCGGCTGATCTTCATAAATATATCGATAAAGTGGCGATCGTATTTCACAACTGCAGTAGTCTCTCTGCATGTGTGTGTCTGTGTGTCATACTTGTGTTTCTATTTTTGACCTTTGTAAGCTGGAAACACTCCATGATCAAGATCATAATAGGCATTTTGATGTTGATCAATCTAGTGGAAGAGAACCCAAATCATCTCTCAATTATTGGCATCTAGTTATTTTGGTGGACTATACTGAATAGGTGCCCGATAAAATGCTTTTAGCAACTAGTTAAGCTTCAATCACTGCACCAATTTTGAAATTATTTACTCTTTAGTCGGATGATAGTGAAGATTGAAGTCATTTGGAGTTACTCTATGTGGTCCTGGAATCTTTTTATGGAGCACTGTGTTGTTTCTATTTTAGCATCACTCACTTCATCGATTTCTCAAAATAAATGGAAACGGACTTAATGGCTTGCGATTTCAATATGAACACTCAACATCTTTTAAATATGTCCAAGTCTAATATTTGCTAGTTGTCTGGAGACTCAATTTTATCTTGCGCTGAGAGAAATACCTCAAATTAAGTGATATTCAGTTTGAGTTTGTTAAGTCAATTAAAGTTTGGCTATCTGGTTTATATAGTCTTTTAGTGATCTTGAGTTACATGACATGGTATGATGTGTGGGTAATAAATCAGATGAAAGAGACTAAAGGTGGGACGAGGAAAGATAATGCTTCTAAATCTCAATCAACGGACTCCTATCCACTTGTTCTAGACATCGATGACTTTAAGGTGATGCAACAAATGTGTGTTGCTGTGTTTCTCTATAATTCTTTACACATGCAGCTAATAATTTTTGTGGCATACTTTTTTCATGCAGGGTGACTTTTCATTTGATGTTCTGTTTGGAAACTTAGTTAATAAGCTGCTGCCTTCTTATTTAGATGAAGAAATAGAGAACTCCGATGGACATGGTACACATGATGGAATGATAAATGGTCATTTTCGAACTGCTTCTAATGCTGGGAAATGGGCACAAGGGTTATCAAGCCCATTGTTTCCGGAAGTAGATTCTCTATTATCTTTGTTTAAGAATTCATGTATGCAGTTAGTTGATCTCAGGAAGCAGGTAAATGCACCTAGATATTTTTGTTGAGTTTCTCTGTTATGTTAGTGCTGAATCACCTTTCTAATGTTGATCCGTGCTCAAAGATCGATGGGAAACTAAACAATCTCAAAAAGGAAGTTTCTGCCCAAGACTCTAAGCACCGGAAGACACTATCTGAGGTTAATTTGATATCCTTTTAAGTACTTTGTTGGACATCTCGATGATTAAATGATTTTTTTAAGTTTATGTCGCAAGACATACTTCTTATACTTGGTCATTGTTTTCCATATAATACGCAGCTGGAAAAAGGTGTTGATGGCTTGTTTGACAGTTTTGCGAGGCTGGATTCGCGTATATCAAGTGTTGGCCAAACTGCTGCTAAGATAGGTGACCATCTGCAGGTAAAGCTTGTATAAATTTTAATATCCGTTTTTTAAATACAGGTCTGCAGCACTCTCCCCTGATGCCATATCGAATTATTGCATTGCACCCTAGATCACAGTTGTATTTAATTTCATCTTTTATATTTTCCAGAGTGCTGATGCTCAGCGAGAAACTGCTAGTCAGACTATAGATCTCATTAAGGTAGGGTTTTGATAAATGGGTCTTAAAAGTTCCTAAGTCCTAACTATGCCTGCAGATTAAAATTAGCCATGCGGTATTCTGTATGAGTACCACTAAGTAAATTTTATCCTGCAGTACTTGATGGAGTTCAATAGCAGCCCGGGTGACTTAATGGAACTCTCACCTCTATTCTCCGATGATAGTCGGGTAGGCGAAGCAGCTTCAATTGCACAGAAATTGAGTAAGATGTCCATTTCCTGTCAGAATTCAATTTGTTTTGAATTCATTGTACATCTGTCAAATGCATACAATTCTTGGAACCTCATCAAATTTTGTTACATGTTCTCAGGAATTTATTTTTGTGGTGTTTCACTTGCACATTAGAACATCACAGGCTGTTAATCTGTTACAGTGTCTTGTTTTTATTGTTTTGCATCTTGAAATGGTTAGTTGGTTCTGGTTTGATAAAGTCATGGGTTGTCACGTTTGATAACTCTTTGTTATTCATTAGGTATTAATGTATTATCATATCACTCAAGCCTTTCGCAAAATAATGCAATTCTGTAGTTCTTAATTCCGAAGGTCAGTTTCCTTTAAGAAAATGAAAAATTGACTGGTTGTTCTTGAGACAAGCTTCAGGACTGATGTGCATATCCTTGTCTTAGTTATTGCCTTCTGCCTACAATAACTATGCCCTTATTCTTCATCTAAATGATTTCTGAGAAATATTAATACTGAAGAAAGACAAAAGGCCAAAGAGGGAAATATGAAGACACCAAATGATTTAAACCAGCTATGGCCAAAGAGGGAAATAAGAAGACACCAAATGATTTACTCCCTCCATTCCACAATGATAGAGTAGTTTCCTTTTTCATTCTCCTAAAATATAATATGCTCCATATTAGAGATGTACACTTTTTACTCAATTATTACATGACCTAATAATGTGCATTGGTCTTCAAACCTATAGTAATAATTTCTATTGATGATCGGGTCATTGGTATTAAGGTAGGGGTATAGTTGGAAAATTGTATGTAAAATTAATGATTCAACTATATAACTACCACTTTCTTAATCTTTATGAAAGTGAAGTGTCCTATCTTTGTGTGTGAGAGAGAGAAGTACATTAATTAGCACGGGTTAGCTCATATTTGTCCTTTTGATAAGTTGATAATAAGCAAAATAGAGTGTTTCGCAAATACTCGGTATTGAATTTTGATTTCTTTGACTACAGTATTGGGGAAAGATTCACTAAAACTCAGTTTTTTTAGGAACATTTGCTGAAGAAGATATTGGAAGACAAGGCCTTGCTGTCTCTATTGGAAATGCAACAGCAAGCAGAGGTTTAGAAGTGGCAGTTTCTAACCTCCAAGAATATTGCAATGGTATATGTCTAATGTCTTATTGATTACCTTTCACAAATCTTTTTAACCTTACGCATTGACTACCTTTTGAACTAGCTTGAGTGAAGTCTATTTTTGGCCACATATATTTCCCTAAAGGCCATAATAGCAGATTAGAGTTCAGCGGCTTCATCCAACTTCAACTAGGGTTAAATCTTGTTATTGATATGCAAATGACATAAGAGATGCGAATTTATCTCTTTAGCAGTTGACATTTGTATGGACTAATACTTTGCATGTTATTTATGAGTGTAGGGCTTGTGCCCAAACATGTACAGTTTGTTATCTGATTGGAAATATAGTGTTATATCAATGCGATTATGTGGGTTTTGATTCCGACCCATAGTATATCGGTTTGTGTGATTCTAGTAAAACAAAAGGAACACTAATAACAGCTAAAAATATTGGTTTGTGATGCAGCTAAATTTAATTAGCACCCATATTCTCAATACTTGCATCATCGCCTCTGGTTCAGTTCTACTCTCAATGCTCCTTTGTCAGTAGAAAGTATCAAGTCTCCTATCCATAATTTTTTGAAATCACAGTATGTTACTTATTATTTTGATTCATTTATCATCATAGGTTTCATACATAGAACATTTTCAGATAGTCTATTTTTATGCTATGTTCCATCTTTGAATTATTAATTTCTGTTACATTTCGAAGTGTTTTTCATGTAAGAAGTTAGACACTGTACATATTTTCCCCTTGTTATAAAGTAATTTCATTTGGAGATAAGTTACCGGGTGTGTTGCATTCATGTAATTCTTGTATTTTTGTCTATTTAAAAAATACAATTTGATAATCCCTTATATTTATCAAATGACAATTGATTTTCTTGTAATATGCGCATCAAGAACTGGAAAACAGATTGTTGTCCAAATTTGATGTAGCATCGCAAAAACGGGAGCTATCTACAATGGCAGAATGTGCCAAAATTTTGTCACAGGTATTTTTTTGATAATTATTTTGAGAATTGTGTCTAGTGATACTTGTGCTTATTCAATATTCATTTAAAGAACCAGAACCGTTTTAAATAAGGAAACATTGTTGAGCCTTTGTTAGATATCCTGCACATAAGGTTAATTACTGCTTGATTTTATCACTCATTTTTGTAAATTATGTTTGTGGGTTGCATAGTCGATAAATTGCATATTTCTACATGTTTAGTATTTAATAATGCCTCTTAGAGGTTCATGTTTTCGAAACTCCCTCCCATAATTCATCTTAACATATTTGATCTGGATTGTCTATGTAAATTTGTGATGAAAATTTTATTTTTGGCATAAATGTAATTTTCTCCCCCCTCCAACCTTTCAAATATTAGTTTCTACATGTAATCTTAAAAATGCCTCTTAGAGGTTCGTGTTTTTTGAATCTTCCCTCCCAGAAAATATCTTAACATATTCAAAATGGATTTGTCTTTGTAAAATAATGATGTGAAAACAATTATTTGCCATAAATGTGAATTTCTCCCCCTCCAACCTTTCACATATTAGTTTTGGAATTCAGTTCAACAGGGGTACCAGTGCCATGCAACACTATGTGGGCTTACGACCAATGTTTGATTTGGAAGTCATGAATGCAGATGCTAGATTGGTTCTTGGTGATCCCGGTTCTCATCCTAGTCCTAACGATGTTGCCCATGGACTTTCCTCATTATATAACGAACTTACAGGTTTGAGAGACTCTACTACCCTGTAAAAATTGTAGGCCTTAAAACTTCCTCTGGTTCATATTATGACTGGCTTGCAGATACTGTACGGAAAGAAGCAGCAACAATAACAGCAGTTTTTCCTTCACCAAATGATGTCATGTCAATATTGGTCCAGGTATTTCTGCTCAACTGTTCTAGGGCTTGGGCTTCCAGCTTTCATATCTTGCCGCACATGTCTGCAGAACATCTTGCTTGCTAGGATCAGGATTGTTTCTCGGTGACCACAAACTGCAGAAAACCTGATGGATGTTGGAAGAAAAATATAAGATGTGACAAAGAATATAATAATCCTAGCATCCTATAAATTATTATTGTGCCTCAGTTTTCGCAAGTTAATATTTCCTTGATTAGGAGACTTTATAGACATGCGAAATCATGAGTAATAATTTTGGTCACTAAAATGACCAAATTACTCTTTTAAGTCTTCATCAAAGCTGCAGAATGCTTATATATTATTGTCGAATATATTCGACCCACTATAAATGTCATGTCGCCCAACTTCTCTAACAGTTCGAGCTTTTAGATGAAGCGGTTTCTAACATGGTATCAGAGCCTCAGGCTATGCCGAGGTCCTGGGTTCGACTCCCGCCAAAGGCGACTCCACCCGAATTAATTATCCACTTGTTGGGCCTCCTCAAAGAGGTTGAAATCGGCTCACAAGTGAGGGGGAGTATTGGAGAATATATTTGACCCACTATAAATGTCAACTCGCCCAACTTCTCTAACAGTTCGAGCTTTTAGATGAAGCGGTTTCTAACTTATATATATATGTGTGTGCGCGCACGCATGTGTATTCCCTCTATATAAACACGTGGCAGAATTAAAAAATGGGTATTCTAGGGAACCTTGACTGGAAGCATTCAACAAATATCATGTATATCAAATACATCTTTTGAATTTATGATTGATTCAGGGGGTAAATAATTTTTTTGAATTTACTTCCCGAATATCTATGCTCCAAGTCCTTAGGACTTTTTAGATTTTCTTGCAGTTCACAGAGAGTTTAAATTGTGAGGTTTTAGTGGTACATATACCGATTTTTTGTTTTCCAAAATGTAGCGAGTTCTGGAAGACCGTGTTCCCAAACTTCTTGAAAAATTGCTTGTACAACCATCTCTTCTTAATCCACCCACCATGGAAGAAGGCGGACTTATTTTAGTAAGTATCATATTTACCTTCTAATTGCTCATATGAATTCCATATTTAGACCCGTTAGCCATTAACCTTTCTTCATTTATTATTATCAGTATCTTAGAATGCTAGCAGTGTCATATGAAAAGACACAAGATCTTGCTAAAGATTTACACAGTGTGGGCTGCGGTGACTTGGATGTTGAAGGTACAAACATGAGAATTGTTGCTACTTCTACGAGCCAAATGGCTTCAATGTCTTACTTGGGAACTAATTTTACTGTGATTATGCTTCGTTATTTTGAATATTCAACTCACGACTAAATTGTTATCCCAGTAATAAATCCAGTTTTTAGCTGCTTGGTGTTGTCTAGTTTAACACTTTAATGTTGATGTTATTATATTCCTTGATTTTTCTTTATTTATTTAGTAAGAGACTAAGAGGTCAATATTAGAAAGTTGAAAAAAGAGACCATACTCCGAAATGTATGTTAAGAAGGCCAAAATGACCTATCAATCCCCTCACTAATTTGGGATTTTATATTGTGAAACTGAAAAAAACATATCTGTGTCGTATGTAATGCTTC
The DNA here is from genome assembly GCA_954870475.1 of Euphrasia confusa. Lineage (NCBI taxonomy): Eukaryota > Viridiplantae > Streptophyta > Magnoliopsida > Lamiales > Orobanchaceae > Euphrasia > Euphrasia confusa. The sequence goes on from OX940956.1 coordinate 11,139,545, forward strand.
ATTTGGCAAAGCAAACAAATATAAACATACTCCTGTTGAAGAAAACCCTTATAAGTAACTGCTAACAGCTAGCAAATATGTTTGTGTTCAATTTGGCTTCATAAGGGCTAGCTCTTTTGGACCATTTTACGTTTTTTAAATGGGAGTATGTGATATTGGCACGATTGCAGTGACATTTACCTAAATGATGCTTTTATATATTGGTCAGGCCTAACAGAGTCTCTATTTCTTCATCACAAAGATATATACATAGAGTATGAGCAGGCTTCTCTCAGGCAACTATTTAAATTAAAGGTGTGCATAAATCTTGATCACCATTTCTATCCAATTTTCATTCTTATCCTGGTAGCCTTATTGACTGCATTTAGTTTTATGAATTTCCCTTCATGAATTCTGTTTCAAATCCAAATCATTGCTGTTAATCAGATGGAGGAACAGCGCGCCGGAAGTCAACTGTCCGCTGAATCTACGGGGAGCATTGGGCGTGCGAGGGGAGCTTCCATATCATCTTTTCAGCAGGAGATATCCATAACTGTGGTGACTGAGTTTGTACGCTGGAATGAAGAAGCTATTTCTAGGTGCACTTTGTTTTCATCACAGGTATGTATGTATGTATGTATGTATGTGTGTATGCCTTCTAAGTTGGGTATGATACCTTGATAATTGCTATGACGAACTCGGCTGATAAACTGCTAACTTTTTTGAGTCTGTAGAATAATATATAATCTTCAAACTTGTATTGTATAGACTGAATAATTGGGTGTCTATAGGGAGGTTAGTGTGATAGAATTCAGTTCTGATCACTATTATACTATATATAGAGTCCCTTAGTATTGTGAATGAGGTGACTTAGTTTTATTATCTTATTTTCTTTGTTGTTTTCCTATTTACCTTTTTTCTTTCCTGATCATAAGGTGGGTTATGTAAGCTTCAATCACTTGCTCGGGCTTCGTTTATTTTATTTCTTGTTTATTTCTATAAGTGACAAAGCAGATGCATATGGTGCATGTCGTGATTGTTGTCCCCTGTTTTTCTTTTCCACCTTTCCTCTCTGATATTGTATATCTTATGTTGCATCAATTATTATTTATTCGTAACAATTGTTTGTTAGTACATGCACAACCATGATTGGGTCCAAAACTCTCTGCCTAAGCGATTGAATACGTTTTCATATTGCTCAGTTTGAGCTAATTATGCTTAGTTGCATAGGTTCAGTGTCTGTGATTTCTACCTATTTTCTGTTAGATTTACTTTTATTTGTTGACCACAAAATGGAAAAATTGATATCAAGTAGAAACCTCCATATATCACATGACCACTCTAAAAGGCACTAGGCAATGGTCTAACGCCTGGACAGACTAGGTGTTTACTAGGGAATTTGCCTTTTCTAAGAAAGATATTTTCTGTTCAAATGCTGTGGATTTTGGTACTAAGTGTTAGTTTTAGTAGTTGGTTCATATTCATACATTCATAGCTTATCGAATATTATTTTTCATTTTTCTAGCCTCCCACACTTGCTGCCAATGTACGGCCTGTTTTCACATGCCTTTTGGACCAGGTGAGGTTTGCAGTTTCATTTCATGTCCCGAGCTACTATTTATTAGTGATAATAATAAATTGTTGTATTAACTATTTTCTTGCAACCTATTTCCATCCCTTCACGTACTTTAGGTCAGTTTGTATATCACAGAAGGCCTGGAGAGAGCTCGAGATGGCCTGACTGAAGCTGCAGCATTGAGGGAACGATTTGTTTTGGGTCGAAGAGTTGCAGCTGCAGCTGCTTCAGCTGTAATTACCCAATCACTTTTATTTATTTGCCTATTTAACTTGTGCTATTTTTTTAATTCTTTTATATTAATGAGTAATAGCCTTGCTAGAAGGTTATAAAGAGAACGATATTCCTTCTTTATACCATGTAGGCAGAATCTGCTGCAGCAGCTGGTGAAAGCAGTATCAGATCTTTCATGGTTGCCGTACAGCGTTGTGGAAGTAGCGTGGCTATTGTTCAGCAAGTATGTTTACTTTGTTAATTTTAATTCTCTTTGGCAGACATTGACCATCATAATTGTTATAAAGTTAAATAGATCAAGTCCTCATTTTGTAGTATTTTGCGAACTCGATTTCTCGACTTTTACTACCCGTGGATGCTGCCCATGCTGCTTCCTGTGAAGAAATGGCCACATCAATGGCCGGTGCAGAAGGTGCTGCTTACAAGGGGCTTCAGCAGTGCATTGAAACAGTGATTGCCGAGGTTTGTAGTTTAACTTTATTCCCGATGTTTGAGTTAATGTATAACTGTATGAGGTATATCCATTCCACCCGAGCTAGAACCAGTGGACTGGTTGCAGTAATCTGCTTGAAGTCTTGGCTTGGCTATCTGTTTTCCAATGCCTGCTTCCTGTGAAGAAATGTCTTTCCAATTAGTACTACTTATGATTTCTTTGTTTTCATTTCCAAAATGGTCTATTTTCCTTTTCCAACTATTCATAAAAATTATATCATGTTTATAATTTTTCCATAACCTATTAATCACATCTCATTTTTTGATGTGGAGCCCAACACTATCTACTTCAAATATTACTATATTTAAATTTCTATCAAACTATGGGACCAATAGTATCTTCTTAAAGTATTACTCCCCCAGTATCATTAAATTCCCACTCTTCTTTTTTGTATGTCCTTTAAGTTAACTCAAAATGAAAAATAAATCTCACAATTATAACTCGCACTATATACACTTATTTATACCTTATGTAATTATTTTTCTGTTATTGTTTTCAATAGTCATCACAATTCCTAATTGTTATAAAGTCGATTTACCAATTCTGTCCCTGACTTCATACTTTTGTAGGATGGAAAGAGTATATCGAACTAATGGGTCCCACCACCTACTCTCTTATTCATATTAATTTAATTAAAATATTTTAAGTGAACCCACCGCCATCTTTCAAATTATTTATGTAGAGAAAAAATCATTTCAAACCATAAATATCAAGTTCATATATTATCACACTTTTAATTGGACATATAATTAACCATACAAGACCTTTGATCTTGAGCTAACTGATCCTTGAGATTGTTGAAGGTCGATCGACTGCTTTCAGCTGAACAAAAAGCAACAGACTATCGATCACCTGATGATGGCTTTGGTCCCGATCATCGACCAACTAGTGCGTGCACAAGGTGTGGAGTCTATTTAGATGTTAAATGTAATGAGTTAAAAAGTTTTTTTGGTGCCATATTTTACAAAGTATCATCTGAATACATTTCTGCATTTTCATAGTCGATCTTCTGAATGTCTTTATCTTCCTATTTCATCATCATTGTTCAATGTTACCACACGTGGCGACATAAATTTTTTTTTTAAACATATCACATCTTTTTCTGATATCAGGGTTGTTGCTTATCTATCTCGGGTGCTTGAGTCTGCTTTCACAGCTCTTGAAGGTCTAAACAAACAAGCTTTTCTTACTGAACTGGTATGTATATCAGCAGCCCAACGACATTGGTTTAAAAAGATTCTTGCTTGACTTTGACACATAATCTATGTTTTCGGTTATATTTGCCTGGACTGGTGTTCGGCCTAAATATGTCACTAAAATGGCGGATTTTCAACTTTTAACATAGTGCATTTCATGTTCTTTCTTCATCTTTCTGAAATATGTATTAAATGGGTTTTAACACTGGAGCACATGAAATGCTAATTGCCTATTCATTATAAAGGCACCGATAATTACTTTTTTCATACAACAATGAATTACATGAATGACTTCATTCATTCTATGATCTAAAAATTTCCTTTACAATTTCATCATTTTAAAAATGCATTATTTACTAATTACGACGATCAAATCACATACGTAAAATAGTAAACCAAAATTGTATGTATTCCTATCCAAACTCCAAAGTAACAAAAGTACGTAGTTCTCTGAGAAGTGGATGAATAGAAATATGTTGGTGCATTGAAAATAGAATAAATGAATGTTTACTCTCCATTGTGATTTTTTTTATAAATTTATTTATTTAGAGACGAAACATTGATTTTCAGATTATTAAAAAGAACTGTTGTACGGTTGATGCACCTTTCTTCAATCTTATAAAACAAAAAACTTTAGGATTTAAAACTATGAGACACTTAGAGAGTTTTGTGAAACTTGTTCTGGCATTTGAACTTTGAGCTATGATGGACCCCCAAACCCTAGTTGTCTGTATCTGAAGCTTCATGGGTCAATTTGACAGTAAAGACAAATGATTTTTTTTTTTTGGTGTGGTTGAACATTCTGAAGTTTGTTATTTACATGGGGCTTTGACAATGATAACTCGATGGTTGGCCTTTTCAGGGAAATCGCTTGCATAAAGCGCTGATGAATCATTGGCAAAAGTTCACCTTTAATCCAAGGTAATGTACAAGAAAGAAAACCGAGGACTTTAAAAAATACTCCTGAAATTTTATTGTCTTACATACTGCCTTCTTTACAAGATAAAAACATTTAAAAATCACTTGTTACGTCTTTTGACACCCTTGAATTTAAAAATCACGTGCCACTAGGAGTATAATCTTGAAAAGTTTCCTGGATTTTTCTTTAGCAATTAGGTCAAACCTCAAGGGTGTTTTTTTGTAATCATCCCTAACCAGAAATTCTGGTTATAAATCCTCATCAATCAATTAATTAGTGGCTATTCAGTTAGTATATGATTTGTGAACCCATCAAACATGAAGTAAACTACCTCACCTTTACTCTCTTTCTGATTACGTCTACGCTGTTTTTTTTTTATTTCCCTCTTTTATTTTTAAATCCTAAAATTTTCATTACATGTCGGTATCTGCAGTGGAGGGCTGCGACTTAAGCGCGATATAACTGAGTATGGAGAGTTTTTACGCAGTTTTAATGCTCCAACCGTAGATGAGAAGTTTGAACTGCTGAGCATGTATGTAATAACTTCATTTTGTATTCACTTCATCTTATCCACCTGATAAAATAAAACAAAACCAAGCTAAAATTATCTGCCACAAATTCTTCTACAGAATGGCAAATGTCTTTATTGTTGCTCCCGAAAGTCTATCATCTCTATTTGAGGGAACACCGAGCATTCGAAAAGATTCCCAAAGGTACAGACATTCTGAATTGTATCTACACTAAACACAGACTACACTTGCTAACGTGTAGGACTGTTCGATAATACTTTCCACTGTAGGTCAATTTATGCCATTGCATGATTACATCTAGAGTTCTTAATATCCCTTAGTTTAGCATATATTAAAACAAACAGTTAAATCTTTCAAAATTACAGAAACATTTTAACATATTACCAACATCTCTTGAGGTACAATTTGTGAAAAATAGGAACATTATCGTTTTTTTGTTTCTAGATTTTGTTTGTGTAATTTATCAGAACCTCAATGGTATTTTTACAACGTGCGCACTATACATGCCTTTTATTTTGATGTCTACTAAAGGCTAACCATTATTTTTATATGATGCCATTAAAATATGGCGGCAAAATCAGGTTTATTCAGCTCAGAGATGACTACAGGAGTGCAAAGCTGGCAACTCGGCTCAGCTCTTTGTGGCCTAGCTCCTAGCTTAATTGATGAACAAATATGTCCTCTAATAGAGATGTGCACAATTGATTTAGTTATTTGTTCACACAAAGTCGGTTACATGAATTCATCCTTATGTCCTTAGAAATTTTGCTTCTATTCGTTTTTAAAAGTCGAAAGTTGCAAATCTACGCAATATTATGTCAAGGATGCTTAACTCGTTGGCCCAAGCAGTGCTCCTAGTTTAGTTAGGTTTTGTCCTCTAACAAGGGTTAGCTTTCATATTTATTCTGTTTGTATTTAAGGACCCTTATTTGTTACAATGAATTATTACACAAACCTAAATAAAAATTTATTGAAGTTGTCTTTGCGAAAAGTGTACCGTTTTTTAAGTTAGAAGTATTATACTCCCTCGTATTCATTATACATGTCGTTCTATGTTTTTTTTATTTTTTACATTTAAATTGACGTTTTACATTTTTTATCCTTATATACCCTTTTTCAATAAGGCATTTTAATTATTAATACATTGGGAGTGATTTTAAGATTAAATAAAGATGATTTGTATAGATTTATTAAATTTAAAATTTATGCAATTAATAAGGTTATATTAGGTATAATATATGTACATTAATAACCGTACAAATCACAAAATCGACAGTTAAAAAGAACATGAGGGAGTTTGTGTTGAATAATTTATGGATTTTGATGTGTAGAATGAGATCATGTTTCAGATAGCAGTTTGTGTAAAAAAATCATTAAAGAAGGGGAAATGTAATGATAGTTTTAGAAACAATGAATAAAGAGGCCAGAAAACAAAACCAAGACAGAAAAGTAATAGCTATGGCTACATGATACTGCATTTCAGAAACTGAAGGCATCCAACGCAAAATCTTGAACTGCACAAAACTACTACGTTATACATCTCCTTGTATAGGCAAATTCTTGTTATACACTCGTTACAGCCCTCAACCCTCTTTTCTAAATGAAAAGTATAGTACATATATACACCACAATCGTTTTTCACATACATACGCACAGAAAAAGAAATGCATGGTACATCAAACTGTGAGAGAAAAAGAAAGACCGCTTTCCCCTGTAGTATTGGATATACCAGGGGAACCTTCTTGTTTTTGTGCTGCAAAATTGCCGAACGAGAAGCTAATCTATGTCCCCATGAGGTCCGAAGGTTTTGTATGCTGTTAGCATCTAGATAGAGTAGTAGGATCAGTTGTAAGTACTTTTATTGTCAAGGTGATGGTATTGTATTATATGCGTTCTCAAACTACTGTCATGAACCTGCAATTTGAATCCAGGAAAAGGTTAACATGTGATCATGAATCAAGGTTTAATTTGAAAAAAAAAAAAACAGCTTTTGAATTTATCTACAAAATTCTAATGGGTTACCTGCATGGCTGCTAACGAGGAAATACAATCTGTGCATTGTTCGAGTAAAGCTCGTTCTTTGGCAGCCACTTTCGCGAGTTCGATGACTACGGAGTTCACTTCCTCCACCTGAAAAATAGTTTAACATTGAGAGTCATTCATCTATTATTTCTGCTCTTGCGCCACAACAAAATTATTTTCTTAAAAGCAGAACCTATTTTCGTTTTCATTATCGTAGCAAATCCTGTATATGTAGAATTTAGAAGGTCAATATTTTTCCTACTCATCAATATATTACCATTGGAAGAAGCCAACATATAGAAGATGTCATTGTTTGCATCACATCAAGAGCCGAGGCCGTAGCATCCTTCAAGCTTTGGACATTGGCCTATCAAAATTTATAAACATTCAAATTCATTAAATCATCTGATATATATATATATATATATATATATATATATATATATATATATATATATATATATATATATATATATATATATATATATATATATATATGCTTTATGGTGATGGAAGAAGATGTGTACAATTGCTCCTCCGACAACCGGAAGACGAAGAGTGCTGGCCTTTAACGCTTGGATAGCTCCAAGCAAAGAAACTGAGTGATCTTTTTCCATAGAAGCCCAATCTTCCAACAACCTCATCTACATGGAAACAAATGATCAATTTTTTTTTGCCATATAAGGAAATGTGTCATAACTTCTAGAAGAAACCTACATTACAAAAATGGAAACAGTGAATAGGGCTTTACTTGTCCTCTTAGAATGGAAGCTAGTTTCAGCTTTTGCCTCATCAATTGCAATCTGTGTCTTTTTTTGGTGACGGTATCGCGCAGGTCTGAGATAGCTATCCACGCATTCCATAGATTTTTCTGGTACAAAATGGAAATTTAATTCACAAACTCAACTAAAACAAAATAATAACTTAGTAACCAAGTACTGGTGTGTGAATTACAGGAAAAATTAAGCAAATCACAAGTATCTCGGAAAGCGCTTTTTTTTCCTTATGGAAATGATAGGTGATCCCAATTAAATGTATTAGAACACCCACTGTCCCACCTCCAAAAACAACGAAAAAAAATTGAAGACTAGATTTTTCCATCCAAATCACTGTCATCATGATAAACAAATCTTGCAAAATGCACACGATTTTAGTATGGTTCTGATTGCTAGATTCTCCTGAATTGAATGACTTTTTAATTAACAAAACATTGTTTCAAGACATCAATACTATCCACAATATCATAGAACCAAAAGAAGTATTCTAGAAAAATTTGTAATAGGTTGTTCAGCAAGATAACATCCAAGAGTCGTTGCACCTTCCCCCAAAACTCTACGTTATTATTTAATAAAAACTAAAAACGAACAAAATTTAATGACCGATCTGGACCATGATAAAAAAAAACGTGCATTGTGATACGAAAATATAATCACCATCTTAGCCAAGTACCCTAAAGCTCGAAGTAGCTTGATCATATATTCATATGCTAGTTATGCATTCTAATGAGTTACAGACTTCATATCCTATAAGGGGTTTCCTCTACTAGAATTCTCATTCTGTTTTTTTTTTTCTCGTTTTTGAACAAAGGTTCTATGTTCTTTCAATAAACGAACATTTAGGTGATGCAGCAGAAAGCTTTAATATAACACAAGAGTAAGCCCACCTAGTATGATTCATCCACAATCTTCGAAGGTATTAATTAATTTAGTTCTAAAATATAACATATCTTCCTCGAGCACTTTTTACATATACAAATCTGCATATCCCGAAATATAATACTCACGTCCAGCTGAAAGTGTCTCAATTTAACAAAAATAAATTAGATCTTTAGTGACAGATAATATATAGGTACTCCCTCTGTCCCATTCAATGGTCTTGTTTCTTTCGGAAAATAATATTGTTCATTTTTTATTAATTAAAAAGTTAGTTAATAACTACCAGTTACCACCACACAAATCCATTACAAACGTAAAATATTATTTTCCAAAAGAAACAACACCATTGAATGGGACAGAGGGAGTACCTATATACTACTTATTTGTCACTAAAGATCTAATTTATTTTTGTTTAAATTGACCGCTCCATTATGCAACGTACTCAAATGCAAACAGACTTTGTTTGGTATCAGTCCCATTCCTATTTTCTTAAAACACAGTTCTCGTGAAAGGCAAAAGCTGCTAAGCATTTTCAAAGTAAAAGGAAAAAACATTCTACACACTGTATCCGGAGAATTTAACTCCATATCCATAAACATAATTCCGTATAGAACAAGTACACCAAAATTGCAATCTAACTTCACAGCATCAATTCAACCAAACCAAGCACGTCTTTCATGTTCTCAAGTCCATAACATGGAAACTCTTATTTCTAATATCCAAATATAAATTCTCAAAACAACCATAAAAGGAAAACTCACCTCAGCACTGTGTTTCTGCACACACAAGACTTCCTCGGTCCTCCCATTCACAAACCGCCACTGCAAGTGCCGATTATACAATAATCTCAAAAAGTGTGCATCGAAAATCCGGCTCTCCCCGACTTTCCCCCTCTTAACATCGACCGCAAAACTCAAAACAGAAGGTGTCTCGAGAAAACTGTTACAAATTGTGCTGACAGCGTTTTTTATCCGCGACGGACTGTGAGCCCGCAAAGGGGACGACACCATAAGTTTCCCGGGCGATGCGGGTCTGCCAGCCCCGCGGATGGGGGATGGCATTCTTCTTGGGGACGATAACAACTGTGCCTCCCCTGAATACCTCTTCGATTTTGGTGGCACAATGAGTTTTGAGCCCGGGCTCATCGATAGAGGTGAACCCAGATCCTGAAGCCTCCTGAGACGACCATTCGTCTCCTGCCAAAACCTAGCTGGGACAGCTATCCCACGAAGCCCAGGCCCATTCGGACCGCATTCTTGGGCTCCCGAAGTGCTGTCGGAGGAAACACTATCGGAATCGGATGTGATTAGATCATTAATAACCGAATTTGCCAAATCGAGAGTTGGCATTCCATTACCGGATCCGATTAGCTTATTCTGATTCTTCTCCATACAGTAATCTAAGCTTTTTGACAATGGGTTAGAGGCGACAGCTCGGTTTCTGGCTGGCCATCGGTGGTGTTGATCGGATGGCTTAGAATTCTCAACATGATCTCCTCCTCCTCCTCCTCCTCTCGACGGAGTAATATTCCTCCGCCTCTCGGGCGTCCCTTTTCTCAGGCTACTCAAATTAGGCGAAGGTGGGGTCACCTTGGTTTTACTAACGGGCAAAGAAAAAGCTCCTCCTTGAAAGGAAACGGATAAGCTCCGCGTGGAGGTAACGAGAAGCTTCGTGGCAGCTGAGACTTCGGTGGTGTTTCCGTTTTTGGGAACGAGATCGGGCAACAGTGGTCTCGCCGCTGCAGGAGACGCTGTTCGTCGGCGGTCGGCGGATACAGACCTTTTGGGAGCTACAGAGGGCGTCTTTAAAGAGGAATTCGAGTTCCTTGAAACTAGAGGGGACGGGAACCTTCTGGGAGTGGGAAAGGAAGAAGAGGAGGATGAAGACGAGGAAATCGAGGACGAATTCGATGTAGAAGTTGAAGAGGTCGAAGGGGACGACATGTATCTCGAAGAGACGACTCTCGATTTGGGTTTTCTTCGATTACTGTTATCGTCGTTATGATTCGAGACCCCATTGCTGTTGTTATCCCTCTCAGACGGCAACAATGGCGGCCTTCCAGAACATTCGTCGGCGGTTTTGGGATTTTGTGGGTCCGAAGAAGCAGCAGCAGCAGCCACCATTGTCGACAACTCAAGAAACACGCATGCACACAAATCAAGACACGGAAATGGAAGAATCGAAAGTCTCACATTGCGAAATTTGATGACGAATTATTGGATTTTCGCAGAAGCCCTTTTTCGTGTGAGGATTCGAAAACCTCGGATTCCCTCTACAAGAGGCAGATCAATGGATCCCGCAGCAGCTAAAAAAAACAACCAAAATGGGTCTTCGAGAATCGAGATTTACCACAATCTGTTCCCGAGATTTCCTAAATCTGAAGAAAAAACAGCGCCCCTTTTTTGTTTTTCCGGCTTGAAGGTGGAGAGAGAAAGTATGCGTGTAGAGTGTAGTGGGTGTGTTTGTGGTGGGGAGTGAAAATTTGGGGGGCAGAGTGCAATTAAGCAAGTGATGAGGTGGGGTTTGGGGTTTAGTGAAACTTTGGAGAGACGTTACGCTAACCTTAATTATTTTTATAATCATGTTTTAAGGAATTTTCAGTCCTTCTCAGTGGTGGATATTTTTGGTGGGGCACTGTAAAGGAAAGCATACCACCGGCCCACATATATGAATTGTAACCCAATGCCAAATTTTGCATTTCTTTTGTCCCTCACAACGATTACAATTAAAAATTTTTTGTTTTTTTTTATATTTTTGTTTTAATAAATAAAAGACTTCATTTCAAACCAAAATTAAGCTCGCAATTAGTTACCACGGAATTACTAAATCTACATGTAAATTAGTATTTAAAGTAAAAAAATTATTATTTTTAAATATATTTATGTGTTTATTTAAAAATAATGTGTTTATTATTCTGATGTTCTCCCGAAATCAATCATATATCAACCTAGGGATAGGAGTGAACATAGAACATGAACATGAACATGAAACATTATTATAATTAAGTTGATCATAGGTTAACATGAACATTATTAATTACAAGTTCAACATGAAGTGATTGTGTTAAAACACATCTTGTTTGTCTCCCAAAACCTATACAAGTGACCTACTAGTTGTAGAATAGTCTATCTTTTACCTTTTGAAGTCACTTTGATTGACTACATTTCACATTTGTGAATTTACTATTCTATCTTTGATTCACATCTTAGAAAAGATAGTGAAAGAACAATATTTTCATGAAAGATAAATAATGCTTGCGTAAAATATATTTATGATGTCATACATTAATTCGAGAAGATATATAGTACTACTTCCGTCTCACAATAATGATTACTTATTTGTTCAACACTAATGGTCATTGCTAGTCAACATTAACTTTTTTAGTGCGTACAATATATATGATAAATAGTATACAAAAATTATGAAAAAATAACTAAAATAAAATTTAACTATTAAATTTTATTTTAGTTATGTTTCATAATTTTTTATACTTATTTATTATATTTATTGTGGGACAGACGGAGTATATGTGATCGGGTATGGAGATTAAAAAAATAATGTTTTTTAAGTAAAAATTTATTTTTAAATTAATAAAATAAGTAGTTGAGAATAATATTTTTAAAAATAGGTATATATATATATATATATATATATATATATATATATATATATATATCTTTTTAAATGAACAAATAAAAATAATAATTTCCTTAAATGGAATGTGGTCATTGATAACAAAGAAAATATGATCATTTTTATGGAACTAGTAGTAAAGAATGATCAATAATATTTTCAAAAAATGTAAACAATTAATGCACAAAAATAAAGTATGACGTCATCCCTTCCTGTATCACGTTTGTATGCGATAAAGTATACAACGTCCTATATGGTTCTATTAGTGATATAGATCGTAAAATACAATACATGCAACAAAATTAATTAGTCCCACAGTCCAATAGACGATGAGCTCAACCACTTCCACCGAGGCATTGCAAAACGTCGGTCTTGATGGTCAATTGGTGGACGAAACATCGTCATCACGTCAAAGCATTTCCGAGAATGCAATAAGGCAATGACGGCGGTTGTTTATGGTCGACGGTGATGTCCTTCCCGACTTGAGGACATGCACATGCAACTTACTATCCCCTAATTATCCCTTAATTAATTAAGCCAAGATCACCATAATTTAAACTCACAACTATTTGGTTTTTGCCAACTTCAAAACACGGTGAACATTGCATAGTACTCTATTATGATTTATGAGTTTTGTACCATTGCATTCTAATTACTCACAAATTGGGGAAATTGTTTTGTATTTCGATTGTCTTCGTCTATTGATTTTTTTATTGATCATAGTAATTGTACGTAAGCTCGATCATTTTGGTGATCAACAAATTAATGTACCATTTTTGGATAGAATAATGACTAACCAACAGCAATTTGGTTAAATTAAACTTGATTCAGCTTTAACAATGTGTGATTGAATTCGATCACTTGAGTGTATTTAAAGTCTCGGGACTTGAATAATATACTTGAATAATTAAATATATAAACGGTAAAAAAATGCAATTTAAATTGTTTCAACAAACATTTTTTTTTTTACAATGAAATAGAGTAAAATAATAAGTAACCACACGTTGCAAAACCCAAACTTATTGCACTTAAGCGATCGAAATGATTGATTAACAAAGTGATAGAGTGCTGGTTGGAAAGCTTAAAGCTCATCAACCATGTGACGTAAAGAACACACTTAGGTGCAATCACTTCTAAAGTAGCACATCCATCATTTAATCACGTTTGCTAGATTAGTTAACTCACAATTAAGAAATGGAATATATATTGATTACCTAAGCATAATTGCAATTTCTTGTTAATATAGTACCAATGTTTAGGTGATCACGAATCATATTAGGCATTGGTGATTCACATGCTACTTCTGTCCCAAAGCAATGATCACATTTTTTTCATAAATAACAAAAAAAATGTAACTATTAATATGAGATAGAAAGAGTATAATATATTTGATCCAATGGTCCTACTTCAAAATCGTATATCATAATAAAATGTTTTTTATTTTTCTTAATTATCAGAGCTAGCCATTTTGATAGAAAAGTGAGACACTACATAAAGTATTTTTTGTGTATGCAAATTATCGGGTCAAAATGAATATTTTTTATAATATATATATATATATATATATATATATATATATATATATATATATATATATATATATATATATATATATATATGTGACACTACTGATTATGAGATCCGCTCTTGGAACATGACCATTTGAGATATTATTTATGTAATTCACAACTATCGTGTTAATAAATTCGCGTTCGAATCTCCGCTTGAAAAGCATACGAAATCACAAACGAATAATACGCAAAAATAAAGAGACATAAAATTTATAGTAGTTCACCCGTTAACGAGGGCTACGCCCACTTTACCGCTACAATTTCTTTTACTAGAACAATTATAGAGCTCAATTACACGCTTTATAATGTTATAATCTTAATTCTAGTGTTCGGGTCCGTTAAGTTTGTTGTTATCAAAACTGCAAAAAATGGACACGAGCAAACCGATCAGGCCATTATTTACCATTGCCGTGTGACTATGATCAATAGTTTGGTGTGAGAACAGAGTAGATAACAATTTCCAAATAGATAAATATCTTAAAAACTATAAATTAAGAAAATAGGAACACTTTCACGGTTTTTTTTTTTTTCAAGGAGCTCTGAATGTTGCTAGTTACGTACGAGCGATTCAAATATAATGTACAAGTTCTCTTTGTTTTGCATTCAATTCGAAGCACAGTCACCCTCACAATAGTCATGGAGTTGAGAAGGCTGAGCAAGTGCTCGAGGGAGTGGGAGAGAAAAGAAATTAAAATTAAAATTATATTTTAATAAGAAAAAATACTTAAAATTTTAATTTTACTTTTTCTTTCTTTCTTAAAATATGTTCTTTTTTCCTTTTTTTTCATAAAAAATTGAAATTTAATAATTTTTAAATTTTTTGTGTCAAGATAAATATAAGTAGGAGAACTGAGAGAATATTATTTTTATTAAATTAGATAAAAATTAATGACAAATATGTTTTAAAAAAAAAAGTACAATGGTTATAAGTAAAATTAAGAAAAAAAATTAAAGTATTAGTGTTATATTTTGGTGAAATATATCTCGAAATACGTAAAAAAAATGTAAAAATAATGAATGATGGAAAATGAATAGTACTCCGTATATAATTTAATTTTTTATTTTTCTTATTTAATTTAACTCAATTCAATTAAATTGGTACTATACTATATATATATACAACGTATAGTACCGTTATTTTGAAAGGTTGTACGTAGGGTAGGGGTCACGCTAAAGTGTGGGCTTCCGATGACATGACGTTTGGTTATTGAGACGTACATTTTGAATCACACGATTTCACTCAAATCTTCTACGTACTGTTCTGAACTTGTAGTGGTGGTACACCGTACATATGGAGAAGCCAAATCAAATCACCGGTCCATACATAAAACATGGGTCATCATTGTACTGGTCTCAAATTTATAATGCAAACCTGTTGAGTATGGAGGCCGATTCACGCCGAGAAGACGAGAAAAACGACGACGGGAGAAACGGCGGTCGCCGGAGGAGTTCCGGCGATCGCAGGCCGAGTTTGGCGGGCGCCAAATGGGTTTCGGCGAGCGCCGAAACCGGGAGAAACAGGCCAGAATATCTGCCAGGTTTTGGGCCCTTTCGGCGGGCGCCAAACCATCTCCGGCGGTCGCTGAAAGCTTTCGGCGGGCGCCGAAAGCAAAACGGCGGTCGCCGTTTTGAGATTTCTGGCAGCGCGGAATTTCTTGTCCCCCAAGTTTTATTCCCCCTATTTAAACTCTATATGCGTGAATAATAGGGTTAACACCTCCAGAAAGTCTAGAATCAATTATAGCATTACAAAGTCGTGTAATCGAGTCTGATAATTATTCTAGTGAATTATTGCAGCGGCAAGAGTGGACGTAGCCCTCGTTAACGGGTGAACCACTATAAATCTTCGTGTCTCTTTTATTCCGTATTTTTCGTTCTTGTTTGTTCGTATTGCTTTTCAGGCGGGGACTTCGGACGCGAATTTCTCAACAACTGGTATCAGAGCGCTAGGGTTATAGCGATCGGGGAAAAGCGATGACGGACACCACAACCTCGTTCGAGGTTACGAAATTTGACGGGAATAACTATGGACACTGGAAGATGCAGATCGAGGACTACCTTTATGGGAAGCGGCTCAGAATTCCTTTGAAGGGTAGACCGGAGAAGATCACGGATGACGAGGAATGGGAAAGCCTCGACAGGCAGGTGTTGGGATTGATACGTTTGTCTCTTGCCTCAAACGTGTCATTCAATGTGCGCTTAATTCCCACAACCAAAGGTTTGATGGCTGCCCTATCGAACATGTACGAGCAACCTTCAGCGAACAACAAGGTGTATCTCATGAAGCAGTTGTTCAACCTGAAGATGTCGGACAATGCAAACGCAGCCAACCACATAAACGAGCTAAATTCCATCTTGGATAAGTTGAAAGGAGTCGGGGTGAACTTCGATGACGAAATTTACGCCTTGTGCCTACTTGCGTCTCTGCCGGATAGTTGGGAGCCCATGCGGGCAGCTGTTAGCAACTCTATGGGGAAGGAGAATCTGCAGTTCTCCGAAGTTAGAGATAAGATCCTTGCCGAGGAAATCCGGAGAAAAGATTTCAAGGGAAAGTCTCCCAGTTCGGCCTTGAGTGTAGAAAGCCGGGGGAGAAACTCGGGCAGGAATGCTAACAGGAACAGAGGGAGATCCAAGTCTAGGAATGGAAGAGATAGCTCGAGGTCCGAGGATAATGAGTGCTGGAATTATGGGAAGACGGGGCACTTCAAGAGGGATTGTCGCTCTCGGGGGAAGAACGACAACAAGAAGAAGGGAACCGCCAATGCGGTGGTGCAGGAGGATGACGACGATGGGGACGTCCTCCTCTGTTCGGTCGACTCACCGATCGATTCTTGGGTGCTGGACTCAGGGGCTTCTTTCCATACTACTGCACAACGAGAGGTAATGTTGAATTATGTCTCGGGTGACTATGGAAAGGTTTTTCTTGCAGATGACGAGCCACTCGATATAGTCGGGATGGGAGATATCAACCTAAAGCTGTCTAACGGGCAAACCTGGAAGATTACCAAGGTCAAACATGTGCCGGGATTGATGAGGAACCTAATTTCGGTGGGCCAACTTGATAATGATGGCTACCGGACGTCATTTGGAGATGGGTCGTGGAAGGTTTCGAGGAACGCCATGACCATTGCTCGAGGTCATAAGACGGGCACACTTTATTTGACGACGAGCATGAGGGACTTGATTGATGTTGTTGATGGCACCCAGAAGACCGAGTTGTGGCATTGCAGGCTGGGGCACATGAGTGAGAAAGGGATGAAGATCATGGCAAAGAACGGGCTGCTGCCCGAACTAAAGGCAATTGAGTCTCACACGTGCGAGAGCTGCATTCTTGGAAAGTAGAAACGAGTGAGTTTTTCCAAAGGTGGAAGGGAGCCCAAGGCGGAGAAGCTGGAACTAGTACACACGGATGTTTGGGGGCCAGCTCCCGTCGCCTCACTCGGAGGGTCACTCTACTATGTTACCTTCATCGATGACTCCACACGGAAGGTATGGGTATACTTCATGAAAAATAAGAGTGACGTGTTCTCTATTTTCAGGAAATGGAAAGCCGAGGTTGAGAATGAAACAAATCTCAAGGTGAAGTGTTTGAGGTCCGACAACGGAGGTGAGTACGTTGACGCCGACTTCAAACAGTTTTGTGTCGAGAGTGGGATCAAGATGGTGAAGACTATTCCGGGGACCCCACAACAGAACGGAATAGCAGAGCGAATGAACAGGACGCTAAATGAGAAGGCCCGGAGTATGCGGTTACATTCGGGGATGCCTAAGATGTTTTGGGCATATGCCATCGACATGGCAGCTCATTTGATCAACAGAGCACCGTCGGTTCCTTTGGAATATCGGATTCCTGAGGAGGTTTGGAGTGGGAAGAAGCTGAATCTGTCCTACTTGAGGGTGTTCGGGTGTCTGGCGTATGTCCATATCGACGAAGCTGCTCGTAGCAAGCTTGATCCTAAATCCAAGAAGTGCTTCTTCATTGGATATGGCGGCACGGAGTTCGGGTACCGATTTTGGGATGTCGAAAATCATAAGGTGATCCGAAGCAGAAATGTGATCTTCAACGAGGCGGTCTTGGTCTTGTACAAGAGTAAAGGCGAGGTTGTTGAAGAAAGCATTGATCCCGTGGGAGGCACGGAGGAGGTTCCGGTAAAGGTCGTGGAGACCAAGAAGATCGAGGAGGACAACAAAAGCAGCGAGGATGAGCAAGATGAAAATGCTCATCCCAACATCGATCCAGTTACACCGAAGCCATGGAGGTCGACTAGGGTAAGAAGACCTCCTCATAAGTTTTCACCTTCCCTTAACTATATTTTGCTGACTGATAGGGGTGAGCCGGAGAGCTACACCGAAGCTATACAAGCAAGGGATTCGATCAAGTGGGAGTCTGCCATGAAATAGGAGATGAGCTCATTGATGTCGAATCAGACTTGGGAACTAGCCGAGCTTCCGAAGGAGAAGAAGGCCTTGCACAATAAATGGGTCTTCCGGGCAAAGGAAGAGCATGATGGAAGCGTTCGGTACAAGGCAAGGTTAGTGGTGAAAGGGTTCCAACAGAAGGAAGAGATCGACTACACGGAGATCTTCGCTCCGGTAGTCAAGATGGTAACCATCCGGGTGATGCTTAGCTTGGTGGCAAAGGAGAACTTACATCTTCAGCAAATGGATGTAAAAACCGCATTTCTTCATGGGGACCTAGATGAAGAGATCTATATGAAGCAACCGGAGGGTTTCGAAGTCCGAGGCAAGGAGAAGCTGGTGTGTAAGCTTCAAAAGAGTTTGTATGGGTTAAAGCAAGCTCCGAGGCAGTGGTACAAGAAGTTCGACATGTTCATGAAGCGAGTCGAGTTCACGCGGTGCGAGGCGGACCACTGCTGCTATTTCAAAAGTCTTGGAAAAGGTAACTACATAATTTTGCTCCTTTATGTAGATGACATGCTGATAGTCGGGGCGAGCTTGGCAGAGATCGACAAGCTCAAGAAGAGTCTATCGAGGGAGTTCTCTATGAAGGATTTGGGTGCTGCCAAACAAATCCTGGGGATGAGAATCACGAGGAGTAAAGGGGGTCTTGAGTTGTCTCAAGAGGAGTACTTGAATAAGGTACTGGCAAGGTTTAACATGGAGGATGCTAAACCTGTTGGCACTCCTCTGGCTAGTCACTTACGTTTGTCAAAGGAGGACTCGCCGACGAGCGAGAAAGAGATGGAGCATATGGATAAAGTCCCTTACGCCTCTGCGATTGGGAGCCTTATGTATGCTATGGTGTACACGAGGCCCGACATTGCCCATGCAGTGGGAGTGGTCAGTCGATTTATGAGTAATCCGGGGAAGCAACATTGGGAAGCCGTCAAGTGGATCTTTCGATACTTGAGAGGGACTTCCGGTTTTGTTTTGAGGTTCCGAAAATCAGATTCGGGGTTACTTGGATTCGTGGACACGGATAACGGAGGTGATGTGTATAGTAGGAAGAGTACTACTGGGTACGTATACACCTTCGGGGGTACTGCGATTAGCTGGGTGTCGAGGTTGCAGAAGATCGTAGCATTGTCGAGTTGCGAGGCGGAGTACGTCGTTGTGACGGAAGCCGCGAAGGAAATGATGTGGCTACAGGCATTTCTGCTAGAGCTGAGGCAAGACCACTCGGGGAGTGTCTTGTATTCCGACAGTCAGAGCGCCATTCACTTGGCGAAGAATCCCGTGTACCATGCTCGAACGAAGCATATCCAGCTGAGATATCACTTCATTCGATCGGCCTTGGAGGAAGGCGTTTTGGTGTTGGAGAAGATTCTTGGGAGTAAGAATCCGGCCGACATGTTTACGAAGGTGGTGCCGTGCGAGAAGTTGAGGTTGTGTTCAACCTCGGTTGGTCTTCTGGGATGAGGACCGGAAACGCCGCTGCAATGGGAAGAGAAGATAGGGGTCGTGAATCAGCTCCAAGTGGGAGATTGTTGAGTATGGAGGCCGATTCACGCCGAGAAGACGAGAAAAACGACGACGGGAGAAACGACGGTCGCCGGAGGAGTTCCGGCGATCGCAGGCCGAGTTTGGCGGGCGCCAAATGGGTTTCGGCGAGCGCCGAAACCGGAAGAAACGGGCCAGAATATCTGCCAGGTTTTGGGCCCTTTCGGCGGGCGCCAAACCATCTCCGGCGGTCGCTGAAAGCTTTCGGCGGGCGCCGAAAGCAAAACGGCGGTCGCCGTTTTGAGATTTCTGGCAGCGCGGAATTTCTTGTCCCCCAAGTTTTATTCCACCTATTTAAACCCTATGTGCGTGAATAATAGGGTTAACACCTCTAGAAAGTCTAGAATCAATTATAGCATTACAAAGTCGTGTAATCGAGTCTGATAATTATTCTAGTGAATTATTGCAGCGGCAAGAGTGGACGTAGCCCTCGTTAACGGGTGAACCACTATAAATCTTCGTGTTTCTTTTATTCCGTATTTTTTGTTCTTGTTTGTTCGTATTGCTTTTCAGGCGGGGACTTCGGACGCGAATTTCTCAACAAAACCAAAATGTTTCATAAACAAGAGATCACACACATAATTTGTAAACAATTCCATTTATTAATTGTTATAACTCTCACTAATTAACGAGCGAGTCATCTATATAATATGTGAATTTGTGAGTTTTCAATCTTAACATGTGCTGATGTGCACAATCTTTGAACGTACCATTTTTCACTTCACTTTGAGGTATACGCGTGTAGTTCATCTGAGGTTATTAAAAATGAAAAAAAGGAAAGATTTAAAGAATGTACATTTTAGTTGTCTCACACTGAATATCATTGAAAAGTGAGTTAATTAAATTTATGAGTTTAAGGAGGTACTCTTTTTACTTGTAATTAGTTTTATGATGAAAATCTCACTACATTAATACACATGATCTCGGTGTACATACCTACGGCCATATTCCGTCGGTTCGCCCATTTATTCTTATGGCGTGAGCAAGTCATGGGTAATGCTCGATCGATTTGGTCGACCACCTCTTTCAAGGCGGTGATTGAGACCGATTTCTTTATTGTTAAGGCCGACTCACAAGTGAAATTAAAGAGAGTGTATACACTTGTGTGACTTGTCCAACATTAAATATCATTGAAAAGATAGTCCAACTTATAAGTGTATGAGCTACTCCTCTTATTATCATGCATGCATGTTTTAAGATGTAACCTCCTTAGCTACATGACTCTGTTCGCATTCTCAATCTCTCACGTCTCATGATGATAAATCTTATCAAGAATAAATATATTCTTAGTGATGTCAAAAGTACACGGTACAATATTGCTTTTCCACGACGAGGTTAAGACCACATACTACTCCATCGAACATGTCACAAAACGCCCCTTCACCTCGTATTATTGGTAACAACAGAATTTATTCTACACTTACATATTGCAACCTTTTTTATGTAAATATGAGTATATATGGTCTACGAATATTATGTTCACTTTCTTACTTGTATAAATATTCTCACATATTTTATCAAGAAATTAATCTCAAATCAATCTAGCTAGCTATTTGTCTATGGCCAGAAATGGGATCAACAACACGAAGAACATGTTGCTTATAAACGCTTTCTCAGTGTACGTATATATATACATGCTTCCAAAATCCATTTTCGTTTCGACTTTTTTTTTTATATATATATTTAATTTGCATTTTCAGACCAAAATCACTGATTGGACGACGTTGCATGAGCAAGTTAGCGATACAAATTAATGATGAGCATCCCGAAGAAATTGAAAAGGTGGTCTATCGATACCCCAGTACACCTCAACATAAACGGTCATGTTACTGGATGCCACATCATCGGACCGGGATTTACTTCCCGATGGGACATGAAGGGGTGATGGATGATGTCCCGACCGGGGCAGCTTCATTCGATTCTACCTACTGGTTGAGGAGTGCTGATGATGGAGTTGATGATCATCCTTATAAGTCACGTGTACATAATAATAAACATCCTAATTGAAATCTCTATACAAATAAATAAAAATATACTAAAGGATTTCATCGTTATGGTGATGTAATGTATCCGGGCTAATAATAAGAGTAAACATAATGTTGAATTTTACTTTCTCTAGACGGATGTACGACACTTTTTATTTATTTTTGTCTCAAATCAAGCGGTCGCATTTCATAAAGCAATATTTTTTTCATTTATTCGAATACTATGTTATGTCAATCGGTTTGAGAGAGAAGAAATATAATTTGAACTTTCTGTAATTACACAAAATATAAGGGGTAAATGTGTAATTACACGTAGAAAGGAGAAAAAACTGTCCACATTTCCACACAAAAAACCCTGTTCTAAATTCAGAAAAACCCTGCTGCAGGATGAACGCTTCGGGTTTGGTTGCAGAATCAGTTTGGCGGGTTATTGAGTCGGCCCGATCAGGCCCGTTTTCGATCCTCATTTTTATTCTTTTTTACTCTCGCTCTTAATTTGATCTGTTAATCGATAATTTTTTATTCTAAAAAACAGTGACGGAAGATCAGCTCTCCGTGTGAGTATCATCGCTGCAATTTTATTTATTTATTTATTTTGTGTGAAGTTGTCTCTTAATTTACATTTACTTTTACACAGATTGCATTTTATCTACGGTAAAAATCTGGAGAGGGCCACGAGGATATTCGATCAGAGGGGAGTCCGGAGGATTTCGGGTCAGCCCAGCGGCCGATCCGTTTTCCAGGTGCGCCTTTCACCTAAATTACAAAAAGCACCCTTGGTTTTCGGATATTTACAACGAACAAATGTTCATTTGCTCCTCAACTTCTGAAGGGTGCTGTTGTAATTTTAGAACTTCCGGGGGTTTCGATTTTGTGGTACTACAAGCTTTAGATGTAGTTTTGAGGATTGAACAACTACTACTACATCGGTTCTTTTCGGTTTGTTGATTCAGGTGGTAGGAGAATCGCGAAGGAAAGAAGAATATTTGTGCTTCCCCGAACACTACTGTGCTTGCTATTCCTTCTTCTACGACGTTGTCAACAGAGGCGAAGAGCTTTGCGTGAGTCACTTGCTCTCTCCCTAAACCACTCTGTGTTCTTCAGATATTTATTTACTTGATGGAAACTCGCTTGTTTCTTGAGGCTTCGATTTTAGAGTCGAAACAAATGGACTCACATTATTCTCCTCTTCTTTATTTGGTTCTAAAGTTCAATGAAAGGTTGCAATGTCTTCTGTCTTTCTCAGTGTAAGCATCAATTAGCAGCAAGGCTTGCTGTCTCAATTGGGGCCTGCGTTGAAGTTGAGGTTTCTGATGAAGAATTGGCCTTGCTACTATCCAAGCTCTGACTGATCGTTGTAACTTTCAAAAGTAAGTTCTTATCGGACCACGGTTTAGGTGTGTGTGTGTCAGTGTGTGTTTGGAGAAACTTAGATCATATGATGACTTCTCGGCCCGAGCAAATTGTGCAGTGAGTAGTGAACTTTTACGACGATTTTATTTAATTATAGGTGACATGTCTCAATTTCGAATTCTACCACCAATTGCTTACTTAACCCACCACAGCATTGTAGCTTCATGCTAAGTAGAACTGAATTCGAATGCAACACAATTGAAGTTAATCGACCTGTGTTCAAAGTTTTATTTCATTTTAAACTCTAAAAGTTTCAGTTTTGATCAAAGGTAAGGAAAATACTTAGAAACAAACCCCATTTGGATTTAGGTTAATCACAAAGTACTATATTACTTTTCAAAAATTACAATCACCCTCAATATTTGTTTCAATATTTTCAACATGCACCTGCATCAAAATATCAATACTGTATTTTTCTTTTGATAATTAGGCTGAAGTGCTGAACTACATACTACTGGCAAAAAGCATAACTCCATAGATTCATTCCAAAGAAACTAGAGACTAATATAAGAATACAAATATATGCAAGAAGTCACCCAAAAAACATGACATTTTGACGGCTGAGTAGCAAGAGGATCGATCCGAAAAAGTCAAACTAGGGAGCTTCGTATTTTTTAGCATTTCCTAAAGAGAGGCATCTCATCTCATCTCATCTCAATAACCAACACAAATAAACTTCATTCCCAACCACAGAAAGGGGCACAAGCCAAGCCATAGTAAGTTAGCCAAGGACTCTATCGCTTCTGAAAGTGTGGACTGACTAAACCGGCAATCTCAAGGAATCCGACACGGTCTTTACCTCCGAAGATTTCCTTGAGTTTCTCATCACATAGAATTACCTTCTTATCCTCAGGATCCTGAGAATGAATCAACAAGAAGGCGGTCTTATTCCTTGCGTAAAATGCACAATAACAGCATAATTCAACGAATACACGATCATATAGGATTAAAATAAAAAACTGACCATAAATAAATAATTGACAAAGACATTTGAAGAAAAATTAAAAAAAAAAAAAAAAAGGTCAAAATGAATTGCAATAACGAGCTAGGGTTTACCTGAAGATTGTGTTGTTTGATATAAACCCAAATCTCTTTGAGCACTTGAGTGCGAGGGATCTCAGACACGCCGCCGAGGAACGCCTGCATTTCCGGCGATACGCGGACCGGCTTCAATATTCCCCTCGGCTGTTCGTTCTTCGACGCCACCGCCACGACCGTCACTGTTCGCAGGTTAGAGGGGACGGAAATGGAAGACGACCTCACCAACGACGACGTTCCTCCGCCAAACAAACTCGAAAAGACGCCCAAAGGCACCGCCATTTCTTTTGAAGAAGAACAAGGTCGAATTTGAAGATGGATTTTGAAATTTGAAGCAGAGTCGGCTGAGTACGAATATGTGAAGAAGACAATGTTCAAATTTAATGGGCCTGTTATCCCAACTCAACTTAATGGGCCAGCACTTTCAACCCATCACCATCAGTAATTATAATAAAAAAATAGTCTTAATTACTAATTAGTAATTACCTTCCAAAATAAAATATGGAAAACAATCTTAGCATTAAATGCACCAATATTTGATTAATTATAGTATATATATATATTGAAGATTGGTAATGAAAATTACAAATCGAGTTTGAAAGAACAGAGCAGAGAGCAGAGAGCAGAGATCGATAATGTCAATGTCGATGGTGAAGAAGAAGACGAGTTCAGGGCGTCAAAAAATCGAAATAAAGAAAATCGTAAACGAAAGCAACCGTCAGGTGACTTTCTCGAAGCGGCGCGGCGGGCTGTTCAAGAAGGCGATCGAGCTCTGCATCCTCACCGGCGCGGAGGTCGCCGTCGTCGTCCACTCTCGGAAGCACGTATTCACCTGCGGCCGCCCTGAAGTCCTCGATCGATTCCTTGGCTGCCGAGAGTCGCCGGAACACGCTCCGTCGTCGTCTAAGGTAAATTTGGGCGAGTACAACCGGCACTACTCGGAGGTGTGCAGGGAAATCGAGGAGGAGAAGAAGCGGAAGGAGGTGATCGAGGGATACGGTGGCGGCGCGGGGAGGATGTGGTGGGATGATGACGTGGAGGGGCTGGAGTCGGTGGAGGAGTTGGAGCAGTATCTGGAGGCCATGGAGGAGATGATCAAGAAAGTCACCATCGAAGCCGACAATCTTATGGTCATGCGCACCTCCAAAACCTTGGCCCTTCCGGCGACCTTGCAGAAGCTAGAGACGGAGGAGCCAGTGTGCGATCAAACGTCGTCGTTTGTGAATCGTGAGAATACTGCGGCTGGCTTTGATTTTACTAATATTGAATTTTGACTTGTTGTTAGGACAATTTCTTGATTTTAATTTGTAATTCTAACAAATTAATTAATGTCATAATCTAACAACTCACATCACATATATATTCGTAATTATGACTACATATCTAATCTCTTAAATGTCACCACAAGAAAAAGTGTTGATCGCGAAAACCCCAACCCAGCATTAATATTATTCTCGAGTCGAGAAGATCTCGCAACTGTAGTACCTTTGTGTATGGTGTGTATCCATTAGAGAAAGATGGAAGAAAAGAAAATCGAATAAATCGAGGATCGTGTTCAACACGATTTCCTTAAAACAAATTCGTCCTCTACGGGTACGATTGTTTCCCAGGATACAACGATTTCAAAGCAAAACATTTGCTTACGGCGAACTGAGATGTTGCCTGAAAAATATCACCGGAGGGTCAAAGAAACGGGGTAAACAAAAGAAAGACGAGAGCGATTGCTCGGAATGCGTCTGTATATTTCTCAAACAATTTCATTCTTTCTCGTTTCTCTACGAGTATTTTCGAGTGCTTCTCGTTCTCATGTTCGATTTTTTTTCATGCAAAATCGATTGCACTTATATAGATAATGTTGGAGTCGAAAGTTCGTTGAACGTGGACGGTCAAACCACCAAGTGTAACGTCCCGTCATTTAAAACCATACTAATGGTCACTTAAAAGACCATTATTCACAAATTAAATCCAATTATGTAACTTAAATAATAATATACATTATTATTATTATATTATTATTATTTTGTCAATAAATGACAAATCACATAAAAAATAAAATATAGCAAAAAGTGTGTATCCAATCAAAGGGTACTCCCCTATATTTATCGACTACACTTTGCATATATATATTTATTTATTTTTACCCTTTGGAATTCTCTTCCAATTAGTTACATATTTGAAAATTAATTTTTCATTCATACTACTCGAAATTGAGCGTATGAGATATCCAATCCGAGCTCTCATACGAGACACTCATTTTCCAACAATCCCCCACATGAATGAAAATTATACAGACACCATAAAGAAGTTTGGTGATATAACTCAACGTTAGAAACGTGCATAGAATAGGTAGGTGTTACCCTTTGAACCTTTCCTTGTGAAAGCATACTTATTTTACTAGTTAAATAGTAGACACGATGTCTTTGAACTATTCACCATTTGTGTAAACAATGGTATACTCCACTCACGTTCTTTCTAACAACTCTCAGTTCTCATAGTTATGTTCATTTTGGCCCTGAACATCTGCCTGGTTCTGTAAGAGTGTTTAAGAATATGCCTTACTATATTCTCTTCGAAGCGGCCCCACTTCTCTCTTACATAGGTGATTTCATTTGAATCATTAATAGCCATATGCTAATCCTCACAACATATCACTGTAACATCTCTTAGGCAATGGACTTTCATAGAAATTAAATTCCCCCACATAACAGTGATAATGGAGTTAGACAATTAGGTTGTCCTTTTGAACCTAGTTCTTGGGATCTCCAGTCATATAGGTAAGGTTTTCCTTCGTCTCAACTCTCTTTCTTTAAGGCTTAAGTCCAATCCTTTAGATGACGACATTACTAACTCTCGATTTAACCATTTCTTTGGTTAATTGACTGCGATATTATCTTTAGATCTTACATAGTCTATTGAGATAACTCCAATAGAGAGTACTTGTCAGACATTGTGTTCATCCAATTGCAAATTGACAATCGCAATTAATGCTAATTGGATACACATGTTTCGTCTACTTCGGATGTTCTTTTTAACTTTCGATTTTTTTTTTATTGTACAAGTAATTCATATTTCAATATGAATTTCAAAAGTTTCATATTTACTTCTCATTAAGTAAATAATTCTTCAATAATATTATTTTGTACAAATATTCATATCTCAATATGAATTTTTATCTCTTCTCATTTATTTACTTCTCATTAAGTAAATATTAATTGTGAGTATAATAATTATTATCTCATTCATATCATTGTATGAATTTTAATTTACTTCTTTTCAACCACTAATAATATAATAAATTTAACTATTTATTATATTTAACCAATAATAAATTTTATTATTTATTATTGTCAACAAATAATAATAATATAATAAATTTCACTATTTATTATATTTTAATGGTAGTGATAAGTTATACCATAATTATCAACATCATTATCACATAAATAATAATAACTTCATATTATTATTTATATCACATCAAATAATAAAATATGCATAAAATACAATTTTTTATTATTTAATTATATCAAAAGATATATTCATCGATCTCTAGTGAATTCACATTAAATCACTCATTTTTACGATAAATTAGATCAAGCAAATACACAACATTCTCAATAATGTTAGCTTGAACTAATTTTTTCATCAATAAAAAATTGTATATCACTACGTGTGAACAATTTTTTTTTTTTCATCTCGACTTCAACAAAGTCGCTGAATTTTTCCTTGGTTTACCACGATGATTAACCAAAATATCATCTAGTGTGGCGCACCACCACTAGGTCCCGAAGGATACATGTTCGTTCATTCAAACGATGATGAACCATCTCCGGTCGTACGAGCACAAAAATCATTTCAACCATCAAACTAATTTGTTTTAAGTTTGTAGTACCTTTGTGTATGGTGTGTATCCATTAGAGAAAGATGGAAGAAAATAAAATCGAATAAATCGAGGCTCGTGTTCAACACGATTTCCTTAAAACAAATTCGTCCTCTACGGGTACGATTGTTTCCCAGGATACAACGATTTCAAAGCAAAACATTTGCTTACGGCGAACTGAGATGTTGCCTGAAAAATATCACCGGAGGGTCAAAGAAACGGGGTAAACAAAAGAAAGACGAGAGCGATTGCTCGGAATGCGTCTGTATATTTCTCAAACAATTTCATTCTTTCTCGTTTCTCTACGAGTATTTTCGAGTGCTTCTCGTTCTCATGTTCGATTTTTTTTCATGCAAAATCGATTGCACTTATATAGATAATGTTGGAGTCGAAGGTTCGTTGAACGTGGACGGTCAAACCACCAAGTGTAACGTCCCGTCATTTAAAACCATACTAATGGTCACTTAAAAGACCATTATTCACAAATTAAATCCAATTATGTAACTTAAATAATAATATACATTATTATTATTATATTATTATTATTTTGTCAATAAATGACAAATCACATAAAAAATAAAATATAGCAAAAAGTGTGTATCCAATCAAAGGGTACTCCCCTATATTTATCGACTACACTTTGCATATATATATTTATTTATTTTTACCCTTTGGAATTCTCTTCCAATTAGTTACATATTTGAAAATTAATTTTTCATTCATACTACTCGAAATTGAGCGTATGAGATATCCAATCCGAGCTCTCATACGAGATATCAAATCGGACCGACATTCGTGTACGCAGGTCGCGCTCGCACACAAGTTCGGGGTTCGTGGCCAAGTTTTGCACCCCCCCCTGCGCGCACGTAGGAGGCGGAGCAACACTCTAATAATTCATTCACAAGCTATTAATGAGAAAGCCCTTTATATACCCACTTGGGTTTTAGGCTTTTTCCAATGTGGGATAGCATCCCATTTGTATTTTCCTTTCTTTTTCCTCAATATTTTTGACAATATTCAACCATTAATTTCTCATTCATTTCAACTCCGATTCGAGTAAATGAGCTATCGTTTTGAAGCTCTCTACGAGTTCTAAATTTTCCAACAGCAACGTCTTAGACCTAAGGCTCCTGGGGATCTTGTACTGGCTCATGGAAAACGTCCCATTTCTCACGACTCTTATCTCCAAAGCCCCGATCAATCCGTCAGAGACTCGTAGCCTGCGGTAAGCCCAGTTGAACGACTCCTCCATAACCAGGCAACACTTGTCTAGCACCTCATCACTCGATTTGGGTGTACATGCTTTGGAAAGTGTCTTCACAGTAGATGGCTTCATTCGGACTCGTGTAGTTGCGAGTTACGTTGTCGGCCTTGGTAAATGCAAAGGAAAGACACTTGCCCTTGTCGAGTCCCTAGCTTCACATGCCTGATCGATGTACTCGAGATTCAATCGATCGAGGTCAGTTACGTTTCGTAAAGATATGAAACCAATAGCTAGCTATCTATATATATGAGTACCCACGTGTTTATAAGACGGTTGGAAAGTCTAAAAACAATGTTGTTCCGATCCAACACTTGTTCGACTCGATCGCCTGATGTTCCGGAGCTCCAAAAGAACTCGGAGATGGGCTGAGCACACAAGATGGGGGAGCGATCACAGTCGTCGGCCATTCTTCAAATCAACGGCTGGATGTCATCGTACGAGACAATCGGGACCTTAGATCGGAATGTCTCCTTGTCCATGTCAGCAGCAGCTCCAAAGCCTTTGAGATACTCGGTCTCTCGATTCTCTGCCAGGATTTCGGCCAACAGATGCTCTTGCATGGCGTCCGCGTTTCGGGTCATCTCTTCCACGGATGGAAGGGAGTGTGAAGTTGAGTAACCAGCCATAATTCTAGCTAGATTAATGATTAATGTGATTATACTCTACGTCTACTTTATTGGTTTTATATGTTTTTTTTAGGGAATGTGACTTTTTAGTCACATCTGATAAGTACATGAGTTTAAAGTCCCCACTTATAAAAGTGTGAGTTTTTTTACACCAATTGTAACTAAAATGTCTTTTATACCCTTACTATTTCAATAAATCTAAAATAAACAAAAACAATATCAAATAAAATAAAAACAAAAACAAAATAGCTTGTGGAGCCCACAAAATCAGATTTTTGGTTGTGTTGAGGGTTTGATGTAGGTTTAATTGTGCATTAATATCAATATTCATCACAAAAAAAAAAAAAATCCAAAATTCTCTCCAATCCACACAAAAACCTCTACCATGTTGCCCTGTTAGATTCTGAAAAACGCCGGTCGAATATACGCGTGGCTAAACGAGCAAAAACGAGAGGTACGCGTTCCCATTTTTGCATTTTTTATTTTCTGCGTCTGTTACTCGATGGGTTACTCGATGGCCCATGCGATCGAGTAGTCCATCGAGTAACTAAGAATTTATGAAGCTCTTCGTTACTCGAAATCTTCATTACTGGAATCTGATTACCCAAACCCATTCGAGTAGTGATTCCAGTAACTTTATTCCAGTAGAGAAGGGTTACTCGAGTAGAGAAGATTACTCGATCCTGTCTACTCGAAAAAGTTTCTTTTAACACACTTTCGAGTAGAGAGGGGTTACTCGATCCTCTGTACTCGATGGCCATGTTACTCGATGGAACTGTCCTTTCGAGTAACAGGGCCTGTTTTTTGCAAAAAAAAGCATTTTTTTCGTAATTATTGGTTTGTTTCGTTGATATATGTGGATATGTTGCAATAGTTAACCTAATTCAATAATATTTTTTGTAGATGTCGAATCAACGAATCACGATACGTTACCGTGGTCGTTGGGATCGAGCGATCTACGTCGACGGGATAGATATGTGTCTTTTCTTCAGGAGGGATCAACTTACCCTCGATGGTCTTGTGAGCCAGATTCGTGCCGTTTTGCGCCCTCCGCCGAATATCGAGTACATGTTCTTTATCTTAACAAGAGGCAATGATTTTAGGAGCGTGCGGTGTCCTTTGCTTAGCGACGACGATGTATCCCGCATGCTAGACGAGCAAAAAGACGATTGTTTCATTTTCGTCACCGAGATGCTAGAGGAGGCACAACCAAATGCACCCG
Organism: Euphrasia confusa; assembly: GCA_954870475.1. Lineage (NCBI taxonomy): Eukaryota > Viridiplantae > Streptophyta > Magnoliopsida > Lamiales > Orobanchaceae > Euphrasia > Euphrasia confusa. The sequence continues at coordinate 11,170,742 of OX940956.1, forward strand.
AGGTGAATATTCCAGAAGTAGATCCGGATGTACCGACTGAGGGCGAGAGGCCTGCTGAGAATTCCGAGGACGACGAAGAAGCTCGTCAGACCGATCTGTTGCAGTCGTTGACCACTGAATGGACAGAATGGATTAGACAGTCGCACGTCATCACAAACATTCTGTCACGCCGTAATCTGTCCTCGAGTTCTAATGCGGGAGCCGGCGAGCAACCCGAAGCAGCTCAGAATGCACAGAATAATCCACTGCGCAACTGGATCATTCCACTGCCGGAGTTTGACCCCGCGGTTCCATTGCGATCGGTCGAGCCTCCCGAACTGGTGTATGGTCATATTGCAGTCGGCTCGACATTACGAACGAAATCGGATCTGAAGATAGCGGTGATGGTACCGATATACCGATCCGATCGATATACCGTGTGTGCGGAAACGTGTAAAGCAATAGATCTACTATGCCATGATCTTAGTGCACACTTAATGTGTATAAGAACACATATTAACATATATATATACACATCCAATATATATATATATAAGGTTCAACGATTACTTACTTGTTGGGATCGTTGATTTCGGTTAAGGTGGTGTTGAGTCGATTGAACCACCTTAATAGATCAGCAACTCAAAGATCTCCTTGTGAATGAACTCTTCACTCCTTTGGATCGTCCGGATGTTGAAGCCGCACAAATGGCCCGGCCTCTACGTGTTGCACACGAACCCGGATAATGACTTACTTGCTTGATCAAGTTGATTCTCCAAGAACAACCTCTTTTCTCTCTTTCTCTTGTGAATTTCGTGGGTGGTCTTAGTGTAGGATGAAAATCTGATTTTCATCCATATAATAGCCACATTATACATGCCATAACACCCCATTGTAACCTCCTACATAATGGGCATCATTATGCACCATTAACATGCAAAAGGAGTTACAAAGGAGGTGAAAGGTCATGCCACATACACATGCCACTATGCATTGTATGTGGTCCCATTTGCTTGTGTGGCATGCCATGTCACACTATGTGACATGCATCCATGCAAGCCATGCATCCCATGCATGTGAATTAAATCCACGTAAATATTGATTCTAAATCAATATATATATCAAGCATCGTACATTATCTTCGAGTTCATGTGTGACCCTGTAGGTATGATTTAATTGATCAATATTATATTGTTCCCAACAATTAATATTATCAAATAATCATTTAACATCCATAGACGACCTTATGACTTTATCGATTGCACACGTAGGATCGAAGGACATATCCCAACAATCTCCCACTTGGCCTTCAGAGCCAGTGTGCTGCCAATTTCCTGTTGTCACTTTATGTCTTAATTTGAACTTGAGGCAAGACTCGAGTCATCCTCAATCGGTTCAAACCTTTCTTGGACTTTGAGACAGACTGTTAAAACCAGATTTATCACTATGATACGAATCTGGACGTGGCCACGTATTTTCCACAGTCTCGACTCTCCAAGTGGCCGGTAAGACATGTATCCCATTATAGAATGGAGGACAATCCCATCTTGTCAATCCAAGCTCTTCCACTTGCTTCCTGATATACCCAATAACAAGTTTTATAACCTCCTTTTACGAAAGGCGTTTACTTGTATCAAAGTACACCATTTCACAATGGAATCACTCTGGACTACTCAGGTCAGAGGAAATTGCTCGACAGTCAATTAAATAGTATTATGACTCGAAATCTTAAATACTATTCCAGTCGGGTCTGTTCGATCATTAGCTCCCAGCTAATATCTATGTAATTGTACTTGATGTCCCACATCACTAGCCCATGAAGCGGCGCTATAGTACACATTACAATCTAGTTCTTTGTATCGTCAGTTTGTCCATACTCGATGATACGAACTAGGAACAATTTATGACTTAATTATATTAGTTCAACAATTGGGACTTCATTATGTGGTAAATCGACCTCATAACCCAATTAATATAATTTAATCATTTGGACAATTCATACAATTTAAACCACAATTATATGAAGAAATTATTGAATATCATAAAAGATACGTGAATGTTTACATAAACTCCAAAAGTAGACAATACAATAATAGGAATCACAATCCATCTCTAAGAAATCGTATCCCTATTGCAGTCGTATGAGCATCATGCTTTGACTGCTGGAGTGGTTTAGTTAACGGGTCTGCAACATTATCATCAGTTGCAACTTTATTTATCTCGATGTCTCCACGACTAACTATCTCCCTGAGAATGTGGAACTTCCTGAGCACATGTTTGGATTTGTGGTGCTCCCTAGGCTCCTTGGCTTGCGCGATAGCTCCACTATTATCACAATAGAGAGATATCGGATGGGCCGAACTAGGTACGACACCAAGCTCATCTAAGAACTTTCTTATCCAAACGGCCTCCTTTGCTGCTTCAGATGCAGCAATGTACTCAGCCTCTGTAGTAGAATCAGCTACGGTGGGTTGCTTGGAACTCTTCCAGCTCACCGCACCTCCATTCAGACAAAAGACAAAACCGGACTGAGACCGGAGATCATCTCTGTCTGTTTGGAAGCTTGCATCCGTATAGCCTGTCATAACCAACTCTTCTTGTCCTCCAAAGACAAGAAAATAATCTTTAGTCCTTCTAAGGTACTTAAGAATATTCTTGGCCGCAGTCCAATGCGCCTCACCTGGGTTTCCTTGAAACCGACTCTTCATGCTCAAAGCATACGATACATCCGGTCGTGTACATATCATGGCGTACATAATAGACCCTATTGCCGAAGCATAAGGAATATTTGCCATCCTCATTTGCTCATCAGGTCCCGAAGGGCACTGCCTCTTGCTCAGAGATGTGCCATGAGTCATTGGAATGAGACCCTTCTTGGCATCTTTCATTCTGAACCTGTCAAGTACCTTATCAATATAGGTTGCTTGACTAAGTCCAAGCATCCTTTGTGATCTGTTCCGACAGATCTTGATGCCCAATATGTACTGTGCTTCTCCAAGATCCTTAATTGAAAACCATCTTCCCAGCCATTCTTTAACAGAATTAAGCATAGGAATATTGTTTCCAATGAGGAGTATGTCATCGACATACAACACAATGAATACAACGTAACTCCCACTGACTTTCTTGTAAACACAAGAGTCTTCCATGTTCTTTTGAAATCCAAACTCTTGTATGGATTCATCGAACCGAAGATTCCAGCTCCGAGATGCTTGCTTTAATCCATAAATGGATCTATTAAGCTTGCATACTCTCTCAGCCTGATTAGGATCGATAAAACCCTCTGGTTGTGTCATAAACACTTCCTCTACTAGAATCCCATTCAAGAAGGCGGTTTTAACGTCCATTTGCCATATCTCATAATCATAATGAGCAGCAATGGCTAAGAGAATCCGAATGGATTTAATCATAGCAACTGGTGAAAAGGTTTCATCATAATCCACCCCGTGAATTTGTTTATATCCTTTTGCCACCAACCTTGCTTTGAAAACACTAGGTTTTCCATTCATGTCTGTTTTTATTTTGTAAATCCATTTGCATCCAATGGGCCTAGCCCCTTTAGGCAAATCGACCAAGTTCCAAACTTGATTTTCAGACATTGATTCCATTTCGGATTTCATGGCACCCTGCCATTTCTCGGCATCTGGACTCGTCATAGCTTGGATATAGGTCGAAGGTTCATTGCTTTCTAAAAGCATGACTTCATAGCTCTCGTTTGTCAGAATACCTAGGTATCTATCAGGTTGAGATCTAATCCTTCCGGACCTTCGAGGGTTAGGTGTGGTTTCCAAAACCAATGGAGTACTCTCGACTTGGTCTTGAGTGTCCATCTCAGTTTGATCTTCTTGAACCTCGTTCAAGTTTTCTTGAACTTCGTTCAATTCAACTGAGCTCCCACTTACTTTCTTGGAAAGATATTCCTTTTCAAGAAATGCACCATCTCGAGCAACAAAAACTTTGTTCTCAGATTGGTTGTAAAAGTGGTACCCTCGTGTTTCTTTTGGATAACCCACAAAGAAACATTTATCCGATTTAGGTTCAAGCTTTGTAGAGATATTTCTCTTCACATAAGCTTCACATCCCCAAACCTTGATATAAGACAAGTTAGGGACCTTCCCTTTCCATAACTCGTATGGTGTCTTATCAACAGCTTTTGACGGTGTCCTATTCAGTGTATAGGCCGCTGTTAAAAGTGCGTGTCCCCAAAAAGATTTTGGTAGTTCACTAAGGCTCATCATCGATCGAACCATATCTAATAAGGTTCTATTCCTCCTTTCGGAAACACCATTCATCTGGGGTGTTCCAGGTGGAGTGAGTTGATATAAAATACCACAACTCATAAGATGATCATCGAATTCTTGGCTAAGATATTCACCACCTCGATCCGATCGAATGGCTTTTATCTTCTTACCAAGTTGATTCTCAACTTCATTTTGGAATTCTTTGAACTTTTCAAAGGCTTCCGACTTATGCCTCATTAAATAGACATAACCATATCTACTTAAGTCATCGGTAAAAGTTATGAAGTAGAAATAACCTCCACGTGCTTGTGAGCTCATTGGACCACATACATCAGTATGGATTAAACCCAATAGGTCACTTGCACGTTCTCCTTTTCCTAGAAAAGGTGACTTTGTCATTTTGCCCATCAAACATCCTTCACATGTATCAAATGACTCCAAGTCAAAAGATTTGAGAATACCTTCCTTAAGAAGTTTCTCTACACGCTTAATGTTGACGTGGCCTAATCGACAATGCCAAAGGTATGTTTCATTGAATTCATTCGATTTGGCCTTTTTGGTATCAATGTTATATATATGATTGTCAAGTTGAAGTATATATAAACCATGTTCTAATCGTGCCGTACCATAGAACACTCCACTTTTTGAAATAGTAAATAAACCATTTATTATAGTGAAGGAAAATCCTTCAGTATCCAATACTGAAATAGAAATGATGTTCTTGGTAATACTTGGAACGAAATAAACATTATTCAATACTAAAACAAGGCCCGAAGGCAAACACAAATCATAAGATCCTACGGCTAATGCAGCGACCCTCGCTCCATTTCCAACCCGCAGATCGACATCTCCCTTTACCAAACTTCTACTTCTTTGCAGTCCCTGCACATGTGAAACAATGTGAGCACCGCATCCGGTATCCAATACCCAAGAAGAAGAATTTGTAAAGTTTATGTCTATGACATAAATACCTGAAGATGAAGGAACGACACCGTTCTTTACATCCTCTTGGAACTTGGGGCAATCCCGCTTGTAGTGTCCAACACGCTTGCAGTAGAAACACTCAGATTCCCCAGGAACCTTAGAAGCTTTCAAGAACCTTTTGGAAGGAGTTGCCACAACTTTCCCTTTCCCTTTGCCTTTCACTTCCGGTTTCTTAATCCCCTTGAACTTTTTGGTACCTCCTTCCCGAATCATAAGAACTTCCCTCCTAGGGTCCTTCTTAATCGCCGGCTCAGCAGCCTTAAGCATCCCATGGAGCTCATGAAGCGATTTCTTCAGTCCATTCATGTGGAAATTCAGCCTAAAGGCGTCATATCCATCATGAAGAGAATGAAGAATGAAATCGGTAGCCAACTCGTCATCATATGCAAAACCGAGGCGAGCACTTGAAGCAAATAATCCAATCATTTGCTGCACATGTGGTCCCACGGGTTTACCCTTTTCCAGCCTAGCTGTTGCTATAGCCCGGGTGACACCGAAGCGCTCAATCCTAGCCTGTTCCCCGAACATGCTCTTGAGCTCTTCTATGATGTCATAGGCTTCCATGAACTCGAATTGTTTTTGCAACTCGGGTACCATGGATGCCAACATCAAACATGTCACCTCATTCGAGGCTTTCTTAGCAAGGGCATATGATGCCTTTTGGGCATCCGTGCCCCCATCAGCGGGAAGCACGGGAAGGGGTTTGTCCAACACACTTTCCTTTTCTTCGTATTTGAGGACTATCCTCAAGTTACGTTGCCAATCAAGGAAATTGGTGTTGTTCAACTTTTCTCTATCCAAGATAGAGCTGAACTTGAATTGAGTTGATACAGACATATTAAACTACAGAAGAAAGATAAATTAAGTAAGTAAACATCCACAAAGCGTTTAAACAAATAAGGTTGTCTCGCATAACTACTTTATTTGTTTCATTTTGTTCATTCGATATCCAATATCGTCGTTCCCAATTATCTTAATATCAAAACCGTGATAAATCATAAGTGAAAACTCGAGGTTTTCTAACCAGCGATCTTATCATGCAATTGAAGCCCTATCTCTCATTAAAATGAGGGAGCCAACCAGACAATCGATTCACGCCATCCAATGGCTCGAATGTCTCTAATCTGTGTCATCGACATAAGCAAGCGCTTTGGCTCCATTCCACTCCCCGAGGTGAGAATGAGTCGAGTTGAACTTAGTCTTTGAAAAACAGATTAGGCATTGGTTTTTGACATTTTAATAAATTAGAACAAAACGATCCCAAGACCCTCATCTTGCGAATCCTTAAGCCGACTGAGTCCGCACTTTAGAACTCCAAGATAGGTAGACATCCCATGTCAATGACATCCAATGTCACTCTCGGTCGATGAGATTCCCATTCTCATCTCATGTCTCGATAGCCACGCCTGCAGTGGATCTATCGATGAGAAAACCAAACTCACTTGTAAGGGTCTAACCCTTACTCCCACTTATCCCAAGATAACAAGTAGTACCCCGCTGAGGCGGACCTACCAACTTATGATCGAGGGCTTTATGGGTGTGATGTTTTGGACAAGACATTATACTCATTATTTTGGGAACTTGCATGCATAGGTTTGTTTATATGTAAGTTGAACATTTATAACATAAAACAACCTATAACTAGCAAAGCAAATAAATACGAAATCGAAAGGCCCCTAGAACCTCACAACTCTCAAAAGAAAAGAATAAAAGCAACAAAATAGGCCTTGAACTTCTTCTGGACTGGTCCACGCCCACCGTTTCAGTTCCGCGCCCGCCAATTTTGGTCAAAACTATTCCGTACCCTGAAAACCACGAACGGCGCCCGCCGTTTCACAAACGGCGGTCGCCGAACACCACCGGCGGTCGCCGTTTCCAAAACGGCGCCCGCCGAAAGAGTACAAAATGGGCTGACCAAAAATCAGCCCTTTCGGCGCCCGCCGAACCCTGTTCGGCGACCGCCGAACCACCTCCGGCGCCCGCCGGAGCACAAACGGCGCCCGCCGTTTTGCTCTGGCAGCCCGGTTTTCGCCCGTTTTGCTTCGTTTCTTCTCGTTTTCGTCTGGTCTTCGAGATCCAACTCCAATTCATGGATAAATCCATAGCTTACACATTGAACAATACATATTGAAATAGAAAACCTATCTATTACAAATGATTCCAAGGGACGCAGCCCTCAAAAGACTATGGCCAATCGAAACGTAAAAAACGACGAAATCATTCACCCGACCACTAACGGTGGCCGGCCTTACATCTAATCACGCAATCACAATTAAACAAATAATCCAATTATGTTGATTTAACCTTCGTGTTCAACACAAAAGTGTGCACGAGCCCTAAGCTCTGATACCAATTGATGGTACCGATATACCGATCCGATCGATATACCGTGTGTGCGGAAACGTGTAAAGCAATAGATCTACTATGCCATGATCTTAGTGCACACTTAATGTGTATAAGAACACATATTAACATATATATACACATCCAATATATATATATAAGGTTCAACGATTACTTACTTGTTGGGATCGTTGATTTCGGTTAAGGTGGTGTTGAGTCGATTGAACCACCTTAATAGATCAGCAACTCAAAGATCTCCTTGTGAATGAACTCTTCACTCCTTTGGATCGTCCGGATGTTGAAGCCGCACAAATGGCCCGGCCTCTACGTGTTGCACACGAACCCGGATAATGACTTACTTGCTTGATCAAGTTGATTCTCCAAGAACAACCTCTTTTCTCTCTTTCTCTTGTGAATTTCGTGGGTGGTCTTAGTGTAGGATGAAAATCTGATTTTCATCCATATAATAGCCACATTATACATGCCATAACACCCCATTGTAACCTCCTACATAATGGGCATCATTATGCACCATTAACATGCAAAAGGAGTTACAAAGGAGGTGAAAGGTCATGCCACATACACATGCCACTATGCATTGTATGTGGTCCCATTTGCTTGTGTGGCATGCCATGTCACACTATGTGACATGCATCCATGCAAGCCATGCATCCCATGCATGTGAATTAAATCCACGTAAATATTGATTCTAAATCAATATATATATCAAGCATCGTACATTATCTTCGAGTTCATGTGTGACCCTGTAGGTATGATTTAATTGATCAATATTATATTGTTCCCAACAATTAATATTATCAAATAATCATTTAACATCCATAGACGACCTTATGACTTTATCGATTGCACACGTAGGATCGAAGGACATATCCCAACAAGCGGTGGGGATGTATCACATGGAGCATATGGTGGAGTGTGCCACTAAACGCTCGACCTCTGAACGGGTAGCGTTCGCTTGCAAGCGAGACCCTGATAATTGCCCGTTCAAATTGTGTGCTACTGGGAATGACGAAACACTCTGGAAGATTACGAGGCTGAACTTGAATCACGAGTGTGTCAATAATTTGGATCGGACTGCCGATCGTCACGTGTCGAGCAAGGTTGTCGCTACTTACTTTGCACGTCAGCTAGTCGACGATGAGATCACACTGAAGCCGAAGACGATGATTTCTGATCTGAGGAGATTGTACGGATTTGTGATCGATTACAGCTTCGACCTGCGGACGAGGAACCTGGCCATTGAAATGAGGTACGACAACTATCAGGATTCATATCAGATGCTCCCGTCATATCTGCACGTGCTGAAAGAATGCAATCCAGGGACTCGGTATCAGATTCAGACGACCAGTGAGGGTGTGTTCTGTCACATGTTTGTTGCACTTGGGCAGTGCATTAGTGCATTTCAGCAGCGCACTCTGCGTCCCGTCATAGTAGTCGACGCCACTCATTTGAAAGGGAAAAACAGTGGTGTGTTATTTGTTGCTGTCACGAAGGACGGAAACGAGCAGATTTTCCCGCTTGCCTTTGGTATCAGTCCGATTGAGAATGACCTAGAGTGGACGTGGTTTCTAGAGAACCTCAGGCTTTGCTACGATGCAGTCGATCTGCTCATTGTGTCCGACCAGCACAAGAGCATCGCGAATGCTATTCGAAGTGCCTATCCCCACGCAACCCGTGCGTTGTGCTGTCACCACCTCGAGAAGAATCTTGCAATGTACCGCTCTCATGTGATCACAATTGTACACAAAGCTGCCTACTGTTATCGAGTGGATGAGTTTGAAAAATATTTATCTGATTTGGAGAGAGTCAGTGGAGACGGTGCTTATAGGCGCCTCGTTGGACTCGGTGTTGAGACCTGGGCATGGTCGAAATGTGCTGCACGACGATATGGTTTCATGACATCGAATGCGGCCGAAGTCTTCAACGGTGCTATCAAATGGCCACAACGATTGTCCGTTTGTGCTATGCTCGAGTCGATTCGTGCGATGATTGAGAGATGGTTTGACGAGAAACGAAAGAAGGCTAATGAGAGAGATGATGAGCTGACCGAAGAGGCATTCACAAAGGTGTCTAATCAGAATCAGTTGAGTCATCATTTCACTGTTCGGGAGGTCAGTGCGGGGACCGTGTTCAGAGTTGAGGAAAATGGCAGGTCCTATCTTGTGGATATCGCGAGACGCACGTGTGACTGCCGGGAGTTCGACTTAGACCTAATTCCGTGTCGTCATGCTGCTGTCGCTATACGGTATGGTATCGATTTCCTTACATCTTCTTTTAAATTTTAAACAATCAATTAATTAATGCCACTAACTTGATACTTTATGTAGACGGGCTAGATTTTCATTGCATGATTTCGTCGGCCCCTATTTCAAGCAAAGCAGCTTGAGAGAGATGTATGCGACTCCTATTGTGCCAGTACCACACGTTGATGATTGGGTTGTCCCTCCAGAAGTAGCTTCGTACGTGTGTCTTCCATCGGAAGTGGTTAGTCAGGCTGGACGTCCGCGACTGAGTCGGGTTCGTTCTGCAGTTGAGGGATCTGGGTCTGCTCGTCGTGTACAGGTTTGTTCTTCGAACCTAATATTTTGTCGTCATTAGTTTGATTAAAGACCTAATACCGCGTCTTTGTGTGCAGGTGTGTACAAAATGTAAGGGCGTAGGACATAACATACACAATGTGCAAGGCTTACATCCCTCCTGCAAGCGTTGATTTGAATGTACCTCCGGAAGCCTCAGGAACGCAAGAATCGGTTCGAAGAAGACAGAAGAAAAAGTGCAGCATTTGCAGAACCGAGGGCCACACAAAGACAAAATGTCCGATGCGTGTGGATTGAGGGCTCTTCTTGTGTTTGGTTGATTTGTTATCGTGTTTCTCGATACATCGTATGACTAGGGATTGATTTATTATCTTGTTTCTGGATATTTGCAGTGTTTCTTTGGATATTTGCAGTGTTTTGGATAATTACTATGACATATGCAGGTCAGGTATGTAAAAAAACAGGTTCGGCACATTCTGTTATTCACTGCTCGATCGAGTAGTGCCATTCCAGTAATGACGATCGAGTAGTGCCATTCCAGTAATGGCCATCGAATAGTGCCATTCCAGTAGTGGCCATCGCGTAGTTCCATTCTAGTAGTGGCCATCGAGTAGTGCCATTCCAGTAATGGACATCGAATAGTGCCATTCCAGTAGTGTCCATCGAGTAGTGCTATTCCAGTAGTGACCATCGAGTAGTACTGGTATTCCAGTAGTGGCCATCGAGTAGATTAGGGTTACGATCGAGTAGATTAGGGTTCCCATCGAGTAACTATGGAGGTCCCATCGAGTAGTGAAGAACAAGACACATTTTTTTCAATTTTAAAGTCGTTCTTCGATTTCTAAGGGTGTTTTTGCGTATGTAACATCATTTTAATGATAAAAAGCATTTATTAAATATGTTTGATGTTCAATTTTGGAGTTTTAATCAATATCATGTCAACATTAAACAATATTAGAGTTTGTTTGTTGAAAACTTTCCTAAGATATTTAGAATAGTAGTACTAATGTTCACCATTTCACTTGTTATCACCCTAAACGCTTCGATTGATCATCTAACATGTTTTATGAATGTTTTAAGTCTCTTAATTGAACTTATTAGTTAAAATAACAACTAAATTATGTAAAAAAAGGCTAAAAATAATTATTTTTACACCACTACTCGAAGGTTACCCGATGGGCTTTCGAGTAACATGCCATCGAGTAGCCAGGGAGATTCAACATTACACGATCGTGACTACTCGAAAAGTTCATCTTTCGAGTAACCTTTTTTTTAGAATTCTGCAGATTCCAGCCACTACTCGATGGACCCTTTTTTGGTTACTCGATGGTTACTCGATCGAGCAAACGATCGAGTAGTGGCTGAACAGTTTGAAAACAGACTTTTTTAAAAAAAAAATTACAATCCATTCCTGCAAGTATGTACAAATACCAAGTGAGACGATCCAGTACAAATAATTATAGTTTGAAACACTCTAATCCAAAATAAATACCAAACAATACTAAACAAGTCTCTAAAGTGTCGAGAATAAATCATCTTAATGATACTCTTCATTCGTTACCCCTTCCCGAGCTAACCAAATAATCATCCTAGCAATATATGCTCGGTACTTTGTAATGTAACCAATGTCAATAGTCTTATTCTCGTGAGTCATTTTCTTGTTGACTAAGCGATCCAGGTACATGCAACAGATCGGCCCACACGAGATCCCGTCGTCTTGCAATATTTGTTGGTCCGTGGGCATTAGCTCAACCTTGAAAGCACACGTCTTACGCTCCCTGAAAAAATAAAACATTGAAAGCACACGTCAATATCATATAAGAAAAAAGATAAAACTACACAACAAAATAAATTAAATGATTGAATCATACATGTACGAATGTTGTTCCCACCAGTTTGCGCTTTTCAACAATCGAGGTAACAAATCTGTGAGGGGCTTCAGCTCTTTAACCCTGATCTTGGGATTCGGGAGAGTATCTTCGACAGTCCAGGTGTCGAAAACAATGACCGCCACGATCCAGTGAATGTTATCCAAGTTGCAAATCAAGGCCACCTTACATACAAACAATGAAAATATAAGAAATCAGAGAAACCGAAGTTTATTAAAATTCATTTAACATACCTTATGGATATTGTACCAACTATGTTGACCACCACCCGGACCCGATACAGTTTTTCTCAGATCTAGAGGTGGGATCCAATTCTTGTATCTCTGCTCGAAATTATGCGACTTCCCTGTATGCTTCATTTTCCCGTATTCACGGCACATAGTTTGCTTTGGAAACGACATAAATTATGTCAGTAAAAACATAATAAAAATATAAAATATAAAAAACATAGATAAAAGAAATTCACTTACAAAGAAGTCGGGACCGAAGATCTGATGCGTAAAGTCATGCACGCGCGGCTTCACCCCTTCTTTGTTTTTGAGTTTTTGTCTCAGGAAAGCAACATATAAGTCGAGTACCTGAATATTAACACGTTGTTAAGATTTAAACATAAATTAATAAAGTTAAAATTTATAATATTACCTGAGACGTGAACCAAACGGAGGGACTTTCGACATCGTCGAAGAATTTCTGATCAAGGATCAAATCATCACAGCAGTTCACCCTCACGTAGGAATCGGGCCCCGACTGTCTGTACACCTTGTACATCCGCGCGCTTCTTAAACCGCGATCCTTACTAAAATCTTGGATGAAAGGGCTACGCAAGTACTTGGAAGGCAGAACAACACGAGGTCCGAGGCTGCTCTCCCCGTCATCCTGCTCGTCATCATCGTCATCCTTATCCACGTCGCCATCCTCATCAGTGAAGCACAAGGACACCTCATCCTCGTCACCCTCCTCGTCATAAGTAGCTAGCTCTGAGAAGATATCAAAGTTCCTCTCAGGATAGCTCTCGACATCGACCACAACAGTTGGTCTCGGCGTGCTGGACATCCCTAGATCAAAAGGAACAATTGACAGAGGCGTGCGGTAGCTGGAGGACTCAAATGGATAGAACGGTGGAGGCATCTGGGGGCCCTGGAATCCATAGGCCGGTGGAGGCATCTGGTAACCCTGGAACCACGTGTCAAATGGAAATACCGGAGGCACCGGGGGCTGCGTGCAGTAACGCATCCATGCCTCAGCGTCTGCATATGAATACCGAGGGTCAGGCATCGCCGACGTCGAGAATCGAGCTGGTGCTCTGCCCGAAGAAGTCTCCTAAATGTCCTCACAGTGGTAGGAATGAAGAGGAGGTGAACTCCGAGGGGGCGAGGAAGGCTCTTCGTACACTGGCCTCGAGGGATAAGGCCGTGGCTGAGAGTGTCGACTGAAGCCGAAGAAGGCCTTCATTTTAAAGAACAAGTTCTCCGTGACGCTCTCCGTGACATGCCTCACGATGTGAGTCGTGAATCCCTTCTCGGATGTGTCGAACAAGATCCTCTCGAAGTCACTCCGACGATAAATAGGTGGATCATCGTCCACCACTCTCTCAGATGTAGCAGGAGGAGTAGCACCTCGAGGAGGAGAATCATGTCGAGGAGAAGCACCTCGAGGAGGAGAATCATGTCGAGGTCTCCGAGATGTACGTCTCTCGGCTGAAGAGTTGGGCGTGATATCGTCACGCGTGCGGACACCTTCCGCCTTCTTGAATGTCTTGGCCACGCTTTCGGCCACGCGGTCCACCAGCTTCTTCTTCTTCTTCTTCTTCTTCTTCTTCTCAATCTTCTTCTTCGGTGCCGGTGCTCGTGCCGGCGCTGCGCGGGCTAGACGGACGGGAGACTGGTACGGGACGTCATACGGCTCACCGGCCCCATCCAAGGTCCTGTAATACAACATCTCCTCCTCCTCCGGTGTCGGTGTGAGGGTCTCGTGCACTACAAGCTAAAAGAAAACAATTACAAAAAAATATTTATTAGATATTCGATAAAATTATCAATTCAAAATTAAAACGAAATAGATTGACGGTTACCTGCTCATCCTCAAAGTAATGCGTGAAATCGAAGTTGGTCTTCCTCGGAGTCCAATTCAAAAATCGGGGCATTCGCGTCTCCTGGCTCCGAGTACCGCAGATTCTCCCTAAATCGGGAAAGGCCTCGCAGGTCCAACACTGGAAGGCCCAAACTGGACCGTAAAAGTGATAAGCCTTTTGATGAACCTGATCAGGTGCCATCCCAGCTGTCCTGATGTAGTGCGAGAAGTTTTGGAACGTATACGAACCCCAAGGAAACCACTCCCAACCATCAGAATCCTCCACCTGTTTCCAAACCCAATCCTCGACATCTAACTTCTCTCGACCAACCAAAATGTAGTAGAATATCAGTATGTTGGCAGCCTTGAAATAATCATACAGATCGTCGCCCAGACGAAACTTTTCAAACGAATAGTACTGTGTCCACTTTCACAAATCTGCCACGGAAGAACCTAAAGTGGATGCCTGTACGGGGAGCGACATGACATGTGTCCGAGGGATTGAATGTACTGGCCCCAAAGTTCAGGCCGGTGATCAGAGCATATTCTTGGGCTCGGAACCGAACAATACGATCTCCGACAGCAAACCATTGCTCCATGGACGGTATCCTCCTCTCACTGACTATCTCTTTCGATAGCAGCTTGCGCATAGGCTTGTTCGATCGGCCCACATCGGGAATCGGAAAGAACTGACTGAAAACACAGGTTTGCTTGTACTCCTCAAGGCCCTCGTCTCCACCGATCGTACGCAAAATCTTCTGTACAGTTTGTAATACGCCGCGTCGATCGTAGCAATTTAATGCTTTGGCCTCATCGATGAAATCGGGTCTCCTCCATCGAAAACCAGCCTGTACAAATGGAGAAAGAAGCCATATAAATTAACAGAATTAAAACGAAAAAAAAAAATTGTCTGTTACTCGATCGTGTTACTCGATCGTGTTACTCGATCGAGTACAGACAGTCGAGTAACCTAATTCGAGTAATCAAGAGCTGACTACTCGAATGGGGTTACTGGAAAAATTTACTCGATGGCCTTACTGGAATACCACTACTCGAAGGCCTTTCGAGTAACTTTTGGAGTAGCGGACTACTCGAAATCAAGTACCATTCGAGTAATCCCAGGTTACTCGAACGCAAAACAGATATACTCCATTCGAGTAACCATGAACAAAATCAAAAACACGAAATTTCAGAATAATTCTTGTCACATTTGCAGTTCTAAATCAACAAAGAACTCAAACAAGCATCCAAATCACCATAACATCCATTACATTGCTCGAAAAATAAAAAATAAAATCGAAAAAAATAGGGTTTCAGACGAATTACCGGAGGTTGGAGCCCTGGTTCTTCCCTCTCCTCATCTTCGAGTTCGTGCTCGTGTTCGGAAGCCGACGCCGATGACATCTCCGGTGGATTGATTGTTGAAATCGCGAAAAAAAAATGAAAAGGGGCGGGTTTTTTCTTAAAAGAGAGAGAGAGAGAGGGTTTGGTGTGGGGACCGATTCTTTTTTAATTTTCTTTTCTTTTTATTTTACTTTGAAGGGTATAATAGACACTTCAATTGGAAGTAGTGTAAAAAACTCACAGTTTTATGAGCTAGAACAAAAAACACACTTTTCTTATAAATTTGACCGAAAATCCACAATCCACAGGACTCTTTTTTTTTCCTTTCTTCTTAAGATTATATTCAGTTACATGTTAAATGGCAAGAGCTATTGCCATTTTTTGGCAAAAAACCAAAAAAATGAGCCCCAATGATTGA
Organism: Euphrasia confusa; assembly: GCA_954870475.1. Taxonomy (NCBI): domain Eukaryota; kingdom Viridiplantae; phylum Streptophyta; class Magnoliopsida; order Lamiales; family Orobanchaceae; genus Euphrasia; species Euphrasia confusa. The sequence continues at coordinate 11,186,568 of OX940956.1, forward strand.
AATGGCCCTTGCCAAATTTTCATGTATATTGGGACAAATATACATGCAAAATAGCCTTTACAATTTGTCCCTTGTCATCACAACCACCACCTTCACCCATCAAAATTCAACAATAGTTTTTAAAAAAATAAAGATTGATATGATGACATACCAAAAAACAATATATTATTATTTAATTAATAAAATAACTCTTGCTATATTTAAACCATTGAGGTAAAATTTAACAAATGGCAATTGACACTTGCCATTTTTTTGCAAAATAAAAGATAACCCTTGCTATTTTAGCAAAACTATTAAAATTTCCATAGTACAATAATTATTTCATGTTTAGTATCACCATTTCACTACTTAATTTAGACTCAACCACTTAATAAAATAATTATTTCAATCTATTTTGTATCATCATTTCACTACTTAATTTAACATTTTTATTTTTCATATTTTATTCACACTCTACCATTCACTTTTATTATTTTCCAATTATTTATTGTAACAATAAATATTGTTTTATTATTTTAAAAATTATAAGAAAATATGAAATATTAAAAAATATAATTTAAAATTATAATAAAGAATTACTTTTATGTTTATCAAATTATTTATTAATACAATAAATATTGTTTTATTATTTTCAAAGTTATAAAAAAATATGAAATATAAAAAAAATTAAATTATAATAAAGAATTGCATACATTATAATAAATTACATTATTAAAAATAAAACTAAAAAATAGTTATTGAAACAATAATTAAAAAAAAATGAATATGAATTTTTATATAAAGTATATTAATATTGGTCTTTATTTATGAGAAAAAATTATAAATTTTGGTATAATTATATTTTTTTAATAAAAAGTATAAATTATAAAATTTAAAAACAATTTAATAATATAAATACAAATCATTTATATAAAAGTGACTAATAATAACATGCCCCGTAGCCCACTATATAAAAATCTTTTTTCTCACGCCTGGTCATAAACGAACTAGTTCATCATCTTAATTTCATTTTTTCTTTTCTTTTTATTGGGTTGTCTTTAGTGAATGGGGAGCGCCCCGTAACATAACAAACATAAGGTTTTCGTTTGTTTATAATTAAATAAGTCATTTCTTTAATTATAAAAATAAGTTATGCATTTATTTTAACTTTTTGAATTCACTTTGGTATTTAGTATTTCTTAACAAGGGTAATAGAGACTGACGCAGGGAAGCAATAAACACTACAATTAAAACTCGTTGATTCTAAGAATACTCGAGAATTAAAATATCAAGACTTTCGTTGATTCCTAAGAATACCGAAACCTGATAAAAACCTCAACTGAGGAACGAACTTTATTTCATCATAAACAACTGATTAACTTTATGAAAAGAGCACATATAAATAGTACTAAAACCCTTAATAAAATAAATTAAAATAATAAATAAAATAATACTAATAGCTTGGGCAGAAAGAAACAATCTTTTCCGTATCTGCATCATTCTCCCCCTCTAGGAGAAGGTTCGACCGCGAACTTGAAAATCGAACACGAAGATGCCAAGATCAAACACCAATCGTCGACAACCCTGAGGAAACAACGCAAGGGTAACGACACGTTGACGTGGCGCAGGGACAATAGTCGGAAGAACCGACGCAAGGGCAACAACTTGAGGAAGCGACGCAAGGGCAGCGGCAACGACATCAGGATGCAGCGTAAGAACATGAGCATGAGGATATGATGCAGGGGCAGTATCATCTCCTTTCAGCGCAAGGGCAAAAACATGTTGATGTGGTGCAGAGTTAATGACATCAGAATTCAGCACAAGTTTCACGGGAATTTCTGAAAATGGCTCTTCATCAAATTTAGGGGGACCATCATACATGGATGACTCTTCATCCACACATAGCGTGTGAGGGTGAGAGAACGGGCAAGTCTCATAACGGGGGCCGGTCGCGCCACACTCAAAGCAGCATACTACGGTCGAAGCCGATGACGACTCTATGTTGACGGCAGGGGCTCCAAGCGTCGACGAGGGTATGTGTTGTTGGCGAGTTCGACAATCGCCAAGGGTGCTATCAAGCGCGGGGGTCGGTGGAGGTGACGATAGCTTGTTGGAAACAGCAAGGCGGAGCTCCTCGAGATCTACGGCAAGGGCTGCGATTTGGCGACTTAAGGCGGCGACGTCGGCGTCGCGACGGGCTGCGGCCTCAACGGCGGATTCGCGAGCAGGCCGGGGACGGGGAGGCATCGTTCGGCTCTGATACCAACTGACGCAGGGAAGCAATAAACACACAGATTAAGACTCGTTGATTCTAAGAATACCCGAGAATTAAAACATCAAGACTTTCGTTGATTCCTAAGAATACCGAAACCTGATAAAAACCTCAACTGAGGAACGAACTTTATTTCATCATAAACAACTGATTAACTTTATGAAAAGAGCACATATAAATAGTACTAAAACCCTTAATAAAATAAATTAAAATAATAAATAAAATAATACTAATAGCTTGGGCAGAAAGAAACAATCTTTTCCGTATCTGCATCACAAGCGAAGCGTAAACACACAATATTTAAATATAATTGCAATCTATGAATACCCGAGAATTAATATATCAAACTTTCGTTGATTCCGAAGAATTAAGACTCGTTGATGCAGGCGGAAGCGTAAACAAAGAATTAAGACTCGTTGATTCTATGAATACCCGAGAATTAATATATCAAACTTTCGTTGATTCCGAAAAATACCGAAACCTGATAAAAACCTCAAAAGAGGACGAAAATTTTTATTTCATATCAAAACAACTACGTAAATAAATGACAAAAGCAGAATATAAATAGTACTAAACCCTAACAGAATAAATTAAAATAATAAATAAAAATAATACTAATAGTTTGGGCAGAAAGAAACAATATTTTCTTTCTATTATCTGCATCATTCTCCCCATCTAGGAGAAGGTTCGACCGCGAACCTAAAAATCGAGCACGAAAATGCCGGGATCAAACACCAATCGTCGGTAACCTTGAGGGCACAACGCAAGGGCAGCGACACGTTGACATGGCGCTGCGACAGTGGCTAGAAGAACCAGCGCAGGGGCAGCAACTTGAACAAGCGACGCAAGGGCAATGACAACGACATCGAGATGAACCGCAAGAACAATAACATGCAGATGTGGTGCAGAGGTAGGATCATCTCCTTTAATCGAAATGGCAACAACATGTTGATGTGGTACCGAAGCAACGACATCAAGATTCAGCACAAGTGCCACGGGGATTTGTGAAAAGAGCTCTTCATCAAATTTTGGGGGACCATCATACGTGGATGACTCTTCATCCACACATAGCGTGCGAGGGTGAGAGAACGGACAAGTCTCATGACGGGGGCCGGTCGCGCCACACTCAAAGCAGCATACTACGACCGAAGCCGATGGCAACTCCACGTTGATGACGGGGACTCCAAGCGTCGACGGGGGTAGGTGTTGTTGGCGAGGACGCCAATCGCCAAGAGTGCGCTCAAGCGCGGGGATCGATCGGTGTTGAGCCTTCGTTAGACCATAGGTGATAGCAAGACGGAGATCCTCGAGTTCGACGGCAAGGGCTGCGATTTGGCGGCTTAAGACGGCGACGTCGGCATTGCGACGGGCTGCAGCCTCAACGGCGGATTCGCGAGCAGGCCGGGGACGGGGAGGCATCGTTCGGCTCTGATACCAACTGATGCAGGCGGAAGCGTAAACAAAGAATTAAGACTCGTTGATTCTATGAATACCCGAGAATTAATATATCAAACTTTCGTTGATTCCGAAGAATACCGAAACCTGATAAAAACCTCAAAAGAGGACGAAATTTTTTATTTCATATCAAAACAACTACGTAAATAAATGACAAAAGCAGAATATAAATAGTACTAAACCCTAACAGAATAAATTAAAATAATAAATAAAAATAATACTAATAGCTTGGGCAGAAAGAAACAATATTTTCTTTCTATTATCTGCATCATTCTCCCCATCTAGGAGAATGTTCGACCGCGAACCTAAAAATCGAGCACGAAAATGCCGGGATCAAACACCAATCGTCGGTAACCTTGAGGGCACAACGCAAGGGCAGCGACACGTTGACATGGCGCTGCGACAGTGGCTAGAAGAACCAGCGCAGGGGCAGCAACTTGAACAAGCGACGCAAGGGCAATGACAACGACATCGAGATGAACCGCAAGAACAATAACATGCAGATGTGGTGCAGAGGTAGGATCATCTCCTTTAATCGAAATGGCAACAACATGTTGATGTGGTACCGAAGCAACGACATCAAGATTCAGCACAAGTGCCACGGGGATTTGTGAAAAGAGCTCTTCATCAAATTTTGGGGGACCATCATACGTGGATGACTCTTCATCCACACATAGCGTGCGAGGGTGAGAGAACGGACAAGTCTCATGACGGGGGCCGGTCGCGCCACACTCAAAGCAGCATACTACGACCGAAGCCGATGGCAACTCCACGTTGATGACGGGGACTCCAAGCGTCGACGGGGGTAGGTGTTGTTGGCGAGGACGCCAATCGCCAAGAGTGCGCTCAAGCGCGGGGATCGATCGGTGTTGAGCCTTCGTTAGACCATAGGTGATAGCAAGACGGAGATCCTCGAGTTCGACGGCAAGGGCTGCGATTTGGCGGCTTAAGACGGCGACGTCGGCATCGCGACGGGCTGCGGCCTCAACGGCGGATTCGCGAGCAGGCCGGGGACGGGGAGGCATCGTTCGGCTCTGATACCAACTGATGCAGGCGGAAGCGTAAACAAAGAATTAAGACTCGTTGATTCTATGAATACCCGAGAATTAATATATCAAACTTTCGTTGATTCCGAAGAATACCGAAACCTGATAAAAACCTCAAAAGAGGACGAATTTTTTTATTTCATATCAAAACAACTACGTAAATAAATGACAAAAGCAGAATATAAATAGTACTAAACCCTAACAGAATAAATTAAAATAATAAATAAAAATAATACTAATAGCTTGGGCAGAAAGAAACAATATTTTCTTTCTATTATCTGCATCATAGAAAGATTTAAAATAATGTTACCAACTGACGTAGCGAAGCGATAAACACGATATTAAATCTCGTTGATTCTAAGAATACCCGAGAATTAATTAAAACATCAAGATTCGTTGATTCTACTGAATACCGAAATCTGATAAAAACCTCAACGAGGAAGACTCTTTTTATTTCATATCAAAAACAACTTCGTAAATAAATGATAAAAGCAGAATATAAATAGTACTAAAACCCTAACAGAATAAATTAAAATAATAAATAAAAATAATACTAAACTTGGACAGAAAGAAACAATCTTTTCTTTCTATGTATCTGCATCATTCTCCCCCTCTAGGAGAAGGTTCGACCGCGAACCTGAAAATCGAGCACGAAAATGCCGGGATCAAACACCAATCGTCGGTAACCTTGAGGGCATAACGCAAGGGCAACGACACGTTGACATGGCACAGGGACAATGGCAAGAAGAACCATCGCATGGGAATCAACTTGAACAAGCGACGCAAGGGCAGCGGCAACGACATCGGGATGAAGCGCAAGGTCAATAGCATGCAGATGTGGTGCAGGGGTAGGATCATCTTCTTTCATCGCAAGAGCAACAACATGTTGATGTGGTGCAGAAGCAACGACATCAGGATTCAGCACAAGTGCCACGGGTATTTCTGAAAAGAGCTCTTCGGCAAATTTAGGAGGACCATCATACGCAGAGATCTTCGAGCCAGGCAGCGGGGACAAAAGAGGTATATTGTTCCGGAGGTGGTAGAGTAGGTCACCCACGCCTCCGACCATGTGCTCTTCGGGCATGGCCAAGGGATCAACTTCATCAAAACGAGGAGGGCCATCGTAATCAAAACGAGGCGAGTCGTCGTAAGAAGATGACGAGGGCAACAAGGACACCGGTAGTCTGTTGGTGATAATAAGGCGAAGTTCCTCGAGTTCGACGACAAGGGTTGCGATCTGGCGGCTTAAGGCGGCGATGTCGGCATCTTGACGGGTTGCGGCCTCAACGGCGGTTTTGCAAGCATACTGGCGACGGGGAGGCATCGTTTCGGCTCTGATACCAACTGACGTAGCGAAGCGATAAACACGATATTAAATCTCGTTGATTCTAAGAATACCCGAGAATTAATTAAAACATCAAGATTCGTTGATTCTACTGAATACCGAAATCTGATAAAAACCTCAACGAGGAAGACTCTTTTTATTTCATATCAAAAACAACTTCGTAAATAAATGATAAAAGCAGAATATAAATAGTACTAAAACCCTAACAGAATAAATTAAAATAATAAATAAAAATAATACTAAACTTGGACAGAAAGAAACAATCTTTTCTGTCTATGTATCTGCATCATTCTCCCCCTCTAGGAGAAGGTTCGACCGCGAACCTGAAAATCGAGCACGAAAATGCCGGGATCAAACACCAATCGTCGGTAACCTTGAGGGCATAACGCAAGGGCAACGACACGTTGACATGGCGCAGGGACAATGGCAAGAAGAACCATCGCAGGGGCATCAACTTGAACAAGCGACGCAAGGGCAGCGGCAACGACATCGGGATGAAGCGCAAGGTCAATAGCATGCAGATGTGGTGCAGGGGTAGGATCATCTTCTTTCATCGCAAGAGCAACAACATGTTGATGTGGTGCAGAAGCAACGACATCAGGATTCAGCACAAGTGCCACGGGTATTTCTGAAAAGAGCTCTTCGGCAAATTTAGGAGGACCATCATACGCAGAGATCTCCGAGCCAGGCAGCGGGGACAAAAGAGGTATATTGTTCCGGAGGTGGTAGAGTGATGGAGTAGTATACTTAATGTCTAGATTTGAGTATTCTGAACTCTGTATGCACTTTCATTTACCTATCTATTACAGACATTCATTTGCTTTTAATTATTGTTAATTAAATATATGCAAATTATAGTTCTGGATTTTATACGTTGTAGTTAGTATGGTGTTGCATGGGCACACAGAAGATCATACTATCGGTTACTCGTATTTAATCGAACAGTTGCTCACGACCTAGATGGACACGGACCAATCCATCGGTATAGTCGTTGTGTGAGAGAGAAAATAATTTATCTTAATTATTTTATCACACTTGTACACTTGGTGTATTGAGCGGATCGATTGAGACTCATCAATTAGGATTGCTCGGCGATAATTGATTTGAGACTCGGAGTATTTTATTCTTAATCCCTGAAACAATTGCGGGTGTGTATATTTAATATTAGTGACTTTGATTTTCCAAAGGAATTAACCGATTTAATTATTGGGTTAATTACCGGCTAAGTTGGGTCACTATATTTTATATATGGCATGCCGTGAATTCTTGAAGGGGCAGTGTATCCCGTAAGGGTTGATAATATCCCCGAGATGAGCTCATAAGGATTTATTATGTAAACCTCGCGAGTGGATTTGTTCCGCATAATAAATAAGGTTGAGTGGTACTATTCTCGGATATAAGAGATGAATAAATTTATTAAGCAATAAATAAATTTTATTCATGGATATTTAAATCTTAAATACACGGAATAAATAATACTAAGATGGAGAAATATTATTTGATATAATATGGAATAATATTGGGAGTGCAATTTTATTTATATAGTGGAAAATAAATAAAATTAATATTGATAAGAATTAATGGATTTGGGTTGGACCCAATTTAATTTTCAATATTGGAAGCCCAATATTTATTCTCCTTTTGATCCCCTACGTAGCCTATAAAAGCACTACATGGTCTTCACTTTTCACAACCTAAGTTACGCCAACAATAAAGTTCGAAGAGTGAAGAGGATCCATAGAGTTCGATAGCTCGTCGCCCACCCGACGTTCGAACGGAGTGCAAGGAATACGCGGGAAGATCACGAGGTCATCATCGATTTCGTTTCTCCGAACAACGAATCGTAGGTACAATTCTCAACTAACTTGATTATTGTTCGATTTGTTTTATCGAGAATACCGTAGAACAAAGATCCGAGGATCGAACCCCGGGACGAGGGTCGAGCCGGGCGGTGGTGGTTGGACCACCGGACCGCCGGCGGCTCGTGGATCCCTCGTGGGGATCGCGCACGGAAACCCTCGGCTGGGAGCCGAGGGTCGATCGAACCCCTACGGGGTCGATCGCTGGAGCTGCGGGGTTTACCCGCAGCGGCTCGTAGCGAGCTGCGGGGTTACCCGCAGCGAGTCGCTGGGGACGAGCCCCAGCCGTGCGAGCAGCGGATCGCCGGATCCGCTGCGGGGATGCTACGAGCATCCCTGGGATGCCGCGAGGCATCCCGTGCGATCGCTGCGAGCGATCGCGAGTCCCCTCGCGGGGACTCGGCTGGGCGTCCGCGCGCCTCGTGCGCGCGACGCGTTCGGTCGGGTCCCGGATCGCGCGGGCTCGTGGTTTCTCCGGCGATTGAGTTTCGATTGTATGAACCTCGGCTCGCGGGAGTTTGGGTGGGGGCGGATTACGTGCCCTCGGGTGCGTGGTCTCCAAAGCCCGGACTTCGGCGGATGAGTCGGTGTTCGTATAATCTCCGGCGAAGGGTTCGTTCGGGTTATCGGTTCCGCAATTTTGATAACCCGGGATAGCGAATTCCAACAACTGGTATCAGAGCGTGGTTTACGTTCGCGGTATTTTCGATAAATGTTGTTCTACCTTGCAGGGTTCCGACTATTATGGCTTAATTTATTATTCACTTAATTTATTTTGTCATGATTGTTGGTTTTATTAAACTCTCGGACATGTCGAGATTCGTTTTTGGTGGTGAATGCTTGTAATAGTAAAAATTCGGGGGTTGACCGAATTTAGGATTTATTATTATGTTCGTTGTTTTTCCGGAAAATGTATAGGGTCGATTTCGTGTATAGAATCGATACCGGAATTGTAATTTAGATTTTTGTAAATTTATTTTGCGATTGGTTCGACGAATCGAAGACCGCCGGAAAAGACGAAGTGACGAGGAGATGAAGGACCGGGATAGATCAATCCCCATGATCGATCCCGAGGATCGATCGACCCGCGGCCCGTGGCGGGCTGTTCGTGGGAGTCCCGGCCACGCCGGCCACCAGTGGTGGTGGCGCGTGGGCTGGGCGGCGGCGGCGTGCCCTAGGCGGCGGTCGGGCGTGGGTGGGGGTGGCTCGGGGTCTCCCAACCCGGGCTACTCCTACCGAAAATATACTTTCCTAATTAATTCGTTATTTCCTATTTTGATTATTTCTTTATGGAATAGTCTAGAAAAATAGAAAAAGAATTAATTTAGTACTAAATTTATTTTTCCTATTTGATTATTCCTACTCATGGGAAAATTCATGGATTAGGAATAAAATAAATTTGGAAAAGTATAATAGTCCTAATTATTTTATTTCTTTATTTCATTATGGATATCATCTAGAATATTCCAAGAATATCTTGGATAGATTATTCTAGAGATTTAATGAAGTGGAAAAAGAAAATAAAATAAATAAAAATATTAATAATATTTAATTTTATTTTTGATATATTCAATTGACTTAATTTTCGAATTAAGTAACTTTTGGATTAATTAAAAATAAATAGATTTAAATATTGGATATTAATATTCTCGTCACATGGAGCATTCAAGAAACGAAGACTGAAGACTAGAAGATGCGTACGGGGATGTGATGAAGCCATAATAGTCGGAAAATAATATTCTAGTAATTATTTTGACTATGTGATAATACTATGTGCTTTATTACATGTATGCATGCTATATGTGTTTATTTTATGCACTAGATAGCGTATCCCTTTATTGTAAAAAGCTAAGTGGGAGAGGGTATGGAAACATGCCCATGGTCTCCATTGCTGCTCTCTTGGTGACTTTTATGAACTTTTTGAAGTTTATATAGATAAGTCATTAGAGGAGAGTTCTTGTAATTCCTCTTACAAGAGACATTGATTGAGTTTATCAAACAATGCCTAATTTGTCTTTCCAAAGCTGATTTCAAGTCGACTCATTCTCACCCCGGGGAGTGGAATGGAGCCAGAGCCACTTGGTCATGTAGAGGACACAAATTAGAGACTTTCGTGCCATTCTTTGATAGATGGGTCGTTTGTCTGCTCGGCTCCCTCATTTATGAGAGATAGGGTTGTTCGCATGGTGAATCACTGGTTAGAAACTTCGAGTTTCACTTATGATTCTCCGCGTCTTGATTTACGAGATTAAATGGATCAAGTAATTGGGAGTCAATTATAAAAATCTCTTAGTGTAGTAAACGTCCACACCACGTGGCTTGCTATGCTGACGGACTTTGGATTAATTGATGTAGACAGTTGTAAGTAATTATGAAGAGTTGTGAAGTTATCGTAAACGTCCACACCACGTGGCTTGCGGTGATGTAGCAATTCCAAGTAATTTACTTTGGTACTGAGTAATGGTTTACACTTAGATACGCGTTATAGTATTCCTCCCCACGAGGTCACGCTATAATTGATGTATGACCGAAGAAAATCTAATTGCTAAATCATTTGGGTGGGTAAACGTCCACACCACGTGGCTTGCCTTACCTGATGGGATTTTAGATGTGATTAGTGATTTAATGATATTATTTGAGGGAGATAATATCGGATATTAAATTGTTTGTTTGTTTTATGTGCTTATAGGTTAAGAATGACTGTGACCCCACTTTGTGATATACTTAAGGATGAAAACTCACCGGTTCCATATGGTGATGATTGGGAACGAAATCTGGACATTGTCCAGACTGTTGAGCTTTCCGAATCCACTGTTGTCCCAACTGATGAGGACATTCGAAATGACCTCAGAATGATGTTGAGACATAGCGTGGAAGCCGGACAAGAGGTGATTAACATACTCACAGGATTCTCTCTCAATGAGTCCCTTAAAAAGGAATCAACGAGAGCGGAGTTTGTGCGTAAGTTAAGAGAATCACAAGCTTTTGTGGCAAGGCTAGAGGAAAAGCGTGCAAAGAAACCCAGTGGCTCAAAGCCACGGATTGGGAAAGGCAAGCCTTTGGGCAAGTGCTTTCGATGCAAGCAGTTTGGGCACTGGAGGTCTGATTGTCCTCTCATCAAAGGTACGAAATTTTCCTTAGTCACTGAAACATTGTCAGCGGTGATATCTACCAGCACCTGGTGTGTAGATACGGGTGCCACTGACCATGTCTGCAATTAATTGCAGGGGTTCCAGGAAACCCGGAGACTTAGAGAGGGAGAGATCGTAGTCTACATGGGCAATGCCGCGAAGGTGGCGGCTGTTGCAGTGGGAGACGTTCACTTACGTTTTAGTAGTGATAGGGTTTTGGTTTTACAAAATTGTCTTTATGTACCGAATTTTAGAAAGAATTTAATTTCAGTTTCTAAGTTAATTCTGAATGGATATTCTGTTTCTTTTGATCACTCTGTGATCATAAGAAGAAATAGTGAGATTGTCTGTTCTGGTACATTGGTAGACGATTTGTATATTCTGAATCCTGAGTCTAACACGATGCAACTAACCGAGAGTAATAACACATCTACGAACACCAATAAGAGAAAGGAACCTTCTAAAATGAATCAATTATACTTGTGGCATCTAAGGCTAGGTCATATTAATTCGAATAGAATTCAAAGGTTGAAAGCTGATGGTCTCATTAGCGGCATAGAAGGAGAGGACCTTCCAACCTGCGAATCCTGTTTGGAGGGTAAAATGACCAAGCGTTCTTTTTCTGGTAAAGGACGTAGAGCTGAACAAGTATTGGATTTGATTCACTCTGATGTATGCGGACCTATGTCTACTCAGGCAAGGGGAGGGTACGAGTATTTCATCACCTTTACTGATGATTACTCAAGGTATGGATATATTTACCTGATGCGCCACAAGAGTGATTCTTTTGACAAGTTCAAGGAATTCAAGGCTCTTGTGGAGAACCTTCGTGGTAAATCCATAAAATGCCTGCGATCTGATCGCGGAGGCGAGTACCTGTCTGGAGAATTCAAGGCATACTTGGCAGAGAATGGGATTGAATCCCAGCTGACTTCACCATATACTCCTCAGCAGAATGGTGTGTCAGAAAGAAGGAATAGGACTCTTATGGAGATGGTGCGATCGATGATGAGTTACTCGGATTTACCTGTTATGTTCTGGGGACTTGCCTTGGAAACAGCGGCGTACATTCTGAACAGGGTTCCGACCAAAACGGTACCAACTACACCCATGGAATTGTGGAGTGGGCGTAAGCCTAACTTGAGACACATTCGGATCTGGGGATGTCCAGCACATGTGTTGCGACAAGGCGCCGATAAGTTAGAACCTAGATCAGAAATACGGCTGTTTGTAGGATACCCGAAAGGAACTAAGGTTGGCATGTTCTATAGTCCTACGGACCAGACGATCGTTATAAGTACTAACGCTCGGTTCTTAGAGGAAGACTATGTCATGGACCACAAGCCCAAAAGTGACATAATACTTGATGAGTTGAGAGGTAACGAGGAAGACCTGGATACAGCCGAACCGAGTATAGATACACCACTAGAACCTGCACCTAATACTGTCACTGTTAATACACCGGAACGCCGTCGTAGTGGGAGGGTTGTTAAACAACCGGACAGATGGATTGGACTGGGTGAGTCTTCGGACTCGGCACCCGGAGTTCATGAAATCGATCCCTGGACCTATGATGAGGCGGTACAAGATATAGATGCGCCTTCTTGGAAGAAAGCGATGAAATCCGAAATAGAATCTATGGATTCTAATAAAGTCTGGGATCTTGTAGAACCACCAAGCGGCGTAAAGCCAATTGGGTGTAAATGGGTCTACAAGAGAAAGAGAGGATCTGACGGAAAGGTTGAAACCTTTAAAGCTCGGCTTGTTGCGAAAGGATATACTCAGAAAGAGGGAATCGATTATGAGGAGACCTTCTCGCCGGTAGCCAAGATAAAGTCAATCCGGATTCTCTTATCCATAGCAGCTCATATGGATTATGAGGTGTGGCAAATGGATGTCAAGACAGCTTTCCTTAATGGAAGTCTTGACGAGACGATTTATATGAAACAACCAGAGGGATTCATTGCTAAGGGGCGAGATCATCTAGTGTGCAAGCTTAATCGATCCATTTATGGATTGAAACAAGCCTCGAGATCGTGGAACCTGCGGTTTGATGAAGTAGTCCAATCTTTTGGATTCATTCAAAGCATGGACGAATCGTGTGTGTATTGGAAACGTGATGGAAAGAAGGTGGTGTTCCTCGTGCTTTATGTAGACGACATACTTCTCATTGGCAACAGTGTGAAGATGTTATCAGACATAAAGGGATGGTTGTCTAGACAATTCGATATGAAAGATTTGGGTGAAGTCGGACATGTTCTAGGGATCAAAGTTATAAGGGATCGCCGGAATAGAACATTGTGTCTTTCCCAGCAATCTTACATAGACACGATTCTAGCTCGTTTTAACATGCAAGATTCCAAGAAGGGTGATCTGCCCTTCAGTAAAGGAACTTATCTTTCTAAGGATATGTGTCCTCAGACACAGAAGGAGAAAGATGACATGAAAGCGGTTCCCTACGCTTCGGCTGTGGGAAGCTTAATGTATGCAATGTTATGCACGAGGCCTGATATCTGTTATGCCGTTGGCATAGTAGCGAGATATCAGAGTAACCCTGGAAAGGCTCATTGGACTGCCGTAAAGAGCATTTTCAAGTATTTGCGAAATACTAAGGATTATGTTCTGAGATACAGTGCAGACAATCTAATTCCTTTGGGTTACACAGATTCGGATTTCCAAGCTGATAAGGACCGGCGTAAGTCGACATCAGGCTATGTGTACACTTTGGGAGGTGGAGCCGTATCATGGAAGAGTGTTAAGCAAAAGTGCATTTCGGACTCTACCATGGAAGCTGAATATGTTGCAGCCTCAGAGGCAGCGAAAGAATCAGTGTGGTTCCTTAATTTCCTCCAGGACTTAGATGTGATTCCGAGTTTGCCCAAGGCTATGACAATTTATTGTGACAATAGCGGTGCAGTGGCAAACAGTAAGGAACCACGGTCCCATAGTGCTACGAAACACATAGAGCGCAAGTACCACCTGATTCGAGACATCGTCAAGAGGGGCGATGCGATAGTCACCAAGATAGCTTTGGAAGACAACCTAGCGGACCCTTTCACCAAGATACTTCCTAAGGAAGTATATTACAAGCACTTAGAGGGTTTGGGAGTCAGAAGTTTGGAAGATATGACTAGACCTTAGTATAAGTGGGAGATTGATGGAGTAGTATACTTAATGTCTAGATTTGAGTATTCTGAACTCTGTATGCACTTTCATTTACCTATCTATTACAGACATTCATTTGCTTTTAATTATTGTTAATTAAATATATGCAAATTATAGTCCTGGATTTTATACGTTGTAGTTAGTATGGTGTTGCATGGGCACACAGAAGATCATACTATCGGTTACTCGTATTTAATCGAACAGTTGCTCACGACCTAGATGGACACGGACCAATCCATCGGTATAGTCGTTGTGTGAGAGAGAAAATAATTTATCTTAATTATTTTATCACACTTGTACACTTGGTGTATTGAGCGGATCGATTGAGACTCATCAATTAGGATTGCTCGGCGATAATTGATTTGAGACTCGGAGTATTTTATTCTTAATCCCTGAAACAATTGCGGGTGTGTATATTTAATATTAGTGACTTTGATTTTCCAAAGGAATTAACCGATTTAATTATTGGGTTAATTACCGGCTAAGTTGGGTCACTATATTTTATATATGACATGCCGTGAATTCTTGAAGGGGCAGTGTATCCCGTAAGGGTTGATAATATCCCCGAGATGAGCTCATAAGGATTTATTATGTAAACCTCGCGAGTGGATTTGTTCCGCAAAATAAATAAGGTTGAGTGGTACTATTCTCGGATATAAGAGATGAATAAATTTATTAAGCAATAAATAAATTTTATTCATGGATATTTAAATCTTAAATACACGGAATAAATAATACTAAGATGGAGAAATATTATTTGATATAATATGAAATAATATTGGGAGTGCAATTTTATTTATATAGTGGAAAATAAATAAAATTAATATTGATAAGAATTAATGGATTTGGGTTGGACCCAATTTAATTTTCAATATTGGAAGCCCAATATTTATTCTCCTTTTGATCCCCTACGTAGCCTATAAAAGCACTACATGGTCTTCACTTTTCACAACCTAAGTTACGCCAACAATAAAGTTCGAAGAGTGAAGAGGATACATAGAGTTCGATAGCTCGTCGCCCACCCGACGTTCGAACGGAGTGCAAGGAATACGCGGGAAGATCACGAGGTCATCATCGATTTCGTTTCTCCGAACAACGAATCGTAGGTACAATTCTCAACTAACTTGATTATTGTTCGATTTGTTTTATCGAGAATACCGTAGAACAAAGATCCGAGGATCGAACCCCGGGACGAGGGTCGAGCCGGGCGGTGGTGGTTGGACCACCGGACCGCCGGCGGCTCGTGGATCCCTCGTGGGGATCGCGCACGGAAACCCTCGGCTGGGAGCCGAGGGTCGATCGAACCCCTACGGGGTCGATCGCTGGAGCTGCGGGGTTTACCCGCAGCGGCTCGTAGCGAGCTGCGGGGTTACCCGCAGCGAGTCGCTGGGGACGAGCCCCAGCCGTGCGAGCAGCGGATCGCCGGATCCGCTGCGGGGATGCTACGAGCATCCCTGGGATGCCGCGAGGCATCCCGTGCGATCGCTGCGAGCGATCGCGAGTCCCCTCGCGGGGACTCGGCTGGGCGTCCGCGCGCTTCGTGCGCGCGACGCGTTCGGTCGGGTCCCGGATCGCGCGGGCTCGTGGTTTCTCCGGCGATTGAGTTTCGATTGTATGAACCTCGGCTCGCGGGAGTTTGGGTGGGGGCGGATTACGTGCCCTCGGGTGCGTGGTCTCCAAAGCCCGGACTTCGGCGGATGAGTCGGTGTTCGTATAATCTCCGGCGAAGGGTTCGTTCGGGTTATCGGTTCCGCAATTTTGATAACCCGGGATAGCGAATTCCAACATAGAGTAGGTCACCCACGCCTCCGACCATGTGCTCTTCGGGCATGGCCAAGGGATCAACTTCATCAAAACGAGGAGGGCCATCGTAATCAAAACGAGGCGAGTCGTCGTAAGAAGATGACGAGGGCAACAAGGACACCGGTAGTCTGTTGGTGATAATAAGGCGAAGTTCCTCGAGTTCGACGACAAGGGTTGCGATCTGGCGGCTTAAGGCGGCGATGTCGGCATCTTGACGGGTTGCGGCCTCAACGGCGGTTTTGCAAGCATACTGGCGACGGGGAGGCATCGTTTCGGCTCTGATACCAACTGACGTAGCGAAGCGATAAACACGATATTAAATCTCGTTGATTCTAAGAATACCCGAGAATTAATTAAAACATCAAGATTCGTTGATTCTACTGAATACCGAAATCTGATAAAAACCTCAACGAGGAAGACTCTTTTTATTTCATATCAAAAACAACTTCGTAAATAAATGATAAAAGCAGAATATAAATAGTACTAAAACCCTAACAGAATAAATTAAAATAATAAATAAAAATAATACTAAACTTGGACAGAAAGAAACAATCTTTTCTTTCTATGTATCTGCATCATTCTCCCCCTCTAGGAGAAGGTTCGACCGCGAACCTGAAAATCGAGCACGAAAATGCCGGGATCAAACACCAATCGTCGGTAACCTTGAGGGCATAACGCAAGGGCAACGACACGTTGACATGGCGCAGGGACAATGGCAAGAAGAACCATCGCAGGGGCATCAACTTGAACAAGCGACGCAAGGGCAACGGCAACGACAACGGGATGAAGCGCAAGGTCAATAGCATGCAGATGTGGTGCAGGGGTAGGATCATCTTCTTTCATCGCAAGAGCAACAACATGTTGATGTGGTGCAGAAGCAACGACATCAGGATTCAGCACAAGTGCCACGGGTATTTCTGAAAAGAGCTCTTCGGCAAATTTAGGAGGACCATCATACGCAGAGATCTCCGAGCCAGGCAGCGGGGACAAAAGAGGTATATTGTTCCGGAGGTGGTAGAGTAGGTCACCCACGCCTCCGACCATGTGCTCTTCGGGCATGGCCAAGGGATCAACTTCATCAAAACGAGGAGGGCCATCGTAATCAAAACGAGGCGAGTCGTCGTAAGAAGATGACGAGGGCAACAAGGACACCGGTAGTCTGTTGGTGATAATAAGGCGAAGTTCCTCGAGTTCGACGACAAGGGTTGCGATCTGGCGGCTTAAGGCGGCGATGTCGGCATCTTGACGGGTTGCGGCCTCAACGGCGGTTTTGCAAGCATACTGGCGACGGGGAGGCATCGTTTCGGCTCTGATACCAACTGACGTAGCGAAGCGATAAACACGATATTAAATCTCGTTGATTCTAAGAATACCCGAGAATTAATTAAAACATCAAGATTCGTTGATTCTACTGAATACCGAAATCTGATAAAAACCTCAACGAGGAAGACTCTTTTTATTTCATATCAAAAACAACTTCGTAAATAAATGATAAAAGCAGAATATAAATAGTACTAAAACCCTAACAGAATAAATTAAAATAATAAATAAAAATAATACTAAACTTGGACAGAAAGAAACAATCTTTTCTTTCTATGTAGCTGCATCATTCTCCCCCTCTAGGAGAAGGTTCGACCGCGAACCTGAAAATCGAGCACGAAAATGCCCGGATCAAACACCAATCGTCGGTAACCTTGAGGGCATAACGCAAGGGCAATGACACGTTGACATGGCGCAGGGACAATGGCAAGAAGAACCATCGCAGGGGCATCAACTTGAACAAGCGACGCAAGGGCAACGGCAACGACATCGGGATGAAGCGCAAGGTCAATAGCATGCAGATGTGGTGCAGGGGTAGGATCATCTTCTTTCATCGCAAGAGCAACAACATGTTGATGTGGTGCAGAAGCAACGACATCAGGATTCAGCACAAGTGCCACGGGTATTTCTGAAAAGAGCTCTTCGGCAAATTTAGGAGGACCATCATACGCAGAGATCTCCGAGCCAGGCAGCGGGGACAAAAGAGGTATATTGTTCCGGAGGTGGTAGAGTAGGTCACCCACGCCTCCGACCATGTGCTCTTCGGGCATGGCCAAGGGATCAACTTCATCAAAACGAGGAGGGCCATCGTAATCAAAACGAGGCGAGTCGTCGTAAGAAGATGACGAGGGCAACAAGGACACCGGTAGTCTGTTGGTGATAATAAGGCGAAGTTCCTCGAGTTCGACGACAAGGGTTGCGATCTGGCGGCTTAAGGCGGCGATGTCGGCATCTTGACGGGTTGCGGCCTCAACGGCGGTTTTGCAAGCATACTGGCGACGGGGAGGCATCGTTTCGGCTCTGATACCAACTGACGTAGCGAAGCGATAAACACGATATTAAATCTCGTTGATTCTAAGAATACCCGAGAATTAATTAAAACATCAAGATTCGTTGATTCTACTGAATACCGAAATCTGATAAAAACCTCAACGAGGAAGACTCTTTTTATTTCATATCAAAAACAACTTCGTAAATAAATGATAAAAGCAGAATATAAATAGTACTAAAACCCTAACAGAATAAATTAAAATAATAAATAAAAATAATACTAAACTTGGACAGAAAGAAACAATCTTTTCTTTCTATGTAGCTGCATCATTCTCCCCCTCTAGGAGAAGGTTCGACCGCGAACCTGAAAATCGAGCACGAAAATGCCCGGATCAAACACCAATCGTCGGTAACCTTGAGGGCATAACGCAAGGGCAACGACACGTTGACATGGCACAGGGACAATGGCAAGAAGAACCATCGCAGGGGCATCAACTTGAACAAGCGACGCAAGGGCAGCGGCAACGACATCGGGATGAAGCGCAAGGTCAATAGCATGCAGATGTGGTGCAGGGGTAGGATCATCTTCTTTCATCGCAAGAGCAACAACATGTTGATGTGGTGCAGAAGCAACGACATCAGGATTCAGCACAAGTGCCACGGGTATTTCTGAAAAGAGCTCTTCGGCAAATTTAGGAGGACCATCATACGCAGAGATCTCCGAGCCAGGCAGCGGGGACAAAAGAGGTATATTGTTCCGGAGGTGGTAGAGTAGGTCACCCACGCCTCCGACCATGTGCTCTTCGGGCATGGCCAAGGGATCAACTTCATCAAAACGAGGAGGGCCATCGTAATCAAAACGAGGCGAGTCGTCGTAAGAAGATGACGAGGGCAACAAGGACACCGGTAGTCTGTTGGTGATAATAAGGCGAAGTTCCTCGAGTTCGACGACAAGGGTTGCGATCTGGCGGCTTAAGGCGGCGATGTCGGCATCTTGACGGGTTGCGGCCTCAACGGCGGTTTTGCAAGCATAATGGCGACGGGGAGGCATCGTTTCGGCTCTGATACCAACTGACGTAGCGAAGCGATAAACACGATATTAAATCTCGTTGATTCTAAGAATACCCGAGAATTAATTAAAACATCAAGATTCGTTGATTCTACTGAATACCGAAATCTGATAAAAACCTCAACGAGGAAGACTCTTTTTATTTCATATCAAAAACAACTTCGTAAATAAATGATAAAAGCAGAATATAAATAGTACTAAAACCCTAACAGAATAAATTAAAATAATAAATAAAAATAATACTAAACTTGGACAGAAAGAAACAATCTTTTCTTTCTATGTATCTGCATCAAATGATGCAGATACGGAAAAGATTGTTTCTTTCTGCCCAAACTATTAGTATTATTTTATTTATTATTTTAATTTATTTTATTTTTTTTAACATTATTTGAATTATTGAATCCCACAGGCCACAAAAGTAAGAACAATCTAAGCACATCGGAAATTGAACAAAATTAATTCCTTGAATAATCAGCAATTAATTAAGCCACACTAACTAAAATGACTAACCAAAGCTACTTTCCATTGACTGCATGACAACGAGCCGGGCCGAGTATCGGCGATGACGTGGGCCCGATTCCGTCAGCCTTAGTGACGCAGGGGAAGCAATATAACAAACAATTAAAACTCGTTGATTCTAAAAATGCCCGAGAATTAAAATATCAAGACTTTCGTTGATTCCTAAGAATACCGAAACTTGATAAAAACCTCAACTGAGGAACGAACTTTATTTCATCATAAACAACTGATTAACTTTATGAAAAAAGCACATATAAATAGTACTAAAACCCTTAATAAAATAAATTAAAATAATAAATAAAATAATACTAATAGCTTGGGCAGAAAGAAACAATCTTTTCCGTATCTGCATCAACTGACGTTACCAACTGACGTATCGAAGCGATAAACACGATATTAAATCTCGTTGCGAACTTAAATATTGTGTGTTTACGCTTCGCTTGGGCAGAACTTAAATTATGTTTTTACATAATTTAAAAAGTACTTTGCAATCTAATTAAAAATATGGTTGATCCCCATTTTTTAACAAAGTAAAAAATATATTCTTTTTAACAAAGTAAAAAATATGTTTTGAATTCACTTTGGTATTTAGTATTTCTTAACAAGGGTAATAGAGACTTTACATAATTTAAAAAGTACTTTGCAATCTAATTAAAAATATGGTTGATCCTCATTTTTTAACAAAGTAAAAAATATATTCTTTTTAATGAATTGAAAAAGACGAAGAGTTATTCATAATAATTAAAATTAATACTTCCTTTTCCTTAATAATATCTTAAATTTAACAAATTTTACATTTTTTTTACTTAGCTTATAAATGTAACAATTTTTTTTATACAATCTTGATCACTACTTAAGGTTTCAACATTCTTCACTTACCTACTAGATCCTTAAAAAACTAAAGTTACATTACATCATGTATACAAACTTTTGTATAGCGCTAATCATATTACACTAAGTCTTAATATGATTGAGGATTTATAGAATCATTTATGCACCTAATTTAACATGATATGATACTCCATCTGTGACGTTTTTGTATCAGATTCAAGTTGTGTCCAATTAATTTGTATTCCATATCTAAAATTCAAAACATTATGACCTTTAAACGAATTACAGTATAAAATATTAAGAACCCTATCTAGGGTTTTGAACTGGAATTATTATTATTTCATGCGCTGTGCGCAAAACCTTGATGTAAAACTACACAATGCAGTAGATATTTATAGAGATACATAGACATTAACTACGTTTAGGATTCTACCAAACAGATAAGGTAAAAGGGTCTATATCATCCCTATTTATTCTCCTCCACGTAACTACTGCATGACAGCATGGAGTTTATCACGCCCCCTCAATTCAAGTGCCTGTTTGGAAGTAACATTTAGTTTACTTCTCATGCGCGCGAAGAATTGCCCACTCAAAGCCTTTGTTAATGAATCGGCAGCTTGATCAATGCTAGGGACATGTCTGACAGCCACCTCCTTGTTATTCACCTTGTCTCTTACAAAATGCAAATCGATCTCAACATGCTTTGTCTTAGAATGAGCTACAGGATTTGCAGAAAGGGATATGGCTCCAATGTTATCCATCCAAATAGTAGGTACTGTATTAGGCAGGAACCCTAACTCCTTCAGTAGGGCCTTGATCCAAATAACTTCACAGGTCACATTTGCCAAACACCTATATTCAGCTTCAGTGCTTGACCTGGACACCGTAGGTTGTTTTTTTGAACTCCAAGAAACTATATTTCCTCCAACAAACACACAGTAACCGCTTGTGGATTTCCTGTCATCCAAATCTGTGGCCCAGTCTGCATCTCCAAAAGCTGTGATATTCAGCTGCCTTGATTTGTTAAAAACAATACCAAAATCTCTAGTATGTGAAAGATATCTTAGCACTCTCTTAGCTGCTCTCCAGTGAGTGTCATTAGGGTTTTGCATGTATTGGCTCAATTTATTAACTGGAAAGGCAATATCAGGCCTAGTGATGGTAGCATATTGCAGGGCTCCTATGACACTTCTGTACAGCTTCCCATTTTCAAAAGGTTGTCCAGCATCTTTGGAGAGGAAATTACCAGTGATCATGGGAGTGTTGAGTCCATTTGAATCCAGCATATTTGTGTTCTTAAGGATGTGTTCAATGTACTTCTTTTGGCTGAGGAATAATCCATTTCTAGTGTAATGAAACTCAACACCAAGGAAATAACTCAACTCACCTAAGTCTTTGAGCACAAAGTGTTGATTTAAGGCAGATATAACTTCTTGAATTTGCACTTGACTGGAACCTGTGATGATGATATCATCAACATAGATGAGAATAAAAATGACAGAGAATGAATCCCTTCTATAGAATAATGAGGGATCAGCCTGTGAAGCTCTGAAGTTCTGAAGCTTTAAAACAGCAGCAAATTTAGTTGTCCAAGTCCTTGACGCCTGCTTTAACCCATAAATGGACTTGTTGAGTTTGCATACAAGCTGTCCCCCTTGCTCAAAGCCAGGTGGTTGATCCATGTAGAGGTCAGTGTCTATATCACCATTTAAGAAGGCACTCTCAACATCCAATTGTTTTAGGGGCCAAGATTTGTGGAGAGCAATGCTGAGAATAATCCGGATGGTAGTTGGCTTAGCAACTGGACTGAAAGTGTCATGGTAATCAAATCCAGGAAGCTGAGAGTAACCCTTGGCCACCAAACGAGCCTTGTACCTAGCAATTGAGCCATCTGCATGTGTTTTCAATTTAAAAATCCATTTACACCCAACTGAAGTTTGATGAGGTGGAAGGGGATGAAGATCCCAAGTATGGTTCTTGATAAGCTGGTTATATTCCTCTTGCATTGCACGGTACCAAAGTGGATTGGATAGGGCCTCCTCATAGGAGACAGGCTCCCTGTGGGAGAGAGGTATCTCAGCAGTAAAAATCTTGGGTTTAAAAATCCCAGCCTTTGATCTAGTTGTCATGGTATGTTGTGGTGCATTAGGGGAAGGAACATGAGGTGGGACCTGAGATATAGGGGTTATAGTGTTAGCTGTGGGGTTTGGTTGAGATACAGGAGGATTAGGGTTAGTTACTGGTGTTGTAGATGGAGGAACAAGAGCTGGTTGAGCGGCAGATAGATTTATAGGTGGAGTGTGAGCTGCAGTAGTATGAGTAGGGGGTGTAGGAGGTAGATGAGGGAACTGATGAGGGGAAAAAGAAGGTAAAACCAGAGGTGGTGGTAGGTTAATGAATGAGGAATATAAGGAAGAGGCAGAATCAGTTAGGGAAGTGTCAGAGAAGGGGAATGTAGATTCATCAAAAACAACATGCCTGTTGATGATGACCTTTTTGGTTTGAAGAATATAAACTTTATAACCTTTATATTGAGGACTGAAACCAAGAAAAACAGCAGGAAGAGCTCTAGGTTGAAGTTTGTGGTCATTATAGGGTCTGATGTGAGGAAAACAAAGGCAACCAAAAATTTTTAGTTGAGTATAATCTGGTGCTTTGTTATGGAGAGTGAGATAAGGGGAGTCTGAGTTTAGAGTAGGAGTGGGAGTGACATTTATCAGGTGAACACTGTGAGCCATGGCATCATCCCAGAAGGTAGTTGGAAGGGAGGCTCTATTGAGAAGAGCTAGGGCCATTTGGACAATGTGTTGATGTTTTCTTTCGGCTAAGCCATTTTGTTCAGGTGTGTAGGGGCAGGAAATCCTATGGATGATGCCTTGTTGATGGAAATAAGAAGATAATGGTTGATATTCAGTGCCTCCATCACTTTGAAAATTTTTAATTTTCTTGTTAAACTGAAGTTCAACCATGCTTTTAAAATGGTGGAAGGTAGCAGGAACATCAGATTTGAGTTTAAGAAAATATATCCAAGTGTATCTTGATTTATCATCAATGTATGTGATGTAATATTTGTAGCCATTTCTGGAAATCAAAGGAGCAGGACCCCATAAGTCACTGTGAATTAATTCAAGAAAATCATAATTATGGTTTTGAGAAGGGGAGAAGGGAAGCTTATGGCTTTTACTTTGAGCACAAGGGCTACATACAGTAGGTAAAGAATCAGAAGGTAAATCAACATAAGCAAGAGAAAATTTATTGAGAAGATTCTTGACAATGTTTAAAGGGGTATGCCCCAGTCTATCATGCCAAACATGTAAAGAAGGTTTAAAAAATGCTGAATTGATCCATCTAGGCTGAGAAGGAGAGCTTGATGGAGGTCTTGAGGGCTGTGGAGGAGGGATACAACTGAGATCAAATGAATAGAGGCCATCTTTAACTTTGCCTTGGAGTAGAGTTTGAGTTGTGACCTGATCCTTAACAAGACAGAAGGTAGGGTGAAACTCAAAATAAACATGGTTATCTTTGGCAAATTGGGATACACTTAAAAGGTTTTTCTTAATATGAGGAACATGTAAAAGGTTTTGGAGCTTAAACGTTCTGTGAGAAGGAGAGTTAGGATTTATGACATTAGAATGACCAAAATGTGAAATAGGCAAACCTGTTCCATTCCCCATATGAACTTTGTCATGACCATGATAAGGAGATGCTGTGCTGAGATTGTTGAGATCATAGGTTACATGGCTGTTAGCTCCAGAATCAGGGAACCATGGTGCCTCATTCATTGGAGCAGTCCATTTTTCAGGTTCAGTGTGTTGCTGACTGAAGTTGGTATTATACTGAGCAGAAGGAGAGGGGGAGTTCTGTGAGGGCTCTTGATTAGGAACATAGCTCAAATCAGCCCTATAAAAGCACTTGTCAGCAGTGTGATTTGTTCTATGACAGATTTGGCACCTGACATTGCCTCTGCCAAAACCTCTCCCTCTACCTCGGTTAGAATTGCCTCTATAATTGTTATTGTTGCTGCCTCTGTAGTTGGTATTGTTGTTGTTGTTGGGAGTGTAACCTCTCCCTCTGGATGATGAGCCACCTCTACTATATTGATTGGATTGAGAAGAATAGTTGACAGTGGGGGTGGAACCTTCAAAGTTTGCTGTCTTTTCAATTCTCTCTAACCTGCCTTCAAAGGTGAGTAGTAAGGAGGTGACTTCAAGAATGGAAGCTGGTTGCAACTGTGAGGTGACTGAGACAAGAACAGGATTATACTCAGCACCTAATCCATTCATAATGTAGAGGAGGTGATCATCATTAGTGACTTTGTGTCCTGCTGCACTAAGGGCATCACAATGGCCCTTAATTTGATTGAGATAATCCCTCATGGGTGTGTTTCCCTTCTTGGTATTCTGTAGCTGTTCTTTGAGTTGCATCACCTTGGCTCTGGATTGAATGGAAAAATTGGATTCAAGATGCTTCCATATTTCAGAAGAGGTAGAGAGACCTACTGTGCCAATAAGTAGTGCTTCTGTCAAGGAAGACAATAACCAAGAAGAGATTAAGTTGTCTTGTTTGATCCATTCAATATATGCTGGATTGATTTGATCTGTTCCTGTACTGTCCTTGATATTGGCTTCTGGCTTGGCTTTGTCTCCACTGAGAAAGTCTTCAAGTCCATAGCCGCGGATGGTGGTGAGTATTTGATGCCTCCAGATGATGTAATTACTGTCGCCTAGTTTGACAGTAATTAACTGCCCTTGCAGTTGTTGTATTTGGGTAGAACTCATGATTGACAGGCCGCAGGTTCGTATGGGCGCTCTGATACCATAAACGAATTACAGTATAAAATATTAAGAACCCTATCTAGGGTTTTGAACTGGAATTATTATTATTTCATGCGCTGTGCGCAAAACCTTGATGTAAAACTACACAATGCAGTAGATATTTATAGAGATACATAGACATTAACTACGTTTAGGATTCTACCAAACAGATAAGGTAAAAGGGTCTATATCATCCCTATTTATTCTCCTCCACGTAACTACTGCATGACAGCATGGAGTTTATCAACCTTGAAGAGAAATGAAATATTGAAAGTTGCTCTCAGAGCATAGTCGATTGGTAAGTCATGTGGTGATGTAGGTGTAATTCTCCGGGTGACGGAAAGAATAATTACAAGTAAGTATCTCATGACTGATGATAGTGGGAATTGTTTCATTTTTATTAAATAAAATTAATATAAGTGATTTTGTTACACGAAACTATAATGTTCTTGAATTTTTATTTTTGAATAAGACAAAATATAGTACTTTATAAAACATAAATGTCAAAAGTCATACTTTCACTTTATTGAAATAGATTACAAATTTACTATATGCTTCAAATTTCATTTCACCTAACTTATCACCGTCACTCTTGAGTTATTTACTCTTCATTTATTCAGTTATAATAAAAAAATTTAAAAAAATATTAATAATTATTTAACTAAAATTATTTTTTATTTATTTTATTTTAATTTATCTTAAAACCAACTCATGAAAATGCTTTTATTTAAATAAATTTGAATTTTGAATTGAAATTAGCTAAAATTAAGTTAAAAAAAAGCCTTTGCTTTTATCCCTATAAAAAAATGAAAATAAGTGTCGAGCCGGACGGAGGGGACTATGTTCCCACTTTTCAGTGCAAGGACCGAAATGTTTATTGTTTGGCCGGAGCGTGCGTTCACTCGCCTATCCCTCTACCCAGACTTTATTGATATTTACATTACAGTCAAAGCAGCCTCTCTCTCCTCCAGCTATTCGGTTGAATACTGTGTACTGCTACACACACACTCTCTCTCCTAATTCTTCAATGATCCAAAACCCTCTTGGAAAAATATGACGGCAACAGCTCCAATATCGTTTATATGTATAAAACTACAATTTGCGTGATTTGATTCCCGAAACCGCAATTTAAAAAAATTAAAAAATATGGAGAAAAAACAAGGGTTTTTCACAGCATTGAAAGGGGAGGTTGTGCGCGGGTTATCTCCGGCGAGGTCACGCGGCAAGAGCCCGAGCCGGAGGAGAAAGGTTGGCGCGATCGATCCTGATCCTGATCCGGCAAGTTTCAGGATGTCCGGAGAGACGCTTGCACCGCTGATGGAGGGCCCCGACCCGAGCGACGGCGGGTCGAAGCGCATCGGGTCGGGTCTCGGGTCGTGGTTCCGCGGGCAGATTGTCGGCAGTCCCGTCGGCGACAGTGGGGGTGGAAACAGGAGCTCCGATCTGAGATTGCTGCTGGGCGTGATGGGTGCGCCGCTCGCCCCGGTGTACGTTAGCAGCAACACCGACCATCATCTCAGCATTAGGAATACGCCAATTGTATGTCTAACTAAGCTTATCATATGTTTGACGGTTACAGTATTTGCCTTACTGATTTCTCTCTTCTAAGATGTATTAATGGACTTTGATTTAGTTTAGTTTAAATCTGAGTTGATTCTTGCGAATTGTGATCTCTGTCTCTTGATTGTAAATCACTCATGCCTTAGATCATAGGGATTTTATTTGAATCATCCGGATTTCGCAGGAAGCTTCGTCCGCACAGTACATACTCCATCAATACACCGCAGCTTGTGGAGGAAAAAAAGCTCAGAGCTCGATCAAGAACGCTTATGCCATGGGAAAGCTAAAGATGGTAGCTCCTGAATTCGAAACCACGTCAAAGGCTGTAAAGAACCGTAGTGGGGCCCGAGCTGCCGAGTCCGGTGGTTTTGTCCTGTGGCAAATGATGCCCGACATGTGGTATGTGGAGTTAGCTGTCGGGGGAAGCAAAGTTCATGCCGGCTGCAATGGCAAGATCGTCTGGAGGCACACGCCCTGGCTTGGTGCACACACAGCTAAGGGTCCGGTTAGGCCCTTGAGACGTGCCCTCCAGGTTAGAGATATTTTTCGACTCGAAAAAAATAATCTCTTTGAAAAACTAGTTTTAGTGTTTTCAAATATCGGTTTCACAATGTAGGGGCTCGACCCAGGAACAACCGCCACAATGTTTGCGGACGCGACCTGCATTGGTGAGAAGTCGATCAACGGCGAGGAATGCTTCATCCTGAAGCTTGCAGCCGACCACAGCACTCTCAAGGCCCGTAGTGAGGGGCCCGCGGAGATCATCCGCCATGCCCTCTTCGGCTACTTCAGCCAGAAGACGGGCCTTCTTGTTCACATGGAGGATTCTCATCTTACCCGCATACAGTCGGGCAGTGGAGATGCTGTCTATTGGGAGACAACCACCACCTCCTTTCTAGACGACTATCGGCCAGTGGAGGGGATCATGGTGGCCCATTCGGGCCGTTCGATTGTGACCCTCTTCAGATTCGGAGAGAAAGCCATGAGCCACACCAAGACTCGGATGGAGGAGGCTTGGACGATAGAGGAGGTGGCGTTTAACGTCCCTGGTTTGTCTCTGGACTGTTTCATCCCACCGAGGGATTTGGCTGAGAGCCCGGTAAGTGAAGCTTGTGAGTTTTCTTCAAGTGAGGAGAGGGGGAAGTCGATTGTGGCCGTAGGATCGAATCGGGTGTGGCCAACTAGTGTTAATATGGATGTGTAGGCCTTACTAACAGAGTTAGAAATGAAGTGAGTTTAATTGTAGGAGTATAAAGTAGTTGTTCTGTTTATTTTTTGATTACTCACTTCCAACCTAAATATTGTATGAAACAACTATTTACTCGAACATTATTTCCATTCTTATTCAAGATCAATATAAATAAAATTACAACTCTTGCATCTTTCATTGCTCTGACTTGCCCACATTATTCTTGATTGTTTTTCGAGGCGGACAAGTGTGGCAGTGATGGACTAAAATGTCTCGACACGACCCTCGAGTCGAGAAGGTCGAGCATCGTCTTAGACCTAAGGCTCCTCGGGGTCTTGTACTGGCTCATGGAAGCACCCCCGGATATAGCACAGTCCATTATCTCTTCAAATGTCCCATTTTTCACGACCCTGATCTCCAAGGCCCCGATCAATCCGTCAGAGACTCGTAACCTGCGGTATGCCCAGTTGAACGACTCCTCCATGACAAGGCAACACTTTTCTAGCACCTCATCACTCAACGTGCCCTTTTCTTGTAGTAGCTCCAAACATATCACGTAGTGATCGGGGTCACTAGTTGTGTCTACGAAGCTCGTGTAGTCCATCACTCTCGTGTTGAAGGGTAGAAGGAGCAATTCGGAAGCATTCTCTACAGCAGCTTGTAGATCAGCTTCTGAGGTCATTTCCCATTCGATATTCAGAACCACCTTTTTTCGTCTCACAAATTGAAACTGAGGCGACGAGTTATGAAAGCCTGTGACTCTTAAAATGTCACCCACTCTGTATCGATATAAACCGGCTGTTGTGGTGACCACTATTTCGTATTCCTTTCCGATCTCGACGTCTACGAGGCGGACGAGTTCCGAGCTATCGGGATCAGGTGAGTTGTTGTTGGGCAGGAATTCAAAATAGGCCATGTTTGGCAAGATAGTGTAGGAGACTCCGGGAGGTTTGCACATGGGGTCGAGATTGACCCCGAAAAAACACTCCGATGAAGCGTACAACATGCAAACTATCGGTAATCCTCCGCTGTAATAATCAAGAGTCGGGATATACTGAGCCATGGTGCCTGTAGCGATTGTTCTGAGAATTTTTGCGTTGGGCCAAATTCTGGTAATGATCCCCTCCCATTCGCCCTTGGAAAACTCTTTCTCTATTGCGTCCGCCATGTCCGGGTCGGGTCGAAGAATTTGGGTCATGCATTCGCGGATAGACGGGTCGGTTACATTCGGGTTGAGGGAGCCGGATCGTATATCTTGTGTAAGTTGTTGCCAGTTGAGGCGGAGGAACTTGAATATCCGGACGAGGGTAGAAGCGAAAATTGTGTCGATTTGGTTGACTTGATGGCGGTGGCAGAGGCCGCAGAGCATTTGCGTGTACATGCTCTGGAAGATGTCCGCACAGGCGATGGCTTCTTTCGGGCTAGTGCCATTGTTAGAGGGGCAATTCTTGAAAGCGAGTGATTTGAAGATGCTTGAGCTTGCGATTCTTATCGGGGTGCCACCCTGAGTTATGTTGTCGGGCTTGATGAACGCAAAGGAAAGACATTTACCTTTGTCGAGTCCCTTCACATGCCTGACACATTCAGAGATCAGCTGGATGAATCGGATGGTAAAGATAAGAAATCAAGATAGCTGCAGTATTCTCACATGTTTATAAGATGGTTGGAAAGTCTAAAAACAATGATATTCCGATCCAACACTTGTTGGGTCGATGGAATGAGCTTCGGCTCGCCTGATGTTCCGGAGCTGCACTAGGATTAATATTAGACCAAATTACCAATGAAAAATCAAGAATCAGAGAGATAGTGATGACTGATGAGCGACTGACCTCCAAAGGAACTCGGAGATGGGCTGAGCACACAAGATGGGGGAGCGATCACAGTCGTCGGCCATTCTTCGAATCAACGGCTGGATGTCATCGTACGAGACCATCGGGACCTTAGATCGGAATGTCTCCTTGTCCATGTCAGCAGCAGCTCCGAAGCCTTTGAGATACTCGGTCTCTCGATTCTCTGCCAGGATTTCGGCCAACAGATGCTCTTGCACGATGTCTGCGTTTCGGGTCATATCTTCAACCGATTGAAATAGGGCCATTGAAAGAGATGGGGAGGTTGAGTTTGCTGCCATTGATGCACAAACTTCTGTACAGACTAATAAGTGTTGAGACTATATTAATAATAGCGCCAATTATATTTATATAAATGACAGAAAACACGTGATATGTGCCGAGTAGTATGCATCTTGTATTGTTGTATGTATTTGTGCCAAACTCGTGTTAATATTTTACTCAGTATTTAATCTAATACTCCAGTAATAAAATATAAAAGTATCATATTCTTGTTAATGCTGCCATAATTATCGGTTGCTAGACCCATGAAACATGAGAAGTCACGATCCTCAAGTTTGGGTAAACTCCGAGCCTCATAAAGGGATAAAGGCAGAGCTTGCCGACTAAAGGGGAAACTCTAAAAGACATTCTATACAAAGAGGGATATGACATCACAAGAGAGAAAATACTAAGCTAACAAACTTATGACGCCAAATTCAACAAAAATCAAATACTCAAATCGAAACAGAAATTGATCACACACAAATACATTACAAGCTTCAATACATGATGAAAACTAAAATGGATTCAGGAGGATACACAACACAATTTTCACAAATCATTCTCTAGGGTCAGGGGATAAACTAGGCAGTGATGGACTGAAATGTTTCGACTCGACCCGCGTCTCAAGAAGATCAAACATCGTCTTGGATCTAACACACCTCGGCACCTTGTACTGACTCATGGACACACTACTCGTCGAGATCACAAATTCCATTAGCACTTCAAACGTCCCATTCTTCACGATCCGGATCTCCAACGGCCCAATAGACTTATCCGACACTCTCAACATGAGATAGACTGTGTTCAAAGACTCCTCCATGATGAGACAACACTGGTCCAACATCTCGTCGCTTGGCACATTGGCCAAGTCCTTCGCCACTAGCTCCATATATATCACATAGTGAGCGAGAGCAGTAGTCGTGTCAACACAACTCGTGTAGTCGGACACACTTGTGTTAAAACAGTGGCGGAGAATTTGGGAAGATTTCTCTACTGCCGCTTGAAGCTCTGTTTCCGTGGTCTTTTCCCAGTCGATATTCAGCACAACATTTTTTCGCCCTACAAATCGAAACTGCGGTGCTGAGTTATAAAACCCGGTCGGTGACTTGTACAATGTCACCAACCTTATATCGATATAATCCAGCAGTGGTAGTGACCACTGTTTCATATTCCTTCCCGATTTCAACATTCACAAGTTTTACTAGTTCTGAGTGATGATGAGTGGGCTCGTGTGAGTCGGGCTCGTATGGCAGGAACTCAAAGTAGGCCATGTTCGGCATGAAGGTGTAAGAAACTTGGGATGGCTTGCACATGGGGTCAAGGTTTATCCCGAAATAGCATTCCGAGGATGAGTAGATTGTGCTTGCTATTGGCAATCCTCCGCTGTAGAAATCAAGCATCGGAATGTATTGAGACATTGTTCCTGTAACGATCGTACCGAGATATTTTGTGTTGGGCCAAATCCTGGTGATAATCTCCTCCCAATCGTTCTTCCCACACTCGTGGTTTATTAGCTCGGCTAAATCCGGGTCGGGTCGCATGATCCGTGCCATACGCTCACGGATCGACCCATCAGTGACTTTTGGATTGAGTGACCCGGTCCGTATGTCTTGTGCCAACTGTTGCCAGTTGTGCTCGAGGAACTTGACGACTTGAACGAGGCCAGCGGCGAATACGGATTCGATTCGGTTGACTTTAGCACGGCAGTAAAGTCCGCAGAGCATTTGGGTGTACTTGCTCTGGAACATGTCCGTGCAGTAGATGGCTTCACTCGGGCTCGTGTAACCGTCAGAGAGCCGTTTCTTGAAGGCGTCACTCTTGAACAGGCTTGCGAGTGCGGTTCTTACTGCAACCCCGCCCCGAGTTTCCTTGTCGGACCTCGTGAACATGAAGGAAAGCCTTACACCTTTGTCAAGCCCCTTCACATGCCTGATCCATATCCATTTACAGGGAGAGAACTCGTAACGAATTAAGGATATAGTAAAACTCAAGCTGCGTATAATCGTAAATGTAACATTAATAATTGTATATGTACTCACAGGTAAATAACATCATTGAGAAGACGGCAAAACCAGCAATTCCGATCCAATACTTGTTTGGTGGATGGAATGAGCTTCGGCTCATCGGTAGTTCCAGAGCTGAAAAAGACATTAATAATCATCGATCAGACATTTGCAAATTAATGAACACTTATATATACTAGGCATGATTTTAGCTACTGACCTGACCTCATAATGAACTCTGAGATGGGTTGAGCACACAAAATGGGAGAGCCATCACCGTCTGCCATTCGTCGGATCAACGGCTGGATATCATTGTACGTGACGATCGGGACCTTTGATCGGAAAGTATTGTTGTCTACTGCTCCGAAGCCTCGGAGATATTCAGTGTCTGCATTTTGGGTCAGTATCTGAGCCAACAAATTCTGTTGCACCTCATCGGCGTCTCGGGTCATCTCTTCCATCGATTGAATAAGCGATGGGGAGGTTGAGCTTGCCGCCATTGATGCGCAGATCTGTTTACTTGAGTGTGTGTGTGTGTGTGTGTGTTTGAATAATGTATTGAGTAGTTGGCATTTGCCAAGTTGTGTGATGGTGATAATATAAAAAATGGTGATATTCCCAAGTCCCAACTGGTAGCAACGATGATAATATTAACAAAACAGCCTTAAGATTTAGATACTACTCCTATCATATTTAATGTCACAATTTAATATGTATTCTGGAATCTAGATTCAACCTCCTCCTCCTTCTCCAAAATCTGAAACGGGAAAACAAATAAACGACACCGAAAATTATAGTAAGTTTACTTTTAATTAAGACATCGTCAAGAGTTTTCACTAGATAAACCGAGAAACATATTGTTTGGGGACTGTCGCTAAACTTCGGACAAATGCATGATACTCAAACAAAACAAAGAACCATTATAAACCAAATTAAAAACACTTCCCCAAAACTGAAGCAAAACAAAACAAAATTAAACCTTGGATTCCATGGATCCGAGACTCGCGTGTTGCCGGTTTCCAAAACGACTTCTGAGCCCATGTTTGTCAAATCACTGTTTGTTACGCCGCCATTGATGAGGGATCCTCGATTCGCTGCTGATCAATCGTCCTTGCTAGCCGAGAAAAGCAACACTTCAGTGGGTTGATTGACTGTTGACCAAATTGCCAAAATGACCGATTACTTGCCATTATTTTGCCAACGTTGAACTGGCTGGTACAATGAGAAATACAAAATAATTAGATTAACAAATTTGTAAATATTAAGACAGAAATAACCTCGATGATGGAGATGACTCTAGCGACACTATTACAATAACAAAGCGCAACGCAAAATCAGTGGTAAATTATGATTTACTCGAGCTTATAATCATTGCACGCAACTGTGATGTTCAATTAATCTATTATGATCATCACTGCTTGTAATAATCTGGATTACTGATTGCAGTACTTTCATAACTGAAGTTTCAGAAATAGATGTGATATAAACCAAACTAGGATGTAAAACCAAGGTTGATCCCCTCTAACAAAAGCGTAGTCGTTTCTAATATTCGCAAATCAATTTGTTTTGTTCTTTGGACATTGGAGATTATTGCTTTCTTGATACTCTCCTTTTTTGTTCGTAGTCCTAAACTCTTTCTGTTATCATGTAATTCCGTTAGATGGAGCCTACGCTTCTAGAGATAATCAACATTTTCATATATTTTTTTCATATCAAAACATCGCAAATATAGCAATCATGCTTGATTATGCTTGATCCTTTGGGGTCAAGAACAAATTTGCCAAAACCCGCAAACTACCAGTTTCACCCCGGAAACCAAAATTTAAAGTTAAAAGTTAAATAATAGCACCAAATACAATCATTTCAGGAGAGGAAAATACTCGCTTTAGTGTTTCCTCGCAAAAGATCACACACAAATATATCATATATAACCAAATAAAATAAAAGTTGTAAATAAATTGTGTGGTGGAGATGAGATAACACAAATTGTGGACAACTAGGCATCAACCATTTTTATCAGCTAGGGCATAGAATAATTGGAGAAACTTGAGAGACAGATTGTTCACTTAAGTCAAAACATGAATCTACGATCCACACCATGCATGTTCTCACAAACAACCTAAATATGATATCATTCTAAATATGATCACATTAGTACTTGTAATAATCCTAATTGTTGATTCTTAGTACTTCTATTACTTTAGCTAAGATATTAGATGTGAGATAAATTCAAACTAGGGTCCCTACTAACAAATGCGTAGTTGTCTCTAATATTCTCGAACCAATATTTTATGGTCGTTTTCGGACTTTGTAGATTCTTGCTTTCTTGATACTACCCTTTTTTATATTATCCTTGAACTCTTTATGTTAACATAAGAGCAGAACAGAACAGAACAGTTTGGTGATTGGTCCAAAAGTGACCGACTCTAAGAGCTAGTTGCAAGTATTATCCTTTTAATACTTCTTAAAGATAATCATTATTTTCATTTCATGTCTGGAAAGGGAAAAAAAATATTTTTAGTGTTACCCTGGCTACATATCAAATACTAGGTGGACGGTGACCAATAGCCTAGCTCATGGATGGACTAGGTGATGTTTAATAGATTTACATTTTTCGTATTTTAAAGTACTTTAAATATTTTTAATATGAATATTTTGAGAAAAATTATCAACTTGTAAGTTGTAAATTTACAAGCATCACAATCAACAAATATTTTCAACTACGGCATCTCCGATTCTTACCATAGCATAAAAAATTTGGAAAACCCTCACTTGTCAAGAAGTCCCAACATGAATTAAATCTTAGATTTTCATGTTCTCATAAGCAACCAAAAAAAGAATTGTACAACATACCCCACAGTTCAATTCTTTTTTTTTTTCTACATTTATTTATAGCCAAGTCTCAAGAGTTAAGGCCATACAACTCTCCGAAAGACATATTTGTCTTGTATAAAAAATCAAACCACAACCAACATGATAAATTAATTCTTCAACCCCACTGGCTCCAAAACTGTATTCTCAATCAAAGCATATTATTTTCTATTTTTATTTAGGGGACAACATTTTCTATAAGGGATCCTTCATTCAATGTCAGACCTACCCTTGAAAGATTTCACAAGTCACTATCTCAGTCCAAAGAGAAAAATACAGACAAGTTGAAATAACACCAGTTACTCAGTTAGATTATTTCTAAAATAGGTATAGGGTATAACCTTATCACCAGAAATAAAGATATAATTCTCAGAAAGCTTTTAACAAACAATATAAGATATTACAGGATAAGTGATTATCATAAGTAATGTAAAAAGATGATTGGACTGTTCTTTTTCATTTATTATAGGCTTTTGTTTTAAAGTTAAATCTATAAAATACGATAGGGGTTTGGTCTAACTACAAGAAAACCCACTTATCTAATTACAAATCTTGTTTTTCTCCTACAAAAGTGCCACCAAAGAAGTGGGGTGTTTGAAAAGGAATTCATTCAAATATCAGATTTATCGATATCAGATCAAGTTTAAAGCAAGCACACAATAGCCAAGCTGATCATATTCATATATAAAATCTTTGTCAACAATGAGATAAAGTAATGATCATATTATTAACATAAGAGGCAGAAATCATGGCAGACAAATATAAAACACCTTACTTCCTTAGAGCATCTTCAATGGTGTACCCACCTCAAAAATAATTTTTACTTATCGATTTATACTCATGTTTCCCAACAATAAAAGGTACAATTGTTACTTTGGTAGGTCCCATATACACATTTTTTTTATTGGGATGCTCTTATGAGTTTCTGACTGCAGAAACGGAAAATTGCCGACTTCACTGTTATCGTCCCCCATTAAAAAATTAAGGTGGTGTGTTTTCCACAGGTGAGCATGAAATAATTTGAGTGGGTATCTCTAACTTAACGAAGGCAACAAAAATAAAACATAATTCAGTGGGGACATTATACAAACACATGGTAGACCTGAAAACGTCTTCTTATATATCTTCATCTTCTCGGTCTATTATTTTCGAGATTTATCAGAATAATATTCTCCATGGAAATCACAGAAAGTATGAACCCAAATTCAATCGAGTGGTTGAATTTGAGCCTCGGAAAAATGAATCCATCCGAAAAATCAAAGATCGCAGAGCCAAAATCAGAATCGTTACCTGTTTCCTCCGAAATCAAAATTTTCTCGTGCGGATTCTGCAAGCGAAAGTTCTACAGCTCGCAGGCACTTGGAGGGCACCAAAACGCTCACAAGAGAGAAAGAGGTGCGGCAAGGCGTTACCTGCACCAGTCGACGAAGCCGACGCCGTTGATGATCCACCCGAGCAACAACGCTCCCATTTACCGATCGCTCGGCGTGAAGGCGCATGCTCTTATACACAAACCTTCGAGCGGAGACGGAGGAGCTTCAATGGCGGCGAGATTCAACGAGGCGAACGCGAGATTCGGAGCTGAAGACAATAATAGTAATAATAATAATAATACTGTCAATAATTTCATGTGGCCTGGAAGTTTCCGGTTCGATCCACAGCTGCAGTCAGAGACGATGAAGACGATGAGCGAAACAGCGAACACGCTCGACTTGAATCTGAAACTCTAGTTAGTTCGTTAGCGTCATGAATCAAAGGGGGGTCAATTGCAAATATTTTAACTATGAGAAATTACAATAATAGTCCCCGGCTCAAATATCTCAGAAAACATTCTTATTTGCTTCTCATTTGATAATGATATAAAGCGTTTTGTTTGTATTCCAAATTAAATTTGGATTTGAAACAAAAGTATTATTGTATTTTTTTCAATGTATCGGGTTTTGAAAAGAAATTCGATGAACGAACTTTTTCTAATTTTCTATTTAATTATTTAAATAATTATTAATAAATTATAATCAAATAAATTTATTTTACAAATAAAATACATTATTTTGTACAATTTTTTAGTTGAATTACCATTTTTAATAAGCATTTTATTATTTTTATGTTATAAAAATGATTTATTCTATATATATTAAATTATAGAAAAATATTCCATAATTACAAATAATTTTTATTTTACATAATTACAAATAAGTCTCTCAAATCTCACAAAATTTCAAAGTAAAATAAATCTACTCTACTCCATGCAAAGGGTTGACCATATTAAGAAAAATGTTATTTTTTGATTAAAAAGTAAATGATAAAAATGTATTTTTAAGTTAAAAAGTTAAGTAATTGAAGTAAAATTTGAAAAATATATGAAAAATTAATAATATTTTAAAGTAAAAAAATAAAATAATTATTTATTTTTTAAGAGTATACATAATTAGTTGAAATGTTAAAAAAAGAAAAGTGTGCATAATAGTTGGAACGTAAATGACTAAACTGAATTGATATGAATGCGAACTCAATAGACCATACTACTGGAGGAGATTAATGAGGATCATCAACACGATATTTTTAAGGTAAAAAGTGGTGGCTTGAGATTTAAGATGATCCTTAGACGTTGATATGAGAAGACCAAGAAGCACATGCTCATTTGAAATATTATTAATCAACAAATAGTTGTGTAAGCGGAGAATTTTTTCTATGCGAGTATTATGGAATATCAAAATCAAGGTGTCAGAAATATGATCTGGCTTGTAGTAACCTGTTTTCTAGACTTTAATGAGAAATCCAAAGATACAAAAAATAACACAAATCAAGAGACTTTTTAGATAATTTAACATGTTTCAAAATAGCAAAATGCAAGACCGGAAATAAAATCAGACTTAGACCCCATGTACAAGTCGAGCACTAACCGTACAATTGTTCACTTAAAAACGAATAATCTCCTTAGAAAAAAATTGTTCCCTCCTTTAAAATATAAGTTTACGGGAGGGAATAATCCCTGCAAGATACGCTTGTTGGGCCAAGAACATGTTCAAGTACCTGCCACAAGTTACAACATCAGCCTTATTAGCATTCTCGACAGCATACCACACACAATTGCGGAAAGAGATCTTGAATGTAAAAATGGTGTTCATCTCTCAGATTTTGGAATCAAGGTTCTAAGCACTTTCAGAAGCATTGACATGTAGACACTTGTTTCTATTTTTGCCCATACAATTAACAACAGAAACTTTACATTTCAAGAAATTGAGGACAAAAGCATATTCATTGGTCCTATGCATAACATTATTGGTTGTCATATTAGAGTGCATGCATAGAAGTCATGAATCGTCAGGCTTGAGCAGTGGGTTTATACCAAATTCTTCCTTACTTTGATCTTCACAATATTTTTCTAATTTTCAAATGGAAGCAAAGAAATGAAAAACACAATCAAGAAAATTTCATAGCAATTGTCTAATTAAAATTATTTTTCTTGTGTGAACTTTTGAAACATAAAAGTCAAAAACCAATAGGCCTTTTATTTTTCTTGTGTGAACTTTTGAAACCTAAATTATTACAGAATTCAAACTCTTTTATCGAAATCAAGGCATTCATGGTAGCATATAATATAAGCATACCAGCACACAAAATCCCAAAGCATTAACCTTTTCTCGAATTTCTTTTAAAAAAAAGAAGTGAATGAATGAAACTACAAATTAGGGGGGCACCTACAATGAATCGTTGGGGTCCTGCCTTTGATTGTTGGGGAGCTGCTGACATCACCCATCTTTTCCATTCCTCCCTATAAATCCCAATAATCCAATTATTTTGTTGACCACATTCAACAAATAATAAACAGTAGAATAATATCCATGATTGATCAGATACCCATGCATTTAGTTAATAATCAATATTGATATAGAAATATTCAAAATGTAAGTGATGATGGCGTTGTTTTCATTCTACCTGTTCAGTTCCAGTATTCCGGAGATGAAAATATGCTTACAATTTGACAAAGTCTAGGCATAAATTTAGTTTTTCTTTCTACATAACACCCTTGTACTCGTAATTTAGGGGTATTATTTCAACTACCAGTAATGCTTATAGTTAAGGACTTAAGGGAGCATTAGGTTTTTTTAACATGTGTGAATCCCACCAAAAAGTCATTTACTCCACAACATATGTATTTCACTGGAGATTTTTACCACCAATATTATCCCAGGAAAAATAACAGTACTCAGACTCACAAAGAAACTACTAGCGATCCTGACAAGAACGTCGAAAGGTACCATGAGACAGCTCACACAACGTCCAGATGCTGAGAGACGAATGAGAAGTCAGCCGCACTCCCGCCGCCATTGGCATCAGTGACTGTGCACATCCCAGTTCGCCGATTGTCCTGTACTATTTATTTATTAGTTATCAGCAACTGATTAAAGCCATAAATAAAATTCATTTTTTCTTCCTCTAAACATCCATGTGTAGTCAAATTATCAAATACAATAATAAATATTACAAAGAAAAAGTAACAATTTTGGGTATTCAACAAAAACTAGGAGAAATGATAGTAATAACAATGACTGTAAACTAGATGGTCAATGAGACTGGGTTTTCGTCAAAATCAAATGAAATTCAACAGCGGCGGTGAAATTGAAAGCATGAGATTTGAAATCTACGGACCTGGGGTTAGGGAAGGAGAGGCGGCGGCGTTGGAGGCGAGGGGCGGAGATCTGAGGAGGACGGAAGCGGTGTGTGGAGGAGAGCGACGGAGATGAATTGAAGGTCCTCGCCGTGGACATTAGAGATCTGGATATCGAACCTCGCCATGCCATTGTTGAGAAATTCGAAGGAGGGTTTTGTTCGTTTTTCTAACAAGGGTTTTGGGAATATAGACTGAGTAGTGCAAAGCGTGCAAAGGTCAGCTGTCCCTCAACTATTGTTAAATAACAATTCGGCCCCTTCAATCTATGGAAGTTCAACTTTCAGTCATTGCAACTCGAAAATACACGATATATGATACGGACTTTACGGAGTATAGTATCTACTTATTGAACCTTAATATATGATTATACAGTATTTATTATTATTACAGGTAAATCAATGGCTTACATACTTACATTGGGTGTGACCCCATTTTGGATTTCTACAATCTCAAAGCAAATTCAAAATTTGCTCTCAATTACCAGAAGATTCATTTCACGATTTCTCCATGTTGTTTATACACTACTACAAAAAAGGGCTTTAACATCGGTTAAAAGTGCTCATTTACATCGGTTTTGCAACTGATGTCCAAAGAGGTGATGTAAATAAATTTGTTATATAACATCGGCTTAAACACCGATGTAAACATTGCAATTTTAACATCGGTTTTATGAGAACCGATGTGAAACTATTAGTCCACCGTCAAACTTGACGGTGTTAATTCTCTCTTTGTCATCGGTTCTCCTGTGTTAATTCTCTCTTTGTCATCGGTTCTCCTTTTAAACCGATGTAAATTTTGATATATTAACATCAGTTATTTTATAACCGATGTAAATTCTAATTAAAAAAATAAAAAAAAATCATTTTCGAATAATTATATTCATGAATAATTATTTCAAAAATTAATATTTAATCATATATTAAATTCCATAAAAAATACAAATAAACTTCAAATTCACTTGTTATCTGTACATTAACATTTGTTGTTTGTTGGACTCTAATACAAAAACCCCTATATATATCTTCATGGAACCACAACTTCTCATTAGGAGCCCTGGAAAAAAAAATATAAATGTTAGTACATTAAAAGTTATGTAAAAAAATTGACAACTATATGATCAATCCTAATTAATCTTATTTATTAGCAGTATCAACTAAGAGAACAAAATAGTGATAGACTATATGATCATATTATTTCTAACAGTGGTTTGTTTATGCAAAAAAAATAAGACTTGTGAGAATTTATGACTTACTTGATCATCTTCAATAGTTCTGAGAAGACTAGACTTGATTATTGATGATGTCATTTTTTTCAGCACCCCGTGGTTGTTACAAATGTGAGAAGCCCAGTTGTCTCTACTAACTGCCTACAATCAATATAAAAAGAATACCCGGCGTTATCACAATTTTATGAGTAATAATTGATACTTTGACAACATATAACTTTAATAGATAATACTGAACACAGAGGATACCCAACATTATGATACCCAACATTATCACATTGCCATGAGTAACAATAGATATACTTTGACAACATATAAAACATTAATCGATAATAGTGAACACAAAATACAAAAACAGTAGTTAAAATTTTTTAGCATGTCATATGAATTTCAGTCCCATTACAACATTCAATATGTAAACTAAGGACACTTTTATACCATGAAATAACCCTCTTCTATTTGTTCCTTGTGCTCTCTGTTTTGAGTAAACCTTTTTTTGGTAATCCATTAAGCTTGGTATCATAAAATTAAGCACGAAATGAATCAGCTCAAATACAATCATTATTTATAATCACAAAATCCATACAAAAGAGAGATTTTTATCAATTTTAATTACCACCAGAGGAAACCAATCACATTTAACCTTTTTTTCTACAATATATAGACTATAGAGATATGGAGGAGATAATATATGTTCCGATTAAAGCCTAAAAATCTAATCATATCAACTATTCTGATGCTTATATTTCCTCACATGCTCAACAACATAAGTAGCGAAAAACGTAATCCAACCGAAAAACAAAATTATTAAAAAGTTCAATTTTAAAAAATAAGAACATTTGATATTTCTGGAATTAAAAAAAATGGAACAAGAAAAATTAAATAATGTATTCACCTTCAAACTGTTAAAGATACTACAGCAGCATATTCATCTTTTCTTTCCCTCTAATATTCCACAAGACTTTCATTCTTCAACTCTAGCTCTCATATAGAAACATGTCGTAATTGAGGCGTATGACTCGTCCAACCATTTTCTATATGCGTCTCCTCTGCCCATAAAGTGTAGAGGTCAAATACATATCCCTGATTACATTGAATTGAATGCAAAAGTCAAGCATTAGTGTTAAATCGGGCTGACAAAGGAGTATATAAACATAGATAGTCCATCAGAAATCAATAGTATTAATCTGTGCCTCTTTTAATACATCCAACAACACAAGACATCACTCCAAAATTGAAAGAAAAATACCATTCGAATCATGTTAAACATGTTAAAACTCAAATGTTAAAATCATGTTAAACATGTTAAAACTCAAATGTTAAAACCATTCGAAACATCACTCAAAAATACCATTCGAAATATGTTAAAACTTAAATTCATTGACACAAAAGGCTCTGGATGCCACACCATCTTCTGCACAAACAAACCTTCCATCTCTCCTAACAGGAAGGGAAAAAAAAGTTAGTATTACCTCGGACCCGATAATTGAACGGCGTGAAAAAATCTCGGTAGAGTCGACAATCCAATCGGAGGTGGAAATCGGGGCAAGCTCGACTTCCTAGCCGATTCGTCTCATCTCTCCTAATCATTGGGGATCTCTCGGTCCATTGGGGATCTCTTGGATCAAATACGCGATTGAATTTTCGGGAGAAAAAATGAACGATTAATTTTTTGTGAGAATTGAATAACCCTAGTTATTGTGCACGGTGGAGAAACATCAATTACATATGTATAATAAGTAATAACTACTGGAGTACTAGTATGGCGTAAGTGCACAACGGTTATAAGAAAATATAATCGTGGGTTGTCTTAATCTATTTACAAATCTACATCGTTTATTACATAACCGTTGTTCATAATATAATTATCTACAACGCTTTTATTTGAACCGATATTGGGGAAAATTTTACATCGGTTTAAATACAACTGTTGTGAATAAACTACCTATGGACATCGGCTACTGACAAACTCGATGTATGCACACTCACTCACATCAGGTGTTTATGGAATCGATGTAAATTATGATATTTACATCGGTTTTAG
This sequence comes from Euphrasia confusa, assembly GCA_954870475.1. Lineage (NCBI taxonomy): Eukaryota > Viridiplantae > Streptophyta > Magnoliopsida > Lamiales > Orobanchaceae > Euphrasia > Euphrasia confusa. The sequence goes on from OX940956.1 coordinate 11,229,844, forward strand.
GAGAACCAATGTAATTCAGCCGTTGTTAAAGATCATTTTTGTAGTAGTGTTATATGAATTACTCTTAAATCATCTCACGACTTCCCATGGCTATGTTTGGCCCCATGCACATCATGACATAGATAACATTTCCAAACATACAAGGTAAATTCATACAAACTTTTGAAACTTTTGAAACTTACATACAAGCTTTTCTTTCTCCCAAAACTTCAAACCCCCACTTGGTTCATGTAAATTTCTTTATCCCACTTTCTTAAACTTATAGAACAAGTAGAAAAAACACCACAAAAGCCCAACATTTCCGTTGGTCCTGTTTTTTGCCTGACTCTACTCGTTTAACTACTGATATACTAGTATTGCTTTTATATTTATTCACCAACAAAAAATGTCTTTTAATTGAAAATTTTGCAATCGATACAAATGCCGGACTCGAAGACGCGCATATATATTGCTCCTCTTCATTTAAAAAAATTAATTTCCAAATCTCCCCCAGTTTCTCGCGCATTTCGTGTTTCCAAGCCTTCGCGAACAATCTTCGTAAAATTCCACATAATTTTCAGAGTACTCATCAAGAAAAAGGAAATTCTGAGATGAGTTTGAATTCGGATTCGAAATCGAAAAGGAGTTTCAAATCAATATCAACAAACCCTTCTTCTTCCAGTAATAACAGATGTGATGGTAATAAGAAGAAGAAGACAGCTCAGAACACCCTTGGCATGGCTTGGGGAGCGAATTCTCGCTCTTCTTCTCGCTCCACCTTCCGCAGTTCCCCCTTTTCCGATTTCGGCAGGTCCTCTGATTTTCCCCTCTTTCGATATGCATTTTACTTTAATGGCTGCAATTATTTTTCCATCTGAAATTTCTGGTCGCTTGGTTTAGTTACATGGTTTCGAAGAACCATAAACTCCATGAACAATTTGATGCCGCTGCCTCGAGCTCTTCTCACAGTGCGTCAAATTCTGGGAAGTCTTTATTCACCGGGGTTTCGATTTTTGTTGATGGATATACTGTTCCTTCGAGTCAGGTTAATGAGTTACGATACCGGTTCTTTATGGGATTTCTATATATGCTTCAAATGTGCATTGCCAATCCTTTTTCAGTAATCTTTTAAGAAAACCGTGGTTCATTCAAGTAATTATTAAAACGATCATCTGCCAGGAGCTTCGTGGATACATGTTGAAGCATGGAGGAAGATTTGAAAATTACTTTTCAAGACAACGGGTCACTCACATAATATGCAGTAATCTCCCTGACAGTAAAATCAAGAATCTGAGGTTCCTATTTATAATTTATGAAGATTTCTCCTGTGTTCTTTTGATGTAATTATGTTCTTTTGGCTTACATTTTTTTTTTTTTTGAAAACTGATGTAGGGCGTTCAGTGGTGGGCTTCCGGTAGTTAAACCCTCATGGGTTCTGGATTCTGTTGGTGCTAATAAACTTCTTAGTTGTAAGTGTTTATTTAAAGAGTTACTTTTGTTGTTCTTGTGGATCATTGAAAGAACACACCACATTTTCACTGTTCTTATGTCAATTGGTTTGGACTGAATTCTTAGGGAAACATAGAGCATGAAAAACACAATTTAGCTCCTCTTATCAAGAATTTTCAATCTTCTGTTTTGTCACGGATCATTGTCTGAAAATAACAACCAGTCAAAACTATCTGCCTTTTTGTTTTTCCAGGGATTCCTTATCAGCTTGATCAAATCGCAACTGATAATAATAATCAGCCAAAATTATCCGCTTTCTTTACTCTGAAAACCAGCAGGGTATCTGAGGTTGCAGATCTGCTTGTTGATGGTCAAGTTATATCTGAAAACGAGAGACATTCAGTGAATGCTAGCTCATCTGAAAATTATGCATGTCGACAGCAAGCAGACAAGTGCAGTCTAGGACTTGAAGAATCAGCTTGTAGCGTTGAAAGTTCCTGTGAAGTGAAAGGGGTTGAATTGACTGATCATTCAGATGGGAAGAGTTCTGATGTTAAACAAAAACCCTGCACATCTCAGGCTTCTGTTTCACTTTGCAGTAATAGCCCAGAAGAGCATAATGTCAGTGAAGCTTCAAACTCAAGGATCATTTTGCCTCCTAATCAGCGACATTCGACTCTCGGACGAGCTCTGGAATTGTGTGTTTTCATTTCTGTAAATAATGATGAGTGTTAGTGAGTCGTGTTAGCATTGAGCTACGGAGAGTTTTGAGTAACTGTTTTTTTAGCTTCCATTAATTTTAGGAACTCCTTCCCTCCATTGTGCACCTAGATTATTTTTCGGTGATCGAAGCACGTAAATTTGGTGTGTTTGTTTGTGTTTTGCAGCATGAGTGTGTTCGTGAGTTGAGAGTTGAGTGATTGATCGACGATCGCAATTTGAGTTTTTATTTCGGTTGATTGGTTTTTTTAGTTTGAGTTGGGTTGTTCGTCGGGAGCTCGCGCTTGTTTCCTGCGACTTTCTCAACACATGAAAATGTTTTAAATTAGATTATATTGATTTGTTTATTTGCACTTTCAATTTGAGTGCAGAACTTTTATGTTTTAATATTTGCACTTTTATTTTTCTGACTTAAATTGGTAAAGAATACGCAGCAGCGTTCGTAAGTTGGCAAGCATACGCAGCAACGTGCGTATACGGTAGATGTTCTCAATGGTGTAGCCTTTCGGCAAGCAGCATCTTGAATTTGTACACACAAAATCTTTTCATTTCAACCAAGTCAACTAGGCCGTTGACTCCGCGAGTATAAAACCTATGCAATACAACAACTAAAAAATATAGTACCCATCAAATAACACACACACAAAAAAAAAGATCAATGGCAAATTTATCATCAGTGGTGGTGTTGGTCCTAATGTTCTCCGTTGTTTCCGTAGCGGCGAAAGGAAAACAATATCCGAGTGTTAGTTTCACGGTCTCCGTGAACGTCTCCAAATGCGAGGATCGGTTTGAAAAAGAGATTGGAGAAGCATACACACTGAAAACCATGAAGAATAGCACCAATTTCGTTCGGGAGACCCTGGTATACTACAACACAACTGTGAAGAAAGTCAGCTTGTTTATCCAAGACATGGATCCGACTCGGGTGGCAAGTAAAACTACCGGTAACGAGATTCATGTTAATGCCAGGTACGCGGTTATTCGGTAATTACATTAATGTTGTATAGAGTGTATAGTATATATTAATCAACAAATGAATTAAACATTAACTGATCATCTCAGGTACATTCAAAGCTACAAAGACAATGTGATAACTGAATTCACGGGGGTCATATTCAACAATATGACACGAGTCTTGCTATTGAACGGCAATGGTACAGTACCAGAAACTGTGCTCAGTGGTATTGCCGATTACGTGAGGCTGACAGCTGGTTACAATAGAAGCGACTGGGTCAAACCAAAACGAGGCAACAGTTGGAATGAGAGCTCCAATGTCACAGCCAGTTTCTTTGCTTTTTGCGAGTATGTGACGCCCAGATTTGTTGAGGAGCTCTGCAAACAGACCAAGACAAATAGTTTCTACATCGAAAATGTCTTTAAAACACATTTTCAACAGACACTGGATCAGATGTGGGGTCACTACAAGAAAGGTCTTCCTCCATAATAATAATTGTAATTAATACAGTACTATATATATTATATATATCGTGTATGCATGTATTGATCAATATAAAAGGAATAAATAAATAAGTAATGTACCTAGCTAATTTCGATTTGAATTTTCCAGCAGTGATCATGAGCTGTTTCAAATAAAAGGGTTTGAAAAATTATTGTGATTGGCCCGCCTAGCTATTAGATTGATTCGTCGGTAATTTTCGTTTGATTGAAATTTTACAACTACTCTACAACTATTGAATCGGTACACAAAAAGGATAAAGTGAATTTTATGTGTATACGACAGCTAGTATGAGTGTAAATAAAGTAAGTTTAAGAAGTTTCTGTTTGTTCTCTAGACAAAATACATAAACACTGTACAAGTTGTTAGAAATTTGAGTGTGACCCATCAAATAATTCTTGAAGAGAGGGGTAACTCATGATATTATTCATGTGTTGAATGACACCTCTAGCTATTGAGTTCTTATTCCACACAACTATATCTATAATGTCTTTCAACTACAATACATGACATTTCAGTTTCTAAATACATGACCTTTCATTTCTAGATACATAAACTTTCACATTATTCTACAGTGGCGGAGCCAGAGAAATTACAAAGGAAGGTTCAAATGTTTTTTATAACTATAATAGAGTTCATTGCTACATAAGTATACAATAATCTCGTTATTGTATTATTTAGGGCTAAATACACTTTACCACCTCAGGATATGGAGTTTTTACACTTTGCAACCTAGTCGGAAAACTTTTACCAATCAGTACCACAGGATAAACAATATTACAATTTGCAACCTGTCAGCTGTCGGATCAGAATATTCCGTTTTGAAGGGTTTTTTTGGTAAATATTGTTGGGTTTTGTAAAGATCTCATCCATACCCCAATAGACGGATTTACGTATTTTACAAGCATGAAAAGGTGCGGAAGAAAAAATCATGCATAACACGTAAAATCCTAAACATGGATCTAGTGCGCACGTAGTGGTAAGAACAATTATTGAGTTAGTTCAAGAATCGTGTACCTTGTGATTCTTCTTATGTAGTCGATGCCCGGACGTAGATGGATCAGCCGCGAAAGTACCCGGCCTCAATTCGTTGCACGAACCCTCCTTGATCCTTGAAACGACGTGAACTTGGACATGGAACGAACCCCGCTCGATTCCTCGATTCCTTCGGCCTCTCCACGAAATTCTCTCACGAATATATGATGATGTAGTAGTAAATTTCGTGGTCATAGGGTCCCTTTATATAGGAGTAATCCCATAGGGTTTCCTAGTAGGCGTAGGAGTCCAAAAAGGAAGGAAATCGGAAAATTTCCAAAATTCACGATCTGGAGGACCAGGAGCCCGCCTGGGGGGTCAAGCGGCCGCTTGGTCCACCGACTTACCCCAAGCGCCCGCTTGGGGGGCGTAGCGGCCGCCTGGCTGTCCAGAACTCGATTTCTCTCCGTTTTCTTCGTCGTTTCACCCCGGTTCCCAACCGAAGTTTGTATACTCCAAGTATACATGATCAAGAGGGCCGTGTGACTCATTTGGCATGATCATCGAGTGTTAAGTTCGTTTTCTCGACAAGACACATAACACCGACTAATCGATCCATCTACATAGGACGCACTATATAACTTATCTCCGTACAACACACGTGGAATGAAGGACACAAATCCAACAATCTCCCACTTGGACTTCAGTTCCAGTGTGTATCCACGTTTTCCTTATCGCTTGATGTCTACGTTCGAACTAGAGGTAAGACCAGTGTCACCCTCGTTCTGTTCAAACCTTTCTCGGTTCTCATGAGCGGATTGCGAACCGGATGATCACCATGATACATATCCGGGCATGGCCATGCAGTTTTGCAATTCCAACTCTCTGAGTGGCCTTTAAGACATTTAATCCTACCTCGTAGGAGGATAATCCCATCTTGTCAATCTAAGCGCTCCCACTTGAATCTTGAGGTATCCAACGACTATCTTTATAGCTCCGTTTTACCGAAAGCGTTTGACAGCGTCAAAACACAACATTCCACAATGTAGCTACTCTAGACTACTCAGGTCTGAGGAGACGTCCGAAAGCTATAAGAATTGGTATGATGACACACTGCCTTATATACCATTCTTAGGCGAGTCACGTCCGACACCCAGCTCCCAGCCGTTGTCTATACAATTGTACTCGACGTCCCACGTCTAGCCCATGAGGTGGCGCTATAGTACAACTTGCAATCTAATATTTATATTGATCAATTGTGTCTGTTCGTACACGATGATCTAGATTAGGGACTTAAGTTGATTTTAATTTTAGTTCATTCACTGAGCCTCATTATGTGACATTTTCACATAACTCAGATAAAATTTAAGGGGCGAAGGCATTTTAAAGCCAAGGCATAAGAGTACAATAAGAATATAAGTTTTATAGGCAATGGACATTTATACCCTTATGACACAATAGTACAATTCATTAATTGAATAAGAATATAAAAAAACAAAGGCACTTTACTCTCTTTTTGGCAATTGAAATTCACGCGCACACAAATTTAAATATCACGGTGAGTTTTCACTATGTATGGTCACTGTGACACGGTGAATTACACTGTGTCACGGTGACTTTTCACTGTGTCACGGTGACACACGGTGAAAGTACACGGTGTCACGGTAGAATACAATGTGGCACAGTGGTATGTCAATGTGACACGGTGAAGTACACTGTCACGATGATATTTCACTGTGTCACGATGACACACGGTGAAAGTACACTGTGTCACAGTGACATTTCACTGTGTCACGGTGACATTTCACTGTGTCATGGTGACACATGGTGAAAGTACACTGAGTCACAGTGACATTTCACTGTGCACGGTGACACACGGTGAAAGTACACTGTGACATGGTGAATTACATTGTGTCACGGTGACACACGGTGGAGTACACTGTGGCACGGTGGTATGTCACTGTGACATGGTGAAGCAAAAAGTTTATTTATTACAAGTAAGGGTATTAGAGACTTTTCACGTGCCAATTGCCTATAATTGCCTATAAAACTTCTACTTTTATGGACGGGGCTTCAGAACTTATTTATTTTATGAGGTGGTCCTGAACCCGGTATTACCACAAAATTTAAAATCTACTTTTGAATAGTTCATATAATCCAAACCAAGAGAATATGAATAAAATTGATTTATTAATCAAAATGAATGTTTACATTATAATCTCCGAAGTAAAATAAATTACAACTTAAGAATTAGTTCTCAAGACGTTTAATTCCTATCGCTGTTGGAAATCGATATCCCGGGTCATTAAAATAGCGGAAACTAACAACCCGAACGAAATCCTCAATCGCCGGAGAAATCACGAGCCCACGCGAACCGGGACCCAGCCGAACGCGCAACGCACCCGAAGGCGCGCGCACGCCCAGCCGAGTCCCCGCGAGGGGACTCGCGATCGCCCCGTGCGATCGCTGGGATCGCTACGAGAGATCCCTGGGGCTGCTCGCAGCAGCCCCGCAGCGAGTCCAAGACTCGCTGCCCGGCGGGGCTAAGCCCCGCACGCATCCGCTGCGGGCGAACCCGCAGCACGTACGGGGTCGCTGCGGGTGACCCCGCAGCTTACCCGCGATCGATCCGAGGATCGATCGCACCCCTTCGGCACCAGCCGAGGGTTTGTCCCGTGCGCCACCGCCGCCGGCCAAGGGTGGCTGGGAGGTCCACCCGCCGTGGCACCAGCCCACGGCGAACCTCCCGGCGATCGAATTCACGTCGATCGCATGCCCCGGCGTCCAGCCGGGGCTCCCCTTCGCCACGCGTCCGGCGGTCCGAACCCTAGGGTTCGACCCCCACCTTCGATCCTCGTCGGGGATCTCGAATCCCCGTCCCCGAGGTTCGTCGTTTTCCCGGATCGTGCGTTAATGTATATGTCACAATTAATTCATAAATAAATCTCACGAAGAGGGTTTATGATTTTACCTTTGATTCGTTGTGCGGAGAAACGAAATCGAATTGAAGACCCTTGGATCTTCCCACGTATTCCTCGCACTAACTTGAACGTCGGGTGGGCGAAGATCCTCCAAGCTTATGGATCTCCTTCAACTCTCTAGAACTATCAACTATTGATATTCTTGTCTTGTTCTTTTGTGAAGGCCATGTAGTGCTTTTATAGGCTACGTAGGGGATCTAAAGGAGGTGGAATATTGGGTTTCCAACATTGATGATTAAATTGAGCCCAAGCCCAAATCTATTAATCCCACCAATATTAATTAATTTATTTTCCACTATATAAATTAATTGCACTCCCAATATTAAACCATATTATATCAAATAATATTTCTCCAGTAGTATTATTTATTCCGTGTATTTAAGATTTAAATATCTATGAATAAAATTAATTTATTGCTAATTAATTTATTCATCTCTTATATCCGAGAATAGTACCATTCAACCTTAATTATTGTGCGGAACAAATCCACTCATGAGGTTTACACAATAATTCCTTATGAACTCATCTCGGGGATATTATCAACCCTTACGGGATACACTTTCTCGTCAAGTATTCACGGCATGCCATATATAAAATATAGTGACCCAATTTTACCGGTAATTAATCTAATAATTAAATCGGTTAATTCCTTTGGAAAATCAAAATCACTTATATTAAATATACACACTCGCAATAGTATCGGGGATTAAGAATAAAATACTCTGAGACTTAAATCAATTATCAACGGCAATCCTAATTGATAAATCTCAAGCGATCCGCCCAATACACCAAGTGTACAAGTGTGATAAAATAATTAAGACAAATTATTTTCTCTCTCACACAACGACTATACCGATGGATTGGTCCATGTCTATCTAGGTCGTGAGCAACTGTTTGATTAAATACGAGTAACCGATAGTATGATCTTCTGTGTGACGTCGCACACCATACTAACTACAACGTATAGAATCCAGGACTATATTTTGCATATATTTAATTAATAATAATTAAATGCAAACAATTGTTCATTAATTAAATAGATCAAATGCTATGACGGGGAGTTTACCGATACTTAAATATAGACATTAAGTACACAACTCCAACATTCTCCCACTTGTACTAAGGTCTAGTCATTTCCTCTAAACTCCCGACTCCCATACTCAGCACGTGCTTAAAATTGTACTTCCAAGAAGTGCTATGTGAATGAGCAATCTAGGTTGCCGCTCTGAAGTTATCTTGGTGACTACTGCGTCGTCTCCCTAGACGATGACTCGAATCAGGTGGTACTTGCTCTATGTGTTATCATCACCTTTTGAACTTATGGCTTCTTCCAGTTCACCATGCACCGCTATATACATAGTCTTTGGTGAACCAAGAACCATGTCCAAGTTCAGAGGTCATTCCGGAACCTAACCAAAACTTCCGCTGCCTCTGGGGCTGCTCTTTGGTTTATGATAGAGTCCGAGAAGCATCACGCTTATCACTCTTTCATCTTATTGTTCCACCTCTTTCAAAAGTGAACACATAGCTTGATATCGACTTACACTGATCCTTCTCTGATATAGGATCTGAGAAAATGTAATTCTAAGAAGAATTCGTGTTGCTCCGTAATTCAGTACTTTGAAAGTACTTTTACAGCATCCGAATATCTCTTTAAGAGATTACCTTGATATCCTCCCACTACGCTAACCGCATAGTTGATATCAGTTTCTTGCTTTTCAACATTGCATTCATTAAGCTTTCCATACACCAAGGTATAGGAAACCGCTTTATCTATCTCCTTTTATGTGTTCAAGACACATACCCTTAGATAGATGTATTCTGTTCCCGAAAGGCAATAACCTTTCTCAAAATTGTGCATGTTTAAAACAACCCATAATCATATAAGATATCTAGGAGAAGTACAATGTTCTTATCTAGAGATCGAACGACTCTAAGAACATGATCTAACTTCCTCTTATATCTCGATTTGTTTGGACAACCATTATTTTATGTCTGACAACACCTTTACATTGTTGCCAATGATAAAGTGTTATTTTCATAAAATTCCGAGAAACACCACCTTGTTTCCATTACGTTTCCAATACACCTTCTACTCTAAATGATATTGCCTCTTAACAATAATACTTATTGCTTTCCAAGCAGGCACATTTAGATTAGTACCGCCCTTATGCAGAGCTAGGGATCGATTTCATCTCTACTAGATCCAGAGTTCAAAACTCCTCTAGTCTTATGAATATCTCTGGTCGCCTAACAACCTCCCACTGCAACGGCGTTCCGGTGTATAACAGTAATAACATTAGGTGCAGTCAGTGGTGTGCTACTACTCTGTTTGGCTGGTTCTCAGTATATTCCTTTTCCTCATTTCAAAGTACCTTGTCAGTTTAGGGCATTGTAGTTCACCTAATAGTCTTCCTCTAAGAACCGGGCGAGGACACCCTTCTGGTTCATAGTACTATTGAACATACAATCACTTGTTCTTCTAGGATATCTTACAATCACATTGAATGTGCCGTTGTTTCCAGGAATATCCATAGAACGTAGGTAGTTCCGAACAAACTTGTCCTTTTACTATTAGAATTCCATTTCTTATTTCCCACACACCATATCTACACGTGAGTGCATGGTGTAGTCCTTTGAGACTTAATCCCAATATTTGATTTATGCTATGTGTTATTTATAGGTGGTAGCCTCCGCGATCAAGTCGCAGGATTCTAATGGATATACTTTGAAGGTTCCCCATAATAGCTTTGTGTCCATTGACTAGTCAAAACACTTTGCTTTTATGGCACATCAAGTATTCTAATCCATCTTTGAGTATTTTTGAAAAACTACTCATACCTTTCTAATTACACATATCTCCGCATCAATCATAAATCAATTTCAATACTTGTCCGAATTCTATCCTTTATCCAGAAAGGTTTGCTTAGTTGTATTATCTTCCAAATTCAATTCTTAGGTCGGAAGGTCCATTCCTTCAACTATAATTGATCAAATCAATTTCGACCTTTTGAATCTTATTTGAATAAATACTACAAAGTTCAAGAATTCACAAGTATAATGATTAACAAGGAAATACATCTAATAAGTAAAACAAGTTATATAACGGTTTGTTGCATCGTGGTAGACTAAGGATTCATCATTTATATATTGCTATCTAATGTACCAGAATAGATATCACCATTATTTCTTATCCAAATCACCAAATGATTAAAGAAATAAATATCCATTCATTATTAATAGAAAAACCGAAACAAAAGTTCTTTTCAAAATAAAAGGGTACATAAAGCAATAATCTTGAAATGAAATCCTATAACTACTAAAAGCAGATAAATGTCTTCCACTGCAACCGCTGCTTCCTCAACAGCTTCGCCCATGTAGACTCGAACTCTTCTTCTCTAAGTCGCCAGGTTTTCTGGAACCCCTTTGAGAGGACATACAGATTTCCAGTGTCCAGACTTGTTGCATCGGAAGCACTTGCCCCTTGGCTTGTTAGCCCCCACTCGTGGTCCATTCCTCTTGGCACCACTGGGTTTCCAGGCTTGCTTCCTTTTCTTGCCCCTACCTCCAACAGCTTTCAAGCTTTTGGACTTGGTAGCTACAAGCGCCTGAGACTTGCCCTTCTTGTAGATCCCCCCTGCCGCCTTTAGTTCAGTCAGGAGTTGCGCAAGAGTATAAGACAGTTTACCTATATTATAACTCATACGAAAATACTCAAAACTAGGGGTCAGAGACTGAAGTATGATGTCGACTTGCGTCTCACCATCAATCTGAGCTCCTAGGACCTCCAATTCATTCAACAGACTCATCATCTTAAGAACGTGTTCCCCAACGGGCGTCCCTTCAGACTGAGTAGTTGTCATGAGGACTCTCATGGCCTCTTGTCTAGCCGCACGGTCTTGATGCCCAAACATGTCCTTGAGGTTGAACAACATATCCTCGGCAGTGTCCATCAACTCATGTTGGGTTTGGAGTACATTTGACATAGAAGCCAAAATATAGCACCTAGCCATTTCATCAGCCTTTGTCCACTTCCTATATGCTGCTCTCTCCTCATCAGTTGAGGCAGCCGTGGGTTCAACAGGGCATGGCTCATAGAGTACAAACTTGTACTCTTCGGCAGTCAGGACAATGTCCAAATTTCTCTTCCAATCAATGTAATTGGGACCAGTGAGTTTATTCTCCTTGAGTATCACAGAAAGTGGATTCATAGCTATTCTCTAAACCTATAAGCACATATAAACAAACAATCAATTTAATGTCCGATATTATCTCCCTCAAATAATATCATTAAATTACTAATCACATCTAAAATCCCATCAAGTAAGGCAAGCCACGATAGTGTGGACGTTTACCCACCCAAATGATTTTGCAATTAGATTTACTTCGGTCGTACATCATAAATAGCGTTACTTCGATGGGAAGAATACTATGAAGCGCACCTAAGTGTAAACCATTACTCAGTACTAAGAAGTTCGTTTAGGACTCGTACATCACCGCAAGCCACGATAGTGTGGACGTTTACGTTGATACATGGATCCTTTACTCCCTTCTATAACTATCTACATCAATCGTTCAAAAATCCCATTCAGTGTAGCAAGCCACGATAGTGTGGACGTTTACTATACCAAAATATTTTTACAATTGACATCCTATTACTTGATCCATTGAATTCTCGCAAATCAAGACGCGGAGAATCATAAGTGAAACTCGAAGTTTCTAACCAGTGATTCACCATGCGAACAACCGTATCTCTCATAAATGAGGGAGCCGAGCAGACAATCGATCCACCTTCAAAAAGATGGTACGAAGGTCTCTAATTTGTGTCATCCACATGACCAAGTGGCTTTGGCTCCATTCCACTTCCCGGGGTGAGAATGAGTCGACTTGAAGTCAGCTTCAGAAAGACAAATTAGGCATTGTTTGATAAACTTGATCAATGTTTCTTGTAAAAGGAATTACAAGAATTCTCCTCCAATGACTCGTCTATACGAACTTCGAAAGTCCATAAGAGTCACCAAGAGAACAACAATGGAGACCTTGGGAATGTTTCCATCCCCTCTCCTACTTAGCTTTTTACAATAAGGGATACGCTATCTAGTGCATAAAATAAACACATATAGCATGCATACAAGTAATAAAGCACATAGTATCACATAGTCAAAATAATGCTAGAAAAATTATTTTCCCGACTATCATGGCTTTATTCCATCTTCATATGCATCTTCTAGTCTTCAGTCTTCGTTTTTGAATGCTCCATGTGACGAGAATATTAATCACAATATTTAAATCTATTTATTTTCAATTAATCCAAAAGTTACTTAATTCGAAAATTAAGTCAATTGAATATATCAAAAATAAAATTAAATATTATTAATATTTATTTTTATCTTCCTTTTCTATTCCATTAAATCTCTAAAATAATCTATCCAAGACCCACTTGGAATATTCTAGAAGATTTCTATAATGGAACAAGGAAATAAAATAATTTAGGACTCTTATACTTTCCAAATTTATTTTATTCCTAATCCATGAATATTCCCATGAGAAGGAATAATCAAATAGGAAAATAAATTTAATACTAAATTAATTCTTTTTCTATTCCATGAATATTCCATAAAAGAAATAATCAAATAGGAAAACCGAATTAAATTAGGAAAGTAAGATCTTAGTAGGAGTAGCATGGGATTGGGAGACCCCACGCCATCCCACCAATCGACCGCCCCCTAGGGCTCACGGCCGCCGCCGCCCAGCCCACGCGCCACCACCACCGGTGGCCGGCGTGGCCGGAACTCCCGCGGACAGTCCCTTCCTAGGGCGTGGGTCGATCGATCCTCATGGATCGACCATGGGGTTGGTCGATCCGAGCCCTAGCTTCCCCTCGTCACTTCGTCTTCTCCGGCGGTCTTTGATTCGGCATCGATCCAACGTAAATAAATTACAATAATTTAAATTACAATTCCGGTATCGATTCTATACATGAAATCGAACCTATACACTTTCCGGAAAAAATATAGAACAATAGTAATAAATCCTAAATTCGGTCAACCCCCGAATTTTTACTATTACAAGCATTCATCCACACAAAACGAATCTCGAAATGTCCGAGAGTTTAATAAACGAATAATCATGATAATTAATTAACAAATAATTAAACCATGATAGCCGGAAATCCCTGCAAGGTAGAACGATAATCGAACACATACATGAACACGAAACCAAACGCTCTGATACCAGTTGTTGGAAATCGATATCCCGGGTCATTAACATAGCAGAAACTAACAACCCGAACGAAATCCTCAATCGCCGGAGAAATCAGGAGCCCACGCGAACCGGGACCCAGCCGAACGCGCAACGCACCCGAAGGCGCGCGCACTCCCAGCCGAGTCCCCGCGAGGGGACTCGCGATCGCCCCGTGCGATCGCTGGGATCGCTACGAGCGATCCTGGGGCTACTCGCAGCAGCCCCGCAGCGAGTCCACGACTCGCTTCCCGGCGGGGCTAAGCCCCGCACGCATCCGCTGCGGGCGAACCCGCAGCACGTACGGGGTCGCTTCGGGTGACCCCGCAGCTTACCCGCGATCGATCCGAGGATAGATCGCACCCCCTCGGCACCAGCCGAGGGTTTTTCCCGTGCGCCACCGCCGCCGGCCAAGGGTGGCTGGGAGGTCCACCCGCCGTGGCACCAGCCCACGGCGAACCTCCCGGCGATCGACTTCACGTCGATCGCATGCCCCGGCGTCCAGCCGGGGCTCCCCTTCGCCACGCGTCCGGCGGTCCGAACCCTAGGGTTCGACCGCCACCTTCGATCCTTGCCGGGGATCTCGAATCCCCGTCCCCAAGGTTCGTCGTTTTCCCGGATCGTGCGTTCATGTATATGTCACAATTAATTCATAAATACATATCACGAAGAGGGTTTATGATTTTACCTTTGATTCGTTGTGCGGAGAAACGAAATCGAATTGAAGACCATTGGATCTTCCCACGTATTCCTCGCACTAGTTTGAACGTCGGGTGGGCGACGATCCTCCAAGCTTATGGATCTCCTTCAACTCTCTAGAACTATCAACTATTGCTATTCTTGTCTTGTTCTTTTGTGAAGGCCATGTAGTGCTTTTATAGGCTACGTAGGGGATCTAAAGGAGGTGGAATATTGGGCTTCCAACATTGATGATTAAATTGAGCCCAAGCCCAAATCTATTAATCCCACCAATATTAATTAATTTATTTTCCACTATATAAATTAATTGCACTCCCAATATTAAATCATATTATATCAAATAATATTTCTCCGGTAGTATTATTTATTCCGTGTATTTAAGATTTAAATATCCATGAATAAAATTAATTTATTGCTAATTAATTTATTTATCTCTTATATCCGAGAATAGTACCATTCAACCTTAATTATTGTGCGGAACAAATCCACTCATGATGTTTACACAATAATTCCTTATGAACTCATCTCGGGGATATTATCAACCCTTACGGGATACACTTTCCCGTCAAGTATTCACGGCATGCCATATATAAAATATAGTGACCCAATTTTACTGGTAATTAACCCAATAATTAAATCGGTTAATTCCTTTGGAAAATCAAAGTCACTTATATTAAATATACACACCCGCAATAGTATCGGGGATTAAGAATAAAATACTCTGAGACTTAAATCAATTATCAACGGAAATCCTAATTGATAAATCTCAAGCGATCCGCCCAATACACCAAGTGTACAAGTGTGATAAAATAATTAAGACAAATTATTTTCTCTCTCACACAACGACTATACCGATAGATTGGTCCATGTCCATCTAGTTCGTGAGCAACTGTTTGATTAAATACGAGTAACCGATAGTATGATCTTCTGTGTGACGTCGCACACCATACTAACTACAACGTATAAAATCCAGGACTATATTTTGCATATATTTAATTAATAATAATTAAATTCAAACAATTGTTCATTAATTAAATAGATCAAATGCTATGACGGGGAGTTTACCGATACTTAAATCTAGACATTAAGTACACAACTCCAACAATCGCATCACAAAAGGTATTATGCCTTAACTGCGAGAGAGGTTTAGTAAATGGATCAGCAACGTTCTTCTCGTTTGCTATCTTGCGTATGTCTATATCACCTCTTCCCACGAAGTCGCGGATGACGTGATATCTCCTGAGTATGTGTTTGACTTTGTGGTGATCCCTTGGCTCTTTTGCTTGAGCTATGGCTCCACTATTATCGCTATAGAGAACCATAGGTTTGGCAGCACTAGGGACGACACCAAGTTCCTTAAGGAACTTTTTCATCCATTCACCTTCCTTTCCAGCCTCTGAGGCTGCAATGTACTCAGACTCTGTAGTTGAGTCGGCGACAGAGGTTTGCTTGGAACTCTTCCAACTAACCGCGACTCCGTTCAGACAGAAGACGTAACCAGACTAAGATTGCTGATCGTCATCATCAGTCTGAAAACTCGCGTCCGTATAGCCCGTCATTTCTAACTCGTTTTGTCCCCCATAGACAAAATAATTCTCCTTAGTCCGATTAAGGTATCTGAGAATGTTTTTGGCCGCAGTCCAATGCGCTTCACCCGGGTTCGACTGAAAACGACTCGTCATGCTCAAAGCATACGATACGTCTGGCCTCGTACATATCATGGCATACATAATCGATCCTATTGCCGAAGCATAAGGAACATTATCCATCCTCTTTTGCTCAACAGGTCCTTGCGGGCACTGTTTAAGACTAAGTTTTGAGCCATGTGTCATGGGTAGAAGACCCTTCTTAGAGTCCTTCATCTTGAACCTTTCAAGTATCTTGTCAATATAAGACTCTTGACTTAGTCCAAGCATCCTTTTAGATCTATTCCGATAGATCTTGATGCCCAATATGTATTGTGCTTCTCCCAGATCCTTCATTGAGAAACACTTTCCTAGCCACTCCTTCACAGAGTTCAACATCGGAATGTCATTTCCAATAAGGAGTATGTCATCGACATACAGCACAAGAAAAACGATTGCGCTCCCACTGACCTTCTTGTATATACAAGAATCCTCTGGGTTACGTTCAAAGCCGAATTCCTTTACGGCTTCGTCGAAACGCAGATTCCAACTCCGAGATGCTTGCTTGAGTCCATAAATGGCTCTCTTAAGCTTGCATACCTTCTTAGCCTCTTTTGGATCGATAAAACCCTCAGGCTGTGTCATATACACATTCTCTTCAAGAATTCCATTCAAGAAGGCGGTTTTAACATCCATTTGCCATATCTCATAATCATAATGAGCGGCAATGGCAAGAAGTATCCTGATAGACTTAAGCATCGCGACTGGTGAATAGGTCTCGTCGTAGTCCACCCTGTGGATTTGGCGAAATCCTTTTGCTACCAATCTAGCTTTGAAAACCTCGGGTTTTCCATTCATGTCGGTCTTAATCTTATAGACCCACTTACACTCAATAGGCCTAGCCTCTTGAGGTAAATCGATCAAGTCCCAGACTTGATTCTCAGACATGGAGTCCATTTCGGATTTCATGGCTCTCAGCCATTTCTCAGAATCCGGACTTTTCACGGCTTGACTATAGGTGGATGGTTCCTCATTCCTTAAGATATTAATATATCTAGCGGGACGAGTTATTGTCCTTCCCGACCTACGAGGATCAGCTACCACCTTCGAGGGTTCAGGAATCACTACGACCTCGTCGTTTGTTTCCTCGACAACTGGTTGTTCATCATGGATCTCGTCCAGAACAACTTTACTCCCACTATCTTTCTTAGAAAGGAATTCCTTTTCCAGAAAGACACCATCACGAGCAACAAAAACTTTGTTCTCTGATTGGTTGTAGAAATGATATCCTCGGGTTTCTTTTGGGTATCCCACAAAGAAAACCTTGTCAGATTTGGGTTCAAGCTTGCCAGAGATATTTCTCTTGACATAGGCTTCGCAACCCCAAATCTTGAGATAAGACAAATTCGGGACCCTCCCACTCCATATCTCATATGGTGTCTTTCTCACAGCCTTTGACGGCGTCCTGTTCAGTATTAGAGCAGCAGTAGATAGTGCATGTCCCCAAAAGGATATAGGAAGTTTTGCTGAGCTCATCATAGATCGAACTATGTCCAACGGAGTTCGATTCTTTCTTTCAGACACTCCATTCAATTCAGGAGTTCCAGGAGGGGTGAGTTGAGATCTAATCCCACATTTCACTAGATGATCATCAAACTTATGACTCAGATATTCGCCTCCTCGATCCGATCGAAGAACTTTTATCGTCTTGCCAAGTTGATTTTCTACTTAATTTTGGAATTCTTTGAATCTCTCAAAAGATTCCGACTTATGATTCATTAAATAGACATAACCATATCTACTTAAATCATCAGTAAAAGTTATGAAGTATACGTAACCACCTCGTGCCGGTGAACTCATTGGTCCACATACATCAGTGTGTATAAGGCCCAATAGATCACTAGCTCGCTCACCAGTTCCCAGAAATGGTGATTTCGTCATTTTGCCTAATAGACACCCATCGCATGTATCAAATGATTCCAAATCAAATGATTTGAGAACACCCTCCTTGAGGAGTCTCTCAACACGCTTAGTGTTTATATGGCCTAAACGACAGTGCCAGAGGTATGTTTCGTTAGTCTCGTTTGATTTAGCTCGTTTGGTATTTATATTGTAGATTTGTTTATCTAAATCGAGCACGTATAAGCCACGCTCAAGACGTGGTAAACCATAAAATACATCACGATTAAACAACGAAAAAACTCCATTAATAATCGTAAAATTAAATCCTTCAGCATCCAATGCAGAAATAGAAATAATATTCATGGTTATACTAGGAACAAAATAAACATTATTGAGTTCTAGTACGAGCCCAGAGGGCAAAGATAGACTATAAGTCCCTATGGCTAATGCAGCGACCCTCGCTCCATTCCCCACGCGCAGATGGACTTCACCTTTCTCTAACTTTTTACTTCTTTGCAGTCCCTGCACATTTCGAACAATGTGAGTTCCACAACCGGTATCCAATACCCATGAAGTAGTGTCAGATGAATGTATATCTACAACGAAAATACCTGAAGACGATGGGGCGACCCCATTCTTCACATCTTCCTTGTATTTAGAACAGTCCCTCTTGTAATGGCCCTCGCCATTGCAGTAGAAGCATATCGGTCCCACCGCATTCTTCTTCTTGTCTTTGGCCTTGGGTGCAGCAACAACTTTTCCCTTGCCTTTGACTTTGGACTTGTTCTTCCTTTTGGAAATTCCTCCTTCCTTTATCATAAGAACATCTCTCCCAGAGTCGCTCTTAATCGAGGGTTCTACAGTCTTCAAAAGACCATGTAGATCCATCAACGATTTCTGAACTCCGTTCACATGATAGTTCGTCCTAAAGGAGTCATAACCATCATGCAACGAGTGCAGAACGATATCTACTGCCAATGCCTCTTCAAATGGGAATCCTAGGCGCTCACTCGTCGCAAAAAGACCCATCATCTTTTGCACGTGTGGCCCAACAGGTTTCCCTTTTTGAAGTTTTGTATCCATTATGTCACGAAGGACATTGAACCTCTCAATCCTCGCTTGTTCCCCGAACATGCTCTTGAGTTTTTCAATGATGCTATAGGCATCCATGTGTTCGAACTGCCTTTGAAAGGCGGGTTCCATGGCCCCTAGCATGATGCAGGTCACCTCTCGCGAGGCTTCCTCAATCTTCTTGACATTGGTCTTTTCAGGACCAGTGGAATTTGGAGTAATTTTAGGAATAGGAGTTTCCAGCACAGTCTCTCGTTTCTCGTATTTGAGAGCAATTCTCAAATTTTGATGCCAATCGAGAAAATTAGTACCGTTCAATTTTTCCTTCTCAATGATTGAACGTATGGTACTTGGGTTGATTGAGTTAGTTGACGACATATTAACTACAGAAAGAAATAAGCAATTTATTTAGTAAACATTCAAAGCTTGACAACAAGTCGTTCCTAGAACACTTATAAAGTTGTCTATTTCGTCCTCCAATGTCTAACATTGGTGTCTCTAGAACAAAATAATTCCAAGATCCTCATCTCGCAATTTCTCGAGCCAAGGAGAGCTTGACACTCGAAAAATCCAAGATAGGTAGACAATCTCATTGTCAATATTATTTCAATAGTCTCACTATCGACAATAACACTCTTGTTCGATAAGAATCCCATTCTTATCTCCTCGCCTCGACTACCACGCCTCCAGTGGGTTCGTCGATGAGAAACCAAAAACACGTTGTAGAGGCCTCGTTGTTCCTCTACCCTCACCTTATCTCAAGATAAAAAATATAGCACCCCGCGGAGGCGGAACCTACTAATTGATGATCGAGAGCTTTAGGGGGTGTGTCTAATTGGACAAGGCGATAACTCATTTTATGAGACTATACATGCAGGTTTTGTTTTAATCGATTAAACATGATGAAAACGCATAATATAAACCTAAAGCATGCATACTACCGCAGAGCATAACATCTATCAAGCACAAGAATTCTCAATTCCTAGCAGGCAAGATGCAACAATTAACTCAAAAATGCCTATTAATTTTTATTCTCAATAAAATTCAGATTTAATTGTTTCAAAACGATTATTCCCAATAATCGCCTTTTATTTGTATCCCCGTCATAATCATCCCAATAATCAAAACGCGATAAATCGTAAGTGAAAACTCGAGGTTTCTAACCAGCGATTTATCATGCAATTGCGCCCTATCTCCCATGTGACATGGGGGAGCCAACCAGACGATCGTACCATCCCATGGTTCGAAAGTCTCTAATTTGCGTCATTGACTAATTTAAGCACTCTGGTCTCATTCCCACTCCCCGAGGTGTAGAATAGATCGGCTTGAAATTAATATTGGAAAGACAAATTAGGCATTGTTTTGAAAATTTGATAAAACATGAACATCATGAAAAATACAAGAATTCTAAATTCTTTATTAATCATGATTAAGAGATAAAATTGACAAATAATATTCCAAATAAATTTATCAATTCCGAATTTCACATCATGGAGATTTGATTTATGCATACAAAAATAATCGAATAAATTTTTAACATTAAATCAAGTAATATTTTTCCAAAAATATTCCATGAAAAATTACATGAATAAATCACAAAAATTCATGGACACTTGATTTATGCAAAAATAATCCAATTAAATTAGCATACAATCAAATACTATTTTTCCAAAAAATAGTCCACGTAAAAATTCACAAATAAAAATAAAAACAATTTTATAGAACCACCAAGCGGCGTAAAGCCAATTGGGTGTAAATGGGTCTACAAGAGAAAGAGAGGATCTGACGGAAAGGTTGAAACCTTTAAAGCTCGGCTTGTTGCGAAAGGATATACTCAGAAAGAGGGAATCGATTATGAGAAGACCTTCTCGCCGGTAGCCAAGATAAAGTCGATCCGGATTCTCTTATCCATAGCAGCTCATATGGATTATGAGGTGTGGCAAATGGATGTCAAGACAGCTTTCCTTAATGGAAGTCTTGACGAGACGATTTATATGAAACAACCAGAAGGATTCATTGCTAAGGGGCGAGATCATCTAGTGTGCAAGCTTAATCGATCCATTTATGGATTGAAACAAGCCTCGAGATCGTGGAACCTGCGGTTTGATGAAGTAGTCCAATCTTTTGGATTCATTCAAAGCATGGACGAATCGTGTGTGTATTGGAAACGTGATGGAAAGAAGGTGGTGTTCCTCGTGCTTTATGTAGACGACATACTTCTCATTGGCAATAGTGTAAAGATGTTATCAGACACAAAGGGATGGTTGTCTAGACAATTCGATATGAAAGATTTGGGAGAAGTTGGACATGTTCTAGGGATCAAAGTTATAAGGGATCGCCGGAATAGAACATTGTATCTTTCCCAGCAATCTTACATAGACACGATTCTGGCTCGTTTTAACATGCAAGATTCCAAGAAGGGTGATCCGCCCTTCAGTAAAGGAACTTATCTTTCTAAGGAGATGTGTCCTCAGACACAAAAGGAGAAAGATGAAATGAAAGCAGTTCCCTACGCTTCGGCTGTGGGAAGCTTAATGTATGCAATGTTATGCACGAGGCCTGATATCTGTTATGCAGTTGGCATAGTAGCGAGATATCAGAGTAACCCTGGAAAAGCTCATTGGACTGCCGTAAAGAGCATTTTCAAGTATTTGCGAAATACTAAGGATTATGTTCTGGGATATGGAGCAGACAATCTGATTCCTTTGGGTTACACAGATTCGGATTTCCAAGCTGCTAAGGACCGGCGTAAGTCGACATCAGGCTATGTGTACACTTTAGGAGGTGGAGCCGTATCATGGAAGAGTGTTAAGCAAAAGTGCATTTCAGACTCTACCATTGAAGCTGAATATGTTGCAGCCTCAGAGGCAGCGAAAGAATCAGTGTGGTTCCTTAATTTCCTCCAGGACTTAGATGTGATTCCAAGTTTGCCCAAGGCTATGACAATTTATTGTGACAATAGCGGTGCAGTGTCAAACAGTAAGGAACCACGGTCCCATAGTGCTACGAAACACATAGAGCGCAAGTACCACCTGATTCGAGACATCGTCAAGAGGGGCGATGCGGTAGTCACCAAGATAGCTTCGGAGGACAACCTAGCGGACCCTTTCACCAAGATACTTCCTAAGGAAGTATATTACAAGCACTTGGAGGGTTTGGGAGTCAGAAGTTTGGAAGATAAGACTAGACCTTAGTATAAGTGGGAGATTGATGGAGTAGTATACTTAATGTCTAGATTTGAGTATTCTGAACTCTGTGTACACTTTCATTTACCTATTTATAATGAACATTCATTTGCTTTTAATTAATTGTTAATTAAATATATGCAAATTATAGTCCTGGATTTTATACGTTTTAGTTAGTATGGTGTGTCGGGCCCACACAGAAGATCATACTATCGGTTACTCGTATTTAATCGAACAGTTGCTCACGACCTAGATGGACACGGACCAATCCATCGGTATAGTCGTTGTGTGAGAGAGAAAATAATTTGTCTTAATTATTTTATCACACTTGTACACTTGGTGTATTGGGCGGATCGCTTGAGACTTATCAATTAGGATTGCTCTGTGATAATTGATTTAAGTCTCGGAGTATTTTATTCTTAATCCCTGAAACAATTGCGGGTGTGTATATTTAATATAAGTGACTTTGATTTTCCAAAGGAATAACCGATTTAATTATTGGGTTAATTACCGGTTGAGTTGGGTCACTATATTTTATATATGACATGCCGTGAATTCTTGAAGGGACAGTGTATCCCGGAAGGGTTGATAATATCCCCGAGATGAGCTCATAAGGATTTATTATGTAAACCTCGCGAGTGGATTTGTTCCCGCATAATAAAAAGGTTGAGTGGTACTATTCTCGGATATAAGAGATGAATAAATTTATTAAGCAATAAATAAATTTTATTCATGGATATTTAAATCTTAAATACACGGAATAAATAATACTAACCGGAGAAATATTATTTGATATAATATGGTTTAATATTGGGAGTGCAATTAATTTATATAGTGGAAAATAAATAAATTAATATTGATAAGGATTAATGGACTTGAGCATTGGGCTCAATTTAATCTTCAATATTAGAAGCTCAATATTCCACCTCCTTTTGATCCCCTACGTAGCCTATAAAAGCACTACATGGCCTTCATAAATTATAAGACAAGATTATCATACTTGATATTCTAGAGAGTTGAAGGAGATCCATAAGAGTTCGATAGATCGTCGCCCACCCGACGTTCGAACGGAGTGCAAGGAATACATGGGAAGATTCAAAGGTCATCTTGATTTCGTTTCTCCGAACAACGAATCGAAGGTATAATATCTAAACTTCCTTGATATTATTTGATTTAATTTATCGAGAATACCGTAGGACGAAGATCCGGAAAAGTCGAACCCGGATTAGACGGACGATCACGCGGTGGTGGCGAAGCCACCGGACCGCGGGATCGCCGCCTAGGGTTTCGGCGGCGTGGCGCATGGGACGATCCCCAGCTGGACGCCGGGGCGCGATCGATCAAACGATCGATCGCGGGCAGCTGCTGGGCACGACGGCCCAGCTGCTGGGCACAACGTGCCACGTCATCACCTCACATGTGCGGGCTGCCTATATAAACCCATGGATTTCGATTTCACCAGTTGACGATTTTGAGAGAACGAAATCTGATTTTTAGAATCGTGACCGACAGCTTCGAGCTTCGAGTTTGTGTAGTAGCTTTTGCGCCTTGTGCCAAGATTAGAGTTAGGAGATTTAGCTCTAGGTACTCGTGTGCTAGATTGCAAGTTAGTGGGAGTTGTTGCGACACTCGGGAAACTTCTTGTAATCGTTTTGCCTACCATACTCAGTGTAATAGCTTAGTTTCGTTTTTCAATGGAATGAAACATATTACATAACTTTGTCTTCCGTCTTTCATTCCACGAACTTGTGTGAGTGTTACCTTGACTGAAGCTGGTGTTCGTGCATTTAAGTCCAACTTCGCGAAAAGTTGGTATCATACGTCGAAGACGTAATTTCAATTGGTATCAGAGCAGGACGTCATACGTATAAGACGTGATCCGTTACTTGACTTCATATTTCCGCTACAATGGAGTCACCTATGTTCGCACTTCAACCGATCATGCTTACTCATCAAAACTATTCGAATTGGAAAGCCAAAGTATCAGCTAGAATTAAAGGACATGACTCTCGTGCATGGAGATCAGTGTTAGAAGGCTGGCAACGCCCATTTACTATTGATGCTAAAGGCAACAAAATTCTCAAACTTGAACGACATTGGTCTAATGAAGAGCGTGAAGCTTCTACTGCCAACAACAAAGCTTTAGGTTTCATTTGTGAATGGTTGGAGCTCAACATGTATCAACTTGTCAAAAATTGTACCTCAGCCAAAGAAGCTTGGGAAACTCTCCAGAGAACTTGTGGACACAAAAATGTCAACAAATCTAAGAGTTGCACTCTCACTACTCTAGTTCATAAACCTCAGATGGGAGAGCATGATGATGACAAAAATAGTGAAACACATTCTGGCAGACTTTCCTCAGATCGTGAATCTGAGTATGAATCGGAATCGACAGAGGCTACTCCTATAACGTCTCATGCAAAAGTCGACACAAAAGAAATTGTGAATCTAAAGGAAGATTTTCCAAAGCTTCAACATCTTTATAATGATGAATCTACTTCAAACACCGATTCTGAGTGTGAATCAGAATCAACAGAAAATGCTCCTAAAACACCTCAAGCTGAAGTTGAGTCTACGAAAATGTTGGACTTGAAAGAAAGCATCACTATATTCCAAAGGGAGCTTGAAACAGCAAATACTAGAAAAGAGCACTTCAAGTATATCACAAAATATTGGAAGGATCATTTGATGATGATCACAAAATTGATGAAAGTCTGGAGGACACATCGTCTGTCAACTGCATGGCCTCCAAAGATAGAGAAGTTTGTGATGACGAAATGTTCTCAAATTGCGAATCTGATCCTGTGTCGGAAGCTGAAGAGATAGAGATGACACCTGTAGTGTCTCAAACTGAAGTTGCGTGTGATGAGCTACTCACTCGAAGAGAGAGTCATTCTGAACTTCAAACTTTGTATGACTTGGCTATCATTGAGAGTGTTGTACTCGAAGTGTCTCTGAAGTTTCTGACGGAATCTTTTAATGAACTCTCGAATGAGAAACGCAAGATGTATGATGAGGCTGTTGAGTTGAAAAACTCGGTTGAGAAGACGGAAAGTGAGAAGAAGAAGTTGAATAATTCTTTGACAATTCTGAAAATCAAATTTGATGGTCTCTTCGAAGAGAAACATAAATACTACAAAGAAGTTGTCAAACTGAGAGAATCATTTGAGAAGTCGAACTCTGAAAACTCTAAGTTGAAAACATCCTTAAAAAAGGAAATTGCCGAAGTGAAGATGCTTCGAAGTTTGTTCAAAAATTCCGACGCCGAGAATGATGAACTGAAATCGACTTTGATACAGACTCAAACGGATCTTGCTATGAGTGTCAAAGATTGTTTCAATCTGAAAGCATAATTGCACATGACAGATGAGCTATTGAAGAAGATGAACACAAATTCTTCAGTTTTTGATAATGCTACCTCCTTGGTGAATCCAAATCGATATGGACTAGGATTCCAAAAAGTGTTCAACTCTATATACTCAACTCCTGAGAATAAGCAAATAAAGTTTGTCAAGGCTTCTTCTTCTGATGAAAATTCTAAAACTGAGACTGATGAGAGAATAGAAAATGAAACATCTAAGCGAAAGGAGATTGCAGAGGGAAAGAAAATTGTGACTTCAGAGTCCAAGGTTGAGATTCCAGAAGCTAGCTCCTCAAAATGTTTCAATGTCAAGTTATATCAGCCTCCAAAGACTATCATGAAGAAATCTAGAAACACTCTATCTTATGAGGATGCCTTCATGAATAAACTAAAGAAATTGGCTCCAAGTGTCACTCTGAAAGAAAAGTCTACTTCTTCTTCTACTAAGATTGAAAAGCCAAAGCTAAAGGAAGCTAAGCCCAAGAAGAAGTATGTTTGTCACTACTGTAACAAACTCGGACACATCAAACCTTATTGCTACAAGTTGAGAGATGATGTGAACCAAGGGATAGTGACTGAGAAAATGAACGTATATTCCAAGAGAGTCCGACTTCAAACTCCGTTTCATGAAGATGCTTCGATGAAAATTTTGACGGAGTCCTCATCTATAAGGTCGAAACCCAGATTGCTTGCTCCTCTCTTTACTAATGTTGAAAACATCAAGCGAGAAGAAGTAAAGCACAAGAAAAAGAATGTTTGCCACTATTTCAACAAGCCAGGACATATTAGGCCGTATTGTTACAAAATGAAGGATGATGTGAATCGTGGCTTGGTGGTTGTGAAAAAGAAAAATGGCTCATCGAAGCAAGTGAAGAAGCAATGGGTGCCGAGAGTGAAAAATCAAAAGGTCTGGAGACCAAAAATTAAGATCACTACTCAATGGGTGCCAAAAGTGAAAAAGAGTGAAGTTACTTCCGACTCCACGTCAAGAAAAATTTGGTCACCAAGACAACTGATTCTCTGCAATGTTGTGTGTAACGCTTCTGAGCAAGACTCGCAAGGAGTCTGGTACCTTGATAGTGGTTGTTCCCACCACATGACTGGAACGAAGAAATTTCTGAAAGATTATGAACTTGTGACTGACACCCCCGTCATGTTTGGAGGGGGAGCAAAAGGTATCGTGTTGGGCAAAGGAACTCTCCATCTCAAAGGATTGCCATCACTCAAGAATGTTGTCCATGTTGAAGGACTAGTGGCCAATCTGATAAGTATAAGCCAACTTTGTGATGACCAGCTGAATGTCAGTTTTGACAAAGACTCTTGCAAACTCTTTGATAGTGAAGGAAAGTGCATTTTGAAGTGTCCTCGTGCTAAGAACAATTGTTACGTCTATGGCAACTGTTGGAGTTGTGTACTTAATGTCTAGATTTAAGTATCGGTAAACTCCCGGTCATAGTATTTTACCTATTTAATTAATAAACAATTATTTGCAATTAATTATTATTAATTAATTATGCAAAATATAGTCCTGGATTTTATACGTTGTAGTTAGTATGGTGTGTCGGGCCCACACAGAAGATCATACTATCGGTTACTCGTATTTAATCGAACAGTTGCTCACGACCTAGATGGACACGGACCAATCCATCGGTATAATCGTTGTGTGAGAGAGAAAATAATTTATCTTAATTATTTTATCACACTTGTACACTTGGTGTATTGGGCGGATCGCTTGAGATTTATTGATTAGGATTGTCTTGGATAATCAATTTAAATCTCAGAGTATTTTATTCTTAATCCCCGATATTATTGCGGGTGTGTATATTTAATATTAGAGACTTTGATTTTCCAAATGAATTAACCGATTTAATTGTTGGGTTAATTACCGGTAAAATTGGGTCGCTATATTTTATATATGACATGCCGTGAATACTTGACGGGAAAGTGTATCCCGGAAGGGTTGATAATATCCCCGAGATGAGTTCATAAGGAATTATTGTGTAAACCTCATGAGTGGATTCGTTCCGCACAATAATAAAGGTTGAACGGTACTAGTCTCGGATGTAAGAGATGAATATTATTTATTGAGCAATAAATAAATTTATTCATGGATATTTAAATCTTAAATACACGGAATAAATAATACTAATCGGAGAAATATTATTTGATATAATATGGATTAATATTGGGAGTGCAATTTTATTTATATAGTGGAAAATAAATAAAATTTAATATTGATAAGGATTAATGGATTTGGGTTGGACCCAATTTAATCTTCAATATTAAGAAGCCCAATATTTAGTCTCCTTATGATCCCCTACGTAGCCTATATAAGCACTACATGGTCTTCACTTTTCACAACACATAATAATTGACCTACGCCAATCATAAAGTCTTGAAGAGTGAAGGAGATCCATAGGAGTTCGATAGATCGTCGCCCACACGACGTTCGAACGAGGTGCGAGGAATACGTAGGAAGATCGCAAGGTCGTCAATTGGATTCGTTTCTCCGTACAACGAATCGAGGTAATATAATCGAGAACCCCCTCTTTGATTATGTGCTTGTTTAATTGTGATGTATACATGAACGCACGATCCGGGTAAACGACGAACCTCGGGGACGGGGATTCGAGATCCCCGGCGAGGATCGAACGCGGCGGTCGAACCCTAGGGTTCGGACCGCCGGGACGCGCGGCGATGGGATGAACCATCGACCTAGGGTCGATCGTCCGGGATGCCGTGGGCTGGTGCCACGGCGGATCCCAGCCGCCATCGCCGGCGGCGCGTCGGAAGCAAAGCCCTCGGCCGAAGCCGAGGGGCGATCGAGCTCGTGAGCTCGATCGCGGGTCGCTGCGGGGATGACCCGCAGCTGCCTCGTGCGCGCTACGGGTGTTCCCGTAGCAGAGGCGCACGGGGCTGACCCCATGCGAGCAGCGAGTCCGCGACTCGCTGCGGGGCTGCTACGAGCAGCCCCGGGGATGCCTCGCGCATCCCAGCGATCGTCCGTAGACGATCGCGAGCCCCTCGCGGGGGCTCGGCTGACGCACGCGGCCTTCGGGCCTCGCTGGGCGTTCGGTCGGGCCCCGGCTCGTGAGGTGGTTCGCGTTCGTGGTTTCCGACTCGCGGGGGACTTCGGCTGGGGGCGGGCTGCGTGTCTTCGGGCGCGTAGTCTCCAAAGGTCGGACTCCTGCGGATGAGTCGGTGTCCGCAATCTCCGGCGATCTAGGGTTTTGATCGGGTTATCGGTTCCGCATTTTTTGATAGCCCGGGACATCGAATCCCAGCAACTGGTATCAGAGCGTTTGGTTTCGGGTTCATGTATATATTCGATTATTGTTCTACCTTGCAGGATTTCCGGCTATCATGGTTGGATTTAATTATTGCTTAATTAATTATCATGATTATTTATTAAACTCTCGGACATGTCGAGATTCGTTTTTGTGTGGTTGATTGTTTGTAATAGTAAAAATTCGGGGGTTGACCGAATTTAGGATTTATTATTACGTTCTTTATTTTCCGGAAAATGTATAGGATCGATTTCATGTATAGAATCGATACCGGAATTGTAATTTAAATTTTGTAATTTATTTACGTTGGTTCAATGATGAGACGATCGCCGGAAGACGAAGACGTGTGACGAAGACGTAGAGGACGAACCACCGGGGATCGATCGAACCCCTTGATCGATCCCAAGCAATCGACCCAAAGGAGGGGTCGATCGCCCTCGGCTAGGGCTGTTGCCGGCGACGGTGGTGGCTGGTGGCTGGGCGGCGGCACTCCTCCCGTGTGGCGGTCGATCATGGTGAGGATGGCGTGGGGTCTCCCAATCCCATGCTATTCCTACCAAGATATTACTTTCCTAATTAATTCGGATTATTCATATTTGAGTGTTCTCCTTTTGGAAACTCTCATGGATTAGGAAAAGAATTAATTTGAATTAATTTTATTCCTATTGATTTATTTCCTTCATGGAATTATTCATGGATTAGGAATTTAATTAATTTAGTACTAATTTATTTCCTATTTGATTATTCCTATTATTGGGAATTTTTCATTAGATGGAAATTAATTAATAAATGGATAGTAGTAGTCCTAATTTATTTTATTTCCTTGTTCTATTATAGATATCTTCTAGAATATTCCAAGTTTTACTTGGATAGATTATTCTAGAGATTTAATAGAATTAGATAGGAAAATAAATAAATAAAAATATTAATAATATTTAATTTTATTTTTGATATATTCAATTGACTTAATTTTCGAATTAAGTAACTTTTGGATTAATTGAAAATAAATAGATTTAAATATTGGAGATTAATATTCTCGTCACATGGAGCATTCAAGAAACGAAGACTGAAGACTAGAAGATGCATATGAAGATAAAGCCATGATAGTCGAACAAAAATAATTTCTCTAGCATTATTTTGACTATGTGATCTATGTGCTTTATTGTTTACATGCATGCTATATGTGTTTACTTTATGCACTAGATAGCGTATCCCTTTTTCGTAAAAAGCTAAGTGGGAGAGGGGATGGAAACATTCCCATGGTCTCCATCACTGTTCTCTTGGTGACTTTTATGGACTCTCGAAGTTCATATAGACAAGTCATTGGAGGAGAATTCTTGTAATTCCTTTTACAAGAAACATTGATTAAGTTTATCAAACAATGCCTAATTTGTCTTTCCGAAACTGATTTCAAGTCGACTCATTCTCACCCCGGGGAGTGGAATGGAGCCAGAGCCACTTGGTCATGTAGAGGACACAAATTAGAGACCTTCGTACCATTCTTTGATAGATGGATCGATTGTCTGCTCGGCTCCCTCATTTATGAGAGATAGGGTCATTCGCATGGTGAATCACTGGTTAGAAACTTCGAGTTTCACTTATGATTCTCCGCGTCTTGATTTACAACATCAAATGGATCAAGTAATTGGATTTCAATTATATAAATCTTTTTGTGTAGTAAACGTCCACACGAACGTGGCTTGCTATACTGAATGGGATTTTAGAATAATTGATGTAGACAGTTATAGGAAATTGTGAGGGATTGCGAGTTATCGTAAACGTCCACACGAACGTGGCTTGCGGTGACGTAACAATTCTAAACGATTCACCTTAGCACTGAGTGATGGTTTACACTTAGGTACGCTTTGTAGTATTCTTCCCAACGAAGTAACGCTATAATGATGTACGACCGAAGCAAACCTAATTGCTAAATCATTTGGGTGGGTAAACGTCCACACGAACGTGGCTTGCCTTACCTGATGGGATTTTAGACGCAATTAGTGATTTAATGATATTATTTGAGGGAGATAATATCGGACATTAAATTGATTGTTAGTTTACATGTGCTTATAGGTTTAGAGAATAGCTATGAATCCACTTTCTGTGATACTCAAGGAACATAAACTCACTGGTCCCAATTACATTGATTGGAAGAGAAATTTGGACATTGTCCTGACTGCTGAAGAGTACAAGTTTGTACTCTCTGATAAATGCCCTGCTGAGCCCACGGCTGCCTCAACTGATGAGGAAAAGGCAACATATCGGAAGTGGAAAAAGGCTGATGAAATGGCTAGGTTCTATATTTTGGCTTCTATGTCAAATGTACTCCAAACCCAACATGAGCCGATGGACACTGCCCGGGATATGATGACTAACCTCAAGGAGATGTTTGGGGAGCAGGATCGTGCGGCAAGGCAAGAAGCCATGAGAGTCCTCATGTCGACTACTCAGTCTGAAGGAACGCCCGTTGGGGAGCACGTTCTCAAGATGATGAGTTTGTTGAATGAACTTGAGGTCCTAGGAGCTTCCATTGATGATGAGACGCAAGTCGACATCATACTCCAGTCTCTGACCCCTAAGTTTGAGCAGTTTCGTATGAGCTATAATATGGGTAAACTATCTTATACTCTTGCGCAACTCCTGACTGAACTGAAGGCGGCAGAGGGGATCTACAAGAAGGGCAAGTCTCAAGCGCTTGTGGCTACCAAGTCCAAAAGCTTGAAAGCTATTGGAGGTAGGGGCAAGAAAAGGAAGCAAGCCATGAAACCCAGTGGTGCCAAGAGGAATGGACCACGAGTGGGGGCTAGTAAGCCAAGGGGCAAGTGCTTCCGATGCAACAAGTCTGGACACTGGAAGTCTGAATGTCCTCTCAGAGGTACGAATTTTTCTTTAGTCGTAAAAACATAGTCAGCGGTATTATCTACCAGAATTCTGGTGTGTAGATATGGAACCACTGACGGTATGTGCATTTTTTTTAAATGCAAGGGTTCCAGAAAACCCGGCGACTTAGAGAAGAAGAGTTCGAGTCTACATGGGCGAAGCTGTTGGGGTAGCAGCGGTTGCAGTGGAAGACATTTATCTGTTTTAGGATTTCATTTCAGTTATTGCTTTATGTACCCCTTTATTTTGAAAAAGAACTTTTGTTCTGGTTTTCTTTATTAATGAATGAATATTTTATTTCTTTAATCATTTGATGGTTTGGATAAGAAATAATGGTGTTATCTATTCTGGTACATTAGATAGCAATATATGAATGATGTCTACCACGATGCAACAAACCGTTATGTATAACTTGTTTTACTTATTAGATGTATTTTCTTATCAATCATTATACTTGTGAATTCTTGAACTTAGTAGTATCTATTCAAAAGGGATTCAAAAGGTCAAAATTGATTTGATCAATTATAGTTGGAGGAATGGACCTCCCGACCTAGGAATCGATCTTGAAAGATGATACAACTGGGTTAACCTTTCTGGATAAAGGATGGAATTCGGACAAGTATTGAAAATGATTTATGATTAATGCGGTGACATGTGTAATTAGAAAGGCACGAGTCGTTCTTTCGAGAATACTCGAAGATGGATTAGAATACTTGATATGCCATAAAAGCGGAGTGTTTTCAACACAAAGCCATTATGGGGATCTTTCTAAGTATATCCATTGGAAGCCTGCGACTTGTTCGCGGAGGCTATCACCTATCTAAATAACACATAGCATAAATCAAAGATTGAGATTAAGTCTCAAACGACTACACCATACACTGATGTGTAGACATGGTGTGTCAGGAATAAGAAATGGGATTCTAATGGTAAAAGAACAAGTTTGTTCGGAACTACCTGTGTTCTATGGATATTTCTGGATACAACGACACATTCTATGTGGTTGTAGAATATCCTAGAAGAACAAGTAATTGCATGTTCAATAGTACTACGAACCAGAGGGGTGTACTCGCCCGGTTCTTAGAGGAAGACTATTAGATGAACTACAATGCCCTAACTGACAAAGTACTTTAAAATGAGGAAAGGGAAAGACTGAGAACCAGCCTAACCGAGTAGTGGTACACCACTAACTGCACCTGATGTTGTTACTGTTATACACCGGAACGCCATTGCAGTGGGAGGTTGTTAAGCAACCAGAGATGTTCATAAGACTGGAGGAGTTTTGAACTCTGGATCTAGTATACATGAAATCGATCCCTAGTTCTGCATAGGAACTTGCGAATTGATGAGATAGTCCATTCTATGGATTCATCAAAAGGCAAGGAGAGGTGTGTTAGAGACGTAATGGAAACAAGGGTGGTGTTTCTCGGAATTTTGTGTAGATAACACTTCATCGTTGGCAACAATGTAAAAGTGTTGTCAGACATAAAATAGAGGTTGTCTAAATAAATCGAGATATAAGATTAAGATAAAATTGGATCATGTTCTTAGAAATCTTTCGATCTCTAGATAAGAACATTTGTACTTCTCTTAAGATATCTTATACGATTATGGTTTGTTTTAAACATGCACAATTCTGAGAAAGGTTATTGCCTTTCGGGAACAGAATACATCTATCTAAAGGTATGTGTTTCGAACGCATAAAGGAGATAGATATGGACAAAGCAGTTTCCTACACTTCGAGTGTAGAGAGTTTTGTAGATGCAATGTTGAAAAACAAGAACCTGGTATCAACTATGCGGCTAGCGTAGTGGGAGGATATCAAAGTAATCTGGATAAGAAATATTCGAATGCTGTAAAGTACTTGGAAGTACTGGATTACTGGCAAAACGAAATCTTCTTAGATTACAGTTTCTCAGATCCAAAATCAGAAAAGGACCAGTGTAAGTCGATATCAGGCTATGTGTTCACTTTTAGAAGAGGTGGAACCTAAGGATGAAAGAGTGATAAGCGTGATGCTTCTCGGACTCTATCATAAACCGAATAGCAGCCTCAGAGGCAGCGGAAGTTTTGGTTAGGTTCCGGAATGACCTCTGAACTTGGATATGACTCTTGGTTCACCAAAGGCTATGTACATAGCGGTGCATGGAGAACTGGAAGAAGTCATAAGTTCAAAAAGGTGATGATAACACATAGAGCCAGTACCACCTGATACGAGTCATCGTCAGAGAGACGACGCAGTAGTCACCAAGATAACTTCAGAGCGACAACCTAGATTGCTCATTCACATAATACTTCTGGGAAGTATAACTTAAGCACGTGATGAGTATGGGAGTCGGGAGTTTGGAGGAAATGACTAGACCTTAGTACAAGTGGGAGATTGTTGGAGTTGTGTACTTAATGTCTAGATTTAAGTATCGGTAAACTCCCGGTCATAGCATTTTACCTATTTAATTAATAAACAATTATTTGCAATTAATTATTATTAATTAATTATGCAAAATATAGTCCTGGATTTTATACGTTGTAGTTAGTATGGTGTGTCGGGCCCACACAGAAGATCATACTATCGGTTACTCGTATTTAATCGAACAGTTGCTCACGACCTAGATGGACACGGACCAATCCATCGGTATAATCGTTGTGTGAGAGAGAAAATAATTTATCTTAATTATTTTATCACACTTGTACACTTGGTGTATTGGGCGGATCGCTTGAGATTTATTGATTAGGATTGCCTTGGATAATCAATTTAAATCTCAGAGTATTTTATTCTTAATCCCCGATATTATTGCGGGTGTGTATATTTAATATTAGAGACTTTGATTTTCCAAAGGAATTAACCGATTTAATTGTTGGGTTAATTACCGGTAAAATTGGGTCGCTATATTTTATATATGACATGCCGTGAATACTTGACGGGAAAGTGTATCCCGGAAGGGTTGATAATATCCCCGAGATGAGTTCATAAGGAATTATTGTGTAAACCTCATGAGTGGATTCGTTCCGCACAATAATAAAGGTTGAACGGTACTAGTCTCGGATGTAAGAGATGAATATTATTTATTGAGCAATAAATAAATTTATTCATGGATATTTAAATCTTAAATACACGGAATAAATAATACTAATCGGAGAAATATTATTTGATATAATATGGATTAATATTGGGAGTGCAATTTTATTTATATAGTGGAAAATAAATAAAATTTAATATTGATAAGGATTAATGGATTTGGGTTGGACCCAATTTAATCTTCAATATTAAGAAGCCCAATATTTAGTCTCCTTATGATCCCCTACGTAGCCTATATAAGCACTACATGGTCTTCACTTTTCACAACACATAATAATTGACCTACGCCAATCATAAAGTCTTGAAGAGTGAAGGAGATCCATAGGAGTTCGATAGATCGTCGCCCACACGACGTTCGAACGAGGTGCGAGGAATACGTAGGAAGATCGCAAGGTCGTCAATTGGATTCGTTTCTCCGTACAACAAATCGAGGTAATATAATCGAGAACCCCCTCTTTGATTATGTGCTTGTTTAATTGTGATGTATACATGAACGCACGATCCGGGTAAACGACGAACCTCGGGGACGGGGATTCGAGATCCCCGGCGAGGATCGAACGCGGCGGTCGAACCCTAGGGTTCGGACCGCCGGGACGCGCGGCGATGGGATGAACCATCGACCTAGGGTCGATCGTCCGGGATGCCGTGGGCTGGTGCCACGGCGGATCCCAGCCGCCATCGCCGGCGGCGCGTCGGAAGCAAAGCCCTCGGCCGAAGCCGAGGGGCGATCGAGCCCGTGAGCTCGATCGCGGGTCGCTGCGGGGATGACCCGCAGCTGCCTCGTGCGCGCTACGGGTGTTCCCGTAGCAGAGGCGCACGGGGCTGACCCTATGCGAGCAGCGAGTCCGCGACTCGCTGCGGGGCTGCTACGAGCAGCCCCGGGGATGCCCCGCGGGGGCTCGGCTGACGCACGCGGCCTTCGGGCCTCGCTGGGCGTTCGGTCGGGCCCCGGCTCGTGAGGTGGTTCGCGTTCGTGGTTTCCGACTCGCGGGGGACTTCGGCTGGGGGCGGGCTGCGTGTCTTCGGGCGCGTAGTCTCCAAAGGTCGGACTCCTGCGGATGAGTCGGTGTCCGCAATCTCCGGCGATCTAGGGTTTTGATCGGGTTATCGGTTCCGCATTTTTTGATAGCCCGGGACATCGAATCCCAGCAGCAACTGTCAAAATGACAAACAAGAATCAGAGGAATCAACTGATAGAGAAATTTTGGACTCCATCATGAACACTCTCGCGCAGGCAGTTATGTCTGAGGCTCCGACACCCAATATCTCCGGAGCTAAATTTGATGCGCCTAAGGACTTGGCGTTTACTTCGAAGACTTCTTCTCCTAAGCTGACTCTTGAGATTCTTATCTATAAAAGTTCTACTTCTATCTTTGTATCTCAAAAGGCCGCGGAAAATATGGAAGAGAAGTTTGACAAACATGAATTTGAATCAACAACGACCCATATGGCTACCACTGAACGGTTGCTAAAATCGACTAAAAGTCTAAGTGTTGATCAAACAATCTTTTATTCCATGATTGGAAGTTTACTTTATTTAACTGCCACCCGTCTTGACATTATGTTTAGTGTTTGTATGTGTGCCAGGTACCAAGCTGATCCAAAGGAAGACCATCTACGAGTTGTGATACGGATCCTCCGATACATCTCTGGGACTTCTCAGTTAGGTCTTTGGTATGCGCGCGACACTTCATCCAACCTTGTCGGCTTTTCTGATGCCGACTGTGAATGTTTTCTATGCCGATCCAATCGCATGATTACCTCGTTCGTGTGTGCGGAAGCGTGTAAAACGAGTAAACACGAACATCAAGATCTAGTGCACACATATATATGTATAGACACATATTTATATATATATATATATACATCCAATATATATATGTATATATAAGGATTAACGAGAACACTTACAACCGGTGTAGCGTGCCTCGTTGATGTTGATTAAGGTGGTGTTGAGTCGATTGAACCACCTTAATGGATCAGCCATTAGATGCTCTCCATGTGAATGACCTCGTCACGCCTTTGGATCGTCCGGATGTTTAAGCCGCACAAATGGCCCGGCCTCTACGTGTTGCACACGAACCCGGATGATGAATACCTTGCTTGCTTGAAGTGGTTCTCCAAGAACACTCTCTATTCTCTCCTTTGGTGTGAATTTCGTGGCTGATGATGATGGTGTTAGAATGAGACATGAAAATCTGATTTTCATGCTCATTATACCTCTTTTACTTCACATGTAACCCCCACCATAATGTGTGTGTCATAACCACACATAATGGGGTGTTATGGTGAAGTTCAAAGGTCACCTCCACATAATCATACCAAATCATGATATGTGGTCCCATTGGCTTGTGTGGCATGCCATGTCACACTATGTGACATGCATTCCATGCAAGCCATGCATCCCATGCATGTGAAAATCCACGTAAATATTGATTCTAAATCAATATTATTATCAAGCAACGTATATCAATATCGAGTCCGTGTGTGACCCTGTAGGTTTGATTATCGATCAATATTATATTGTTCCCAACAATTAATATTATCGACTAATCATTTAACATCCATAGACGACCTTATGACTTTATCGATTGCACACGTAGGATCGAAGGACATATCCCAACAATCTCCCACTTGGCCTTCAGAGCCAGTGTGCTGCCAATTTCCTGTTGTCACTTTATGTCTAAGTTTGAACTTGAGGCAAGACTTGAGTCATCCTCAATCGGTTCAAACCTTTCTTGGACTATGAGTCAGACTGTAAAACCAAATTTATCACTATGATACGAATCTGGACGTGGCCACGTATTTTCCACAGTCTCGACTCTCCAAGTGGCCGGTAAGACATGTATCCCATTATAAAATGGAGGACAATCCCATCTTGTCAATCCAAGCTCTCCCAGTTGCTTCCTGATATACCTAATAACAAGTTTTATAACCTCCTTTTACGAAAGGCGTTTACTTGTATCAAAGTACACCATTTCACAATGGAATCACTCTGGACTACTCAGGTCAGAGGAAATTGCTCGACAGTCAATGAAATAGTATTATGACTCGAAATCTCAAATACTATTTCAGTCGGGTCTGTTCGATCATTAGCTCCCAACTAATATCTATGCAACTGTACTTGACGTCCCACGTCAGTAGCCCATGAAGTGGCGCTATAGTACACATTGCAATCTAGTTCATTGTATTATCGGTTTGTCCGTACTCGATGATACGAACCAGGAACAATCATATGATTCAAGTATATCAGTTCAACTATTGGGACTTCATTATGCGGTAAGTCGACCTCATAACCCAATTGATATCACTTAATCTCTTGGACAATTCATATAAATTAAACCATATTTATATGAAGAAATATGTATTATACATATGAGTGAATGTTTACCAAATCTCCAAAAGTATCTAATACAGTAATAGAAATCACAACCCATCTCTAAGATGTCTGATCTCTATTGCAGTCGTGAAAGCCTCAAGCTTAAACTGCTAGAGAGGTTTAGAAAACGGGTTTGCAACCTTACCAAAAGTTGCAACTTTATTATCTTGATGTCTCCACAAAACTATCTCCCAGATAATGTGGAACTTCCTGAGCACCAGTTTTAGACTTGTGGTGCTTCCTAGCTCATTGGCTTGCGCGATAACTCTACTATAAATAGAGAACTATCGGATGGGCTGAGCTAGTTACGCCACCTAGTTCATTCAAGAACTTTCAAATCTTAACTGCCAACATTATTGCATCCAATGCAATACTGTGCTCAGCTTCTGTAGTTTAATCAGCTATATTGCATTGCATGGAACTATTCCAGCAAATTTCACCTCTAACCAGACAAAAGATATAACCAGATTAAAATCGGAAATTATCTTAGTCTGTTTTGAAGTTAGCATTCAAACAGCTTGTTAATATCAACTATTTTTGTCTTCCAAAGACAACAAAATATTCTTTAGTCCATCTAAGGTACATAAGAATATTATTGGCCGCAGTCTAATGCGCCTCACCTGGATTTCCTTGAAACTGACTCGTCATGCTCAAAGCATACGATACGTCCGATCGTGTACATATCATGGCGTACATTATAGACCCTATTGCCGAAGCATAAGGAATGTTTTCCATCCTCTTTTGCTCATCAAGTCCCGTAGGGCCTTGCATCTTGCTAAGAGATGTGCCATGACTCATTGGAATGAGACCCTTTTGGCGTCTTTCATTCTGAACTTATCAAGTACCTTATCAATATAGGTCACTTGACTAAGTCCAAACATCATTTTCGATCTGTTCCGACAGATATTGATGCCCAATATGTACTGTGCATCTCCAAGATCCTTTATTGAAAACAATTTCCAAGCCATTCTTTAATAGAATTAAGCATAGAAACATTGTTTCCAATAAGGAGTATGTCATCGACATACAACACAATGTATACAACGTAACTCCCATTGTTCTTCTTGTAAAACAAGATTCTTACGAGTTCCTCTGAAATCCAAAACCCAGTATGGATTCATTGAACTGAAGACTGCTACTCCGATATGCTTTGTTTTATTCCATAAATGGAATTATAAGATTGCATAATTTCTCAGCCTTATTAGGATCGATAAAACTCTTTGGCTGTGTCAAAACACATTCTCTTCTAGAATCCCATTCAAGAAGTTAGTTTTAGCATCCAATATTACCATAACTCATTATCAAGATGAGTAGCAATGGCTAAGATAATCTGAATGATTTAATCAAAGCAACTGGTGAAAGTTTTTCCATAATCCACCTCGTGAATAAAACTTTTACCATCAACCTTGCTTTGAAAACCCTAGGTTTTCCATCTGTCTGTTTAGATCTTAAAGATATATTAGCATTCATTGGGTCTAACCCCGTGATGCAAATATATCAAGTTCAAAACTTGATTATCAGATATTGATATCATCTCAGATTTCATGGCACCATGCCAATTTTAAGTAGCTGGACTCGTCATAGCTTGAATATAGGTCGAAGGTTCATCGCTTTCCAAAAGCATGGATTCATATCTCTCATTGGTCACAATATCTAAGTATTTGAATAATAGAGATAGATCTATGACTTCCGGACCTACGAGGGTTGGTATGGCTTCCAAAACCATAAGAATACTCTCAACCCAGTCTTGAGTATTCATCATTGGTTGTTTCACTTGAACCTCGTTCAAGACAACCGAGCTCCCACTGAATTTCTAGGAAAGATAACTCTTTTCAAGAAAATCACTATCTCGAGCAACAAAATATTGTTTTCAAATAGATCGTAGAAGTTGTACCCTCGAGTTTATTATGGACATACCATAAGGAAACTTTTATCCAATTTGAGTTCAAGCTCTATAGAGATAAATCTCGTCAGAGAAGCTTTTAGAACCTCAAATCTTGATGAAAACAATTTAGGGACCCTCCCTTTCCATACCTAGTATAGTGTCTTATCAACTGCTTTTGACAGCGTCCTATTCAGTGTATAAGTTGAAGTCAAGAATTATGTGTTCCCAAAAGAGACCAGTAGTTCATTTAGACCTCTAATCGAATGGTCGAACTATATCTAATATAATTTGTTTTCTCTTTTCCGAAACATAACCTTCATGTGCATGTGAACTAATAGGTTCCACATACATCAGTATGGATCATCCCTATTTACTCACATGTTCTCCTTTCTCCAAGAAAGATGACATTGTTATATTTTCAATCACACATCATTCACATGTATCAAATGACTCCAAGTCAAATGATTCTAAAATTCCTTCTAAAAGAAGCTTCGTTACATGTTTAGATTTTGATTTGATCTAATCAACAATGTTTCAGTTATGTCTCATCGATACTTATTCGATTTGGCCTTTGGTCTTAATGATATATATGATTTGTCAAGTTTAAAGTATACATAAACAATATAATAATCGTACCAAAACAAAGAATAATTCACAATTAAAATAGTTACCAAACTATTTAATAGTGAAAAAACTAATCCATCAGTATCTAATACTGAACCAATATTCATTGTTTATTGAAGGTACAAAATTACATAGTTATAATACTAAAACAAGGCCCTAAGGCAAAACAACATCATATGATCATACGGCTAATGCAGCGACCTTCGCTCCATTTCTTGCCCGTAGATCGACATCTCTACTCACCAAACTTATACTTCTATGTAGTTACTCCACATACAAATGTGAGAACCACATTTGGCATCCAATACCCAATAAGTTAAATTTGTGAATTTTAATGTCTATAACATTAATGCCTGAAGATGAAGCAACCCCGTTCTTCACATCTTCTTTGAACTTTGGGCAAATTCAATTATTCCCAATAATTGAGTCTCATTCAAATTTCCCATTCAAAATTATCCCAATATCAAAACGTGATAAATCGTAAGTGAAAACTCGAAGTTTTCTAACCAGCGATAATATCATGCAATTGAAGCCCTATCTCTCATAAAATATGAGGGAGCCAACCAGACAATCGACTAACGCCATCCCATGGCTCGAAAGTCTCTAATTTATGTCATTTATGAACTAAGTGTTTTGGATTAAACCACTCCCCGAGGTGAAAATAATCCTAACTTTAGAATCCATCATATGAAAGAAAAATTAGGCATTTGTTTTGAATTTGAATAAAATATGAACTTCTACATATTTGCAAGTAGTGTCCAACACCTTTGCAGTAGACGCATTCAGATTCCCTAGGAACCCTAGTAGCATTCTTGCCCATGTTCTTTTGATTACCTCATCCTTTATCACAAGAATATCCCTCTTAGGGTCCATTTTTAATTGACGACTCATCATCTTAGAAAAATTTAGGAGATCACTTAAACCATATAATCCAATCATTTGTTGTACATGTAGTCCTTATAGGTTTCTCTTATTCAGCCTAGCTGAAGCGATGACCCTGGTCATTCAGAACTGCTCAATCTTAGCATATTCCTCGAGCATGCTATTGAGTTGTTCAATGATATCTTAGGATGTGGTTATTTAACACATTTTCATTGTCTTCGTATTTGAGGACCATCCTCAAATTACGTTGTGAATCAAGAAAATTTATGTTGTTCAATTTTTCATAATCAAGAATTGAACCAAACTTGAATCGAGTTGAAATTAACATGATAAACTACAAAAGAAAGATAAATAAAGTATGTAAACATTCACAAAGCGGTAAACAAATAAGTTTGTCTAACAAGCTACTTATTTATTCCATTTTGTTCAATCGATATCTAATATCTTTGTTCCCTTGAACAAAACAATCCCAAGACCCTCATCTTGCAAATTCTTAAGCCGACTGAGTCCGCACTTAAGAAGTCCAAGATAGGTAGACATCCCATGTCAATGACATCTAATGTCACTCTCGGTCGATGAGAGTCCCATTCTCATCTCATGTCTCGATAGCCACGCCTGCAGTGGATCTATCGATGAGAAAACCAAACTCACGTGTAAAGGTCTAACCTTTACTCCCACTTATCCCAAGATAACAAGTAGTACCCCGCTGAGGCGGACCTACCAACTTATGATCGAGGGCTTCATGAGTGTGATGTTTTTGGATAAGACATTATACTCATTATTTTGGGAACTTGCATGCATAGGTGTTTATATGTAAGTTGAACATTTATAACATAAAACATCCTATAACTAGCAAAACAATTAAATACGTAATCGAAAGGCCCCTAGAACCTCACAACTCTCAAACGAAAAGATTAAAAGCATTAAAATAGGCCTTGAACATCTTCTGGACTGGTCCACGCCCGCCGTTTCAGTTCCGCGCCCTCCGATTTTGGTCAAATCTATTCCGTACCCAAAAAACCACGAACGGCGCCCGCCGTTTCACAATCAGCGGTCGCCGAACACCACTGGCGGTCGCCGTTTCCAAAACGGCGCCCGCCGAAAGGGTTTGGAAAAAATCTGACCCAAAATCAGCATTTCGACGGTCGTCGTTTCCAAAACGACGGTCGTCAAATCAAAACGACGGTCGTCGTTTCCAAAACGACGGTCGTCGTTTTTCTCTGACAACCCCGGTTTCGCCCGTTTTGCTTCGTTTTGCTTCGTTTCTTCTCGTTTTCGCCGGAGAGCCGAGATCCTCCATCGAACCATGGACCAAGTCCATCGCTTACAAGTAGTACAATACAAATATAATAGAAAAACCTATCTATTACAAATGATTCCAAGGGACGCAGCCCTCAAATACTACGGCCAATCGAAACGTAAAAAACGACGAAATCATTCACCCGACCACTAACGGTGGCCGGCCTTATATCTAATCACATAATAACATAATCACAATTAAGCCATTTATGTTGATTTAAACATATTGTGTCCAACACAAAAGTGTGCACGAGCCCTAGGCTCTGATACCAATTGAATGTTTTCTATGCCGATCCAATCGCATGATTACCTCGTTCGTGTGTGCGGAAGCGTGTAAAACGAGTAAACACGAACATCAAGATCTAGTGCACACATATATATGTATAGACACACATATATATATATATATATATATATATATATATATATATATATATATATATATATATATATATATATATATATATATATATATATACATCCAATATATATATGTATATATAAGGATTAACGAGAACACTTACAACCGGTGTAGCGTGCCTCGTTGATGTTGATTAAGGTGGTGTTGAGTCGATTGAACCACCTTAATGGATCAGCCATTAGATGCTCTCCTTGTGAATGACCTCGTCACGCCTTTGGATCGTCCGGATGTTTAAGCCGCACAAATGGCCCGGCCTCTACGTGTTGCACACGAACCCGGATGATGAATACCTTGCTTGCTTGAAGTGGTTCTCCAAGAACACTCTCTATTCTCTCCTTTTGGTGTAAATTTCGTGGCTGATGATGATGGTGTTAGAATGAGACATGAAAATCTGATTTTCATGCTCATTATACCTCTTTTACTTCACATGTAACCCCCACCATAATGTGTGTGTCATAACCACACATAATGGGGTGTTATGGTGAAGTTCAAAGGTCACCTCCACATAATCATGCCAAATCATGATATGTGGTCCCATTGGCTTGTGTGGCATGCCATGTCACACTATGTGACATGCATTCCATGCAAGCCATGCATCCCATGCATGTGAAAATCCACGTAAATATTGATTCTAAATCAATATTATTATCAAGCAACGTATATCAATATCGAGTCCGTGTGTGACCCTGTAGGTTTGATTATCGATCAATATTATATTGTTCCCAACAATTAATATTATCGACTAATCATTTAACATCCATAGACGACCTTATGACTTTATCGATTGCACACGTAGGATCGAAGGACATATCCCAACAGACTGGGAGACGGACACGGACGAAAGAAAAAGCACCTCCGGATGTTGTTGCTTCCTTGGCAATAATATCGTGTCTTGGCATAGTAAAAAACAAAATTGTATTGCACTGTCAACTGCCGAGCCGGAGTACGTTGCAGCTGGAAGTTGCTGCTCTCAACTACTTTGGTTGAAACAGATGTTGAATGACTATCTCCTTGAGAGTGCTCCATTAGTGCTGTATTGTGATAACCAGAGTGCTATCAAAATCAGCGAAAATCCTGTCCAGCACTCAAGAACTAAACACATCGACATTCGACATCATTTCATTAGAGATTTGGTTGATCGTGATATAGTCAATCTACAGCATATTTCAACGGAAAAACAGCTTGCTGACATCTTTACCAAACCTCTTGACTTTGAGAGATCTAAGAAACTAAGAAATTCTCTCTGCATGTGTTCTCTCTAAGAGTTCAAGAAAAAAAAAATTTGAAGTCTGAAAGAGTAGTTTCTTTACTTCTGAATATGCACTTGGCATCGTCGTGGATTAGTCTCATCAGTTGAACATGGATTCGAGGCCGCTTTAGTCTTCGGACCCAAGAGTATTTATTCCTTTGAGTGCAAACATGTGAACATGGCTTACAACTCCTCACTTCATTTGCATA
Source organism: Euphrasia confusa (assembly GCA_954870475.1). Taxonomy (NCBI): domain Eukaryota; kingdom Viridiplantae; phylum Streptophyta; class Magnoliopsida; order Lamiales; family Orobanchaceae; genus Euphrasia; species Euphrasia confusa. The sequence goes on from OX940956.1 coordinate 11,274,678, forward strand.
GATCCATAAAGCCAAGTAACGGAGGACGCCGGTTACCCCGGCTCCCCTCTTCGAAAGGTTGTACATGGACGCTGATCCTTAAGACACTCTCCTATCACACTTTGGAGGACGCAAGTGAACCTTGCTCCCCTCTGACTGCTGTAATGAGTGTCTGTTGCATTTCATTTAAAGCTATAAACTCGTCTGGAGGACGCCGGTTACCCCGGCTCCCCTCTGATTGAAGTAATGCTAGTTCCTGATCGGAGTGCCTTAAGTGTTCACTTTGCATTCATGAATTAAAATCTCTTGTGCGGTGCTAACTCTGCCAATATGTTTCGACGAAACACGACTGCTTCCTTGTGACTGAGACGAAGGACAAGTAAACATGTCTATCACATACTTCGGTCCATCTCACCGGTTTTTAATATGAGAGATTTGTCATTAACTCAAAGTTCTATTCACCTCGTGTGAAATTTTTTTTTTGGAAAAATGATGGAAGTGTCTCTTTTTTGGGAAAATATTTTCTCTTCATTGCCTAATATCACCCCTCGAATCTCCACTAAAATGTGTTTGAATGTTTGTGTGTGTTGAACTCTTGAATGACTAACTCGGGATGTGTTGTTTTTGTTTTGGCATTTCTGTAGTTCATATTCAGGGCTATGTGGTTTACCATCTCGGAAGTCTAAACATTGAGTGCAGCGACGACAAAGTTCAACTGTTGGCGAAATTGGAAAACCAAAATCGGAGACTCGTGTCGCCGAAAAATCGGCGACTCATGCCCAACGTCAAAATCGGCGACTCATGCCAAACGTAAAAAAAAAAAACCGGAGACTCATGTCCATTGTCTAAACCAGCGACACACAAATCCGGAGACGTCTGTCGCCGAAAAACCGGCGACTAGGGTCGCTGGTCTTGCCACGCACAAGAACGGAGACTCGCACTTCGGAACTCAAACCTATGGCACTGAACTTCGTCTTTCCAACCCTCGGTTTGAGTTTCGTTTTTAATATTTTTATTTTTATTTATTAATTTTGAAAATCATTATTTTAATAATATTTTCAAATTAATAAATTTTTGTTCGTCTAATGGGCTCAAATTTTCTTCTTGAGATGGGTTTTTTACAGGTCTTGAGCTGTGTATTTCAAATCCAGACGGGCGGCCCAAAATTTTCCTATATATAGGCCCTGGGTGAAACCTACTTCGTTACGCTTACATCGAACTCTAGAATTCTCGAACTCTCGACTCTCAGCTGTTGACTGCTTGTCCGCCGTTCCTAGGTTCTAAGTTTTTCCAAATTCCGTTGCATCCGGCAACTCTTGCTTTGCGCACCCGGCGCCCTGTCCGAGATTCCGTGACTGAAAACTTTTGAAGTGTTAGAATTTTTTTCCAGTGTTGATATTTTTCTTCGTAATGGCAGCAGTTAAGAACTTTGACGACATGATGGCTGACATGACTGTCTACCTTAACGAGCGTTTCCAAAACGCCCCATCTCCTAAGTCTAAGAAAGAAGCGTTCGATGAACTTCAGGCTCACCTGGAAAAGGTGGATCAACGCAAAGCCATGTCTACTGAAACTTTGCCTGACTCATCAAAATCCGCTATTCCAGCACTGTCCGGCTCTCAAAAAACCTCTAAGTACAAAAAGGGATTCATGCGTTGCTTCAAAGGCGTTGTCTCGCCATCCGAGTGGACCAAACTTGTTGAGGATGGGGTCATGGACAAGGATGGTAATAAGATTGTGAAACCTTCGACTGTGACTGCTGTCAAAGACCCAAAACTTACAAAGCCGTCTGGCTCGGGTAAGAATCCGGCGACTCCAGCTTGGAGTGCCGAGGGTAAGAAACCGTCCGCCAGTGGCGGTGGACAAGTCTCCAAGTCTCGAACTCACAACTCTCAAAAACCGCCACTCTCTTCGGGATCAGCTGGATCCCAACGGTGGACTGATACTTTCAAGTATATCTCGGAATATTCCGAGTGCCCGAAAGCTCACTCTCGTGACTTTTTCACCGCGACTGCTGAACGTCGCCACAAACTCATCCAGACACTTCCTATTCTGACTGATCGAACTATCCTCAAGGAGGATTATGTCAGGCATGGCATTACGGATTTCCTATCCAAGATGCACTTGCTGAAGTCTGTGAACCTGACTTACCGATATTCCATTCCTATTCTTTACAAGTTTTACGCCAGTTTGTCTCCTGAATTCGCGGATCCGAAGAGTCGATTGTATGGGTGCTTCGTCTTTCGCAACAAGCTGTATAAGTTCCGCCCGTTCTCCATTAACAAATTTTTAGAGAGACTGGAAGTTCAGTCCAACTGGACTTCACCGTCGGCTGAGGAACGGGCAGATGACTTAAAAATTGGCACTTTCGTTACCCAGAAAAAGGTTAAGTCTGAATTGCCGCCGCCGTCCAAGCTGTCAGCCTTCTATGGCATCTTGCAGCGTCTCGGGATGTCCAACTGGACAGCGTACAAAGATGAATCCGTTCTGACTCCGGAGTTAATGCATATCATTTTTCGCCTTGGCTGTGGCGAACAAATCAATCTTGGAAAAATAATTTTCAACGACTTATGCAAGATTGCTAAAACGACCGATGAAACCATCATGCGGCAAGCTGAGTTGCCAGAGGAGAAACGAATTCAGCTAACTCATCCGTGTTTGATATACGGCATGCTCCATGCCCAAGGTTTTACACCTGATACAGACTTTGAGAAAAAGTTGAAGAAAAATGGCACCGTCAAGATCACTGGCACATACTTGAATCCGAACAAGCGTGTCATCGATCTCCCTTGGCATGAAACTGTTGACAGGAATGCGCTGCCAGAGATTCTAACTCCTCCGCCATCTCCACAGAAAAAGAAAAGAAAATCGGTTGCCAAGAAAACTAAGTCTCCCCCGGCCAAGAGACAAAAGAATGAATCGACAGCTGCAGCTGATGAGGCGGAACCTCAAACTCAACAACAGCCCAGAATCGTTCCTCGCGGTTTTGGTCCTAACTCTAAAGTTCCGCCTTACAAAAATCCATATCACCCTATCCACAGTCATCGTGCTGTGGTGCCATCAGCTTGCGTCAAGGAATTTTATGCTGACACCTTGGCTCTGGAAAAGTGTCAGGAAAAACATGCCTTGGCCTATAACCGAATGAGTGACGCGCAGAAGAAACAGAAGTCATCCTTTGACAAAATTCAGCGTGAGATCCAACAAGGGGGAGGACTCGGTGATGTTGGAGCCCCCGATGCAAGTTTGAAGGATACGTTCATTCTGAAGATAGTAAGGGACGCGATCTAGGAAGCTCATATGCAGCTAGGGCTGCAAACGAGTCGAGCCGAGTCGAGCATTAACTTTATCGAGCCGGCTTGTCTACAAATTTAACCTGCTCGAGCTCGAGCTCGAGCTCGACGAGTCGAGCATTTCAGTGCTCGAGCTCGACTCGACAGTAAAATTAACAGCTCGAGCTCGGCTCGATCGAGCGGCTCGAGCTCGGCTCGATCGAGCGGCTCGAGCTCGGCTCGATCAACCAGCTTATTTTCAAAAAAATTATAAAATTGCAAGTCTTGCATAATTAGTATCACCAAAACAGTTAAGTACATAACGCATAAACAATCACGAAAATCCATGACATATTTAGACAAAATTCTAATCTCCAACACTGCAAAAGCTTGACATCTCTTAGCTACTCTATATCACCACCATACTGCAAAAGCTTGACATCTCTAGCTCCTCCATATCACCACTGTCCATTTGCAAAATCCAAACCTTTTAAGTTCACCTACAAGATACATAACACATTTAGACAAAATTTACAATTTGTTTTTTCTTTATACGTCTTTATTACCTTACATCACTGAGAACTCAAGAAATAGGTAACAAGATATCATGCGCTTGCTTCATTTTCTACAAAAAAAATAACATAAATTAATAAGAAACATTAAAAACAAAATCATATAATAATTCTTGAAATATTTACCTTTGTCGCTTTTTTTACTCCGTGTAACTTACGACACCAATCACTGCCACACACAAGCATTTCAACATTTTCTGGAGCTAATGAAGCACGATAGGAGTCTATGATTCTAGTTCCAGCGCTGAATGTAGCTTCAGAAGCCACTGTGCTAATCGGAATAGCCAAAATATCAGCTGCCATCTTTGGCAAGATTTTGTACTTTGTTGTGTCTTTCCACCATTTTAGAGCATCTAAGTTTATAATATCAACACTTGAATCTTCTGTGGAGGTGAGAAGACCATCTTCAAAGTAGGCATCCAATTCATTCCTCTGTGGTTGAACACTCTCAGTGGTAGAAATGTGAGTGAAAAATTCACTCATGCCGGTAAATTGTGCAACAGATGAAGATGAACCAAAACCGCTTGTGTTCTTGGTTGCTGTATCTATGTTCTCTGATCTGGGACCACTTGAATTCGAAGCATACATCTCTACATACTCATCATAGAGATCATATAGTGCGCGACGAACAATGCTTATATTAAATTCAACTTCATGAGGAGGATAAATCAGTGGAAAACAGTATTTAATGACTCTCATTTTGCACCTAGGATCCAAAATCGCAGCAATGGCCATCAATAAATTGCACTCCCCCCAATATTTATCAAACTTTGCCTTCATTTTTTGAACCATTGATTTGACGAAGTCATCTTTGTCATTCACTTTACTGTCGAGTAGAACTTTAATCCGACAAACTTCATTTAGATATAGGTTTGATGTAGGATAATCACTACCAGATATCACATGAGTAGCAGTCCAAAACACTTGTAAAATATTGCACACCTTTTCGACTTTCTTCCAATCTGCCACAGTCGGACCAAAATTATAGTTCGGCTCTCGATCTTGAAACCTCGGAAAAACGTCTTTATACTTCAGAGCACAAGCTAACATCTCAAAGGTGGAATTCCATCTTGTTTTACAATCAAAGATCAACACATTTCCAGGTAATCGGAGTTGTTGTACAATTTCAGCAAAGAGCAAACGCCTTCCATCTGTCTTGTTTATGAAATCCACACTGTCCCTTATTATTCCAACTATATCTTTGATCTGACTAAGACCATCCTGAACCATTAAATTAAGTATATGCGCACAGCATCGAACATGAAACAACCTTCCGTTCGCCAATAAACATTTGTTCCTCGAGAACATATCTTTCAAAGCTCTTATTGCTGTGTCGTTATTTGAAGCATTATCCACAGAAATGGTATACACTTTGCTCTCAATGCCCCAGTCTTTGGCACATTTGTAAATGGAATACGCAATTTGAACACCACGTCTTGGAGGGGGAATATGAACAAAGTTGAGTACTCGTTTCTGCAATTTCCAACTACTATCGATCCAATGCCCAGTAATAACCATATACTCTATTTTTTGGTTCTTGGACTTCCAAAGATCGGTTGTCAAACTGATTTTCTTGACTGTTGCCAACATCGTCTTCAATTTAAGCTTCTCTCTCTCGTATACTGTCCTGCAATCATTTTTACTACCCGTTCGATTAATTCTTTGCCATTCGGGCATGCCTCTTTTTTGCATTAAATTGAAGCCCTCTTCCTCTACAATAGAAAATGGGTGTTCATGCATGAGCACCCATTCGGCAGCAGATTCTCTCATTGCAGCCATATCAAACTTTCCAGTGTGAAGATAAGAGCGAGGTGTGCAAGCATCTGTATTTGGGAAATTAATCTTCTGTTGTTGTGGCTTTAATTTCTTCAATCTCTCAGAACATGTCTTCATATGCCACAAGAGACTGGTTGTTGGACCAGTCTTTGTTCGCTTGAATTTTGCATGGCAATGCGTGCACTCGGACATGATAGTCTTGTCTTCACCAACCTCGACGTTTACGAAATCGCTCCATGCTATAGATGTTTTAACTCTCTTTGGTTTTCTGAATGATTCTAAACCATCACTTGGTGTAGCGACTTCTTTTGTAGCTGGTATATCCTCATTCTCGCTTTCCAGCTCTTCACTTCCAAGAGAACGCACCGGTTCATTGTCAATTGCAACCGGGTTGTTAGTGCTTCGTGTAGTTATCTCTGGGGGTGACATCTCATATACGATTCAATCTTAACAAACAAATGTAGATAGAAATTAGAAGTCAGCAGTAGAAATGTATGAAATTGAATGGATAAATATTAAACACTTCAAATGAATATCACAAATGAAATTATGAAATTATATCAACCGAAATAAAATTTATCGAGAGGTGACTTCTCAAACTCATTCATCAAATTAAGGACTCAGAAACTGTAAGTAAACACAAATGCTCGACTGATAAAAAATTTAAACCTAACACATACTTAGAAGGTGAACAATTTTATGAAAATAATAGATAAAGAAACACTTACTAAAATTGGTGGAATCAACAAGAGAGAAAGAGATTGACGATTGCAGTAAATTTTTGGTTCAGATCTAGAAGTAAAAAGATTTTTGGTTGAGATCTGGAAGTGAGAAAACAATTGACGGCTGAGAGTAGGGTTTTGCTTTAGTAACTTATAATACCGCGAGTATATATATATATTATTAATTATTAATATATATAATGAGGGGTATATTTGTAAATTCCTTATCTTTCGAGCGGCTCGCGAGCCGCTCGACACCTTAACTACAATGCTCGAGCTCGGCTCGTTGAGTGTACCGAGCAGCTCGAGCTCGACTCGAGCTCGAGTTTGACCGAGCTCGAGCCGAGCGTTGACTCGAGCAGCTCGCGAGCGCTCGCGAGCCGCTCGGTTCGTTTGCAGCCCTATATGCAGCTGTCCAAAGGAAACAACATCTCTGTCGAACATATTCCTGATGACGGTGAGAAGACGGATGATGATATCTTCGATGGATGTATGGATATTCGGGACAAAGGTAAGGCGAAGGTTGGTGAATCCTCGAGGGCGATGCCGTCCGATGGACTCAAAGACCAAGATGGTGATGACGATGTAAATGTTATTGATGTTGAAGACGATACCGGAAAAGATTTCGGGGAGTTCGAAATATTTGGTCTGGGTGACGAGACTGATGAGGATGAGAAAGAGGACTCAAGTTCTGATGACGGCTTCGTCTATGGCGAAGATGAAGAAGATGTGGTCGAGAGTCCAGAACGTGAACCCACTCCAGCTGGCTCGCCAAAGGAATGAAGATTGAAGATCTTAAGTTCCACATTCCAAGTTCAAGTTTTATTTCAAGTTTTTCATTTCCTAAGTTTTTCATAACTCTTAAACTCGTTTTTCATATTTTGGTTTGCATGCATCAAACTCTGAATTCGTCCATGCATATGTTTTTCATATTTTTTCTATCTAAGTTTTTGATGATTGGTTTTGAAATTTTGGCTAAGTCTTTTGTGGTTTTTCATTGATTGTATGATTGATGTTTTTCCATCTTTTACTTAGCTTATTTTTGTTGATGTATTCGATTGAGGGGGAGATACTTCTATATCTCGTTTTACTTAAACTTTGTTTTTATGGGTTGTGCCAAAAAGGGGGAGATTGTAAATGTTGATTTTGGCGACAACGTTTTTGTACTTGTGTTTTTGTTGATTTTCAGGATTGCAGGTGCATGGAAAAGGAGACTAGAGTCTCCGGTTTTGGAACGATGGAATGTGCATGGAACGGCGACAGGAGTCGTCGCCTATGGCACGCGTGGAACGGCGACAGGAGTCGCCGCCTATGGCACGCGTGGAATGGCGACAGGAGTCGCCGCCTATGGCACGCGTGGATGTTGGAGTTGTGTACTTAATGTCTAGATTTAAGTATCGGAAAACTCCCGGTCATGGCATTTAACCTATTTAATTAATAAACAATTATTTGCAATTAATTATTATTAATTGATTATGCAAAATATAGTCCTGGATTTTATACGTTGTAGTTAGTATGGTGTGTCTGGCCCACACAGAAGATCATACTATCGGTTACTCGTATTTAATCGAACAGTTGCTCACGACCTAGATGGACACGGACTAATCCATCGGTATAGTCGTTGTGTGAGAGAGAAAATAATTTATCTTAATTATTTTATCACACTTGTACACTTGGTGTATTGGGCGGATCGCTTGAGATTTATTGATTAGGATTGCCTTGGATAATCAATTTAAATCTCAGAGTATTTTATTCTTAATCCCCGATATTATTGCGGGTGTGTATATTCAATATAAGTGACTTTGATTTTCCAAAGGAATTAACCGATTTAATTATTGGGTGAATTACCGGTTGAGTTGGGTCACTATATTTTATATACGACATGCCGTGAATACTTGACGGGAAAGTGTATCCCGTAAGGGTTGATAATATCCCCGAGATGAGTTCATAAGGAATTATTATGTAAACCCTGCAGGTGGATTCAATCCGCATAATAATTAAGGTTGAACGGTACTATTCTCGGATATAAGAAATGAATAATATTTATTGAGCAATAAATAAATTTATTCATGGATATTTAAATCTTAAATACACGGAATAAATAATACTACCGGAGAAATATTATTTGATATAATATGGTTTAATATTGGGAGTGCAATTAATTTATATAGTGGAAAATAAATTAATTTATATTGATAAGGATTAATGGACTTGAGCATTGGGCTCAATTTAATCTTCAATATTAGAAGCCCAATATTTAATCTCCTTTTGATCCCCTACGTAGCCTATAAAAGCACTACATGGTCTTCACAATTCATTAACCTAAGATACGCCAATCATAAAATCTTGAAGAGTGAAGGAGATCCATAGGAGTTCGATAGATCGTCGCCCACACGACGTTCGAACGGAGTGCAAGGAATACGTGGGAAGATCGCAAGGTCATCAAAGGTGTTTGATTTCGTTTCTCCGCACAACGAATCGAAGGTAAAATCATAAACCCTTTCTATGATTTTATGTGAATTAATTGTAGCGTATACATGAACACACGATCCGGATAAACGTACGAACTTCGGGGACGGGGATTCGAGATCCCCGGCGAAGGTCGAGAAAACCCTCGATGGGATCGAGGGTGGCGGCCGAACCCTAGGGTTCGACCGCCGGCGCGCGGTTGAAGGGATGAGCCCCGGCTAGACGCCAAGGCGTGGGGTCGACCTCGAGTCGACCGCCGGGGTTCGCCGTGGGCTGGTGCCACGGCGGATGAACCCCAGCCCCTCACGACCGGCGGCGTCGCGGGCTGAAGCCCTCGGCTGGAGCCGAGGGGGCGATCGAACCTAGGGTTCGATCGCCGGGTGAGCTGCGGGTTTACCCGCAGCGCCTCGTATCAAGCTGCGGGGTTTCCCGCAGCGGCGATGCGGGGAGGATCGAACCCCCCCGCGAGCAGCGAGTCGTGGACTCGCTGGGCGGCTGCTACGAGCAGCCCCGGGGATGCCTCGTGCATCCCCAGCGATCATCATGGAGATGATCGCGAGCCCCGTACGGGGGCTCGGCTGGGTGCTCGCGGCCTTCGAGCCTCGCTGGGTACTTGGTCGGGCCCCGGCTCGTGTGGTGGTTCGCGTTCGGATCTTCGGCGATGAAGGATTTCGTTCGGGTTATTATTTTCCGCAAATTTTAATAGCCCGGGATATCGATTTCCAGCAACTGGTATCAGAGCGTTTGGTTTCGTGTTCATATATATGCTCGATTATTGATCTACCTTGCAGGATTTCCGGCTATCATGATTGATTTAATTATTGCTTAATTAATTATCATGATTATTCGTTTATTAAACTCTCGGACATGTCGAGATTCGTTTTGTGTGGTTGAATGTTTGTAATAGTAAAAATTCGGGGGTTGACCGAATTTAGGATTTATTATTACGTTCTTTATTTTCCGGAAAATGTATAGGGTCGATTTCATGTATAGAATCGATACCGGATATTGTAATTTAATTCTTGTAATTTTTATTACGTTGGATCGATGCCGAAACGATCGCCGGAAGACGAAGAAGGTGTGACGAAGAAGACGATGGACGAAGGGGCCGATCATCCCCATGATCGACCCCATGGATCGATCGCCGGCGTAGGGGCTGTCCGCGGGAGCTTCCGGCCACGCCGGCCACCGGTGGTGGTGGCGCGTGGGCTGGGGGCGGCGGCGGTGCTCCTCCCGGGCGGCGGTCGACGGTGGGGGTGGTGCGGGGACTCCCAACCCGCGCTACTCCTACCATAATCCGACTTTCCTAAATTAATTCGGCTTTTCTATTTGAGTATCTTCCTTTTAGGAAACTCTCATGGATTAGGAAAAGAATTAATTGAATTAATTTTATTCCTATTTGTTTTATTTCCATTATGGAGATATTCATGGATTAGGAATTTAATTAATTTGGTATTAATTTATTTCCTATTTGATTATTCCTAATTTGGGAATTTTCATTAGATGGAAATTAATTAATTATGGAAAGTAGAAAAGTCCTTAGTTTATTTTATTTCCTTATTCTATTATAGAAGTCTTCTAGAATATTCCGAGTTTGACTTGGATAGATTATTCTAAAGATTTAATAGAATTAGATGGGAAATTAAATAAATAAAAATATTAATAATATTTAATTTTATTTTTGATATATTCGATTGACTTAATTTTCGAATTAAGTAACTTTTGGATTAATTGAAAATAAATAGATTTAAATATTAGAGATTAATATTCTCGTCACATGGAGCATTCAAGAACGAAGATTGAAGACTAGAAGATGCGTACGGAGATGGGATAAAGCCATGATAGTCGAAAATAATTTTCTAGCATTATTTTGACTATGTGATACTATGTGCTTTATTGCTTGTATGCATGCTGATGAGCCATATTTTTTTGGCTCATTTTTAGGTTTTTAGAGTCAAGTAAATCGAGTCCTTAGTTTGTTTTTACTTTATTTGTGTCTGGGAGGGCACGTTTGGGTACTTGGGCAAGTTTTGCAGGTGGGCAGGTAAAGGAGTGAAAAGAGGAGCGCACTGTGTGAAAGAGGCAAGGAAATCACCTTCCATGGTCAAGAGCACTAGTTGAGCAAGCCAGACTGACGAAAAGGGTCCAGCAGAGTTGAGCAAGCAACCAGGACGTCAGCAGGTGGAGCAAGACTTGAGCTCGACCAAGTACCGCACATGGTCCGCTACCTCAGTCAGTCAGAGAAGGAAGTACATGGGCAAGCGCTAACATTGACGGAGGCGGAACGTTGGGCATTCGGTGTACCCAGAATCCTGAAAATCGTGGACTCTTCAAAGATGACCAGATTCAGAGATAAAGAAAAGGAGGACTCTCGTCCAACCCTGGAGGTATTCCCCCACACGTCTCCCATCAATTAAAGCCCGTCTATATAAGAGAGTGACTGATGAAGAAGAAGTACGACGTATGAGCAGCGAGCAATCCGGATCGGAACCCTACCTGACCAGCGACGAAGAAGGCGGCCGCGTGAGCAACACCACTCGCCGGCGTTTATTTTCTGTTAAGCCCTCGGGCTAAAAACAATTTACTTTATGTTTTTTATGTTTTTGAATTCGCACTTAGTTTATTTTCCTTGTTGAACAGTTTCCCGTTTTCAATGCATAGTTCAGTTCGTCATAACTTCTTTATTTTATTTTCTGTTTTAATCATGTCAAGTAGCTAATCTGTTTGTATCTGGGCAAAGACAGAACCTGACCAACCCTAAGACGTGATCGTGCCGGGAGGCTTATTGATGACAGCAACTAGCTGAGTTTTGTTCCCGATTCAACAGGGTAGTAACTTAAGCATGTTAGGGACTTGGGCAATCCTACAGTGACCAGTGGGAACCCCGACTTGCCTAACACAGGAGTACGTGGATCAACGCGACCGGGAGACTGGGCGTCCACGAAGTACAACATGTTGCTGGAGATGTGGTCGTATGACTTGGGTGTGTCCAGGCATGCTATTGGCCATTCCGGGTTTGCTTGGAGGATGAAGGCGACTTGACCAACTTAGACTCATGCGGTCACATAGTGTCGAATTGGTCAACGTCAGGAGACCTGTCGAGAGAGATCTGGCAGGACTTAAACATAAGAGCGAATAAGGGTTCGGAGTATTAATATGCGTGACATCATAGGGATGTTAATACTTGGGATCTATAACTGGAAGACAAAACTGTTAGCAAAATGATATACGTACCGATGATCGGCAGCACATAGGTCAAGGGGGAAGTCAGGGGAGTCGATGCCTGGATACTTTAGTTTTTATTGTTTCATTTTCTCTTCTTAGTCGAGTCTGTTAATTGCTCAATCATTTAATTAGGTTGCATGCTAGTTTTATTTTTGTTTAAGTCATTTGTTATTTTTCAGTCAAGTAAACACGGTGACCACGGTTCGGCAGTGCCCAACTGCTCTCCAAAACAAAACCTTTTCAAACGTGACAACCCAATTGAGCATTTAAAGCCGGGAAAACTATAAGCTAAATCGCCTCCTCGTGGGATCGACCCTATACTTGCTACTAGTACTTGTGCTAGTAAATAGTTTAGGCTTATAAATATTATTTTGCGCTACTCCACGACGGTAGCGTCAAAATTGGCGCCGTTGCCGGGGAGGCAATATTCCAAGCCAATAGTTTTCCGTGCTAACGCTTGACCTATTTTTGTATGCAGGACTCTAACTCATCGGGAAGCAAGGATACAGGGCCACTACTATTTGATCCTGAAATCGAGCGAACCGCGAGAAAGAATCGAAAAGCAACAAAGCAGAAGCAAGCATTAGCACGTGCCGCTCAAGTAACTCAGTTGACCATAACTGAGACAGGAGAGTCAATCTCGGACACATCGAGAGAAGATTCACCGAACACATCCAGGTCACCTACGCGATCAAGGATGGGAGAAGAGAGAGCCAAGACGTTGAGGGACACGATGTTCCCAGAAAACTTGAATCTAAAGCCGCTGGGTATCACTTTGCCCACGGTTGAAAACAATACTTGGGAGATGAGGCACGACTTCATCCAGATCTTGCCCAAGTTCAGTGACATGCCATTGGAGGATCCCCAGAGACATCTCCAAGACTTTGAATTGGCATGTGGCACCATCCGAGCAAGTGAAGGGCTAGGGGAATACATCAGGCTTCTAGCCTTCCCTTTCTCACTGGCTGAAGGTGCCCGAGAGTGGCTATACACTCTACCCGCTGGAGAAGTGACCACCTGGAGTCAGCTTCAGCAGAAGTTCCTTGAGAAGTACTTCCCAGCTGCACGCATCCAGCAGATGAGGAAGAAGATCAACAGCATCAAGATGGGAGGAAGAGAGAACTTCCATGACTACTGGGTCAGGTTCAAGCAGATGTTGGTCAAGTGCCCACAGCATCAGATCCTTGACCATGACTTGGTCCAGTACTTCATCTCTGGACTAAGGGAGACGGAGAGGACATGGGTCAACGCAGCTTGTGGAGGATCCATTCTAAACAAGAGGGCCGACGAAGCATTCAAAATCTTCAAGGAAATGGCTGAAGAAACAAGGGAGGATGGCAGTGACCTACCCAGAAACAACTTGCCCGTACCATCTGCAACTGAAGTCAAGTTGGACAAACTGTGCAACATAGTTGAGCAACTGGTGCTTAACCAAAACCCAGGGCTAAAGAGAGGAGTCAAGGCATGCCAAATCTGCAAAGAAAGTAACCATGCCACTGACGAGTGCCCTGAGCTTTTTGACGAAGAGGTCAAGGTGATAATGCAGAACAATGGGAACGGACAAAGACCCAATGGGAACACGTACAACTCGAACAACCGGTACGGGAACAACAACTACCAAGGCGGAGGAAACCAAGGCAATCAAGGCCAGCAATATCACGGCCAGAACCATCATCAGAGGAATAACTACCAAAACCAGGGCAACAACCAGCAGAACCAGAACAATGGCCCAACTTTGGCAGACATGATGCAGACCTTGGTCAATGAAAATATCAAAGCCCAGCAGGAGAATGACCGGTACAAACAGGACAACGAGAAGTACAAGGTTGAGACTCGAGGTCAACTGCAGAATATCAATGCTCAAATGCTTGAGTCGCGCGGGCAATTCCAGAACATCAATGCCCAACTGGCGCACTTGACCCAGGCAATGACTGAGATGAAGAAGAAGACCAACGGTCTACCCCCCCAAATTGAACTAAACAACGCCCAACTGAACGCTATCCATCTCAAAAATGGAAAGGTCCTAGCTGAAGCACCCAAGAAGCCCACTCCACCATCTCGAGTGGAAGGAACCGTTGAAGAGGTCAACGAGGAAGAAGAATCAGATGATGAACCTGAGCTGACACCACCCAAACAAAAGGAAACATCAGTACCTGCTCAAGCAGTGACACCGCCAAAAATCTACCCTCCTTTCCCAGGTAGATTGAGCAAGAAGAAAGAGAAGGAAGACACTAATGAGATGTTCCAGATGTTCAAAAAGGTGGAAATCAACATGCCTCTGTTGACCATCCTGAAATCCATGCCCAGGTGCGCCAAATTCCTCAAGGAGCTGTGTACCAAAAAAGTGAAATACCAAGATGATGCCAAGTTCGAAGTAGGAGAGAATGTTTCAGCGGTACTCCAGAGGAATGTACCAAGGAAATGTGCAGACCCTGGAATGTTCTATATTCCCTGCATAATAGGCAACATGAACATAGAAAAAGCCATGCTCGACTTGGGAGCATCGATCAATGTTATGCCTAAGTCAATGTACGAAGACTTGGGTATAGGGCCGATGAAACCAACAAGGGTAGTAATCCAGTTGGCAGACAGATCAAATGTGTACCCCGAGGGAATACTGGAAGATGTATTGGTCAAGGTGGAGGAACTCATCTTTCCTGCCGATTTCTATGTCCTGGACATGGGGAGATCAAGCAAGCAGCCAGTAATGATCTTGGGCAGACCATTCTTAAAGACAGCAAGGACACACATTGACTGCGAGACTGGAAAGCTAACTTGCAAGTTTGAAGGAGAAACGGTCACATTCGACTTGTTCAAGTCAATGAAGCACCCAGAAGACACCGAGAAAGTGCATTATGTTGATCAGATCGATGAACTGATCGAGGAGCAAGCTCTAGGATATGGAGTTTCTGACAAAGTAGATCTGGTGATACAGAGGGGATTGACCAGAGAAGATGCAGAGGATGAGCAACTTGAAGTTCAACAGATAGTTGAGCAACTGGGAGCTCTGGAGAATCACCCCATGGGCATGAGCAAGTTACCACCTCATGAAGTCACGATCATGGTACCATCCCTGGAGAAACCACCGGAGTTAGAATTGAAGAAACTCCCTGCACATCTCAAGTACATGTTCCTTGGGCAAAATGATACATTGCCCGTGATCATCAGTTCGAAACTAAAAAAAGAGGAAGAAAGTAAGCTAAGGAACATCCTTGACCAGTACAAGCAAGCCATTGGATGGACCTTAGCAGATATACGAGGAATCAGCCCCACCATATGCCAACACCACATATTGCTCGAGGAAGAGTCGAATCCAGTGCGCGATCCACAGAGAAAACTGAACCCCGCTATGAAAGAAGTAGTGCTCAAGGAGATACTTAAGCTGCTCAACTTGGGCATTATCTACCCTGTTTCAGACAGCAAATGGGTAAGTCCAGTTCATGTGGTGCCCAAGAAGTCAGGAATTCAAGTGATCGAGAACGAGAAAAAGGAGCAGATAGCCACTCGACTGCAAACTGGATGGAGGGTGTGCATAGACTACAGGAAGTTGAACAAGGTAACAAAGAAAGACCACTTCCCCCTACCCTTCATTGACGAGATGCTCGAGAGGCTGGCTGGGAAAACCCATTTCTGTTTCCTTGACGGATACTCGGGCTACATGCAAATTTGGGTGGCCCCAGAAGACCAGGACAAGACTACTTTCACTTGCCCATACGGTACCTTTGCATATCGACGTATGCCATTTGGTCTATGCAACGCCCCAGGGACCTTCCAGAGATGCATGATGAGCATCTTTGCTGATCTGCTCGAGCAAGGAATAGAAGTCTTCATGGATGACTTTACTGTATATGGCAGCTCGTTCGAGACATGCTTGAACAACCTGGAGTTGGCCCTCAGCAGATGTGTGGAGAAAAGTTTGGTACTTAACTACGAGAAATGTCACTTTATGGTAGAGGAAGGGATAGTCCTTGGGCACGTAGTCTCTGCCAAGGGAATCGAAGTTGACCGAGCCAAAATAGAGACCATATCGAAGCTGCCTTATCCAAGGAATGTCAAGCAAGTTAGAGGCTTCCTTGGGCACGCTGGGTTCTACAGGAGGTTCGTGAGAGACTTTGCAAAGATTGCCCAACCTCTGACCAGGCTGTTGCAAAATGAGGTTGACTGGAACTTTGATGATGATTGTCAAGCTGCCTTCAACCACCTCAAGGAAAGGTTAGTCACCGCCCCCATCATCCAACCACCAGAATGGGGAATGCCATTTGAGCTTATGTGCGACGCGAGCGGGTATGCTGTGGGAGCTGTACTTGGGCAGATGAAGGGCAAGGAACGACATGTAATCTACTATGAATCCAAGACTTTGAACCCTGCCCAATGCAACTACGCGACCACAGAGAAAGAACTACTGGCGGTGGTGTTTGCATTCGAGAAGTTCAGATCTTACTTGCTCGGGAGCAAAACCATAGTTTACACTGATCATGCCGCGCTGAAGTACTTGATGGCCAAAAAGGAGACCAAGCCACGACTGATTAGATGGATCTTGTTGCTACAAGAGTTCGACATCGAAATCAGAGACAAATCAGGTAACCAAAATTTAGTGGCTGACCACTTGAGCAGGATAATCCAGCGAGAAGAAGGCATGCCCATCACGGAGACTTTTCCAGATGAGTACTTGTATCAGATTTCAACCAAGTCAGAAGAGCCATGGTACGCAGACTTGGCCAACTACATAGTCACAAGAGATATACGAGAAGACATGACCCTCTACGGTAAGAACAAGCTCAAGCGGGAGAGCAAGAAGTACATTTGGGATGATCCCTACATGTGGAAAAGGGGAGAAGACCAAGTGCTGAGACGTTGCATCCCTGAAGTTGAGCAAGCAGACATCCTGAAGCACTGCCATGAGCAAGCCTGCGGAGGACATTTTGGCCACCGACGCACAGCAAGGAAGGTACTTGACTGTGGTTTTTATTGGACAACTCTTTTGAGGGATTGTTTTGAGTGGTGCAGGAGCTGTGACAAGTGCCAGAGAGAGGGGAACGTGACCAAGAGGGATGAGATGCCCATGATGCCCATCATGCCCGTAGAAGTCTTCGATGTATGGGGCATCGACTTCATGGGACCATTGCCCAACTCCAGAGGGAAGGAGTACATACTCTTGGCAGTTGACTATGTATCCAAATGGGTCGAGGCTAAGGCTACAACAACTAATGATTCGAGAGTGGTAGCCACCTTCCTCAAGGGCGACATATTCAGCAGATTTGGTGTACCCCGCGCATTGATCAGCGACCAAGGTACACACTTTTGCAATTATATAATTGAAAGGTTGCTCAGGAAGTATGGAGTGCACCACAGGATCTCCACAGCTTATCACCCCCAGGCCAATGGGCAAGCCGAGCTATCCAATCGCATCATTAAAACTATCTTGAGGAAGACGGTCAAGCCAGAAGGTAAGGATTGGAGCGACAAGCTCGATGATGCACTTTGGGCCTACAGAACCGCCTACAAAACACCCTCAGGGATCTCTCCCTACCGCATGGTGTTTGGCAAGTCATGCCACTTGCCCGTGGAAATCGAACACAAGGCGCATTGGGCAGTGAACAAGGTCAATTTCGACTGGGATGCGGCCAGCGAAGGACGAAAACTTGACCTAACTGAGCTGGAGGAAATAAGGATTGAAGTGTATGATAACGCGGTCAACTACAAGGAACGGACAAAGAGGGCCCATGACAAAATCATCAAGAAAAAGAAGATCGAGCCTGGTCAACTGGTTCTGGTTTACCAAACCAAGTTCAAATTCAAGGCTAAAAAGCTATCCACCAAATGGGCAGGACCATTCATAGTCCATGCTGTTTGCCCAAATGGATCGGTTGAGCTGTTTAAGCCAGGTGACGATCATATCTTTAAAGTAAATGGGCAGAGAGTCAAGGCTTACTATGGGAATGAGGACCTCAAGGGGATGATACCCCCTGAGCCCGCCGCTTGACCAAGTGAAGCAAGAAAAATAAGTCAGGCCCATGACAATAAATAGAGGCAAATACCGAAGGCGAACTCGGTATGTATATTATGTTTTCCATTATTTCATTTTATGCTAATAAATTCACCACGCCAAGGAGTAGCCTTGGGCAGGAAAGGGTTTTGGTCTGTTTTTGTTTGCAGGAAACAGGAAAATTGAGTGAGCAATGGCGGTGATTGGGCAACGAGTAGAAGAGGCCAGCTGTGATGATTGCGGAATTCTCGGGAATCCGCATAAGAGTCCCATCGACTCTGAATTTGCAGAGTCCTAAACAATTTCAAATTCTAAACCATCTATACCACTACCCCACTACTTCAAAAAAACCGCACAACCCCTCAACTTCCCCCCATCACCACCACGCCCATTAACCCTAACTTCCCCAATAATGGTTTCCACCCGCACCAAAAACACCAAGTTAAACAAAATTCCAACCGGTACCCAAATCGATCTCACCAGCCCCCAACCACAATCATCGAAAAAGATGGCCGGAGGAAAGTCGTCCAAAGCCGCCGCTGCCGCTACAGCCGCGAAAGAGAAAACACCACCACCACCACCGGCGAAGACCCCGTCACCAAAGAAAGCGAGCACGCCGTCGCCAAGCCCGACGCGTGAAGCAAGCCCAGCCCCCATCAATACCATACTGGTAGACCAATTGACTGCCGAAATCGAAGCCCCAAAACTTTCTGATCTTGATGTGACCCCTAAACCGTCAACCGAATCGGCGCCGGCGAGCCAGAGTGGCGAGCCAAGTGAAGACGCCGGGAAAAAGAGGAAGTTCACGGCTGAAGAGAAAGGCAAAGCAGTTAAGAAGCCCCGCGAAGCCACGCCACCCGCCACCATGGAGTCGTCATCTGACGAGAAGTGCGACGACATGTCTACCGCCGGCGGCGAAGAGATGGAAGAGGATGAGACGGAGGAGAAAGAAGATGAAACGGAGAAGTCGATTCCGGCGACTCCAGTTGAAAAATTTAAGACCCCATCGTCGACCCGAATCACTCGCGGCAAGGGCAAGCAATCAGTACCCCCACCATCCAACATTCAGAAAAGGGCAGTTGTGGTGCCCAAGACGGTATGTTTTGAAACCCTTAAAGATTTGGATATCCTTGATCAAGTTAAGGGTTATTTTGCAGCTATAGGATGGGAGGACTTCTTGACCTGGCCAGGGCAAGTCTCTGAGAAGTTGGTCAAGGAGTTCTATGAGGAGTTAGAGGTGAGAACGAGCAAGGATGGCGGGGCGTTGGGCATTTCTTTCAAATTGATGGGATCGTATAATGAGGCGAGCATCTTCGAGATCAACATGGCCATGGGAGCGGCCAGTTTCAAGGACAAGTTTTCAAAGGAGTACCAGGACAGGTTGACCACGCCACCAGAGCGCACGCAGAAGGAGAGAAATGAGATCTGGAGGGCCTTGAGCAAGGAGAAAGTGTTCAAGTCACAGGAGGCCAAAAATCACCAGCTCAAGGACAATGCGTTGCGTATCTGCCACCGTATACTGGCGTATAATTTTTATGGAAAAAAGGACAACAGCAATACTATCTCCCTGACCGAGCTTGATCTACTGTGGTGCATGACCAAGAAGATCAAGGTCAACTTTGGAGCTTTCCAGTGCGCACAACTGAAGAACATCTTGAGCAAGCCAGCACAGAGGTTGTCCCTTGCCCACTTTCCAGGAATTTATGCCCAGAGGATGGAGTTGAAGCTTGATTTTGAGTTGATGGAGATGATGCCCGAGGAGAAGTTTGACCATGCGTGTTTGAATAGGATGGCTGATATCAGAGTTGTAGGAGAGGATTGGGTGTTCACAAACCCAGAGGAAGTGAAGGCCTTGGCGACGGCAGCCAAGGCGAAAGTGAAGACCGAGCCTGTGAGTCGACCAAGTGAGAGGGTCGAGTTGCAGAAGGAGGAGATCCTTGAGCAATTGGATGTCCTCGAGGAGAAGCAGGACCGGATTGGAGAAAGGCAGGACGAGCTGCACGCTGCCCTCATGGCATACTTCGTCCATGTTGGATTCAGGTACCCACCTGAACCCAAAACTTAAATGTACCCTCCCTTTGTTTTAGTAGTTTAGGTTTTTATTTTTTATTTTTATTTTTTTTTTATTTGGTCTTGAGTCTGCCTGACTCATGTCTGATGGGGTCGATCTCCTTATTTGCACACTTTGCCCAAGGCAAAGTGTGTATGTGGGAAGGTGCGCCAACATCGTTGGAGTCGGAGTCAGGGGGGATGCTTGCCCAACTTATTACTGTTTGCACACTTTGCCAGAGGCAAAGTGTGTGAGTGGGGGAAGGTCAAGAGCAACCCCATAGTTTGATCGAGTCGCATGCTTGATAAATACCTTGATCAATTTGAACAGTTTTCAAAATTAATAGTCTATGCATGAAAAATATTAGGGACGATGGAATTGCAACTAGGTAAGCTGTGAGGATTTGAGCCTACATCTGTGTGATATAATTCTTTCATGAGAGTAGCTGTTTAAAAAGTTTGTAATGCTGAAGCTTGCCCAAGTTCTGACCATTGTGATTATTTGAAAATTGAGTTAAGGTAGTAAATGATTTAGGCATTTTGTTCTGTACTATGAATAAAAAGAAGACCCTTGTTAGCCCCTTGAGCCGAGCCATTATTTCTTGATCACCTGGGGGAAAACCCTTACTGCCCTGACCCAACCTGCATATATGCTCAAGTTCATAAAAAGAGCAAGTCAGGGCAAAGTCTTCTCAGAAAAAAAAAAGAAAAAAAAAAGAAAAAAAAAAGAAAAAAAAAAGAGAAAAACAAAGAAAAAGAAAAAAAATAGATCCACGAATAAAAGGGTGTGCTAAGGCCCGTGAGATAGAGAGAAGAAATTAGGAGGAAATTTGCTAAGTAAAATGCATGTCCTACCTAAGATCAATTCTGGGCATTGCCCAAGCTAGCCTATACAGTCACCCGAGAAAGTCCTAATGATATTGCCCAACTCAATTGAAAATGTCACAGGATAGAACTTGGTCAAGCCCAAAGCAGAACTTCTTTTAAAACAGCATTGAGCGAAACACTACCCATCCACTACATAGAGAGAAACACTTAGTGAGAATCCCAAAATCCTGTTGCAAACTCTTGACCGTTTTTTATGCATTCCATTGACTATGATTTTGACTATCTGTTCACTTGATCAACCCTCTGTATTTTGATAAGCATGCTGTCCTTGAGTCTTCTGTTTTCTTTCTTTCTCTACCCCCTGTTTGTTTTCTGCTTGAGCAGGCAAGTCACCGTACACGCTTGAGGACAAGCGAAGTAAAGTGTGTGCGTGTGATGAGCCATATTTTTTTGGCTCATTTTTAGGTTTTTAGAGTCAAGTAAATCGAGTCCTTAGTTTGTTTTTACTTTATTTGTGTCTGGGAGGGCACGTTTGGGTACTTGGGCAAGTTTTGCAGGTGGGCAGGTAAAGGAGTGAAAAGAGGAGCGCACTGTGTGAAAGAGGCAAGGAAATCACCTTCCATGGTCAAGAGCACTAGTTGAGCAAGCCAGACTGACGAAAAGGGTCCAGCAGAGTTGAGCAAGCAACCAGGACGTCAGCAGGTGGAGCAAGACTTGAGCTCGACCAAGTACCGCACATGGTCCGCTACCTCAGTCAGTCAGAGAAGGAAGTACATGGGCAAGCGCTAACATTGACGGAGGCGGAACGTTGGGCATTCGGTGTACCCAGAATCCTGAAAATCGTGGACTCTTCAAAGATGACCAGATTCAGAGATAAAGAAAAGGAGGACTCTCGTCCAACCCTGGAGGTATTCCCCCACACGTCTCCCATCAATTAAAGCCCGTCTATATAAGAGAGTGACTGATGAAGAAGAAGTACGACGTATGAGCAGCGAGCAATCCGGATCGAAACCCTACCTGACCAGCGACGAAGAAGGCGGCCGTGTGAGCAACACCACTCGCCGGCGTTTATTTTCTGTTAAGCCCTCGGGCTAAAAACAATTTACTTTATGTTTTTTATGTTTTTGAATTCGCACTTAGTTTATTTTCCTTGTTGAACAGTTTCCCGTTTTCAATGCATAGTTCAGTTCGTCATAACTTCTTTATTTTATTTTCTGTTTTAATCATGTCAAGTAGCTAATCTGTTTGTATCTGGGCAAAGACAGAACCTGACCAACCCTAAGACGTGATCGTGCCGGGAGGCTTATTGATGACAGCAACTAGCTGAGTTTTGTTCCCGATTCAACAGGGTAGTAACTTAAGCATGTTAGGGACTTGGGCAATCCTACAGTGACCAGTGGGAACCCCGACTTGCCTAACACAGGAGTACGTGGATCAACGCGACCGGGAGACTGGGCGTCCGCGAAGTACAACATGTTGCTGGAGATGTGGTCGTATGACTTGGGTGTGTCCAGGCATGCTATTGGCCATTCCGGGTTTGCTTGGAGGATGAAGGCGACTTGACCAACTTAGACTCATGCGGTCACATAGTGTCGAATTGGTCAACGTCAGGAGACCTGTCGAGAGAGATCTGGCAGGACTTAAACATAAGAGCGAATAAGGGTTCAGAGTATTAATATGCGTGACATCATAGGGATGTTAATACTTGGGATCTATAACTGGAAGACAAAACTGTTAGCAAAATGATATACGTACCGATGATCGGCAGCACATAGGTCAAGGGGGAAGTCAGGGGAGTCGATGCCTGGATACTTTAGTTTTTATTGTTTCATTTTCTCTGCTTAGTCGAGTCTGTTAATTGCTCAATCATTTAATTAGGTTGCATGCTAGTTTTATTTTTGTTTAAGTCATTTGTTATTTTTCAGTCAAGTAAACACGGTGACCACGGTTCGGCAGTGCCCAACTGCTCTCCAAAACAAAACCTTTTCAAACGTGACAACCCAATTGAGCATTTAAAGCCGGGAAAACTATAAGCTAAATCGCCTCCTCGTGGGATCGACCCTATACTTGCTACTAGTACTTGTGCTAGTAAATAGTTTAGGCTTATAAATATTATTTTGCGCTACTCCACGACGGTAGCGTCACATGCTATATGTGTTTATTTTATGCACTAGATAGAGTATCCCTTTATTGTAAAAAGCTAAGTGGGAGAGGGGATGGAAACATTCCCATGGTCTCCATTACTGTTCTCTTGGTGACTCTTATGGACTTTCGAAGTTCGTATAGACGAGTCATTGGAGGAGAATTCTTGTAATTCCTTTTACAAGAAACATTGATCGAGTTTATCAAAAAATGCCTAATTTGTCTTTCTGAAACTGACTTCAAGTCGACTCATTCTCACCCCGGGGAGTGGAATGGAGCCAAAGCCACTTGGTCATGTGGATGACACAAATTAGAGACCTTCGTACCATTCTTTGATAGGTGGGTCGATTGTCTGCTCGGCTCCCTCATTTATGAGAGATAGGGTCGCTCGCATGGCGAATCACTGGTTAGAAACTTCGAGTTTCACTTATGATTCTCCGAGTCTTGATTTACAAGATCAAATGGATCAAGTAATTGGATTTCAATTATATAAATGTTTTGGTATGGTAAACGTCCACACGAACGTGGCTTGCTATACTGAATGGGATTTTAGAATAATTGATGTAGACAGTTATAGGAAATTGTGAGGGATTGCGAGTTATCGTAAACGTCCACACGAACGTGGCTTGCGGTGACATAACAATTCTAAACGATTCGCCTTGGTACTGAGTAATGGTTTACACTTAGGTACGCTTTATAGTATTCTTCCCAACGAAGTAACGCTATAATGATGTACGACCAAAGCAAATCTAATTGTTAAATCATTTGGGTGGGTAAACGTCCACACGAACGTGGCTTGCCTTACCTGATGGGATTTTAGATGTAATTAGTGATTTAATGATATTATTCCAGGGAAATAATGTCGGATATTAAATTAATTGTTTGTTTAAATGTGCTTATAGGTTTAGAGAATTGCTATGAATCCACTTTCGTTGATACTTGAGGAATTTAACGCACTGGTTCCATACTGTGTTGAATGGAAAGAAGAGTTAGACATTGCTCAGACTGCAAAGGAGTACAAAGACGTACTCAGTGAAACTTGTCCTCCTGGACTCACCATTAACTCAACTGAGGAGGAAATATTTGACTTTGAAAAGTGGGGTAGTGCTCGTGCATTAGCCGCTAATCATGATGTCATGCTTAAACTCAAGTTGATGTTTGGACATGATGGGGAGGCTAGAAAAGAGGCGATGAGGATACTCATAAAGATCTGTTACTTCGAGGAAACACTTGATCATGTTTTTGAGATGATGGATCTTTTAGACGAGTTGAAACAATCGCAAGCTCTTATAGCCAAAGCCAAAGGTTTCGGACCTAAAGGCAAGGGAAAGGAGAAGAAGACAAAGGGGTCCAGTGGTCCTAAGGGACTTGGACCAAAGGGTGGGATAAAGAAGCCTTCTGGCAAATATCCCCAAGGGAAGCAGTCTGAGTACTGGGGGTCTACGTCTTGTCCTCTCAAAGGTACGAATTTTTTTCTTTAGTCGTAAAACATAGTCAGCGGTATTATCTACCAGAATTCTGGTGTGTAGATATGGAACCACTGATGGTATGTGCATTCTAAATGCAGGGGTTCCAGAAAACACAGCGACTTAGATAAGAAGAGTTCGAGTCCACATGGGCAAAGCTGTTGAGGAAGCAGCGGTTGCAGTGGAAGACATTTATCTATCTGTTTGATAGTTATAGGATTTCATTTCAAGTTTATTGCTTTGTACCTTTTATTTTAGAAAGAACTTTTGTTCTGGTTTTCTATTATTAATGGATATTTTATTTCTTTAATCATTTGATGGTTTAGATAAGAAATAATAGCGATATTTATTCTGGTACATTAGATAGCAATATATGAATGATGAATCCTTAGTCTACCACGATGCAACAAACCGTTATATATAAACTTGTTTTACTTATTAGATGTATTTCTTTATCAATCATTATACTTGTGAATTCTTGAACTTAGTAGTATTTATTCAAAAGGGGATTCAAAAGGTCGAAATTGATTTATTCAATTATAGTTGGAGGAATGGACCTCCCGACCTAAGAATCAAATTTTGGAAGAAGATACAACTAAGTTAGCCTTTCTGGATAAAGGATGGAGTTCGGACAAGTATTGAGAATGATCAAAGATGATATATGCAGACATATGTGTAAATAGAAAGGTATGAGTAGTTTCCTTTTAAGGAATACTTGAAGATGGATTAGAATACTTGATGTGCCATAAAAGCGAAGTGTTTCAAACACAAAGCTATTATGGGGAACCTTCAAAGTAAATCCGTTGGAAGCCTGCGACTTGTTCGCGGAGGCCACTACCTATCTAAAGAGCACATAGCATAAATCAAGGATTGAGATTAGGTCTCAAACGACTGCACCATACACTGATGTGTAGACATGGTGTGTCAGGAATAAGAAATGGAATTCTAATAGTAAAAGGACAAGTTTGTTCGGAACTACCTATGTTCTATGGATATTTCTGGATACAACGATCTATGGCTGTAGAATATCCTAGAAGAACAAGTAATTGTATGTTCAATAGTACTACGAACCAGAAGGGTGTCTTCGCCCGGTTCTTGAAGAAGACTATTAGATGAACTGCAAATGCCCTAACGAACAAGGTACTTTATAATGAGGAAAGAGAAGACTGAGAACCAGCCTAACCGAGTAATAGTACACCACTAACTGCACCTAATGTTATTACTGTTATACACCGGAACGCCATTGCAGTGGGAGGTTGTTAAGCAACCGGAGATGTTCATAAGACTGGAGGAGTTTTAAACTCTGGATCTAGTAGACATGAAATCGATCCCTAGTTCTGCATAGGGGGCAGTACTAATCTAAATGTGCCTACTTGGAAAGCAATATTTTATTGTTAAGGAGGCGAGATCATTTAGAAGTACAAGCTTAGTAAATCCATTTATGGATTATAACAAAGCTGAAACTTGTGGAGCTTGCAAATTGATGAGATAGTCCATTTTATGGGTTCATCAAGAAGCATAGACAAGATTGGTGTATTAAGAGACGTAATGGAAACAAAGTGGTGTTTCTCGGAGTTTTGTGTAGATAACACTTCATCATTGGCAACAATGTAAAAGTGTTGTCAGACATAAAATAGAGGTTGTCCAAAATAAATCGAGATATGAGATTAAGATGAAGTTGAATCATGTTCTTAGAAATCTTTCGATTTCTAGATAAGAACGGTTGTACTTCTCTTAAGATATCCTATACGATTATGGTTTGTTTTAAACATGCACAATTCTGAAAAAGGTTATTGCCTTTCAGGAACAGAATACATCTGTCTAAAGGTATGTGTTTCGAACGCATAAAGAAGATGGGTGTAGACAAAGCAGTTTCCTACACTTCGAGTGTAGAGAGCTTTGTAAATGCGGTGTTATAAAACAAGAACCCGATATCAACTATGCGGTTAGCGTAGTGGGAGGATATCAAAGTAATCTGGATAAGAGATATTCGAATGCTGTAAAAGTACTTGGAAGTACTGGATTACTAAGCAAGACGAAATCTTCTTAGATTACAATTTCTCAGATCCAAAATCAGAGAAAGACCAGTGTAAGTCGATATCAGGCTATGTGTTCACTTTTAGAAGAGGTGGAACCTAAGGATAAAAGAGTGATAAGCGTGATGCTTCTCGGACTCTATCATAAACCGAAAAGCAGCCTCAGAGGCAGCAGAAGTTTTGGTTAGGTTCCGGAATGACCTCTGAACTTGGATATGATTCTTGGTTCACCAAAAGGCTATGTTCATAGCGGTGCATGGAGAACTGGAAGAAGCCATAAGTTCAAAAGGTGATGATAACACATAGAGCAAGTACCACCTGATACGAATCATCGTCAGAGAGACGACGCAGTAGTCACCAAGATAACTTCAGATCGGCGACCTAGATTTCTCATTCACATAATACTTCTGGGAAGTATAACTTAAGCACGTGATGAGTATGGGAGTCGGGAGTTTGGAGGAAATGACTAGACCTTAGTACAAGTGGGAGATTGTTGGAGTTGTGTACTTAATGTCTAGATTTAAGTATCGGAAAACTCCCGGTCATGGCATTTAACCTATTTAATTAATAAACAATTATTTGCAATTAATTATTATTAATTGATTATGCAAAATATAGTCCTGGATTTTATACGTTGTAGTTAGTATGGTGTGTCTGGCCCACACAGAAGATCATACTATCGGTTACTCGTATTTAATCGAACAGTTGCTCACGACCTAGATGGACACGGACTAATCCATCGGTATAGTCGTTGTGTGAGAGAGAAAATAATTTATCTTAATTATTTTATCACACTTGTACACTTGGTGTATTGGGCGGATCGCTTGAGATTTATTGATTAGGATTGCCTTGGATAATCAATTTAAATCTCAGAGTATTTTATTCTTAATCCCCGATATTATTGCGGGTGTGTATATTCAATATAAGTGACTTTGATTTTCCAAAGGAATTAACCGATTTAATTATTGGGTGAATTACCGGTTGAGTTGGGTCACTATATTTTATATACGACATGCCGTGAATACTTGACGGGAAAGTGTATCCCGTAAGGGTTGATAATATCCCCGAGATGAGTTCATAAGGAATTATTATGTAAACCCTGCAGGTGGATTCAATCCGCATAATAATTAAGGTTGAACGGTACTATTCTCGGATATAAGAAATGAATAATATTTATTGAGCAATAAATAAATTTATTCATGGATATTTAAATCTTAAATACACGGAATAAATAATACTACCGGAGAAATATTATTTGATATAATATGGTTTAATATTGGGAGTGCAATTAATTTATATAGTGGAAAATAAATTAATTTATATTGATAAGGATTAATGGACTTGAGCATTGGGCTCAATTTAATCTTCAATATTAGAAGCCCAATATTTAATCTCCTTTTGATCCCCTACGTAGCCTATAAAAGCACTACATGGTCTTCACAATTCATTAACCTAAGATACGCCAATCATAAAGTCTTGAAGAGTGAAGGAGATCCATAGGAGTTCGATAGATCGTCGCCCACACGACGTTCGAACAGAGTGCAAGGAATACGTGGGAAGATCGCAAGGTCATCAAAGGTGTTTGATTTCATTTCTCCGCACAACGAATCGAAGGTAAAATCATAAACCCTTTCTATGATTTTATGTGAATTAATTGTAGCGTATACATGAACACACGATCCGGATAAACGTACGAACTTCGGGGACGGGGATTCGAGATCCCCGGCGAAGGTCGAGAAAACCCTCGATGGGATCGAGGGTGGCGGCCGAACCCTAGGGTTCGACCGCCGGCGCGCGGTTGAAGGGATGAGCCCCGGCTGGACGCCGGGGCGTGGGGTCGACCTCGGGTCGACCGCCGGGGTTCGCCGTGGGCTGGTGCCACGGCGGATGAACCCCAGCCCCTCACGACCGGCGGCGTCGCGGGATGAAGCCCTCGGCTGGAGCCGAGGGGGCGATCGAACCTAGGGTTCGATCGCCGGGTGAGCTGCGGGTTTACCCGCAGCGCCTCGTATCAAGCTGCGGGGTTTCCCGCAGCGGCGATGCGGGGAGGATCGAACCCCCCCGCGATCAGCGAGTCGTGGACTCGCTGCGGGGCTGCTACGAGCAGCCCCGGGGATGCCTCGTGCATCCCCAGCGATCATCATGGAGATGATCGCGAGCCCCGTACGGGGGCTCGGCTGGGTGCTCGCGGCCTTCGGGCCTCGCTGGGTACTTGGTCGGGCCCCGGCTCGTGTGGTGGTTCGCGTTCGGATCTTCGGCGATGAAGGACTTCGTTCGGGTTATTATTTTCCGCAAATTTTAATAGCCCGGGATATCGATTTCCAACAGTGGAACGGTGACAGGAGTCGCCGCCTATGGCACGCGTGGAACGGCGACAGGACTCGCCGCCTATGGCACGTGTGGAACGGCGACAGGAGTCGCCAATTATGGCCAAGCTATGGAACGGCGACAGGAGTCGCCGTTTGTGTGCATAAGGGCGTGACATGGAATCGGCGACAGCAGTCGCCGGTTTTGCCTATGGCACGGCTTCGGCGACGCTTGTCCTCAAGGCATGGTGCCAGCGACCATGACATTCTTCAACAACGATTTTCACCTAAGTACTTTCAACGTGATTCCTTTCACCAAGTACTCATATCAAGGAATGAAGAATGGTTCCAGTGTTTTCTACTTCAATGATATCGACGACCATGAAGACGATGAAATTCTGAGGCTTCAACACTTAGAGTTTTTCACGAGAGTTTGAAGATGAAGAATTGAGATCGATGGAGTCAAGATTGAATTGAAGTCTGATTTTGAAATTGAAGATTCAAGATTCGAAGATTCAAGAATCAAAGATTCAAGATTCCAAGATTCAAGAATCCAAGTTCTACAAGAGTGATGTCATCCATGGAGAAGTGACATCAGCCAAGCATGTGACCAACCAGAACGTGCCACGTCATCACCTCACATGTGCGGGCTGCCTATATAAACCCAAGGATTTCGATTTCACCAGTTGACGATTTTGAGAGAACGAAATCTGATTTTTAGAATCGTGACCGACAGCTTCGAGCTTCGAGTTTGTGTAGTAGCTTTTGCGCCTTGTGCCAAGATTAGAGTTAGGAGATTTAGCTCTAGGTACTCGTGTGCTAGATTGCAAGTTAGTGGGAGTTGTTGCGACACTCGGGAAACTTCTTGTAATCGTTTTGCCTACCATACTCAGTGTAATAGTTTAGTTTCGTTTTTCAATGGAATGAAACATATTACACAACTTTGTCTTCCGTCTTTCATTCCACGAACTTGTGTGAGTGTTACCTTGACTGAAGCTGGTGTTCGTGCGTTTAAGTCCAACTTCGCGAAAAGTTGGTATCATACGTCGAAGACGTAATTTCAAATTTTGTTGTGCAAGTCACTCTTGATAATATTTATCGCAGAGAAGGCTCGAGTTCAACATTCGGAGATTCGGTCGGAATAACTGTACTGGAGTCCGGTAATTTTTATTTTGAATAACAAACTTATCCATAAATTTGTTATAAAAATTCAAATACCATGAGACTATATCTAGCACAAAAAAA
Organism: Euphrasia confusa; assembly: GCA_954870475.1. Lineage (NCBI taxonomy): Eukaryota > Viridiplantae > Streptophyta > Magnoliopsida > Lamiales > Orobanchaceae > Euphrasia > Euphrasia confusa. The sequence continues at coordinate 11,304,748 of OX940956.1, forward strand.
CATAACTCATAAAATTTAATAAGAACTCAATACCTCTATCGATCAAACCAACAGCAAAAACAATAATTAAATCAAAACAAATCATAACTCTAAATCAATTTAATCATTCAAAATCGAACCAATTTTTCAGGGTTCCATTAAATTAAACAATAATTGAATCGAACCAAAATTGATCCTTGTAAGTGAGAAATTAGAGTTCCATTGAATGAGACGATGAGGACGATGAGTGTGAGTGAAAGAAATTTTTTTTCCAACTCCTTTGTATTTTTTAGTTTTATTTTTTTAATTAAGTTAAGTATATTTTTTACTTAAAATAAATATTTGTATTTTATATTTACTAATTTACTTTTTTATTTTATTTTAATTAAAATAAATTTTAATTTTAATTTTTTTTAATTTTAATTTAAAAAAAATATTGGGAAAGGGGTCCGACCCCTGACCCCCCCTTTCCCTCCGCCACTAGGTCTAGCCTTTCGCCGGACATCATCTTGACTTTGCACGTATAAAATCTTTTCAAATTTCAACAAGTCAACTACACGGTTGACTCTGCGAGTATAAAAGCTTGTTTTATTTATACACGCAAACACAACAGAAAAAACAAAAAACAAACAAACAAACAAAAAAATCAATGGCCAATTTATTATTACTACTACTAGTGTCGTCGATCACAACACTCTCAGCCGTTTCCCCGACCCTATCAGCCGCCCATGGACAAAATCAGAATGTTAATTTCACCATCTCGGTCAACGTCTCCAAAGGCGAGGATCGATTTGAAAAAGATATCGGACAAGCATACGCACTGCAAACCATGAAGAATAGCACCAAATTCGTTCAGGATAACCTGGTATACTACAACACAACTGTGAAGAAAGTCAGCTTGTTTATCCAAGACAAGAATGGGGTGGCGGTGGCAAATACTACCGGTAACGAGATTTATGTTAACGCCAGGTAAGGTATATATATATATATATATATATATATATATATTTAATTAGTCGTCTCTGTTAATTTCCACTTGTAATCACAAAACACGTACGTATGTTAATGTACCTCAGCTACATTCAAGGTTACGAGGTTGGGAAGAGTGTGAAAACCGAATTCACGGGCATTCTATTCAGCAAAATGACACTAGTCTGGCTGATGAACGGCTACGGTACAGTACCAGAAATTGTGGCCAACGGTGTTGCCGATTACGTGAGGCTGAAATCTGGTAACGCGCCAAAAGCCTGGGCCAAGCAAGGCAAAGGCAAAAGGTGGAATAAGACCAGTGATATCACAGCCAGATTCTTTGTGTTTTGCGAGTATATGACGCCCAAATTTATTGAGGAGCTCTGCAACCAGACCAAGACTAAGAGTTTCGATATAGAAAATGTCTTTACAAAACATTTTGACCAGAATCTGGAAACGATGTGGAAAAACTACATCAACGGTACTCGTCCGTAATAATGGTAGCTAGTTATCCATCGATCGATATAAAAGGAATAATACTACATATATACATATATACCATAGCTAATCATGACGATGATCATGAGCGAGCTGCTTTTGTATCACAAAATGCACGCGCAATCTATTTCGAATCAAAACTTTTGAAAATTTTACAGATTCACTGACCCCGAACAACGACCCACTATATATATTTTTATTAATTTTTAATTCTTAATAATTATATATAGACTTTAAGTTAATAATACCTTTTAATTTTGATTACGGTATTTGAGTATGAATCGTTATGTTGAAGTAAAGGATTAAATGTACATGTTAATCAATACTATTGGAAATACATTTTTCAAGTACATATTGAGATATTTTAGTTTTAGTCCAATATTCATAACTTATTTTTACTTCAAGCCAGTGTTGGTTTTGTAAGTGATTTTTTAGATTCATATTAATCTTTATATGTAGACATTGATATTTTGGAGGCTCGTGTGACTGTGAATTGAATTGAATAATACATTATTAACGAATACAAATCATCAAAAATTGAATTAAATCACGAAACGAGTCAAAAAAGTTCAATTCGTTTACATCCATACCAAGGATATTCAAAATTTATCAAAAAGATTTTACGAGTTTCTATTGCTTAATCACTTGATAATTTGAAAGGTCCCCTCAATCTCATTTTGAACTTGGAAGAGTCAAGAGACTCCACCTAGATGGAAGACCATGACACAAACCGAAACATCCACTTTTCGTAATTAAAGATAATATAAGTAATTTATAATTATATTTAAAATAATTAGTAAATAAGAAAAATTAAAATGCTCTATGTATTTTCAAAATCCACTTAGTTTTTAAAATTAATAAAAATCCAATAAAATCTGAAATTGAATATACTCTCTGAATTTTCATTTTTACACGAAATGTCCCCAGAACGGAAGACTAAATTTTCATACTTAATGTCATAAAAATACATTATTTTTTTTATATGTACAACTTCAAAATGGGGATCAGAGCTTCAAAGCCCACTAAAAGCCCGAATTCAAGCCCGAGGACCACCTCCAAAACCCCCAAATCGCGTATGCGAAAATCATCCGATTCATCCTCGTCGTCATCGGCGGAAAATACGCCTGTCTCCAACCACTTCCGCAGCCGCTCTTCTACCACCTCCTCCTCCACCACCTACCGGCTAAACAGCTCTGCCGCGACCACCTCCGTCTCGAGCCCCGCCTCCGGGGTGGCGGTGCTCTGCGGGGAGACGACGGCAAACGGGGCGGCGGAGATGCAATTCGAGGGGGTGAGGGGGCACATGTCCTATTTGTTAATTCTCCCTTCAATTTGGGAGGGTCAAATTTTAAATTTTGAAATATACAATTTCAAATATTATGTTGAATTATTAGGGAAATGTCAAATTATAATTGTAGAATACATGTGAGAGGGTACTATGAAAGTTTTGTTGTCTTTTTTTTGAAAGTTTAATGTAATTTGACTATAAATAGAGCAATTTAATTCTCATTTTAATACTTTGCTCACATTAATTCGACATAATTTAATTTACACCATTCATTTCGACATCATTTAATTTGTGATATTAATTCGACATATTTTGATTCACTCACAATAATTTGACACACTTTAATTCGCAATTATTTAATTTGACACTAATTTAATTGGACATATTCTTAAATCACACTTGTTATTTGCAGCCAACTAAATGCAGAAAAAAAAATCTAAATATTAAATTAAGGTGAGTGTATTTAATTCAAATTTTAATGGATTTTTTTGGAAAAGTCGATAGATTTAAAAAATTCATAGACTCTATACAGAGTTTGACTAATTTTTTTTGTGATTTGTATGGATTTTCATGGACTTGATTGTATTTGTTAATATATTTTTTTAGGAGTTTTATTGATTGTTGCGCTATAATTATTGATGCAAATAATAAATATAAAAAAATATTAAACAATATTATTTATATTTCCTTTTTAATATATAACTTTTAAATTTTATTTTTTTAACAATGATTTAATTTATTAAAAGAAAAATAAATATAATTTTTTTATATAATTTTTCAAGTATTATTATTATTAATAATAATTTATTTAATTAAAATAAAAATAAATTTTAATATAATTTTTAATTTAATTTTTAAAGTTTTATTATTTTTAATAATAATTTAACTTGTTAAAATTGAAATGTATTCACGTTTTTAGAACAGAATCCAACAAAATCCATATAATTTTAAAATCCATTAAAATCCATATACTTTTGAATACCTGTAAGTTTTTAAAGAATTTTTAAAATCTTTATTGTTGAATTTATTTTTATACTATAGTTTAGTATTTCATTGTAATTAGTTACTAATGTTTTATTTACATTTTAGTCCCTGATGAACAATGTATATATTGTTTTCTTGATGACGGAATAGAGATATCATTCCCACATTTATCATGGTATCAGAGCAATTTAAAAAAAAAACCGCTGTTCAAGATCTATTTTGGCGATGTCATCTTCGACTACGTCTTTGAACAATGATCCTACATCACCATATTACATACATCCTTCTGATTTTCCAAATCACATGTATGTCAATGAAGCTTTGAGTGATGGAAATTACGGCAATTGGGTTCAAGAGATGGAAAATTTCTTGTTTGCCAAAAACAAGATTGGTTTTGTTGATGGCACAATTAAACAACCAGAAGAAGCCACAGAACTAATGGCTTGGAGAAGATGTGATGCTATGGTAAAAGGTTGGATTACCACAGCACTTGCAAAGGAAATTAGAAATTGCGTGAGATACGCTAAGACGGCGACGGAAATTTGGAAGGATCTGCAAGAGAGGTTTAAGAAAGAAAGCGCACCCCGCGCATATGAATTGAAACGAACCCTTACTTTGACGAGACAAGAAAATTCATCTGTTTCGACATATTTTACGAAATTGAGAAGCTTGTGGGATGAGATTGATTCGGTTTCGCCAACCCCAAATTGTTCGTGTGGTGCATCAAAGAAGATTATGGAGGCGAAAGAAAATGAACGCTTATATGAGTTTCTGATGGGACTCGATGAAAGTTTTAGTACTGTGAAAACTCAAATTTTGAGTACGAAATCTATTGTTTCACTTGGCACTGCTTATCATCTTGTGGCAGAAGATGAACAACAACGCAGTATTGCTATATCTCGAAAACCAAATTTTGAAGTGACGGCGTTCCAAGCAGGAGGAAGCAATCTTTTTGAAAAGGAGAATAAAAAGGAAAATAGCAAAACAAAAAAATGTCCTAAGTGTGGACGACTCGGACATTCGATTGAATCATGTTTTGAATTGATTGGGTATCCCGAATGGTGGACTGAAAGGGAGAATAAAAGGAAGTCGGAAAGTCGCGGCTACGATAACCGCAATATCGGGACTCGCTAACAACATATGCGCAATGTTGCCACAGATTCAAAATTGCAACATCCGCGAGCGGCAGCTATAGAGTTAATGGGGACAGGACTTGGTCTAAGTGAAACTCAAATTTCAAGATTAATGCAATTTTTAGGAAATGAAGGTTTATCCGAGACACAAAGTAATCCGGTTGCGAACATGGCTGGTAAGACGGTTTTAAATAAACCTTGGATAATTGACACGGGTGCTACGGATCACATTACATATGATAAGGAATTGTTGGAGGAATTACATGTTGCTGGAAATTATATTCCTGTGAAAATTCCTAACGGAGATGTAGTTCCAGTTTAAGGAGTTGGAAATGCAATTTTAGCAAATGGATTATGTCTTAAAAATGTTTTATACATTCCCGATTTTAAATGTAATTTATTATCGGTGAGCCGTTTGACGAAGGATTTGAATTGTGGCCTAATATTTCTATCTGATTTTTGCGTAATACAGGACTCACGATCGAGGAACCTGATTGGAGCGGGTAGGCGTTGTGATGGTCTATATTTGCTAGAACCTGTTCGGAGCTTTGGGATGGGATTTTCAGTTTCTGTTGATTCCCAAATTTGGCACAGGAGATTGGGGCATGCTTCAGATGGAACACTCAAGCATCTTGATTTTCTTGGTGACTCATTTTCTTGTAGTAATAATTTTTGTGATCCTTGCGTCAGGGCTAAGCAAACAAGACTTCCTTTTGGAAATAGTTCCATTAAAACTAATGCATGTTTTGACTTGATTCACTGTGACATTTGGGGAAATTATCGAGTTTCTTCTTTTTCGGGTGCTCGTTATTTTTTGTCTATTGTTGATGATTTTAGTCGTGCTGTTTGGGTGTATTTGCTTGCAAGTAAATCAGATGTTGGTGATTGTCTCATTGCTTTTTGTAACATGGTATCAACTCAGTTTGGGACAGTTGTTAAAAGAATTCGGAGTGATAACGGCGGCGAATTTCAATCTCGTCGTATGGTTGATTTTTTTGCTGAAAAGGGGATGCTTTTGGAAACGTCGTGTGTTTACACACCTCAACAAAATGGAGTTGTTGAAAGAAAGCATAGACACATTTTAGAAGTAGCGCGTGCACTTAGATTTCAAGCAAATTTGCCGGTTAAATTTTGGGGCGAGTGCATATTAACTGCGGTGTATCTTATAAATAGATTGCCTTCTCGTGTGATTGAAAATAGAACTCCCTATGAAATTTTACTTGGTCGTAAACCCACTTACCATCACTTGCGTGTTTTTGGTTGCTTGGTATATGCGCATAAGAATATTAAATCGGGTGATAAATTTGGAGAAAGGGGGAGTCCTTGTGTATTTGTTGGTTATCCTTCTGGACAAAAGGGTTATCGTGTTTTTGATTTATCCACGAATAAATTTTATGTCTCTCGGGATGTAAAATTTATTGAACATATATTTCCGTTTGTAACAAATGAGGTTGCTTCAGTTCCTCCTGTTGATGTTACTAAGGAGAATTTTTTTCCTTTAATTGATGAAGTTTTAATGGAGAAAGTATTGGTTCAAGATGAGCCAGTCATGGAGACACCTACAGAAGATGCTAGTATTCGGGTAACTGAGGAAAATGCAAATGAAAATGATGTTCAAGTTGAAACTAATGTTCGTCGCAGCACACGAACTCGAGTTCAACCGAAACATTTTCAAGATTATACAGTTGATATTCCCTCCTTTATAGACCATGCACAACCTGCCACCAATTCAGGAACCTCGACGGTACATCCTCTATCTTTATTTGTATTTTATGATAATTTTTCTCCATCTCACAAGGCTTTTCTTGCTGCCATCACTAAATATGATGAGCCTAAATATTTTGGTGAAGCTATCAAAAATCAGCATTGGCGGGATGCAATGCAACGAGAGATAACCGCTTTGGAAAATAATGGTACTTGGACTCTTGAAGAGTTACCCCCTTGAAAACGTGCGATAGATTCTAAATGGGTTTATAAAATCAAATACAAACCCAACGGTGAAATTGAACGCTACAAGGCACGTCTTGTAGCGAAAGGATTTACACAAGTGGAAGGGATAGATTTTCACGAAACGTTTGCTCCTGTTGCAAAGTTAGTAACTGTCCGCACATTATTAACGGTTGCAACTAAGAAGGGTTGGAATATTCACCAACTAGACGTGAACAACGCATTTTTGCATGGTGATTTGAATGAAGAAGTTTATATGAAGGTACCGCAGGGTTTTACTCGCGATGGGGATAGACGAGTTTGTCGTTGCGCAAGTCTTTGTATGGGCTTAAGCAGGCATCTCGTAATTGGTATTTCAAATTTACCCAGGCACTCATGAGGATTGGTTTTCATTCATCCAAAGCAGATCGCTCTCTTTTTATTTTTCGACAAGGTACCATTCTTATTTTTGCTCTTATTTATGTCGACGACGTCATTCTTGCGGGCAATAGTGATATGAAGATACAAGAAGTTAAAACTTACCTTGATGAGCAGTTTAGCATTAAAGATCTTGGTTTCTTGAAATACTTCTTGGGTATTGAAGTTGCAAGGACTACTGATGGGTTAGTTCTTAGCCAAAGAAAGTATACGTTGGACATACTGGAAGAGAGTGGTATGCAGGGGTCTAGACCAAGTCATTTTCCAATGGAGCAAAATATCAAACTTGAAAAGGATGAGGATAGTTCCAAGGTTGATGCATCTCGTTTTCGTCGCATGATCGGAAGGCTTTTATATTTACAGGTGACTCGCCCCGACATAACATATGCCGTTAATATGTTAAGTCAGTTTATTTCTGATCCTCGACAGTCTCATTGGGATGCTATCCTTCGTGTTTTACGATACCTCAAAGGTACAGCTGGCCAAGGGATCTTGTTACCAATTAATGGCGGCTCTCGTCTTGAAGGATATTGTGATGCGGATTGGGGTGCATGTTTAACCACTCGACGTTCTCGAACAGGTTATTGTATTCTTCTCGGTGGTGCTCTCGTCTCATGGCGCACAAAAAAGCAATCGGTTGTATCTCGTTCTTCGGCAGAAGCAGAGTATAGAGCCATGGCGACCACTGTTAGTGAAATTCTATGGTTACGATGGTTATTACGTGAGTTAGATACTATACAAGATGAGCCGACTACTTTATATTGTGACAATCAAGCTGCTAGACACATCGCTAACAATCCTGTATTTCATGAGCGTACTAAACATGTGGAGATGGATTGCTATTTTGTTCGAGAACGCGTTGAGAGTCGAGAAATAAAACCCATGTTTATTTCTACTGTCCATCAAGTGGCGGACTTGCTCACAAAACCACTCGGTGCTAACCAACTTCAATCATTATTATTCAAGTTAGGCGTTCGTAATCTTCACGCTCCAACTTGAGGGGGAGTGTTGAATTTATTTTTATACTATAGTTTAGTATTTCATTGTAATTAGTTACTAATGTTTTATTTACATTTTAGTCCCTGATGAACAATGTATATATTGTTTTCTTGATGACGGAATAGATATATCATTCCCACATTTATCATTTATTGAATAACTCTAGATTTTTTTGGACTTTTCAAAATCATGATTGAATAACGTTAGACTTTAAAAGTCCTACAAAATCCAATAAACTCTCTAACCAATACACCTGTAAAAAATAGGTTTTTTATATGCTTTACTAAACTACTTCCCACCCACACTAATGATTACATATTTTTTATAATTTACAAATTAGATGTGATTATTAGTATGAGTTTAGTAAACTACTCCTTCCCACCCACATCAATCATCACATCTTTTTTGTAATTTACAAATTAGATGTGACCATTAGTATGGGTAGCATAAAGTAATTTTTTTTCTTGACCTAAATTGGTAAAAAGAATACACGTCAGTGCGTACTTAAGTTGGTAAAGAATACGCAGCAGCAGCTTACGTATGCGGTGGACAAAGAAACACGATGTTCTCAATTGGTGTAGCCTTTCGGCAAGTAGCATCTTGAATCTGTACACTTAAAATCTTCATTCCAACCAAGTCAAATAAGCCGTTGACTCGGCGAGTATAAAACCTATGCAATTCAACAACTAAACAATAACACGAAATATATAACCAAAAAAAAGATTGATCAATGGCCAATTTATCATCACTGGTACTGTTGATCCTAACACTCTCAGTTTTTTCCGTAGCGGCGAAAGGAAAACAATATCCGAGTGTTAGTTTCACGGTCTCCGTGAACGTCTCCAAAGGCGAGGATCGATTTGATAGAGAGATTGGAAAGAAATACTCCGAGGGTATCATGAGCAAAAGCGCCAAATTCGTTCGGGACACCCTGGTAACCTACAACACAAATGTGAAGAAAGTGAGCATGTTTATCCAAGACATGGTTCCGACTCGGGTGGCAAGTAAAACTACCGGAAACGAGATTCAAGTTAATGCCAGGTACGTTCATTCTATAGTTGATATGATACGATCAATTCTCCATTTCCATTTACAATAAAATCAGCTCTATAGATTAATAACGTTGGGACTGTAAAATTTTATTAATTTAAAGAAGTACCTGATCAGGTACATTGAAGGTTACGCTGGCAGTGTGAAAACCGAATTCACGGGCATCGTATTCAACAATATGACACGAGTCTTGCTATTGAACAACAATGGTAAAGTACCAGAAAGTGTGCTCAATGGTATTGCCGATTACGTGAGGCTGACAGCTGGTTACAATAGAAGCGACTGGGTCACACCAAAAGGAGGCAACAGTTGGAATGAGAGCTCCAATGTCACAGCCAGATTCTTTGACTTTTGCGAGCATGTGACCCACGGATTTGTTACGAAGCTCTGCACCAGACGAAGACAAATAGTTTCGATATCAACCAGGTCTTTAAAACACATTTTCAACAGACACTGGATAAGATGTGGGGATACTACAAGAACGGCCTTCCTCCATAATAATAATGGTAATTAATACAGTACTATATATATATATATATATATATATATATATATATATATATATATATTATATCGTGTATGCATGTATCGATCAATATAAAAGGAATATTAAATAAATAATGTACGTAGTTAATTTCGATTTGAATTTTCCAGCAGTGAGTGATCATGAGCTGTTTCAAATAAAAGGTTTTGAAAAATCGCTAATTTTCGTGACTGTTTGATTGAAATTTTACAACTACAACTTGAATCACTACACATAAAGGATAAGTGATTTTTATGTGTGTATACAGCTGGTATGAGTGTAAATAAAGTAAGTTTAAGAAGTTTATGTTTGTTCTCCCGACAACAATACATAAACACATACAACTGTTGGTAGTGATTGTTTCAACATTTGGAATTGTTTTAAAATCTTCAATTTTCTGGGTAAGAAATTCTTTATTTTCCTATCCGGGTAAATGGGTAAAAAAGAGAGGAGATACGTGCAAGTTTTCACATAAAAAAATAGATATTAGGAAACACTATACGCATAGACGATCTCAATTGGTCTATAGCCTTTCGGCGGGCATCATCTTGACTTTGTACGTATTAAAATCTTCTCAAATTTCAACAAGTCAAAAGAATTTTCCTATCCGGGTAAATGGGTAAAAAAGAGAGGAGATAAGTGCAAGTTTTCACATAAAAAAATCGTTATTAGGAAACACTATACGCTAGACGATCTCAATTGGTCTATACCCTTGCGGGAATCATCTTGACTTTGTACATATAAAATCTTTTCAAATTTCAACAAGTCAACTACGCGGTTGACTCGGCCAGTATAAAAGCTGGTTTTATTTATGCAAACACAACACCAAAGAAAAAACAAACAAAGAAACAAAAAAATCAATGGCCAATTTATTATTACTACTACTAGTGTCGTCGATCACAACACTCTCAGCCGTTTCCCCGACCCTATCAGCCGCCCATGGACAAAATCCGAATGTTAATTTCACCATCTCGGTCAACGTCTCCAAAGGCGAGGATCGATTTGAAAAAGATATCGGACAAGCATACGCACTGCAAACCATGAAGAATAGCACCAAATTCGTTCAGGATACCCTGGTATACTACAACAAAACTGTGAAGAAAGTCAGCTTGTTTATCCAAGACACAAAAGGGGTGGTGGTGGCAAATACTACCGGTAACCAAATTTATGTTAACGTCAGGTACGTATATATAGTACTACCTCCGTGCCAACAAATAATGCACCGATTGACCACTTTTTGACTTTTTGACTTCAAAATAAAGAGTAAAAATGTATTTTTAAGTTAAAAGTAATTATAAATAAAGTTTAAGAAGAAAGTGAAAAAAGTAAGGGTAAAATTGTATTTTAAATGAAAAAACAAAATTTTTATTTACTTTTGAAAGGTATGCATAATTAGTTTGGACATCCGAAAAAGAAAAGAGTGCACAATTAGTTAATTTCCACTTCTAATCACAAAACACGTACGTACGGGTTATTATTTATACGTACGTACCTCAGCTACATTCAAGGTTACGTTGGGAAGAGTGTGAAAACAGAATTCACGGGCATTCTATACAACAAAATGACACTAGTCTGGCTATTGAACCGCAACGGTAAAGTACCGGAAAACGTGGCAAACGGCGTTGCCGATTACGTGAGACTGATATCTGGTAACGCGCCAAAAGCCTGGGCCAAGCAAGGCAAAGGCAAGAGGTGGAATCAGAGCAGTGAAGTCACAGCCAAATTCTTTTATTTTTGCGAGTATGTGACGCACGGATTTGTTAAGGAGCTCTGCTACGAGACCAACACAAATAGTTTCGATATAAACAATGTCTTTGGAACACATTTTGACCAGACACTGCAAACAATGTGGAGTTACTACATTGACGGTCTTCCTCCGTAATAATGGTAGTTATCGATATAAAAGGAATAATGTATACTACATACATAATTGTAGTATAGCTAGCTAAGCTAATTTTGTTTTGAATTTTCCAGCAGTGAAATCATGACGATGATCATGAGCGAGCTGCTTTTGTTTCACAAAATGCACGCGCAATCTATTTCGAATAAAAGCTTTTGAAAAATTTACAGATAATTGACTGATGACCCCGACCAACGACCTAATACAGTATAATTAATTCTTAATAATAATTATTATATATAGACTTTAAGTTAATAATACATTTTAATTTGGATAATTTTGATTAGGAAAAAATGTTTCTTTTCATTGGATATTCTTTTCCCCTCAATACTACACCCACACGAAGAATATTTTGTAGAAAATCCAAGAGACTTAATTGCGTGCCTTGCGTTTATGATTTTTAATAATACTTGGGTGTTTGTTCGTCGGAATTCAGAAAGATGAGAAGTGAAGGTCAAAACTAGGATTAGGTTTTGTACAGAAAATTAGGGGCAGCCATCGCCCTTGGCTAAGTATGAGGAGATCAGTGGCAGCGGTGAAGAGGATGAATCCGGAATCGTAATCGAAGAGTTTATATTTGTGTTTGGTTGAGAGGGCCGGAAACTACACAAATCAGGTTGTTCGCTCCATCAAATTGAATAGTGTAGATGATGATGATGATGATGATGATGATGATGATGATGATGAGTTGTTGCAGGAGGTTACTTATAAGAGTTCTTCCAAAGTATACAAGTCTTGGAGCTATTGCACCCGCTTTGGCGACTCCCGGATTGTTCTCCCCGTGGGCATAGATGATCATCGAATTACCCATTTTTAATTGTTCGGATTTTCGAGTTAGTCGATATAGTCATTAATTACCCAATTTAAATACTGGATGAAAAGAAATAAATTGAAGTAGACAAATTTACCCTTGTTGATTTGGAAATGAGAACGGAATATTCTGTTAGATTTCACAAAAAATTTTAAAATTAGGTAAAGTGAAAATAATTTCAAAGATTTAAAGGGTTGATTTCTTTTATAAAACCTTTGGAGGTAATGTACAACTTTTATAAAAGCTTCGGGGCTTAAAGCTTTTTTTCCCTTTTGATTATTTATAGGTATTCGAGTATGAATCGTTATGTTAAAGTAAAGGATAAGATGTGTTAAATACTGTTGGAAATACATTTTCAAGTACATATTGACATTTTAATTTCAAAACATATTATTACTTCAAGCCTTCTAAAAGTGTTGGTTTTGTAAGTGATTTTGTAGATTGATATTAATCTTTATATCGCACGTAGACACTTTAGACATTGATATTGATATATCTCAATCCCTTTATTATTTTAAAGAAATAATACTAATATTTGATTACCATCTAAACACCAGATCAGTTGCCGAAAAGAGAACGAAAAGTGATTGACACAAATTGACGAGGGGTTTGGAGGCTCGTGTGAATTATAAACACAATGATACCCAAAATTTATCAAAATAGTTTTAAGAGCTTCCAATACTTACATGATAATTTGAAAGATCGCCTCAATCTCATTTCGAACTTCGAAGAGACTCAAATTCAATTCGATCCTCAGTCTCCACCTGGATGAAAGACGTTGACACAAACCGAAACATCCCTCTTTGTAAAGATAATATTCGTAATTTATATATATTTAAAATAATTAGTAAATACAGTAAGAAATTAAAATGCCAACTGAAAATAATCGTATAATAATTTTGTCCGATGGACTAATTTGGAATTTATTTACAAGTATTTAATTTATTGATTTATTCAGGATCACGCGTTTTTCATTGACGAATATTGTTTCTAAAATAATACTTTTGTACTACTAAAGAATAAACATTTTGATCGTGTTATTAAATTATAAAATTAAACCTATCTTTTTTTTTTGTACAAATATAATTACACACGTGATTATAAATTACATTTTTTTGTTAAAAAATTATATTTTTGACGGGTTGCACAATCTTACTCAGTTACTCCTATCCCAAAAAAATATTGCACTGTTAACAGAAAGTAGTACAACTCCTTTAAGAATTAAATAGTAATTTGACCTATTTGCCATTTTTCCCCACAATTAATTCACTTGTCAACTTAAAAACAGTTTGTGCTCTAATAGTTCTTAATAAGAAAATGGAAAAATAAGATCCACAATTCAAGAAGTGATCAATTCAACGCAAGATTTATTAAAAATAATATTTATTTATTTTTAAAATTATCGGCGACTAAAATCCGCTGACTATTTTTTTGTTTATTGGCCTCATTCACCTATAAATACCCATGCACTTATTCTGCACTAACCACACACAAACAATAATACTACTCATACAAATATAGAATGGGCAGCTCATCCTTCTTGATCATACTATCCATAGTGGCCGCGGTCCTATCAACCACCCAAGTGATCCTAGCCGTCGATTACTCCGTCAACAACACCACACCCACCACTTCCGGAGGGGCCCGATTTTCGAGAGAAATCGGGACAAGCTACACCCTCCAAACCATGACCAACTCCACTAGGTTCATCTGGAGTATTTTCCAGCAGTCATCTACGGCCGACAGGAAATCCGTGCAAAAAGTGAGCATGTTCATCGACAACATGGATGGGGTCGCCTTCACCAGCGGCGACCAGATTCATTTCAGCGCCAAGTTAGTTTCTATATATAGAACTCTCTCAGTTCCAAGACAGTTGACAAATTTTCCTTTTTAAAATACAACAATTTTACTTTTAGTTTAAAAATACATTTTTACCCAGGTACATTGGAGGGTATAACTCGGGCGACCTGAAGAGGGAATTCCAAGGTGTGGTTTACCATGAGATGGCCCACGTGTGGCAGTGGTTCGGAAACAACAGCCAGCGGGCTCCGGGAGGTCTGATCGAAGGGATAGCCGATTATGTGAGGCTGAAGGCTGGTTTGGGCCCAAGCCACTGGGTGGGCCCCGGCCAGGGGGACCGTTGGGACCAAGGCTATGATGTCACGGCCCGCTTCCTCGACTACTGCAACGGCCTCAAGCCTGGATTCGTCGCTCAGCTGAACAAGAAGATGAGAAACGGGTACAACAACACTTACTTTCCCGAATTGCTCAATGGTAAGACGGTCGATCAGTTGTGGAGAGACTACAAAAATAAATTTGCCAATGCTTAATTACAGAAAAAAAAAAAAAAATGTAATTGTAATTTCTGTGGAACAAAAAGTTTATCTTTTAATTATTATTATTATAACTATGTTGTATTGTATGATTGTATTACTAATATGTATGGAATAAATTAAGCGTGAATTTATTGTCAGCCTTTTGATTAATTCACTCGTTCAGTTTATAAATTTATATCTATTTATATAAAATAAGATTAATATTTTAACCATTAATTTATCGTATTCTTTCATTTTATTTACTCTTTGTAAAGATAAAAGAAAAGATAAGAAAATTAGGTTATAATTATATTTAAAATAATTAGTAAATAATCTTGATCTCGTTTTATTATAAAAAATATTTACTTATTCAACAAATATTTAAAAATTATTTACTTATTCAACAAATATTTTGTACAGTACAATTTTTTTATTATATTTTAAATTTTATACAACCCTGTATAAAGATATAGTTAAAAAATTATTATAAAATATTTTGGCCAGGATCAATTCTAATTTGATTAATAATACACTACTTTTGTTAAAAAAAAATCTCAACTCTCAAATTTTATACAAAATTCAATTATAATTCCAATTCCGTGCTTACTTTTTTTTCCCAATGAATTAGAGTTGAAGTATTAAAATGATTTTGAGAATGTTGTACTACTTCTATCTCACAAAAAGTGCATTTTTTTTTTTTTTTGTAATTTACAAAGTAGTGTAAATTGTTTTGTGGGATGAAGAGAGTATTTAGTAATAAAATTTTAAATATGAATAGTATAGATATATTTTTACAAGTGTTAAAAAAATATTATTTCCGTCTTATAAGAAAATACTGTATTACAAAAGAAAGGAATTGTGATGATTATTATGAAATAAAGACACATTTAAAATTAATAAATCAACAAATTAGGATAGTGGGCCAAGTCAAGAACGCACGGCTCCACTTCTGGAGTAGTGGAATATACTGCTGGTTGAAAAAGATGAAATTTCATTACAATTGTCAAAGTCAACTCAAATGCATAGATCATACATATATTGTAATTGTAAATCGTGCACGGATAATATTGCCATAAAAATTAACTTAATTCTCAGTTGATTTTTAATTTTTGTATAATTATACAAATATTTACATCAAATAATTATAATCATACATGCTCCCGTATACAATAAAATATCAATATTTATATCATATAATAAATGTATAATCTATTGTATACCTACTAAAATTAAATATAAAAGTTCAATCAAATCTTCATTACAAATTTAATTACACATGTGGCATGCCAAGTGGAAAAAAAATTTATTTAAAATTTTATAATTATTACAGATCAATCGATCGAATAATGACACGTGAAGCGTACTAAATTAAATTATTATTTTTCTCCAAACGGAAAGTCACATAAGCATCGGTCAACAATTTTTCAGTCAATTTTAAATTTATTTATTGAAATATGACTAAATTAACTAAATTCTAAGTTATACCGCAATAAATTGAAAATGTGAAACAAATTGGCACCAAATCGAGAAGGAGACATTATGTGACAAAATAATTTTTATCTCTAAATCACTTTGGCTTACAACCTAAAGATGTTGATTTTGATTTATTTCTTCATTTTGATTTATGCAACTTAGGGTCTTCAATAATTTGTTTTGATTTATAAATCAACGTTTGCATGATTGAACAATTAATTGTGTCAATAAGAACATATATTTTTGTTGAAATTTTATACTAACGTTTCAATTATTTTGTTGATAGACACGTAAATAAAAAAAAATATTATTTTTGATCAAAAAGTGAGGGGTATAAATGTATTTTTAAATTAAAGAGTAAATTAGTTGTGAAACCAGTTTAAAAATAAGTGAATAAATTAAAAGTAAAATTATATTTTAAATTGAATAAATAAATAATTCAATTCCTTTTTAAAGATGTGTATATTAAATTAGGGATAAAATTATATTTTAAATTAAATAAAAAAAAATCAATTCCATTTTAAGGATTTGTATATTAAAAGTTAGACAACAAAAAAAAGTGTGCATGTTGAGAGAGAAAGAGAGTACCATATACTCAATGATTTTTTGAAACCTGCAGACTATATCAGAAAATTTATGAATCGATAAAAAAAATTGAAATTAAAAAAACATAGTATATCCACAAAACTGAGATTAAAAAAGCATAGTATATCCTTTCTGCAATAGTTATTTTTATTAATGGTATTTAACACAAAGAAAGCACATGTAATATCTTTTGTAGTCTGGTTTTTTAAACTGAAATCATTCAACTGAATTGAATGCATTTGAAATGAGCTAAATTGAATGAATCTGAATTTAATTGTTTTTTATTAATAAATTGTATTTTTTTAATATTTAACATTAAAGTAAATTGTGTTTGAACTGAATTGAAGTAAATTAAACAGTAATAGAATAAAATTAAGTTAAAAAGAACAAGTACAAAGTGTTTCTTATTCTTATTTTCTTGAGTCGGATAGAGGAGGACATTTTAGGATTTTAAGTATATATTTTAGTTCGTAAAAGATGGTTTATATATGATTGAAGGTGTAGAAATTCAAGATATATTCTTATTCTCAAAGGTGTACAAATACTTTACACATATAGTAATACTAGTAATTTGGTGCTCACGTAAAAAAATTAAATTCGTGATTTCTTATAAAAATATAATTTAAAATCATAAATTTAGGGACCATCATCATTCATCACAAATGATTTTATGAAAACTTGACTCCAAAGCTCATCCAACCGTATCGATGCGCATCATATTTTATCATACGATACCCTAAAGATATCTAATTCGTGATTTATGGTTCATTGACTAGGTCAACGATGCTAGATCATTGGTTGGAAATTTTGGTAAAGAAGTTAGTGTCATTATGATTTGTGGACATGTTTGTACTATGTCTCTAGTATTCACTATCCCATTCATAGTCATCAATGAAGAAATTTCACATGTGGACCATAAAATTCGCGATGCATGTTCGAGTCAACTCAAAAGTCTTCCATGGCTCAAATGCATTTTCCAAGTGAAGAGACTGAAGAGTAATTCCCTCAATTGGAAAAATCCATCGATAATTAGATGGAACAAATTTGCAAATAATACTTTATTCGACTCAAAAAAATATGACCATTAATTAGTTTTATATTTTGTGAAAAAAGTGGTTTTGTTCATTGTTCCGTACTTCCGTGTTCTAATTTTCTTGTGTGGAACTTTCCCAAAAAGTGAAAGAAATGAGTGTGTACATTACCCCGTGTTCCCATTTTCCTGGTGGGACAATACTATAGTGCCCCGCTCGACACGTTCAAGCGATTTGGCCAGGGGACCAAACTTCCCACTTGCTTGACTCAGTCACCTGACTAACACGTATATATATATATATATACCCGCATCAAATATGCATTAATTAAATATCTCCCAAAACAAAAACAATCACAAGAGATCGAAGAAAAAGAAAATCAAAGAAAAATGCCTAACTCAGTGTTGGTGCTCTTCTCCATTATTGTGGCGTTAGCCACCCAAGGAATCGTGGCCGTCGACTACGGCGTCACCAACACCGCGTCGAACACGGCCGGTGGGGCCCGGTTCGATAGAGATATTGGGGAGCCATTTGCATTGCAAACGATGAACGTAACGACGCCACAAATTTCATATGGAACACTTTCCAGCAAACATCGCCCGATGAAAAGAAAGATACACAGAGAGTGGACTTGTTTATCGACGACATGGTTAGGGATGACTGGGTCGCGTATACTGTGAACGACCAGATTCATTACAGCGCCAGGTACCGAACGAAACGCAAATTCTATAAATAATTAAGCCCTACTTACGTAGATTAATTATCCATGCATGAGTCATAGTATATACTCCCTCCGTCCGTGATGGGACTGATTTTTAGTTGGGAGTAGTGTTTTAAAACGTAGGTGAAGAAGTAAGGATATATATGTCTTTTTAAATAAAAATAGTAAAAATAATTATTTTCATAAATGAGGTGTGATTATTGATAATGAGACAACTCGAAAAAAAAAGTGTGATTATTAATATGGAACAATAGTAGTATATATATATATAGGAGAATTCTACAGTGTATTTTATCATTTTCAATGTACGGTACATTTTATTAAAATGTGTGCACTCGGATGCATAATATAATTTCCCATATTTTTTATATTTTAATTAAATTAAATATTTTCAACTCAAAAATAAATTAAGTACTGGGTATCATACATTTTTATAAAATTAAATAAATAACATTAAATATTTTTAATTTGTTTTGTTAAAAAAATATTTAATATTATAAAATATTAATTATATAACAAAAAATAATTTTAATTAGTAAATAATTTAATGAAAAATAATAATTTTATCAGTATTTTTTAAAAATGAAATAAATTATTTAACGCAATGATTAATTCATTGAAAAGTCTACACTGATTACAATTATTAAAATTAAATAACAAAAATTAAATTTATTTTTTAAAAATAAAATAAATTAGTTAACGCAATGATTAATTCATTGTATTGCGTTGATTACAATTATTAAAATTAAATAACAAAAATTAAATTCAATAAAAACCTAAAATTTACTTTTATCGTTAAAAAAATAAATAATATTTTCAAAAAAATAAAAATAAATAAATATTACAAAAAAATAATTTTAGGATTCAAATAAAATTCGTTCACGTGCTAATAAAAGAAATATAATTGATTTACCATTGTATTAAAAATTTTAACATCATACTATATCATTGTATTTAAAATTCTAAGAGAGTAATATGATGGATTTACTATTGTATTTAAAGTTCTAACATCATACCATTGAATTAAAAATTCTAACCGAGTAACATGTACTCATTCGTTCACGTAAATGAAAAAATATGATTGATTTACAATTGTATTTAAAGTTCTAACAAAGTAACGAATACTCATCAAAGTCTACATAATATGATTGATTTACTATTGTATTTAAAGTTCTAACAAATTAACAAATACTCATAAAAGTCTACATATTGATCAAACTGATTTTATATTTATATATTTAAAAAAAATTAATGTTATTATTCTAGAGATTTTTTCTTCAGTTATTATATAGTTTATCTCATACTATATTATAAGAAATTTTAAAATAATTTTAAAAATAATTTTGTTATCGTATTTATATTCTTATTTTTAATAAGAAAATATGTAATAATAATAGTGAATTGAGTAAATACAAAATTTATAATGATTTTAAAAATAATAAATTAAAATTAAAATATTATACTGTAAAAGTAAAATAATAGAAATAAAATAAAAAATGTGATAATCTGTGTATACAAAATTTATAATGATTTTTAAAATAATAAATTAAAATTAAAATAAAAATATTAGAGTGTAAAAGTAAAATAATAGAAGTAAAACAATAAATGAGATATCCTGTGTTTGCAGGTATACGTTATAGCGTGAACTCTCGTTCAAATCAAAGGTTAATATTAAATATAAATATTATAGGGTCTAGATTTAATATAGGTTGTTGTTTCTTTTGTGTGTTTCTGAATGTGGAGGCTTTGGAAAATATTGAATCACGTTTACACGTTTTCCTTAAAGAATATTTCGACCCTATAACAGCCAAGGTATCACGAAACTTCTTCTAGGATAAGACAATACCGCACTTGTTCTTTGGCGTAGAAACAAGTATACTATAGAATGTTTATTCGCTATACTTCGTTAACACAAAGCTCTTAATTTTCGTGGGTCTTAGAATCTGATTTTCAACACCCTTATATAGGTGTTGAAACACCCCTTTGGATAGTGAAAATACCCTTTCATGAAGGGCTGCACCCTTTGGGAAGAGTTGCACCCTTTAAGAATGGTCACACCTCTTCGAAATCAATTTCTTTAGGTGCCATGCATGCAATTTCGTGGCTGCATATTACAACCATGCAAACCATGAAATTAACATATATTTCATGCTGATTTACACACAATAAATCAACACCAACATTCACTTAACCAAACAATGATCCGTTATCACTTTTATACAACCGTGCACTCCGCACTTCGCCTAAATCATATTGTAGTGCTTTAGGATCATTACCGAAACTTTGTATGAATCCAATTACATTAAATGGACAATGATTTCACTTAAATCATCAACATTCCTCCCCCATTTAAGTGTAATCCTTGAATCACTTATGTTAACAATAACAGCCAGAATTATGCATAAAATGAAAATGTCTTGAAGATTGAATTTTCATCTTAGTGTTATATACAACTTATATATTCGAGAATCAGAGTGTCTTAAAAGATTGAACTCTTCAACCCATCTGAATACATAAAAGATAATACACACATAATTCCAAATACATTCTATAATGATTTCCGATACAAAATTAGGCCTTGTATCCCATCCATTCTTGAGTGTATATAGAGCTTAGCCACGACTCTTGAAGCTGCCACACTTCCCACTCATATAGGTGAATCATTTCTTCGTGCACCTGCAAAATGCACTTTATCAAATGATTCATTAAGAATTAACTTCAACCTTAACATGCAGGTTCAAACACATACCTTTGGGATAATTTCCATGTGTTTCAATCTCAAATATAGGCTTCCCAATTGAATTCTGGTTCTAATACAATTAGAAATGAATTTGGTATCCCATATTTGAAGATTCAAAGAGGCTTCAGACCCATCCCAATCACCGACTTTACTACCAAGTCTTTTGCTAATCCCTTGGTCAAATGATCAGCAAGATTATGTTGTGATCTCACAAAATCTATAGAGATTACTCCTTGAGTGATCAGCTCACGGATCGCGCTATGTCTAACGCCCAAGTGTCTTGACTTGCCATTATAAACATGACTATATGCCTTAGCCAAAGTGGCTGCACTGTCACAATGAATTGAAAACGCCGAAATAGGCTTTGGCCACAAAGGAATTTCATAAACCAAATTCCTTAACCATTCAGCTTCTTTACCAGCTGCCGCAAGTGCTATAAATTCCGATTCCATAGTGGAACTCGTAATACAAGTTTGCTTCTTTGAAGCCCAACTTATAGCACCGCCTCCGAGTAGGAAAACCCAACCAGAAGTAGAGGAATGATCCTCTATATTGGTTATCCAACTCGCATCAGAATACCCTTCTATTACCGAAGGATATCCGACATATGTCAAACCAAAGTCTTTGGTTCCCTTTAAGTATTTTAATACACGCCTAACAGTCTGCCAATGATGCGTGCTAGGATTACTTGTGTATCTACTTAGTTTGCCTACCGCAAATGCAATGTCTGGCCTTGTGCTAGTCATAGCATACATAAGGCACCCAATTACCTTGGAGTATTCCAACTGGGACACAGCAACACCCATATTGGGCATGAGTTTTACACTCGAATCATATGGAGTACTGACCGTAGAATAGTCATCACAATGGAATTTCTTTAACACTTTCTCAATGTAATGAGATTGAGTTAAAATAATGGCATTGTTTTCACGAATGATTTTAATTCCTAAAATCACATCCGCCTCCCCCATATCCTTCATATCGAAGTTTGATGATAAAAATGACTTAGTCAAATCCACTTGTCTTTGGTCAGTACCAAAGATAAGCATATCATCAACATATAGACAAATAATGACTCCTTTACCAAAGTCATCGAATTTGCTATACACACATTTATCCGATTGGTTTAACTTAAAACCATTCGATAAAATTATTTCATCAAATTTCCGATGCCACTGCTTAGGTGCTTGTTTTAATCCATACAAGGATTTAACAAGTTTACATACCTTATGCTCATTACCAGGCATAACGAACCCTTCGGGTTGTTTCATGTAAATTTCCTCCTCTAACTCACCGTTAAGGAATGCTGTTTTTACATCCATTTGATGGATCACTAGATTATGTATTGCAGCCAAGGCTATCAATAATCTAATCGTAGTTATTCGCGCAACAGGAGCATAGGTATCGAAGTAATCAATACCTTCCTTTTGCCTAAAGCCTTGAATGACTAATCGGGCTTTATACTTGTCAATTGAACCATCGACTTTCATCTTTTTCTTAAAGATCCACTTGCATCCTAAT
This sequence comes from Euphrasia confusa, assembly GCA_954870475.1. Lineage (NCBI taxonomy): Eukaryota > Viridiplantae > Streptophyta > Magnoliopsida > Lamiales > Orobanchaceae > Euphrasia > Euphrasia confusa. Next base: position 11,327,632 of record OX940956.1, read on the forward strand.
GGTTTACAACCGTTAGGTAAATCAGCAAGCACCCAAGTGTTGTTTCCCATAATGGAATCCATCTCATCATTGATGGCTTCTTTCCAAAATGCAACATCTTGCGATTTCAAGACTTCCTCGTATGTTTTAGGCTCATCATCAACATGATAGCTATACGAGTATTGAAATCCAACTTCGTCCCTTGATCCTTCAACCAGAAAGGTCTGGAAATCAGGACCGAACGATTTCTTAGTCCTTATCCTCGTGCCTCGACGAGGTTCAAGCGACTCAGGCTCGGGCAAAGTTAATTCTTTGCTTTCAGCCACCTTAGGCACCAGATCCTTGGTCCTAACCATTGATAAAAATCTAGTTTCATCAAATATGGCGTCCCTCGATTCTATGATAGAATGAATCGCTACTGAATCATTCGGCTCAATCACGTAGAATCGATATGCCTTGGAATGCACAGCATATCCAACAAAGATGCAATCAATGCCTCTTTCTCCCAAAGTTTTCCTTTTGGGATCCGGTAGTCTTACGACAGCCCGACAGCCCCAAACCTTAAGATAATTAAGGTTCGGCTTCTTTTTGTACCAAAGTTCGTAGGGGGTAACTTTGTTCCTTTTGTTAGGAACCCTATTTAATAAATAGCAAGCTGTTAACACGGCTTCTCCCCAGAATCCACTATTCAAACCCGAATAGGATAACATGGAATTCACCATTTCCTTTAGTACACGGTTCTTCCTTTCGGATATACCGTTTTGTTGAGGAGTATAGGGCGCAGTTATTTCATGAATAATACCACATGATTCAAACAAAACAGGATCATAATATTCACCTCCCCTATCGGTTCTCAACTTTTTAATCATGCACTCTTGTTGTAGTTCAACTTCAGTTTTAAATACTTTAAACTTTTCTAGCGCTTCATCTTTAGTACTTAGCAGAAATACATAGCAAAATCTAGAATAATCATCTATGAAAGTTACTAAGTATTTCTTATTCCCCAACGAAGGTGTAGCATGGAAATCACATAAGTCGCTATGCACAAGTTCAAGCATACAAGATTCACGTTGAACATCTTTAAAAGGCTGCCTAACGATTTTAGTTAGCATGCATGTATTACACTTATCTTCTTCTATGTTCATAGCAGGGATTAATTCAAGTTTGGACATATCAATCATGCGCTTATAATGAACATGTCCTAGTCTAGCATGCCACAATAATGAATCATTCACTTTAGAAGAAACCATAAGAACAGAATCATCAACTTTATTCATAATATTAAGCATAAACATCCCGTTACATTGGTATCCAAAACCGACAAATACACCATTCTTAGTCAATACATATTTATTAGATTCGTATACTTGTTTATATCCATACTTGGATAAAACACTACCGGATACAAGATTTTTCCTTATTCCAGGTACATGTAATACATCTAATAATACTAAGGACTTTCCGGAACTGAATTCCAACAACACTTCGCCGCGACCAAGAATAGGGGCTGTTGACTCGTTTCCCATGTAAAGCACTGATCCATCTACAACTGGTTCATACTTTTGAAACCAATGACGATCCTTGCAAACATGCTTAGTAGCACCCGAGTCAATCCACCATGCCACCGAATCATCCTGCACATAAAATGCTTCAGAAACTATAGGGACATAATTTAAATTTACATCAAAATTATGTATAGTAGTCTCACCTTGATTGGTGTCCGGACCCTGGTTATTAGACCTTTGTCCCGAGCGATTATTCATCGTTCCCTTTTTATTCTTGTTCGCACGACAATCACTTTTAAAGTGACCCGTTTTTCCGCATATCCAGCAAGCGCCCTTAGGCTTCTTACTCCCAGCATTGTTGCCGTTGTTGTTGTTGTAGGGACGCTTTGTCCCTCGGTTCTTATACGAACTCTCCCCTGCTTCCATCATATTGATAGTTGCAGACCTTATCGGTTCCTTGTCCTTGGGTTTTTCACCCTCTTGCGCCCTTAGAGATTCCTCTATGCGCAAGTGACTACCGAGTTGTACTAAAGACAACTCTTCCTTTTTATGTTTCAAGGTGTGTTTGAAGTCTTTCCACGACGGCGGTAATTTGTCTATAATACTAGACACCGAGATGGACTCGTCCATCTTCATATTATGTTGGGTAAATTGACCCAATATCCGGAGCAATTCATTATATTGCTCCATTACCGGCCTTCCGTCGCACATCTTGTAATTCATAAAATTACCAACTAGGAACTTCTTACTAGAAGCGTCCTCGTCAATGTACTTGGATTCAAGGCTATCCCAAAGGGCCTTAGCAGACTCCACATTTTGATAGATATCGAAGAGAGAGTCAGACATACCGTTTAATATATGCCCACGACATATATAGTCGTCATTTTCCCATTTGCAGCGTTTCCGAGTTTCCTCCGGCGATTCGTTGTCTGCTGCTTCTGGTTGTGGAGTACTTAGAACGTACACCACCTTCAACGTTGTTAGCAAGAAATGCATCTTCTTTTGCCACCTTCGAAAGTCTACGCCTTCGAACTTCTCCAATTTTCCGATTTTGCTGTTCATCTCACGAACCGACTCCATCGTTCAGAATAGTAAATATTCTTTAAGATTGTTGTTTCTTTTGTGTGTTTCTGAATGTGGAGGCTTTGGAAAATATTGAATCACGTTTACACGTTTTCCTTAAAGAATATTTCGACCCTATAACAGCCAAGGTATCACGAAACTTCTTCTAGGATAAGACAATACCGCACTTGTTCTTTGGCGTAGAAACAAGTATACTATAGAATGTTTATTCGCTATACTTCGTTAACACAAAGCTCTTAATTTTCGTGGGTCTTAGAATCTGATTTTCAACACCCTTATATAGGTGTTGAAACACCCCTTTGGATAGTGAAAATACCCTTTCATGAAGGGCTGCACCCTTTGGGAAGAGTTGCACCCTTTAAGAATGGTCACACCTCTTCGAAATCAATTTCTTTAGGTGCCATGCATGCAATTTCGTGGCTGCATATTACAACCATGCAAACCATGAAATTAACATATATTTCATGCTGATTTACACACAATAAATCAACACCAACATTCACTTAACCAAACAATGATCCGTTATCACTTTTATACAACCGTGCACTCCGCACTTCGCCTAAATCATATTGTAGTGCTTTAGGATCATTACCGAAACTTTGTATGAATCCAATTACATTAAATGGACAATGATTTCACTTAAATCATCAACATAGGTACGGTACATTAACTGCACTGTAGAACTACCCTATATATATATATATATATATATATATATATATATATATATATATATATATATATATATATATATATATATATATATATATATATATATATATATATATATATATTGTCAAAGTTGGGTCAATAACACTTTAGAAAGCCTTTTAAGGGGCCTTTTAAGGTGTTATTGGCCTAACTTTGACATTGTATCAGAGCAAGCCCAACACGATGTGGGGCCCCGGTCGATTGAATTTCCGACTGTGGGCACCCCTGCCGATGAAATTTCCGGCTTACTCGTGAGGGGGCGTGTTAAGTATCTAACATCGGTTGGCAAAAGGTCCTAAAACTCACATATATATTGGTCAATCTTAACACCTTAATAAGGTCTTTTAAGGTGTTATTGACCCAACTTTGACATATATAATTATTGGATTTTGGAACGTTGATCAGGAAAATTGAAAGCGAGCAAGGGGACGTGAAGAATGGTTTTGCTGGCGTGTTGTACCACGAGATGGCCCACGTGTGGCAATGGGTCAGACACCGGGCGGGCTGATCGAGGGGATTGCCGATTTCGTGAGGTTGAAGGCTGATTATGCGCCGAGCCATTGGGTGGGGCCCGGTCAAGGGGAAAGGTGGGACCAGGGATATGATGTCACGGCCAGGTTCTTGGATTATTGTGACGGTCTAAGGAATGGTTTTGTTGCCGAGTTGAACAAAAAGATGAGAGATAGTTATAGCGCCGATTACTTTGTGGATTTGCTTGGGAAGACGGTCGATCAGCTGTGGGCCGAGTATAAAGCTGCGTATGGTAATGCTTAGTACTGATCGATCGAAAAACATTATGTGTACGTGCTTATAGTTATTGAGTAATAATTTGCCAATGGTATGTATCAATATGTGTGTCGTGTGTCTGATTACTATATAATAAAGAGTTCGTATGATTGTTTATTTAATATTTTGCGTTGATGAATAAGACGTACGTACTAGGATATTTGGACCAATTAAACTTAACATGAAGCTAGATTCTTGCTCAACTGATTTGGACCAAACTTAATTTGGTGGAACTTGATACGATATATACTGTATATATGACAAACACAATGAAGTCAGGGGAATTAAAAATAAAAGAAAGATTGAAAGGCTAAGGGGTTCTTGAAATGCATCTGTGCACCTCTCTATTAGAAGATGTGATGACTAAGTACATTAATTAGGCATACAGAAGAAAAATGAGGATCACCTCTCTATTAGAAAATGTGATGAAATTTTATTTTTTTTCATTTTATTTTAATTTTTATTTAAAATTATCTATTTGTTCATTATTCTATTTATTGAATCGTTATTTTCAAAGATTTTGCTATATTTCTTCACTGTACTCACTTTAATATGTTCATTTTGGGATACTATCATTCTAACTCTCTTCATTGTGTTTGAATACAAATTAAGATTTATCAACTTTTATATATTATTTTAAAATTAACTTTATAATATTGTAACTCTTTATTAAACACATTCAATACTATTAAACCCACTAATTATTAAACTATCCAAAAATTCATTAAAATAATTTTAAAGAATGAATAGTAAATTAATAAACATACAGGTCATGCAACAAAAAATCTTAACGATTCATACAAACAAATTTCTGATAAATCAATATAACAATTAGTCAATTACATATATAAAGTACAACCAAGTGACGTAGACAGAAATTTTAATCAGAGGGTGCTAATTTGAAAACAAAATAATCTCTCTATTTCATAAATATAATTTTTTTTATATTAAGAAAAATGTTATTTTTTTTATTATTGGTTATAAATGTATTTTTAAGTTAAAAAATAAAATAATTGTAAGTAAATTTAAAAAAAGTAAAAGTAAAATTTTATATTAAAATAAAAAAATAATAATAATTGTGAAAAACTAGGCAATTGTATTAGTATTAATATTCTTTTTTTGTAAAGCGTGATAAATTAGTACAGTATGTAGCGTTAATAATAGTATATTTTAATTTTTTTTGTGACGTGTTAATTTTTTTTAAACATTAGTACAGTATGTGACGTTAATAATAAGTATATTTTAATTTTTTTTAAACGTAATATTTTTGAAGTAATATTTTATCAATAAATAGTTAATTATCTTATTTTCTTTAATAATATTTTTGAAGTAATATTTTATTAATAAATAGTTAATTATCTTATTTTTTTAATAAGGTATATCAATATTTCAATAAAATTTCAATTAAATTTTAATTATTTTTAGATATATTATAATTAATTACTTTAATATATAAAAATTAAAGTATAAAATTCATTTAAAAAAAAAATGAGGGTGTGATCGCACCCCTTCGGGACCAAGTCCCTACGTCCCTGAGTACAACATTCTAATCTACGAAAAAAATCGTACACCAATATTTGTAAAACATTTACATCTCCCGTTGCAATATTATGAATATAACAATTACATAAAGTGCAACATTCTAATCTAAATAAAAAAATCATTTAACCAAAATTTGTAAGAGCAACTCTAGTGGTAGTTTCAACATTTGGGTGAGGATTAGACCACTTTTTTCTACTTTTACCTAAAAAAATTTCTACTTCATCCAACTGTTCTACTCACCAAATAAATTTTATAAGTTACACCACTTATTTATTTTTTATTTTTTATTTATTATTTATATTTAAATAATAATAATAATAGTAAAAGTTAAAATAAAAGATTTTTAGATGAAAAAAAATAAATAATTAATATTTCATATAAAATAGAATTATAATTTATATTTCTAAATTTATATTTTTAATTAATTTTTATATAAAATACGAATTATAATTTATAAAAATAATCACGGATATATTTATTTTAAAATTTTAACTATTTCAAAATTTTAATTTTTAATTAAATTTTATATAAAATAAAAAATAATTTTTAACGCTAAAAATTTAAGTATTTCAAAATTCTTATTTTAATTTAATTTTTGTATAAATAATTTTTAACGCTAAAAATTTAACTATTTGAAAATTCTTATTTTGTATTAATTTTTATATAAAATAGAATAATTTGTTAAAATACAAAATAAGTTAAAATTTAATTAATTTCAAAATTCTTATTTTTAAATAATTTTTATATAAAATAAATAATAATCTTATGTTAAAAATTACAACGGCAATATTAATTTTGTTAATTAATAATAGTAAATAATAATAATAATATAATTTATCTCTATTCGGTAGAATTTATTCTACCCAAAATTTTTTAGGAACTTCTAACTTTAATACGTTTCTTTACAATGAAGAGAGTACTGCTGTAACTAGTTAATATCAAAATATGTAAAGTTAGGTGAAAAAAAAATATTGTTTGGCAGAATGTAACAATAATCATTTATGAATGAAACTATATGAAATATATGAAAGTACCATCTCTTTCCTTTGAAAATGTCTCAAATTTTGTCAGAGAAATTAACTAAAAAATACCATATTTTATCTGTGAGTTGTAACTTCATTTGTAAAAAATAAAAAATAAAAAGTACGACACTTTTAAATTGATAAGAAAAAGGATAAGACATTTGATTTGATTCGGAGAGAATAATATATTTTCAACATATCAATTAAGGCCAAACGTACGAGATGGGCCTATGTATTAGGTACTAGTGCTGTAGCAAACAGTGCGATTAATGCACGCATAAGTATCAAACTTTTGTTCAAATAAATCAACCACCGTTCCCCCACAACATATACTCTAACCAACCGTTCTGCACGGATTAAATTTCAAATTACTAAATCAATTAACGTTATATATACATGCAATTCTCATACAATTCATACCACACACACCCAACATGGAAATCACTTTAAGTTTGATTGCATGCACCACTACCATTTTAGGGTTACTCCTATATTCTCTCCTTGTAAGATGGCCCCAAACGAGCACAAAGATACGACGAAGACGATTACCTCCCGGGCCGAGGCCATGGCCAATAGTCGGCAATCTCCCGCATCTAGGCCCGAAGCCCCATCAATCCATTGCGGCATTAGCCCGTGTGCATGGGCCCCTAATGCTTCTCAAGATGGGGTTCGTGCATGTTGTCGTGGCTTCTTCCGCAAGCGTCGCAGAGCAGTTCTTGAAGGTCCACGATGCCAATTTCTCGAGCCGGCCTCCAAACTCTGGTGCTAAGCATATTGCCTACAACTACCAAGACATGGTTTTCGCACCCTATGGTCCCCGGTGGCGATTGCTTCGGAAAATTTGCAACCTCCATCTATTCTCCACTAAGGTCCTCGATAACTTTGGGCACGTTAGGCAGGTTGTTACTTGATCACTATTTCTTCTTTTATATTTTGTGTTATTGTTAGATATCTCCATCTATTGAAAATAGATACTAAAACTCTGTTGTTTTAAACATAATTTTAGTCTATTTCAGTTCAAATCGTTTTAGTTCAGTTCATTTCAGATCCGTAATATTTAGATGTATGTGTCGATTTTCATAGGAAGAAGTGGGGCTCCTCACCCGTGCTTTGGCGAGTGCGGGACAAGTCCCGGTGAGTATGGGCAACGTGATAAGTGTTTGCGTCACGAATGCTTTGTCTCGTTCGATGTTAGGGAGACGGGTGGTCGGGTATGGACGTGGGACCGGAGGAGATGAGAAGGCGGAGGAGTTGAAGTCAATGGTTGATGAATTGATGGTATTAGCGGGAGTGTTCAACATTGGTGATTATCTCCCACCCCTCGACTTCTTGGATATGCACGGAGTGGCCGCAAAGATGAAGAAACTCCACGTGCGTTTCGACGCGTACGTGACGAGGATCATAGAGGAACACGTCGTGAATGACTCGAATCGGAAGGAAGGTGATCATGTGGACTTATTGAGCAAACTCTTGACCTTGAAAGATGTCGATGATAGTAAAGGAGGGAAGCTCACACACACCGAAATCAAAGCGCTTCTTTTGGTAAGTATATAAAATATTCACTCTGTCTCTGACTAATGGTCTTAGGTTCTTTTTAAATTACAAAGGACTTAGGACCCATTAGTACAGGATTATATTATTAATATTTGAATATAATTTAATAAATTAGGTATCACTTAATAAATTAGTTTGGACTGACTTTACAATGTATGTACCACCATATAGAACATGTTCGCTGCCGGAACAGATACAACAACCGTGACGGTGGAATGGCTCATAGCGGAACTCATCCGAAAACCGGAAATATTGGCAAAGGCGCAACAAGAGCTCGACTCGATAGTCGGTAAAGATCGTCCCGTGATGGAATCCGACGTCCCACAACTGACATATCTCCAAGCCGTGATTAAGGAAAACTATCGTCTCCATCCGGCCACCCCACTTAATCTACCAAGAATCTCACAAGAAGATTGTGAGGTCAATGGATTCTTCATTCAAAAGGGTTCAACGCTTCTTGTCAATATTTGGGCCATTGGTCGTGATCCAAATATATGGGCTGACCCACTTGAGTTTCGGCCCGAAAGGTTCTTGATTGGTGGAGAAAGACCCAATGCTAATGTTAAAGGAAATGATTTTGGGATTATACCTTTCGGCGCGGGCCGAAGAATTTGTGTGGGAATGGGCTTGGGTATTCGTATGGTCCAGCTATTGACGGCAACTCTGATCCATGCTTTTGATTTCGAATTGGGTAATGGACAGTCGGCCCAAACTCTAGATATGGAGGAATCGTATGGGATTATGTTACAACGGGCCCAACAGTTAATGGTGCACCCAAGGCCCAGGTTGGCATCTCATGTTTATGAAGCACGCACATGAAGATTTATTTGGTGGCATATAATTAAATAATTATGTCTTGAAATAAAAAGAGATTATTTCTCATCATATCTTTTAATATAATATTATGTAATGATTCAGTATTTAAATTTGTGTGTAATGCGTTATTAATTATTATATTCATATTTTTATAGATTTTAAATTTTGAAAGTCTTTCTTTGTTTATGAGAAAAATATTAAGAAATCAGGGGAGTTAAAAAGTGTTTGTAGTGAGGGTTTGAACCCAAATTCACAAAATCAATTTAATAGTAAAAAGTGTTTGTAGTGAGAGTTTGAAACTAAATTCACAAAATCAATTTAATAATTTTGAATAATAAAATTTGAGCATTTATGTGTAAAAATTGTGTTTAACATACAAATTGAATAAAATATTAATGAATGTAAGGACTATAAACTTTGATCATATAATATATGTTATTGATTTTGATAAATATTTTAAGTCATCTTTATTGATTTTAATATATAAAAACATTATTAATATATATTTTTTTATTATATATTAATCATTTATTCCTATATAAAATTATAATTTTTTAAGACGGGACTTTAAAAAGGTACGACTTATGACAATGTGGAGTTTATTCCTATTTATAACTATTCCCAAGATAGACTTGAATTTTTAATTACTATAAAGAGTTTATTTCTATATAGAGTATTACTATATAGAGTTTCTATGTACTAGTAAAACCTCTATAAATTAATACTCTATAAATTAATAACATCTCTAATATAATAAAAATGTCTGGTCCCGACTCGAGCCTTTGAAAAAAATGATCCAATTCGATAAGATAATATAATAATAATTTTTTTAAAAAAAACCTTTATAAGTATTAGGTTCCATCAAAACTCTAAATTAATAATTTGTAAATATTACAATTATAAATATTATGGTAATTTGCTAAAATATGAATCTATTGTTACTTGATTTTTCTTAAAATTTAAATCTAATTGAATTTCATCTCTCATTTTTTTAATTGCCGTCAATAGTTCTGTTGTCGAGTTGTCTAGCTGCAACAAAAAAATTTGAAGAGTTGTTGTCGCTCTCAAAGCCTCCTTTCTTGGTACCGGTTCCAACGGCATTGAATCATCTTCATTTTCATCATTAGTAGTATCTTCTCTTATATCATCAACAATTTCCTCTAAACTTTGAATCATCGAACATTCATCATTTTCTCCTGGATAGTCCATCAATTTTTTGACGTCCATCTCATTGCGATAATCAATATCATTAATCATAGCCCGAAGCTCATTCAGGCTTCCTTCAAAGATTGTCTCACTTGAGTCGATTGAGAATTCTTCATTTGAACGGATTTTGCAGTGCCGAAAGCAATTTGCTATTGACACTTGAGAAACATTGATTGTCCAAGCGGAGACTGCAAAATTGATAGCATCTAAAAATTAATCTTTTTATAATTAGTCAGCCTTAAATTTTGAGATTAAAACATTAATCTCAAAATCGATTAAATACATTGTACTTAAATTTACAGAATTTTAAGCATTTCTCTTTTAATTAATAAAATATTAATTTATCGATATATTAATACCTCTTTAAATTGATAAAATTTCTCGATCCCGAGAGTATTAATTTATAGAGGTTTTACTGTAACTCTTTTGTACTTTTGTATCGCTGGAGTATTTTTTGTTATGAAGATCTCTTTTTTTAGTGACCCACAAAGATGATGGCAAAATTCCAAAGTCTATATCTGTTAGAAACCGCTTCACCTAAAAGCTTTTTTTAGTGACCCACAAAGATGATGGCAAAATTCCAAAGTCTATATCTGTTAGAAACCGCTTCACCTAAAAGCTCGAACTGTTAGAGAAGTTGGGCAACTAGACATTTATAGTGGGCCGAATACAGTCTCCAATACTCCCCCTCACTTGTGGGCCGATTTCAACCTCAGGGGAAGGCCCAACAAGTGGATAATTAATTCGGGTGGAGTCGCACATGGCGGGAGTCGAACCCAGGACCTGCCACAAGGCTAGGCTCTGATACCATGTTAGAAACCGCTTCACCTAAAAGCTCGAACTGTTAGAGAAGTTGGACTTCTTTACACTTATATTAATGGGCCGAATATATTCTCCAATAGAGCCTTGGGATAACCCGAGGTCCTGGGTTCGACTCCCGCCAGTGGCGACTCCACCCGATTTAATTATCCACTTGTTGGGCCTCCCCAAAGAGGTTGAAATTGGCCCACAAGTGAGGGGGAGTATTGGAGAATATATTCGGCCCATTAATATAAGTGTAAAGAAGTCCAACTTCTCTACCAGTTCGAGCTTTTAGGTGAAGCGGTTTCTAACAATATCTCTCAATATTATATATAGCTAATGGGACAAATAGAGATGAATAATCTTGGAGGAAAAATGTACAAAACTTATATAAATTGATCAGAATATAAGAAATGATATTAATTTGTGCAATACCAAGTCCAATAGATGATCTCTTAATATTTAACTAATGAATTGATTTAACCAGAAAAAAATTGAAATCCACGTCATAAGGAGTACATGATTTTGAAACCCATTTTGTATAGCATATTATAGAACACGGAAGAAGTCATTTGGAGTCACAATAAAATTAGTGTGTTCAATGTCTGTGAGGCGGGTGGTCGACTGTGGTTCTGGCATTGGAAATGCAAATACGAAAGAGTTGAAGATGATGGTGAACCAATAGATGGTATATATTGCCCGGAGTATTGTTCAACACAACATCGGTACGTGTCCAGGCCCGTTCTTGACATTTTAAGGGCCCTAGGCAAAATATTTAAATTTGGGCCCTCAAATTTAATTATATATATTTATATTACAATTTTTTTAATTATTAAAAAAATTAAAAAGTATTATAGATTTGTTACTCTTATTCAAAAAGAACTACCTAATTTGTTAAGAATACAATATATTTTAATAAGAAAAATATTATTTTTTGAAAAATTTACTACTACTTTTAAGTAAGAAATAACAATTCTAAGTAAGTAAGATTTTTTATTAAAATTTTATTCGGTACAAAATAAGTTAATAAAATTATTTGGTATAAAATAATAATTTTAAGTTTTTTTTTTTGTTTTTTTCTACTCTATTTTTTAATTTTTTTTATCAAATTGAAAACCGTTTGAAAAAATAAACTTGATTTTTTTAAAGATTGAATAAAAAAGTTTGAGATTTAGTTTGAAAAAATAAACTTGATTTTTTTTAAAGACTGAATAAAAAAGTTTGAAATTTTTGTGGAAACGCTGTTTGGATTTTAATATAATAATTAAAATTAAATGTTATAATAGTATTAAATACAAGTAGTACATATTGTAGAATGCGGATTACAAAATGTTTTTCTAAAAACTGAAAAAAAGACGGTTGAGATTTTTGTGGAAAAGCGGTTTGTATTTAAATACAATAATAATTAATTAAATGTTATAATAGTATTAAATATTGCAGAATGCAGATTAAATAACGTAGCCGCTAAAAAATTGATTTTTTTAATATATATATATATATATATATATATATATATATATATTTATATTTATAATCAATATGGGCCCCTAAAATGTATGGGCCCTGGGCGGTTGCACCCTGGGCCTATGCCCAGGGCCGGGCCTGTACGTGTCACGTGTGTTTTGACGCTTATGTGACTTCAATCATCGAGGACCACAGGATCAAGGGCTGTGAATGATAGCTAAATGTGAGATGATAGTGAGAGAAGGCCTAAATATTAATTAGGTACTAGTATAATACTACTATAATAGTACTAGTAGTTGCTAGAATAGTACTAGTTATTTAATCATCAAGTTGCTATAATTTTAATATAACACGCCCAAACACCACACAATTGAATTCCAATTGAATTGGAATTAATAAAATAAAATTAATTTGTTTATAATAACAATTATAATTATTACATATTTTATTAAATATTTTTTACAAATTATGAATAATATTTTAGTATAAATTGAATTGTTTTATTTATTTTTTTATTTTTTTTTAAATTTTAAATATAATGTTTTTTTTTTTTTTTTTGGTCTATGTCAATTGCGTGTCTTGGGATTCGAACTAAGGACCTCAAGTCCTCAATTCAAGTGCTCAACCAACTGAGCTAACAACCCTCGACTAAATATAATGTTGTTGAATGGAAAATTGATTTTTTTTTTCAAAAATGAATTATTTTTGGATTAATGAATAATGAAATTAAAAAAAAACATCACTCAGAATAAAATAACAAATTATACATTAATCAAAACTTACGATATTGAATGTGACTAATAAAAATATATGGAATATATTTGTGCTAAAGAAAAATTAAATCGATAATTTAAATTGTGTATTCAAAATATATTTGATATTTTTTTTTGAACAATGGATAAATAGTCTATAGTATATGGTTACAATTTGTGTTCAAATTATGGATTGATAGCACAAAGTTAGTTATTGAGTACACTTTTGGATGTATAACCATTTGCCATTGGAAAAATACATTTTTCCAATAGCACAAAGTTAGTGTACTCTAATGAATAACTAAGTTTGCCCAGTTGTCTCGTTAATAATCATTGAGAAAATGTATTATTTGGATGTGCATTTTTTATAGACGAGACGACTACTTTATTTATGTGATTATTTGAAACATTTTTAGAATTAATGGACAATCAACTCCCAAAGACCATTTTTACTGATCAATGTCAAGCAATGGCAAATGGCATTAGAGTCGTTTTTCCTAAGACTTGTCATCGTTTATGCTTGTGGCATATATCTTTGAATGCCACGAAAGATATAGCTAGCTACTTGGGAATTTCCAAATTTAAGAAAATGATCAATAAGTGTCTTTATGGTTGTGAGACAATTCAGGAATTTCAGTCTGCATGGAATAAGTTACTTGTAACATTTAATGCTACGGAGAATTCTTGGTTAAAGAAACATTATATATTACGGGGAAAATGGTTTGCAGATTTCAACTTAGATAGTTTTTCTGCTAGAATTCAATCGTCACAAAGAAGTGAGAGCACCAATAGTGTATTCACTCATATGTCTGCTACAAGAATGAGACTTATTAAATTTGTGCATCACTATGATAAGCAAGTAGAAGCGACAAGATCAAGTGAAGTAGAAGAGACGTTTCGTTGCAAAAATGGTGTACCTTCTTCTGCAAAGAAGAGTACTAAACTACTGAATCATGCAGGTAATTTTTTATTTTTGTTTGTCGTATGCTCATGAATTTATCTTCCATTTCTTTCCCTTTATGACCACTGACTATCTAAAATTAATTAATATTTTCACCTTGTATTGAGAGATATAATTTCTTTTATTATTCTTGCATTTTTTTTATGAAATTGCTAAAATAATGTATCGTGCAGGTACAATTTATTCAAGAAAAATTTACAATTTATTTGCTTGTAAGCTTAGCTTTAGCATCGCATTCAAGATGGATGGAGTTGAAACTAATGATCCGATTCATAAATATGAACTGAGCCAAGAAGATCGCAATATGATTTATGTTGTGATGTTGAACACTCTAGATGACACTATCACATGTAGCTGCAAGATGTTTGAATCCATGGGCTTATTGTGTCGCCATGCTCTAAGGATATTAAATATGAGGAATATTACAAAGATACCACCAAAATATATACTTAACAGTTGGAAGAAGGATGCGAAATCAGAAATCGTGACACAAGAACATGAAGCATTGTTGCAACAAACAGATAGATCGTCAATTATGTTGCGTCGAAATAATATGGTCCGAAAAGCTTATGATAAATTGAGTATGACTGCAATGACAGAGAAGGGTAGCAGCATGGCAATGCAAATAGAATTTATTGAAAATGATGATAAAGATAAAAAGGGAGATGATCTCAAAGAAGACGAAGAGGCTTTGAATAATGTTGTTGTTCCAGACGATGGTGAAGATGAAAGTGGTCCCTCGGTTAACGAGACACCAATTTTGGATTCCCCGTGTGCAAGAACAAAAGAAATGAGTACTGAAAGGTATTAATTTTCAGTGGAAAAATTAAAAAAAAAATACATCAAATGCGAGAAAACAAAAATTGAAGGTTACAAAAGATTTGGTCTCATCTGGCAAACGCAAATATAATAGTGAGAAAAAACAAAAAGAGAAAGCGTTAAACGATCCGATCTCATCGAGTAAAAAGATTAATTTATATTATCGTTGTTTTTTCACTATTTTTAGTTGGCCAGTAATACAATTGTTTTATTAATGTATTCTTAGGTCTTGAACTCACATTCATCATTTTATGCACAACATAATTCAAGTTCTTCACATTCATTCCTTTTTTCAAAAAATACAAACATTATACAGGTTTCTCTTCCCATACAATATGATCAAAGTTCATTTAACATATATCAACCAAAATTTTCTTTTACAAGCATGCTTATGAATCAAGTAAGTATTTATCTCACTTTTGAATCTATTTCTTTTTTAAAAAATTTTACAATTTCAAATTTCAATTGTATATGATGACAGCATATATCTAGAAGCACATACACACTGAACAATTCACCTGCAAGCAATTATTCACAGAATCATATCTCTACAAGCACCTATGCACCAATTCATCCATTCAAATTGTATCCTCAAGCAAGCCCAGAGTTGCATTCAATGATTGATGAGCTGCAACAGAGTTCAAAAGATGCAGCAAACTAACAATAGAACTTAAGTTTTGCAAATTTATGAATGAAAACTATGATGAATGTAAACAACTCATTTTGTGAATGATTTTTAAGAATCATACATAATTCACGAATCTTGACTCAAATAATTAGGATTTCACAACTCAGAACTGTTATTCATTTTCAACCTCAACATTTACATACTTACAAATGAAAATTACTCAGCATAGCGTTTTTCTATAGCGTTTTTTCGTAAATAAATGACAAAGCTAAAATAAATGATTGATATCAAAACACCAACAAGAACACCAAATTCATGTTGTACGGCGTCACAAATGCTACAATATTTTCTCTTGTTTTTGCTCGCTTCAAATGCACCCCAAAAGTAACAGTAGCAAAAATTATTATTGACAACTTTTCCTCATGGTTTTGCTCAGTTCAAATCCATCCCAAGAGTACATCTGTACATGTAGCAAAAATTATTATTGACAACATTTCCTCTTGTTTTTTATCACTTCAAATCTATCCCAAAAGTACCAGTAGAAAAAATTATTGTTGACAATTTTTCCTCTTATTTTTTGTCACTTCAAATCCATCCCAAGAGCATGTAGTAAAAAGTATTTTTGACAACAATTTCTGTTGTTTTTGCTCACTTCAAATTCATCCCAAGAGTACCTGTAGCAAAAACTATTATTGAGGAAATGAATTTTACAACAATAATTTGAATTTTAAAAATAGTTCTCTCTTTTCTGAGATTCTTAATAATCAATAATCAAAGTAGATGTTGCCCCTTATGTTTAGCTTTAAGAAACTCAGATTTTTCTTTTCTCCCGACATCATACTTTCAATCTAAATTGAAATTTATTACATTAAATTCCCCCCCAAAAAAGCCACAATCAAATCAATAAGAAAGTGAGATATATTGAATCTAGTGATTGGCATCAATTGCATGGTCTCCAATGAATAAACCTCCAATTTATCTTATGAAATTTCCAAAAAAAATTGTGCCCAACAAATTTATGGGAGTTTAATAGAGAAAAGAGTCACGACGACTCATTTGTCAAATTTGCCGATTTTCTTCGGTTTGCTGGGCTTGTTTACCTTATGCTCTCTTTCCTTCGTTTTGTATGAAAATGGGTTTTTGAGTTCTTTTGGTTTAATAGATGAAAAAAGAGGTGATTTAATTTTTTGTTAATTGTTTAACGGAGGAAGAAAGAACCGTTAAATATATTAAGAAGTCACCTTTTTTTTATGCTCACATGTCGCGTGCTCATAGGTTGGGTACAATAAATCATCAAATGATATGGTGTACTGGATACATGTAATAATTCCTCTAAGAAGTCTCACATTTTTTTATGCCCACATGTCGCGTGCTTATAGGTTGGGTACAACAAATCATCAAATGACACGGCGTACCGAGTACATATAATAATTCTCCCTTTCCTGAAATGCTATATGCACATTAACGGATTCGGATGGGATGTTGTTTTTTTTTTAATTATTTAAATAAAAACATGTTTTTCGATAAAATTAATTAAAATTGATATTTACAAAACGTAAATATTTTTACATTTTTTAAATCTACAAAATGCGGACGTAATATAAAAATCAATTTTAAATATCAATTAAGTTATGCGTTTCTACTTACTCGTACACGAATTAAATTCGTCCCGAATTTCAAAAATACAAAATTTTTAGTTTCTGAAAATTGCAAAATAAATATAAACAATATTACGATACTTTTAAAGTATAAAATTGTCATTGAATATCATATATGATCTATTCATATAGGACAAAATTTTTAATTATTTAAATAAATAAATAAACTACTACCAAACAAATTTATTTTGCATATAAAATATATATATCATTTCAGTTTTCTAATTAAAGACCCCTTTTTTTTGGTATTTTACAATATTGGTCATTTTGTTATTAAAAAAATAAAAAATACTATTCAGCCCCTACTAATATTTGTGTATATAATATATAATTGCATATATCATACCCCTCCTAATACATTTTTCTGGCTCCCCCAGCATACCGAACATGGAAATCACTTTAAGTTTGATTGCATGAGGCACTATCATTTTAGGGTTACTCGTATATTATGAACATTGACTATGTGAGTCCAACTTGAATGAACTTTTTCCGAGCTTTAGTGTAAGATGAATCTTGAAACGAAAAATCAGTATACGAATTACTACATTAATTATTTCGGTTAGGAGACAACACTAATAGCCCCTTGGCTCGATTACAACTTCACTTAGCAACACCAGAAAAGCCACACTATACCAAAAAGTGCCTCCCCAAGACAAAATCCCCTTTCCTCTATTTTTCTAAATGAAACCAATATCAATTTTCTTGTCTTTTTCTTTTTTCGCTCGTTTACACAAGATTGTCTTGGGTCGTCGGTTGCTGATTGAGGAGCTGTTGGGTGTGTCTATAGTATATGACCGAAATACATATTCATGACATGTCTCGATGGGTTAAAGCCACTCAGAATTACTGCACACAAGGATAAACTTCAACAATATTTTCTTGTGTACTATAAATTAAAATAGAGTTACAGCATTGTGTTGAAATACTTACATATAGGGGATAGAACAAGCACAACACCAATTGGATATAGGAACAATGTGGTCCTCTCCAAGAAGGGTAATACTGCATCAAAGGAGCAAGATCGATTAGGTATTGTTAATAACAAGTGTATTACAGAAAACCATTATTTAAAGGGGGCATATATCTAGAATTAGGTCTCAGGAGATAAGGAGCTTGAATGATTCAATATGTCGATTTTTTGCCAGTTAACTTCTACACCCAACAGTATAATACTAAGAAAGTGTACAGCCTTCCTAAAGTGACTACATATTTATTTTTAAAAATCATTTGAGCACACTATTTAGAGCAATATCTTGTTTAGGCAGAAACAACACACTATGTTTCCATTTAAAAGCCACCTGAGAGTAATAATATGCTTGTCAAATCACGCTACGAACCTATGTCACAATCCCATCAATCACACAGAGTCAATCTTGGTGTAGCAACTAATTCATCGGGCTACTGTTATATATATAGAAAAATGGATCTCATTTGAAAACCAATTCAATGAAGTTTTAGAGCCTCACCATGATCGAATAGATAAATAAATAACATCAATTAAATCTTAGCTCACCGTCGTAACCTAAGTAATTTAGGTAGTGATAGTAGGTACTAGCAACCATAAACAGCAAATTTGATAAGAGTACAGGTACAAAACCATGGGCCACCAGAAGAGGTGATATGAAAAAATGAACCACTGCCAGAAATTAAAACAAATATATTAGTAGCTATAAATCAGATTTGAAAAAATGAACCACTGCCAAAAAATGAACCCACTAAGACACATTTTCAATTTCGCTTACCATAAAGCAGCACAAACAGAGGGAAGAAAGAGTTGCAGTGTACATCAAAGGCATACAACCTTGAAAATGGGTTAAAGGTAACAAAAAAACTGTCAGCAAATTTTGCTTTTAATATAAACAAAATTGCAACGAATATCGATATGAACCAAATGGATAAAAAATTACCATTCGACTCGTTGCTCCACCACATGACTATTTAGAGCTTCTTCACGAAGATAATTGTTGGTGAAGAACCTAGAAAAATAAACACATTAATAATTTTCAAGCACAGCCATGACATCTATAAGGGAGCAAATTGATTGAGCAATTTTCATATACTTCTCTGTCCTTACCAGCAACAAGTAGCTAAAATTGCACCTGTTACGAGGAAATGGAATAGCAATACTGAAATAAGAACCAAAACTGCGTGCCCTGCACTATGATCGTACCTGGAAAAAAAGACAATCATCAAGGGGAGAGGGTAAAACAGTATAATGGAATAAATTGGAATCCAAATATTCAATAATCTAAAAGGAAAGAAGGAAACAGCATTTAATGTTAGAGTCCTACACATCATCACATGTCTATTATGACTTATGAGATCTATGTCAAGATCATGAAAAAGTAGGCACAATGGACAAAGAGTAAAAGATACTTACGTAGCACAATAAGCAATTGTAGAGACTGACAAAAGAAGACAAAATATGACAACAAATGCAGGATCATCACGCGCCCATTGGTTCTTCGTTTCTGCACAAGTAGCACAGAAAAATAATCTCCTTATTTTTACGATAAAAAATCACGCTGATTCACTATTCTATTCCATGATATGAATAATTGAATGACGAGTCACTAGCATGTTGGTAGTAAAAAAAAGGCTTCTTCCTAGGCAATTAGGCAAAACCTTATTTTAGAAGCTCTGACAACAGGAAATAGGAGTTAAATAATTCGAATAAATGGAGTAATATAAAATATGATATAGGAATAGTCGAATAGAACATGATCAACTAAAAAAGATAGAGATGTAGTACAAATAGAGGAGACTTACGCTTGTGATACTTGGTATGCTGATATCTGCATGCATCGTTCAGTTTGACATGCAAAATATGGAAACAATGCCATCAAGACAATATAACACATTATAGTATTTAGTTAGTGTAAGGTGATATTGCCAGAAATCTAAAATGAATTCTCGGAAGAAAAAAATCCTACTTTATTTATTTAAAGAGAACATAAGGGTAAGGCAAAAAAAAAAGAGAAAGGGGTTAAAACTCAACTCTCCCATCAAAACATATCCTCGAAACTAAAGGGGGCTCTTAAGGATGTCTTACAATAAAGTCACTACGTCCGTATCGTATGTATTTTAGTTCGTCACCAAAAGAAACATGGCCTACAATAGGTGTCAAGAGTGTTTACTCTATTTGATGAACCCAGCTTGCAAAATTGCTTAAATTAACATCAGTTAATGTTCAAGACTTATAAAGCTAATTACTTATTATTTTGCAACTTATTTTTATAAAAAAAGGCTAGAAATTGGGATTGCAGCAGCTTGATCCACTTGTTTTAGAGTTTTGGAAAAGAATGCGAACTCTCTTGAGGACACTGACCATTTGTTACTCATATTAAACGATAAATCATTTCAGTGTCCTCTCATGATTCTTTTTTGTACACACCAGAAACATCCTCTCATGAAAAGCTTTGTTGATAACTCTTCGATGCAAGTAATTGATCATCAAGAATGAAAATCATTTCAAAGGATATCAGGAGATTGAAGCAAGCTCAACATATTGGAGTAAAATAATGTATATCCAAATTTTAAAATTTTGCAATGAACAAATAATTTACATATAAGTCAAATATTATGAGATGTCTAGATTACAGTCGTCACTTGCAGCATAATTTGTTGCATCTTTTTTAAATTGATTTGTTCAAAGCATTGTACTTTGTAAGAGATGTTGCATAGTTTCTTTATCAAATAGTGTAAACAATCTTTACACCTAGTAAACAATCCGAAATTCATGTATATCTATATTACACCCTAACAAAATTACTCACAACACATATCACAGGAAATCAATATAGGAGTGATAATCAACCACGGTCAAGGAAGGAAATGCATTTCTTCAAAAAACTTTGTAGGAACATTGCAAGTCAAATGCAATTGAGAATATTATTGTAAGGAACAAAAACAACAGCACATGCAAAAAACATTTATCAATGGAATGATTGTGAAAAACCAGGAGAAATCTGCAAAGGTTGGATACCCACACTACTTTTGGCGACGTGCATAGGTTGAGCATTTGCCAGAACGTATATTCAATATCCATTTGTTGCCACTGCATTGAACCCCACCCAAAATCAAATTGGTGTCACTTAAAAAACACATAAAGTAGAAATTAAACACACGTGAATTTATACTAGTATAAATAAAAAAGAGTAAAGTAAGAGTTGAGGAATTAACAATTATCACTGCACGGGGCTGCGAAAGGAAGGGGGATATTCTGAAAATGTATAGCAACGTGCCACATCAGAACACAATAGGTCATCCTACTAACACATGAGCGTGTAATCTAAGAAAAACTTCAATTTGAACTATAATTTATCAAACTTCCGCAAAATATAATTTAAGCGGAGGAAGCAACCAACCCAAAATTCATTATTCAGCTCAATATGAATTTATGAACGGTTCAATTATCAAAAATTGGATATTAAATGTTACTATTGCTCGAGTTCTGAACAATGTATCTTTTCTCAAGTACCTCCTCGTGTCAGCCCTATAGTTCACATCAGATCAGGATACAAATTTCTGGAAACAATAGCTGCCCTGAGTTCAAGTACCCCACCCAAAAAAAATTGAGAAGAAAAATCAAAAGAGAACAAAGAACAAGAGAATTCCTAATTCATCAGCAATAATTCATGAATCAACAAATAGGATGTCGATTAAGACCAGATCTGCAATTCGAACAGTAAATTCAAACACCATTACAGTTGTTTGACGATTCACATCGAAATGAGGATGGAAACAAGACCTTGACTATCCTTCTGAGGTATTGAGGGAGGAAAGAATTGGGTCGGGCGTGAGGGCCCGGACCCGAGCGGGCCTTGAACGATGAAGATGTAGGAAGCATCTTCTTCTTCTTCTTCTTCGGATTGATCTTTCACTGCAATTTCTTGATTTTTTTAGGCCGTGTTTCGATTTGAAGATCTCCTTTCCATTGCAATTTACTAATATGATGTTTTGTTCCTCTCTGCTCTCCTCTCTGTTTCTGGTACACAGTAGAATGTAAATGTCAAAAGGTAAATGCAATCCATTTTCTAATGATTGGGCTTTATATCATCATGGCCCATTAGTAAAAATGCAAACTCCGGGTGGGGAACCGGTAGAGTTGCACATCCGGTCCGGTTCGACCCTGAACCGGCCGGTTCGAAACCTGAACCGGAACCAGATAAACCTGAACCGGCCGGTTCGGAACCTGAACCTGAACCTTGAACCAGTTTTAACCGGTTCGGGTTAGGTTCAAGGCTGATCCGGTCCGGTTCCGAACCTGAACCGGCCGGTTCGGCCCGGATAATTTTTTTTTTTTATGTATTTATAGATACTAATTAAAAATAAACTTATTTACAATATTTTTAAAATTTTTAATTTTTAAATTTGAATTTACTAAATATTTAAATTTGAAATTTGAAAAAACTAACCGTTATTTGATCTTATGGTTTAGATTCAACCAAATTTGAAAAATTAGCCGACTATGTAAGTTAGGTAAGTAAAAACTACGTGGATTTTGATTTCTCAATGAGAATACGTAGACACTTTAATTTGGAATCGAAAAATAAAAATTTTATTTTATTTTTTGATATTAAAATTAAACTCTAGTCCAACTTTTATTTAAATTTTATTTGAAGAATTACGTGGACTTTAATTTCTCAACAAAGATACGTAGGAACTTTATTTTGTTATCCAAAACTAAGAAAAAATTATTTTTCGATATTAAAATTAAACTTAAGTCCAATTTTTATTTAACTTTCATTTTTTTACATTATTTTTAAAAATAAGTTAACTACATAAAACCTTTTATATTTTTAAAAACCTTTTTAAAAAAGTTAATTCTCAAAAACATTTTTAAAAACTAAAAAAAAAACGATTTCAAGGTTCGGACCTGAACCGGTCGGTTCAGAACCTGAACCTGAACCGGGTTGAACCTGAACCTTGAACCTGTTTTCACCGGTTCGGGTTCGGTTCATCGAAACTTCGAACCTGAACCTTATGAACCTGAACCGGATAGCCCGGAACCGGCCGGTTCGGCCCGGATGTGCAGCTCTAGGAACCGGCCATGTTCCATTGTTCCCTCTGTTGATAGTCGAAAAATCGTGTTCTCCAATAATCAACTAAAAAATAGAGATTTGGGGATTGAGTGTTGAACAAGGCTCTTCTGCTCTCTAGTAATTTTTGGGGAAACGTGTAGCTACCCTAAATGGAAAACTACATCATCTATTTATAGAAAATACAAATTAGAGTTTCCTAAGTTGGTTAATGGGCCAAGCCCATCAAATAAACCCACCATTAAGCCCATCTCTTTTAACAGGGCCCAAGGGATAAGATCGTCTTCGAACACTCTCTCTCACCCCGTTCCTGGTCGGTTTGGATATTTCCCGAAGCCATCCTTTGGTGGAGCTATGAGCTCGTCCTGTTCGGCTTTGGTCTCTGTTCTCGGGATTTCGAGCATGAACGTTATCCGCCTGCTCGCCTTTCCCTTCGAGGTTGAGCTGAAGACCTCTTTTCTCTATCTCAAAAAACGGGGGCTCCTTATGCTCGGGAGTTAGTCGATATTTTCCCGCATAACAAATGCCCCCCGAGACCGTTCTGGTCGGGAGAAGAGATCGGTCTCGGTATGCGGTCCGTCATCGGCTTGCCCGAGCATAAGATCTGATTTGACGGTTTCGGCGAATCATTTAATGCGGTACTGCGGTTACTGCCACCTGTCGCTTCCCAATTGGCGTTTCTCTGACTGGACGCCTCGAATTCCGTCAACTGCCTTTTCAAATTCAAATTTTGAATTTTTCCGCCCTTTTGTCCTTATAAATAGCCTCCAATACCCTTCATTTAACACTTTTCCTTTCCGAATTGCTAGCTTCCGGACACCTGAAATCATCTGCTCGGCTCCCATCCAGAGTGTTCGGCTTCAAACTTCACGTAGGTTTCCTTGTTTAATTCTCTTTTCCGTCGTTTATTCTGGGGATTTTTTAGCAATAGGGCTTGCTTATTATTTGCATACGTCGATTAAATACACGATTCAAACGCGAACATGAGTGATCATGACAGTTCAGCCACCCTTTCTGACGTTCCCGCATCGTACGATTCATCCGACTCCGGGACCTCCGCCTCCTCCTCATCGGGAGACGATGTGGTGCCCGTGGTCGGATTTTCGGACGCGGAGAAACTTGAGCTGTTCGCCGGCGGAGTTAGTGACTGTTACCGTCGTTTTATCGGCATGATGGGCGAGA
The DNA here is from genome assembly GCA_954870475.1 of Euphrasia confusa. NCBI lineage: Eukaryota > Viridiplantae > Streptophyta > Magnoliopsida > Lamiales > Orobanchaceae > Euphrasia > Euphrasia confusa. Next base: position 11,352,142 of record OX940956.1, read on the forward strand.
TACGGGGTCCCCCACCTCCTTTCATTTTCACTCATTATCTCCATGAGAACCCCTATGTCTTCGTGGAGCGCACGCGGTTTGGTGCTCGCCCTGGCCCTGACCAGACTGGTATATACGCCAGCGATCGAAGCTCGACCATTCTTGACGAGGCCGAGCTCCAGTCTATGAGATCGGTCTGGGGCATCCCTTCTGATGTCCACATCTATTGCCCTACTCCGGACGAACGGGCGAACTGTCCTCCGCCGGGCATGGTCGCCGTGACGAGCATGATGATGGAGGCGGGGCTCCGATTCCCCATTCATGATTCTATTGCCGCTGCTCTGCAAGCGTGGGGGGTTGCCCCCATGCAGCTTCATGCAAACTCTTGGGTCTTACTCATCAGTTTAAATATTTTGTTCGGCCACTATGGCCTCTATCGTCATATGTCCGCCTCTGAAACGTCCTATCTTTTAATCATCAACCATCTCAGAGGAGGGGATCATTATTTGCGTGCTCCGACCAGACTCCTTGAAGATTTGAAGAGTAAAAGAACGGCCTGGTGGGCGGACTGGTTTTATGTGGATGGTGCCTGGGCCTCTGAGGCGTTTCAAATTCCAACCTCGTTTACTCGGAAATGTCGTCGTTAGTTACTCCTCTTTCGCTCTTTTTCTTTTCGGATTTCCTTTCTTGGTTCGATCTGACTTCTTCCTGTTCGGTCATTTCTTGGTCGGCAGGTCCTCCTGCACCGCATATTTCCGAACTCAGCTGGGACTTTGCGGCGGTTTGCGAGCGTGTTCGCTCTCTTCCCGACAGCCAACTGCTCATTAACACTGTGTTTACTATAGCTCGTGTTAGATCTTCTCGTTTTATTACTATTCCTCGGCATGTTCGGGACCGATATCCCCGTGAGTATTTTACTTTTCGCACTTCCCTTGACTTATTCGCTGCTCATTGCTTTCCCTTTTGTTTTTATCACAGTGGTTAGGTTTCCTTCCTTCCCCGATCCTCCAGAAGACATGGTTGGGAATACTCCTCGAGCCCGGATGGCTGCACTCGCCGAGCGTAACCGGCGGGCGGCGGAGGCTGCTGCTGGCAATCAGGTCGTCGTTCCCCCTGCCCCGCCTGCCCGGCCTACTCGGTCAGTTAACTCAGAGGCTCCCTCAACTCGTCCGACAACGAGGGCTAGCTCTCTTCCTCCTGCAAGCCCGAGCGATGCTCCCGAGGTGCCTTCGGAGGCGGCGCCTGCTCCTGGTCGGATGCCTAAGCGCCGACGCGGCAAGGAGCCGATGCAAGAGGTCCCCGAGACTGTTCCCGAGAATATCCCTTATAGCCCGGTGGCCACTATTGACGAAGAGATCTTTGCTCGGTATGTCAGTTCGTTACACCTTCTCACTCTTCTTTTTTCGTGCCTTCCCGTCTTCCCTCGATCTTCCTTATCCACATTTCTTTGTTTGTTCCAGCTTGGGTGGGCGCCCGACCATGGCCGCTAGTCTGGCCCAATTTCTTGCTGCTCGCCCCCATGACTTCTCAAGTCTTCCCCCGCTGATGCGCGAGGCGATGGAATGTGTCCCTCGTTCTTGGACCACCTAGTCCGAGCTGATCAGCCAGCGACCAGAACAAGCTGAGCAGGTGGCCATTTTGATGGCCTCTCGTGTGCTCATGCTTTTAGTTTCTTTAAGCAAGGTTCGCCCGAGCTTGAACCAGCCCATGGTCTCTCCGGCTGGTGCTCCTGACGGCCTGGCGGAGAAAGTCGCTGAGCTCGAGCTTGAGCTCACCAGCATGCGAACCCTCGTGGACCAATATCAGGAGGATGAGGGCAGGTTGAAAGCCCGAGCTGAGCAAGCCGAGACGAGTGCCGCGGGAATGGCCAGGGAGCGGGACCAAGGGCGCGAAGAGCTGAGTCAATTGAGGAGTGAGTTGGCTATTGAGCGAGATCGGGCATCGGAGCTGGAGGAAAGGGTGCGTAGGGCCGAGGATAACCGCCGGAGCATGGATCTATTGATCGATCAATTGAATGCTCGGACCGAGGCGATTGAGAAAGCCGATGCGGAGCGCAAGGCCGATGCTATGCAGGACTTGGATCAGAACAGCTCGTATTCCTATTGTCTAAGTCACTTTGACTGTATCCGCCGTCATGTGCGAGCTGGACTGCCATACAACCTGATCATGGACGACCTCCGCACTCATCGTCTGGGGGTCAATCTTGACACCCGCTTCCTTTTTCCGGTTCTCGATTTGGTGGAGCTCCATGGGGTTGACCTGGCCTGGTGGCCCGATCCGAGCCAGCTCGTTGCTGCCGAGCCCGAGGCTGTTGTGGAGAACCCGATTCCTGTTGATGATTGAGTGCTTGCCTGTCTGCTGTTATCGAATTTGTGATTTCTTTTCTTTCTGTTTGTCTTATTTAAATACTTTTGGCGATGTATCCGTCCGAACATGAATTTTATTCGTATGCTTATGGTGTCATATTGTTATGCTTAACTTCTTGTTAATTTGTTCGCACATATTTTACTGTTTACCTCAGCATTTTCCTTTCTTCGAGTGCTATTCATTTTATTGTTTGATGCTCGTGACTATCTTTTATGACAAATTTTGATCCTACCTTGGCCAGCTGAGCATGTCTCGCTTGGTCGTTCGGGATCAGTATTGTTATGTTGATCAAGCTTTCAACGGGAGGTGGCATGGTCGCCGGTTCCCCTTACCAGCTGCCTTCAGGCGGGCCGCCCGCTCACCCCTTGTCAATTTTGTTGCCGTTCGAGACTCCAGGGGCAACCCATGGTCGTTCGCTCTTGCTCGGCATCGGCGGCAGCTCGCCCTTGGTGGCCCAGCGTGGGAGCGCTTCGTTCGTGAGAAAGGGCTTTATCGGGGTTTGATCGTCCGCCTTCTTTGGATCGAGGATGAGGGCTTCTCCATCCGCGTGTACGACGAGAGGGGTTTCCGCTTAGTCGCTTAACTATCTTTATTTCGTTCTTGTTTCGAGTTTTAAACTGATGTAATGTTGCTTTGAACGCCTATGCGGCCTGTTTGTTCGCCTTTTCGTTTATCTTTAAGTGGCACTTTGTTAGACAATTCAACGCTGTAATGTGTTCTGACCTTCGCATGATCGGAGCGTTTTGTATTTAGTTAAGTTCGGGACATGCATTGTTTTCGTATCCTTGTTCCTGTTTCATTAGGGGTTAATTTATCGTTTAAAAGTAATCGTTCAGTACAATTTATTTTCATATGTTCGTCCGATTTGATCGGGGGTGAGATTAACCAGCTCCCCGTTTGCTTTCTCCTCGGGAATTTTGGGATGCTCGTCTTGTTCGGGAATTCTGACTAGTAGGGATTTTTCTTGCCGTACACGCCCGTATATGCAGCACTTCCTGCTTTCCCTTGCGCGTTGTTTCGTCTCGTATTTTTGGGCGGACTGACCTGTTCGCCCAAAAATGCCCCAGTCTTCCTCTGAGATCATGTTAAAGCGTCTTGGATCCTTTTCTTTCTGTCGATCCTCGAGGAGTTCCGTATCGTGTTCGGCCACCCCGGACTTTGTCAGCTTTTCGTTTGTCGTTTTGCTTACTTGTTCTGCCTTGATGTGACCCTTCGCTGCCGACGTCTGTATGCCTTGTCCTTTTCCTGGCGCGCCTTTTCGTGTGAGGGCCGGGTCTATAAATACGTCTGCAGGCTTATGACCTGGTATTATTCGAATCATTTTTTTTCACTATCTCTGCTCGGCGTTTGCGACGGGCGACTCCTTCGATGGTGCATATTCATGTGAACCCGAACGGATCCAAGTGGTTCGAGCTTCCCTTCACCGATAGACGTTATCGGATAAGGCTGCCCTTGCCTGTCGAATTTACCACCGACCTGGATCATGAATCCGCGCTCCCTCGATTTCTTCCGTTAGTGGACCTGAATGGTGATCGGTGGGTGATGTACGTCTCTCGCCGCCGTGGGCAATACCAGTTTGAGGGTCCAATGTGGAGAGGCTTCGTTCGTCAGTTCGATCCTCAACCGTCGAATTTCATTCGCATTCGCTACGACGCTAATCGCGGGTGGGCTGTAGCGTTGTTCGGCGCTGACAACCAGCTCATTACCCTCCCCGTGCAGTTCAGGCGTCCGAGGTCTTAATGTGTTTGCCTTTTTCTTTTGCTCATCGTGTTCGGGATTTTCGGTGGGGGATCTTTTCCCCGCCGAGAATGCCCCAGTCGTTGTTCGGACATGGTTCATTATGTGTAATAAAGTGTTCCCCTTGTGGTTGTGTTGTAAGAATTGTTTTTTTTTTTTTTATCTATTTTTGGGCATGATGTTGTTCGCCCAAAAATGCCCCAGTGTGCTTATTTAATCTTGTCTTTGTTCGCTCTTTATTTCCCCGCATCGGGCTCAGGGGGAGCCGAGCTCTACCCCTTGGGATTGATTTCTTTTAAATTCTCCCGGACTCGAGGGACACCTGGTCCATGCTCGGTCGGGCTCAGGGGGAGCCGAGCTCTACCCCTTGGGATTGATTTCTTTTAAACTCTCCCGGACTCGAGGGACACCTGGTCCATGCTCGGTCGGGCTCAGGGGGAGCCGAGCTCTACCCCTTGGGATTGATTTCTTTTAAACTCTCCCGGACTCGAGGGACACCTGGTCCATGCTCGGTCGGGCTCAGGGGGAGCCGAGCTCTACCCCTTGGGGTTGATTTCTTTTAAACTCTCCCGGACTCGAGGGACACCTGGTCCATGCTCGGTCGGGCTCAGGGGGAGCCGAGCTCTACCCCTTGGGATTGATTTCTTTTAAACTCTCCCGGACTCGAGGGACACCTGGTCCATGCTCGGTCGGGCTCAGGGGGAGCCGAGCTCTACCCCTTGGGGTTGATTTCTTTTAAACTCTCCCGGACTCGAAGGACACCTGGTCCATGCTCGGTCGGGCTCAGGGGGAGCCGAGCTCTACCCCTTGGGATTGATTGAGATTATGAAAGATTCCGAAACTTCACTTTTATTAGCACAAAGGAAAACAAACACCCTACGATACACTGCCAAGAGATCACCGGTAGTATTTCCTGAGGTGCACCGCATTCCAGAAATACTGGTCGGCCACCCCATTCAGATGTTCTAGTTCGTATGAACCATTCTGTAAGACCTTCCTTACTCGAAGTGGCCCTTCCCAGGAAGGCCCTAATGCTCCTGGGTTAGCTCCCAGGATTTCTTTTAGTACCAGGTCCCCCTGCTTGAATTTCCTCACCTTGACTCTCGAATTGAAATATTTTTCAGCCCTCTGCTTGGCCGCCGCGTTTCGGTATATCGAGTTTATTCTCCTTTCCTCTAATAAGTCCAGCTCGACCCGCATCATCTGGTCGTTCTGATCCGTCAGCTCTTGCGACGTCCTGTGGGTCGGCACCTCTACCTCGGAAGGGATGACCGCTTCATATCCGAAAGCGAGGGCGAATGGTGTTTCTCCCGTGGCCACTTTGCTCGTTGTTCGGTAGGCCCACAACACATCGGGCAGTTCGGCCGCCCATCTTCCCAGCCTTTCTTCAATCCTGGCCTTCAGTGTGTGCTTCAAGATTTTATTCACCGCCTCCACCTGTCCGTTAGTCTGGGGGTGGTACGGCGTGGAGAACACCTTCCTTATCTTCCATTTATCGAAAAACTTCATGATTTCTAGCCCTTCGAACTGTTTCCCGTTATCCGACGAGATAGTGTGAGGTATACCGAATCGGCATATGATGTTCTTCCACAAGAAACGGATGATTTGAGGCTGGTCGATTTTATTCAATGACTCGGCCTCCGCCCATTTGGAGAAGTAGTCCACGGCCACGATGGCATACTTGACCCCTCCTGGCCCCGTCGGCAAAGGCCCGATCAGATCGATTCCCCAGGTCGCGAAAGGCCAGGGGCTGTATATAGAATTCAAGTACTCGGGCTGAACTCTTGTGATCGGCGCCGTTATCTGGCATCGATGGCACCTCCTCGCGTACTCAATCGCATCTCGCCTCAAAGTCGGCCAATAGTAACCTTGTCTGATGGTTTTGTGCGCCAGAGATTGCCCGCCGGCATGATTTCCGCACACTCCATCATGAATCTCTCTGAACACCTTTCTTCCATCCGCGGGGGTTATGCACCGTAGCAATGGCATAGACAAGCTTCTCCGATACAGCATCCCCCCGATCAATGTGTACCTTGATGCGCGCATTCGGAGCTGTCGGGCTCCTACCTTATCGTCGGGCAACTCACCCGTATGCAGATAGTTCAGGATGGGTCCCATCCAATTCTCTCCTCGGTCGATCAAGTCGACCGTACTGACATCGGCTCTATCCAGTGCTGATTGACCCTGGCTTAATAAAATCACATTAGACAAATCGGCTGTCCCTTCCGAGGAGGCCAACTTGGACAGAGCATCCGCCTGAGTGTTCAACTCCCGGGGGATCTGCTCGATTTCGACCCGGGGGAACTTGCCTATCATCCTCATCACATGCTCGTGATACTGTTCCATTCGCGTGCTCCTGGTCTCGTACTTTCCTTTTATCTGGTTCACCACCAGTAAGGAATCCGTGAAAACCTTTAGCTGTTCGGCCCCCACCGCCATGGAAAGCTCCAGCCCAGCTATCAAGGCTTCATATTCGGCCTCATTGTTGGTCGCATCGAACTCAAAGCTCACTGCATGCGCGAAAGATTGGTTTCCTGGTCCGACCAACACTATTCCAGCCCCAGCGCGGGAGCTTGTGGATGACCCGTCCACATACAACTTCCACGGTGGGACAGGGAGCGAGGAATCAATCCGCGGAAAAGTGAGTTCCACAATGAAATCTGCCAGTGCCTGACCTTTGATAGCCGTCCTCGGTGCGTAAGTAATGTCATACTGGCCTACTTCCAAACTCCATTTCAATAGACGACCCGTGGTGTCCGGTCGCTGTAACACCTGCCTTAATGGCATGGTGGTTAACACTTCGACGGGGTGGTCGAAAAAGTATGACCTCAACTTCCGAGCACTCATAACCAAAGCATATGCCAACTTCTCCAAGGGCGAGTATCTGGACTCGGCGTCTTGCAGGGTCTGACTGACATAATAGATGGGCTTGTGCAGCTTATCCTCAGCTCGCACCAAGACCGAGCTGATAGCATGCTCGGACGCTGCTAGGTACAGGAACAATTTCTCTCCTCTAACTGGCTTCGATAGGATCTGCGGATCCTGTAGGTGAAGTTTCAGTTTATCAAACGCTTCTTGGCTATCCTTCTTCCACTTGAATTTCTGGTTCTTGATAGCCTGAAAGAATGGTCGGCTCTTGTCCCCCAGCCGGGGTATGAATCGGCTCAGCGCCGCCAGGCAGCCGGTCAAACGCTGGACATCTTTTAAACAACGGGGCTCCCTGAGGTCGACTATCGCTTGTATTTTGTTCGGGTTTGCCTCGATCCCCCTGGTGCTCACAATGTGTCCTAGGAATTTTGTTTCGAAAACCCCGAAGTGGCACTTCTTCGGGTTCAGCTTCATGTTATACTTTCTCAGAATTTCACAGGTGGTTTCCACGTCCCTCACGTGGTCTTCCAACAGCTTGCTCTTGATAATGAGATCGTCCACGTATACTTCCATGGTTTCGCCGATCTGCTCGGCGAACATCTTATTCACCAATCGCTGATACGTAGCCCCCGCGTTCCTCAATCCGAACGGCATTCGTTTCCAGCTCAACACCGCTTTTTCTGTGTAGAAAGAGGTGTGTTCGATATCTTCAGGAGCCATCGGGATTTGATGGTAACCTGCATAACAATCACATTTGGAGAGTACCGCGTAGCCCGACGTGTTATCCACGAGGTGATCAATATGGGGCATGGGAAAATGGTCTTTTGGACATGCTCGATTGAGATCGGTGAAATCCACGCACAATCTCCAAGCGTTCCCCGTTTTCTTTACGAGCACCGAATTGGATAACCACTGAGGCTCTCCTCGGGCTTCTATCACCAAATCGTTATCGATCAGCTTCTTCACTTCCACGGCCAAAGCCTCATATTTTTCCGGGCCCATCCTGCGACGCTTTTGCGCCACGGGCTTTTTCATCGGGTCAATCTTCAGGTGATGGCATGCGTGTTTCGGATCAATCCCTGTCATGTCCTTGTGCGACCAGGCGAATACATCCATATTCCTTCGTAAGCAAGCGATCAACTCCCGCTTGATGTCATCGGGTAACCGTGCACCGACCAGCACCACCGTCTCGGGCCTGCTTGGATCCAAACAAACACTTTCTAAGTCATCTACTGCCGAGCATAATGAAGGCCCTCGGGGATCTACGATCTCTTCGTCTTCGCCTATGCGAGGTTCCACTTCTTCTTCAGCCTGTAAGGTCTCATCTACTTTCGTGATCCAAAGGTCGGTTCCCCGGGCTTCTCCCTCTTCCCAAAGTGCGGCCAGGTAATCGCCGTCTTCTATCTCCATCTCTCCTGCGGGATCGATCTCTCTGACTTCAATCTTGCCATCCTCGGTCATTCTCCTCGTCATTTCGATTTCGGGGGTGTCGTTAGTTTTATGCGCGTATCTCGCAATATTCTTGTCCGGACACAAATCGTAATCAAAACATTTCTTAGCCATATATTGGTCTCCCTTCACGGTCCCAACGGATCCGCTCAGAGTTGGGAACTTAATACAATAATAGTGGGACGAGGCTACGGCCTCGAATGCCTCCAGAAACGGCCTACCTAAGAAAGCATTATAAATGTTCTCAATGTCGACCACGACGAACTCTGTAGTTCGGGTAATCCGAACTGCTGCGTCCTGGTAGTCGACGAGCTCCACAGCCAGCTTGATCTTTCCGTAGGGCTTCACCTCTACATCTCCAAAACCCCTCAGCGATCCTTCATACGTCTTGAGATACTCAGACATGTCTCCCAGCTGATCAAAAGTCCTTTTGAACAGTATATTGCAATGAGCGCCATTGTCGATCAGGATACGAGCTACCTCTACTCCTTGGATCCGAGCTGTAACGACCAATGATTCCACCTTTGGATATCTGACCCCTGTCCGATCTTGATCGGTAAACTGGATGACGACGCCTTTAGCGATGCCTGGTTCTTTCAGGGGGATGACCGCGTTGATGCTCTCCCAGGCTCGCAGCTCGGCCTTCTTCTGCCTCTTCGACCTCTGGGTTCCAGGGGCGATCCCGCCGATCATATTGATTCTCCCGCCTTCTCTCATCGGGGGTATGTCCCTGTTTCCTCTTGCTTCCACCGGCGGCGGGGGAGGCGGTTGCTCGATCTGCAACCTCTGGGGCTCCGGCAATCTCTGATTATGCGGCACGTATGGTCGGTTATGATGGCCGTTACCTCTTCGGCCCCTTCCTCTTCCCGGTCTCCTCAATAGCTGCTCGAGCCTTCCTTCTCTGAATAACTGTTTCAGCTGGTCGAGCAGCTGCCTGCACTCATCTGTGGGATGTCCAATGTCCTCGTGAAATTCGCACCATTTATTCGGGTTCCTCCTCTTTGGTGGCCCGATGAGTGGTGGCGGTGGCATCAAGGCGAACACATTGTTATCCCTGAAGATTTCCAAAATCTTCCCCGCAGTCCTTCCATGAAAGACTCCATTCTCTCCTGGCTCATTCTGCTGCTCCCTTCTCGGACCGTTGAAGTTTCTGGGGCCCGTGTTCTTTTTAACCCACTCTTTTTTCTCGAAAGTGGGCTTCTCCTTTTTGATCTGTCCGTCCATTTCCTTCAGCCTCTGTTCGTAAATTCGCTGTTGCACGATCTCCTCACCTGCGCGCCGGCGAAATTCAGCGTAAGTCTTGGGGTATTCCCGCATCATGGGTTTGAATAGCTCTGAACTGGGCTTTAGGCCCCCGACCACGGCGTGCACGAGCACATCATCGCTGATAGGTTCTCCTTGAGACACTATCTTTTCTACTCGGTCCAGATACTGTTCATCTGTCTCTTCGCCTCCTTGCTTGACCCCCATAAGCCTTTGTCTGCTTTCCGGGCGATGGATCTTCGCAGCGAAATAGGTGACGAACAGCTCTCCCAACTCTTCGAAGCTACTAACAGATCCACTGGGGAGGCTAGTATACCACTTATGCGCTGTGTCTCCCAACGTGAGCGGGAAGAGTCGGCATTTGGTTGCCTCGCTAGCTCCCCGCCCGATCATATATATATTATATTTGCTCAAATGGACCTCCGGGTCCGCCTTCCCATCATAAATCATATTCATCATCGGCGCGATGTCCACTTGGGTCCTAGCGCTTGCGAGTCGGCGTGATAGTGGATCAGTCAAGATCGTTCTTCGAGGCCCCTCGCCTTTCTGCAAAGCGATCTGCCTCTCCATCTCTTCCAGCCTTCTAATCACACCTTCGTCGGGGCGACCGCGGGGTTGCCTCCTCGCCTTCCGACCTCGTCTAACGGCCCGAGGTGGAGTCCTGACGTCCCTCTGGTCATCCCACTCTCCATAATCTTCCTCCGATTCCTGCGATTCGCTGGAATCACCATCATATTCTTCTTGCCGGATCAACCCTAACCTGCGACCTTTCTTGCGAGGGCGTGCAGGTGAGATCGCCCGAGCTTCCAACTCTTCTGCGAATTCCTCTTCTTGAAAGTCCCCATCTAGGTTCCTCACTATGGGTCCTTGGGCCGGACCCCTGTTCGCCCTTTCCATGCGAGCTGACTTCTCCTGCAGCAGTCGTATGGTTCTCTTGATGTCTTCTGGAGTTTGGAGGCATTCGAGGTTCAGGTCGGGTAAGTTCTCGACAGCTCGCTTGTTTCTGATGGCTTCCCTCTTCTTCTCTTGAAGGACCCTCTGCTCTTCTCTGATTTCTCGCTGCTCAGCTCTCAGCATTTCGATGTGGTCGAGCTGTTCCCTCTCTATCTGAGATATGCCTGCCCCTCCGGTCCGGACATCATCCGGCTCCTCGGGGCCCTTCCCTTTCTCTGCCGAGGTCAAGCCCGAGACCCCGGTCGTGGTCAGAAGACCTGTCGTGATGTTCGGATAACTCATGCCTATGCTCGTTTCAACTTACTCAACGCCCGAGGACCCCCCCCTCCTTCTAGCGCCAATTGTTGATAGTCGAAAAATCGTGTTCTCCAATAATCAACTAAAAAATAGAGATTTGGGGATTGAGTGTTGAACAAGGCTCTTCTGCTCTCTAGTAATTTTTGGGGAAACGTGTAGCTACCCTAAATGGAAAACTACATCATCTATTTATAGAAAATACAAATTAGGGTTTCCTAAGTTGGTTAATGGGCCAAGCCCATCAAATAAACCCACCATTAAGTCCATCTCTTTTAACAGGGCCCAAGGGATAAGATCGTCTTCGAACACTCTCTCTCACCCCGTTCCTGGTCGGTTTGGATATTTCCCGAAGCCATCCTTTGGTGGAGCTATGAGCTCGTCCTGTTCGGCTTTGGTCTCTGTTCTCGGGATTTCGAGCATGAACGTTATCCGCCTGCTCGCCTTTCCCTTCGAGGTTGAGCTGAAGACCTCTTTTCTCTATCTCGAAAAACGGGGACTCCTTATGCTCGGCTTATGCTCGGGAGTTAGTCGATATTTTCCCGCATAACACCCTCTCTTTCTATTGTTGCTTGTGAAAGGACTTGCAGTTTAAGTATAATGATTTAACTGTTATTTTTACGTCACATTTAAATATCATGTCCGAATTTTATTTTATTTTGCATTTTATTTATTTTATGTTTTTTTTAATTTAATTAGGATTCGATTCCCTTCGACTTATTAACTTATTTCAAAATCCATTCCAATTGAAAAAGTTTCGTCAAATCTATTTGTTTAACCACACCCTAAATTGCCTTCTCTACCCAAATGGAGCTTTCCAAGTCGGCCCAGCCCGCCAAACAGATGTTCATCTTATCAGGCCAGAGCAACATGGCGGGCCGAGGCGGCGTCGGCAGAAACAAGCACTGGGACGGCGTCGTTCCGCCGGAGTCTTCCCCCGACCCCGACAGAATCTTCCGACTCAAGGCGGACCTCGACTGGGAGGTGGCGCGGGATCCTCTCCACCGCGACATCGACGCCAAGAAGCCGTGCGGCGTGGGGCCCGGGATGTCCTTCTCCAACGCGGTGAAGGAGAGCGTGGGGGCCATCGGCCTCGTGCCGTGCGCCGTCGGCGGGACCGCGATCAAGGAGTGGGCGCGCGGCGCGCACCTGTACGACACTATGGTGAAGCGCGCCGCGGCGGCGGTCGACGGCGGCGGAGGAGAAATCAAGGCCCTGCTTTGGTACCAGGGGGAGAGCGATACGGCGTCGCAGCAGGACGTGGATTCGTACAAGGAGAAGCTGGAAACCCTGATCCAGAATGTTCGGGCAGATCTGAAATTACCAAATCTACCGGTTATTCAGGTGGGTTCAAATCAACTCGATTAAGTTAACGATAAATGAAATTGAATCTAAAATATGGGTTTTGTCCGATGATCAGGTTGCAATTGCATCCGGAGATGAAAAATATGTTGAGAAAATAAGGGAGATTCAGAAGGGAATTGATCTCCCAAATGTAGTGACTGTGGATGCCAAAGGATTGCAACTCAAAGAAGACAATCTTCATCTAACAACCGAAGCCCAGGTTCAATTGGGCCGAATGTTGGCCCAAGCTTATCTCGCCCATTTTTTGGGCTCATAAATTTTGGTTTTCTATCTGGGATAATGTAATAAGAGTCTCTCTTCTCTGGTTGACTGGTTTGAATCCATTTTTTATTTCCTGAAATCTACTTCTCCATGTGGTTTGTGTAATTGTGTTAATCAGGTCCAGCTCTTGGTTTGTGTAATTGTGTTAATCAGGTCCAACTCTTTCACCTGGCTAACATGCAATGTCTTTCCAGTTGACAACAAGCATTCATTCTTCTAAGTTTAGCATTACAAAAAGATATACCCCTTCGTTATATTCATGATTTTATATTTGAACTATATTCGTGTGCAAATATCACAAGACATAGATAGTGTTTTTTTTTTTTTAATTTTAATTTATTTAATATTAAAATTTGAGCCAAACTCGAGCATATCATCTTTTTGAGAATAGTAATCGATGATGGGCTAATATAGTAATAAACACTTCTCATCATTCATCAATAGAACCTTTGTCATCTCTATTCAAAATTGATGTAACTGAGTATTTCCTTCGAGTTGTGTTCACTATCTTTTAATTCTCAAACACAAGTTGTTCACAAAACTCTAGTTTTGAGTTATGCATATTTTCGATGGACAAATAATCCACACTTTGTAAAAGTAATATTTTGGATGGACAAATAACCTATAAAAGTCAAAATAACACACATCAATAAAAAAAATTAGAAATTTAAAAAAAATACGTATAGGAGGTAGGTCATCTGTCCACGTCATTTGTTGTTGGACTCATTTCTAAATTTCAATTTAGTAGACGGAAAGTGCATCCACGACTGATCTACCCTAATTCAGTCTACAGTCTCTACACACACTACAAAATAAAAACCCTGCCCCCGTCCCCGTAGTATCAAATCCCATCTCACCCGCTCCGCCCTCAGGCAATTCAGCTCACACCACTTCCATTAATGGCGGCGTCAGCTTACTCCGCTATTCTCAAACCCTCTACCCAGCCATCCACCTCTATGTCCGGATTTCTCCGCCCCCCGCTCTCCGCCGCATTCGGCATCACCACCCTCTCCGCCGCCCGCCGCCTCGGAGAACCACGCCGATTCGTCGTCCTCTCGATGGACGCGAAGCCGACGGTTCTCGTGGCCGAGAAGCTCGGCGAGGCGGGCGTGAAGCTCCTCAAAGAGTTCGCCAATGTCGACTGCTCCTACAACCTCAGCCCCGAGGAGCTCTGCACCAAGATCTCGCTCTGCGACGCGTTGATTGTGCGGAGCGGGACTAAAGTCAGCCGAGATGTGTTCGAGTCGTCGGCTGGGCGGCTTAAGGTTGTCGGGAGAGCTGGCGTGGGGATTGACAACGTGGATCTGGCGGCAGCAACAGAGCACGGCTGTTTGGTGGTCAACGCGCCGACGGCAAATACCATCGCAGCCGCGGAGCATGGGATCGCTCTCCTGACCGCCATGTCTCGGAACATAGCTCAAGCCGATGCATCAGTGAAGGCTGGTGAGTCATTTTGCATCAATATCTGAAAATGTGCTAATCTTGTATTCTCTCTGGATGATTTGAAAATTTTAAATGTGCTAAATGAATATTAAGATTATGATGTTGGATTTGGTTTATGTTTTATTTTATAGGATTTTTTTTCATTTATAAATATTTTGCTTCAATTTCAGAAATATAGAATGTAGATTAGGCTATATAGTTAACTTGTAAAAGTAATATAATTTCATAAAAAAGAAACCAAGCAGGTGGATGCTAGGCTTCTGAAGTAGTGTTTATATGAATTTCTGGTTATTGATATGAAGATGCTCCTAATAAAGCTAACAGATAATTGACAACGCTGGATCAGCGTTTTTTGTAAAAAATCTTATTACGTTGCAGTTGAATGGTAATGTATTTCAAATCCGCGGGTTGGATAACTTCATTCTATATTGTTATTCAAATCCTTGATAGCTATTTTTTCGAGTCTTATTGTGGGATTTCATAATCATATTGATTTTTTTCACCCTAATCCCTCTCCTCGACTCCAGATGCGCAAGCAGCCTCAGTTTTGTGAAAAGCTCGCTTTTGCTACTAAATGAAACTTTTAATCTTTTACACGCTCTCATTTGCTCTTCTATGTTTTTTTTCTCGAGTAACTCTTCATTTCTTGTAAGAGCATCTCCAAAGGGTGAAAAATTGCTATGATGGTGTACAATAGTAAATCGGTAATTATTGTGGGTGTGAATTGAATGTATATTGTCTGATGAAACTTCTTTCATTCAACCAAACATGTCCACTCTTACCCCTTGTGTATTTCAGAATACAAATACATGGAAAACCTCACTCAGTGAAAAGATTATTTGATGATTAGAAATATTTCCATTTCACATTTCAAGAGTTAGTAACACGAACTAGTAAATTTTAATTTTGTATTTTGTAAGAAATAGTAAATAGTAATGGCAAAACAACAAGGGTTGAAAAATATTAGCAATGTTTCCCCTGTATAATCATTAAATAAATCACAATGATAATTGCTCATAATTAAGATAAGTAATGTTGTCAGAAATTCAGGGTTTAACTATTTTTGGGTGAGAAAAGTAGTACTATTATTTACCGAGATTTTTTTAGTGGAATTAAATTCGAGAGTTGGTCTAATGTATTTCCATTCAGGTAAATGGCTGAGGAGCAAATATGTTGGAGTGTCTCTTGTTGGAAAGACTCTTGCAGTTTTGGGCTTCGGTAAAGTCGGATCCGAGGTTGCTAGGCGGGCCAAGGGGCTCGGCATGCGTGTTATAGCCCACGACCCTTACGCCCCTGCCGACCGTGCCCGTGCAATAGGTGTTGATCTTGTGAGCTTTGATGAAGCTATTGAATCCGCTGATTTCATCTCACTCCACATGCCTCTAACTGCTTCCACATCAAAAATCCTAAATGATGAAACTTTTGCAAAGATGAAGAAAGGTGTGAGGATTGTTAATGTTGCACGAGGGGGAGTTATTGATGAAGAGGCACTGGTGAAGGCACTTGATGCTGGAATTGTGGCCCAGGTATTATTTCCTTCAGGCGAAAAATAAAAACCAATAAGATGCCTTTTTGAAATTTGGGGGAGTTATTGCGATTTTATTCTTTTAAAAAGTGGTTGGCACCTTTTGAAGTTTGACTTAATCACTTAAAACTCAACTAACTTACAAAACTACAAAAAAAAAAAACACCCATTATGTTTTATTATGTTCAAACAAGCAAAATATATTTTGAAATTCATCTGTTTATAAAAATATTTCAATTAGCCCCTTGATTTTCATATTGAATCAAACCCCAAGTTTCTATATGTTTGAAAGTCTTTTTAGTAATAAGACCAAATCCGAAGGTTACTTTGTTTTTGTTATCGTCCCATAATTTAATCTAAACTTAAAAGCAAGAGAGTTTCACCATATGTGATATGATTCTAGGTACACTTTCATGCAAATAAATGTTTTACAACTTCATTGAACTTTTAGATTTTCTATTTGTAAAACTGCCTACTTATGGTTCTAACTATTTTTTCAATTTCCTTTACAATCAATTACTTCCTCAATAAGCGTGAGTTCTTTCAAAGTCTCCCTTAATATGTTGTTTCTTTGAAGCAAATTACAAATTTATGAGCAATTTATTAATTCTCTTGAGTAAAAATTTCAGGCAGCACTTGATGTCTTCACAGTAGAGCCACCTGCAAAAGACAACAAGCTGGTGTTACACGAGAATGTAACCGCAACTCCACATCTCGGCGCTAGTACAATGGAAGCTCAGGTTTGAAGATTTCTTTCAACTGTTTGGAGAATGGTTTAGGCTTTTTTTGTGTTTACATGGTATACTGTTTGAATTTATGTCCAGGAAGGAGTGGCCATTGAAATAGCTGAAGCTGTTGTTGGAGCCTTGAAGGGAGAGCTTGCTTCCACGGCTGTTAACGCGCCCATGGTTCCTGCTCAGGTACATATTATTTGGCAGTCTGAATTATGTACTCCATATCTTAATTATCCACATTCTCTAGAAGTTTTCAAGAATATTTCTAGAATATGCCTGGAGATATTCACATTCGAGTGGAAGGTGTGTGCATGTCCAAAATTAAAAAAAAAAAAAACAATATGAAGTGAGAACACAGCTGAAACAAAATTAAGTGAAAAATCATGATCTTTAGGCTGCGAGTTGAAATCTGAACACTATTAATTTCTTATGATTTTTCTAGGCAAATCTGAGCTCAGCATGTTGTGTTAAGATGGATTCATCGAAGGAAAATGAATATAGGCTTCGTAATATATCACAAATCTTCTGAACCTGAGATAGGCTTCATAATCTGTATATACTTTGTAAATATGATAGATATTCCCCCTGATTTACAAGTTTAACCTTCTGTATCATAGGTTCTCACTGAACTGAAGCCATTTGTCACCCTAGCCGAAAAACTCGGTCGGCTTGCTGTCCAATTAGTATCTGGTGGCCCCGGTGTACAAACTGTGAAAGTCACATATGCCTCTGCTCGGGCCCCAGACGACCTAGACACAAGAATACTCCGTGCCATGATCACAAAGGGTCTCATTGAGCCCATCTCAGACGTCTTCATAAACATAGTCAACGCCGATTTCACTGCCAAACAGAGAGGTCTTCGCATAACCGAGGAACGAATCTCCCTAGACGGATCCCCAGAGAGCCCGCTCGAGCTGATCCAGGTCCAGATCGCAAATGTCGAGTCCAAATTCGCCAGTGCCACTTCAGACTCGGGTGAGATCAAGGTGGAGGGCAGGGTCAAAGACGGAATTCCACATTTAACGAGGGTGGGGTCGTTCGAGGTTGATGTGAGCTTGGAGGGGAGTATTATACTGTGCAGGCAGGTGGACCAGCCAGGGATGATTGGAAGGGTGGGTAGTATTTTGTCGGAAGGTAATGTGAATGTGAGTTTTATGAGTGTTGGGAGGATAGCACCGAGAAAGCAGGCGGTGATGGCGATTGGGGTGGATGAGGAGCCGAGCAAAGAGTCGTTGAGGAAGATTGGTGAGATCCCGGCCATTGAGGAATTCGTTTACCTTAAGCTGTAGGTTAAGAGATCTATTTTCTTCTCAATTTTGCTGAGTATGGTTGAATTATACTCTGATTGTGTGTTTAAAATCATGTCATTTTATTAAATAAAATAAAAACTATGTCTGAGGTTGTGCAAATTTGTCAGAGTTTTGAGATTGAGGTTTGTAGGGATCCTTTAGGACCTTGACATTTTTGCAGTGCAAGAATTGTTTGTATGGAAAGTAAGAAAATCTGGCTTGCACCAAAATCAAGTTCTATATATTTCAGTTTTACTTCTTGTTTTATTTTTAATCTTTACATTTCAATATTGAAATGTGTACCATGTTTAATTTTTGTGTGAACTAAACTATATTTTGGTTTTGGAAATTGACGAGGAATATAAATTGTTTTGTTTGTTCAATCGTGATTTTGCAAAACAAAAAACGAGAGTTTAATTTGTACGGAATGTTGTACCAAAAGCAGTATTTTAAAATTAATCTGGTGATTTTAATGTATGAAATAAACCATTTTTAATATCTAAGCTGAAAATTTTGATACAAGATTACAATTCTTTTTTTACAACGAAATGTACATATCAAACTATTGAAGTATAAAAATGATTTGAATTTGATACGATAATTTTATTATTTTGACATTTTTACTACTATAATATTTTTCAAATAGTAATCAAAAGCCACCGTTTAAAGAACGGAGTGAGGGGGCAAAATTAACAAAACAGCTAGTTGAGTAGATGAGCTTCAGGATGGGACACGTGTCGGATTACCCATTTCTTCTTCACCGCTCAATCTTCTACTATTTCCCCCCATACCCATCGGAAGGTCTTCTTCACCATTCACTCAGAATATGGCGACCGTCACCTCAGTTTCTCCCGGACTCTTTTGCTGCGCCACGATTCGCGGTACAATTATTCCGGTCGTCACATTTTCCACTGTACAATACCTAATGCTCCACTTTACCCCACGGTTTTTCTGACTTCCATTGACTGCGATTTGTGCAGATGTTCGTTTCGCCGGCGGACGGAAAATTGCTTACTCATCTCGCAAGTTCGGAACGACATTCGCCACTGGTTCTCCTCTCGGTAAGAAATCTTTTGTGATTGATTTTGAACGAATTGGGGAAATGATTTAGGGTTAGAAATAGAAATTGATAAAAACACGTGCGTATTTATTCTCCTCTTAATCCCTTTGCTTGTTTACAGTGGTTCAAAGACCCATGGAGAGGAGAAACTCTGCCAACAATTCAAAATCGTTTTCGGTAAGATGTGAGCAGAGTACTGAGGAAGGGAGTGGCATAGATGTGTGGCTAGGACGACTAGCCATGATTGGTTTTGCCGCGGCTATTAGTGTTGAAATCGGGACGGGCAAAGGACTCCTAGAGGTATGGTTTTTGTTTCAGACTTGGGGGATAAATGTGGAATGCGAACGATGGTGTGATTATTAATGCGTTGATCATGTTGAATGAATGAAGAACCCTGGTAAAATTGTTTGCCATGTGAATTGTGAACCAGAATTATCTTGAGGTGTGTCCCGTGGGGGTTGGGGTTTTCTTCATTACACGATACGCTTATGGTTGATATCTTAATGTATTTTTTCTACTTATCGTTAGTAGGATGAACCGATGGGGAAAGACTGTGCAACCATCTGCATTATTCTATTAGCTGTATATGTGTGAAAGAAAGAACACAGATTTATAGATCACCATTTAGTAACACTAATGTGAAAGGACATTTAGGGATGTTGTTGTAACATTGTCTCAGATTGCATTAGACTATAATAATAAAACTCAATGCTCTTAACCTTGTGGTGGTGGGGATTTGAAATTCTGAAATCGCGCAAGCCTGCATGAGTGTTTGCCTTATTTTTTTTTCAATTCTTGAACAATAATAATGTCTTGCAGAATTTTGGGCTGACATCACCGTTGCCGACAGTGGCCCTTGCAGTAACAGCATTGGTGGGAGTTCTAACAGCAGTCTTTATTTTCCAATCTGCATCCAAGAATTGATCAGCTTTATCTCTTTTGGGTGTTGTGCGTGTACAACCATTACAATGTGTTTTTCTTTGTCCAAAGATACATGTTTTTATCAGATTTGTTTTTATCAAGATGTCGATGCTTGTTTTTTTGGGTAACTATATGGTATGGGATCTATTTCATATGATCGTATCACATCTTTAATAAACCGGTCGGTTCTGGGCTATACGGTTCAGGTTTATACGGTTCAGGTTCGGGGTTTCGATGAACCGAACCCGAACTGGTAAAAACAAATTCAAGTTCAACTCGGTTCAGGTTCAAGTTGTGAACCGATCGGTTCAGGTCCGAACCGGAAACCTGAACCTTATTTATTTTTTTCACATTAATTTTTAACTTTTTTTAGTTTTTAAAAAGTTTTAAGTTGTAAATTATCTTTTTTTTAGAATTAATGTGAAAAATTAAATCGAAAAATAAAATTTTCATTTTTGATACCAAATTAAAGTGTCTTCTCGTTGAGGAATCAAAGCTCACGTTCTTAAATATAATTTTTTCAAATTTCAAATTTAAATATATAGTAAATTCAAATTTAAAAATTTAATATTGTAAGAATATTTTTAAATTTTTTATTTTTAATTAGTATATACTACTACTAATTAATAAGTTCATAATGAATATGTAAAAAAAATTTAAAAAAATTATCCGGTTCGAATCGGCGGGTTCAAGTTCGGAACCGGGCTGGATCAACCTTGAACTTGACCCGGACCGATTAAATCCGGTCCAAGGTTCAGGTTCCGAACCGGATGTGCAGCTCCACCTACACATGACTCCATGAGTCTAAAATCACCCAGCTCAGAAGTTCGTATCAAGTTGGAATATTTGGCGGGTGATTTCGCCATGCCTCAAGGGGAAACATTTAATATAATGTGTATAAACATGGTCAAGAATGTCATAAGAGAAGGTCAACTTACAACCACATCATACTATAACGTTTTCTTTTGTATTTCACTTGCCATCCAAAAAACAAAGTTCAAAGAAAACAAATGTTTAGGTGTGCAATATCAATTTTAACAGTGATGGTGTGAATGAATCGATACTCATAATTAAAATTACTAGTACGATTTTTAAAAAACCATGTATGCTTACAATCGTCAAATTTAATTCTCTTTTGAATTTTCTTTCGGAGTTTCGGGTCTATATGAGTAATTCCATCCGATCTGAAAATCGCAAAACAACGTATCAGAAATCCCATGAAAAAATGAATGAATAAATAATGGAGGCTTCGTGTGAGTTTTACAGAGAGCTTGTTTCCTCATCGGCGACCATGGTTCCAGTGAATGTACGGATTGTTAATTGTTTATGAACACGGATTAGGGTTTTGCGTGAGAGAGAGAGAGAGCGCAGCTGAATAATTATTGGTTTCGGTTGTTAAATGGGCCTGGAGCCATGGACTTTTAAACATGGGCTTTGAGCCCAGAATCTGAAATGGGCCAAGTGAGATCTCGGGTCAAGGTTGAATTGGGTTAAAAATCCGAAGAAGAAGGGAGATATTTTTACAGAAGCAGAAGAGGGTTTTGATTAGTGATTAAAACCCCTTTTCCTACAGAGAGAGTTAGAGAGAGCAAGAAATCGCAAAAATGGAGGGCGTTTCGTACCAAAGGTTCCCGAAGATCAATATCCGAAAAGTTAAAGACGACTTCATGGAGTTCGAGATGCGCGAAACCGACGCCAGCATCGCTAACGCACTCCGCCGCGTCATGATCGCCGAGGTCCCGACAATCGCCATCGATTTGGTGGAAATCGAGGTCAACTCGTCGGTCCTGAACGATGAGTTCCTCGCGCACCGCCTCGGCCTCATCCCCCTCACCAGCGAGCGCGCCATGGCCATGCGCTTCTCGCGTGACTGCGACGCCTGCGACGGCGACGGCCAGTGCGAGTACTGCTCCGTCGAGTTCCATCTGCGCGCCAAGTGCATCAACGACCAGACCCTTGACGTCACCTCTAAGGACCTCTACAGCTCCGACCACACCGTTGTTCCAGTTGATTTCTCCGATTCCTCGTCTGGAGTTGAAAATGCGGATAGTAGGTAAAACGAAATGTGGGTTCATGTGTTTGTATTTCTTAAAATCTGGGTTGATGGGGAGGTTTCTTTTAGAAATATTCTCAGAGACTTCCAATTATACCAATTATGATTAGCCATATTGGGTTTGGGGGTTCTGGTATTGGGGAAAATAGTTAGGTTGGGGAGTTGGAGAAACAGGAATATGTGGAGAAGGGGGTCTGGGTAAAGGCATGAATTAGGAAAATTCATGAACTCATGGAGATTTCCACCTACCATTGTAGTGTCTCCTCGATGAATGTTTTGGTAGAATATTGTATGCACCAATGCTTAGAATTGAGGCTACCAACTTGTCATTTCATCAGGTTGTTGGTTGGTTATAGCTGTGTTAAACCTTTGTATTGTAGATTGAATAAGATATGGGTCCTATATTCAATTATCCATAGGGTTATTCGTGAACTGAGTAGAATTGTGAATAATATAACTCTGGCTATACAGTTTTGAACTGAGTGTATCATAATGAATTTTGATTTGACATTTGATTTAAGTAATTTCGTGAAAGATTCAAGAAACGTCGGCAAACTATAAGTAACCTTGTGATAAATAGTAAATGTGATATAATTTTGGAGCTTCCTGATCTTAGTATTATACAGGTATTCTACTTATTGGGATGGGTTTTGTTGCAATTTTCATGACTTGAAAGTGCCTAGTCCTTGGCATCATTATTTTTCTAACATTAGAGGTACTCCAATTGTACTGTATATCTGTTTTATGAAATCTGATGGCTTGATCCCGCAACATGTCTGGCTACAAATGTCGCTGTTTCTTTGTCCCTATCTTTTCCCAAGTGTTGCTGACATCAAACGTTGGACATGCACAAATGAATAATATGATAAATTTTGACATGATATAGGGGAATCATTATTGTGAAGCTACGCCGTGGCCAAGAGCTCAATTTACGAGCCATAGCTCGGAAAGGAATCGGCAAAGATCATGCTAAATGGTCACCTGCAGCAACTGTCACCTTTATGTACGAACCCGATATTTATATCAATGAAGAAATGATGGAAACATTAACCCTTGAGGAGAAAAAGGAATTCATTGAAAGCAGCCCCACAAAAGTGTTCGACATTGATCCCGATACCCAACAGGTTGTTCATGTATCTGGCTCTAATATTTTCTTCTCTATATTGATTTTTTTGAAGTTCGCAGTGCCTATGGCTTCTTAATAATATCTCTCCATCCCTCTGTTCCTAGTTGTGATAAACTTTGACATTGCGTGTTGGTTAGATATGCGACTCTTCTACATACTATCATGAATTAAGTACAATCATGTTGCTGGTTATAATTTCATATTCTTGTGGTTCCACTAAGACCTCTGTTCAGTCCTCCTTTCACAAAATGACCTCTTAAAAGTTTCGGGCAAACACCATGTATTCATACTTGCCTTGAGATATAATACACAGTTTGTCAGAAAATAAAAGGATCCTAATAGAGATTAGTGGCCAAAAAATAAAATGTTTCCACATAGAGCTATCCTGGCTCATCCTGATGTTTACAGGGAATTGAGTTTAATTTACTTTGTACTTTTATATCATGGGCTAGGAAGAGTCATGAAAATTGCGTCTCAAAAATTTTCTCCCTGGCCAGGCAGGCTATTTTGCCAGCTCCTCTAATTCCTCGTGGGTTTTATCAAAATATGATTCATATGACATTATTTGATTTACTTTGCTTGCTTGTTTTATTTGGTGAGCTAATGGCAATGTAGAAAAAATGTGACACTGTTACTTTATGCATAATTTTTCCTGGTTCACGTTTATTTATTTCCCGTTTTTGACCTCCACTCAGGTTTCTGTTCACGATGCTGAGGCATATGCGTATGATGACGAGTTGCTCAAGAAAGCCGAAGCAATGGGAAAACCCGGCCTGGTCGAAATCCATGCCAAGGAAGACAGCTTCATTTTTACTATCGAGACAACTGGCGCAGTAAAAGCTTCTCAACTGTTTCTCAATTCCATAGAGATTTTGAAGCAGAAATTGGACTCTGTTCGTTTGTCTTCTGACACTGTTGAAGCCGACGAACAATTTGGGGAGTTGGGTGCGCATATGCGTGGCGGTTAACTCTTGTGTTCCGAATGGGGTTTTGAATTTAATTCCAGTCTAGTGGCATTTTGTTGTTGTCTGAAAACCTAACTTAAGTATGTGACCTGATCTTTAGGTTTTGTAATTATTTTCAAGGTTCTTGGAGTTTGATTTCCAAAAATCATGGAAAATTCACCTGAATTCACTACTAGTAAGACAGGTTTTGGGGCTTCTAACTTCTAAGTGATTTTGTGATTCTCAGCTTATAACTGATTTTTTTTCCATTCTAAATGTTTTTTTTTTCACAATCATTTAAAAGCATAATAAGCAAATCATTTATTCCCAAATCAGTTGCAGAATCATTTACTACAATCAAACATTTCCAGATTTAGTAACTCTCAGTTTTTCCAGAAGAGAATCCAAATCATTATAACTTGATCCACCCTTTTCAATAGCCTTCTTGGCCTCCTCACTCAATGCCTTAACCTTGTTCCTCATCTCCTCGCCTTCTTCCCCAACCATCACTCGATTCACAGCCTTCGCTATACTCTCCCCTTCGATCAAACCCCTCTCAACATCTGTCCTTCTGCTCCACTCCACATTCCCAACACCAACACCAATCTTCAAAACCTCCGTCACAAGCTTCTCGTTGTCGAACTGCTCCGAAGATATCGGCCAGGTCACCATCGGCTTCCCAGCACTCACTCCCTCTATCAAAGAATTCCACCCACAGTGCGTCACGAACCCTCCCACCGATTCGTGCTCGAGTATCAACACTTGTGGGGCCCACGATTTGACCAATAGTCCTTTCTCCCCAACCCTTCTCTCAAATCCTTCCGGCAACCACTCCTCGCTTTCTTCGTCCTTATTCACGACCCAGATGAAATCTCGTCCGCACGATTCGAGACCCGTCGCGATCTCGCGCATCTGAGCGACCGAGAAAAACGACACTGTCCCGAAACAAACGTAAACAACCGAACTCGGCCCTTTCGCGCCGAGCCACTCCAAGCAGTCGTTTTTAACCGTCACATTTTTGTTATTACCTCTTTGTGCTTTGTCTATATGATCCTTGTTGCATAACGAAACCGGGCCCACGTGCCACACTCGCTTACCTATGACGCTTTTGTAATGATCGACGTAAGCCGGTTCGAGCTCCCTGAAGCTGTTCACGACAACTCCGAATCCCTCCGGCTCTTTTTCCGTCGATTCTTGAATCAACTTGCTGCTGGGACTTTGCGAATCGCCCTTCAAGTAATCCGGCAGCTGTCGTGTGGACATTTTCACGACATCGGGAAGTCCAGGGACGACGAACTTATCGGAGCCAGAGTCGAGCCCCAAGTAAGGCTTGTGTTTGACTAAACTGTGGTACACGCAGAGCGGGAAAAAGCCGGCTCCGTGGAAAACTAACCTCGGGATTCTCAAATCTGACGCGATTTCGTTGGTCCATGAGAAGAAGAAATCGGACACCAGGCAGTCGGGGAGATCTTCTTCCAGGATCAGCCTGATGGGCTGTTTGAGCAGTTCTAAGGCCTTGATGAACTTGACAGACATGTGTGGAGAGATGATGGAAGAAAGACATTCGCAGCCTTCTGCAAGGCCGACTTCTGAGCTGGGGAATCGGACTTGGCGGATGTTGATGTCGAATCCTTGCTGTCTGTCTCTCTGGATAGTGGCATGGAATTGGGGTGCATTGAGGTGTGAGAGGATTACTGTTGCTTTGATGTTGGGGTCGTGTCGGGCGAATTGCCTGGCCATGTCTACTAGAGGGATCGTGTGGCCTGGGGCCAAAAACGGGAAGAAATAAACGTGGAGGTGACGAGAATTCATGGATGATTGTTGATTTGGTAGAGGAGCTAGGAGAAGATAAGAGGTCTGGAGTTTGTTCTTGAATTTATTGATGAGACTTCTTTGTGTTCAATGATTTCTTCTTATGATTAATACAGCTGTTTAGTCTCAAGTTGATATAAATTATTCAATGCTGACTGTTGTTCACAAGGGATTTTTTGTCACTTTCTTTAGTGACATACATACCTACTGTGTATTGAGAGGGGGCTTTGGAGTAATTTATGTATTTGGTTGGGATGAAATAATCAAAAATATCAATGCCATTATTGATGAATAATAGAGTATAGTTTTCCCGAAAGAATCTTTCTCCAAACACATTTTCCACAAGGAAATTACACACATCTTGTTCATATTATGTGTCGCCCCAGAATATGTTCGTTTCAACACCGACAGGGCGAAATAAAATAAAAAATTATAGGATATAGACATGATTCTCCTGCGGATCTCCAATCTCAAATACATCATAACTACATTCTAACTCCACTAACAACAATAAAACACAAACCCAAAATCCACAGGGAAAAGGCGCGTAAGAATGGAGCACTCGGTTTCGAGGCATTGTCAAAATACCTTAGCTAGAAAATCAAGCAGATAACTTAGTGTTTCACATGTTTTCAGATGCCTGCTTTATCTGAAGAGCACCTCTGACAATATCACCTCTCGTAATAATACCAATCTATCTCACAATAAAAGGAAAAAAAATGTAAGTAATACTCTCCCTACCACAGAGAATTATGCACTGCTTCTTTGTAATTGAATCCCATATGCAAGCAGAAATAAAAGAGAATAGAATCACATTACCAGCTTTCCTTCACCATCCACAACAGGTAGACGTCGGTACTTTGTTTTGAGCAACAACCTACATCAGCATCAATTCTAGTTAGAAAAATTATAACATTTCTAGGGTATCGTTGTAATAATCATACAAGAGATTTTTTTTCTGCATCTTATCTAGTTTGTTAGGTGTCCGTCTCAGCCCCAAGAATGTGTTAGTGTTTTTGCATCTAAATTGCAAGATGTGCAATACATAGACAATTTGTTCACATATTGTAATGTATTATGATGATAGCAAATAATAGTATACTCCATTATTTAGTATGTTCGCTTTAAATATTTCTTTTGTGAAAGAAATTAAATATTACTGTATAGTTGGGCAAATTTGCGAATGGCCATATAGGGAAATCCCTGACTAGATCAAGTATTGAGGCAATAGGAACTTGATATTACAAAATATAAATACGACAAATACGACTCGTTTCTATAAGTCACCAGGGTTTGAAAAGGAATGAAATCAACAGTTTTTGTATCATTTACAAAGAAACAATTTAATATACAAGATAATATATTACCTCACAGCATCCTCAAGATTGGTGTTTTCCCGCACAACAAGTGGAGAAGGAGTCATAAGATCACCTACGACCCTACCATTAGTTTTGCTAAGTAACTTCTGAATTTCGTTAAACGTCTGTATGAATAAAAAGTATTAGACTGATAGAAGTAATATATCCAAGATATCGATCAAATTAACCTAAAATGTTACAGAACCTGCAGTATGTGGACTAAATTGAGCTGATTCTCACTTCACATACAGTTCAACACACGATAAGTATTGAGAGAATCAAACGAAAATAGAACGTTTGTCACTATTTAAACCATGTTCGACTAAAGGAATCAAATAATTAGTATCATTTTTTTCCGAAACATAGATTGACGAAGCATCAATGTTTTCAACATGTATAAAAAAAATGCATTGTAAAGCACAATAGCATAGATAAGATGAGAAAGAGAAACACTTTTCACTTCTTAACATATGATGAAAGCACAAAACTCTATTCATGCTTAATGGATCTGAAAATTCAAATTATAATGAAAATAAAGCTCATAAGAAGATCCATCTATAAGAGAAGAAATTAGGTTCATCAGTTCATAAGAACATAGACACATGAAAGAGCTTATACATACTTTCCAAGAGCTATCGACAACGGGGAACATATTTGTATCTGTTTGAGCTCCACCTGTGTTTGACAGGTAAAAAAGAAACATAAATCACACTTTAATGCTCGCACAAGACATTTACCACATCAAGCTCAATTTAACCCCATTATCCCACTAATATGTACTACCCTGTTCATCCCAAATAATTGTGTGTGGAACTTTTGACACATAGTTTAAGCAAAATGGTATATTTGCTTTACGAGTCAGCAAAGTGTGGGGAAAAATTGGTAAATCAACTTTACTACTCAGTTATTTAAAAGTAATGTCATGAGGTGAAAAATAAGTGTACATAGTACATAGTGAGGGTGAGAATTGTGAGATTTAATTCTATTTTGAGTTGTGCAAAATTATGAGAGATGGACCAAACAGTAAAGTATGCAAACTTGTTTGGATGGAAGGAATATAATTTAACCTTGTAATATAATCACCAAACAGAAAGAGTCTCATGTGTTTTCTTCAGAACAATCATAAACAAAGATGAACATTGTATGTTGTTGAATACAGCGTTCAAAAACCATCTTCTAAATCTTAAATATTTTTTTGTAGGATGATAATAAACTAAACAAGCCAGCTGAAACTTCAGAAATTAACCAATGCGATTTAATATTTAATGTCTGTATTTATCCCTGCTCGTCTTATAACTCTAAATCTGTAGTCGTCCTGTTTTTTACCAACTTATATATACACATATTTAAAACACCAAGAACTTGCCAAATTTCTGCCTCAAAAGTACGCATATAACTCTACCTTTACAAGTTCAATTATACCTGAGATGGCATCGAGTGCCAACAAATCGTAGTCAGAAACAACACCAACCTGCAGCAGCATCAAGTGCTCTGTAAAGATTTATAAGGAACAAGTGCTAACACCACTTTACAAGACAAGAAATGTACGATTACCAACTTCCCATCGTCATCAACCACAGGAAATCCAGTAATTCTTTTTTCAACAAGAGTCTCTAGAGCTGTACGTGCAATAAACGGTTAACCAACGAAAAATGGGACTGAACAGATATAAAAGAAGTGCAGCAATACCTTCATCAACAGTTGTTTTTGGTCCTACAACATGCAGGTCTTCTCTTCTCGTCATAAAATCACCTACAGTGTAGATTCCCTCTTGTGGCTGTAAAGTGAAACGAGGGTGAAAGGTTCACTTTTTGGAAACTATACTTTGAAGTGAACATTTATAACATGATTTTTGGTACAATTATATAGTGTCGTCGACATGAGTCATATGACTCATATCCACATAAACGGAGAAAGAAAACGGCACACTGTTAATCTAACTAATGAAACAACTGAGCTTATGCTTGAGAAAATAAAGTTTAACGAGCTTAAAATAATGTTCAATTTGAACTTATAAGTCGACAAGAAAATATTCTAACAACAGCCACTTCATCTTCCTCAATTTTTTTAACATCTGATCCCACTTATATCCAACATCTCTCATGGTAAAGCTCCACAGAGACTTCCAGATTAAGGATATTTCAATTGTATCCTAAATCGAGCCAAATCTGTATATCTACTTCAATTAATTTCTTCGAAGACACAAAATTAAGCAACTCTATGTTTTCTTCTTTTCGGAAAATAAATTTAAAATTCTGCAATTGAGACTTAGGCAGTGATTACTTACCGGAACTGAATTGGTGGTACCGGCCGCGGCGAAGGGAAGGGCATCTGGCCGCCTGAATTCAGAAAATCGATGTCCCCGCCGCGGGCCAGCGGAAGCGCAAGCTCCGGCAACGGCGGTGTTGGCAACCGGAGAGCGGCTGTAGTACGTGAGTATGCAGGGTAAGCTGCGGTCGCGAACGGCGGAGATCGCTCCGGAGAGTGGAAGTACGGTGACGGAGTCCATGGCGAGATGCGTGTGAAATGAAAAGTGGGAAAGCGATTGAAACTGAGAGTTGCGTGAAAAGTGGAAATGAGATATTTTTCACATCCGCAGCGGTGGGATAGTGAGCGACTCCTTAAAACGGTAGAATTTTGCGAGTGATAGGATAGTACGTTATGCTGTAGTAGTAGTACGTTGTGGCAAACCAAAAGCGCCAAGGAGGTGTAGCAAAAGGTGGTTCGGTTAATTGATTGAACCAAATCAAAACCGAATATCAAATTAATTTAGTTCGATTTTTGAATTTGATTTTTCAATTTTTTAACCGATATAAACTCAACCAAACTGAATGGAAAAAAAAATTATTTGAATTATAAATATTAGTCTAAAAAACATAAAATACAAATGAAAAGAATTTTATTTATGTGGAATAGAGGAGAGGAATTAATAATTTCCACTTTCAAAATTTTATTTTTCTCTTATATTTTTTTAATAATTTTAATTTTAATTATAATTATAATTTTTTTACATTTCTATGTTTCGTTTTAATTGTTTTAATAACAAATTTAAAATAAAATTTATTCTAATTTCTTAATTATAATTTTAAACAAAATAATTACTACTTATGATCGTCGGAATTCCTTTGTTATTTACTAAAGAAATGTGACAACTAAGTATGAGACGAAGTGAGCGTATTTAATCACCATAATTTTTAATATATTATTAATTTATTAATTTATTAATTAAATTTGGTTAAAATGGAACTGAATCAAATCAAACCAAACAAAATTACAATAATTATATTAAAGGCGAATCAAATCATTTTCAATGCAATTTAATTTTCGATTTATAAAAAAAAGATAACTTAAATGATTCTGTTAACCGAAATATCGATTTGGTTTGATTGGTTTAATGGAATTGACACTTTAGGTGATTACAAATTTAGAAAGTGTAAAGGGCAAATTTAATTTGTAAAAATTGTGATCATATAATATTGTTACTCAACATTAATATTTGGTTTGATACTGTATGGTTAAGTTTTTTATACTTAAAAATATGTTTATTTAATTGTTTAATTGGGGTGATACTAGGCACTTGATTCAAATGATATTGTTCAAATACGAAATCAATGGGCGAAATATTCTATTCAAATAAAGAGCAAGTCATGGAATGCTTAATGATCAGTGTGATATGAGATGCGCAGACTTATCGCATGACGATGACAACACTTAATTATTAATGTAAAAGGACGACTACAATAGCATGCGGACTTTGAATGAAACTAACCCCTGCTATATTATATTTTAACTGTTTCAATATAAATTCATTGTTAATTAGTCACAATAAAACCAACTACAGTAGTACAAAATATTTTAACCAAAAATATTGTGATGAGAAAGTCATATCTTTGATGAGAGAACAGACAGAGAGACTTGTTCTTTCCTTTCCTAATTTCATGTGGTCTAACTATGTAGTATATACAAATCTGCCCCTCAAGATTTGGTCGTCGCGGCCTCTGCCACGCCCTTGAGTTCAAGCAAGGCATCCTCGAAACACTTGGCCAAAACTTTTGGGTCTGGGATTATTTCCTTGGCAGCAAGAATTTGCAAATCAGCTATTCCCGCGTAGCTCACCATATGCATCGTGATTGCCTGCCCAATTTAATTTCCCTCCATGTTTAAGATCGATATATTCTAAAAATATAAGATATATATTTGTCGGAGTTTAATCTTACATGTGGAAGGCTACTTGAGCTAACCCTTATGCGCTTCACGGGGTTGCCGGCCAGTGAGATCGCTTCCCGGGGCCCGATAACGTTTGATATTGTGAACGTCGTATTGCAAACTATCCTGTAATTGAGAACGCAAGCAAGCTGCGTACGTACGTACACCAAGATCATGATTGAGTTAACGATCGATGCTTTTAAGGTATAAGTACTTGGAAATAAATCTGTACCTTTGCACCGAAAAGAGACATCATCATGTGCCCGATTCTGTACGAGAAAGGGGCCTCCAGCGAAAGCTTTTTCCTATCGATCATAGCCTTTGCTCTCTTCACAAACTCGATCGCATCCGAACTGCCACTGTGGTAATAAACGGGTAGCAGAAGCATTCCGAATTTGTTGCCCCACCGAATTCCGGATTTAGTATCCATAAGCTTTGACATGTCCTGAAATGAATTCCGAATTCCGGAAGTTTTGCGATTAAGCTAAATTTCAGGTTTGTAATTAAATCGAGAAGCAAATGTGAAATGAACCTGCAATCCGGCTTGTGGTCTCAGATTCACCATGGCAACGCCTGTGATCCGATGGCCTTCAGGAAGAGCTAATTAAGAAGAAACAAAACATTATACAGCAAGAGCTAGCAGTTATACTGACCGAATAACAATGCTACCGTAATGGCATGGTTGTAAATAGCTTGCCGCGATACATTTAATTAGCTTGTTTGTTTGTGTTAATTACCTTTGGGTGATCTGATGTCCAAGTACCTAGAGAGTCCGCATGCGATTACCCCGAAGAGAACGTCATTAATTGACTGCACATTTGTTTTCTTCATAATTTCACTTAGAACACAGTTATATATATACATACTTTTGTAACTAATTTCGCAATGCAATATTTTTTTGTAAATTACTCCATAAAAGGTCATTGCATAATTAGTTGGAACAGAATGATTATTTTTTATATTTTCACCAAAACATAAATAGTAAAAAATTATTTTAAAATTAAAAAATAAAAACAATTGTGAGTAAAAATTTAGTATAAATTATGATTAAAATTTATAATGGAGAAAAGTCAGAAAACTGGTGCACTGACAATTAAGGTCTGACTTGTACTTGTACTGAGTACAAAAAGATTTGTTATTGAGAAAACTCACAGCATCATCGACAACTCGCTTCACAATCTTCATGTCGTCCAGCCGGAACCTCGCCGTCGCCAATCTCCGCGGCCACAGCTCCACCCCATCGCCGCCGCTCACGGCGGTGGCCTTATCCCCCCACCACAGCGCCCTCAACGCAAACTCCACGCAGTAAACCAAGCTAAACCAAATCAACTTCGCCAGAGCCCACGCGCTCCACCTCCTCCTCGCCGATCCACCGCCGACGCCCCCGACCTCCGGGAGCCGGTCCGGGTCGTCGGCTCTCCGGCAGCACGACATCAGCAGCGACATGAGCGAGATCCCGTCCCCGAGCGCGTGGTGCACACGGAACACGGCGGTCCCGTGCGCCAGCAGCAGGTGGACCTCCCAGAGGGGCTTGTCGGTGGGGAGGGGGGACGAGACGGCCAGGTCGGCGACGAAATCGTTGACGGCGTCCTCGTCGGAGACCGAAGGATCGTCGGAGATCGGGCGGCGATGGACGATGACGTGGCGGTCGACGTCGACCTGAGTTTTCCTCCAGTGCTCGCGGCCGCCGCACGAGTCCCTTACCATGAGGCTGCAGAACCTCGGGTGCTTGATCATGATCGAGCTCCGGATTTCCGATTTGATGGCGTCGGCGTCGATCGGGAACTCGAGGCCGACGGCGGCGTTGATGACTTGCTCCATCTTCGGCTGGAGGAAGAGGCGGCCGGCGGGGGTTAGCGGTTCGTCTCTCTCCTCCGCCATTTATTTGTCTTAGAGAAGTTGAAATTGATTTTGAGGGAAAGGCACAGAATAAAATGCGTGGAAGAGGTTTATTTTATCCTTTTTATTTTTTGTTTTTTAAATATTGGTGGGCCCGCCCGTGAATGGAAGACTTGGAAAAGTATTTATAGCAAACCAAATGTAGGCTGCCCCTCTCACGTGAGGTGATCATATATTCATATATAGCAAAACCCATTGAGAACAGATTGGCTGTAGGATTTGATACCACTTTCTTGGCCAATCTAATTAATTAATTTTTTGCGATAATAATTTTTTAATTACCAAAGCTATATTTTGAAAATTAATTATTGCATCAAAACCAATTTTAAAATAATTCTATATAAGTATTTGAACACCATAAATATTATTATTTATTTATTTACTATATTTTATTTTTTATTTTTGTATTTGTAAGAGGGTAAGAATAGAAATAAATTTATTTTAACCACGCACTATTCAAAATATCAAATAAAAAATATATTATAAAATATACTCTTTTATACTCTTGATTCCCCTGTTTATTATTTATAGACGTATTTTTTACATTTGTACAAAAAAACATATCTATTAGTAATAGATTTCTTATGAAATATGAATTATGTCAGGCAATTTATTGGGTGGTACTAGTACCATTTTATTCTACGTGGTATCGGTTTTTAATATTTAAGTTTTTTTTTTATTTCCTCTCTTTTTTTCTTTTCTTTTTTCTTCTCTCTTCTCTCTGCCTCTCACCGAAACAGATGAACGCGCTGGATGTGAACCGCTCCATCGCGGCGTCGGAGTACGGAGTGCGAACAGCACGGTCTCCAGCCTCAGCGGCAAGCGGAGAGAGCGAGAAGACAACGAAGACGAGAGGGCGTCCAGCTCGACTGTCCAACGAGCCGGCGACGGTTCTGGAGGACACCTTCAATACCTGGTACGAACTCTAAGTTGATTGTGCTATTATCACATAATTAGTGTTCGATTACATAATTAGGGTTTCAATTTAGGCGTTTTTAGAAGTGAAATTTGTGTGTTTTGGGATTTGGAATTCTGCTATGTTATGGTTCGATTTTATTTCAGTCCTTCATCGACGCAACAGCGAGGCAAATTTGTGGCAGCAGCGAGGAGGCGACAACGACACGGGGACGCGTGAGGTTTGTTTTCGATTAACCATTTTCATTTTCGTAGTTGTCTGCTTAAAAATCCAACAACGAAAAAAGTGAAATGGCTACAAACCTCAAGGGCGTCTATCTAATTTTGATCTACTATAGATTTTTCCAGCTATCACCCCAAGCTTATATTTTTTGTATCTTCTTTCTTGGCTTGCTAACAACAGATATAATACCTGTATGGTGGAGGTGGTATTATTGGGCATGCCCGGTTTCACGGACACTGTACGGCTTAACTCGTTGAGTTTTGTTCAAGCACATTCACTTGCTTAAATTAATATGGAATAACTGTGGGTTTAGTCACTTACGATGAATGGGTTTTAGTCGAGGTAAATGAAGCGAGCTATTACGGACCCGAGTCTCTTAGAAAGAAACTATATATTATTGTGTCGGTTATAACGATGTTGAGGGTTAGTGATTACTACTTGATCTACTATCTAGTGGGTTGTATTCGTCTACTTTTAGTTTTAGAACATGCCAAAATGTGACCTACTATATATTTTGGGTATTATCGTTCTTGAGATCCCCATCATTATGATCATGAGGTGGCTTGGTTTTGGAGAATTCTATGCGATAACGTATATCATTCATTATGACTGGTTTATGTAGTTTCTATAACTTCATATTCTATAAGTTATATATTAATCCTCTTGAGTCATTTTTTTTTATCTTATGAATCACACCAGTGAAGCATAAAGAAGCTATACTTTGAGTTTGACACGGACCCATATTATCAAGCCATGGATATAAAAGTGAAAGTTAGGCTACCGGAAGTCTTTGCTCAGTAGATTGTCTGTCAATGTATCGGAGGAAGAATATGGGTTTTCATAATTCTTTGAATGTGGGGAGGATCTTCCAGTATTGCGGATCTCATCTACATTTCATCTTACAGATACACGCTGCTGCGTAGAGAGTTTCTTCCCTGTGAGCCATACACTCTTCAATCCTGCAGATATTATACAGAAGGTTAGTGTTGTTCCTTATTTTCTAACTGTTTGAATATTATACGGAGTTGTACATTATGATGATTTTCGAACGACATAGTCCGGCAGGTCCGTGGGCTCGTTAACCAGATCAACAAAGGCAAGTCGACCTCCGAACTACACCGCCAGGCCACCCGTGACCTCGAGCCCGTCGTGTCCGCGTGGCACTCTGCCTTCTCCCGAGTCTCGCCTCGCAAGATTTCAGTGCGATTTTGTCCGATCCCTCCACGCCTGGTTCAAGCTCACCTTCCTCCCCATCCATCACGAGCCCCAAACTAGCCAACGCCGCCGACAAAGAGCAAAAAATTTCGAATGCTTTCTCCTTTTGCGACGACTAGAAAATCACATATATGTACACAAATATTGTAATAGTTATTATTTTAATATAAATTTTAATAATAAAATAAATTTTACTCTATTTTATATTGAGTTCTACTTTATTTGATACAACATTCTACTCTGTTTTTATTATGAGTTCTTTTATTTTACTCAATTCTTTTGCTTTAGTTCTCACTTTTTTTTTTATTATTAAAATTGCAAGGGAGACATTTTATAAATATATTTATGATCTAGTTGTTTATGCTCAGTGTAAAATGAAGATTTTGACTTATACAATAATTATGCTTTATTATGTATTCTATTGTTTTTAATATTGAGTTCTACTTTATTTTATACTTAGTTCTACTGTGTTGATGATATTCTATTGTTGGTTTTTGTTTTATTCTCCTATTCAACAAAATTTTTATTATGTCGAGATTACGTTTATTATAAATGGAGAATAAATTAGTGGTATTTTCTTTATTCATGTAATAGATGTTGTTTACAAATACAGTAGAATTCATAAATAAATGGAGTAGAATATGCACGTAAAAAAAGTAGAATGCATTACTAAATGCAGTAGAACTCATTAACATGGAGAATTATGTATTGGTATTTTCTTTATTCATGTAATAGATGTTGTTTACAAATACAGTAGAATTCATAAATAAATGGAGTAGAATATGCACATAAAAAAAGTAGAATGGACTACTAAATGCAGTAGAACTCATTAGAACATGGCAAATGGAGTAGAATATGCACATAAAGAGAGTAGAATGCACTACTAAATGCTATAAAACTCATTAGAACATGGCGCCGCCCTCGATTCTAGTTCGCCTCCCACGATTTAGGGTTTAGGGTTTAGGGTTTATTTTTAGGGTTCATGATTTAGGGTTTATTTTTAGGGTTTAGGGTTTAGGGGTTAGAGTTTATTTTTAGGGTTTAGGGTTTAGGGTTTATTTTTAGGATTTAGGATTTATTTTTAGGATTTAGGGTTTATTTTTAGGGTTTAGGATTATGTATAAATGGAGTAGAATTTGATCATACAGATAGTAGAATACACTACTAAATGCAGTAGAACTCATTTGAACATGGCGCCGCCCTCGATTCTAGTTCGCCTCCCACGATTTAGGGTTTAGGATTAAGGGTTTAGGGTTTATTTTAGAGTTTAGGGTTTATTTTTAGGGTTTAGAGTTTAATTTTAGGGTTTAGTGTTTATTTTTAGGGTTTAGAGTTTAGGATTTAGGGTTTATTTTTAGGGTTTTTGGTTTATTTTTAGGAGGTTAGGGTTTATTTTTAGGGTTTATGGTTTATTTTTAGAGTTTATGGTTTAGGGTTTATTTTTTGGGTTTAGGGTTTAGAGTTTAGGATTTGGGTTTATTTTTGGGGTTTAGTGTTTAAAGTTTATTTTTAGGGTTTATAGTTTAGGGTTTAGTGTATATTTTTAGGGTTTAGAGTTTAGGGTTTATTTTTGGGGTTATAAATGAAGTAGAAGTTTCGAGGTTTATTTTTTGGGTTATAAATGAAGTAGAATATAGTTATAAATAGAGTAGAAGTTTCGAATAAAGAGAGCAGAAATCAGAATTTTATGAGTTTTACTCTGTTAGAACAACATAATGACCACGATAATTGTTTGCCTCCCTCGATTATTGTTGCCACTTCGATACAAGACCTTTCGATACAAGACCTTTCGATACAAGACCCCCCCTTTATCCCTTTATTAAAATTCTGAAGCCGCCGAAGGTGGCCGTAATCATTGTTTGCCTCCCTCGATTATTGTTGCCTCCCTCGATTATTGTTGCCACTTCGATACAAGACCTTTCGATACAAGACCTTTCGATACAAGACCTTTCGATACAAGACCCCCCCTTTATCCCTTTATTAAAATTCTGAAGCCGCCGAAGGTGGCCGTAATCATTGTTTGCCTCCCTCGATTATTGTTGCCTCCCTCGATTATTGTTGCCTCCTTCGATTATTGTTGTAGAATGCATCAATATATGGTGTAGAATATGATACATAACAGAGTAGAATAGACTACTAAATGCAGTAGACCTCATTAGAACAACATAATGACCACGATAATTGTTTGCCTCCCTCGATTATTGTTGCCACTTCGATACAAGACCTTTCGATACAAGACCCCCCCTTTATCCCTTTATTAAAATTCTGAAGCCGCCGAAGGTGGCCATAATCATTGTTTGCCTCCCTCGATTATTGTTGCCTCCCTCGATTATTGTTGCCACTTCGATACAAGACCTTTCGATACAAGACCTTTCGATACAAGACCCCCCCTTTATCCCTTTATTAAAATTCTGAAGCCGCCGAAGGTGGCCGTAATCATTGTTTGCCTCCCTCGATTATTGTTGCCTCCCTCGATTATTGTTGCCACTTCGATACAAGACCTTTCGATACAAGACCTTTCGATACAAGACCCCCCTTTATCCCTTTATTAAAATTCTGAAGCCGCCGAAGGTGGCCGTAATCATTGTTTGCCTCCCTCGATTATTGTTGCCTCCCTCGATTATTGTTGCCACTTCGATACAAGACCTTTCGATACAAGACCCCCCCTTTATTCCTTTATTAAAATTCTGAAATCGCCGAAGGTGGCCGTAATCATTGTTTGCCTCCCTCGATTATTGTTGCCTCCCTCGATTATTGTTGCCTCCTTCGATTATTGTTGTAGAATGCATCAATATATGGTGTAGAATATGATACATAACAGAGTAGAATAGACTACTAAATGCAGTAGACCTCATTAGAACAACATAATGACCACGATAATTGTTTGCCTCCCTCGATTATTGTTGCCACTTCGATACAAGACCTTTCGATACAAGACCCCCCCTTTATCCCTTTATTAAAATTCTGAAGCCGCCGAAGGTGGCCGTAATCATTGTTTGCCTCCCTCGATTATTGTTGCCTCCCTCGATTATTGTTGCCTCCCTCGATTATTGTTGCCACTTCGATACAAGACCTTTCGATACAAGACCTTTCGATACAAGACCCCCCCTTTATCCCTTTATTAAAATTCTGAAGCCGCCGAAGGTGGCCGTAATCATTGTTTGCCTCCCTCGATTATTGTTGTCTCCCTCGATTATTGTTGCCTCCCTCGATTATTGTTGCCACTTCGATACAAGACCTTTCGATACAAGACCCCCCCTTTATCCCTTTATTAAAATTCTGAAGCCGCCGAAGGTGGCCGTAATCATTGTTTGCCTCCCTCGATTATTGTTGCCTCCCTCGATTATTGTTGCCACTTCGATACAAGACCTTTCGATACAAGACCTTTCGATACAAGACCCCCCCTTTATCCCTTTATTAAAATTCTGAAGCCGCCGAAGGTGGCCGTAATCATTGTTTGCCTCCCTCGATTATTGTTGCCTCCCTCGATTATTGTTGCCTCCTTCGATTATTGTTGTAGAATGCATCAATATATGGTGTAGAATATGATACATAACAGAGTAGAATAGACTACTAAATGCAGTAGACCTCATTAGAACAACATAATGACCACGATAATTGTTTGCCTCCCTCGATTATTGTTGCCACTTCGATACAAGACCTTTCGATACAAGACCTTTCGATACAAGACCCCCCCTTTATCCCTTTATTAAAATTCTGAAGCCGCCGAAGGTGGCCGTAATCATTGTTTGCCTCCCTCGATTATTGTTGCCTCCCTCGATTATTGTTGCCACTTCGATACAAGACCTTTCGATACAAGACCTTTCGATACAAGACCCCCCCTTTATCCCTTTATTAAAATTCTGAAGCCGCCGAAGGTGGCCGTAATCATTGTTTGCCTCCCTCGATTATTGTTGCCTCCCTCGATTATTGTTGCCACTTCGATACAAGACCTTTCGATACAAGACCCCCCCTTTATCCCTTTATTAAAATTCTGAAGCCGCCGAAGGTGGCCGTAATCATTGTTTGCCTCCCACGATTATTGTTGCCTCCCTCGATTATTGTTGCCACTTCGATACAAGACCTTTCGATACAAGACCTTTCGATACAAGACCCCCCCTTTATCCCTTTATTAAAATTCTGAAGCCGCCGAAGGTGGCCGTAATCATTGTTTGCCTCCCTCGATTATTGTTGCCACTTCGATACAAGACCTTTCGATACAAGACCCCCCCTTTATCCCTTTATTAAAATTCTGAAGCCGCCGAAGGTGGCCGTAATCATTGTTTGCCTCCCTCGATTATTGTTGCCTCCCTCGATTATTGTTGCCTCCCCGATTATTGTTGTAGAATGCATCAATATATGGAGTAGAATATGATACAGAACAGAGTAGAATAGACTACTTAATGCAGTAGACCTCATTAGAATAACATAATGACCACGATAATTGTTTGCCTCCCTCGATTATTGTTGCCACTTCGATACAAGAACCCCCCCCCCCCCCCCCCCCCCCACTGTGGCCCTTTATAATCGAGGGAGGTGAACGATCACGGCCGTGATCGTTCACCTCCCTCGATTATTGTTCACCTCCCTCGATTAGGCTTTATGGGCTTATTCTTAGGGATTAGTGTTTAGGGGTTATTTTTAGAGTTTATGGTGGATTATATTATTCACTACAGTATAATCGATTATTAAACAAAGTACAATGTAATTTATAAATAGAGTACAAGTAAAAATTGAGGAGACTGTGTTTATAAATAGTGCAGAATACATTACTAACTGGTGTAGAATGCATAAAGATAGTACAAAGAACAAATCCATTTTTCAGATTCCAATCCTACTACAGAAAATTCATATTTTAAAACATATTTATATGTAATCAACATCACCCATGCTCAGTTTTAAATACAAATTGATCAATTTCAAATACAACTTCCATCAAATACAAATTCCACAATTTCAAATACAAATTCAATACATTACAATGAACTCAATGCCCTAATCAAATCAATTCATGTTCAAATATGTTGAAATACTCAGAAACCATGCTCAGATTGATGAATGTTCTATCCTTGTTTCAGAACTTCAACCTCAATAGATGCATTCTCTCTTGCCCTTCTTACAACTTCTTTTCTCACCCCGTTCATCTCTGTCATGATGATAGCAGAACAATATTTCACTCTAAGGATCTTCAACATATCAACATCCTGTTTGAAAAATAAAATAAATATTTCAGAAATAGTATTGACCATAATTGCAACAACATTAAGCGGTTTCTCACAATTACAAACAGCTTCATAAAATTTAGTTTAATTACAATGAAATCCGATTATATTTGCTAATTACAATTTCATCAGGGGTTTATGGGCAATTGAAAACATATTCCATAGTCTTTTGCAATTGTTTTAAAAATACCTCATCTACGGGTGAAAGGTGTAAAATGGAAAAAACTCGAGAGAAAGTATCTGTAATTTTAAGAGAATCAATAATTAATAGTAATTAATTATACAAAAAGAGTAGTTTTTGCGAAAAGTGGAGATTCACAAATATAGAAGACTTGCAGATGCAAAATATCTTGGATCAAATGAATATAAATTATGCCACGTCTAATTGATTATGCCACGAAATCTGTGGTTAGTAAGGCATTACCTCAAATCTTGGTTAGGGTCCAGCAATCGGGAGATAAGATCAGTAGCTTCAGGGATATGGTCGAGATGGTGCCGATGCCGATCGCGGCGATGAGAGTGGGCTACGCTTGAGCCAGGTATCCCCTTCGAACTTGTAGCCGAGCTCGCAGGTGAGACCATCATGCTACCTTTTCAGGCGAAGCTTAAGGGGCTAGAGCACAAAGGAAGTTGAAGTCATATATAGTTGTTTATTTCCCATCGTCCACTCCTCGGTACAAATATCAGTCAAGCCAGTGCTAACCTCGAAGCCCGACGCGGACGCGACTCCTAAATGCAAGAGTAAAAAAGCATATGCTCAGACAGAACATCAACAAAACAGTCATCTGATAATGGTTGTTGCATTGTCAATTTAATTTGATCATAATCCAACTTTCGTTGTCAATCGTTTAACTTTGCCACATAAATAATGTCAAAAATCAAACAATAAAAGCAAAAATAATTTTCTTCTCATCGATAAAACAATAACACCTTACTATCATATTATACAAACCATCACCCCTTACCTTCAACCATGAATGTGAACATGGTGCTCGAGCAATACTCTACTGTCTATGGCCTTCATATCATTCTCAACCAACATTTATGTTACTTTGAATAAAATTACAGTATTTTCTAGGTGTATATACTACTGACCTTCTCCCTCAATTAAACTAACTACTGACCTTCTGCAAATCCAAGTTCTGAAAGAGGACCCCCAAAATTAAAACCGTAATCACTAATAACATAATCAAAGAGAACTCCTAAATTGAAATAAAACTATAAACCCTAAATCATTTTAACATTCATCCTTAAATCAAGAAAATCAACTTAATACTACTAAATCAAAACCTAAATAAACAAGAACCGAATCGAAATTAAAGTTTTTTCGGAATAAGCATACCTCGTTTCCTCGCTGATGTCACTTCGTCCTCGCGCCGCTGGAGCCTCATCGAATCCTCCCCGCCGTGGCCTCGTCAAAGCCTCCCCGTTGTCTCCTCGGTGGTGCTTCAACGAAGAAGCGAAATCGCCGCCACTGGAGCCTCGTCGAAGCCTCCCCGCTGTCGCCTCGCCAGTCCTGGTGGCTACGTGCCTCACCGTCAAGGGCACGGAGAACGTGCTGAATCGGCCAAATTAGGGTACTTCAACATGCGAATTGAGTACAAATTTAAATTGGAAAAATTAGGGTTTCTAATTACCTTGTACTGTTGGATTGTACACAAGATTTGAATTCTAGAAGTGTTTCTATACATTCTGGAAGTCTGGGCAAAGTGACCATCTCATCGCGTTTTGAGTTTGGGCAGAGTGGCCATTCCAGCATCTCATTTAAATCTGCCGCCAACAGGGCAAAACGGTGTCGTTTTACCTGGGTTCACAGGAATGTCGCGGCGCACTAGATCGACCCTCTCTCACGTGTTAGTGGATGAAAATGCGAGATTCCAAGTGCTCCAAGTTCCTCGCCAGCTCACGCACAGCATGACGTTCACAATTTCTGTTAGAAATGTGTGGTGTGGATTTGCCCAATCTGATTTGATCGTAGGGTTCTTACGAGTTTCAGATTTGGGGTTTTTTGTGTGCGTGAGTATAAATGTAATTCACCGTGTGTGTGTGATGTAGAGCTGATACTGAACTCATATTCATAGCCTTGAGAGCTTGAATAACACGCTAGAACCACCTCCCTCCCCGAGCACGTAGATCGATTTTCAATCGATCGAAGCTCGTAAAATCTTGTGTCATTTCGTGTTATTTCTTTTGTGTTGTGTTCCTTGGAGTTCAGAGATACTCCTAGGATCCTCAGATCGTGTGTTTGTCGTCGTATCCCGATTTCACCATTTGAGCTCGAAGCTTTCCGGCGCCAAGCTTTTGTGGCTCCCCCGGCTGCGATTGTGTGGTGTTTGTTTTTCTTGTTCGAATCCTCAACAAGTGGCGCCGTCTGTGGGAATCAAATCCAGCTGCGGTGAAGATGATGAAAGGTGGATCTACGAAGGTCGATCTGGAGAAATTCACGGGGAAGAATGACTTTAACCTCTGGCGAATCAAAGTGAAGGCGGTTCTGGTACAACAGGGTTTGATCTCAGCGTTAGATGCCCCGTTGCAGTCGTCAGCGCCAGAGGGCAAAGGGAAGGAGACGAAGGAGTCGAGCTCAGCAGAATCAACACCAGATCCAGTGGATATTTCCATGCGTGCTCATAGTGTGATCATCTTGAGCCTGGGGGACAAAGTGTTGAGGGAAGTATGCAAGGAGTCGACTGCCTATGGTTTGTGGAAGAAACTGGAAAGCTTGTATATGACT
Source organism: Euphrasia confusa (assembly GCA_954870475.1). Lineage (NCBI taxonomy): Eukaryota > Viridiplantae > Streptophyta > Magnoliopsida > Lamiales > Orobanchaceae > Euphrasia > Euphrasia confusa. Next base: position 11,395,355 of record OX940956.1, read on the forward strand.
AAATCCTTGGCAAACAGGTTATATTTGAAGCAAAGGTTGTATACCTTTAGGATTTCTTCTGATAGATCTGTGGTTGACCAGTTGGATGATTTTGTGAGGTTGTTGGATGATCTGGAAAATGTTGATGGTCAAATGAAGGAGGAGGATCAAGCACTGTTGTTGCTGAGTTCTTTGCCTTCCTCTTATGATCAGTTTAAGGATGCATTGTTGTATGGTAGGGTTCATGATTTGACTCTGGAGGAAGTGCAGGTTGCACTTAGGTCAAAGGAGTTGAACAAGAAGGATCCTAAGGCCAAGGAACAGCATCAAAGTCCAGAGGGTCTAACTGTCACAAAGAAGAAGTCATGGGGAAGGAAGGACAACAAGAAGAAGCCACATGGAGGTGGTGATGCAGGTGCATCAACCTCAGAATCTAGGAAGTGCTACCATTGCAATAAGACAGGTCACTTGAAGAAGAATTGTTACCAGTTGAAGAATCAGCAGGGCAAAGGGAAAGAGCCAGCTCAATCCGTGGATGTGGTTGAGTCAACTTCTGATTTGGAGGATGCTGAGGTACTTGCAGTTACTTCTAACTCTAGAAATGAGGAGTGGGTGCTTGATTCTGGGTGTACATTTCATATGTGTCCTGTGAAGCATTGGTTTGAGGACTTTGAGTTCATAGATGGTGGTTCGGTTGTTCTTGGAAATAATCTTACATGTCAGGTGGAGGGTATTGGTTCAGTGAGGTTGAGACTCTCAAATGGATCAATCAAGAAACTGACTAAGGTGAGGTATATTCCATCCCTCAGGAGGAATCTGATTTCTCTTGGAATGCTTGACAGTTTGGGCATGAGCTTCAGTTCAGTTGGTGGTTGCCTTCAGGTTAAGAAAGGCACTACTGTAGTACTTGAGGGAGTCAAGAGGAATGACTTGTATTTCTTGAAGGGTTCTACTGTTGTTGGTGAGAACTCCTCAGCTGCTGCCTCAGTGAAGGTGGAGTTATGGCATAGGAGACTTGGACATCTCAGTGAGAAGGGTCTTCATGAGTTGTCTAAGCAGGGTGCATTCAAGAATGGTCAACTTGACAGGCTCAAAGTATGTGAGTATTGTGTTCTGGGCAAAGCAACTAGGGCCAGTTTTGGAGTGGGAAGGCATACAACCAAGGGAGTGTTGGATTATGTTCACTCTGACCTGTGGGGCCCTGCTAGAACAAATACCAAGAGTGGAGGCAGGTACTTCTTATCCATCATTGATGATTTCTCAAGGAAAGTATGGGTGTTCATTCTGAAGAACAAGAGTGATGCCTTTGAGAAGTTCAGAGATTGGGTAGTTGAAGTTGAGAGGCAGTCAGAGAAGAAGGTTAAAAACTTGAGGACTGATAATGGTCTTGAGTTTCTCTCTGAGGAGTTTAACTCCTTCTGTGCTGAGAATGGGATTTCAAGGCATAGGACTGTGCCTTCTACTCCTCAGCAAAATGGAGTTGCTGAGAGGATGAATAGGACCTTACTGGAGAGAGTAAGGTGTATGCTTCTAAGCTCTGGGCTAAGTAAATCATTTTGGGGAGAAGCAGTGTCTACTGCAGCCTATTTGATCAACAGGAGTCCAGCTGCAGCTTTGAGCATGAAGACTCCTCAGGAAGTTTGGGCAGGGGAAGTTCCAAACTATGATAATCTGAGGGTCTTTGGCAGTTTGGCCTTTGCTCATGTGAGGGGTGACAAGCTTGAAGCCAGAGCACTTAGGTGTGTGTTTCTTGGTTACCCAAAGGGAGTAAAGGGTTACAGACTGTGGTGCATTGAACCTGGGAACCAGAAGTGTGTGGTCAGTAGGGATGTGACTTTTGATGAAGACACTATGCCCATGCTCTCTGAGAAAGAATCAACTGAGATGGATCAGTTTGAGGTGGAGTTACATGGTAGAGATGTAATTAGAGCTCAGAGAGATGCCCAAAGTGAAGATGAGGATGACTTTGAGGTCAGTGAAGTACCTGAAGTCAGTGATGGTTATCAACTTGCAAGAGACAGGGAGAGAAGGGTGATACAACCTCCTAAGAGGTATGCACAGGCAGATACAGTGTCTTATGCCCTATTGGTAGCTGAGAACATGGTTAGTGAAGAGCCAAATTCATATTCTGAAGCATTGAGGTCTTCAGATAGGGCAAAGTGGCTTCTAGCTATGCAGGAGGAGCTCCAATCTTTGGATAGGAATCATACTTGGGATGTTGTGCAGAGACCTAAGAATCAAAGGGTAGTTGGCTGTAAATGGATCTTTAAAAAGAAGCAGGAAGGATCTGGTATAAGGTACAAAGCAAGGTTGGTTGCTAAGGGCTTTACTCAGAAGGAGGGAGTTGATTTCAATGAGATCTTTTCTCCACTAGTGAAGCATTGTACAATCAGAGTCCTGTTAGCCATTGTTGCTCAGTTTGACCTTGAGCTTCAACAGATGGATGTGAAGACTGCTTTTCTCCACGGGGAGTTGGAGGAGAAGATCTATATGAGGCTGCCTGATGGTCTAGAGGGGTGCTCTAATGTCAACAAGGTGTGTTTGTTGAAGAAATCCCTGTATGGTCTCAAACAAAGTCCAAGGCAGTGGTATAAGCGGTTTGACAGCTATATGTTGTTGATAGGCTTTGTGAGAAGTCAGTTTGACTGCTGTGTGTATCTCAAACTGAAGACAGGAAGGGTTGTTACCTATCTACTGCTCTATGTGGATGATATGTTGATTGCCAGTTGTTCCAAGGTGGAGGTAGAGTCATTGAAGAGGTTGCTAAGTGCTGAGTTTGAGATGAAAGACCTTGGAGAGGCAAAAAAGATTCTGGGAATGGATATTTCCAGGAACAGGTCAAATGGGACTTTGTTCTTGTCTCAGACTTCTTATGTTGAGAAGGTTCTCAAACGGTTTTATATGCATGAGGCTAAGGCAGTGACTACACCACTTGGAGCACACTTAAAATTCTCAGTGGATCAGTCTCCAAAGAATCAGTTTGAGGAGGTTGCCATGAGTAAGGTTCCTTATGCTTCAGCTGTGGGCAGTTTGATGTATGCTATGGTGTGTAGCAGACCTGACCTTGCCTTTGCCCTAAGCTGTATCTCCAGATACATGGCTAATCCAGGGAAGTCACACTGGGAAGGTGTGAAATGGGTATTGAGGTATTTGAGGGGCACTTCTGAGTTTGGTTTGATGTTTAGAAGAGTGAAGAGCTCTGGAGATGCTCTTACTGGATATGTAGACTCTGATTATGCCAGCAATGTGGATACCAGGAAGTCACTCACAGGGTTTGTGTTTACCTTGTATGGTAGTGCTGTGGTCTGGAAGGCATCCCAGCAGTCAGTGGTTGCTTTGAGTACCACTGAGTCAGAGTATATTGCATTGACTGAGGCTATCAAGGAGTCTATATGGTTGAGAGGATTGCTTAAGGAACTTGGGGTTCTGCAAGAAAGGGTGTCAGTTCATTGTGATAGTCAAAGTGCTGTGCATTTGGCCAAGCATCAGGTCTATCATGACAGGTCTAAGCACATTGATGTGAGGTTACACTTTGTGAGAGATCTGGTTGACAAGGGTGTTGTCAAGGTGGAGAAAATTGCAACTGAAATTAACCCTGCAGACAGTTTGACCAAGAGTATCCCAAGTGACAAGTTTCAACTGTGTCAACAACTGGTCCAGTTGGTTGACATTCCACAATCTCAGTGAAGATGGAAGTGTGGAAGTGGCAGCAGGCATGATAGTTCTGCTGTGGTTATCAAGTTATCCAAGAAAATACTCAAACAGGTCAGTTTTGAGCATTTCATGGTGATGGCTTGGTGGTTTTTTGACTCAGTGGCTTTCTGAGTGGTTTGGGCATGGCCAGAGGTTCATGTTGTTTATAGTGACTTGTATGCACTGAGGTTTGCATGGTTACTTCAGAGAATTGGATTTTGAGGCATGGAGTTCTTGGATTCATTTTTCTGGTTTTTTTTAGTGACTTGGTGTTTCTGAGTTGCTGAGGGAGTTTGAGACATGGTGATGTGCTGGGAAGTCACATTACATGTTTGGAGTGTGTAGGTTCTGGCATTGGAGGTTTTGGTTCAGAAAATCCCAGTTTGTGTTCTTGGGTAATTTTCTGGAAAAACCAGTTTGGCTTGCTATGGTTTTCTGCTGTTTGTGGAGGCTGTGGTTGGAGATAATCCATGGTCTATAGCTTGCTAGAAAGAGGAGAAGGAGAGGAATCTGCATTGACTATTGTGAGAGTTTGAATCTTGGTTGAGTTTCCAGGAGGATGGTCCAAAGTTGGCATTCTGAATCTTTAAGTTCAAGAACAGGTCAGTTTCTTGATTCTTGATTCCGGAGGTGATCAGGTGTTTATTGGTTGATACATGATGTTTGCTGGAATTGCAAATATTGTGTAAGGTGGAGATTTGTTGGATTGTACACAAGATTTGAATTCTAGAAGTGTTTCTATACATTCTGGAAGTCTGGGCAAAGTGACCATCTCATCGCGTTTTGAGTTTGGGCAGAGTGGCCATTCCAGCATCTCATTTAAATCTGCCGCCAACAGGGCAAAACGGTGTCGTTTTACCTGGGTTCACAGGAATGTCGCGGCGCACTAGATCGACCCTCTCTCACGTGTTAGTGGATGAAAATGCGAGATTCCAAGTGCTCCAAGTTCCTCGCCAGCTCACGCACAGCATGACGTTCACAATTTCTGTTAGAAATGTGTGGTGTGGATTTGCCCAATCTGATTTGATCGTAGGGTTCTTACGAGTTTCAGATTTGGGGTTTTTTGTGTGCGTGAGTATAAATGTAATTCACCGTGTGTGTGTGATGTAGAGCTGATACTGAACTCATATTCATAGCCTTGAGAGCTTGAATAACACTCTAGAACCACCTCCCTCCCCGAGCACGTAGATCGATTTTCAATCGATCGAAGCTCGTAAAATCTTGTGTCATTTCGTGTTATTTCTTTTGTGTTGTGTTCCTTGGAGTTCAGAGATACTCCTAGGATCCTCAGATCGTGTGTTTGTCGTCGTATCCCGATTTCACCATTTGAGCTCGAAGCTTTCCGGCGCCAAGCTTTTGTGGCTCCCCCGGCTGCGATTGTGTGGTGTTTGTTTTTCTTGTTCGAATCCTCAACATGTACTAATATAGTTTCTGTGGTTGCTTCTGTTGGTGGTGCTCCGGCGATGTTGCGTGGCGCAGTGGTTGATGATTGATAGTTGCGGGGGCACGGTGGTAGGGAGAAGCTTGTTTCGTTGTCGCGGTCGAAGTTCCTGCGCGGACTGTGAAGTAGAAGTCCGTGCGCAGAATCTGCAAAATCTGAGAACAGAGAGAAATTTGGGCTTTTGGTTTTGTTTACGGGCCGGTACCATACTCTTCATATGGTACCAGTAACCATCCAATAGGCCCTCATTATGTCACTACTCCATTTTTTACAACCCAATCTAGATTCAAACCATGTAAGGAAAAAAAATATTAGTATGAATTATGGTACTACTCGTATGATAACTGATAAGCATATAGAATAAATCTTTTTTTTTTTTATAAAATCATTCACATTTAAAGTATGGGGATAAACTCAAACGCTTTATATAGTATTCTTTTTTGTTTTAAAAAAGTTGGAAGATTTTTTTTTGGAAAATATCATATATTATTTAATGAGGAATAAGTTAAAAAAAGTTGAAAGACTTTTTTTTGGAAAATATCATACTGCTTAAAAAGAAAATGTGACTATTGTAGTGGGATAAATGTAATATTATTTAATGATTAATAAAGTTTGATCGGTAATTTATCTCAAATAATTTAAATAAATAAAATGAAGAATAAGGGAACGAACTTTCCAGCACCATGAATGCCAAAGATAAATATTACTCCATGAACTATTACTTTATTTGTACTATTCTTTAATTATTTAAGTCAATTCAAATGTTTGGTATAGTTGTAAGTTTTTGCTATCAAAATTTAATAAACTTGAGTTCGAACCCTAGCTACCTAGTGCAATTTAATTTTTGTTTTTGCATGTAACTTATAGTATGTTAAAAGACTAATTTTGATAATTTTTAAAAATAATACTCAATTTGATTTTCGAATATGACAATATGTTATATTTTCCCTATTTTTTTAGTACAGAAAAAAATATTTAACTGTTGACCAAAAAGTATTATGTAATAATATATTTGTAAATTGAAAATTAAAATAGCATTGAGTAAAATTTTAAATGTACTCGAAAAAATAAATGTTAAATTTTATAATGTGAAAAAAATTAAATTTTTTATTTTAATTTTTATGTTGAGCTAAATATTGTGGAATGTAAAAAAAATTAGGTGTTGCAATTATTATAAAAAAAAAAGCATGTATTTCATAATTTAAATATCGTCTCAAAAACATAGAAATTGATAAAAGTTGACGATAATTCAAATATACTATTCCTAAGTTAATTTTGGAGAAAAAAATTATTGTTCATTTTTAAAAATATAATCTTTTTATTAAAATTTCTATCAATTTAATTAATACATTTAATATATAAAAAAATAAATGAATGCCTCTTTCACAACTCTCACAAACGAATTGTCTCACGCTTAGCAGAACATTAATATAAATAAATATAAATGTCTCATACTAATTGTCACACTAACTAGTTCACACTAACTAGTATGAACAGGAAAGTTAAAACATAATACTATTATATTATTATTGACTAAAGTAAAAGCATATTATAATTTTTTTAGTGGTAGAATTACTTTAGTAGGTAAAAGTAATAAAATTTTAAAAATATTATGTAATTTTAAAGGTATAAATTGTAATGATAACTAAGTGTTCAGGTTCAAAAAGAAAAGTCTAACAACTTAAGATAGAGATACAGTAAAAACTCTATATAGTAGTACTCTATATAAGAATAAATCCCTACAGTAATAAAAAAAATAAAATCCAAACTTGAAAATAATTATAAATAGAAATAAACTCCACATTTTCATAACTCATACATTTTTTAAGTCTCATCTTAAGGATGTATACCTCTAAATAGGAATAAATGATTAATATATAATAAAAATATTTATTAATAATATTATTTCTTAAAATCAATAACATGTTTACTGTAATAACCCGATTTTTATACCATAAAAATCAAGTAATTAAAATAGCTCGTTTGTACACGTGTTAATTGGATTTCAGTATTTTATGAATTGGGCTTTAAATTAGGGGATATTTATAAAATGTAATTAACTCTAATGGGCTGAACTTATAGTTTTAATGGGTTTGTCAAATTATAAAATGGGCTACTAACAAGCCCAAACTATTATATGTATAACCTTAATTAAATAAAGATTTAAATAATAAAGAACTAGAAAGAAGTGGGAGGGTCTGGAGACTTACGGGCTGTGGGAGAAGAGAGGAGGGACGATGATCGAACGGAGAAGAGAAGAAGAAGGGTTGGATGCTCAACGAATTCAATGAACATCTCGATTTCGTAAATTAAACAGGCAAGTGAGTTCTTAGATCTCATATAGCTAGATTTTATATTTGATGTTAGGGTTCATGGTTTAATTTAAATTACACGAAACTATTGGTTTAATATATCTTGAACTCTTCTTTACTTTGCTTTGATCGAATGAGTAAGCTTGAAACCACGCACCCAAAATGTTCATAAACAAACTTTTATATCTATACAACACTTACGCATATTAGTATATATATATGTACATTCATGGATTCTGCATAAAGTATATTTTATCTATATGTATGTATGTCTACCTATATGTGTGTATAAAACTAAATGTGGTACATGTATGTGATAGTGTGTATATATATAATCTGTTAGCTGCCGGCCAGTAGCCATATATATATATATATATATATATATATATATATATTGTATGCGCGTATATCTATATGAAGGGAGGAGGTATAGTTTTATGTGCTCGTAGTGTCACATGTATGATTTTGTGTGGTCTTAATTGTTTAGTTTTATGTTTTGAATGTCATCTATTTGTTGAGATCGTAATTGAGAAATAATTATACTGATTAATTGATGTTGGTTTTGTGCCTTATGTTATTGGATTGTTCATGCGGTAAAGTCATTCCTACCATTAGTACATGCATACACGTAAGTAAGTATATGTATTAGTAGTTCATGTCACGGTCCAAAAGTTAATGAACGAAAGTTGATGTTTAGTAAAGGTTAAATTCACGTTTCGGAGGTTAACGTGATAGTCTAAATGTTAAGTCACGTTTCGGAGGTTAACGTGAGTATAAAATGTAAGTCACGTTTCGGAAGTTAACGTGAGTATAAAATGTAAGTCACGTTTCGGAGGTTAACGTGATAAACGTCTAAATGTTAAGTCACGTTTCGGAGGTTAACGTGAGTATAAAACGTAAGTCACGTTTCGGAGGTTAACGTTGTTTTTGGTCGTTTTTGTCGGGGATTATTATATATTATAAGCGCTTGGTAGGGTTTGGAGACGACGCAAAAAACAAGGATATTTGTATGTAGAAAGGGAACTGAAATGAAATCACACCGAGACTAGGCTTGAATGCCCGAGATTAATATCTCTATTTATCTACTGGTATTTTATCTTGTTCTTCCTTGAGAACTATTACAGTGGGTTTCTTCCTCGGTCCCCTTTTCCGTTGTCCCGGATCGCCCCTATTTATAAGAGAATTAAGTAGACTACACACCTGTTTATTATCGACACGTAACCTACGCATGCAAAGATAAGAACGTATTCTATTTGTCAACTTCTAGCCGGTGTAGGTCTTATCTGCGTGCTGCCCGGGGTACGGTCCCGGAGCCCGGGGCCCATCATCCTCGTCTTTGTGCACGGCGGGTTGTCGGCACCCGTGCATGGTGCTCGGGCGCGGTTCTAGGTCTCGGTTTCCCATCGTCCCGCATGTGTAGTCTTCGTCGCCCGTGGCGGGTGCTCGGGCGCGGTAATGGGTCTCGGTGCCCCGTCGTCCCGCATGTAGCTCGGGCGCGGTCCTGGGTCTCGAAGCCCCTTCGTCCCGTATGTAAGCTCGGGTGCGGTCCTGGGTCTCGAAGCCCCTTCGTCCCGTATGTAAGCTCGGGTGCGGTCCTGGGTCTCGAAGCCCCTTCGTCCCGTATGTAAGCTCGGGTGCGGTCCTGGGTCTCGAAGCTCCCTCGTCTCGTATGTAAGCTCGGGTGCGGTCCTGGGTCTCGAAGCCCCTTCGTCCCGTATGTAAGCTCCGGTGCGGTCCTGGGTCTCGAAGCCCCTTCGTCCCGTATGTAAGCTCGGGTGCGGTCTTGGGTCTCGGACTCCCGTCGTCCCGCATGTATAGTCTTCATTGTCGTGCTTGGTGCTCGGGGGGCTCGAAGCTCGTCCCGCCGTCCCGCATGTACGGTTGTGGTCGCCCGTGCCGGGTGCTCGCGGCGCGGTCCTTGTGTATGCTGGGTTGTCAGTCTCCTTGCTCGGTGCTCGGGCGTGGTCCGGAGTACGGTTCCGAGACCCGCATGTATGGTTGTCTTTGCCCGTGCTTGATGCCCGTGGTGAGGTCCGGGATACGGTCCCGGGATATGGTCCTGAGTCTCGTTATTCTATGTGTCTGGCCCCGGGTCTGGTAGAAGTCTTCTACGAATATTCTCTTCCGGCGCGGGCTGCACCTATGCTCCGTGAAGGGTGGCCGTTACGCTCGACCCGACTTCTCGTAGAAGTGAGCTGGTAGGTGGGCCCATGACAAGTGTCTGTGGGAGATTTTTGTGCCTCAACATTGGCCCCCAGAGAAATCCGTGGAGGAACTCCGCTGATTTCTCTGTAAGTTGAGTTAGCTCTGGTCTTTGGTTCATGGGCTTGTCGCTTGTTTTCTTTTAAAGGAATGGTTGGGCTTGACTAAGTGTCGCCTTTTGTTTACGATCGTGTCAGCAGCTCGGGGGGTGCGTGTCTCGCGGTTGATCGTTGTCGGCTCGCCACGGCTCACACAGACAACAACTTTGTTTGCTCCGGCCAGGTACAGCTCCTCGTCCTCTCAGCAGCGGGCTGCAACTCATCCACACGACTGAGGTACTGATAGCGTGGCAGAGGTGATAGCGGCGTTGCAGCGGCGGCGGCAAGGTCTGGGGCGTGCGGCTGGTCAGGGCTGGTACGAGTAGCAGCGGCTTGTCGCGGTGGCTGGGCGTTTGTGGCTCGATCGACCTTCGTTTCGTCTCGGTCTTCATTTGGCGTAAACCTGGCTACAATATATATACTGTATATATATATATACCTGGGTGGAATTTATTTATTTTGTTTTTATCTCTCACCGACTCCCGGCTCTCGGCTCTCGGCTTTGACTATAATTCTCACGGACCCATTTTGTTTTTCTTCTTCCCGAGTCCCGGGCTCAAATATAAATATATATACTATAACACATGCACTCTATTTCTCCTGGGACCGTGTTACACTCTTAGGGCGAGTTGCAAATTTTATGCACACAATAATTAGTTGTATGGCATGCACATGCACAAGTATATTCATTTTAAATATGGGAGTGTGATGCACACGACCCTAATGCCACTTTTAATTACTTCCTCCTTCCCGGGCCTCTCTTTTTCACTTTGACGGGTTAAGTATATATATATATACATAAACACTCATTTTATACTTTGTTACGTAGTAGCGGGTAGACTACTCCGGGCCCCGGGTATTATAATTTTTTTTTTTGTCGGCTACCATATGTATATATGCATTTTATACACACACATATATATATATATATATATATATATATATATAAATATGTATGTAAATATTATTGTTACCGGTGTACGTGGTCCGGGACTCGGGTTTGCCGAACTCCGAGTACGTTTCACATGGGGAGTCGCACGTCATCGCTGTTTGTCTCGAGGTGCTTACGCTGGCCCGAGGAGACTATCATTAGCGTGGCTTGCTTGTTTAGGTCGCACGTCACCTACATAAAGTCGGGTGAATATCTGCGAGACGGGGCTCGGGCCCCCGTTGGGAGCCGCGGAAACCTACAGGTCATTCCTTATGGCGAGACCGGGCCCGGGATCCTTTCGAGCCGCGAAAGCCTACGGGTCTTTTCTTACGACGAGACCGGGCCCGGGATCCTTTCGGAGCCGCGAAAGTCTACGGGTCTTTTCTTACGACGAGACCGGGCCCGGGATCCTTTCGGAGCCGCGAAAGCCTACGGGTCTTTTCTTACGACGAGACCGGGCCCGGGATCCTTTCGGAGCCGCGAAAGCCTACGGGTCTTTTCTTACGACGAGACCGGGCCCGGGATCCTTTCGGAGCCGCGAAAGCCTACGGGTCTTTTCTTACGACGAGACCGGGCCCGAGATCCTTTCGGAGCCGCGAAAGCCTACGGGTCTTTTCTTACGACGAGACCGGGCCCGGGATCCTTTCGGAGCCGCGAAAGCCTACGGGTCTTTTCTTACGACGAGACCGGGCCCGGGATCCTTTCGGAGCCGCGAAAGCTTACGGGTCTTTTCTTACGACGAGACCGGGCCCGGGATCCTTTCGGAGCCGCGAAAGCCTACGGGTCTTTTCTTACGACGAGACCGGGCCCGGGATCCTTTCGGAGCCGCGAAAGCCTACGGTTCGTTTCCTTGTGCTTCCCCAGTTTAGTCGATATTGAGCTTACGGGGTCTGCAAAAACATTTTCAACATAGGAGTACAAGTATGACAAAATACTGATTAGTCTCTTATTGGTTTCCCCTAACCGTGCACCGTGCGCCGGTAGGGGTTAGAGATTTTAATACAGTGGCCCGGGGTGGCCGAAGCTAACTGTCCCGGTCCCCGGGATGGGTTATTAGGCCCCTTAGCTCTCCTTCTTCGGGGCATGCGAGGAGGGCTCATCACTTCTCATAAGGCGTTGGTAACGACATTGAGCCTCGACTTTGACTTTGAAATCTTCGTAGCTTTGGGGACAACTCAGCATAAGGTGTTTGAACAGTTCCGAGTTTCTCCTGAGGCCGGACATCGCGACGTGCAATTTTAATGAGTCGTTGACCTCTTCATCTTCGAGCAAAATATCCCCTAATCGGTCCACGTAGACCTCATCTGTTTCTCCGATCTTTTGTTGGATGCCGATCAACCTCTGGCTCTGCTTCAGCTGGTTGATCTTGGACGCAAAGTGTGCAAGGAAACGGTGTACAAGTTCATCAAAATTATGTATGGAATTTGACGATAAACATGTGTACCATTTAAAGGCCATGTCCCCCAGTGTGAGCGGGAAAAGACGGCAACGGGTGGCGTCGGTGGCTCCTCTAGCGGACATGTGCGTTCGAAATCGGCTTAGGTGAGTCTCCGGGTCCGTCTTCCCATCGTAGAGAGAGGTTTGGAGTGGGTGGACCTCATCCTGCAAAGGTGCGTCTACTATCTCAGGAGCCAAGGCTCTTTAAGGAAATTAGGATTTGTGTGCAAGACATGGGTCCCGGCTAGCCTTTGCTCCATCCCCGTGACTCTATTGTATAAGTCCGAGAGACGGGGATCGGGCCCCATGGTCGGTCGGTCTGAGAGACGAGGTTCGGGCCCCGGGACCAGTATGTTTGGGAGAACGGGACCGGGCCCCGGGGATTGTGGGTTTGCCTCCGAAGTTCGACGTTGCGCACTCGGTCGTGCTTGAATGTTGTATGAGTCCGCGAGACCGGGACCGGGCTCCGGGACAAGTGGGTCGGCATCCGCGGTCCGGTGTTGCGCCTTCGGTCGCGCAGACCTGATACCTGCATGATTAAGCGGTGTGGTTAACACGTACCTGTGACGTTGAAGTTCATCCGCGCCTTCGGCACCCGGGTCCGAAGTCAACGGTGGTGGCGGACCTCGCCCCGCACGCGCTAAGCGTTGTCGATGATTGGGCCGTGGACGGCGAGTAACTCGTGCAACCAAGGCATCGTCCCTTCGGTTCTTGGTTGTAAGGTACCTCGTTCGACCTTCTTTTCGAACATCTTCCTTCATCTCCGGTGGATCTTGCTCTAGATCTGAGACCGGGACGGCGTCTTCATCTTCTCCGGCCAACATCTCCCCCCGCTCAAGCTTCCGTCTCTCGGGAAACGGTGAGGGTTCTGACGCCGTGGCTCGTCCTTCTTCACTGCTCCACATCTCGTAGCCGGATCTCGGATGGTCAGATTTCTCAGCTCCCTACCTGGCGCGCCAACTGTTTTGGGTCGTTTTTGTCGGGGATTATTATATATTATAAGCGCTTGGTAGGGTTTGGAGACGACGCAAAAAACAGGGATATTTGTATGTAGAAAGGGAACTGAAATGAAATCACACCGAGACTAGGCTTGAATGCCCGAGATTAATATCTCTATTTATCTACTGGTATTTTATCTTGTTCTTCCTTGAGAACTATTACAGTGGGTTTCTTCCTCGGTCCCCTTTTCCGTTGTCCCGGATCGCCCCTATTTATAAGAGAATTAAGTAGAATACACACCTGTTTATTATCGACACGTAACCTACGCATGCAAAGATAAGAACGTATTCTATTTGTCAACTTCTAGCCGGTGTAGGTCTTATCTGCGTGCTGCCCGGGGTACGGTCCCGGAGCGCGGGGCCCATCATCCTCGTCTTTGTGCACGGCGGGTTGTCGGCACCCGTGCATGGTGCTCGGGCGCGGTTCTAGGTCTCGGTTTCCCATCGTCCCGCATGTGTAGTCTTCGTCGCCCGTGGCGGGTGCTCGGGCGCGGTAATGGGTCTCGGTGCCCCGTCGTCCCGCATGTAGCTCGGGCGCGGTCCTGGGTCTCGAAGCCCCTTCGTCCCGTATGTAAGCTCGGGTGCGGTCCTGGGTCTCGAAGCCCCTTCGTCCCGTATGTAAGCTCGGGTGCGGTCCTGGGTCTCGAAGCCCCTTCGTCCCGTATGTAAGCTCGGGTGCGGTCCTGGGTCTCGAAGCTCCCTCGTCTCGTATGTAAGCTCGGGTGCGGTCCTGGGTCTCGAAGCCCCTTCGTCCCGTATGTAAGCTCCGGTGCGGTCCTGGGTCTCGAAGCCCCTTCGTCCCGTATGTAAGCTCGGGTGCGGTCTTGGGTCTCGGACTCTCGTCGTCCCGCATGTATAGTCTTCATTGTCGTGCTTGGTGCTCGGGGGGCTCGAAGCTCGTCCCGCCGTCCCGCATGTACGGTTGTGGTCGCCCGTGCCGGGTGCTCGCGGCGCGGTCCTTGTGTATGCTGGGTTGTCAGTCTCCTTGCTCGGTGCTCGGGCGTGGTCCGGAGTACGGTTCCGGGACCCGCATGTATGGTTGTCTTTGCCCGTGCTTGATGCCCGTGGTGAGGTCCGGGGTACGGTCCCGGGATATGGTCCTGAGTCTCGTTATTCTATGTGTCTGGCCCCGGGTCTGGTAGAAGTCTTCTACGAATATTCTCTTCCGGCGCGGGCTGCACCTATGCTCCGTGAAGGGTGACCGTTACGCTCGACCCGACTTCTCGTAGAAGTGAGCTGGTAGGTGGGCCCATGACAAGTGTCTGTGGGAGATTTTTGTGCCTCAACATTGGCCCCCAGAGAAGTCCGTGGAGGAACTCCGCTGATTTCTCTGTAAGTTGAGTTAGCTCTGGTCTTTGGTTCATGGGCTTGTCGCTTGTTTTCTTTTAAAGGAATGGTTGGGCTTGACTAAGTGTCGCCTTTTGTTTACGATCGTGTCAGCAGCTCGGGGGGTGCGTGTCTCGCGGTTGATCGTTGTCGGCTCGCCACGGCTCACACAGACAACAGCTTTGTTTGCTCCGGCCAGGTACAGCTCCTCGTCCTCTCGGCAGCGGGCTGCAACTCATCCACACGACTGAGGTACTGATAGCGTGGCAGAGGTGATAGCGGCGTTGCAGCGGCGGCGGCAAGGTCTGGGGCGTGCGGCTGGTCAGGGATGGTACGAGTAGCAGCGGCTTGTCGCGGTGGCTGGGCGTTTGTGGTCTAAAATACGATTAAGACGACAAGTGAAAAGATTAAAGCATATAGGATGCATGCTTGCTTGCCAGTCAGTGGACTGACCCTTATTAACATAAAGGTTTTCAGGTGATACATTCAATTCAACCGGAGTAGCCGAGGATGCTTCTGCGCCGTGATTCGTACAATTGTGATTAAGTTCATTTATTGATCATGTGATTCACTTATTAAAATTATTAATTTATTTCCGCTACATTTATTATTATTTAATGATTTTTAACGTTGAAATTTCAAATGTCGACGTGGAGTTCAAGTTTTCAAATTCTCCGCCTTTGGTTTCTTTTAAAATTTATAATTGTATTTTTCTTACTAAATGAAATAAAACGGGGCGTGACAAATGGTATCAGAGCGCAGAGTTTTAAAATCGATTCTCTCAACCTGTGTTAAAATTTTCATAATTTACAAGTTTAAAAATTAAGTTACGAGTATGAATCACGCCAGACATCTTTATTACTCCGGTAAGTTCTTTTTTTTCCAATTATTTGCTATGTGATCATACTATCGATGTTACTTAGGAAAATTTGATTGCTTAATGATCATGCCTGCTATGTTTATTGTTGAGAAAATCTATTACTATATTTGATATGTTGATTCTTCTTATAGATACATTTTTGCTGATATTATGTACTGTGTCGAAATGTTCTGTTACATGTCTTATAAAATTGAATTAAGTTTCGTGGACAAAACATTTTATAAGGTGAATAGAATGTCACAATCCGAAATTTTACATTTAGTAATTAGTTAATTTAAATAGCCCGTTACTTACGTGTAGTATTTCAAATGGACTTTAATATTTATTGGATGGGCTACTAATCTAATAAAATATAGTTACATTTTAATTCAGCTTTAACATTTTATAAATTGAACTAAATTTCGAGGACGAAATTTTTTATAAGGTGGGTAGAATGTAACAACTTGATTTTTATTTAAAATAAAGATTTAATTAACTAATATAACTTGTTTGCTTACCTGTTAATGATATTTTATGGATTTGACTAATAAATTTATATTAATGGGCTTAATTTATATTATATAGACTAATCAATTTAAATATTAGTTGGGCTTTAACATTTGATAAATTGAAGCAAGTTTCGAGGACGAAACTTTTTATAAGGTGGGTAGAATGTAATAACCCGATTTTTATACCATAAAAATCAAGTAATTAAAATAGCTCGTTTGTACACGTGTTAATTGGATTTCAGTATTTTATGAATTGGGCTTTAAATTAGGGGATATTTATAAAGGGTGAATTTATTTACACCTCCATTATTACTAATTACACCACCATGATAAATACACATACACTAAATCAACTAATTGATAATTACACCCCTCGATAAATTGTCAACATTACCCTTCCTTGAGAAACAATTTTTTCTTCAATTCCCAGAACAACATAATCTTGAAATCCACTGTTCTATAAGGCTCTCCCTTTCTTCTTCTTCATCGAGGAGGAGGGTGAGCGACAGTGGTCGGCATGCGGTCGGAAATCTTCGAAAGAAGGCGGTGGTCGATTAACGTTCCCTGGAACCGGGGCGCCGGTGTTCCGTGAAGCAGGCCGGAATTAGGGATCTCTGGCTGGGGATGGCGACGACATCGAATTGCGCTTGATCCGTGGTGAGTGGTAGCAGCGTGGCTAAGGCGGTTGAGCGGCAGAGCACATATTCCTGCTAGAAGACGCTCAGAGCTGCAGAGGGTTGGAGAAGGTAATCAAACAGAGGGCTCTGGCGAATGGGGCAGCTGGTCAGAGGGTTCACGCGACAATTGCTTCGGGTGTAGATTGCCATTGTTTGTGTTCACGCGCAGAGATTAGATAAACGACACTGAAATTCGATTTGTCAAAATCAAACGCGCCGCCCAAATTCGGAGAACAAATAATGAAAAACAATGAAATGATAATTAAATAATTTGTAACAAATTCCAATGTGTTTGTAGAATTAAGTTTGCTGTTGAGATTGGAGAAGGTGAGGGACTACAATGAGATCAATTTTGGTTCGTCGTCTTCTTCATCCAATTTCACAGTTTGTAATTTAATTAATATTAATAATAAAAGGGTAATTTAGGTAGTTTATAAACATTTATAAAATTGAATTAATTATAAGGGTGAACTTAGTAATTCTAGAGGTGTAAATAAACTGTGCCATTTATAAAATGTAATTAACTCTAATGGGCTGAACTTATAGTTTTAATGGGTTTGTCAAATTATAAAATGGGCTACTAACAAGCCCAAACTATTATATGTATAACCTTAATTAAATAAAGATTTAAATAATAAAGAACTAGAAAGAAGGGGAGGGTCTGGAGACTTACGGGCTGTGGGAGAGGAGAGGAGGGACGATGATCGAACGGAGAAGAGAAGAAGAAGGGTTGGATGCTCAACGAATTCAATGAACATCTCGATTTCGTAAATTAAACAGGCAAGTGAGTTCTTAGATCTCATATAGCTAGATTTTATATTTGATGTTAGGGTTCATGGGTTAATTTAAATTACACGAAACTATTGGTTTAATATATCTTGAACTCTTCTTTACTTTGCTTTTATCGAATGAGTAAGCTTGAAACCACGCACCCAAAATGTTCATACACAAACTTTTATATCTATACAACACTTACGCATATTAGTATATATATATGTACATTCATGGATTCTGCATAAAGTATATTTTATCTATATGTATGTATGTATGTCTACCTATATGTGTGTATAAAACTAAATGTGGTACATGTATGTGATAGTGTGTATATATATAATCTGTTAGCTGCCGGCCAGTAGCCATATATATATATATATATATATATATATATATATATATATATATATATATATATATTGTATGCGCGTATATCTATATGAAGGGAGGAGGTATAGTTTTATGTGCTCGTAGTGTCACATGTATGATTTTGTGTGGTCTTAATTGTTTAGTTTTATGTTTTGAATGTCATCTATTTGTTGAGATCGTAATTGAGAAATAATTATACTGATTAATTGATGTTGGTTTTGTGCCTTATGTTATTGGATTGTTCATGCGGTAAAGTCATTCCTACCATTAGTACATGCATACACGTAAGTAAGTATATGCATTAGTAGTTCATGTCACGGTTCAAAAGTTAAAGAACGAAAGTTGATGTTTAGTAAAGGTTAAATTCACGTTTCGGAGGTTAACGTGATAGTCTAAATGTTAAGTCACGTTTCGGAGGTTAACGTGAGTATAAAATGTAAGTCACGTTTCGGAGGTTAACGTGAGTATAAAATGTAAGTCACGTTTCGGAGGTTAACGTGATAAACGTCTAAATGTTAAGTCACGTTTCGGAGGTTAACGTGAGTATAAAACGTAAGTCACGTTTCGGAGGTTAACGTGATAAACGTCTAAATGTTAAGTCACGTTTCGGAGGTTAACGTGAGTATAAAACGTAAGTCATGTTTCGAAGGTTAACGTGATAAACGTCTAAATGTTAAGTCACGTTTCGGAGGTTAACGTGAGTATAAAACGTAAGTCACGTTTCGAAGGTTAACGTGAAAGGAAGTTACTTAAGGTTTCAACTCAAGTTTATGATCTAATGTTAAGTTAAGTTCAGGAGCTGCATTGCAGTAAAGTTCAACGTCTAAAATACGATTAAGACGACAAGTGAAAAGATTAAAGCATATAGGATGCATGCTTGCTTGCCAGTCAGTGGACTGACCCTTATTAACATAAATGTTTTCAGGGGATACATTCAATTCAACCGGAGTAGCCGAGGATGCTTCTGCGCCGTGATTCGTACAATTGTGATTAAGTTCATTTATTTATCATGTGATTCACGTATTAAAATTATTAATTTATTTCCGCTGCATTTATTATTATTTAATGATTTTTAACGTTGAAATTTCAAATGTCGACGTGGAGTTCAAGTTTTCAAATTCTCCGCCTTTGGTTTCTTTTAAAATTTATAATTGTATTTTTCTTAATAAATGAAATAAAACGGGGCGTGACATTTAAAGTCCTTAGATTTATTAATATTTTATTCAATTTGTATGTTAAACACAATTTTTACATATATGGCCAAATTTTATTTAAAACTATTAAATTGATTTTGTGAATTTAAAGATAGATAATATTGTATATATATTATTTTTATATTTATATTCTTTTTTATAAAAAAAATTATTTTAATTTCGTAAAACTCTTTATAAAAATAACTCTCTATAAGTAATTTTTTTTTACGGTAGTACTATTTAATTTTCTTGTAAAATGTCATTATTTGATTGACACATTTTTTAATTTTATTAATTATATGATATATATATAATACTAAATATTTACAAATATAAATCAACTTTCATATAGTTTTACTTAGAGCCTGTTTGACTAAGCTTATAAGCTCCTTAAAACAGCTTATAAGCTGTTTTAAGGAGCTTATAAGCTCCTAAAATTTGTTTGGTAAATATTTAAAAAAAGATCTTAATTTTTTTAAAAATAAGCTGTTTAACCGCTTATAAGCTGGTTAAAAAAAGTAAGGGGGTACTTTTTTTTAAACAGCTTATAAACTCTTGTAGGTTAAATAATAAAAGACCAAAATACCCTTAAAATTATTAACTTTTATATATATAGAAAAATTCCAAATTTATTATTTAGTTAATATAATTATTTTTAAATATTTTTTTCATATATAACAATTTATTTTTGATAATTTTATTTATATAAGATCTTAAATTGCCAAACAAATTATCATCTTATAAGTTTATATATCTATTTTATCCAAACGGTTTAACAACTTATTTATTAAATAAGACGTAACAGCTTATCAGCTTTTAAAACAACTTATAAGACTTAACATCTTATAAGCTATTTTAAATAAGCTCGCCCAAACGGGCTCTTATTACAGTATATAATTGTATAATTTTTAATCAAATAGTGTGTAATTTTATTTTATTAAAATGTACTTTATTTAATTTTAAAATTATTAATTGAACTATTTTAATAAATATATATATATATATATATATATACTTATTTTAAATAGAAATTTAATAAAAAAAATATTAAGTAATTATTTAATAATAATAATAAATGACAAATTGAAATGAGTTGTAGATTGTTGATAAAATATGAAAAATTGAGAAGTTTAATTGAATAATAAATTAATGACGCCAAAAAAAAAATTAATAAATAATTTATTAAAAGTTAAGGTGCAATTGAATACTGTAATTGTGTTCTTAAATAAATTTAGTTATTTTTTGTTACTAAATTTACATTTAAAAAAAATAAATTAAATTTATTGTTTCCAAACTTATGAAAAATAAAATTTATTTAACAAATTTAATGATTGTAAGAAATTAAGTAAAATTAAATATGATTCTTCTTACTTAAATTTATTGTTATGTACTTAGAATTCATCTCACGAAATACAAAATATAGTTTAATTTGATTATATATAAAAATAATTATTACTAAAAAAAGTTTAGGTATGTTATTTCATTATAAAACAATTGAAAAAAATAAAAAAAATTAATAGCAATATTGGTGTACAAAAACATAGTAATAAATTTAGAATTTGAATCTTTCATCTTGCAACATAATTTCAGTAATTTTAGTCCATTTCAGTTTCAATTGATTAAGTTAGTTTTAAAATAAATAAAACATAATTCATATTTATAATTTCTGTTCAATTCCAAAATAAATAAAAATAATTCAAATTTATAATTTTAGGTATATAATATAGTTGTGTTATATAAAATATCATAATCAAATCATATATAGGGTAGTATATATCTTTTGTATTTATGATAGTATATATTATTTGATTTTCGTATATTTTTTTCTTTAATTATTAGATTATGTTGTAACACTATTTATACGAGTAATAATATACTCATCATTTATCGGTGATTTTATATTTACTCTCACATGATATCAGTGACCAAACCTAATTTTCTCTCACTTTTTTTCGCCCCAATTCTCATGTCGGACTGCTCCCCTTCGTTGTGTTCGTAGTACGTTGGAATGGTCATCTTTGTCGTAGTGTCAATCTGCCGTACCCACAACTTTCGCGTCGGACGGGTCCCTTCCATCGTGCGTCGTGCCGCTGTCGCAACCACAATTTTCACGCTGGACTGACCTCCTCGATCCGTCGTGTTCTTTGTTTGTACGTCAGTCTGGTCCTCTCCGTCGTGCCGTCAGACTGCTCTTGCCGCAACGCCTCATGTCGGACTGGTCCCCTCCGTCGTGCATTGCGCCGTTGCCGCCAGCCTTTACCACTGCCACTGCCGTAGCACCTATTGCGCCTGATCAGCCTCTTGCTGTATCTTCTGGTGTCATTTGCTTGCACCCCCTACTGCAACACTTGACACACATTTTGTCTAGAAGCCTGCGACAACCTTTACCGCAACAACTATCAATGTCGCAGCCCCTATTGCACCCCCTAATGCCACACATGTCGCAACTTTTGTTGCACCTTCTGTCTAGCAGCTTGCCGCAACTTCTACCGCAGCACCTGCTACGCCATCTCTTATGTTTCATCTACAGTCTGCTGTCTGCCGACATATTCACCAATGACTTACCACATTTCGCATTTGTCTTATTCATCCCAAGACGTGGGTGATAAGAAAAATATTATAATAAAATCATATTGATTTGATATTTATTATTCTATATATCTTTTTTATTTAAGATAGTATATATTATTTGATTTTCGTTTATATTTTCTTTAATTACGAAATTATGTTGTAACATTATTTTCCTTAATTACGAGATTATGTTGTAACATTATTTATACTAGTAATATATTCACAATAAGTTTCAAATTTTAATATTGAAATTTGGACATATACAAAAAAAGTAGACAAATTTTAATATTGAAATTTGGACATATACAAAGAAAGTAGACTGAGAGCAGCACAAGTCTTGAATCACATGTTTTTTAATAAAATCGACAAGGCACTAGAATAAATAGAGCTTATGTTTATAAGTAATCCTATCAAATTACAATAATATGTGTATTGTTGATTAATAAGAACTATTGTGTTTATAGATTAATTTAATTTGAATTAATCATCCTTCTTCAATCCATTTTTAATATTGTAATACACCGGCCCGTTGCGGGGTCGAAGTCCGACTCTAATTGGCTAGCTCGGTTACCAATGTCTGCCGAGAGTTGCGGGTCGAGATATCAGAACAGCTCCACTACCCGCAGCGGGGATTCTCAAAATCCCCGCACCGCTTGCGTGTCATATTAATTATGTCCAACTCATCAATACCCACAATTTTCTGGTTTTAATTAAAAATAATACTTTAGTTAATTATTACTTTTTTCATTCCTTTTAATTGTTGATTATTAATTATTTATATCACACCAACTACGTTTCTAAAAATTCGTCAACTCACAAAACCCTAACTGATAATAATGGCGGATGAAGGCACTTGCAGCACCTCACCATCATCATCCACGCCACCAGGTTATTTTCTTTTTCTTATTAATATTTGTATTAATATTTTGTGTTAAGATTTAATTACTTAATTTGAAATACAATTTCAATACAAACGTAAGCAATATTTTCACGCCAAAAAATTTAAGAACAACATAAAATTTATATTTATACATGTTTTTAATATTTTAGATGCACTGATTAGAGATGAAGAAGAAAATACAAGTTGTATTCCACAAGTCGTTATTGGTGTTATTCCTAAACCTGGTCAAGAATTTCTCTCGCCTCAAGAAGCACAAGAATTTTATAATAAATATGCTAGGCAAGCTGGGTTCAGTACAAGAATTGATAATAGCAAGAGAAGTAAAGAAACCGGAGAGGTCATTTGGAAATTATTTGTATGCTCTAAAGAGGGACACACCGATGAAACATGGCAACATAAGTTGAAAAATAGTGTGCCTAGGTCTGGAGAAAGAAATCGCGGTCATACAAGATGTGGGTGCGGAGCAAGAATGACCATTGTGAAGTCCAAAAATAAGGATACGTGGATTGTTAGCCACTTCGTTGAAAAACATAATCACGTCCTCACCACTCCTAGTAAAGTTCATTTGCTCAAGTCACATCGAAATGTCTCAACAGCGAAAAAGGCTCTTGTGAAACAATTAACGGAAGCTAATATTCCTACTTGTCAGCAGGTGAGATTGTTAGAAATAAATGCAGGAGGTCCTTCATCAGTTGGTTGTTTGGAAAAGGACATTCGAAACCACGAAAAAGACATCCGCAGTGAGTTATTTGGACATGATGCCGAAACATTGATCCAACATTTTGAAATGGAAAAAGATTGAAATTCGAACTTTTACTTCTCTTATGAGACTGATGACAATGATGTTTTTGTTAGATGTTTTTGGGCGGATTGTGCTTCTAGAAAATCATATGCACTTTTTGGTGATGTAGTCGTGTTTGACACAACCTACAACACAAATAAATATGGTATGATTTCGCTTCGTTCGTTGGAGTTAATTATCATCGTCAAACTACTTTTTTTGGGTGTGGATTGTTAAGTGACGAGAAGGCAGAGTCTTTTATGTGGTTATTTAATGAATTTCTCGAAGCAATGCCAAATCATGTCCATCCAAAAGTGATTATTACTGATCAGGATGCAGCCATTGCACGAGCAGTCACATTGGTCTTTCCAGACATATTGCATCGGTTCTGTTTATGGCATATACTCAACAAGTTTTCTGAGAAGTTGAATGTTTTATTGTATAAAGAGCAATATCACAATTTATCAAATATTATTAAGGAGTCGGAGTCAGTTGAGGAGTTTGAGGAACGATGGTTAGAGATGATGAGTACTACAGAGTTAGGGAACAACGAGTGATTAAACAGCATGTATGAAATACGTCATCGTTGAGTACTGGCGTATGTTAGACATGTGTTTGCTGCAGGGATGTCTAGTAGCCAAAGAGTAGAGAGTAATCATTCATTCTTTAAGAGGTATGTGAACAACAAAAATTATTTAACAGATTTCATTACACGTTTCAACAGGGCACTTGTCCACCAGAGACATCTTGAGTTACAGGCGAATCATATCGATCTTAGTCAAGAACCACGGATGTTCACATGTTGTTTGATGGAAAAACAAATGACTAAAATTTATACAAAGGCGATATTTCTTTTATTTCAGAAGGAGTTGAAGGAGAGTATGTCTTATGTATGCAATATGATTTCACAAACTGATGACACTTCAATAGATGCGGTGAAGCGATTTGACGAAACAGGGAAGCTCTTTCCTCGACAACGAAAGCTAACATATCACACTTCTTCTGATTTACTATATTGTAGTTGCCGCATGTTTGAATTTGAGGGATATTTGTGTCGTCATATGTTATGTTTGATGAAGCTCCGACAAGTTCTGCTGCTTCCACAAAAATTCATCAACCAAAGATGGACTAAGAATGCAAAAGTTGGTATGATTTATGAGCCTATGGGAAATTCTGTCGAAGGTGAATCTTTTATTTCAAGGCGGGGAATATTAGCTCATGTGGCAATGGAATTGGTCGACGATTGTTCGTTAACAGAGGCACGTAGCAAGTTTTTGATGGACGAATTAACTAAGTTGAAGATAGCAGCACATGATATTGATGATGGTGGAAACATCGGTGCACAAGTGAATATGATTAGAAATCACAACTTCGTAGAGAATGTTCACGATCCACAAAAAATAAATTCTAAGGGAAAACGATTGAAACCTTCAAAGGAAAAGGCGACGTCACAATGTAATAGAACTTGCAGTGTTTGTGGTCAATCCGGACATGACAGACGAACGTGTCCGGATGTACATTTTATGTACGGTAACTTATGCGCTTTTTTAATTTTTTTTTGTTTATAGTTTTTTAATACTAATTGTTTTTGTTTGCAGGCCACAAGAGATGGATGAATCAAATCATAATGGATCTTCCTTCCACAACACACAGTAGTATGAAGTTTGATGAAATTACATTGATGCTTTCCGTACACTTTTCATAGCAATATCTTTGCTCATGAACCTCTGTTTAGTGGGACTTTTTACTATGAATTTCTTGGATGTTTTAGTTTCTTATGTGACATTTTTTTCATCATTGCTTAGTCGAGACTCTTGCTTTTACACTCTTATGCGTTTATTTTGTTATTTATATATAGATTCAAATATGCTATTTATCTCAAACAATCATAAACAAGTTTACAAGTTTATGCTAAGTTCAAAAAACAAAATATATTTTAAATGGAAAACAAATTGAAGCAAAAATTCTAACAAGCTTCTTTATAATCAAGAATATACAGGAGCATCTCATATACAATTCAAGTGTCCTTTGCCTTTCTTGAAATTTAATATATATTCTCGAAACAAAATACAAAAAATATCATGAAGATAGGAAAATGCAAAAGTATCAAAAATTCAACAATTAGTTTCTGTAATTGTTATTTTAATTTGTGGATGAAAGTTAAGGGATAAAATCAAGGGAGAAAAATAAAAGTACCATTATGCATATAGTGGACATGCTTATTTGACATCCAATATATAAAACGTGTTTTTTTACACTAAAAAACGGTGATCTACCGAAATTGCCCTTGCAATTCGACAAATATAATTCGACAAACATGATTCGACAAAACATTAATTCGACCCACATTCGACATGGATTCGACATAGATTCGACACGGCGAATTCGACATGGCAAATGAAATTCGACAAACAACGTATCGAATTCACATTCGACAAACAATTCAACATGTCGAATTCACATTCGACATATCAAAATATCAAATTCACATTCGACATATCGAATTTACATTCGACACAAATTCGACAAAGTACATTTCAAATTCGACATGCATAATTCGACATTTACTAATAATTACCCAATAATTTAACCTATTTTTTTTAGTATAAATAGTCATACCCCACTTCCACACCCATATAATTTTTAGATCTCAGTCTGCCCACCCTCGTCTTCCAACATCTTCTCAGATCTGACGCACACGTTTGTTTCCAAGGGCCGATCATCAAAGCTTCGCGCAACCAAATCTCGCTTGGACGTTGGCGCTGCACGCCGCCTCGACACTGTCCTCCGGGGGCTTCTCGACTCGGCTCACTTCGTCGTCTCTGTACGATCCAAACCCAAACTCGTCGATCCAAACCCGAACTCGTCGAACCCATCCATGGAGTTCAGCAATTGTGTGTGGTCCATCCATAGTAGATGCTCAGCACCCCGTCGCCACAAACGGGTCGCTGCCCATCTATACAAATTCCATTCACAAACATAAAATTTATACAAATCTGGAAGAGACGAGAGTGACGGCACCTGTAAATTTAAGATTTTTTTCTAATCCTTTTTTTCTTTAATTCATTGTGGAGATCTGAAGATTTTTTTTTGTATAATTCTTTTATTTCGAATTACAAGGTATTATTGAAGTTAACCCAAATTTCTTTTGTCTGGAATAATTCTTTAAATTGAATTCAATGAATTAGGGAAACAAAAGAATTCAAAGTGTATAAAGTTATTTTATTAGTCGAAAACGTTTGTTTCATTTAGAACACTTTAAGATAATAAACTTTTCGCCAAAAGAATTCTTTGGATTCGATATTTGTATTTAATTCGACAAGAGAGTTTCTGGAATTAAATGTAAATTCGATATTGTCTATAATTTTCTCGACAAAGAATTCCACATATTATATTTACAAATACACTTACAAAAAGTGTGCTATTAATTTTTGTCTTCTAGTGTAGGGACAAATACGTAAATTAATGTAAAAAAGAACTTCTCTTAAATGAGATGGTAGAAAAGCAATTTATCTATATGCTTAATGGCATTTTTTAATATTTTTACTAAAATCAATTTTTATTACAAAAATAATTTGAGAAGAGAAGCTCGCCAGATCCATATACAGTCGAAAGCCGCGCCAATCCTAGCGCAACAATCTTGTTTTGACTCTTTGTTGTTACGATTCAATCTGAGAAATTGTCGTCGCTCTCGGTTCAGCAAAGAAATGTCGAGCGCAACCATGGCCATTGATTACAGCTTTAATTTTGGGGATTTGCTGCTGCTAATTCACGTAAAGAGAAATTAATAATCAACAATTAAAGGGAAAGAGAAAAGTAATAATTAAATAAAGTATTATTTTTAATTAAAACCAGAAAATTGTGGGTATTGATGAGTTGGACATAATTAATAATGACACGCAAGCGGTGCGGGGAATCCCCGATGCGGGTAGTGGAGCTGTTCTGGTCGAGATATAAAGGGAGGTGAATTAGGGGTTAGTTCACCGAGATATGGGCTTCGCAACTGAATTTTGGGCCGCTTGGTAAAGAGCTGATAAAACAATTCGGTCCAGTTAAATTCAAAATTTAAAGTAGAACACTAGCTTATCTCGGGATGTTAATTCAACCTGTTGGAATTGGTGCACAATGAATTGGTGACACAAAACCGAGAAGAAAAAGGAAAAGTGAAGCTAGCAACCCGCTACGTTCCTAGCGCCCAGCTAGTCGTGCCAGTTTGGGTACACCTTCTGCGGGCTCAGCACGAACGTGCCAGGAAGCTAGCGCCTCGCTAGGATCCTAGCGCCGCGCTAGGTCCCCAGATTCAGCAATCGTGAATTTTCTTCCTTTCCTATTTTAAATAGGATTTGTTTCCTACTTCTCTTGGGACTCTTTATGGGCGTGAAATATTGTTTCCATACAATATTTAGGACTCCCTCCTATATAAAGAGAGCTTCTCCATGGACACAAACAACACGAGTTAACACAAGTTAATACCATCATAGAGAGAGATAATATTGTGTGAAATTAGAGGGTTTTAGAGTGGATATCAATCCTTGTAATCATCGGCAATATTATAGTGAAAGTTCTCGTCGTTCCTCCCGTGGTTTTTCCCGATTTGGGTTTCCACGTAAATTCCTTGTCTTCTTTTCTTGTCTCCTTCTTTATTTATTGTTGAGTTATATTCGGGGTTCCGCATATTGTTCGTACTATACATCGTCGTTTTACAACAAGTGGTATCAGAGCTAAGGTTTCGATTGCGAGCGTGAGGTACGATCTATCGAATTTAAGTCTCAACACGAGGTTTCCTATTTGGCAACACAAGATGAGGTTGGTCCTCAGATCTCTTAAGCAAGAGATTTGTCTACTTGGTGTTGACAACAAGCCGAAAGACATGAAGCATGACGAGTGGGTGGAGCTCGATCAGATGGCTATGGCGACCATAGGGCTTCATGTTTCGGATTCTTTGACCGAGGAAACGATGGAGGCGAAGACCGCAAAGGAATTATGGGAGTTGTTAGAATCGATGTGCGTTGAGAAAACGGTGTCCAGCAAGCATCACTTGAAGAGAAGTCTCTACTTCCTCAAGATGGCGGAGGGGTCGTCGATTCAAGACCATGTAGCGAGATTCAAGGAGCGTGTAGCTGACCTTGAGAAAATTGGCGTGAAGATCGAAGATGATGATCTTGCGTTTTGGATGTTATGCTCGCTACCCCCCTCTATGGCGGCTTTTCGGGACACGCTTCTCTATGGACGAGATAGTCTCACGTTTAAAGACGTAACTTCGGCTCTCTCGTCAAGGGAAAATGTGCAAAGGATGGAGTCCAACAAGGATGGTGTGCCCGATGTGGGTGAAGGACTTAGCGTCCAAAAGAAGTACCGTGATAAAGGAAGCGACTCGGGGAATTCGAAGTCGCGACACGGGAATAAGACGTGTTTCTATTGCAAGAAGAAGGGACACATAAAGTCGGAGTGCTACGCGTGGAAGAAAAAGGAGAGCAACAACAATAATTCCGGTAATAAGGATTCCGGTGACGTTGGATTAGTAGATGGGAATTTCTATGGAGAACTACTAATGGCTCTAGGCGAGAACTCCAACTTGTGTGATGATTGGATCTTAGACTCGGGTTGCTCGTTTCATATGTGTCCGGACCGATCGTTGTTCGAGACTTATGAATCTTTGGAGCATGGTGCGGTGTTCATGGCTAATGACACCTCGTGCAAGGTCGAAGGGATTGGAAATATCCGCTTAAAGATGTTCGATGGCACGGTGCGCACGTTAGGCGAGGTAAGACATGTCCCTGACTTGAAGAGGAATTTGATTTCCTTGAGTACCCTTGATATGAAGGGCTATAAACTCACTTGTAAAGGTGGAGTTTTAAGAGTTACCAAAGGTGGTTTGGTAATATTGCGGGGAAAGAGAAAGGCGAGTCGTCTTTATGTCCTCGATGGAAGCTCGGCGAAAGAAGTAACCGAGGTTGATACAAGCTACACCGGAGAAGGTGGAGTTTATGAGGCTACCGAAGAGGCTTTGGTAGTGTTGGGAGGAGAAGAAAAGGCGAGACGACCTTATGTCCTCCAAGAAGGCGCGCTGAAGGAAGTAACCGGGGCCGAACCTCGACTCTTGTTAGAAGAGTCTCACCGGCTTAGAGGCGCGCAACCAAGTAAGGCCAGAGTGACCAAGCTTATTGAAGATGAAGCGGTGAACGAAGTAACCGTGGGAAAAACTAGGCTCTCGGATGAAGAGTCTACACGACTAGACCATGTGCGGCTTGGGCATGTGAGGAAAGTCGACGAGAAGGATCGAGTGTTTCTCGATCTATGGAGTGTTTATAAACCTGGTGAGCATTGTGCGCTTGGAAAGCGGTCGAGAGGGTATATCTCGAATTGGGCTCACAAATCGAAGAAGACACTCGGGTATGTAAGTTCCGATTCATGGGGACCTTTTGAGGTCCAATCTTCTAGGAACTAGGCCCGTTGGGGCGTTTGGAGGAAGACGAGGGACGAGACTTGGAGTGCGATGTGATTTCGCATGGGCGATGTGATTTCGCTTGTGGTTTTGATGTGCGATGAGATTTCGCATGCGCGATGGGATTTTGCGGTTTGGTGTCAAGGTGGAGATTGTTGGAATTGGTGCACAATGAATTGGTGACACAAAACCGAGAAGAAAAAGGAAAAGTGAAGCTAGCAACCCGCTACGTTCCTAGCGCCCAGCTAGGACAGCTCGTGCCAGTTTGGGTACACCTTCTGCGGGCTCAGCACGAACGTGCCAGGAAGCTAGCGCCTCGCTAGGATCCTAGCGCCGCGCTAGGTCCCCAGATTCAGCAATCGTGAATTTTCTTCCTTTCCTATTTTAAATAGGATTTGTTTCCTACTTCTCTTGGGACTCTTTATGGGCGTGAAATATTGTTTCCATACAATATTTAGGACTCCCTCCTATATAAAGAGAGCTTCTCCATGGACACAAACAACACGAGTTAACACAAGTTAATACCATCATAGAGAGAGATAATATTGTGTGAGATTAGAGGGGAGTGGATATCAATCCTTGTAATCATCGGCAATATTATAGTGAAAGTTCTCGTCGTTCCTCCCGTGGTTTTTTCCGATTTGGGTTTCCACGTAAATTCCTTGTCTTCTTTTCTTGTCTCCTTCTTTATTTATTGTTGAGTTATATTCGGAGTTCCTCATATTGTTCGTACTATACATCGTCGTTTTACAACACAACCCAAAAATTGTGAGGTGGCAAAAGTCAGTCAGAAAAAAATGTAGTTAAGAACGAATATTTTCTGGTCGAAAATCGAAATCAAATTAGCTCGAAACGAAAGAAACCGACAAATTGAGTGGGCTAGACGACTAGTACACGGTTTGGCTAGCCTACAACACAATTTATTTCATTGTAATAAAATTTAATTTAAATATAAATATAAATATTTTGACTAAATAAAAAAATATATTCAAATATAAAAAAAATATCAACAAAATTACAATTTAAATATTCATCATGAATATTTAAATATGATGAATATATAAAGTTTCAAATAATTTAAATATTATAATAATAATTATTATTATTATTGAATATTAATATTTTATTAATATTAAATTTAAGTTTGCATTAATAAATATTTTTTATTATAATAATATTAATTTTCAGAGTCCGATTGGCTAGCTCGAAATCGCTCGAAACTGAAAATTTTAGGGTTAGAGCTGCTAATTTATAACTCGAAAAATTTCAACTCGAACCAACTTAAACCGAAGTAACTCGATAACCCGAATAGTCTTGGTCGATTGGACTGACCCGATTGAAGTCCTATTTATCCCTTCTTAAATTGTAGATAACGGAATAAGTGTTTAATTTATTATTTTACTATAATTTAGTATTTTATTGTAATTAATTATTATTGTTTTATTTACTTTTTAGTTTATGATGTACATTGAATATACATTGTTTCCTTGATGAGGTAATAAAGATATTAATTATTACCACATTTATCATGGTATCAGAAAAAAAAACAAAAAAAAAAACGTTGTTATAAGATCTATTTCGACGATGTCATATTCGACTACGTCTTTGAACAATGATCCTACATCAAAATATTACATACATCTTTTTTATTTTCCAAATACAAAATTGGGTTCAAGAGAGAAAACTTCTTGTTTGCGAAATACAAAATTGGTTTTGTTGATGGCACAATTGAACATCTAGAAGAAGCCACATAGTTAATGGCTTGAAAATGGAAAAGATGTGATGCTATGGTAAAAGGTTGGATTAACACGGCATTTGCAAAGAAAATCAAAAATAGCGTGAGATAAGCTAAGACGACGACAGAAATTTGGAAGGATCTTCAATAAATGTTTAAGAAAGAAAGCGCACCCCACGCGTATAAATTGAAACGAACCCTAGTTAATTACTTTGGCGAGACAAGAAAATTCATTTGTTTCGACATATTTTACGAAATTGAGAAGCTTGTGTGATGAGATTGATTCAATTTTGCCAACCCCAAATTATTCGTGTGTTGATTGATCAAAGAATATTATAGAGGCGAGGCGAAAGAGAATGAACGCTTATATGAGTTTCTGATGGGACTCGATGAAAGTTTTAGTACTATGAAAACTCAAAATTTGAGTACGAAACCTATTGTTTCACTGACACTGATTATCATCTTGTAGAAAAAGATGAACAACAACGCAGTATTGCTATATCTCGAAAACCAAATTTTGAAACGACGACTTGGACCCAAATTTCGAAACGACGGCGTTCCAAGTCGGAGGAGGCAATCGTTTTTAAAAGGAGAATAAAAAAAGGAAAATGGCAAAAAAATATATATACAAAGTACATCACGGACTAAAAAGTAAATAAAACAATATTAAGTAATTACAATAAAATACTAAACTATATATAGTAAAATAATAAATTCAACAATAGTAAAATAATACTACCTACCTGCAGAAGATTATTTTACATTTTTAATATACGTAGAATTCCTATTTCTATAAAATGCAATCCCTATAAATTAATAGCAATCGATCTATATATATCTTAGTTAGTTGTCATTCCACACCCACGCGCCGTCTATAACCGAATGTCCGGAAATACTAATCTGCTGAACCGGGCCGGCCCCCCGCCGGGCCGAGCCTGTTAGAAGTAGTAGTTGCCCCATAGATCTCAGTGCGATGCTTCCTCATAATCTATGCCGTAATCATTATCACAATCTCCGTCCACGTACGGATTTCACTGCGATGCTTCCTCATAATCTATTACACCGGGCTCGTAATAACAACACGCCTTCTTCGAGTATTCAGGCCCCTTCGAGAGATGATCAAATTCCTTCACCTCATAATTCTTTTCCGTGCCTGCCTCATCTTCAGGTCATTAGGCCGCAGCCACAACCTGAAGATGATCATTCGGTACTATGTGAAGCATAATTCTTTTATATAAATAATTAAAAATTATAATGTAGATTTCGTTTTCCATTTCAGGATCATGATCACAGTTCTTTTGCAAATTACGGGTTGGATGAGTTGGATGATCCACACAGAGACATGAGGCTCGATATCGACAGCATGTCTAATGAGGTACGTACCGTGGTTAATTAATTAATTTTAGTCCATTTTTCTATATATCCCCTAATTTAATTAAACGTACATAACTAAACAGGAATTGTTGGCCTTGGAGGAAAGAATAGAGTATGTGAGTACTGGGCTAAGTGATCAGGTTAAAATCAACAAACAGACCAAGCGAGAACGGGCCTCTTCAAGTCGAGATTTATGCTGTATATGTCAGGTGAATTAATATACTATCTTGCTATATATATTATTAATATTATTTGACATATATAATGTAACGATTTAGAAGTAGTTAAAAACACGCGGCATCTATATATTAATTAATCCCGATCGATCGATTGATTCCTCATTAATTAATCTGCAGGATGTTTACATTGCTAGAGGTTATACGCAGAAGCTAGATTGTGGTCATGGGTTTCACCCAGGTTGCATCAGACAGTGGTTAAGAGTGAAGAACGTATGCCCCTTGTGTAAAATCAGAGTCTGGGCTTGAAATACTAGGGAAATGGTGGTCATATCAGTCTTACTGTATTTGTTTAATTTTAAAGCATTATGAAAATGGCTGTTTAATTTTATGATATTTTCAATGTATACTAATAATATTATATTTTTGCAAATATATTTCTAGTTGCATATTTTAATTAATGTTTGGAGTTGTTTATATAAAGTTGAATTCAACCATAAAATAAAATTAGGTATAATTATAAATTAGGGTAAATTTCTAAATTAATCTTTGTTGACATATTACTATATTAAAGGAGGAATATGTTCCCGATACCATGATATGGTGATCCTAGCCTATTAAAAAACAACATGTAGCATTTAAAAAAAACTCAATAATTTTTAATCCAGAAACATATAATAATTACTCAGGAGGAATATATTATATATACTAGGAAGATTGTTTTCCTTTTCTATACATATGTAGAAAACATTGTAAAACATTGTTTTATCATATTTTCAATACATTTGTTTACATAATAATATTTTTAGTTTGTAATAAAGTTGTTGAAGTCAAAATTATTTTCCTGATTTTGATTTTATTCTAATTTTTTTTTAATATAATAATTGAAGAATAATTAAATTTAGAGAAATATAATATACAATACTCTCTAATGGTGACACTTTCATTTTCAAATTGTCTTATATGTGACACTCTATTTAAAGAAATATATTATTCATATTATTTTTTCATTAAAAAAGACATTTATATACTTATAATTTTTATTTACTTTTTTAAACACTACTCTCAACACTTATTTTATTAATTTAAAATACATTTGTATCCTATTTTTTTAGTCAAAAAATCATAAAGACTTTATTTTCTTAATTTTCATATTCGATCACCGGTGATGATTTTTACATATCGTAGTAATAAGATATTTGAGTTATATAAAATAGTTCTCTTACCTTACTTTAGGAAATATAAAATAATAAAATATAAACTCAATAGTACAAATGAGCACTTTCATTAATTAGACTAAATTTTGTTGGATTAAGAGTATGTTTGGCTAAGCTTATAAGTTGTTTAATAGCTTATAAGATCCTAAAATTTATTTAGTAAAGAGTTAAAAAAAGATCTTAAATTTTTTTTAAATAAACTGTTTAACCGCTTATAAGTTGTTTAAAAAAAAGTAAGGAAAAAAGTCAAGTCTCACATCACAAAATTCAAAGATACCACATACTTTTTTACAAGAATTATTTTAAATTTTTTCTTCTATATATAAACAAGATACAGTATACATATACTACTTGTATACTACAAGATGTGATGAAATGAAACATGAAAGATAGAGCACCAGAGGCATCGTTGACTAAAAAAGCATCTGGTAATGTGGGTGTAAATCTTCAGTGATTCGGGTTTGAACTTCGAATGAGGCAAATTTTCATTGAAATATTTTTCGGGTGAAACCTCGAGTATGAATTTTGTCATGGGGTGAGACCTAGCTTTAGGGTAAGACTTGTTGGCTTTTTTCCACAGAAACTTCGGGTGAAATCTCGGGTATGAATTTTGTTATGAGGTGAGACCTGGCTCTTTCCCACAGATGTTTGCTACTCGAACACAATTTTGTCATGGGGTGAAACCTGATTTTTTCATACAGATGTCTGCTACTCGAGCAAATTTTCTAATCGGCTGAGAAATAATTTTTCTCATCTCTTATAAAAAATAAAAAATAGAAAAACATGAAAGATAGAGATTTAGATTAACATGGGGAGGGCCCCACATGTATGCCACGTAATCACGAAATGGGGTGCCAAAAACAAAACCAAAATTAATGTGATGATTACTCAAACGCAACCACCAAAAATGCTTTTGCAGGTTATGCCAAACTAATGAACCACCGATAATTTCTTATTACTATTGCATGTAATTCTTCTACACACGACAAATCTCATCACAAATAAATAAATAAATTGG
Source organism: Euphrasia confusa (assembly GCA_954870475.1). Classification (NCBI taxonomy): domain Eukaryota; kingdom Viridiplantae; phylum Streptophyta; class Magnoliopsida; order Lamiales; family Orobanchaceae; genus Euphrasia; species Euphrasia confusa. The sequence goes on from OX940956.1 coordinate 11,430,371, forward strand.
CCGGATTAATATAAATTTGCATACTATTTCTTGTAATTAATATAATTGACAAGATTTAGCAAATTATATAACATTGAATTGATGAGATATTTTACGTTTCATTATTAGTTCATTCGTTTATAACATATTAAATCCCATTTTGAATCATATTTTTTTCCAATATTCATCTGATTATAATGAAAAGTAGTAGTACCAAATAAAGCATTAAACAGAACATATTTTAATTTTGACAATGCTCTTATATATTGCAATTGCATATTAAAAAAAGGGTGAAAAGTATTAACACTAACTAAAAGTTTTGGTAAGGAGCAAGATAAGCATTTGTTAATCGCAAAACAACAAAAGTAAACCACGTTTTGTGTAAAGTCGGACAGTAAAATAATCGCTGCATAAAATTATTACGTGCAAACGTAATTCTCGTAGTTTTAACAATATGTTTATGTTAAAGTAATGCACACCACGAACGCTAGCAAAATCTTCGTGGGAGGAAACGACAACTTAAGATTGCCATAAACGTAGAACTACATCGATAACTGACTTCCATAAAACAAATTATTTTGAATCCTTAATGAGCTCATCAATCTCTATAAAAACAAAATCAAATCTTCATAATAGAATTCATATTTGAATAGTTGGTGAATGCTATTGCATGTTTTATATGTCATACTGGGCAATATATAGGTTTAATTACTTTTAAAAAATAAAACACAATTTTTATTGTACTAGCCTAGTAAGTGGAACAAGTGCATCTAATCATAAATATAAATATAATGATGTAGTTAAAAACAATGCAAATAAATCATGCATGTATTATTTAAACATAGTTTCTATCTCCTTTTAATATTGTAGTTGAATAAAGTTTATTGAGAATCAACAAGTAATGAAAACTAAAAACAAAATAATAAAATAAAATATTAATTTAGGAATGTGGGGCCCTCTCGGAAATTATCTGTAATGCGCTTTAGCTACCGATACTTTGTTTTGAAGCTCGTAACGGCATTTTTGGCTCATGATTGTATTTTGGTTTTGTTCTCCAACCTTTGCCTTTCTCACGTCTTTAATTTTTTTTTTCTTTTCTTTTTTTAAATTCCTCTCTAAACTCAACCAACAATAAGTACTTTATTTATATAAATAAAAGCTTCTCATCAACACACACATACACAAAGCTAGGGTCATCCATGGGTGATGAGCTTGGCCACGACGACGACATGTTAGCCATAGCCGAAAGGCTCGGAGGCTCTCTTTGGGACGACGATGATTCATGGGCATTTCCGATTCTAACTGCTCAAGAAAACGAAGGCGGCAGCCTCAAGGGGAAGGAGGTTGAGGTGGCGGCCGTGACCAAGGGGAAGAAGAGGCGGGTCCCGGAGGCGGGCGGCACCACTAGTACAGCTGGGGACAAAAGAGTCAATGAAGGAAAAGAGGTCTGTGATCATGAGCAACACATACTCATAGAGAGAGAAAGGAGGAAGAAGATGAGAGACATGTTTACAAGTCTCCATTCTTTGATCCCCCATCTCCCCCCAAGGGTACTAGCTAATTCATTTCAACTTTTTCTTCTTTTATTCATCTTACAACATAATTTATTACAGACTGTGTGTATTGTGTATAAATTTACGGTAAATCAGCAACCAATTTCTCGAGTAGTACATACATACATAGTTTATATCTAAAAGATCATTAATTGATATATATCTTGTTTTTTTTCAATTAATTTTAATTTAATGATTATACTCAGCTAGCTTTAAATAGTAGTTTTGTATTCAAACTTTGGATTTGGGGAATTAATTGGAAGTGTTACACATTTATATATACTATAATGATAGAATTGATTTGTGTACCAAGAATTGGTTCAGTGATGTGTTTAAACTATGATTAATTTTTATATTAATTGCAGACAGACAAAGCAACTGTGGTTGATGAAGCAATACAATACATACTCAAGCTCCAGCAAAATCTCGGAATCCTCGAGAAACGAAAGGCCCAAGCGTTTGGAAAAACTTCCATTAGTACTACTCCGTCCATGCTCACCCCAAACAACAAATTCTCGACCCAATCAAGGCCGGGAAGCGTTTATAGCCGAGCACGGGTCCACAATCAAGGCACCAGCTGTCGCCTTACCAAACGCTAACCGGCCTCCGTTATTCTCGGCCCGGCCCGAATTTCCGATCAATTTCAAGACGTTTACTTCTCCGAACGTCGTCCTCAACGTGTTTGGAAGAGATGCGCACATAAACATATGCTGCCCTACGAAGCCCGGCCTGTTGTCCGGCGTTTGCTTTGTGTTGGAAAAATATGTACTAGAGGCGGTCACTGCTGAAGTCTCCTCGGAAGGTGGCAGAATCATGTGCATGATTCATGCCCGAGTAAGAGAAGTGTTTTTTTTTTCTTTTCAATTATGTTTGTACTTTATGTTTCCTATTATAAAATGAATGTGTGATTTTTTTAGGTTTTAGATTAGTTTGGTCGATGAACTAGGGTTTCAATTTGAACATAAGTAGGCTCGGAATCTTGGAGGTTTAAGTACTCATTAATTGAAGAGTGTTATATGATTAGATTTTGGGGTTTGAAATGTATATGTTTCAATTATAGCTACTCTTTTAAGTACAATGATTGTTTCCATTCGTAGTAATTAATTAATTCGTCGTCTACAATATGAATGTGTGATCCATTTTCTAGGTTTTAGGTTTGTTTTCGATGAACTAGGGGGTTTGAATTCGGACAACATAATTATAAGTAGAAGTCACTAGCTTCTGAATTAGGTTTAAATGATATGTTGAAGTTCGGGTGTACGATATGATTAATTAATGCCGGATTTTTCACAATACACGCACACACGTACGTATATATAAGGTCGACGCGTGGAGAAAGTTGTTTATTGTGTTATTCGTTTGTCATTGTCTATGATATGATCATATGAATGTGCATTTTTGTTCAAGTGTTAAATTAATTAGGCAAATGACATGTTGGTGCAGGCAAATGGAGCAGCAGTGCAGTTTCCAGGATCACTGTTTCTAGCGGAAGAGATATTCAAGCAAGCTGCTGCAGAGATTATGGTGTTCATTCAAACCCAATGTGTTTAGAGATATTTAATTAATTAATTATATAAATATGTTTTATTTCTTTGTTCAGAGTTGCAAACATGGAACAATATTAGTCAATTTTAATACTCTAGATTTTACTTTAATTTGTTGTTAAATCTTAGTAATTATTAATTAATTACTAACTAACCAACACTCAAATTAAACTCATAAAAATCAAAAGCCACGTAGGACAAATCGGGCCCGCAATATATGCGAGGTACAGTGCCAGGTCAGCTGATGAGGTTCGTATTAAGAATCCTATACATACGGAATTCCTCCATATCCCCTACTCCGATCATAATTATTCTTCATATACATCTCTTCCGTTTCCCAATGTCGGAATCGGAACGGCGCCTCCGTCTGGGCGGAGCCCCGCCGTCTCTTCACAAGCAGAACTCGTGGTCGTCTCCGGCCGACGAGAAGTGGAAAAAACGGTGCTTGAACCAGCAGCTCCGGCGCGGCCGCAGCAGCGTGACGGAGGATGACCTGGAAGAGCTCCGCGGCTGCTTCGAGTTGGGGCTCAGCCTCGACTCGCCCGATTCGGACCCGAAGCTGTCGTCTACCTTCCCCGCACTCGAAATCTTCCAGGCTGTCAACCGCCGCCAGCGTGGCTTCTCCAGATCATCATCGTCCGCGACCACGTTTTCCGATTCGGACACGACGTCGTCTTCCGTCGGGAGCCCCAGGTGTATTGTTGAGCCAGGTAATAAAAATAAATAAATATATTAATTAGTTGGGACAGATTTAGTAGTATAACATAATATATTTTATTCTGTAGTATTTGAATTTGAAATTGTACGTAGTATAATTGAATTTGATTTGAATCCTCTCGGAAAGAAAGAAAAAAGAAAGACTGATTTGGAATAGAATATTGACTGCGCGCAGGTGAAGATCCGGAGATGGTGAAGGCGAAGTTGAAGCAATGGGCTAAGGTGGTTGCGTGTTCGGTGCGCCCCGACCCGAAGATGACGTGATTTCGCCCTACCTCATTTGGGAAGATTGGTGGAGCTTGTAATTACATTTATCTTTCCAATTTTTTTTTTTTTTTGGCTTTGATCTCTTAATTAGGAATGTAATTCAGTATTTTATTTTATTTTGGTAAGGTAGTCTTTGAAATTGGATTCATGGGACTTCAACCATGAAAGAAACAACTTTACAAACAAATGACACAAGCAAAGCATAAATATACTCTTTATGTCTTAGATCAATGGTCACACTTTTTTCACAAATTATAATAGAGATAAAACGAAAGTAGTATGTGTTTGTAGAAGTGATAAAATAGGTCAAGTTGCTCATACACTAGCGAAAGGGGAAAAAAATAACGAAGACAACCATGTTTCAAGGCGGTTGACATCCACTTCGTTGAGCCCAATTGCTTGGTTCGTCATATCTGAGAATGTTTTGACACTTGTTATGTGTTAGATCATTGAAGGGATTAAAAATAATTATATAAATATATTTGAACACAATTTACACTTCAAACGAAATAAGACAAGTCCATAGCTCAAAACAGAAACTTGATCTCCATTAGAGCATGTGCATCAATAGTTCCTTCTTATTTCACCCATTTTCACATTTCTCTTTCACATTAGATTTCTCTATCCTCCACGTTTAGATTTCATTCCCCCATCTTTATATTAAAATATCACTCCACAATGGATTACCCATCTCACTCACTTTATTACTTTATCATACACCACATATTTTTTTTATTTTCAAAATATATTTTAAATAATTTTATTATCATTTTATAAATTAATTCATTAATATATTTGTAATACGTAAATAGTAAAAGAAATATTTTAATTAATAAATTTTATTTGTATTTTTATAAAAAAAAAAATATTTCGATAATTGATAAATACGTAATTATAATTTTCACAAATTATTTACAATATTACGTAAAAACAATTTCATTGAATCATTAATACAAATAATTTATTAAAACTCTAATTATTAATACAATTAGCACCATTTATTTGAAAGTTTATAAATCATGGGTAAAGGTTAATTAAAGATTACTAAAAAACGTGTGTGGTGATGAAAAAAGAAAAAAAATGTTAGTCACTTACCTATTTAGTTTTGAAAAGTACCTATTTCCTATCATTGTACTCATTTGTATACGACAAAAACAAATGTTAAATAAAACAAACTAACCCTCAACTTTTTTTTTTTTTTAGTTTACTTGGACTAGGTTGATCAAATAGAAGTTGATCATCAAACATATAGCTTCATCAATTATCTTTTAATCAAATAATCTCTCTTGGGGTTGAGAAACAGGAGGCACATGGACACTCACTTCACCAACAAATGCACTCCCACGAAATACATATGATGTGGCTTTGCGACAAATCGACCTCCATACTGAAGCACCATTGTGATATTGTTTTCTTGACCTCTTTTATGCTTCATGGTGCTTCATCTGACACCCATGGTTGGAATTTCAAATTCAAGGACAAATTTTGGGGCTTTGATAATTTGGGAATTATGAAAATATAGGGTTTTGAGATGAAATTGGGGAGGAAGAAGCTGAGTAATTTGGAACAATTTATTATATGCTCTCTTTTAAAGGAAACTTTTGTAAAATAACCTCTTTAATTTTTAATAAATTGTTTTATATAATGTATTTTCATATTTTCATTTTGACATTTGTAGTTGCCTGATTTCCACAAAATTTCAATATTTTTGCCTGAGAAACCAGAAAAAAACAAAGGAAGAAAAATATATCGATTCCTTTCCATACGAATGAAGAAAACTTTCGTCGATTCCCTACGCATCCATAAACCCAAAGAAATCGTGATTCCATTTCTCTCTCCATCGTCACTGGCAGAATAAAAACTTAGGTCGATTCGTCTCTCGCCCAAATCGATGGTTGGAAGCCAAACCCAAGTCGATTCCATACGAAGGAAGCACCGCGACCGTCATTCGATTCTCTGCGTCCATTAATAAAGGTTGTTTTTCAGGTAACCATGTTCATCTATTTTGGGGTTCGCGTATTCATGTTTTTCTATTTCTGGACAAATCTTAGTGGGACAATTACAAGTTCTAAGCGGGACAATTACAAGTTCTCTTTGTATTTTAATGTTTGTTTGTATGTTTGAGGGTGAATAGTGTTTATTTGTTTGTATGTTTGAGGGTGAATAGTGTTTAGTCTAAAGGGTTTTGCATTTTTAGTTAATTTTAATTTCAAATATACTTTTAATTTTACAGATTGTTATCTTGAATATGGAGCTGCATTATGTGTTAAGCTCTTCTGAGAGAGAAAAGAAATTTAAACTAAACAATTGTAGTCAATTGGATATAGTAAACACAGTTTACGAAGAATTGGACGTGTGTCATCCAAATGTGTTGAAAGAGAGTTGTTGTAAAAATCTGTTAGCCATGCCAAATTTTAAAGTGTCAGGTTCAATCATTCATCACCTAATTATGCGTTTGTCAAAGACAGTCAATGATGATGAATGTTTTGATTTATCATAAATTGTGAGTCCCTTAGATTCAGCTTGACAGATTATTCTATACTGACCCGGGTTGAAGATTATAGGTGACACATGTGTAGATGAAACACTTAGTAAAAAAAATCTCCTCTTATAATGAAATATTTTGATGAATTTAAAACAGTGTGTAGAGTAGATGTGAAGAATGCATTTCTAGATTGTAAGAATCGAAAGGATAAATACAGGCCGAGGTTGTTTTTTATCTTGTCATATATTATTATTGGTTTGGATGATGCAAAAGAGATTAGTTGGTGGAGGTTTGATTTGGTTGACGATTGAAAAGTTTTAACAACTACTTATGGGAAAATTTGCCGTATAAGATAACGGAAGTATTGCATCGTGATTTATCATTTTCACTCAGACTATCTCCAATAGGAGATATTTCAACACTCAAATATTCATTGGCACATAATTTTATTCTATATCCAAATCATCAATTTCCTTCAATTATTTTTCAAATATCTCATACTCTACCATTATTAATATTTCAAAAGGTTATTCTATTTTCTCTCACTTCTACATCACTTTTTTCCACACATACCCAATATATATTAATTCTTTTATATATATATATATATATATATATATATATATATATATATATATATATATATATATATACAAATCTAAGGTACATTTTACAATTTTAAATGTATGATACATTTTACAATAGCCAATAAATGATGGACACATCATTTGAGATATGTGCACCTTAATGCATGTGATTAATTCTTATTTATCATGGTAATGCAAATAAATAATGTTCTCTATTTATATTAATGACAAATAAATTAATATACTAATTATTTGTTTATTATTATGATTAAATAAAATAAAATAAAATAAAATTTATTAATTTAAAATATTACTTATTTCCTAATACTTTCGGTCTAACATAATTAATTAAAAAATAGTTTTATTAAGAAGGTAATAATATGTAACAATTAAAATGTAATACTTAAAATAAAATTAAAAATTAAAATATTACAAAAAATAAATTATGTGATTCAAATATTTAATTAGTTATTCAAAATTTATTTAATAAGACTTTAGCTAATATTAAGAATTTTTTTATTAAAATAATATTAGTTTTTTAATATGTATTCAATATATAGAAAATTCAATATTGTTTGATATATTTTGATCTTTCACATTCATATTTTTTGCAATTTTTTCAATATTAATGTTTGCTTAAATGTGATTAATACTGTTAATTTTGAAATTAATAATATATAATATATTTTTTTAATTCATTAGTATAAATTTTATTTTTTATTTATTAACAGTTTAGTAAAAAAAATTAAAAAGAAACGTATTAAGTTTATTATATTTTTTAATGACATATTTTATAAATAAAAATAACTAGAAGATATTTAGTTTTTTATTTTATAATATAAAAAGAATTGTTGAGTAAAAATTACATGTATGATATCACACTTTAAGATTGTGGAATTTCATTTGATCTAAAGGTCAATATTTAACTTTAAGATCTAATGGCTAAAATTATGAAAATGTATGGTACCTTGTATGTACCGTAGAGGCTCCCATATATATATGTGTGTGTGTGTTATAAAAATTTTATATTAACAATAAAAATAATTTAATATAAAAATTTGACATTAAAAAATAATTATATTAATAATAATAATAATTTAAAAGTCTTTAGATTTGAAAATTATCAAAATAAATGAAACGAATTTACACAAATTATTTGAGCAAGAGTACAAAAATTATTCAAAACACACTCAAACTAAAGTAAAATGGAGAGAAGAGAAAAAATTGTCAAAATAAGTTTATCTAAATGAAAAAAAACCTAGTCTCTATTTATAAAGGTTGTAAAATAAAAAATATTGATGTAAGTTTTTTTATTGATTATATATAAAAAAATAGAATTTACAAAATTAATATTTATCTATCACTCGAATTGTTGTCCGAACCTACACAGGTTGCCCAACCTGCCAACTCACCTTTTTCTTGGCCCACCACCTTACCTTTTGCCTCACATTATCAGAATAATTTGGAAATTATTGAATAATTCTCAAGAAAATGTTTGAAAAGATGCACAATCAAATACCTCCTATTGGGTGTAAATATTTTTCCAATTACATGCTATTGGAGATGGTCTCAAGTGTGAGAAGGTCGCTTCATATGCATGCTTGAATTTCATTGTCAATCATGGTATGCATCAAAATTTTGATTTTTTTTTTTTTAATTATTAACACTTTACATTATGTAATATTTGATATTTTATTGTAGGTATGTACATTAGAAATTATTTTTTGTGTACTTTGTAATTGTATTTTTGGGTTGATTGATAAGAACGATTGTGATATCTATGCAATCAAGTTCATATCGTTCATGCTTGAGCAACAAGATTTTGATGGATTGAAGACTGTGGACATTCAACAATGTAGGAGAAATCTAGTTGCGGTAATTCTAGCAACTGTGAATTGTAGTGGAGTATCATGATCATTCTTGGTTGGTCATATTTTGTAGGTTTTGGTATTTTGAGATGTATTGTAGTGTTAGTAGGACTGTAGTATTTTGTTGCTAATACAAAATTTTAATTGTATTATGTATGATGTATAAATAAAATGTATTATGTATTTAGCATATATATACATCATCAAAAGAATAAGAATGTTGCTATGATATTCAGCCTTATAATTAACATGAATCATGTGAACAAGAATCATATACCTACTATTGAATGTTATATACCACAACATGTACTAGAATCATATAAACTATTATGTATGATGTATTACGTATGATAGGAGAGAATATTCATGAATGTAAGTATGTCATTCAAACTTATCAGTTATCACCATATATTATGAAACGATCAAATCTAATCAACCATAGGCAACGTGTGAGAATCATTAATCATGTAAATCCAAAGAATAAGAATATTAGCATGTTATGAAACCTTATAACATGAATCGTGTCAACAAGAATTATATATCTACTGATGATTGTCATATATCATAAAATATCAAATAGACAATATAAACTAATAAAAATTCTCGCCATGCCCACGCTAGTACGCGCCATCGATCCTCGCTCTTGATGCGTTGTGGCTTCGCGGACTAGGCAATCCACGCCATGCAGTCCGCGCCAAAAATCTGCATCAAAGCCTCAACATTTATGAAAAACATGATCAAATTCCTTCCTTCGTGCGCAGATTCCTGATTCTTGTCAAATTTTCTTTATACGAGCTCCGATTTTCTTGATTCAAAATTTTCCAAAAACTAGACTTCACGATCTTTTCAACCGTGTATGTCACGATTCCAGATTTCTAGTGAGCAACAGTTTAATACTCGAAGGTTCTACACTTTCCAGCTAAGTCCGTCATCTCGTTTTAGACGTTTCTCTTGTGTTTTAATACTAAAAACTCGACTATACCGCACGTAAGCCTCGTTAACACAATAATAAGCAATCCCTAAATAATCGAACACATATATACAAAATAATCTCAAAAAAAAAATTCTAAAAACGAGCACATTATCGACACTAAAGAATACATAACAACAGGTTACAACCATGATTCTTTAAACACAATATATATAATTCCAAACAGATTCATATATAATCATCAAACACAATATATAATTTTTTTGCTACATCAAACAATATATGAAAAAAAAATCTGAAATAACTTGCAATAAAATCAATATAAATCTAAACACCAAACGCGTCTTTTTAGGCCTCTCATCATTACTATCTCTAGGACCTGTACAATCTGTCATCCTCATAACTGTCTCAATTCCCTGCTGCTCATTGCCAATGTCCAATGTATCAACTCCTTGCTCATGATCATTTCTCATTTCTCCAGTCTGAATAAATTCTTAACTTCTCAATCAACTAATTGTAAAACTCCAAATAGGTTTTTTTTTGAACTGGAAATGGAATTACTTTACCCCGTTCAATTCCACCATCAAACACTCATGAGAGAACACCATCGCAGAGGGTAAAATCACCCGCATAGCAAATTGATAACCAAATTTCTCTGCTCATCGCCAGTAACAATAACCTGCATTACATTCATTTCATCTTCGATCATTTCAATGAAGGAGATGAAAACAAAATTGCAGAAACAAAAAGGGACAAAAATCGGAATCACATAAATGAGGAATCGACCTTAGAACGAATTAAGTTGCACCAGTCGAGATGAATGGTTCCAAACTAAATGGTTGAAGGAGGTGATGAGCATTCGCGGATTGATGAAGGAGACAATGAAATTCGCAGGGGCCGAAATTAGGGTTGGGGAATTGAGTGGAGGAGGTGAGCGAGAGAGTGAATTCGAACATATTGTATTCCATCATTTCTTCAATTCGCAGCTATAGCAGCTACGGGGAGAGAATTTTGTGGGGGCGTGAATTAGGGATGGAGAATTAAGAATTGAGGATTGAGCAAGCTAGCTGCCCAGTTTTTTTAAGGGAAGGGAGGGCAACTACAAAATAATTAATATATTTTTTTAATAATTAATAGGATATATGATAAATTTTACTTAAAAAAAGGTATATGATGAATATGAAGTTATGAAAAGGGCATTTCAAAAAAGTTTCTATTAAATTTTAAGTATGATTTTTGCGAACAGTAGAAATTTGAATGAGATTGAGGTTAAGGTTTTTAATGAAGTAGTTGTGAATTTATGAACGACAATTGTGTTGTTTTCATTTAGGGCATGAGAAACTCATTAATTATGAAAAATTCGACCCAATATTTCCTTTCAAATTTTTTTACTTTAAATTATTGTATATTTTTATTTAGGGCACGAGAAAACCATTAATGAGCTACAATTACTTTTTGGTTCAAAACTATTTGTGATTGTATTTCTAAATTATTGTATATTTTTATTTAGAGCCGTTTGGACGAGTTTATTTAAAATAGCTTATAAGATGTTACGTTTTATAAGCTGTTCTAGAGCTGATAAGTGTTATGTATTATTTAATAAATAAGTTGATAAGTGTTATGTATTATTTAATAAATAAGTTGAAACCGTATGGATAAAATAAGTATATACACTTATAAGATTTTAATTTGTTTGACAATTTAAAATTTTATATAATTAAAATTACCAAAAATAAATTGTTATATATGAAAAAAAAGTTTTTTAAGATTTTTTTTTTAAATTTTACCAAACAAATTTTAAATTTTAAGAGTTATAAGCTATTAAACAGCTTATAAGCTGTTTTAAAAAGCTTATAAGCTCAGTCAAACGTACTCTCCTTAAATATCAAACAAAATACTTTTTAAATTTTGTTATGCAAATTAATGAAAAATTTGAAATTAATCAGTCAGTACTTAAGAATTCTTGTTGGTGTCTTTTTTTTTTTGTTATAGAACATAACACACACGCACCTTCCCTTCGTAATCCCTCAATCCACTCTACTCCCGAAATCCTCTTTCCCCCTTTTTATCTCTTTCTTTATCCGTTTTTTCTCCGAGATTTTTCTACACGGATTTGATCTTTCATTTTCTTCTGCGTATTCAATGCGTGAAAATATTGCTCGGCTTTGCTATTCGATGATCGCTACTCGGTGAAAAATATCTCAATCGATTCGGTTAGTTTGATGCGCTGCGGGAATTCTACCATGGAATCGATCTGGACGGGCAATGGCGTCCCCAGCGTCTCGCATTTCATCGTCGCTTTCTACTTCGCGTTCGCCTTCGTAGCTGCTAGGTTCATCCTCGACAGATTCATCTTCCGCGTAAGTTTTTTATTTTTTTCCCTGTTACAGAACGAATTTGCTCGATATTGGTTTGTGTAAAATTTTGATGTATGTGTAGTTCAACGTTTCTCGATTTATTTTAATCAATGTAGCCACTGCACACAATATTGCAAAAGGTGATGGAAGGTTGAGCTCGTTGGGATATCATAATTGTGAGCTTGTGAAACATAAAAAAATCGGTAAATTACACATATGTACTAATCACATTTCTTGGTGGGGATAGACAAAACTCAGGGTATATCTTGATCATTGAATCGAACTTTTGCATTGTGTTGATGAAAAATCTGCTATGCTCTGGATTTTGATTAACAAAAGGTAGCAACCAGCAACTAAGTAACTTGAAACTAGCTGATAATTCATATTCGACTCAGATAATTAATTGCTCAAGGTCCTGTTGACATGGGCGATAGGGCTTGCCTAGCCTGCACGTAGCCCAGTCCTTAATCACCCCACAAGCTGCATTTTACTATAAAACTACTCATATACTCCCTTCGTTCCACAATGATATCTCACTTTCATTTTTCTCGTTCCCAGTATTATTGCTCATTTTCCATAATTGACATGTACATAGTTCGTTGCTTTTATGCCACTATATAATATACCTTGCTGTCAACTAAATCAATCTGCAGCTTGCGGTGAAAAAAGTTAGTTTAGGGTATTGTTGACAGAATGTAGATAAATTTTATATTTCAACTTTATTAACTGTCATTATCTCCGTGAAAGCAAAATCGGACTATGTTCTATTGATATAGTTCAATTTTCAGAAACGACCCATTTACCCCCTTTCTGTCATACAGCAAAATCGGACTATGTTCTATTGATATAGTTCAATTTTCAGAAACGACCCATTTACCCCCTTTCTATCATACAAAACTCACTTCATCTTCTTCCAAAGTTCATATCCATTTTCTATGCTGTTGGATGTTTCTTATATTTCAATAATATACTTTCAATATATACATGAAGTACAAACAATATGTATACAGTATACATATCATATATTTATCTCTTTCTAATTTTATGGTAGTCATTTGAAAACTCAATGCAAAATATTTTACATATGCATATATAAAACATAATATTTTTAGGTTCAGATTTTATCCCTAACCTGAGTTCCTGTCTTTGCCTCTTTCCCCTTTTGCTGGATGCTGAAATGTTGCTATAAGTTTGCATAGTAACAGTTTTGTAGGTTTGTTCGATACACTTTATCCAGAGATAAATGTTCAGGTTTATATACAAAGCAATCTGTAAAACAAACTATTTTTCACAAATGATTCTATCCATGCCAGAGTCTAGCAGCCTGGATTTTAAGAAGAGGTAACACTCAGCTGAAACTAAATGAGGAGACGAGGTCAAAAATAGTTAAATGCTCGGAGTCCATGTGGAAACTCACGTACTATGGTGTTGTTGAGTTCTGTACTTTGGCAGCTATCTACCAGGAACCATGGTTCAATGATGTAAAAGCATACTTTACAGGCTGGCCTGATCAAGAATTGAAGTAAGATTTATATCTATGGAGGCCCATCTTCTAGCAAGAACCACATGATAATCTTATTGATTTTTGAGTGAGAAGGACAGATTATTGATTAACCAACTCAGGCCTTTTATATGCATTTTTGATATTTAGCATGTGATGCACATGAAATTCCCTAATTTGAAGTTGCCTTTAACTGTGTAGTAGGTCATCTCATTTTATATATAGGATAGTTATATTACCCACGTATGTGAAGAAAAATTATGGGCATCTTGACTAAAACAATCAAATATACAATCTGTAAGATAAATAATCATGGCTAATTTCGTCAGTGAGATAGAGTCTAAATTAGAGGGAAAAAAAAACTTAAATACTATTACTGTTCACATTAATAAATAAACAGATTAAAATATGAACAATAATAGTAAATACTCTTACTGTTCAAATTTACTCATTTTCAGTTATGAAGTGAGCCGTCTTTCCACCATCTAGGTATTGCATACCTAAAAATCAAATGAACAAAAAGATCTTGCATTTAGTCCTCACCGGATTGTACTTAATCCTCACTTTATTAAATGCTCCAAGTAAAAAGAGTACAACTGCAGAAGCATAATCGGATGAGAACTAAGTATAAATCAGGCGAGAACAATAGTGTCACTGCCACAGAAGGAGAATCATCCGTTGAGGATCAAGGACAATCCGGTAATGATTAAGAGATTCTTTATTCCGAATTTAGCAAGAAATTTCTTCATGTATACTTTGAGGCGAATAATTTGTTGGGGTCTAGGGTGGACTAAATTGCAATTACCCCTTCTATTATTTTAAAAGATTTATGATGCATCATGTTGACCTCATTTGATGGATGCTACTGTAACTATGCGCAAAAAATCTCCTACACTCCTCCTTAAGTAGTTTATTGCAAATATTGTGATTTTAGTATTGAACTTCACCATTTATAAGCCTTAATACACGTATTCGATTTTAGTATTGATTTTCACCATTTATAGTTTGACTGTTTTAGGCTTCCAGTAAAACTTGTCTACATGTGCGAATGTGGATTTTACACCTACAGCATTGCTGCTCTGCTTTTGTGGGAAACACGGAGAAAGGATTTCTCTGTGATGATGGCTCATCATGTCATTACTGTGCTCCTGATTGCCTTTTCATACATGACAAGGTATAATCCGTTGGCTTCATCTATGACCTAACTATATATTGAGATGCTGTTACTATATTTTTGGTCGATTGTGAAGAAAATATATCCCATGGCCATGAATAGTGGAACTCCATGAAAACACGGTTTATGAAAGTACTGTTCTTTGAATATTTCTGATGCCACTTGCCAGAATGATGTAGTATATGATATATGAGAAATGAGAAGTTATTTTTCTTTATCTTCTTAAAGATTATGGTGTATTTGTTATTCTATTAGGTGATACTGAAGTCTTAAGGTCATCACTGGTCATCCAATATTACAACTGTAGAATGTTTATACTCTGATATCTATATCTTAGAATATAGTACTTATTATTGTCAGAGATTGTGAAATTTCATACTTCCTCCGTCCCAAAATAATATTCACACTTGCCAGGGCATGATGATTAATAAATATTGTTAATTTTTGACTTTTTGATCAAACACTAAAGGGTAAAAATGTATTTTATGTTGAAAAGTAAATTCATTGCGAGTAAAGTTTATAAAGTAGGGGTAAAACTATATTTTATAATGAATGTAAGAGTAATTATTTCCTTTTTGGGAGTGCATCTATTATTGTGAGATGTCCCAATAAGAAAAGTGTGACTATTTCAGTGGGATTGAGGGTCATAAATCTGCTCCTTATTCTCCTTATAATAATTTTATAAATTTATCTGTGGTGGTTATATCATAGGACAGATATCTCATTACATATTAAGATTTCCAGGCATTTCAAATATAATAATTTCTTTAGATATACTTGGGAGGAGTAAAAATTGGTTCTGAATCTTATATGTACTGTGTACAGTCCTAACTTTGCTTGAACAATTGGCTGGGTCAAGGTTTTCACAAATTGGGGTATGTCTTTGCTGTATTGTTATTTAGACAAAAAGTTTTAAAAACAACCCTCATTCTTCACAGCAATTTACTAATGAGGTTATATATATAATATATACATACATAGTTATTCATATAAATGTGAAGTTACTGATGGAGTCATCTGGTGTGCACCTTTGCATAGGTTCTTCCGTGTAGGGACAGTTATTCTTGCACTTCATGATGCCAGTGACGTATTCCTTGAAGCTGCTAAGGTCTTCAAATACTCGGGTTACGAGCTTGGAGCCAGCGTGTTCTTTGGTTTGTTCGCAGTCTCATGGGTTATACTAAGGCTTATATTCTTCCCATTCTGGGTCATAAGGTCTACGAGGTTAGTTAAGTTTACAAATCATTCATTCTCACTTTAGTGTGTTTACATGTACTATTGGTCTCTTAAATTCTTTCAAATCCTTTTCTCTCAGCTATTACTTGTGTGAAGTATTGGTGCTGTCACAGCCGTACTCTGCGACTTTGTACTATTTCTTCAATACGATGTTATTGACGTTGCTTGTTTTTCACATTTATTGGTGGATACTCATATGTGCAATGATCATAAGACAGCTGAAGAATAGAGGGCAAGTTGGCGAAGATATACGATCAGGTTTGCATCTATTGTATATCTTGTTCCATTGGTTGTGCTAAGATGCTGATTCGTGCAGATTGGTTTCTTCATATTTCTGAAATAAGAATCATTTTCTAAGCTTTATTTAACTAAATATACATATAAAGGTCAAGAACTCTAAATGTTTTCCCACAGAAAATAATAGTTTCATCTAGTTTGTTGCTAAGGCATCTTGATTTCTTAAAACAGATTCCGATGACGACGACTAGTTGGGAAACGATGCCCTTTAGGAAGTTAGCTTGGGAAATTTCTTCACGCTAATGATCTCTGTATGCTTACTCGAGTGGAAATCGGTGATTTTTTATTTTTTATTTTTTTTATTTTTTATTTTATGTTGTAAAAGGTGTTTGTATATAGTATATTTTTTCTAGTTATAGGCATTTGCCTCCCTTCTTAATGGAAATGAATGGATCGGCTGTTTCTGCTTTTATGATTACTCTTATTTTTTTATATTGTAAGTTTACACGTAACAATTCTTCTGGATTAATTAACTTATGTTTATAAATATTTATATTTTAAGGAAATCATCTCCTTCAATTTTAATTCCAACATAATTTTAATACTTTTGTAAAATTGAAAGAGTTCTTTTTTTACGAGTACTTTTGTAAAACTGAAAGAGTTCTTTTTTTACGAGTGTGAATGGATAAAACCTTAAACAAAATCAATATTGAGAATCAAAACTCAAACTAGCAAGGGACTCAAACAGCCAAACTCAAATTCAGAATTTCGTATTCGATTCCCATTCCAGGATAGTATGAAGTAAAACAATTAAGAGCAAAATAGTAGGAATACATGCAATTCTCTTTCAAATGACATTAAGATAGTAAAATTCAGCACATATATCATCGATCGAGGGACAGATAACGGTACAACATAACAGATAAGCTGTGAGCATTATTTTCTCTCATTACAGCGCATCTCGTGCAGCGATCCTACATGTCACAGCATCTGATAACGAAGATATCCCTAATTCCACCGCGGGTATCTTGAAATGCTGGTGAATGCAATCCAATTATTAGTTATTTATCCCACACACATACCCACTTAAGTTATCACATGTTACCCCTCGAGAATCGAGCGATTTGTATTTACTCAAATGAGTCAAATCCATCTGATGGGCTACTTTTAAGAGAGAAATAAATAGTAAAGGGGTATTGGGAATTTTGAAGATATATATTTTTCTCTCTTTTTTTTTTTTTTTTTTGCCTTGTGATTAACCATAATAATTATCGGTAAAGAAAAGAAAACCTTCTGTATCTGGGCTTGTTCAGCTCGCCCTTCCAATTCCTCCAAACCGATTTCCGTCCCATTGATGAGTCCTTTCATTGCCGTCATCTGTTATATAATAACAAAAATAACAATTACAGTATTTGCTATATTTCCTTCCATGAAAAGCAAACAAAAAAATATTACATCATTCACGAAGTGCAATGGTCTAACCTCATCGGTCGAAGCACCAAAACGAGCCACAAGGACGTAACTTGTGCTCTCAGATATGCCACACCTTTTTAATGATTCCGAAATCTGGGTATAGAAAATAAAGATAATTTAATGAAGCTAAAACACCACGAAGAATGCCAAAAACATGATTTGATGAGGCAAAATTTTTACTCACATGTTTAGAACCCGAGTAATTGTATACGAGTTCAGAATGAAGAGTGCGTGTAGTCAATGAGTCGCGGGATTTAGCTACAAGCGTCTTATGTGCAGACGCGAGAACAGGGAAAACATCCGGTATCTGTCGCAATTGCAAGACAATATTAATACCCAAAAGAATTTCACAATCCGAAAGAGGGTACAACAAGAATTATATCGAGACGGATGGAGTAAATAAATACACGAGAGCACTTGTTCTTACTAGTGAAGCATTGAGAAACGCTACTTCGGGTACCAGTGTTCCTTCTTGCATCAGATTCAGAAGCTCTCTGCATTAGGTGGTAAACAACATGAATAAATTGCCACGATTCGACGTGATCACTTCAACATTGAACAACAGGGGCACGAATTTGCCGTTATCCAGAAACAACAATCAAGAATTTCTCGATAAATTCGTTATCCAATAGTTGAAATACAAAAAATAAATAATCTTGAAAAATCATTTTTATCTCTGGAATCAATCACACTCGAAACCAATATTGTATTGAATATTTCAAAAAGCAACAGCCAGTAAAAATAGCAATTTTCAGATCTATTATTCTGCAAAAAAGAAAAAAAGAAAAGGATGGAGAAAATCCTACTTGGAGTTGGAGACATCGACGAAGAGAGCAAGAGAAAGGGAAGTACCGCCGACCTCGAATGTCTTCATTTGTGCGTTCAATCGAAAATTACAAAGTACAGGATTCGCTTAAGGGTTTTAGGTTTAGTGCGGGGTAGAAGAAGATAGAGTAATTAAATGAAAAAATGAAAAAATGAAAAAATGAAAAAAAAAAGTGAAAAAATTGAAAAAAGTTAATTTCGCGCCAGGTAGGGATCGAACCTACGACTTTCTGCTTAGGAAACAGACGCTCTATCCGCTGAGCTACAGGCGCTGTCTGTTAAGTTACAAGGTGTACATGATTTTTATATTATTATTATCAAAACAATTTGGTTTCATAATTTTATTCATCTTCCATTAAGGTCTCTTCTATTGTGCATTTAATTTATTTTCCTATGAATTAAAATAAAGTGTGAAAACATTTAAATTACGGACAAAATGTTTTTTTAGTTTTTTTCAAGAGCTCCTTAAATGTTATTTTCAAAATATCAAATATTCCAATATTCTAGTTTATCCCTAATTTTAAATATATAAAAGTAGTAGCTAGGAAACATTTTCATTTATGCTATTTTTTTATAGAATTATTCAAAGTGTGGTGAGGACTAATATTTTTCAATGTTTGTTTGATCAAATGGATCCATGTGCCAGTGAAGTGGGAAACTTCGTCGCGAGAGTAGGTACGATCAAAAAGGCCTTTTATACTTTTAATACTATTATTCACACTCAAATTCGAAGTTCAATAAAAGTCAAGTTTTGTTCTTATGTAAACACCATGCAATTAATAATTTTGTACTAATAATATTTATAATATGCATGTGCCATTGAAGTAACGCAGTTTTCACCTTAATTAAAAATACTATACTTTAAAGTTTTTGGACAACTGTTTGTTTGTAGATGAAGATGCCGAAAAGTTGTCCGTATGGTACGGTGCACGTTGTGCTTCAAATCATGTCCGATAACTTAAATTAACAATTGTTTATACATGATCAATTCTATACATCAATATAAATCAATTAAATTAACTTCCATTGAAATCAAATGTTTAAGTTCACTTTTAAAAGTTCAAAAAATTACTGTAGTTTTTTTAATAATGTGTAAAAAATATTCATAATTTTTTAAAATTTTATTTTATAATTATGTATGAAAAATATTATTATTATAATTATAATAATTATTATAAAAAATTCAATTGAAGTTAATTTATTCAATTCAATCCAGTCATAATATATTTACAGAAAATGTTATAGAGTGGAATCATGCATTCTTCATATATATATATATATATATATATATATATATATATATATATATATATATATATATATATATATATATATATATATTACGTTTTTCATCACAATGGTCACACGTTTTTTGTAAATCATAAAGGAAATGTGACTATTGTAATGAAGGAGTAATAATTTCTAGAACTATTTAGCGAAATTATTTTATTAACCTTACAAATTAATGTTTCATTTTTAGATTTTTTATTAATAAAAGTACTTTAAAATTATAATTATAATATGGTGTAATAACTGCCTCCCTAATATAATAAATATTAATTAATAACCGCCGTGTAAATTAACAAAATTAAAATAAAATTATATAAACTGCTTTTATTAATAATTAGGAAAAATAGATATCTTTAATTTTAATCAAACTTTAAAAACTCTCCTTTATCCAAAATCACCCTAATTTCTAATTAATTAATTTGATGATGCTGAAAAATTCACTTGCTAAAAGCTAGTGTTTGTTTGTATGATCAGTGTTTTAAATTTTTAATCGATCCCATGTGCTATATGCCTAGCTATATATGAATAAGTGGGAATCTATTTTCCCATAGATTATTTTCATGAAATTTAAATACAAATACTCAAAAGTTATTAATTGGCTAAAAGTTGGTGTTTGTTTTTCTAAAGTACCCCATTCCATGTTCTCATCAAGTTGGAAACATTAGGCAATTGCCGGAGAGAGAAAAAGAAATATCGAAATTGAAAGTCCTAAGATAAGTTATAGTTTAGGCGTTTTAAGTATATCGTTGAATTGGAGTGTTAAAAATCCTTCCAACTTACGCAATTGATCAAACACAGAATATTTAGTTTTGACGAAATGAAAAAACCAAGTTTTTAATTAAATAGGGTGTATATAAGATGGAACGAACTTGATCAGGTACGCCTTCATTGTTGATGCCACCGCACAACTCAGTACAGTGATCGAGCCTCATCAACAATTGATCGATGAGCTTGCCTATATTATAATTATTTCCCAGCCAGATTAATTAATATCGGTCAAAGTACATAGGTTAGGAATCTTTAAGTTAATTTATCGACTCGATCTAATTCTTGCCAGCCTTTTACCGTTCACACCACGCTAGCTGCTATTTTATAACTACATACATTAAACAAACACTGTATATAATTACGCAGCTGTAGATTAATTAATTAATGGCCCCATATCATATGGATCTCATCAATATTATACTAATTATGTAATTACATTTCAAAAACCCAAACTAAAGAAACTCCCATAGTTATAATTATGCTCATTTAATTGTCTTTGACAATAATCAAATTTATATATATTTGAGTTTAAGGTTCATCTCAGGCTTGGTTAATGAATTATACCACCACTCGTGAAATTATAAATGTCATCGTGATTGGTTGGTCGGTTTTACTCATGAAATTATAAGGTGTCATCTTTAGGTAAATCAAAATTTCGTTCATCATCGACCAGCCTGTTGTGACACACATATTATCTTTAGTTTAGTTTGTTTTAATTATATATATCATACTACTTACATTAATGTTTTATCCAATAAGCATTTTGGAATAATAATTAGCTAGCTTTTTGAATCCTCATTACCAACCCATAATCAATACAGTAGCATTTATATATTACAATATTGTGTATATTTGTTTTGTTTCCGTATATGCTAGCACATCTATCCGTATTTTGTAAGATTCCCCCGGCCATGTATTTTCCATGCATCTGCATTTCCCTATAGTATATAGTATAAAATAAATAAAAATATAATAGAATTCTTACATTGATCCACGTGAACGTTGGAGTTGCCTGTATATATATAAAGGTTCAATGTGTACTGCTACAGTAAGTGTGAAAAAAAGATATAAACAGCCATTTATATTTTTGAGTTTGAATTATAATTTAGTACTCCCAAATGGCATTCTACAACTGCCCAAGAATCTCATTCTCGGTCGATTTTATTGATTCTCAACAACCAATAGAAAGCAGCTATAGAGAAGCTCCCGCCCCTTCCGATTTTGAGTTTTTTGAGTTTTCCGTTCCTAACGACAAAACTTCCATGATCTCTGCCGACCAGCTTTTCTTCAAGGGCAAAATGGTGCCCATGAAGGAAAGCTGCCCGAGAAACACCACCACAATTAGAGACGAGCTTCTTGCTAACAACGATGAGGATGCATATGTATCGAGCAAGAGGCAAGTCAAAGGCGGGGCCCGGTGGAGAGAACGGCTTGGACTAAAGAGATCTAATGGACGTGTAGTGCCCAAGAAAAGCGAAATCAATACCTTGGAAAGAATTGATGAGGTTGTTCTGGAAAACTTTAAAGGTCTTGGTTTGAATTTTTGATTATATATATTGGGACTTTGGTTTGTAAAATTATAAGTAGCAACTTTATGTAATTGCTTTTTACAAGATAATTAGTGTATATCTTGTTTTTTTGTTTTTGTTGTTATTGTGGGCGTGTGCGGTCTTTTTGAGTTTTTATAAAATGGTCTAGTCTATTGTTTGTATTCTAGTGAATCAATTTCAATATATATTTTGTTTTGACATAAAACTATTGTTCTTTTAGTTAATTTAAGTTTAATTCCTAACAAAAATGAAAATTTGGAATTAAGAAACAGTACAACTATTATTTTCAAGTTTGCAAAATACAAATAAATAAATAGGTTTTCAAAAGGTTGCAGAAAGTTGTGGCTACGGTTAGAAGAGTCGTGGGTCAAGCTTAACCCTGCAAGAAAGTGAACGTAGTCTATTCGAGTAAACCATTATATATCGTTTGTTTTTTCGTTTCCGTTTCTCGATCTGATTAATCGTTTGCTTGTGGACGATCGAGTTGATCGATCTTTTAACACCATTAAGCCCAATCCTCCCGCCCATGCAAATTCCATGCAGAATTGCTACCCAAGCCCAAGTCCATACACCCTAACTTAGTACCCACAAGGCCCAACTTCGTAAGATGTCCAATAACGACACCCTCAGCCCAAAATCACCCAAGTACCCAACTCGATAGGCCTGCACACTAATATCTATTTAATATATAAATCCACTTTATTGATCCCAAGTGGCAGTGTGAACACAAAAAATTACACTACAAAAAATGAACATGTTCACACTACGTGGCACAAACAATGTTTTGATTGGCCAAGACATTCTTATGTGGCTTTATAATTCTTACGTGGCTTTATTATTTATTATGATGTGACTTTTAATTCAATTAATTACATAATAATTTCATATTTATTATATTTTTCAATTTCCATAAATACTAATCAATTTACGTCAATTCCTTAAATCGATATTAATCTAATTGTTTTTACTAATCAATTTCTTAATTTTCTCACTTTTCATTTCTCTCATTTTAGTTTTTTTTTTACATATTATTGTATAAATATTAATATATTCACGAATGATTCTAACACTGTACTAATGATTCTCACAATATTTTTTTGTAGGAACTCTATGTAAGTAATTTTCTTGCTTTTATTTATTGCATTTTTTTTCATTTAGTATGTTTACTATATTCTATATATTTTTTTATAGGAATTGTCAACACGGTAAGTATTTTTACTGTATTTTTCTTATTGTATATTTTATTATATAATAATTACTGTTTTAATTTTTTGCTTGTGTTTTTCTTATTGTATATTTTATTATATAATAATTACTGTTTTAATTTTTTGCAGTAAAGTATTTTCATTAATTTATTGATTGTATTTAAATATTTTGTTTCATCCTTTATTAAATAAGCATCTATTTTTTGTATTTTTGTAAGTTATATATTTGTTCTAATAATTTTTATTGATTTTTATTATTCTTTGCAGATTTAAAGGTAATTATATTGTTTTTATATTTATTTTCTAATTAGTGTCATATTTTTTTTTTTTACAATTTCTAATTCTTATTATAATTTTTAATTTTATTTTTATATTATAATTATGTCATTTTATTATAATTTAAATCACAAATTTGTTTGCAGATTCATTGTTTAAAAAAATATCATATTTTTATCTTAATAGGTAAATGATATGGTTATTTATTTATATTTTTTATTTTAATATTTGTAGCTGATTATAACTTATTTAATTTTATTATTATTCTTATTCATTTTTTTATAATCTAATTAATTTTTTTTATTTTACAAATTCAATTTAAGTTTGAAATTATTTAATATTTTTTTTCAAAAGGCCTTTATGATTTCAATTTGTAGTTCATTTTATTTTTAAATAAAGTATACATTAAATTACAAGAAATTTATTTATCTCATTTGATTAATAATAAGTCTTTTATTTATTAATTTTTCTAATCATACTTATATAATAATATCAATAATCATATTATCAATAATAATAATATTATAAAAAAATATGACTTATTACATTTTATTACAATTATTTTTACTTTTAATTAATTAATCGGTTATAAATTAATAATATATAAATAATAAGTTAAAAAATGGTATCATTTATTTTCTCACTTACAATACAAATACAATATTTTTTAGCACTAACTTAATTTCTCCAGATCCATCATAAACTAAAATAAAAAAATAAAATTTACTCAATATAAATTTATGTTTTAAATTTTACTTATCTATTTAATATATAAATTCAAATTTTACTTAATATATATTCGTTACATATTAATTAGCTACGCTAATTTACATTTATTTTTGTAAATGGTAATAATCTTATTTGGTAAGAACTTTATAATTTAGTCAAATATATTTTTATTAACCCAAATATTATAGTATAAAGCTTTTTACACACAATATGGTCAACTAATTTGATTTTCCATAATTTTATCTTCCTTAATTATCCTTCAAATCTCAAAATTTCCATAAATGTAACATTTAAGTTTTGAATCAAATTATATATTGCCCCATAATTTAGGGATTTTTAATTATTTATGGGTATTTTTATTTTATATTATATACATATTATTATTGTAAATATCAAATTAAATACGAATAATGATAATGATTATAATAAATACGTATTGCTATGGTAATTTTCAAATTAAATACAAATAATGATAATGAATATAATAAATATGTTAAATTATAATATTTATATATATGTTATGGAAATTATAATAATATAAATTTTATGGAAATTATAATAATATAAATTTTATCTATTCTATAAACAAATATTTAATTAATTATATTTTCATAAAATCTTACGTGGACTTTCTTATACCAATTATATCTATAACAATTATTTTCATATACTTATTTTTTTATACTGTACTACGCATTATTCTTATTCTTTTTTTATAATCTAATTAATTGCTTTTTATTTTACAAATTCAATTTTAGTTTGAAATTGTTTAATTTTTTTTCAGGGCACGCATTATTCTTATTTTTTTTATAATCTAATTAATTGCTTTTTATTTTACAAATTCAATTTTAGTTTGAAATTGTTTAATTTTATTTCATTTTTTTTTCTTATTATCATTTTAATATTTTAAAATTATATTATATTAAACTTAATTTTAGTTTAGTTAGTTGAGATTTATTAAATTCATTTCAGTTCAGATTTATGATCCATTAAGTTCAGTTTATTCATTTAATTTTTGATTTTTTTATTTCATTATTTTTTTTATTATCATTTTAATATTTTAAAATTATATTATATTAAACTTAATTTTAGTTTAGTTAGTTCAGATTTATTAAGTTCATTTGAATTTAGTTTAATTTACTTCAGCCAATTTCAGTCCAAAAAAGCATTGATAATGATTTAGAACATGTTCTTTTAGACTAATTTACAATTCGCTTTATTTCAGACACATTAAGGTCAATTTATTTCATTTCAGTCATTTTGATTCTTAAATAACATGTCTTTAATTATAAAAAAATTATATATTTAGAACGTATTTTCATTAAAAATTAAATAAAGTTACAAACACAAAAAAAAAATTATTATTTATCAATTTTTTTTGGAATAGTAAATAAACTTCTAAATTTAGAATTTAAATAAAATATAAACAAAATTATTATTTAACAATTTATTTTTTAAACTATTCAACTATATTCACCATTCATAATTTACACAAGTTATATGATTCAAAAGATGAATGATTAACTATTCAACTATTCACAATTCATAATTTAAACGGGTTATATGATTCAAAAGATTAATCAAACTGAATTTAATAGATCTCAACTGAAGTGAACTAAACTTCATAGGTCTGAACCGAAATGATATGATCTGAAATTAATAGGTCTTTAATGAACTGAATTGAATTGAATCAAACTGAACTGAATTGAATCGAAATGAAATAAAATTAAGTTCAATCTAATTTAATTTAATTTTAAAATATTTAAATAATAATAATAAATAAAAACAAAATTAAATAGAACTGAACTTAATGTAGACGAACGAAAATTAACTTAGTACCGATTCTTTTAGAGTTATTCTTATTTCAGTTCAATTTACATTAATTGATCTGCACTGAAGTAAAGTTATAATTAATCCATTTCAGATCCACTAAGTTCAGTTTATTCATTTAATTTTTAATTTTGTATTGTTTTATTATTTTTCTTATTATCATTTTAATATTTTAAAATTAATTTATATTAAACTTAGTTTCTGTTTTGTTAGTTTAATTCACTCAATTCTCTTTATTCCAGACGCATTCAGTCCAGCTTATTGGCAATTTTGAGTCTTAAAGAACATGTCTTTAATAGTCTTTAATAAGTAATAAAAAAATTACTACCTCTATCTCATTTTTATAGTCACACTTTTTTTGTTATTTGTGAAGGAAGTGTGACCATTGCCTTGGGATAGAGGTAGTATATATCCAGTGGTAATAATAATGTTACAAAATATCAATCACACAAATAATAAAAATTCTTATATTATAATCTTAACCATATAACCACGATTTATATATCGATCACACAAATAATAAAAATTCTTATATTATAATCTTAACCATATAACCACGATTTATGAATTCAATCTAAAAAATCTTAATAAATAATTAATTAAGATGTTATACAAATGATAATGATGTTAAATTTTTTTTTTTTAGAATTTATATATCGATCACACAAATAATAATTTTTTTTATATTATAATGTTAATCATTTTACCACGATTTCTGAATTCAATCTAAAAATCTTAATAAATAATTAATTGAGATTGTTATGCAAATGATTTTATATATTTTTTTTAGAATTTATATATCTCGCGCATCTGCGCGTGCAGGTATTACTAGTTTTTATAGTACTATACTCTCTTTTTTACAAAAAGTAAGAAAAAAGTTACTTTTTACATTTTGATTAAAAGTTAAATAATATTTTTTTTAATTTAAAAAATAAATAAATTATGATTAAATTTTATAAAATAAATTAAAAAATAAAATTAAAATTATATTTTAAAGAATTATACATATTATTGGCAGATATCCATTTTGTGTATATTATTACGAGAATAAAAAGTCTTTTATAAATTAAAATTTACTATATACATACTGCTATATAAATTTTGAAATATAGAATAAAAACATTTAAATTAAAATAATTTTAAATTTTAAATCAAAATAAATAACAAATGATTATATAAAAAGTAACATACACGAATAAGTAAAAAAAATCTTAATATTTCTGTACTATTAAGAAATCTTATGTATTTTTTACAAATTAGGCTTTTGAAAATTAGGAGGGATGGAATGCAGTATAGTGAAAATTTCGAATAATTTGTTAACTCTAAATTAAGTTTTTAAAATTTAATAAAAACTAAAATAGTTAGTACTGAATAATTTTATTTAATTCTGACAAAACATAAAACCTCATAATATCTAGTAATAAATAAATTAATAATGCCATTAAAAGTGATGGGTAACGTAATTAACACCTCTTTTGGCAAGCAAAAGAATTAGTTTAGCATTGATAGATGGAATTGGACCACTTAATTTCTTAAGAGTGAGTACATGCATATATATTATTTAATTTCTTAATTGTGTTCCTTTTTCTGTGTTAATTAAAACGCAGCAGAGTACTACTCATAATTCAACCCACTGGTATCTCCCCTCCAATGGAACGTCCTTCACTATATCATAGTTATACCTGCGCGTATAAATCGAGAGAGTTCATGAGATCCAAGACAAATCAATCGAGTTTGAGTAACCTATTATAATTTCCTTTTGTATTTCAACCATTAAACGATTGAAACGTAAATTTAAAATACTATCCACATGTAACCATGCAAGTAAAGTAAATTGATATTTGTGATGTATAATTAATTTTACGTGTACTCACTTTTCAGCAAACCGTTCCTGGACGAACTTCTCTGCCTTCGCCAGGAACTCCTCCAGCTCGGCCGCCGGCGGTGAAGTCTTCGCCGGAGTGGCTGAGATCTTCCGGCGACGATACACCTCTTTCTCTGTGGGCACAGATGATGATGATGAGTCCATCGACACGAGTCGCTCTGTTTCCATTTGGCTGGAGAGTAGATCGGAAGGGGAAAAACAATTAACAAATAGAAACCTAGCTAATTGCTTGCACTTGAGCAGAAACAGGTTTATAAATAAGTATAAATTTATGGAGGGGAGGTGAAACGGTAAAAAAAAGTAATTTATTTTTTTAATAAATGCTGCACATATAATTCAATGTATGTATACGGTTAACGGTTTTATATATACTTGAATTTTTATTATTAGAATAAATGCGAAGAAATTAATTAATTAATTAATTAATTACTGTTACGTTTCACCTGCGAAAACCGTCGATGATCAATCCAAAGCCTTCGGACGGCCGATCATCTCTCTGAGTTATATGATTAATTTCCAGATGCAATTAAAAATTTAATTAATACATTAGATAAAGAAGAAAAAAATTCGAAGACGATCGGTTAGAATATCGAAATAAATCTGACCTCCAGATCTCGAGTTACCGTTTTTGTATTTCCATCTTCGTTGGACTCTTCGTACTGAGACGAATCGGGGATCTCGAGCGCCGCCGGAGATACTGCGGTTGCCGGCAATTCCACGTTACTGAGGTACTCATTTTCATGCAGGCGGTGCAACTTCCTTTTTTCACCGATATTCAGCTGCAACGCGGCCTCTGTATCTCTAGTACTCTCGGTGCATGTCTTCATTTGCTTATAGCTCATCTACACACGTTGATATATAAGTATAATTATATATATATATATGGTGACGAAAGGCGTAGTGCGTAGTGAAGAAGAAATTGGAATTGGAATGTAGGTGGGAGTAGGGGTAAATCGGGAATCTTCGGATGATGCTGATTTAATCGAACGGTGGAGATTAGCATGTGGTCCTGCTTGACTCCGTCACGGTGCACTCACGTGGCCGGTAATCATTCCGTTTCAGGAGAGCTGTGATCTAGGTAGATCTTTTCTGTTAAGCCAATGATGTAATGCCACGTGGATATTTGTACTTTATTTTTGTTGTGTTTGTTTGTTGAATGCTAAACAAAAGTCACTTGATATTCTTAAATAATACTCTCTCCATCTCCAAACACAATACATAAAGAAACTTGCACGTGGATTAAGAAAAAGTTAGTTTTTGTGTGTTTTATAATATAAAGTGGGGGTATAATAGGTATTGATGTGTAAGTAATAAATTAGGTAGTTGAAAAAGTAGTGGTATAAAGGAAAATAAATGTGTATTGAGAGGATAGAGTTGTGAAAAGACATTCCAGGATGGACTAAAAAGGAAAGTATGCATTGTTTTAAGGGATAGAAGGAGTATTTACACTTCTAGATTAATGATTTTACTTATTTTATAGTAATTTATTAAAAAAGTGTGACTATTTGTAAAATAACTTGTTCATTACCCCTAGAAAATAATTCACAATAGTATGTAATTAAAATAGGATTGAGTCGGCATCCAGTGTTATTTTGCACATGATATTAAGCAGTGTGGTATCTAACGATAGATAAAAAACATCGCTTAATATCCGGTGCAAAATGAGCACTGAGTGCCGGCGCCCCCCTCAATTCCTTAAATGTGTACCACTTCCATCTCAAAATTTTATTAAAAATTGTTTAATTAAGATTTAAAAATATACTCAATTTGATTCAAATATATGTTATTCTAACCTCATACACACATATTAAAAAATTATTAATTTTTTATTTTACTCTTCATTAATTATTTTAAAACTTTAAATTAAATATTAAAACAATTATTATTTAAGTAAATTTTAATTTTTTTTAGGGTAATTTGGAAAAAATATCATTAATTAGCATTCAAAAATGCTAATTAATACTCCTTCCAATCTTTTTAATTGTCGTTCTATGATTTTCACAGGAAATATTTTTTTTTACCTAATATAACCCTATTTAATGATATTAATTTACTATTATTTATTTGGACTTTATCTCTATATCTTCTCATTTTTTTTTAATTTATATAATATAAATATAAACTAATTAATTATAATTAATGAGATAATGATTAATGAGGGATATAAATGGATAAAAATACCAAGACGACAATTAAAAAGAAGATTAAAAAAACACAAAACGTCAATTAAAAAAAATAGGAGGGAGTAACATTTTATTGAGGGTAATTTGGAAAACAGATTAACTTTTATTTAGTGATCAAGAATTATTGACAACATGCTCATTTAATAAAATGTGTAATTTTAATTTTATGATGATTAAAGTTTGAACAAAAAAAATTAATAACATTGAGTAAATTATGGAAGATCGTAAGATTTAATTTTGTCATGTGCAAATTGTTGATGAACAATGACAACAAAAAAATACTACTACAAATTATGCGTGGGTCGAAGAAAAATAATATATATTGAGAGTTTATATATGATTGTCTTATAACTGGACAAGTTATATAATTTATTCATCTTATATTAGTGATTTTTTTTAAAAGATGTATTCAATGTTCAAAAATTTATATAAATTGTTGATTGTTGATCGGCCCCTATAGATCATGATTCAAATCGAATTTAAAGTCGAAACTAGATCGATTACATGCTAGCTAGATTATTAGTTATACTAATAATTACAGTAATATTTTGATAGGTTTAGGTTTAATGTATGATTCGTATATGTTCGTTGGCTTTATTGGTGGTTAAGAAAAATTTCCTTTTGTGGTTACTATGCAATGAGGTGGGTTAGCTACTCCAACAGCTTGGTGAATGGTACTGTTAATATTCATTATTAGATGAACGTGTAAATTAATTAACACTCGTGCATTCGTTCTATAAATTAAGTACAGTTGGACGATATGTTTTATTGGGTGTCAATGCATATTAATCCATGGACCACAAGAACTAACTAATGTTTAATGGTGGAAGAAGTCCTTCCAAATATATGCAGTACTAGTATATTGTATATTCAACATATACTAGTATGTAACTATACGACCACTTTTTGGCATAAAGATTAACAAAAAATAAGTACTATTATTTTTAATTTTTAAAAAAAAAAAATGAAAAGTATGTATTTTAAGTTAAAAGTAAAGTAATTTTGAGTAAATTTAAAAAGTAAATGAATAAATTAAAGATAAAATTGTATTTTAAATTTAAAAAGTAAAAGTATTTATTTTCTATTTTGGAAGAGTCTTATTATTGTAAAATATCTATTTAAGAAAAGTTTTCTTGTTATTTTTAAATTAAGGGAATACTCTTTTGTCGAGATAATATCGCGATAAGTGAGGTCATTAGTAGTGCTTTATTTATTAATTTTTTTAATATTGGTCCTTTTACCTGATGTAGCAGGTAAAGTTATATGTGCAATTGATTCTAACCGTCAAGCAAGTCAATTTTGATAAATTATTAAATAAAATTAAATAAAAATAGCAAAATTATGAATTTAAAAATAAAAAGTATTAAAATTATGAATCAAACTTTGTAACTCGATTCAAAATGAATTTAAATTTCATAATTTATATTTTATTAAATATTTTCCCATTATATTAAATTAATAATTTGTTTTTATCTTAGTAATCAAATACTCCATTACTTATATAATTAAATATTTATTAAACTCAAATTAATTAATTATTAAATTATACTTTTGGATAATTAATTAATTTTATGTTATATTATTCATAATTAATTATTTTGTTGATTAATTAATTATTAAATATAAATCATAAATTTATGTTATATTATTGATAATTAAACATTTTCTATTAATTAGTTATTAAATTAAAATTTAAATTGATGTGTAATAAATTATATTTGGGTTATATTTATTGAAAAAAATTAGTGATTAATTAAATAATAAATGTAAATAAAATAAATATTTAAATTGATTAATTAATAAATTCATGTTTAATTTTTTTTATTAATATATTTTATCATATATACTATAACTTTAATGATTTTATTTGTAATATTGTTTAATAAATTACATTCTTGTAACTAATTGTATTATAATGGAATAATAAATATTTTTTATGATTACTTTTGTTGTACTAATATAATATATTCTACTATATATTATTTATTTTCTTTTTATAATGTGAATAGTGAATAGTACTAATAAGCAATTACATGTAATTGATTTTGTGGTGGTTGGCTAACCCTAAAAAAATCAGATGTATAAATTCTTAATATGCACATTTCTATATATTTTCTTTTTTATATACTTTTATTTATGTTTTATTGATTTTGAATTTATTTGTATATATTTTTAGGATGATTTTGATATAAGAGAAACTAAAAAAAATTGTATTTAATTTAATATACTAGTTTTTTTTCTAATTACAATTTCAGATAACTTACTTAAATTAAATTTTTATTAATAATAAACATAAATAAAATGTAAGAGTAATATAGTAATTATCTTTTTAACGGTGTGCTCTTAGTTATAATAACATAAAAATTAAACACTAATAAATAAATATGGTAAAACAATAAAACATTTAATTACAAAGTAAATTTTATGAAGTATAAATTTTAATTACATAAATAAAAATTCACTTTTTCTTATTTTTTTTTATATTTTATTGATATTTTGTGTTTGACTGGGTAAAATAAGTTTTTCACCTGCTATAACAGGTAAAAGGATCATATATGAAAATTTTAACAATTAAAGGACTAATAATGGACTGGCCTATAGAGAGCAGGGCCATTTGTGATAGTGGGAATACCACTTTTCATTAACAAATATAAAACATCTACTCTTTTTAACCCCACATATAAAACTACACACATTCTATACAAAATGAAAATGAAAAGTTTTATATACTCTTACTTTTTTATTCTCTCTTTTAATAACAAAAAATCAATTAAAATACATTTTAAAAAAAACAAAAAGAATTTCTGTGGGGCCCACCCTTACACAAATCAGATTTTTTGAGGTTGGTGGGGGTGTAAATGCATGCATGAATGCATATCCCCTCTACCACCTCAAACCCTCCATAACTCAAACCCATTAAAAAAAAAAATTCTCACACAAAAACCTCTCTACATGAAAAATCTAGGTCGTAATAACCGTGGAAAGAGCTAGGTTTCGACGGAAAAAAGGTACGTTGCGCGCGACTTTGCCCCCGTCTTTTTTTTTTTTAATTTTTCGGACTGTTTTTTTGGCCCTCGGTCGAAAATGTGACCGAGGGGACGACCGAGGGCTACAGTGTTCTTGACCCCTCGGTCAAGAATTTTGGCCGAGGGCACTTGGTCACCCGACCAAGTGACCGGGAAGCTCTCGGCCCCCGGTGACGGGGCGCACCGTCAGAGAACGAGAACGAGAATGAGGAGGTACACACTTCCGAGGACGAGGAAGAGGCCCGTCAGTCCGATCTCTTGGATTCTTTGACCACGGAGTGGACCGAGTGGATTAGGCAGCCGGGCGTGGTTAAAAAGATTATGTCGCGCCGTAATATGTCCTCGAGTTCTACTGCGGGAGGCGGCGAGCAAGCCGAAGCTTTTCAGAATGCACAGAATAATCCACTGCGCAATTGGATCATTCCACTGCTGACGTTTGACCCCGCTGTTCCGTTGAGTTCTGTCGAACCCCAACCGATTTATGGTCAGATGGTAGTCGGTGACACATTCCGAAAGAAACAGGATCTGAAGGTGATGGTGAGGATGTATCACATGGAGAATAACGTGGAGTGCAAAATTGCTCGCTCGGCCACTGATCGGGTGACGTACGTTTGCAAGCTGGGGCGTGAGAAATGCCCGTTCAAATTGTGTTCCACGGGTTCCGATAACACCTTTTGGAGGATTACGAGGCTGAACTTGAATCACGAGTGCCGTAACAATTTGGGGCGGACTGCGGATCGACAGGTGTCGAGCAGGGTTGCGGCTACTTTCTTTGCACGCCAGTTAGTCGGGAATCGGGAACTGAAGCCGAAAGATATGGTTGATGATTTGAGGAGATTGTACGGAGTTCACATCAACTACAACTTCGCCTTGCGGACGAGGAATCTGGCGCTTGAAATAGCGTACGACGACTATCATGGATCGTATCAGAGGCTCCCGTCATATTTGTACATGCTGAAAGAACTTAATCCCGGGACTATGTATGATATTCAGACGACCAGTGATGGCGTGTTTTGCCACATGTTTGTTGCGCTCGGGCAGTGCATTCGTGCATTGAGCAGGGCACTCTGAGGCCGGTGATAGTAGTCGACGCCACCCATTTGAAAGGGAGAAACACTGGTGTGTTGTTTGTCGCCGTCACGAAAGACGGGAATGAGAATATTTTCCCGCTTGCGTTTGGTATCGGCCCGATAGAGAATGACGAGGAGTGGACGTGGTTTCTCAAGCACCTCAGAGATTGCTACGATGGGACCGATGATCTGCTCATTGTGTTCGACAAGCATAAGAGCATCGCGAATGCTATTCGGAGTGTCTATCCCCACGCGACCCGTGCGTTGTGCTATCACCACCTCTCGAAGAATCTAGCACGGTACGGCCAGAAACTGGTCGGAGCTGTATACAGTGCTGCTTATTGTTATCGGGTGGATGAGTTTGTAAAACATCTATCGCATGTGGAGAGTCTCAGTGACAGCACTTATACGCGCCTTATTGATATCGGGGTTGAGACCTGGGCGAGGTCAAAGTGTGCTGCACGACGATATGGTTTCATGACATCGAATTCGGCCGAAGTCTTCAACGGTGCTATCAAATGGCCACGGAGATTACCAGTCTGTGCGATGCTCGAGGCGATTCGTGCGATGATTGAGAGATGGTTTGACGAGAAACGAAGGAAAGCTAACGAGAGACAGAATGAGCAGCATGAGCTGACCGAGGAGGCATTGGCCAAGTTGTCTAATCATGATATGTTGAGCCGTTATTTCACCGTTCGGGAGGTCAATGCGAATGCCCGGTACAGAGTTCAGGAGGATGACAAGTCTTATCTTGTGGATATCGCAAATCGCACGTGTGAATGTCGGGAGTTCGACTTAGACCTAATACCATGTCGTCATGCTGTGGCCGCTATTAGGTATGATATCATTTTACCTTTAAATTTAATTTTAAACTGTCGATTCCACTAACTTGTTTGTTGTTTTTATGTAGACGAGCCGGATTTTCATCGTACGATTTCGTGAGCCCCTATTTCAAGATGAGCAGCCATGTCGAGATGTACGCGACGCCTATTGTGCCGTTGGCACATTATGATGATTGGGTGGTCCCGCCGGATGTGGCATCGTACGTAGTTCTTCCTCCAGTAGTGGTTAGCCAGGCTGGACGTCCGAGGACGACTCGTGCTCGTTCCGCTGTTGAGAGCTCTGCACGACGTGATCCGGTTTGTTCCCCCATAAGTAACATTGTATGTATGTCGTGGCTTAGACCTAATATCATGTCGTCGTGTGCAGGTGTGTTCGAGATGCAAGGGCGTAGGTCACAGCAGACGCGTGTGCACTGTTTTTATTCCACCTGAGAGTGTTGATTTGAATGGTCCTCCACAAGAAACGGGAACGGAAGAGTCGAGCCGGAGAAGGCAAAAGAAGAAGTGCAGCATCTGCAAAAGCGAGGGTCACACGAGAATAAAATGTCCAGTGAGTATGGAGTGAGAGGTTGATGGTTTGAGTTTTTTATTGATTGATTTGCTTTTATTTGAGACTTGGATTGTGTTATTTGGATTGATTCGGTGTTATTTGGATTGATTCGGTGTTATTTGGATTGATTCGGTGTTATTTAGGTTGATTCGGTGTTATTTTGGTTGATTCGGTGTTATTTGGATTAATTTGGTGTTATTTAGGTTGATTCGGTGTTATTTGGATTGATTCGGTGTTATTTAGGTTGATTCAGTGTTATTTTGGTTGATTCGGTGTTATTTGGATTGATTCGGTGTTATTTAGGTTGATTCGGTGTTATTTGGATTAATTCGGTGTTATTTAGGTTGATTCGTTGTTATTTGGATTGATTCGGTGTTATTTTGGTTGATTCGGTGTTATTTGGATTAATTCGGTGTTATTTAGGTTGATTCGGTGTTATTTTGGTTGATTCGGTGTTATTTAGGTTGATTCGGTGTTATTTTTGTTGATTCGGTGTTATTTGGATTAATTAGGTGTTATTTAGGTTGATTCGATGTTATTTTGGTTGATTCGGTGTTATTTAGGTTGATTCGGTGTTATTTGGATTAATTCGGTGTTATTTAGGTTGATTCGGTGTTATTTGGATTAATTCGGTGTTATTTTGGTTGATTCGGTGTTATTTAGGTTGATTCGGTGTTATTTTGGTTGATTCGGTGTTATTTGGATTAATGCAGTGTTATTTAGGTTGATTCGGTGTTATTTGGATTTATTTTGGTGTTATTTGGATTGATTCGGTGTTATTTGAATTGATTCAGTGTTATTTGGATTTATTTTGGTGTTATTTGGATCGATTTGGTGTTATTTAGGTGTTATGATCGTTTATGTACATGTGTTTAGGTTGATTTGGTGTTATTTGGGTTGATTTGGTGTTTGTTTGGATTGATTTTGGTGAAAAAATCGAAAAAAACAGGCTGCACTTGGTCATGTACTTGGTCACTGCACTTGGTGGCTGCACTCAGTCAAAATGACCAAGTGCACTCAGTCAAAGTGACCAAGTGCACTTGGTCGCCGGTTAACTAACCGAGTGTTACTCGACACTTGGTCATTTTGACTGAGTGCACTTGGTGGTGACTGAGTACAGAGACCACCAAGTGCACCACCAAGTGCACCACCAAGTGCACTAGAATAATTTTTTTAAAAATTAATTTTAGGCCAATAAAGTGTTGTTATGTTGTTATGTTGACATTAAAGATCATTTTGAATACTATAAACATCGAATAAAAATGAAAACAAAGCCGAATTAGTACTATTAAGATGAAACGTAGAAGTTTGAATATTTTTTGAACTAACTAGTAATATTGTTACAAAGTTATCTACATACTTACCAAATTGTTCATGATCCGCATGCGTAATCACTTAATTCACCAATTTCAAAGGTTGATCATGTTTTTTGAATTATTTTGACTATGAAATTGATGTTTCATTTAACATAACAACTTTACAATTGAAAAAAATGCATTAAAATCAATTAAAATGTAATTATTTTCTAAAGCACTTGGTGGGGGCACTTGTTGGCCTGTGCACTTGGTCACCACCAAGTGCACTTGGTCACAGTGACCAAGTGCATCGACCAAGTGTCGAATTAAAAAATATTTTTATTTTTCCCCAGCCACCAAGTGCACTTGGTGGCGCCACCAAGTGCAGCCACCAAGTGCAGATTTTTTTTAAATACTCAATTTAATTATATAATTAATTTAATTATATTTTTTATATACTTAATTTATTATATTTTTTTATCTTTTTTATATACTTAATTTAAATATTTTTTATAAAATATATTTTTTATAAATTCATATATTTGTTTAATTTGGTTTATAAAATAAAATATTTTATTTTTTTACCAATTATATTAAATTAAATAAATTAATATGTTATAAATAATTTTAAAAAATTTTGACGGGATTTATTTAGTTAATATCAAAGCTAAACCTGCAAATCAATCTCAATACACAAACACAAACACAATCCAAACAAACACATATACGAATCAATCCGAATACACATGCATATACAAATCAACAACCCTACGACTCAAAAGTACGACTCAAACCAAAGATCTTCCGAGCAACATATCTACGATACTTGAGCAAGTACTCATTGTCGACCAGTACTTTCACGTGAGTGAACGACTTGTTGATGAGACGATCGAGATACATGCACACGTACGGGCCACAGCTGGAGTTATCGTACTGGGTAAATTGTGTCTTCGGGACGACGATCCTAAGAGCAGTTCTCTTGTGGGCTTTTCTGAAAAAGTTCGTGTCTACATCCCAATATCCCGCTGCGACCAATAGCCGAGGCAACAAGTGGTGCAACGGTCGCAGCATCGGTTCCCGAATATCGAGTGGCACACGGAAAGTGAAAGAGTCGTACAGAGATACACTCCAGTTGGCCAGATCAATACGCACCGCGACCCAATAAGCGCCAGTATTGACAACCGTTATTACCTAAGAAAATACAAAAAACAAAACAAAACGTTATTAAATTGGATAATTAAATAATATTAACCCGATAAATAATATTACCTCAGTAGCATGAAACCAACTCGTGTATTCCTCGTCTCCCCTGACAATTCTCAACAAATGCTCCGGTACTTTCCAGTTCTTATATCTCTCTTCGAAGTTTGTTGTATTCGAAAATGACTTGTTCGACTTCACCGTCCGCCACTCATATGTCAATTTGTTCTGTTAAAAATATTAAACGTTAGAAAAATGAGAAAAGTGAGATAAATAGTGCATTTGATATGATAATTGAAACTTACGAAGAACTCGGTATTCAAGAGTATAGTCGTTTTTGGAGATACTCCTTCTCGTACACCCTTCATCAGTTTAACCTTCTCCTGCAAGTATCGAATGTACAGATCGATCTCCTGAAAAATAAACATACCACAGCTGAGCACCAATAAATAAATACTATGAATTTGAAAGTAAAATTAAAAATTAACTTACCACGTCTGTGTACCAATAACCGATATCCTCAATAGTGTCGAAATATGCCTGCGTAAAATGGCCTTCATTCAACCGGATGCTCTTGTGCTGCCCTGATTGTCGGAACACCGAAAACCTGCCTCTAATCTTCCGTTCACCGGCCGGGGTGAAATGCGTGACGTACGGGCTCCGAAGAGCTGCTGAGGGCTTTCTCACACGGGGTCCGATGCTACTCTCGGCGACCTCCTCCTCGGGCTCCGCTGCGGCATCATCGATGCCGAGTTCTTTATCTTCATCGCTGAACGTCCCCTCATAACAGTGTGCATCTGCCCCGGGAGATGTCTGCGTGAACAAATCTGGTTCCTGCACGAAATAACTCTCCGCATCGAAGACAACTCGCGACATATCACCGGCAGGAACATCCGGGGGGATATAAGGATGTGTATCACGGGTAGGAATCGGCGGGAAGGACGTGAAATCAGTAGGAGCCTCCGTCGGTGTGAAGAGACTCCCGAACTCTAGCAAGCCCATCTTCGGAGGAGAACCATAAGTCGGGTCAACTATGGGCTGCATCGGAGTGCGGTAACTGTCGATATCTCCACACGATGCTCTAGCTAGAAAGGTCTCCTCCTCCTCCTCCTCCCGGTGCGACGCAGAAGGCTCTGCATATGAATGACGCCCTGGTACAGACCCGGATCGATGAGACGCAGCACGTCCGGACCCGGAGTGATGAGAAGGAACACGTCCTGAACCCGAATGATGAGACGCAGCACGTCCGGATCAAGAGTGATGAGATGCAGAAGGCTCAACGGGATCGGAAGGACAAGGGCGACTCTTCGAGAATCGTCTGCGACCGAAAAACCCCCGAATCTGCTCCATCAGACTTTCTGTGTCCTCCTGACACTCTCCAGGAGTCTATCGTTGCTCTCCTGATGTGTCCTCGTGATCCGGGCAGCCAGTCGAGTCATAAATCCCGTGTCGGACTCGTCGTTCAGGATTTTTTGGAACCGTCGATCAATCCGTCGATCGGTACTGTCATCAGACCCCTCAGGAGCAGGAGAGCCCTCTCGTCGGGGTCGCTGAGAGGGACGACGCTCTGCCGATGAATTAGGTGTGATGGCATCACGACCCCGTCTACTAGGCCCAGATTCACCCGTCATCTTGTCGACGGCCTTGGACACGCGTCCGGCCACGCGTTCCATCAAGTTCTTCTTCTTCTTCTTCTGTGCCGGTGCCTGTGCCTCGTCTGCAGGCAATCCAAGTCTAGGAGGAGGATGGTACGTGACCTCTTCTGCTCTGTCACGCACGAAAATAAAATGCGGAGCAACCGCCTCCTCCTCCGTCGGCTCTAGATACCGGTGAACTTCAAGCTGAAAAGAAATCAAAATTATATAGAGTTAATTAATTTAATTATTTGATATAATCCTTAATTGAACATTAAAACAAGCTTACCTCCGGGTCGTCGAAGAAATCAGAAAAATCGACGTGGGACGTAATCGAGTGCCACCTCAGTAGCGGAGGAATCCTCGGACGGTCGTCTCTGTGCGCGCACGCCCTCCCGAGACTAGGTATAGCCTCGTACGACCATAGCTGTTAGGTCCAAATGGGGCCGTAAACGTGGTAGGCCGGCTTCAGTACCTGACCGTGATGCATGACAGCTATGCTGAGGTAGTAGGACATGATCTGAAATGTGTGGGAGCCCCAGGGAAACGTCTCCCATCCCTCCTCGTCCTCTACCAAAGTCCAAACCCAATCCTCGATGTGGATATCGCCTCGGCATAGGAGCATCATGTAATACATCAGCACCTTGGCGGCCTTCACGTAGTCGGCCGGGTCTGACCCCAAGTCCCTACCAGTGAATCTCTTGGAAAGCTCTCGCGCTGTAATTTTTCGCCCGAATTCGAAGTGCCTATGAAAGAAAGAGCCGGGAGGAATAATGTGCTGGGCCGAAGTATC
The DNA here is from genome assembly GCA_954870475.1 of Euphrasia confusa. Lineage (NCBI taxonomy): Eukaryota > Viridiplantae > Streptophyta > Magnoliopsida > Lamiales > Orobanchaceae > Euphrasia > Euphrasia confusa. The sequence goes on from OX940956.1 coordinate 11,471,231, forward strand.
AAAGGCGTGGTTCCCAAAATGAAGCCCGGTCACCAAGGCGTACTCCTGTGCTCGGAAGCAAATGATGTTGCCCCCGACCGAAAACCAATGCTCGAACGGAGGTATCGTCGGACCCACGATCTCCCGAGCTAACAAGTGGTGCATGGCCGCGTTCGATCGTCCGTCTCTTTTAAGGTACATCAACCTTCCAAAACACGAACCACGGAATGCCCGGTGAGCCTCGTGCGTATCGTCAACGGCTCTCAAAATCCTTTTTATGCTCCTCAAAACGGGAACCGGTCGTACAAATTTAATTCTTTCGACGTGTGAATGAATTGTGGCCTCCTCCACCGGAACCCATCCTGCAAAAAAAAACACAATTAATTAATAAACATAACATTGTAAATATCAAAAAAAAAAAAGAAAAATTCTGCACTCAGTCGACCGACAGAGTGACCGGATAGCGCACTCGCCCGGTCACTCGCCCGGTCACTTGGCCGGTCACATGGCCAGTCACTTGGCCGGTCACTTGGCCGGGCACTTGCTCGGTCACCAAGTGCCCTCGGACGGTCATCTTCTTCCCCGCGGCCGAGGGGGGCGGCCGAGGGCCGAAAACACGATTTTTTCAGGCCATTTTCAGAGCATTTTAACACACAATTTCGACTACTAATCAACAACAACACTCATATACACTCAATAATATGAAATTCAAGCATAAAATCGAACACATTGTTGAAAAAAAACTGAAATTCGAAACCTAGGTTTTCGACACTTACCGGAGCTTGGAGCGGCAATTGTTGGTCTTCTTGGTGCTCCGCTTCGTGCTCGTCATCGTGCTGGTCTTCATGCTCATTATCCGACATTGTGTGGCCGGAATTTCCCAAAATTCGCCGGAACCGATTTGTGTGTGGGGACCGTTCAGGGAGAGAGAAAATGGGGGTAGGGGGGACCGATTTTCTTTTTTTTTTTGTCTTTTTCTTTATTTTTTTTCTTATTTTTTTTGTCTTTTTCTTTATTTTTTATTTGTTTTGTTATGTTTTGAAAAAAGGGAAGGTAAATGGGACTTTTTCAATACATTTTGTATAGATTGAGTGTAATTTTAAAAGAGGGGTTAAAATGAATACGGAGTACATCTTTTATATTTCTAACCATTTATATTTTTCTCTCTTTTTGATATTATCTCCTCTTTTGTCTCTCAAATTAATGATTAATTTTTTAACACAATAATTATAAAATATACTCCGTTTGTTCCAAAAATTTAACACACTTTTGAGATTAAAAAATGTTAGTATATTTTTTTTTTTAGTAAAAGTTAAGAGGTAAAATAGATTTTTAAATTAAAAAGTAAAATGATTGAGAGTAAAATTTAAAAAGTGTATATAGATAAAATAGGGATAAAATAGAAGTATTTAAATATATTAAACTACAATTTAAATTTTAAATCGGTTCAAAGTGATGAATGATAGACGTTACAAGGGTTGTGGACCTGTGGTCAACCTAAAGGTTCATTTAAAAGTCTTTTCAATAATTTCTATAAATTACAATTTTGATTATTATGCGAATAACTTGAAAAAATAAAGACATATTGTATATTTCAGCATATGTTTTTACAATTTTTTATTGATATTTTGTTTTTTAGAGTTAATTCTTTGATGCTCTAAGATCACAACTAGGACTCGAAACGAGCCGAGTTTTAGAAACAAATTAACAGGCTCGAGCTCGAAGAGCCGCTCGGGAGGGTGCTCGAGCTTGGCTCGCAATTTTTTTTTCATATTCGAGCTCGACTCGATCGAGCCGTTCGACTATAGCCACGCCGCTTGCTACTTCTCTTGGTAAGCGTTGGTTCAATTCCTCTTGTATGTATGACATCCCATAAAAGGCCATTCAATTCCTCTTGTTGGTTCAATTCCCGCTCATGACAATTCTTATTCTCTAATCGATCAACCAAACGATCCAATTGCATTTATTCATACATATCATAATTATAAGAAGCATGCGCACAACATGAAAGATATAGATACTCTCTAGACTCTAATAATCAATACTAGTATTGGTTTAGGAAAGAAGCCAAGATTTGGAGCATTTGAATGGCCTTGCGACTCTTGGGTTTGCTCAAATTGAAAACATGATTTTCCCCTCGGAACTCGACCACCCGAACCTCGCCTTTCCAGCCACTCTTCCTCAGTTTCCCTGCGTAGTACCAACCCCTGAACCTCAGCACATCATTCCCAGCCACAAAAACAACCACCTTCTCGCAACCCAACTTCCCCAGACCCGGATCCATACCCGGGTTCACCAACGGGTCGTCCAGACCCGACCTGCTATCCGGGTATCCGTGGAGCCACAGCTGCTGCATCTGATTCTCCACGTAAGCATAACCGGGAGCCGATTCGTTCCCGATTGCCCTCTTCCCCAGGAAGTAAGGGCAGTTCAGGAAGATCCCCCGAACCCTGAACCCCGACCCGACCCGGATAGCCATGTTGTGGGCGATGTTCGCCCCGGCGCTGTCCCCGCCCAAATACACCCGCCCGAAATCAGCGTGTTCCCTCAGCCACGGCTCGGTGCCGTTCCCTGATTCGCAGTGGGAGAATGACCATTTTAGGGCTACCCAGGAATCCCGGTACGCGGCGGGGAGAGGGTTTTCGGGGGCTAATCGGTAATTTACCGAGATCGCGACGACCCGGGCCCTCGCCACGAGCGAGTTCAGGTGATTGTGGTAGGGCGCCGAGAAGGCGGACTCCGTGAAGAAACCGCCGCCGTGGAAGTAGATCAGGAGGGGGAGTTTTTCGGGCTTGCGGGCCGGGCCCGGGTTCGGGAGGTAGATTCGGGCCGAGAGATTGAATTTTTCGGAGAACGTGACGTCTTTGGAGCGAACGGCGGCGGCGGCAGCTGGTGATGGCGGGGCGAAATCCTGACCGATGAATCTCTGTACGGTGCCGTTTGTGTACACTCTGATGAAGGGGAAAATGTCGTAGAGAATGGGTTGTGTTGAGTTTGCCGGATTCGGCTGAGAGAGAGAACAACGGAAAGAAAAGAGTGAGAGGAGGGGGAGGATGAAGAGTGAGGGAATCTTGGCAGACACCATTTTTTTTTATCCGAAACTTTTTGGATGATATAAATTGTAATCCATAGAATGTTTGTGGATGAGTGTTTGATATACTCGTATACTCCCTCCTAATATATGTATTACTTCCCTTCTTTTTTTAGTTTTTTTTTATTATAATAATAAATCCAAAAAAGAAAATAAACATTTCTATTTTTTGCACTTGAAAAATATAATTTTACTCTTACTTTATCTTCTACTTTGTAAACTCTACTCAAAACTATTTTATGTTTTAACTTAAAAATACATTTTTACCTTTTACTTTTTAGTCAAAAAATTAAAAAACAAAATTTTTCTTAATTTCCGTGTAAAACAAAATATTGCATCTATTAAGAATTGAAAAAAGTACATGGCATGAACCGCAATTGATTTTATAATTTACTTCGATATATTCCAAAATCATACATCCTGTAGCATATTATATACGGAGTATATATGTTTTTTTTATTATCAATCCTCAAATATTAAATTTGAAAAAATAAATTCAACGTTTCTTTCAATAATTCAAGAGGAAAACGTTAATAGCAACGTTTCTTCCAATAATTTATACTGCACTGGTTTCACAACAATGAGTTAAACGTAAAGGACACAAAAATTAAAAAAATATTATTTTATTAGTTTTAAAACCATAAAGTTTGATTAAATATATTTTTAAATAAATAATGTAAGCGGTTGATATGAGAATCGAACGAGTAATACTATCTTTGTCTCAGATAAACAAGTATATTTTTTTCACAAAATACAAATGAAAGATAAAAAAATATACATTTAAAATATTTTCATATTACAAAAATGTCATCATAATTGAAACTCATTTTTAAACTCAAATTACTTAATTACACATCATAATCACGTGAACACAAAATTAATCAAACCCCAAATAATTATATACACTTTCAATATATTTAACAATAGATCAAAAACCCTAACCTATCTTCCAAATCCACTAACAAATTCCCCAAATACACTATAACACATCCCACATTCATCCTCCTCTATTTCATCTGCATTCATCTCATCCCTTCAACTTACAAAACTCTGAATCTGCTCTCATCATCTTTATACTATCCTTTCTCTTGTTCTCATCCTTTCCCTGCAACAAAATCTTAGATATGTTGATTACTTGCTCTCATCCTCATGTCTTCTCTATGCGATACATAGTCGGAATCTCAAAAGCTCGAGTACTGTTACTCCGTGCTGGAGAAAAGTATTGACTTTCTTAAGTGATCGTATACTGAATCTCTCGTCATTTTCTGAGAAGCAAAAACATCCTAATCAAGATCTTATCGATCTATTCATGGGGATATATCGTCCATCGTAAAAACTAGTTACTCATCTCCAAAATTTTAAATACACGTCATTTTTTTTACAATATAACATAAATGAAATATAATATTAAATTATTTAACACTTTAAAATTATTAAATGATTTAATTAAGCTCCCATCAGTATTAAATGAGTTTGTTTGTGTCATGTATTTTGAAAATTGTTATTGGAATATTCAAATTTTATCTCAATTAAAATTCATTTGTCCATTTAAAAATACATCCACCAAATTTCTGCTAATAATGATAATATTAACAAAGAGTGGTGTATAAAAGTGTCAAATTTGTCAAAATTTCCGGATGTTCAAGGTAAAAGTTTTCACGTATTCACACTTCTTTTTGGACTATGGAAAAACTTTACAAGACCAAATTAATAAACAAATGAGAATTAAACCTAAACTCTGTCTAAACTAATCAAGTAGTAGCTAAATTAAGGAAAATTAATTAATGTATCACAAAATTGTTAAATTCCTAATATTTTGTTCATTCTATTTTAATATTTACATTTTTTTCACATCTTACAATAATATGCACATTTTTTTTTTCAATATTACATCAATTTTATTTACAGATTTTTAAAAAAAATTTATCACACCGAGAATCTTATTGAAAAATTGATGATCATTGATCGCACATAAATTCTTCACGAGGAGAAAAAACTCGCGACAAGACGATTGATCGTGTTTTCCCACTCTCCTTTTCAATTTCACCGGAGAGAATTCCCACTATGAATAAAGCTAAAAAGAAAAGGGAAAAAAAGATTTGAATCCGAGCTGCCCCTTTTTTTTGGGCGTAAATTCAAAGAAGAATAACAATGGCGGATGACCTCTTTTCCTTCTCCAAGGTATGATTTATTTCCCCCCGTTTTTCTTGAATCTTCTTGTTACTTCTTCGATTCGTTTTGAACGTTTTTATGCCGATTTGTTTACTGTAATTTTTTTTTTCTTTAATTTGATCTGGAAACCTGAAGGAATTTGATCTGTTTTTAAATATTAAATTCAAGCCCTACATGTTGAAAAATGGATGTGCATTTTATATGATTATTGGGGGTAATCCACCAGCTCAATCTAGCTGACCCCATTGTTATTATATTTATTTTATTTTTAAATTTTGGAATCTGTTTTTTTTTTGGCTTGATATTTCAGGAAAGCTTCACGATTAAATCTCCTAGGAAGAATCCCCTGTTATGGAGGATGGTGATTTTGATTTTCGTGGTTGTTTGCGGAGTTTATATATTTTCAGTCCGTCTCAAGCAAATCGGCGAACAGTTGACCGGAAACGGTTCGTTGAGCTTTCAAGTCGTGGAGAGAACGCGGGCATGTGAAGCAACTGGTATTGAACCTTCAGAGAAACCTTATGTGCATTTCCCCAAACCAAAGAGTTTTAGCAGGTATAATTATCATCAGAAGCCATGGTTTTCTTTGGGTAGGTTGAGTTGCAATGTTATTCTTATGCCTGATGTCTTGAAATTCACGAAATAACCCATTATTTTCTTAAGAAAATTTTTGATGCCAAAGACTTGGGGGTCTCCAAGAATTGAAAAGCAATTGTGAGAAAGACCCTACATGTTGACTGGCATAAGAACACCGGAAAATAGTAGCACATGGAAGATGGTATTGGTTTCCTAGTTGAATAGTTTAGTTGAAAATGTGGACACCTGGATCTTAGTGGCAAAATTTTCCAATTCCCGGCGATGCTTTTTTTAATTTGAAAAACTCAGCTAGGGAAAAATCTCAATTGTTTTTTGTTGCCAATTTCCCAGTAAAATTGCAATTCAACCTTTTCATATATTCACCCTAAGCCTAATTTATTGAGTGTGCATACATTTTGCGATTTATTAGGGAAGAATGTGCGTGCAATCCCGTACGATACTTTGCAATTTTGTCGACGCAGAGATCTGGAAGTGGATGGTTTGAAACGTTATTGAACAGTCATATGAACATAAGCTCCAATGGGGAGATATTCTCGGTGAAAGTCCGTAGAAGTAATATGTCGACTATTGTTGAAACATTGGATAATCTTTATAATTTGGACTTCCTTACGAGTGCCTCGAAAAATGAATGCACAGCTGCCGTTGGTTTGAAGTGGATGCTTAACCAGGTGAGATCTTTATATTTCATCACATGTTGTAGGCAAGTAGTGAATAAAAGACTTCATTTTTGTTTGCACTTGAAAGGATCTTTTATAAGGTTATCGGGCTTAATTATTATTATTATTTTTTTTATTGTAGTTTTTGTATTTTGCCTTCAAATTTCATTTTTCTTGTGTTCTTAAACTGATGTTATTTATAGTAACTGGAGACTTGGGCATAGGCAGGGCTGGGACATGGTCCAGCAAATTTTTTGTATAATAAAAACCCTTTTAAATTATCTAATAAAAAACCCCTGTAAATAATCTCCTTACCGTCGTACCAGGCAACAGTCTTTCCATGGCTATGCCCGTTTCTATGTTAAAACAATATTTGGATGTTATAAAATAGAACCACATTTCCTAAAAATGCCTTCTCTTTGATAAATATTTTCAGTACCTCACGGAGGGTTCAGAAATCTAGAGCATGTACTTTAGTAATGTAAAATTCTATGATCTCATGTTTTGGGTTGTTTTCATTTTCTTTTTATTTTTTTGCTTTTTTTGGGGGACGTCAGTTCAAGACTATCTATAAATAAATGTTTCTGCTAAATCACCTTCAGTTTCCCATAGAAGGCATACATTTTCTGATCTCATAGTCATCATTTGGAACAAAGTAATCAAAAGTTTTTTCTTACATTCTCCCACTTATTTTAGGGCTTGATGCAACACCATGAAGAAATCGTTGAATACTTCAACACCAAAGGGGTTTCAGCAATTTTTCTTTTCCGAAAGAATCTTTTGCGTCGTATGGTTTCAATACTTGCAAATACTTATGACCAAACAGCCAAGCCACTCAATGGGACCCACAAATCTCATGTCCACTCGACCCGCGAGGTCCCCTTTCTCTATATATGTCTCTCTCTGCGTTTGTGTATGTGTGTGCAGATTCTAAAGTAATTTAGGTGTAGCAGGCGGAGATACTTGCGAAATACAAACCGACTATCAATACAACATTGCTTATTCCCAATCTGAGGCAAGTGGAAGGCCTCGTTGAAAAATCTCTGCAGTATTTCAAGAGCACTCGGCATATGATTCTGTATTATGAAGACATAATTAATAACAGTACGGTAAGTGGCATGTTTGGAATTTATAATGTGTGTTTGTATTATTGTTTGATTGTAAGTGAGATCTAATCGTGATAAGACTGATATCGTGATTATATATGATACTAACATGTAATGACAAAGAATATCATGGTTTTTTGTTTACACATTTCAGAAATTGACGGATCTTCAAGACTTTTTGAAGGTCCCCCGGAGAGACCTAAACACTCGGCAGGTGAAAATACACAAAGGCCCCTTGTCTTCCCAGGTCGAAAACTGGGATGATATCAAGAAGACGCTGAACGGAACTCATTACGAAAGTTTTTTACAAGAAGATTACAAGATTTAACCGAGGTGCTGCCTAGCTCTGTATTTGTATATCATGCTTTTAGCTTTATTAGCTTTATTTATTCATTGATTCCATTTTTCTGTGAGAAATTTTGGCCTCGAGTAAGTGCACTCGTGTCGATTCGATACGTGGTGTAGTTTTTAGACTGATTCTGATGCTTGTAGCTAGTTTAGACTGACATGCGCGTGATCAAGTGTTACTATTTGATGCAAAAGTTGCAACGTCAGACGGTCTCACAGTCAGTTTCCAGTAACACATTCATGAAACGTTCCTGAGTCTTGGCCATGTAAATGTGATTATGAAATAACAAAATGAAGTGCTAAGGCCATTTCCAACCGAACACAAAAACTTAAACTCAAAAATAAGTTTTATTTTAAGTTTCCGGTAATTTCACTCCAATCGAGATTCCAATACTCAAACTTAAAAGAATATTCTCAAAATATTCTTTTAATACAATTTTTTATAAATAACCAATATCTTTACAAATTTACAATTTAACCTCATAATTTTTGATATTAAAAAAATTTAATAGTCATTATTTTTAATTTAAAATTTTAAATATAATAAAAAAAATATTGTGATATCCCATACTATTATTTTATTTTTAACGACAATTAAATAGTTTAATATTTAATTATATTTTGTATTATCATGTTTATTTTTATTTCATTATTTAAAATATTTTTATTAAAATTTATTTTAATTATTAATGATATTATTATTAAAAAAAATACATTATAAAAAATATTAAATAAGAAACTACAAAAATGTTGATAGATTATTTTTATTAATTTATATAAAAAGGATCATTTTATAAATAATAAAATTTTTGGTTTGAGTTTAAGGTAAACGTAAATTTAAGTATTTTTTCTGTGGGTCCCACTTTAATACCTATAATAGGTTTATGTTTTGGTATCACTGGAAGCATCTTCCCTACTTCAAAATAGGTTTTTGGTATTAGTTGGAAATGCTCTAATAAACACAAGTAAAGAGAAATTATTTAGTTGACTATATGAGAGGGAAGTTGACTTTTTGTCTGATGTCATTAAATCATTTGTAAGGATGATTAATGATTGTCTTTGATCACAATTTTCAGTTGTACTCCCTCTAACTCAAGAGCTATAGTCACAGGTGGTCAACGATGACTTTTTTTTACCGTCCAATACGTATGATAAACGATATACAAAAATTATGAAAAAATAATTAAAATAAAATTTTTGTATTTAAATTTTAATGTCCCAGAGCTATAAAATTTTAATTTTATTTTAATTATTTATTCATAATTTTTGTATATCATTTATCATACGTATTGGACGGTAAAAAAAAGTCAGCATTGACCACTTGTAACTATAGCTCAGAACAGAAAGAGTATAATTTAATGCCTAAATATTATTAAATTTAATGTACAATAATTTTAATTATTTGATATAATTAATTCAATTATTTTTCAATGAAAGGAAAGAAGTATTCATACTTATATACCAACATGAAATTAAACAAGTTAATTATTTCAATTTTATAATCGTAATTTCGAAAAAAATTGAAGTAGATTAAAACTTTAAAAGTAAATGAATAAAAAAAAAAGATTTTTGTTTTCAATCAAAATTCAAAATATCCAGCCGTCGAACCAAAATGAGAAGTATTTGATATTCATTAAAGTCGACCTAAAAAAATCATGGTCAGATCTAAAAATGGGAAGCGGGGCCCACAGTCGGCAGTGCTGGACAGAAATGACTGGCCGTAAATCGAACGCTCGACATCAACGGTCTGGATTCAACGTACAATCGACCTAGCTAGATCCCCTTTCACTATTCTCTCTCTCATCACACACGCACTCGAACTGGTAGGTATACCGTATACTCTCAGTCTCCCTGTCGTGAAAAATAAAGATGAACAACGGCGGCGGAGATTCGAACCAGCAGATGCAGCAGCAACAATGGGCGGCGATGCAGCAGTACCAGCAGCACTGGATGTCTATGCAGCCGTATCCGGCGGCGATCGTGATGCAGCAGCAGCAGCAACAACAGATGATGTACAACCAGCATTACGCGCCGTACTACCACCAGTATCAGCAGCAGCAACCGAGGCAGATTATTCAGAACTCGGGCGAAGATAACAGGACGATCTGGATCGGAGATCTGTTGCCGTGGATGGACGAAGCTTATCTTCAGTCCTGCTTCAATCAAGCTGGAGAGGTACTTAATTCTCTTCTATTTATATTCACATTTTTGAGGAAATCAGATTCGAGAATTTAGATTGGTCATTTTTTGGGGGAAATCAGATCTTCAACCTAAATTAATTTCAGGATTATATACAGGGTATTGCACTATCTGTTTGTCTTTGAAATTTGGTCCATAAGTTTTGAATCTGTGGAGCATAACTCTTAAGATTACGTTCAGGTTGTATCTATCAAGATTATACGCAATAGGCACACGGGACAATCGGAGAGATACGGATTTATCGAGTTCAGTTCTCATTCATCAGCAGAGAATACTCAGCAAGCCTACAATGGCGCCATGATGCCTAATGCCGAACAGCCCTTCCGCTTGAACTGGGCATCTTTTAGCGCGGGTGATAGGCGTCCTGACCAGACTGGTCAAGATTCGTCGATATTTGTCGGTGACTTATCTACGGATGTTACTGATGCTTTGTTGCATGATACCTTTTCCAGTAGGTATCCATCTGTGAGAGGCGCGAAAGTGGTGATCGATTCGGGTACGGGTCGGTCAAAGGGTTATGGCTTTGTTAGGTTCGGTGATGAGAACGAGAGGTCGAGAGCTTTGACTGAAATGAATGGCGAGCTTTGTTCGAGTAGGCCTATGAGGATTAGCGTGGCCACGCCCAAGAAACCTTCACCACAGCAACAATATCCTCAAGGTACTGTAAAAGTTTTTCTTTTTATTAAAATACTGTTCCCTTCATGACATGTTTTTTTGACATGAATGTGTTGTTTTGCTACTCGTTTTGATGTATCGTACCGAATATTTTTTATGAATTGTCTAAAAACGTCTTTTTTAACGTGTGACTTTGTGCGGTTGTGTTTTATAGTAATTTATAAATATATGCGCGTCTGCTTCATAGCATGTAGGCCCTAGTGTTTTTCTTTCAATACTTTAAAATGAATACTCTGATTATTTTCTGCATGTATGTGCATGTGGAAGAGACTGTTTCAAAGTTGATGAGACGGAAAGTGCAAATATGCTTTTTATCCCCGAATTGCCATTTCGATAATCTACTTCCAAAATTTCCCAAATTTCTTCTTGTCAGCATTCAATTTTCTTCTGATTAGAATCAATAAGATTTCTCTTTATTCAACCATTCTGACTTAATTATTTAGCTGTGACCTTGTCCCATGGGTATGGATCAAATGGTGCTGTGCTCCTAGGTCAGTCAGAAAACGACTCATCTAACACGACAGTGAGTCATGCTCCCGTTTGCTTGTGAATTAATTATCAGAATTTCGTACCATGGCTCAATACTAATCCGTTCATCCAATTTTTTGTTAGATATTCGTTGGGGGACTTGACTCTGATATCACTGATGAACAGCTCAGAGAGTCCTTTGTCTCATGTGGTGAGGTTGTTTCTGTAAAGATACCACCTGGAAAGGGATGTGGTTTCGTACAATTTGTAAACAGGTTAGTTCTGAGGTTTTGTTTGCATGTATGTTTTGTTCTTGCATTGCTCTAAGGTTCTGAAAAAATTACAAATTCCTCAATTAAGATTTGAATGGGAAAATGAAAGATGGAAGCAAATCCTTTTCTAATTTTTAAAATTATATGAATTTTGCTGGTACATAACTAAGAATTTCCGAAATACTTAGTATGAGTATGAGGCGAAAACAATTTTTTTATAGCACGACTTTTGTTTATCAATGATGTTGTTTTTCAACTTTTCCATATCAACAGAAGCAGCGCAGAGGATGCGATTCAGAGATTAAATGGGACAGTTATTGGCAAGCAGACAGTTCGCCTTTCTTGGGGTCGAAGCACTGGGAATAAACAGGTACACACCGTGACACACTTTCCTTTTTTTTTACTAACAAATTATTAATGACAAATATTATCATCCTCGATAGTTAGCAAATTACAAAAATATTAAATATCCACGTATTCTACAGCTTTCTTAGATAATACTGATGTAGCGGGAGCGTATAGAACGATATTAATACTCGTGTATAATGCCGGGAATTAATAAATCAAAGTTTCGTTGAATCCTAAGAATAGCCAAAATTGATAAAACTTTAAGAACACCTTGATATATACTACATATAGTACTAATTTATTCAAGAACGATAAAAGACTTTTATTTCATAACAAAAACAAGTGTTCGAATCAACCCAATGACAATAACAACATATAAATAACCCTAAACCCTAAAGTGCATGAGCTTTATTTAATTGCAAATTAAACGAAAATAATTAAAAGACTTCCGTATCCTCATCAGGACCCCTATGCATTATAACTATCTCTCCGCACGGTAATTTATACTTTGTTCCTAGGAGCACGATTCTAATTATACACCTATGAGTATATCTTCATTTATTTTTGGATAAATATTCATTAGGTATGCTAATATATTCATTGTTATGCTAATTTAATGTTTATAATAATTATGTTTTTAAATGAAGATTTCTTATTATTAAAAGATGATTTTTATATTTTAAAGGGTGAGAGCACTATTTACATCGTACTCTCAGGAGCATGATGTAGGTATTGTCTCCGCACTATTAAATTTGATATTTCTGTTTTGAATCACAGTGGAATGGATCTCACTATGGAAGACAAAATCATAATATTTATGGAGGATCTGGTGCTGGTACAGCCTATGGTGTATCATCAAATGCTGACGTGAGCAACGAGCAGCCAGTAAGCTGATCTCCCAAGTCACCCATATAAGCGATTTTTCCAGATGAACTTGAGACAGAGAGTCTGTGTGACATGATGAATGCGATGTAGCTGGACGAAACACCTAACGAAAACAACTTTGAGTATGAAGAAGAGAGCTAGCTAGAACAGTTCTAGTCCTGCTAATTTATAGATTTTCTTTTTAGGTTTCCACAACATTTAATTTCTCAAGATTGGGTGGTAATAAATAGTTAAGTCATCTCAAACGTCTGTGTTCTGTTATATTTATATACGATGGAAATCGAATCCTTACACTTGCACGTACTTTCTATATCTGCATTTAAGTTCAACTCGTTCGGCGCCCAGTCCAATAGAGAATATTTGAACTTGGTAGGCGAAAATTATTATGATAGTTTGTTTCCCTGCTCTATTTATGTTAAGGAATGTGTATTACTACTACAAAACTACCCTTAACGTTTTGTAGTTAAAGTGCGCAGTCTCTTTCAGATTGATCACTTGCCTCCTTGGCAGAAAGACTTCGAGAAGCAAGTGCTCTCTTGAGCTCGATCAGGCGACCTTGCCAACTCGAAGATTTCCATGCCATAATACACTAAAATGTTTGTACACATGTAGTAGTGAGATACAAAAAACAACACACTTTCTTGAGTGATTTGATCAAACAATGAGTATAATACCCCACAAACACAAATTAATTCAGGTTCTTAAAATGAACTTGCCACCTATTTTCACAACCCCTAAAAACACTCAAAGCTGAAAAAGAGAGCTAATTTATATTGTTAAAAGCTTGAATCACCACCAACCAAATGTCACTTGGGAACAAACGTAGCTTGCACACCCCGCTACCAGTGACCACAATTCTAATTAATTACACATATGTAATATTACATTGTCTCACCGAGAATGTCTAATTTCTTTTGAAAACGGAGATTAAATAATAATGTAATTTATGTGTAAAGTGAAATGTGGGTTATGGAGATGCTACTCCTTGAGCAATACACTTGTGGTATATTAACCGTAAATTCATACACCATACATGTCGAATGTATGTATTTGTATGTGTATTTAATATAATAATATTAAATTTATACACCGTACATGTCGAATGTATGTATTTGTATGTGTATTTAATATAATAATATTAAATTTATGTTGATTATGTATTCAACCCGGTTTAGCACAGATAAAACCTGAAAGGTGTGGTTGTGGATTTTTAAATAATTACTATCAAATGCTCAAAAATGTAAATTATGACGTTTTCAGCGAGACAAAGAGATTATCATTAGACTATAGTGTTTTGAGTTGAATAATCATTATTGATGTGTTTTAAGTCGAATAATCGTAAATGTACAAACCGAAAATTATTTCTTAAAATGAACACAAAGAGGGCCAGCATTCGTAATTTTGCTGGAACATCTTGTGATTAAACCTTATAAAATACAATGTTTGAGTCCTCTTATAAATAAAACCCACACATATAGAAAACCAACTTCATGCAACTAGAGTGTTACCAACAAACATGAGGAGGGTTACAGTGTTTCTTTGTCTCACTCTCTCGTCCCTAATGTCCCCAGCAGTACGCAGTCACGAAGGTAGCCGTCTCCGAGAATTCATCAAGTCTCATCAAACACTGAAAGAGCATTCCGTTTCCGAGGATGAATATGTCACAGCCACCACACATTTTCCACAACAAGGTCAAGAAGGAATGAAGAAAGCGGACAAGATCACAAATCTGCCTGGCCAACCACGTGGTGTCGACTTTGACCAGTATTCTGGATACGTGACCGTTGACCATAAGGCCGGCCGAGCATTGTTTTACTATTTTACCGAGGCCAAAGACCCTTCTAAAAAGCCTCTAGTCTTATGGCTTAACGGAGGTAGGTAACATATATATACTCTCTTCATCTCATGATAGTATAATGAAATAAATATTTCTAACTTTTTTATTTTTAAAATACTATTTTACCCCTACTTTATCCACTACTTTTTAAACTGCACTCACAACTACTTTTATTTTCAACTTAAAAATACATTTTTACCTTTTATTTTTTTGTCAAAAAGTCAAAAATTAGCATTTTGAGTGATGACTCTAGGGCCCGGCTGCTCCTCATTCGGAAACGGAGCAATGACAGAACTCGGACCCTTTCGCGTCAACCCCGATGGGAAAACGCTGTGGCGCAATAAACACGCATGGAACAACAGTGAGAATATTATTATTTACTAAAAATTAAATAACGAATCAAATCTTTCGCATAATTCTAAAAAAGGACTTTCGTTTCGAGTGCAGTTGCAAATGTGATATTCCTGGAATCCCCAGCTGGGGTGGGGTTTTCGTACTCCAACACGTCGTCTGATTACAGAACCGGAGACAAGAGGACGGCGGCCGATTCTTACACATTTCTGGTTAACTGGTTCGAAAGATTTCCAGAGTACAAAAGCAGAGATTTTTACATAGCCGGAGAGAGTTATGCCGGCCACTACGTGCCTCAGCTCGCCGACTTAATCCTCAAAAACAACAAAATCGCCAAACACGCCCTCATCAACTTGAAAGGAATTACTGTGAGTGAACTAAACACACAACTGTTTATCCTCCAGGTTTGCCAAAATTACAGAAAAACCCCAAATGATTATGAACTTCACAACAACCACACTGTAAAACTTTTATAAATATCATAAATAACTCCAAACTTCCGTCTTTGTGTATATTTTGAAAAGTTGAGGGGCCAAAATGTAAACGGAACCGAACCTCAAGGGTGATTTATGTAATTTGCAAAGATTGATGGGCTTGTTTGTTTTTGTAACATCTGAACTAATATACACAGATGGGTAATGCGTATACGGACAACATAGATCAGACGAAAGGAATGTACGAACATTACTGGGCGGGTGCTCTCATATCGGACGAGATCCACGACGGGATTGTCAAGAATTGCGATTTCTCATCACCATCGGCAAAGTGTATGGATTACACGAGTCAAGCAGACGTAGCAACACGCGACATATATACTTACGATATTTACGCTCCACTCTGCATTGATCCCTCTTCTAATTCTTCCTCGGTATATAGATGTATATACGTCTCTCGTTTTCATTTCTTCTTATTGTCGATCATCATTCAATGTCATGTTTTTGCACGGTTACAGAAATGCGGATTCGATCCGTGCTCGGAATATTATGTCGACACATACTTGAACACCCCGAACGTACAAAAGGCACTGCATGTCAACGTCCCGGGAATTTCCGGACCTTGGTCCGGTTGCAGGTTATAATAACAATAATACCCGAGTCAAGAGAGTGTCGGAAAAAAATGGAACTGATTTAAATCATTTACGCATGCAGTGATATCTTGGAATGGCAGGACAGTCCTCGTACGGTACTACCTCTCATCAAGAACTTGATGACGACCGGAATTCGTGTTTGGATCTACAGGTAATTAATTAAGAAATGTTCATGTCAAAGAATATCCCTTTTTTCTTCGACTACGTTTGGAAATAAAATGAAATCATATATATAAAACAGCGGAGACACGGATGGCATAGTGCCGGTTACAACGACTAAGATTTCTATGCCCAAGCTCGGCTCGCCCGTAAAAACTCCATGGTACCCCTGGTACTACCAAGGCGAGGTAGGAGAAAAAAAAAGTTGATGCAAATTAATTTATTTTGTGCACAAAAACACAATATTGTTATAACGGCAATTCCTCTGCTTTGAAAGGTTGGAGGGTACGTAGTCGGATATCAAAATGTGACATTCGTTACTATAAGAGGAGCGGGGCATTTTGTTCCAAGTTACAAGCCGGAGCAAGCACTTGCCTTCTTCTCGTCTTTCATAGACGGAACGTTACCGCCGGGAGGCCGTAAAGATGATCAAGAAATCATATAATTAAGAATGTTCAGAATTTCCTTTTCTTCTGCATACCTATGGAAATTGTTAAATAATAAATTAATACTATCTCTGTCACAGAAAACGAGTCCAATTCTTTTACAAAATACAAATGAGAGAGTTCTGTTTCTCTGGAACGGAAGTAGTAATAATCATAATAATATGGATGTGCTCACAATTTTTGTTTCTATAGAAGAAATTCATAAGCATTTAGTTGCTAAGTAAAATATGGAGACAAATTTCAATCTCGATCAAGGACGAAATATTTACTTCTCGGTCATTGTTGATCGTGTCTCTAGTTTTATACCATATGAGACATCTCGCAAGTGACATGACATCACAACACACTACTTTAACAGAATTTGTAAAAAGGAACAAAAAATCTATATAAAAAACTCTATTGAGATATTCATAATATATATATATATATACAAACTAATTACTAATTACTATAGAGAAACAGATATCTTTCACTTGTATTTTGTGAAGCCTGTTTTTCCGTGACATATATATATATATATATATATATATATATATATATATATATATATATATATATATATATATATATATATATATAGCTAGGCTTGAAAAAAATTGATTGATTGATTACCGAGCACGTTGCCCATATAAAAGGGTGCATTCTTTAGAGCCCAATCGTTGTAATTCGTCCCATAACTCCATTGCTTAATTGTACCGCCAACGACAAACACTTTTGTACACTTTTGTTGGTCGAGACGAGACGGAGAATCATTGGAACTATACCAACAAATGACATGACCACCATTACTTGGTCCTGATGGCACGAACGGAGTCCATTTAGTCTTAGCAATAGGGCAAAGTGAAGTTGTTGCAAGAAGAACAAGGAAGGACACACCTGCAAATCTCAAATCCATTATTAATTGTTTTTAATTGGGTCTCACTGCAAATTCACTAATTTTATTTTGTGTTTTTGATGATGGCAATTAATTAGTTTATTGTACAAGAGAATGAAGATTGAGGAGTTTATATATACTACTAGAGAATAATGTTGTATGGTTAATTAGGTAGCTAGGTAAATCTTATAATATAGTCAATTTATAATAACTAGTACCACTACCCGTGCAATACACGTGATTTATTTGTTTGAAATAATCTAAAATTTTATTTAATCTCCAACTATTTCGGCCAAAAATTTAATAATGAACTAACAAATTGTTTTATTTAATAATCGAACTATCACTTAAATTTTTAAATTCGTATTAATCTCATTATTTATGAAAATTTTATTATTTTCAAAGACTACGCATGTTTAATGTAATTTATAGTATGTAAGCTTCTTGGGGCATAGCATAGTGGTAAGGTCTGTGGTGATGTTGGTGTAATTCCCCGACGCAGAGTTCGAATTTCAGATATGACAAATTTTCATTGAAATATTATAAAGTTAGTCCTTGGATGAGACCTATTGGCTATGACAAATTTTCATTGAAATATTATGAAGTTAGTCCTTGGATGAGACCTATTGGCTCTCTCCCACATGTGTCTGCTACTCGAGCGCATCCCTCGATTTACATCTTACCCGACCGAGGAGTCTCTGATCTGGTGGAAGAGGAGTTTCTCGTCTCATCCTACCCGATCGAGAAGCCTCTGATCTGGTGGAAGAGGAGTTTCTCTTCTCTGCATTGATCTTACATCCTACCCGATCGAGGAGCCTCTGATCTGGTGGAAGAGGAGTTTCTCATCTCATTCTACCCGATCGAGAAGCCTCTGATATGGTGGAAGAGGAGTTTCTCTTTTCTGCATTGATCTGGTGTAAGAGGAGTTTATCTTCTCTGCATTTCTCGAGTGTCAAACCCATCCAACAAATACTTAAAACCGCTGGGGGAAAATCCAAATAAATGGAAAATAAAAATTATAATGCTGGAAAATAAATAGAAATATAAAAAAATTGAATTTATTTGGTGAACACGAAGGAGATGAGATGACATAAATGCAATTATATTAATATAACGTATGTTAACCTGCAAAACAAATTTAACATAATTGAATTAGAGATAAACTAAAAATTAAAAAAAAATCTGGTCGAACATAATTAATAAATCGATTCAATGTTAAAAAAATAAAAAAAGACATACGAAGCCAGATTATTGTAAGAAAAAATAATATACTTAAAAAGTTTGATTAATTTTTTTTAACTCAAATTGATTAAAGAATAGGAAGAGATTGATTTTTATGAGATACGATTAATTAAAATTAAATTAATATTAATGAAATAAAAAAGAATTCTAAGAAAAAATATATATATATATTTAAGATAATAATTAATTATTATTACCAAAAATATATAATTTCAAATTACTATTTAAAATTTATATATAATAATTTAAATATGCTTAATAATATTACTAATTATAATTTATAATTTTTTTATTTATAATTTATAGTGTGAACACAACATTATTATTGCTTTCCTATTGGTCACGTGACATTAGTGGATCCTGAAATTATATATGTATAGATTACAATTTACAACTAATGTTTTAGTATGTGTGAAAATTATATTAACATTTTTTTTATGTGTAAGGAATCAAATCCTTCCAAATCACACTAATGATGAAACATAACATTATTTTTTATTGCATTAATTTAAATTATGTTATGAATATTGTTAATTAGTGAATAACTAGTTTACCATTTCTTGGTGAACAAGACAGAAACCCTACTTTGTATCCTATATAAGGTGTCTCCCCATATGAATGAAACAACAATTCTATTCTCCTCTCATTGTCTCTCTATATCTAATATATTATTCTCTCTCAATTTCCTTGAGTTTATAACACGTTATCAGCACGAAAGCTCAACCGCGTTCTTTATCGAAGTTCTACTCATCCAAGATCTGAACTCCAAGGCAAACATTTATATGTTTGTTTATATTCATTAATAATTATAAATATATAGCTCAACCGCGTTCTTTATCGAAGATCTACTCATCCAAGATCTGAACTCCAATGCAAGAATTTATATGTTTGTTTATATTCATTAATAATTATAAATATATCTATTTCTTCTCCATTCTTCTTAAATTCAACTGTTTCCGAAGAACATTGGACACTACAAAAAAAACTGCGGATCCCTACGGCCATTTCCGTAGGGATCACCTTTCCCTACGGGGATTCCTACGGGAATGGGCCGTAGGGGTTTGCCTCGTAGGGAACAGATTCCCTACGGGGATTTGATAGCCGTAGGGGGACTCCCTACGACATTCCCGTAGGAGAGCCTCTAGGGGGATTCGTTTCCCACTCCCCTTCTCCCCGTAGGGGATCCCTACGGCATCCCCGTAGGTTGGCCCGTAGGAGAATCCCCTACGGTCTAGCCGTAGGAAATACGATTTCAATAAAAAACGTGGTCCATATGCGACTCGGGCCACCAACCCGACCCACAATCCAAGGCCCGACAATATCACAACAACCCAAGGCCCGACTCAAGCCCAGCCCTCAATGGAGGGCTTCGTAATAATTAATCATGTGTATTGCATAGCCCAGAGTTTGAACCTTATGAGCGAAGAGGAGGAAGATAACCGCTGGAGTCTGGACTATCTGAGTTATATGTACAATTTTTAAAAGATAATATATATGTATTCATTAACTTCTATTTATTATGTAGTATAATTTAATAATAAGATAAAATACAATATATATATATATATATATATATATATATATATATATCAAATTATAAATATAAATTATATATTTGAAACATTTATTAAATTTTATTAAAAATTAATAACAATTAAACATTTTATTATAATTATTATTAAAAATGTAGTATTTTTTTAACATTTTCTATTTATTACAAATAATATATTATTTTAATTAATTTAAAATTTTAATAAACTTAAATATATTCAAAAGTATATAATATTTTAATAAATTAAAAAAAAATTAATTGTAATTTTATTATATAGTAAAACAGTGGTTTAAAAAAATATTTATAAAAATTTAACGTTTTTATGATAACATTTAATGATTTATTATTATATAAATTAATGTTAAAAAAAAAAAAAAACATTTTCCCTACGGCAGTTGCCGTAGGGAATACATTTAATACTCTCCTACGGGAAATAGCCGTAGAGGACCCCTACGGGAAAAGTTACCGTAGGGAATTTATTATTCTCCTACGGGATTTGCCCGTAGAGAAAATTCCCTATGGCTAGCCGTAGGGGATCCCGTAGGGAATTCTGGAGGTAAACTATACGCGCGAATGCGCGCACAGTCCCCTACGGGGATCTCCTACGGGGATCCCCTACGGGGGTCACCCCTGCGGCTGGGGGGTAAGGATTGCCGTAGGGGATGTCAGAATATATTTCCCGTAGGGAATGCCGTAGGGATTCCCCTACGGGAAAAAGGCCGTAGGGAATCCCCGTAGGGATTCCTTGGTTTTTTTGTAGTGTGATATTCTTGAAGTAATATCAAATTAATTATGTTTAATAAATCAATTAAAATTTTAATATTCCTGAAGAACATTGTGACATGATATTTACGAAAAATATCAAAATTAAATGTTCTGAAGAACATGATATGACATTCCTAATGAAATATCAAAATTAAATGTCCTAAAGAACATCGTGATATGATATTCCTGTAGAAATATCAATATCAAATTGATTATGATTATGTACTAATAATCTCGAATAATATCTTTGAAAATTGACTGTGAAAGATTCAATAGCTTTGTGTAAAGATTTAAAACAAAGATACGATCACCCGAAGTTGGTCGTATTACCAAAACGTGGTATGATTGACTCTACATTGGATTACGAAATTTTAAATATGTTGAGACATATAATAAAGCTATCATGAAAAACATTATAATTTGATATTCCTGAAGTAATATCAAATCAATTAATCTTAATATATCAATTAAATTGAATGTTCCTGAAGAACATATACTCTGGTTTAAATACTATATTGATCTTTTAAGATCATTCTGATTTGATATTATTCACGAAATAACAAATCAAATTGTCCTTTGGATATTCCTGAATAAATATTACAGAATATCATCAAATTAAAATTGTTCACGTAGTAGCATTTAAGTTTTAAATGTTCCCGAAGAACATAATGATATGATATTTATGAATAAATATCAAAATTAAACTTTATATTTTAAATCGATATTGATATAATACAAAATATTATTGAAAAATATTTTTACTGTTGGCTCCCGAAGAAGCAAAGTTCAAAATATTATATGTTTTTGAATAAAGTTATATCGTGATATTCATAGTGAAACGTCAAATCGATTGTTCTGAAACAATGATTATATGATGCAACCCAAGATCCGGGACGGCGAAGAGAGCATCGAAATGGGAGTCGGGAAAGTGCCGAGAAGGTTCCACGAAGCTTTGAGCTGAAAATGGGCGATTTTTGGACTTTTTGGGCGAAAGTGCACTGCCGTCGGCCGACAGAGAATTTACACTACGAGACCGTCGGGCGACATCTGAATGTCGGGCGACAGCGAAAACCCGTCGGGCGACAGGTCCTGGAAAATCGCGTACGGAGCAGATTCGAATCGCAGGTTGAGCCTGCAGCGACGGAGGCATGTCGGACGACAGCATTTCCTGTCGGACGACAAGTACCAGAAGTGGGCGGCGGAATTTAGGTTTCAGCGTGAATTGTTATGTTATTTCCTTTTTCTTTGATATTTTAATGTTGCCTATATAAAGGCTTTATTAGACTTTGTTCTAGACAACCATTATTGATGAATAAACATATTTTGTGAGTTTTTATTAAAATCTCTCTTGGGTTCGAATTCTACCCGAATATCAAAAAACTTCAACCGACGAATCAACGAAGTCATCATCCTTCGTTCGTGTGTCTTCCTCATCCCCGAGTTGCTGCGTCGATCACGTGTTGGGGTCTAGGGTTTCGTCCTTAGATTATTTCACGAATCAGATTCAGAGGTTTTGGGACTTCCGACGGTATCTCTCTCAATTTCCGTTATTCGTTTCTCTTCTATCCTTCTTCCCCAACGAGGTTCGTATCATTTGGTATCAGAGCCCAGGTTAGGGTTCTTAGTTTTCTGAATACGTAGCCTCGTTCTTTCTTTCGTTTCTTCTTCTTTTCTTTTTTGTTTTTTTTTGTTCTTGCTTGAATAAAAAAAAATTATTTTTTTATTTTTTTATTTTTTTATTTTTCGAAAATTACTGTTCATAAATAGTAATTATTATTTAAAAATAAATAAATTTTGGGCATAATTTTTTCGTTTGTTTCCTAAGGTTTTCGGGCATCGTATAGAGTCATCTTTGCGTTTTCCGTGTTCCTTTGAGATTTCTGATTTTTTCAGCTCTTTCTGTGTACCTTCCTAACGAACGAGGTTGTGGTGTCGTGGTTCGTCTTGTTATACCCGAGAAAACAGTCACCGACACGTGTCAACAATGAGGTAGCCACGTCATCGAACATGCAAGTCAGGAACAACCTGTGGAAGAAGACCTTGAAAGACAACTATCAGAAGTAAAAGAAGAGCTTGTACAGGAACGATTGCACGGTAGAGTCAGACTTATTACACGGGAATATCCGTGGGGGAGGTGTCAGAGTCAACAGGCAGTCAAACGGGACTTGACGGGGAAAGGAGCAAAAGTCATAGTTGAGAGCTAAGTGGGTTTTTAATGCTTGATATTAGTGGAGTTGTGGTCCAATAGGAATCCGATAAGTGGGCATTAGGTGGCATAATCTTGCCATGCATGGGTTAGTATAAATAAGTGGGATGTAAGAGAGGAAAAGGGACATGCAAAACCTTGTATTTTAATATGAATTCTAAGTATGAATATATGAATAAAGAGGTGCCTTGAGCATCCATGTTCTACTTATGATTTCTGCTATAACTTTCCTCTTGCTAGCTTACCTATAACAAATTTACCATTTTGTGTTGTTGCCAAAACCCTCTGTTACCAGCGAATCCTACCATCAAAAGCAAAAACAACCCACAACAGTTGGCGCTAGAAGGATTGAGCATCAGGTAATTAAGTTGCAGAAAAGATCGATTTAAATTCAAAAATGGTTAACGAAAACGAAGGTACTACGATATCTGGTGAATCAGGTACGAGTGGCCGGTGGCGGGATGTTATGGGTAAGGCCGTGATGGTGGAACCCGAGGTTCCATCTCTGCCTAAGAACCCAGAACCTGAAAATAAGGAGCCGCCGCCGCCGCCTACCCAGATAAGCTCTGATGAGCAGAATAGCAAACATGCAGGGGCCGATGAGCCTACTGACAGTCAGGCAGATCAACGACAACGTCGACTTCGGTCACGACGTCGGAATCGCCGTCTGCATCCTTATGATCTCGGAGGGCCTTCGACGCCTAAGGGCCCGCCTCCGATTAGATTCGGAAGTCTCGATACTCCACAAAAAATAGATGAAGCAGTTGCAGAACTTATGAGGATGAAATACGTCATGACAACTCCTGTGATCCCGGTGAAGGGCACGCATGCAGCCACCGGGGCAAATTTGAATGTTTCTCCCGAGCAATCTGGCCGTGTTCCCAGAAAGAATCGCAGAATGCGCCGGGCAATAGATCTGAACAAAAGAGCCGAATCTATGGCCACATCTACTGAGCCTCGTCGGCAGGTTAGTAAAAGTGACATGCATGGCTACCATGCAAATTTTCCACCAGGTGGGGCCATTGGAGCCCCCGGTACTAATCCTGAACTGACCGATTTGAGGCAGAAGTACTCTGAACTGGAAAAGCGATTGAATGAACATCAAATTCTCGCTGCCCCGGCAGGTCGTCATAACGATCCTTTGGCCCCTGAGGTCGAACAAGCTCCCATGCAACTGGATTCAGCCCATGCAAACTACTTTGTATAGCGGCAAAACCGATCTAGAAGCTCACCTGAGCAAATTCAGGACATACATGTCCGGCCGAGGAGCCACTGATGTTACTCGGTGCAAACTGTTTCCCCTTACTCTGGGCGATATTCCCCACCAATGGTACGTTAGCTTACCCACACATTCGATCAAATGTTTTGACGATTTGGTGCAGATGTTTGTGTCGTATTTTGCCTCCAAAGCCTCCTATATGGAGTATAGTCAGAAGCTGTTGGGGGTCAAACAGGGGAATACGGAAATGGACGAATCTTATGTTGATCGAGTTGAAAAACTACTTTTGGCGGGCGGTGAAGAGATTGGTGATAACCTCAAACTTCACACCGTGTTGGCAGGTTTGAGAAGAAATTCTAAGTTGTTTAAATCTGCAATGTTGAATTATCCCCGATCGTATGAGGATTTTAGGAGGAAAGCTGGGGCCCAAGTGGCGTACCAGCGTCTTATTGCCGGCGGGGAACATCCCCCCCGAGCAAAAGAAAAAACCTCCTTTTTCCTCCGACCGAAGGCCAAATTATATTGGCAAAAAACCAGGCCCAAAGCCAGCTGACCCACGGATGGATGAGATTCGTGAGTTAGAAGAAAAAATAACTACCCAGACTGGTCATACACCAGCAAATATTCTGAATATTATGATCATGCAAAAATCTGATCTGTTGGTGAAACCACCACCAATCTTAACTCCTCCGGACAAGTTGGATCCCAACAAATGGTGTGCCTATCATGAAAAGATAGGTCACAACACCAGCCAGTGCAGACAACTGGTTAAACTGTTGTGGAAACTTTTCCAGGATGGAAAGCTGTGACAATTCTTGCCCAGGCCGGGTGCAGGGGGAAATCCGCAGGGGCCTCCACCCCAGGAAATACCCGCACTGGCACCACCACCACCTCCCGCGCCACAAGGCCCACCACGTGTGGGTCAGATCATGATGATCGGTGGTCTAAAGCCGGTGAATGAGGAAAGCCGCCGCAAGAGGAAACGAGATTTCCAGATGTGGGAAGTGTGGTATGAAATGGCCCCGGCACAGGGGTCATCGATTTTTGATACGGCGGTGATAACTTTAACCCCGGAAGATCGAGCCGAGACAAAATTCCCGAAGGATGTGCCCTTGGTGATAAGGGCAAAAATACTCGGTCTGGATGTGTCTCGCACGCTGGTGGACAATGGCGCGCATCTCAACGTTCTCTACAAGAGGACTCTTGATTTGATGGGAAAACTGGCGCGTTATGTCAACTCGTGCGATATGGTGTTGAAAGGTTTTGGAGATGATGTCGTCATTCCGTACGGTGAGATCATTCTCCCGGTGGAGTTGATGGACGTGAAGAATCCCGAAGTCATGATGGTTAGGAATCTGAAGTTTGTAATAGTTGATAAGGTTAGTGGCTATAATGCTTTGTTAGGCAGGCCCTTTTTGCACCGTCAGAGGTGATCTAGTAATGGCTAAAAGGACTTTGATCTATTTTCGCGATCTTGATAACTCCAAAACCGAAGTAAACGTAAAAATTCCCCAGATTAATTTGGGAGAAACTAAAATAAAACAAATTAATCGTATAAAAGACGTTATCAAAATAAACGATCAAGAATCACAACTAGAAGCTTCTCAGGAAAAACCTACCGGGGAAATTACTGAAATTCCCCCGGACAAAATAAACAATCCCCCCAAAGAAGGAACTGGCATAGACGTAGCTTCTACCAGCCAGAAGCTTCCCCCGTAAAAGCCAGAAATGGATGATTGGGGTTCGAGGGGTGGATATCAATGTAAAAAGGTACCAGTTTTGGAAATGGTCGAAACTCTGGATTCTATAGTCTTAGATCCAGAACAGGCTGAAAAGCAAATACTTGTGGGGACTCACATGGAATCAAATACTCGGAGTGGTATTATAAACTTCCTCAGAGAGAATATCTCTACTTTCTCATGGTCCAGTGCTGATTTAGGAAAGATAGATCCTAAACATGCCTGCCATCGATTGAAAATAGATCCTAGCAAGAAACCAATTGCGCAGAAGCGTAGAAAAATGGGCCCCGAGAAGTGTCAGGCACTCGCCGGGGAAGTAAATAAACTGATAGAAAACAAATTGGTCAGGAAAGCTTCGAGTGATGTCACTTGGCTTTCCAATGCGGTTATGGTGACTAAAACGACGGCAGCATGGCGTTTGTGTATAGATTTTACAGATCTAAACAACGCATGCCCGAAAGACCTTTTTCCCATGCCGCACATCGACCATGTAGTTGACAATTTGACAGGTCACGCGATATTTTCAACACTTGACGCCAAGGCAGGATATCACCAAATCCCCATGCATCCAGATGACGTCGAGCATACGGCGTTCTACTCAGAAAAAGGAATCTATTGCTGGGAAAGGATGCCTTTTGGCCTGAAGAATGCCGGGGCCACCTATAAAAGGTTGGTAAATCTGATGTTTTCTGATTTAATTGGTGTAACCATGGAAGTATACATTGATGATATAATCGTTAAAAGTAAAAATGAATCAGAACACATCAAAGACCTCGAAGAAGTTTTCAAAATTCTGGGGCATTATAATATGAAATTAAACCCCAAGAAATGTAACTTTGGAATCAAAAAAGGGATGATCCTGGGGCATGTGGTTAGCGAGAAAGGCATTGAGCCAAATCCTACCAATGTCCAAGCAATTCTGGACATGCAAGAGCCCCGGGACATTAAAGGCGTACAACGACTCACGGGTCGTTTAGCCGCCCTGAACAGGTACATTTCTTACCTGGGAGATAAAACTCGACCGTTCTATGCTTCCATCAAAGGACAGGAATTTCACTGGAAAAAGGAGGCCCAACAAGCTTTTGTACGGATAAAGGAATATTTGTCCAGTCCTAAAGTAGTTGTGGCCCCTAAACCAGAAGAAAAGTTGTATTTGTACCCGGCCGCATCGGAACATGCCATTAGTGCAGTCCTGACAAGGGGAGAGGGAATAGTACATTTTCCGATCTACTTCGTAAGCCAAGTACTACACGAGGCAGAAATTAAATATACTCCACTGGAGAAATTAACATATGCTTTAATAGTGTCAATCAGAAAACTCCGGGCGTACTTATTTGAGCACCCCGTCGAGGTCTTGACTACTATGCCTTTAAGGCAAGCATTGCACCGGTCGGATATCACCGGGAGACTCCTACGCTGGGCGTTAGAAATTAGTCAGTATGACATAACTTTCGCCCCGAGGACAGCAATCAAAGCACAAGCCCTGGCAGATTTTATTGTGGAATTAACTTACCCTGAGAAATTCCAGAGTCAACCACGCGCCTGGCAGCTGTTCGTAGATGGATCATCTACCACCGCGTGCTCGGGGGCAGGTTGTTGGAGTTGTGTACTTAATGTCTAGATTTAAGTATCGGTAAACTCCCGGTCATAGCATTTAACCTATTTAATTAATAAACAATTATTTGCAATTAATTATTATTAATTAATTATGCAAAAATATAGTCCTAGATTTTATACGTTGTAGTTAGTATGGTGTGCATTGGCGCACAGAAGATCATACTATCGGTTACTCGTATTTAATCGAACAGTTGCTCACGACCTAGATGGACACGGACCAATCCATCGGTATAGTCGTTGTGTGAGAGAGAAAATAATTTATCTTAATTATTTTATCACACTTGTACACTTGGTGTATTGGGCGGATCAGCTTGAGATTTATTGATTAGGATTGCCTTGGATAATCAATTTAAATCTCAGAGTATTTTATTCTTAATCCCCGATATTATTGCGGGTGTGTATATTTAATATTAGAGACTTTGATTTTCCAAAGGAATTAACCGATTTAATTATTGGGTTAATTACCGGTAAAATTGGGTCGCTATATTTTATATATGACATGCCGTGAATACTTGACGGGAAAGTGTATCCCGGAAGGGTTGATAATATCCCCGAGAAGAGTTCATAAGGAATTATTGTGTAAACCTCATGAGTGGATTCGTTCCGCACAATAATAAAGGTTGAACGGTACTAGTCTCGGATATAAGATATGAATATTATTTATTGAGCAATAAATAAATTTATTCATGGATATTTAAATCTTAAATACACGGAATAAATAATACTAATCGGAGAAATATTATTTGATATAATATGGATTAATATTGGGAGTGCAATTTTATTTATATAGTGGAAAATAAATAAAATTTAATATTGATAAGGATTAATGGATTTGGGTTGGACCCAATTTAATCTTCAATATTTAGAAGCCCAATATTTAGTCTCCTTATGATCCCCTACGTAGCCTATATAAGCACTACATGGTCTTCACTTTTCATAACCTAAGTTACGCCAATCATAAAGTTTTGAAGAGTGAAGGAGATCCATAGGAATCCGATAGATCGTCGCCCACACGACGTTCGGACGAAGTGCGAGGAATACGTAGGAAGATCGCAAGGTCGTCAATCGATTTCGTTTCTCCGTACAACGAATCGAGGTAATAATCGAGAACCCCCTCTATGATTATTTGTGTTGATTAATTGTGATATATACATGAACGCACGATCCGGGAAAACGACGAACCTCGGGGACGGGGATTCGAGATCCCCGGCGAGGATCGAACGCGGCGGTCGAACCCTAGGGTTCGGACCGCCGGAACGCGCGACGAGAGGGGGCACACGATCGAACCTAGGGTTCGATCGTCGGGGAACCGCCGTGGGCTGGTGCCACGGCGGGAGGATCCGCCGGCCACCCTCGTCGGAGGCGCGTGGCGCGGGGAGCCCTCGGCTGGAGCCGAGGGGTGCGATCGATCCTCGGATCGATCGCGGGTAAGCTGCGGGGTCACCCGCAGCGACCCCGTACGTGCTGCGGGTTCGCCCGCAGCGGATGCGTGCGGGGCTCGGCCCTCGCGAGCAGCGAGTCACGCGACTCGCTGCGGGGCTGCTACGAGCAGCCCCGGGGATGCCTCGCGCATCCCCAGCGATCGTCCGTAGACGATCGCGAGCCCCTCGCGGGGGCTCGGCTGGGCGCACGCGGCCTTCGGAATAAGAAATGGAATTCTAATGGTAAAAAGAACAAGTTTGTTCGGAACTACCTATGTTCTATGGATATTTCTGGATACAACGGCACATTCTATGTGGTTGTAGAATACCCTAGAAGAACAAGTAATTGTATGTTCAATAGTACTACGAACCAGAGGGGTGTACTCGCCCGGTTCTTAGAGGAAGACTATTAGATGAACTACAATGCCCTAACTGACAAAGTACTTTAAAATGAGGAAAGGAAAAGACTGAGAACCAGCCTAACCGAGTAGTAGTACACCACTAACTGCACCTAATGTTATTACTGTTATACACCGGAACGCCATTGCAGTGGGAGGTTGTTAAGCAACCAGAGATGTTCATAAGACTGGAGGAGTTTTGAACTCTGGATCCAGTATACATGAAATCGATCCCTAGGTCTGCATAGGAATTTGCGAGAAAGGTGTGTTAGAGACGTAATGGAAACAAAGGTGGTGTTTCTCGGAATTTTGTGTAGATAACACTTCATCATTGGCAACAATGTAAAAGTGTTGTCAGACATAAAATAGAGATTGTCTAAATAAATCGAGATATAAGATTAAGATGAAGTTGGATCATGTTCTTAGAAATCTTTCGATCTCTAGACAAGAACATTTGTACTTCTCTTAAGATATCTTATACGATTATGGTTTGTTTTAAACATGCACAATTCTGAGAAAGGTTATTGCCTTTCGGGAACAGAATGCATCTATCTAAGGTATATGTCTTGAACACATGAAGGAGATAGATATAGACAAAGCAGTTACCTACACTTCAAGTGTAGAGAGCTTTGTAGATGCAATGTTGAAAAACAAGAACCTGATATCAACTATGCGGTTAGCGTAGTGGGAGGATATCAAAGTAATCTGGATAAGAAATATTCGAATGCTGTAAAAGTGCTTGGAAGTACTGGATTACTAGCAATACGAAATCTTCTTAGATTACAGTTTCTCAGATCCAAAATCAGAGAAAGACCAGTGTAAGTCGATATCAGGCTATGTGTTCACTTTTAGAAGAGGTGAAACCTAAGAATGAAAGAGTGATAAGCGTGCGCCCAGCCGAGCCCCCGCGAGGGGCTCGCGATCGTCTACGGACGATCGCTGGGGATGCGCGAGGCATCCCCGGGGCTGCTCGTAGCAGCCCCGCAGCGAGTCGCGTGACTCGCTGCTCGCGAGGGCCGAGCCCCGCACGCATCCGCTGCGGGCGAACCCGCAGCACGTACGGGGTCGCTGCGGGTGACCCCGCAGCTTACCCGCGATCGATCCGAGGATCGATCGCACCCCTCGGCTCCAGCCGAGGGCTCCCCGCGCCACGCGCCTCCGACGAGGGTGGCCGGCGGATCCTCCCGCCGTGGCACCAGCCCACGGCGGATCCCCGACGATCGAACCCTAGGTTCGATCGTGTGCCCCCTCTCGTCGCGCGTTCCGGCGGTCCGAACCCTAGGGTTCGACCGCCGCGTTCGATCCTCGCCGGGGATCTCGAATCCCCGTCCCCGAGGTTCGTCGTTTTCCCGGATCGTGCGTTCATGTATATATCACAATTAATCAACACAAATAATCATAGAGGGGGTTCTCGATTATTACCTCGATTCGTTGTACGGAGAAACGAAATCGATTGACGACCTTGCGATCTTCCTACGTATTCCTCGCACTTCGTCCGAACGTCGTGTGGGCGACGATCTATCGGATTCCTATGGATCTCTTTTACTCTTCAAAACTTTATGATTGGCGTAACTTAGGTTATGAAAAGTGAAGACCATGTAGTGCTTATATAGGCTACGTAGGAGATCATAAGGAGACTAAATATTGGGCTTCTAAATATTGAAGATTAAATTGGGTCCAACCCAAATCCATTAATCCTTATCAATATTAAATTTTATTTATTTTCCACTATATAAATAAAATTGCACTCCCAATATTAATCCATATTATATCAAATAATATTTCTCCGATTAGTATTATTTATTCCGTGTATTTAAGATTTAAATATCCATGAATAAATTTATTTATTGCTCAATAAATAATATTCATATCTTATATCCGAGACTAGTACCGTTCAACCTTTATTATTGTGCGGAACGAATCCACTCATGAGGTTTACACAATAATTCCTTATGAACTCATCTCGGGGATATTATCAACCCTTCCGGGATACACTTTCCCGTCAAGAATTCACGGCATGTCATATATAAAATATAGCGACCCAATTTTACCGGTAATTAACCCAATAATTAAATCGGTTAATTCCTTTGGAAAATCAAAGTCTCTAATATTAAATATACACACCCGCAATAATATCGGGGATTAAGAATAAAATACTCTGAGATTTAAATTGATTATCCAAGGCAATCCTAATCAATAAATCTCAAGCTGATCCGCCCAATACACCAAGTGTACAAGTGTGATAAAATAATTAAGATAAATTATTTTCTCTCTCACACAACGACTATACCGATGGATTGGTCCGTGTCCATCTAGGTCGTGAGCAACTGTTCGATTAAATACGAGTAACCGATAGTATGATCTTCTGTGCGCCCATGCACACCATACTAACTACAACGTATAAAATCTAGGACTATATTTTTGCATAATTAATTAATAATAATTAATTGCAAATAATTGTTTATTAATTAAATAGGTTAAATGCTATGACCGGGAGTTTACCGATACTTAAATCTAGACATTAAGTACACAACTCCAACACAGGTGTGGTATTACTCAGTTTGAATTTCCTACGTCCAACAATGAAGCAGAGTACGAAGCTCTCATTTCAGGGTTGGAACTGGCCATTGCCGTTGGGGCAAGAAAGCTTCATGTGTTCATGGACTCACAGTTAGTAGTGAACCATGTAAGTGGGGATTATGAAGCCAGAGGTGAACAAATGGTAAAATACCTGAAACTGGTATGGGAACTTGCGAAAAAATCCCAGAAGTTCTAATCGAACAAATCCCACGGGAATACAATTCACAAGCTGACGCCCTATCAAAATTAGCATCGGCTGAGGGTTCAGCAGACTTCTCAAATATTGTTTTGACAAAATTAATAATCCCATCAGTGGAACAGAGAGAAGTACAAATACAAATACTTGCCGGGGCCGGGGAAGACTGGCGAATTCCCATTCAACGGTACATAGATACCGGGGAAGTACCAGCAGATAAAACCGAAGTAAGACAACTCCGTACCCGAGTGGCAAAGTATACTTTGATAAATTCACAACTGTACAGAAGAAGTTATTCCCTTCCACTACTGAAGTGTGTGTCGAAGGAAGAAGGATTCAAAATTCTGGAAGAAATACATGATGGTGTGTGTGGAAACCACGCGGGGGGAAGATCCCTGACACACAAAACCATGGGACAAGGATTTTATTGGCCAACCCTGAGAAAGGATGCCGTCGGATATGCACGTAAATGTGTCAAATTCCAAACGAATGGGCCTAATATCCGTGTGTCCCCGGAGACCCTGAAATCCATTTACAGCCCGTGGCCATTTGCTCGGTGGGGTATCGACTTGATCGGACCACTAGCAACTGCCCGAGGCGGGGTGAAATTTGCGATTGTAGCAGTCGACTATTTTACTAAATGGGTTGAAGCGGAACCGTTGAATAAGATTGATCAACCCCAGGTCATCAAGTTCATATGGAAGAATATAATATGTCGTTTTGGCCTACCTGAGTCAATCATTTCCGACAACGGAAAATAATTCGATGGAGCGGAGGTAGAGGAATTCTGTGAAAGATGGAAGATTAGAAGGTTATTCTCTACTCCCTACCACCCCCATACGAATGGTCAAGTTGAAGCGGTTAATAAAATACTAAAACACACCATCAAATCAAAACTAGAAAGCCGCAAAGGAAAATGGGCGGATGAACTCCCAGAGGTACTGTGGTCATATCGTACCACAGCTAGAAACGCCACTGGTGAGACCCCATATTCTTTGGCTTTTGGAACGGAAGCGGTGATTCCAGCGGAAATAACGGTGTTATCACATCGTACCGCTCTGGAAATTTCCCCGGAGAACGAAGCAACCATTCGTAAAGAATTGGATCTCCTTGAAGAAAGGAGGTTAGCTCTGATTCTCTGAATGCCATGAATAAGCAAAGAATTGCAAAACTATTCAACTCGAAAGTAAAAGCACGAGAATTCCAAGGAGACTTAGTGATGAAGAAAATCTTAGGGACGCACCAGGAATCACTGGGGCCGAACTGGGAGGGACCGTTTAGAGTGAGCCACTGCCTCCAGAATGGAGCGTACGAGTTGGAGCTACTCGACGGTACCAAGGATCAATATCGGTGGAATGCGTTGCACCTAAAGAAGTTCTACCATTAAGAAGCTCGTTGGATAACAAGTTATTTTTGACTTCGTATAAAAATGATATTTTTGTAAACCTTTTCCAACTACTTTTTGTAAAACTTTTGGTACTTGTTAAAGTATATCTATGCAGTTTTCGATAAAAGTATTTTTCTATCTCATAAAATATATATTGGTTTTTACATTTTTGTTTGTATAACAGAAATATATTACCCCGGGAAATCATATGAATTCTCCGGTGCAATAAAAATATTGAGTATTCGTAAATAGAATACTAAGGTTCGGCAGATACCCATAAGATCTATAGATCAGGGGCCGAACATTTCTTTCAGGGCAAAGATTCAAATAGAGTAAGAGAAACTCAAGAATCGCCCTAAAGAAAATACTGGTCCGGGAAAATCCTAAAAGGTAAAGTATATAAACTAAAGCCACAGGATCGGTCAGTTCTGTTGAAAGGAGAGATTTAAGAGAAAAAATGTTACTTAGAATCATAAAGGATTCAGAAAAGTAACTGAATCTGAAAATCACTTTCACAGAACAAAGAACTCACAAAGAAACCCAATGAAGTTTGATAAAACTTGGGTGTGAGCCAAAAGTTATCTATTCACAAGAATAATAATTCACCAAACAAGCTAAACTGACTTGTGAAGTGATAGATAATAAAGGTAGAACAAAACCTGAATAAAACGGTGAAAAGGCCATAAGTAAGACCCATAGGATAAACATCCAAAATAACTTACTAAGTTATTACACACCAGCAAAATATTAATACTTGTTCCAGGCAAAAACTGCCTGTAGAATCCAAATGCAGAAATAAGCAAATATTGTTTTTTGGCAATTAAGCCCAAAATGAACAAAAAATAAAGATTAAAATCTCTGAGCTTTTTACACTCAGAGTAGTCATCAATTTTAGCAGACTCCTGAGCTGTTAAACTCAGGAGGTGGAACCAACATCACCTGGGGGAGTCACCAGGGGATCCTTTGGCTTGCTATCTGGCCCAACACCAAGAAGATCCATTTCCTCCCCTTCACCATCACCATCATCATCAGAAGCTTCAACAGGAGTTTTAGCAGGCTCACCAGGCATGGAGGGAAGACTGTATGTGGGCCACCATTTCATGTCTATGCCGTGGACAACTTCCAGATCCATAAAGGGCTGTGGAACTCTGGAATCCAGAGTACACCCTTTCATGTGAGCTTTGAGGAGTTGTAAACCATAGTCCCTGGCCCCATCATTCTTCTCCTTTGCTGCAGACCTGATGAGATCAGCATAAGCAGTTACATAGAGCAGGTCAGCCAATACTCGGGCGTTGTGAGCAGGAGAATCTAACAGGGCTTCAAGCTCTGAGACCCTCTCCATGGACTGTCCAAAGTCATCTTTGGCCTGTTTCCACTCCCTGGTCACTTTGGCCACCTCTTCTTTGAGCTCTTTCTTTTCCCTGGCAAAGCTGTCCTGAGCATCCTCAATTTCATCTTCTTTTTCCTTGACGGTTTTCAAGGCCTCCTGCATCTCAGACTTCAGCTTTCCCACCTCTGCCCGTGCAATATCTGCAGCTTTCTTCCACCTATCTCTGTCCCCTGCTGTGGCAGTATATGCAGCTTTAAGCTCCTGTACTTGTGACTCTTGTTTGCTGCTGGTAGTTTTGAGCTTGGTCACTTCAGTTCTGATCTTTTCAGCCATGGTGTGGGCACCAGAGATGGAAACTGCACTTTGACTGGCCAATTTTAGGGCCATGGAAAAGGCATGTTCCTCATGGTCCATCATGTCATTGAGCTCTGAAGTCCAGCACCTATCAACAGCATCAATTGAGTCACCTACTGGATTGCCCAAGGTAGTGACAGGGTCAATGGGGCCTTTTCCAGAGAAGAAGGGAAGCAGGACTGAGGGGAGATTTTCCTGGGAAAACCTACCAAGAAATAAAACAGAAGAGTAAATTGAGTGAACTGTGAAATATGAAAAAAGTGTAAATAAATAAAAACTTACTTGTTGTAGAGTATCTTTTCAACTCCAAAAATAGACTGATTCTTATCAGCACGAGGGGGAGAGTCCGTCACCTCTATAATACCCTCACCAATCTTTTTCCTTTTCTTGTCGCCTTCGAGCTTGACTTGCAGAAGAGTTGATGACCCAGAAGGGGGTAAGCCTTGACTTGGAGTAACATCAGTCATCACCACGTCTGATGGCTGAGAGGTTTCCTTGTACGAATCTACCACATCCATAATCCCTGAAGGATCTGTCTCACCGCCCTGAGCCGAAACCGTGCGGGATCTGGTACGGGAAGCCGGAGCACCAGATGTGCCGCCCCGAGTTTTTGCAGATCCCCGTCCACCAACACTGGTGGAACTGGTTTTGGCCTTGCGAGCCTTAGCTGCCAGGGTCGGGTTCGAGAGTCCCAGGCGATCAAACAACTTATTATCTGCCATCTCGGTAGGTTTCAATTCAAATACTGTAGAGAAAAACTCTGCACGGGAAAAGTAAAACAATTACACCCGACAGAAAATATTACAATTTCCCTGGGAAATATGCTCCCAGGAAATAAAAGAAACTTATGAAAAATAAAGGAAAAAATTACCAAAGCAAGGTTGATCCTCAACGAACGGAGGGCAAAACAAGCCTTCTGCATCACGAATACTGTCGTCGTTTAAATATTCTGAATCTCTTTCTTCGGCCGGGATACACTGTGCCAAAAGATTCGCAGTCTCCAAATCCCACGGGAAGGATCAGGTCGCCCGTTTGAGCCGCGCACCTACAAAATACCAACGAGTTTAGATCAGTTTAAACTGTAAAATATTAAAGTTTTAAATACTTACTTTCTTCCTTAACACCATAATTCAAGGGGATTTCAATCTCCCCTTCCCGGGTTTGAGTTCTCCATCTCCCCGAAACAAAAAACCATCTATCCCAACAAGTTGGATCCTTTTCTTCGGGCTCCCGAATTTTCAACATGTACTTCCTGTGGCGGACGGTGTAGTCTCCCAGAGAATTCTTGTTGAAGTTGACTGGACTGAAGAAAAGATGGAATTCATCCCCAGTAATGGGTCGAGAGAATCCCACTTGCCCCAATACAGTCAAAACTCCATAGATCTGTGCCCACCCATTCGGATGGATCTGATGAGGAGCCACACCCCACCGGTTCAACAGGCCTGAAACTGAAGGATGCAGGGGAAACCGCAACCCTTGATCCATAGCGTCGACGCCGATGGCCACCATGCCCGGAGGCGGACAACAGGCGGATTCACCCTCTTCTGGCGCATGCAAATGCACGTTGTAGGGAATCCGCCAATCGTCCCTCCAGTCGGCTAGTTGGGCCGCCGTCACCGTGCTTTCTCGGCCGTGGGCACCCCATTCCTGGTGGTTCGGGTCGGGTTGAACCGCTGTAACGGTCCTCTCGACAGGTACGTAGGGGTGGGCCTCATCTAGTTCATCCAGACGGAACGCCGGCAGAGCCGGCGCGGCCTCTTCCATGAATTTCTTGTATTGGCGGGCGAGGAGAACTTCCGGTGCTTCAACCTTCGGTCGTACGACTTTAGAGATTTTCGGCATATTGTCGAGTTGGTAAAACAAAATTCACACTGTAAATAACAATGAAAAATTACAGGAGAGGGGAGAGAGTTCTTACCACGGTTGGATCTGAAAAGTCGAAAAATATTTGTGATGATTTCTGAAAATCAAAACACAATTTGTTTATTGGTTTTTGAAAACCCAATTCTGCCGTTTTTTCCATCTAACGGTGAGGATTGAAGGAGGGGAAGAGATAGCAGTTACCGAGGAAAAACGCACTCGAGTACGTCTCCACTACCCATCAAACCCTAAAAATACTTGGCCAGGATAATGCCACGTGGCAACTAACGTCTGACAAGGTAAGTTGAAAAAGTTACCCTCTTTTTCAAATTTATTATTATTTTATTGCGTTTAATTATGGATAAGTATCAGAATACTTATCTCATCCAAATAAAAACATAGAATCCTCTAAGGATCGAAACTCTTAATTATTTCACCGGAAAAAACTCAAGAAATAAACCCTGGAAGATAAATCCAGGAAAGGTAATTTTACATAAGAAAATACAAAATGCTTCTCGAATATATTTCACGGGGAAAGATACCCCCAGTTATCTTTTGCAGGAGAATTTTCCAGCTCGGAATTGATAGAGCCATGATTAGACGTTTTTCGTGCGTCTCTCGTCAAAATCCGAGGTCAATTGTAGTTTGACTCGGTATCAATCCAAGGAAACGAAAGAGAAATATTTAAGTGAAAGAAATGTGTTAGTTACGTAAATCATTTCACTAAATCCTAGGTTCATTTTGTTCGACAAGAAAAGTTAACAATTTAAGCAAATAGCAATTAAGAAAAGCACTTGGATAATAATAATCAAAACTAAAAGATAATTTCACAAACTCAAGATTCAATCAATACATTTTACACACGAAAGTCAAGCTCCCGGTCGAGTTACTTCACGCGTTTAAATAACGTTTAATTCACTTAGAGGTCCGCTCCCGGTCGGGTTACGATTCTAAGATCGTGCTAGTGTATTGAAGTTGTTCAAGTAATTGCTAGTTCTTTCTTTTGTTCATCATATCATTATCCAAGTTATGAAATTTAGTTCATCATCATAATTAAAGTAAAAGCAAAAAACAAGTAAAAGCAAGAAAGCATGAGATCTTAAATTAAAATTGACAAACACTTAAAGAAGAATTCAACTACAAGATGATTAACATTCTCAAATCAAATTCATAAGAAACATGAAGATAAAGAAAGCATAATCTGAAAATAGCAATTCAAACTTAAAATACATTAATCATTACGAGTACGCAAAATGGCTATCGAACTAGAACGTGTTTCCGAAGTTGTCGACTTCGGATCGGACCTCTCCTACACCTTCCTTGAAGTTCCCCAGCGAAAAGATCCACAAAAACCTCTTTTTCCACGCCTAAATACTTCAGCAAACTCACTCTTAACTGCCACTGAACTGCCCCCAAACAGCGCCCGCAGGGCAATCAACAGCGCCCGCTGGCGCTCTTTCAGCGGTCGCTGGATTAGAAACAGCGACCGCTGTTTCTGCTATTTTGCATGGCAGACATTCTGCATCTTTTCTGACCTTTCGGCGCCCGCTGTACTGCATCCAGCGCTCGTCAATGTCAACCAGCGGTCGCTGGTTATACTTCAGCGAGCGCTATTTCCCTTTGTTCAGCTCATCTTCTCGATTCTTCGACTTTTCTTCAACCTTCGACCTGAAACATTACTAAATATGCAACTCCAACCCAAGTGAGATCCAATACCAACACAAACATTAAACACAACCAAAACATAAAAACTAAACAACCTAACACACACTCGACACCAAAAACACCAACTAAAAATGCACAAATACGATATAAATCACCCCTCACACTCAAATCCTTGCTAGTCCCGAGCAAGGTAAAATCAACCAATATGTGTTTGCATAAATAACGTACTTTGAACTCACTAACAAACCACAAACCAACCACTTGTCAATGACGAGAAAAATAAGAATAATGATAACATGTCACTCAAGCTCGCCAAACTCTCCAAGTGTATTCCTCGAAAAATGTAATGATCACCACTCACCAATCATATCGAGAATATATAAATCAATACATCACAAGAAAATCCGCATACTTTGACAAAGAAGAATAAGAATCAGAACGAGATTGCAATCAAGGTAGGTTAGGGTTATAGGTAGGAATCGAAAGAAAGAAAATAAATCAAGAAAATCGCTCTCGCCAACCTCCTACACCAAATGTACTCACATAACTCCCTCCATCACCAAATTTAAATCATCATCCCAACCCCCTTTTATCATCCAAAACATATCAATAAAATCATGTTCTCGTTAGGCTTTGTTTGTACTCCCCGATTTTCAATCTCCAGTTAAAAACATATCAACCCCCTTTTTCACAACCGAAGAGTATTCGTTTTTTTTTATTATTAGGGAGTAAGCTTTTTCTTCTTATAGCTAGAATTAATACGAGAAAACATGTCACAATTCATCATAATAACCCTTATAAACCTTCACCATCAAACTTGTAACACCCTCTCAATCTCACATCGCTCGGATAACTCTCGGTTACAAGAAAAGGCATAATGTAATCTCAAAAGGTTAACTAGGGAGTCCCTCGA
The DNA here is from genome assembly GCA_954870475.1 of Euphrasia confusa. Classification (NCBI taxonomy): domain Eukaryota; kingdom Viridiplantae; phylum Streptophyta; class Magnoliopsida; order Lamiales; family Orobanchaceae; genus Euphrasia; species Euphrasia confusa. The sequence continues at coordinate 11,511,225 of OX940956.1, forward strand.
CGGGCACGGTCATTTTGGGGAATTTAAATATATGTGGAGTTAAATCCTAGCAATCTCAGAACGTCATTTTCCAATTCTCAACCAAGTCAAAGTAACTTCCTATTCATGCAATGACCTAACTAAATCCAATCATTCATTCCCAATCATCTCATGCTCACAACTCGAGAAAAATCATAAATACGCTCCAAGGAAAATAGGCTCAAAAGCTCACGTGTATATATAGCAAGGAAAAACTCATGTACATCATAAACTCATTTTCTCGACACTTAACAAGTGGTACATCCAACAAACCAAGTGAGTTCAAGCAACAACTTAACCATATCCGCATGCAAACACTACCACATTCGGGACAAATCAAATCTTTGAGCATAAGTGAGTAATTTTCAACAAACACACAAACTAAACCAACTACTAACCAAGATAAAACAAATAAGCACTACACATATATATACAAAGACATAAAAGAAAAGAAAAGAAATCGTACCTAAGTCGTGCCTAGCACGACCTCTCTCACATGTCGGGTGGGAATTGGCCTCCTCCTCTAGCATAGGCCTCGTAAAGTTGTCGTTGCTCTTGTCGCATGTTCTCCATCGCTTCATTCACAATCCGGCGGGTGACTTGCTCATTGTAGCTCCTCTCGACCGCCATCCTATTAGTCCATGTAGCGTCGTCAAGAGCCATTCGATCCATCCTTGCATTTATCGCCTCAAATACTGATGCATTCGCATTCATTATAGCTTGGAGGTCGTCGGGATGCATCCGTCCCGAATCCGAGTAATAGTTACCGGCTTGCGGCACTTCATATTGTTGATCGTTCCAATCCATTCCCGAGTTTGTCCACCCGGAATCTTGATTTCCTTGTGCTCCATACTCGGTGTAAGCTTGCTCCCACACCGGATCGCTTGTCGACGTCCCGTCGACTACATTGTTTCCTCCTCCCGACGAAGAACCCGCTCTTGCAAGCATAAGGTTCTCCTCCTCCTATCGCGCCTCTCTCAACAAGCTAGAGCTCACTCTCTTTCCGGCCAACTCCAACTTCCATTTCTTAATTCGAGCCGTGTTCAAATCTTTATAATTTTTCCATACGTACTTGCCCTTAGTTCGGATCTCGTGTGGAACAAAGTCACCGGCCAGAATTAGACCCATTGCTTCCAACTCATCAACATCTATAGGCCTTGGAATTTCCCACGGCTCTCCATCATATGCCCCGGCATCATGCTTATCAATGATATTATTTTTAATTGCGAGAAGTCGAGCAAATTGAAACAATGATCCTCGAACTCGCTTCCCTCGAGCCGCTTGATCCATCACTCCCCATATTTTCCATAAAGGAGTCGAGCCATATTCGTGCACCGCCGCATAAATAAAAGTACACTCCAAAGAGTTAACCTTATTATACCGGATGGATGCACAATACCAGATTAATAAAAGCAATAGTACGACCATTTTCCTTCCACTCCTCGTCCGGCCCGGCTAGCTCATGCCAATGTGTAATTTTGAGAGTAGCCTCGTCTCTTTCTTCGAATAGGAATCGTCGATCCGTACTGAAATTGAACACCTCATTCATCATTTCTTCCGTAATCACAATCTCTTGACCTTTAAGACGACATGTACAATACGTCGGCTTATTCCTCTCCTCGATCATCTTGAAAGTACAAAGCATCTCTAGCCCCAATTTGGTTGAATACCGAAAATCCATCTCCGAAAAATCATCAAGGCTCATGTGGTCGAATATCTTCAAAATTTCCTCTTTAACCTTGAGCTTTTCCATTAGCTCCCAATCTATCGGTCGAGGAAGCACATGATCCGTTTTGGAGATCAATTTCATATACGCCTCGCCTTCCTCTTTATGGAAAATTGGAAACGGAGCACCATATTGATCGGAGATGTCCAAAGAACCCGTCGGTGAGGAAGTGCTTCCGGAACCACTTCCTTTCTTTCTTGCGGGCTGAGCTTGTCGTGGAGGATCTTGGGCTTCCTTATTTCCTCGAGTTTTCACCATTGTTAGAGTTGAAGATCTTGAAAAGTTGATTCGGGACTTTTATCGAACACATTGCGTGCACACTCGAAACCCTCGAATTTCTTGAAAGTTGGCCGATGAAATTCCCCAAAACCTGCAAACAAGATTCTCAAGATGATTTGTAAGTGATTTGGTGGAAGAAATCTCAGTGAATTTGATAAAGTATCAAGAGGGAAAATCGCCAAGAAAATTGAAGAGAAAATAGAGAAATAGAGTATGAGCAACTGCCCTAGCCCGCTTGTTTAAATTTTGAACTTTTCACAAACAGCGACCGCTGTTTAGCAACCAGCGGTCGCGGAAAGGTTTCAGCGGTCGCTGAACCTTCACCAGCGACCGCTGTTTTTACTTAAAAACGGGGCAGACGTTCTGGATGATTTTTGCCGTTTCAGCGACCGCAAATGACAAATCAGCGCCCGCTGATTGAATTCCAGCGACCGCTGGTAGTAAATGGCGGGCGCTGATTTTGCTTTTCTCTCAATTTTCCCTTTTTCGACTCGTTCCTTTGATTCTTTCGCCTCCAGAGTCCATCCAAGTCCAATAGCCTTTATTCATGCTCAGTTTAATGTCCGGAGCTAGACTTATTCAAATTTTCCAAATTCAAACACCACTTCCTTTGAGTCGAAATTCCCCGACTCGTTCATTCTTGGGCACTCTCATTTTTGGAGGTATCCACTCATCTTTCGGTGCCAACGTCATCATTCCAGTTCTATTAGATTTCTCTGAATTATTCTTAAGTCGATGATTTTCCCCCACACTCAAGTCTAAGAACCGAGATGCTCTTTTCTTCTTTTCAACTTTTTCACCGCCGACTTCATATTTGCCCTGGTCGTCTTTATCTTTGGTCTCCAACAAAATCATATTTGACGTTTGAAAAACATCAACCACTGCACATTCTTCCTTCTCGATAGCTACTTGTGTTATATTTTTCTTTCTTACCGAGATAGAGACCGTTTCCCCTAACACCGACATTTGAACTTGACCTTTCTTAACATCAATCAAAGTGTTAGTTGTAGCCATGAATGGTCGTCCCAAGAGTAAAGAGTGATCTTGAATATTTTCTGATAGTCCACCGACATCCAAAACCACAAAGTCTACCGGCACAATCAATCCTCCAACTTCAACAAGAACATCTTCTACTATACCCCGAGGATATCGAACCGACCCATCAGCTAATTGGAGACAAATTCTCGTCGGTTTTAAGTTCTCTAACTTCAGCTTATCAAATATTACCGACGGCATCAAATTAATCTCAGCTCCCAAATCTAACATACCGGAAAGTTCATTTCCCGCTCCAATCACCATCTTCATCACAAAACTTCCCGGATCACTCTCTTTGGTTGGCACTTTACATTGCATCACCGCACTAGCTCCCTAAAAAAAAATCACTTTCTCATTCTCTTCAAGTTTTCTTTTATTAGAAGCTAGCTTCTTGAAAAACTTGACATAAGAAGGAAAATTTTTAACTTTCTCCAATAAAGGAACATTGACTTTGTCTTTAGCAAGCAAATCATAAACACCTTTGTATTGATCACCTTTCCTTTTGTAATTACGTTCACTTGGTAATGGCATAGGTAGCTTATAAGGATCCTCAGACTTGTGAAGTTCAACCTTCTCATTCTCAACTTCTTTCTCAATGATTTCTTCTTCTTTTTCATTCGATATCTCAACTTTATGGTCTATCTCCTTTCCAGATCTCACAACAGTGATAGATTTAGCATGTGCCGGTTGACTTGGGAGTCTACCGGTTTCATCCTTTGCTTGCATTCTCCCCAAGGTAGTAGCCATTTGACCCATTTGAGTATTAATACCGTTCAACACCGCATCAAATCCTCCAACCTTCACCTCAAGATTATCCATCCTCATGTCATTTTTATCAACATACTTCTTGATCCACTCTTCAAATTGAGATCCTGATTCTTGTGGTGGAGGTGTTGATCCATTTGGTGATTGTTGTTGAGTCGACATTTGATAAGGAGCTCGATATGGCTGATTTTGAGGTTGAGTATATGGAGCTTGATATTGTGAAGATGATTGCCCTTGCTGAAAATTATTCCTCGGTTGCCATGTTTGAGGTTGAGGCCTTTGTTGATACTGATTTTGATACCCATAATTCGGCCTTTGAACACCTCCTTGATTCTTATATGGTTGCACAACCGACACTTGCATTTCATTTGTCTCTCCCCCTTCACTCGGTGGTTGATACGGTACACAAGCCATATTTCCTTGCTCTCCAACCATGGGCCCTTCGATCATCAACGGAGCTTGCATTTGAGGCATATGACAAGTAGATGGTCCATGCCCTTGGTATCCACACAATGTACACACTTCCATTTGGTTCAAAAGAAGTTGTGTCTTTCGGTTCCCGTCCTCCAATTTCAGCTCTTTGATGTCCTTTGACATTTCCTCGATTCTAATATTGAGATTATTGGCTTCCACCTCTTTGACATCATTCACCACACGTCTCCTTGAACTCTTCCTTCTTGAATTTCCAGCCATGGTTTTATAGATGTTAACCCTTTCCTCCGGAGTTCGGTAAGTGATGTCGCCTCCGGCTTGATTATCCACGGACCCTTGTAAAGAATCTGTCAAAGAGTCATAAAATATTTGGTTAAGTAAAACCTGAGTAAATGTATGGTGAGGACATTTAAGAAGTAAATCTTGAAAACGATCCCAAATCTCATGGAAAAATTCTCCCGGACGACTTGTAAAACCACAAATTTGATTCCGAAATTCCGTCGTCTTATGATGAGGGAAGAATTGACTCATAAACTCGTCATAGATGTCGTTCCAATTTTGTAGAGAGTTTGGTGGCAATGCTATCCACCACGTCTTGGCCTTGTCCTTCAATGTCATCGGAAAGAACCGACATCTCAACTCGTCTTCTTGAAGTCCATTCAACGGAAAGGTATGAATGGTGTTGTAGAAGTCTCGGATAAAACTCAATACGTCCTCGTTATTATTTCCATGGTACTCCGGTAGTTGATTGAAGTCCATCGGATTCACTTTATAATTCTTCACCACCTCCGGTAAATCCACACATGCCGGAGTTGCTCCAATAATAGGCCTTGTAATGTCACCTTGTTGAACTCGTCGTGCCGCTGGATTTCCATATTGATTCCACTGATTCGGTTGCATCCCATAACCCCCATACGGCATCATATTAGGCACCATGTTTGGCCATTGTTGTTGGAATTGTCCTTGCATGTTTTGATTGACTTGAACTCCGGGTTGCTGAAATGGATACCCGTAGTTTGGTTGATAAGCCATGTTATTCATCATGTTCGGATTCATCATAGGTGGTTGATTCATCATTTGAGGATTCATCATGTTTGGAGGATAACCAACGTTAGGACTCATCACATCATGAGGAGTAGAATGATGATCTTCTTCTTGTAGATTTAGAGGTGTTGGAGGAGTAAGTTGTGCTTGGACATTGAATTGAGGAATTTGTATTTGTAAATTACTTCCTCCCGCTTGATTGTTGCTATTTTGAGGAGTTCCCAAAGGTAGAAGAGGTCCTTGAGTATTAGGAGATAGAACATGTCCTTGGGAAGGTTGACCTTTTTTTAATCCTGAAGATTCTTGTCCGGTTTCATCTTCTACTTCAACCCTTTCTTTATACTTCTCCATGTTTTCTCCCGATTGCTCTTGTGATGCCTTGCTTCTCGTGGTAACCATGCACACTCAAGTAAATGGTTAGCAAATAACAAGACAATTAAACTAAATTAACTAAAGGAAATACGAAACTAAAACTAAACAAACACTTAAACACACTATCCGATTCCCCGGCAACGGCGCCAATTTTGATTAGACGTTTTTCGTGCGTCTCTCGTCAAAATCCGAGGTCAATTGTAGTTTGACTCGGTATCAATCCAAGGAAACGAAAGAGAAATATTTAAGTGAAAGAAATGTGTTAGTTACGTAAATCATTTCACTAAATCCTAGGTTCATTTTGTTCGACAAGAAAAGTTAACAATTTAAGCAAATAGCAATTAAGAAAAGCACTTGGATAATAATAATCAAAACTAAAAGATAATTTCACAAACTCAAGATTCAATCAATACATTTTACACACGAAAGTCAAGCTCCCGGTCGAGTTACGTCACGCGTTTAAATAACGTTTAATTCACTTAGAGGTCCGCTCCCGGTCGGGTTACGATTCTAAGATCGTGCTAGTGTATTGAAGTTGTTCAAGTAATTGCTAGTTTTTTCTTTTGTTCATCATATCATTATCCAAGTTAAGAAATTTAGTTCATCATCATAATTAAAGTAAAAGCATAAAACAAGTAAAAGCAAGAAAGCATGAGATCATAAATTAAAATTGACAAACACTTAAAGAAGAATTCAACTACAAGATGATTAACATTCTCAAATCAAATTCATAAGAAACATGAAAATAAAGAAAGCATAATCTGAAAATAGCAATTCAAACTTAAAATACATTAATCATTACGAGTACGCTAAATGGCTATCGAACTAGAACGTGTTTCCGAAGTTGTCGACTTCGGATCGGACCTCTCCTACACCTTCCTTGAAGTTCCCCAGCGAAAAGATCCACAAAAACCTCTTTTTCCACGCCTAAATACTTCAGCAAACTCACTCTTAACCGCCACTGAACTGCCCCCAAACAGCGCCCGCTGGGCAATCAACAGCGCCCGCTGGCGCTCTTTCAGCGGTCGCTGGATTAGAAACAGCGACCGCTGTTTCTGCTATTTTGCATGGCAGACATTCTGCATCTTTTCTGACCTTTCGGCGCCCGCTGTACTGCATCCAGCGCTCGTCAATGTCAACCAGCGGTCGCTGGTTATACTTCAGCGAGCGTTATTTCCCTTTGTTCAGCTCATCTTCTCGATTCTTCGACTTTTCTTCAACCTTCGACCTGAAACATTACTAAATATGCAACTCCAACCAAGTGAGATCCAATACCAACACAAACATTAAACACAACCAAAACATAAAAACTAAACAACCTAACACACACTCGACACCAAAAACACCAACTAAAAATGCACAAATACGATATAAATCAAGCCATCTTCAGAATCAGTTCCCAGATCAATGATCTCCTCTCCATCCCTTCCAAACACTCCAATGCTGAAAGACTTTTGCCCACACAACTCCAGGAAAATGATTCCGCTCACTGAAACCAATCGACGCTCACAAAACTTGCTCCAACCGTCAGTCAGTACCAGACGCCGGCCATCCTTCTCCATTTTCACCATCCAGATTCTTTCAAAAGCATCTATCAAAGCGACATCCTGTCCAGCAAGCTCCGGAAACTTCTGTGAAAAAGACAAAGTCAGAGGCAGCTTAGTTTTCATCGACTGATCTCTAATCCTGAAGGAGAAGCTCGTGATCTTATTCGGGTAAACTTCTCTATTCCAAGTAAAAGCCATGGTTTGAATCCGTGACACTATTTGAAGAGCCTTTAAAGGCGTTAAATGAAGAGTCAACCACTGGCAGAAAGTCAGAATGCGGGTTCCAAGACGCAAAGACCAAGATATTCAAACACAAATTTCAGGGAAATCGAAGTTGAAAACTCCAATTTTCCTGGGGGCCTATGTTATACCCGAGAAAACAGTCACCGACACGTGTCAACAATGAGGTAGCCACGTCATCGAACATGCAAGTCAGGAACAACCTGTGGAAGAAGACCTTGAAAGGCAACTATCAGAAGTAGAAGAAGAGCTTGGACAGGAACGATCGCACGGTAGAGTCAGACTTATTACACGGGAATACCCGTGGGGGAGGTGTCAGAGTCAACAGGCAGTCAAACGGGACTTGACGGGGAAAGGAGAAAAAGTCATAGTTGAGAGCTAAGTGGGTTTTTAATACTTGATATTAGTGGAGTTGTGGTCCAATAGGAATCCGATAAGTGGGCATTAGGTGGCATAATCTTGCCATGCATGGGTTAGTATAAATAAGTGGGATGTAAGAGAGGAAAAGGGACATGCAAAACCTTGTATTTTAATATGAATTCTAAGTATGAATATATGAATAAAGAGGTGCCTTGAGCATCCATGTTCTACTTATGATTTCTGCTATAACTTAATCCTCTTGCTAGCTTACCTATAACAAATTTACCATTTTGTGTTGTTGCCAAAACCCTCTGTTACCAGCGAATCCTACCATCAAAAGCAAAAACAACCCAAAACACGTCTAAAGTGGCTTCGATTCGTTGAGAGAAATTTGAGAGACAATACGAGAGCTGAGAGAATTAAAAAATTTGAGTGATACACGAGAGTGGTGGGGATTCTTTTATTATTTCTAACACTTTTGCAGGATGCTTGAGGTCGATGAGAGGTGGAGCAAGGTGGGGTGTCTGTTAGAGGCCTTGATTCATCTGATGCCGAATGACGAACAGGTGAAGACTGTTGATAAGGGCGAGAAGCCAGAACCGTTGGCCTTGGTGGAGTCCGAAGAGGAGTCGGTTTTGGTGTATTCCGAGGAAGATTCGACTTCGGCGGAGTCCGTTGAAGAGTACGACGAACCGACACCGTCGGTTTCGATGGATTCCGACGTCGAGGAGGAGTCGGTGGAGTCCGACATCGAGGAGGATTTGATGGAATCCGAGGACCTTCCGCAATTGGAGTTACCCATAGTGAAGCACCCAGAGCCGTGTCGACTGGAGTGGATGAAAGAAACTGGTGTCGTCAAGATGGCCAAGCAAGTGACTGAGCAGCCGACTGACGTGGTTCCAAGTGCGTTCGTGAGAGTGGTGTTCGAGCTTGGCATCGACGTGGATTTGAGGACAAATCCTCTTGAAGAGGAGGGGAATGATGCAACCCAAGATCCGGGACGACGAAGAGAGCATCGGAATTGGAGTCGGGAAATTGCCGAGAAGGTGCCACGAAGCTTTGAGCTGAAAAGGGGCAATTTTTGGACTTTTTGGGCGAAAGTGCACTGCCGTCGGCCGACAGAGAATTTGCACTACGAGACCGTCGGGCGACAGGTCCTGGAAAATCGCGTACGGAGCAGATTCGAATCGTAGGTTGAGCCTGCGAGCGACGGAGGCATGTCGGACGACAGCATTTCCTGTCGGACGACAAGTACCAGAAGTGGGCGGCAGAATTTAGGTTTCAGCGTGAATTGTTATGTTATTTCCTTTTTCTTTGATATTTTAATGTTGCCTATATGAAGGCTTCATTAGACTTTGTTCTAGACAACCATTATTGATGAATAAACATATTTTGTGAGTTTTTATTAAAATCTCTCTTGGGTTCGAATTCTACCCGAATATCAAAAGAATTCAACCGACGAATCAAAGAAGTCATCATCCTTCGTTCGTGTGTCTTCCTCATCCCCGAGTTGCTGCGTCGATCACGTGTTGGGGTCTAGGGTTTCGTCCTTAGATTATTTCACGAATCAGATTCAGAGGTTTTGGGACTTCCGCCGATATCTCTCTCAATTTCCGTTATTCGTTTCTCTTCTATCCTTCTTCCCCAACGAGGTTCGTATAATTATATGAAATTATCCCTGAAGGATATATTTTGAAAATAGAGAACAAATGTATTGTGTGAGTAGAATATCGAAAAAGTCGATTATTTTCTTAATGTTTGAGGTGTTATTCTTGAAGAATACACAATTGATTTATTAAATTTGATAAATATTCTTGAAAAATATTTTATTCGTCAATAAAGTTTGAATGACACAAATATTTTGATCCTCGAAAGATTATTGTTAAAGATATATACTTTTATGCAAATGGTAACATATTAAAATTTGGCTCCGGAAGAGCTTTACTAATTATCCCCACGAGTACTACAAATGTACTTAAAATGAAGATGATGCATATCATGATTATTATTAAGTGCGTGGAAATAAATCAAATATTTCTCATCTGCGAATTAATATGCAACGTATATTAATATCACCACTAAAGTGTATGAACGTGCATAATAGAAAATAAGGTATATTAAATATCTTGAGCCCGCGATCCTGAAGATCTATTTACAGCAATTATGTTGATTTGCATATTTAACGAAGATCATTTCCCGACATTAGGGGGAGATAAGAATATAAAAGATATAAATGCCGAGAAATTTCATAGAATGAAAACGATCTTCAATTCTTGATCCACGCATTAATCAATTGAACTCGAAGTTCATGAAAATAAGTGACTATTCAGCAAGTAATCTGCCAAATTAATGAAAGTGTGACAAAATCACATATATTTGTGATAAAATGAACTATAAGAGTTCAAATACCAAAGAGATCAACTCAAATGTTGATTATAATATACGCCTGAAGCGTAGTAGATCGATCTTAAGATATAAAATAAATCTGCGGTAAAACAAAGAAATTAAGTCACCCTCAAAATCTCCTGAAGAGAGTTAGATAGAAATCCCATTGAAAAAACATGTGCACATGATAATAAAAAATCGTGGGATTGCGGAACAACCAAATTAAATATTTTTGGGAAATGATGAAAGATTTGGTTGATATATTGAATTGTCATCAACATGGAAAAATAAAAAGTCTTCAACGGCATATTTGCCTCAAGACTTGCTCTAGGAAATTTGGATCCAAAACTTAAATCAATGATAGTGTGCCAGCAACACTCGAAAAATAGAAACGAGCAATTGAGGATAAGCATGACTCGCTGAATAAGGCTCTGTTCTTTTGGATTGAAACTAACTGAACTTTACTGAACTGAACTGAATAGATCTGAACTGAACGAAACTGAACTGAATGGACCTGAACTGAACTGAACTGAACTGAAATTAAGTTCAAAATAAGAAACTTAAAATAATGAAAAACTAAAATTAGTATTGTTAAAATTTCAATATTTTGTATATTATAAACAATTTTATTAAATTTCTTATTTTTTTATGAGGTTAATAAAATTAAAAAATGATTTACATTCTATAACTTTTATGGTTTATCGATAAATTCAAATAAATTGTTCGTATTATTTCTTTAATTTTGATGCAAAATTTATTTTACGTTGTAGGTAAATACTATTTGGTAGACTCTGGATATCTTAATACTCTTGGATATTTGTCTCCTATTTGCGATCCCAACGTCAGATATCATATTCCGGAATATAAGCATGGACCACCTAGAGGAATTTCAGAACATTTCAATTACCGACATTCTTCATTAAGAATGAAAGTTGAATGTGCTTTGGGTCAGTTGAAAAAAAGGTGAAAGGTGTTGAAAATTATGCCTCAAATATCACAAAAGTATCAAATGTCAATTATCGTTTCTTGTTTCACACTTCATAATTTCATACGAATGCACGAGAGTGGTATTCCAATTGTACATCATGATGTTGCCAGTGGGAGAACAGATACAAACTTGGATGATAAAAATCGAATGAAGCTCATGTCTAAGGTAAGAATGGATATAGCCGAAGCTATTTGGAAAGATAACAACACCGAAGAGCATGAAGATGGAGTACAACAAAATGAGGAGGTAGATCATATGGAAGTAGATTGACCGATTATTTAAATTTTGTAATTTTTGTGATTTTTTTCAATATTACAAACATTTAATATTTATTGACATTAATTTTTAATAATTTTTATTATTATTATTATTTTTATTATTATAATTATTATTATTATTATTGTTGTTGTTGTTGTAGTTATTATTATTATTATTAAAAACCGAACTGAAACTGAATTGAACTGAACTGAACAGACCTGAACTGAACTGAACTGAATAGAACTGAACTGAATAGAACTGAACTGAACTGAAATGAACTGAAATTAAGTCCAAAAGAACAGGGCCTAAAAGTGATATTTTGACTCTATAGTACACACCTCAAAATATTATCCCAGAAGGATATACGTGGGTGTTCGTAAGAAAAACGAGTAATAATGTGGTAAGATATAAATGCGAGATTAGTTGCTCAAGAGTTTTTCGCAGAAACTCGATATTTTTAAGGATGACATTAAGTTCCGCTACCTTATACTTCTGGCAGTAACAACGATAAATATAGATATGCATGAATGTATGATTTGACCTTGTAGAAGTCATTAGAAAGATATATACATGAAAATCCTTGATGAATTTTAAAATTTCTGATATGAAAGGAAATGAAAATCAGAACATGTAAAATATCATATTACATATGTCATTATGGACAAAAAATGATATGGAAGACAAGGTCCCGTAGACCAGTGATTGGTCCCGAAGACCAGTGATTGCACTCTTTTTCCCTCTACTAAGTTTTTCCCACGGGGTTTTCTTAGTTAAAGGTTTTTAACGAGCCAATCACCACAATATAAATGTGAATGTCATGTACTCTTTTCCTCGAGTATTTTTTCCTACAGGTTTTTATAACGAGGTTTTTAAAGAGACATGTACATCACTCGATAATAATTAATGAGGACATCAGAATGTTCCATATGAGTTTGTTTTCGAGATAAACTGAGATATTGAACCTGAAGTTCAAATGATTGTGAATTGAAGTTCACATTAGTGTTCATTTGTCAAGGATTGTATATTCGACATTAGACGCATCTAATATACTCCTGAAGAGTTATCGGTCGGTTATAGCAATTGCGAATGCTCTAGTCAATATAGATGTCTGGTAAAGGCATGTCCCTGAAGGACGAAAAATATACAATAATACAAATGAATATGAAACTCGATAACTCGAAGGTTGGGTCCTGAAGACCAAAATTTATATTTGAATAACTAAGTTTTTCCTATATGGTTTTATTAGTTACAGGTTTTAATGAGACTGATTGATCACAGATATTTACTTTCAAGAAGTCAAAGATCTTCGGTGATTACAATCAGGAGGAGCAAGTTGTACTCTTTTTTCTTCGCTCAGGTTTTGTCCCATTGAGTTTTCCTGACAAGGTTTTAACGAGGCAGCAATACTGTAAATAGTCATTAAAGGGGGAGTGTTATGAATATTATTAATTAGTGAATTACTAGTTTACCCTTTCTTGGTGAATAAGACAGAAACCCTACTTTGTATCCTATATAAAGGGGTCTCCCCATATGAATGAAACAACAATTCTATTCTCCTCTCATTGTCTCTCTATATTTAATATATTATTCTCTCTCAATTTCTTTGAGTTTATAACAAATTATATATAATGGATTTTAATTAATTAATGTATTCATATATAATATATAAAAGATTTAATTTTAAATAAATTATATTGTTTGATTTATTTCAACATAAAATATTGATTTATTTGAAGTGAATGAAACTTTCAATTTTCTATGGAGTATAATTTTTGTAAACTAAACTATAAAATGTACACTCTTCCTCCCCAATCAATAAACAAGTATTCTGTAGGTATATAACTCGAATTTATAAATTATAAGGTAAACTAACAGTAGTTTTCGAATCTATCTATCTATATATATAGAAGTATAAATTATATATGTACATTCATTAGATATAATATGACGATGTCATTAAGATTAATAAATACTGTACTAGCTACTAGCTAGTAGTGAAGTTCTAAACAAAGGAATATGAAAATCAAATCAATTAACTCTTTGAATTCAATTTTCAATGGCGATGGCACTTGATCAGAAACTTCCCGTATTTTTGGCAACTTCCATTATTTTCTGCAACTTAATTGAGTGATGTACTGATAGTGTTTAAACATTTATAAAACTTGTTCATTATATAAACATACAGGAAAAACTCTATATACGCGTGCTATACATAAACTTAATTGAGTGATAGACTCACACTGATGGTGTTTAAAAATTTATAAAGATGTTCAATATATAAACAAGTAAAAATTCTATATAATAATATTTTATATAAGAACAATTTTTTTATAGTAATAAAAAATTTAAGTACTAACTTGGGACTAGTTATATATAGAAATAAATTTTGTATTGTCATAAATTATACATTTTCAAGTCCCGCGATAATATAAAAAATAAATGATTAATATATTATAAAAATATTTTTATTTATCAGAATCATTAACATGTTTAAAATATTTAAAATTGTACGATAAAAATAAACGATACAAAGAATTATAGTGGTTCAACCGTTAACCCGGTAACGAGGGCTACGTCCACTTACCGCTGTAGATCTCACTAGAATACTCAATAATCGACTTCGGATAGTTTACAAACGCACCCGCGTATATCAGTAATCTCACACTCTCGACTATTTTTTGACTCTAATATTTTACGATAATGCTCAAAGATACAATTACATTGTTGGAGACTCATATTTATAGGCTAAACCTATAAGAAACTCAAAACTCAATTTAAGTAGGAGTCCACGTCGAAAAAGGACACGAAATCGCGCTCAAAAGGAAATCTCGCAAAAAAATCCTGCTGGGATGATTCTGTGAGCAACGACCGTTGTTGGGGGGCAGCGCCCGCTACCCTAGGTGATGACCCGGTCGCTACTCAGCCTCCGTCGTCCCAGCCGTTCTGCACGATTTTTGTCACGGCCAGCGCCCACTGAATCACCTCGAGCGCCCGCTGAACCACTCTGGCGAGTGTTGGGTGCTCAGTTTCTTCCGACTTCGTTTTCTCCCTTCTTCATTCTCGATTTTGACTCCACTTCCCAACATAAATAACTTAAAAAATTTATCTATAGTCGGTTTGCATCAACATTGTTGAGGATTTGCGCAACAAGGTCTAGAATAACCGAATAAATCCGATTAAACTAAACTTTCATAAACCACACGAATATGAATAATAAAACCGCACGAATATGACTTGACTCTCAAAATCACGATCTCTCACGTATATGAACTCACAAAAACAGGAAAACAAATCAAACGAAAAGCACAAGACAAGATTTACGAGCTTCGATTTCGTGCTGCGCAGCAGCAGAAACCTACGTGCTCGGGGAGAGGGGTGTTTCTTCTTTATTATATGAAAAACGAGATTACAACTGTTCCTAGTAACCCTAGAACCAAACTTGATGTAAGCGATTACAAGTTTAATCTCTAAAGAAGACGTGTTCCTTTTCTCTCTTGCTCTCTCGCTCCCCCCCCCCCACTCGATGCATATGATCGATCGTCCTTTTATAGTGGACCTGGACGTCGATTTATGGTAAGAATAGTGATGTGGATAGAAAGAAATCAAAGATTGTGTCTTGCTCTCTAAGTTATTAGTATTTTATTTATTTTAATTTATTCTATTAGGGTTTTAGTAGTACTATTTATATGTCGTTTTATCATTCATTTAGGTAGTTGTTTATGATGAAATAAAGTTTGTTCCTCAGTTGAGGTTTTTATCAGGTTTCGGTATTCTTAGGAATCAACGAAAGTCTTGATGTTTTAATTCTCGGGTATTCTTAGAATCAACGAGTTTTAATTGTGTGTTATTGCGTCCCTGCGTCAGTTGGTATCAGAGCCTGCTACGATGCCTTCTCGTCGTCAGCCTATCCCCGACCCCGCCGCTGAGGCCGCAACCCGTCGTCGCGCTGACGTCGCTGCCTTGAGTCGCCAGGTAACGACCCTTACGGTTGAACTAGAAGAAATCCGACTTGCTCTCGCTGATGTTCTACCGAAAGTTCAACACCAACTAATCCCCGTGTTTGGGCGTACCTTCGATGATGCACCCGATCCATACGATGACGAACCAGCCCCGATTTGGAACGACGAGCCGATCTTGGATGACGAGCCGATCTGGAACGACGAGCCAATCTGGGACACCGAGCCTACCGAGCCCGCTGAGCCAATCTGGGATGTCGAGCCTGCCGAGCTAGTGGAGCCGATCTGGGACGCCGAGCCCGTCGAGTTGATCTGGGACGCCATGCCCGTCGAGTTGATCTGGGACGACAAGCCTGCTAAGCCGATCTGGGACGACGAGCCCGTCGAACCGATTTGGGATGACGAACCGATCTGGGATGCCGAGCCGATCTGGGACGACGAGTCGTTGCCTCAAACCAGTGCCCCAACGCCACATCCTGAAGTTGTTGTCCACGTGCCGCATCCTCATGTCGTTGCCCTTGCGCTGCGTCCTGACGCCATTGGCGCTGTCCTTGTGTTGTTTCCTAAAGTTGATGCCCTTTTGTCTCTTCCTCCATTTATTTCTCTTGCGTCGGTACTTCCCGCCACTACTCATGCGTCGCCTAAAAAATTATCTGCCCTTGCGCCACGTCAATGTGTCTCTGCCATTGCGCTTGAGTCGTGCCTTCAAAGTCGTCGACGTTTGGTGTTTGATCCCGGCGGCTCCTTGCTCGAGCTTTCAGGTTCGCGGTCGAACCTTTTCCGAGAGGGGGAGAATGATGTGGATAGAAAGAAATCAAAGATTGTGTCTTGCTCTCTAAGTTATTAGTATTTTATTTATTTTAATTTATTCTATTAGGGTTTTAGTAGTACTATTTATATGTCGTTTTATCATTCATTTAGGTAGTTGTTTATGATGAAATAAAGTTTGTTCCTCAGTTGAGGTTTTTATCAGGTTTCGGTATTCTTAGGAATCAACGAAAGTCTTGATGTTTTAATTCTCGGGTATTCTTAGAATCAACGAGTTTTAATTGTGTGTTATTGCTTCCCTGCGTCAAATAGGTTCCTTGTGCTCCAAGTATTCTGTAGCCTTTTGAATCACCTCAATCGGATAAGTATGGAAAGAGATATTCAATTTTTGGTTTATTACCAAAAATAGAAGATGCTGCATCCTGCCAAAGAAACCGCCTGCTGCGCAACGCCCTGCTGCGCAGCGTCCTGCCTTAGAATTTCGAACATATTTCCACAAACATAAATAATTAATATATTGTAAAAATATTTTTATTTATCAGAATCGATAATATATTTAAAATAATTTAAAATATTTAATAATAATCGGTTGTGACATCGACTTAATTTTAAACATCGATGCTTGATCATTCAACTTGCGAGTGTTCAATATCTCGATTGTATGTGATCCATCTTTGGATGTTATTTTACATATATATGGTTAAAGTTCCTTAGTCAAAATTATTGAAGGTTACATGAACTTAAAAAAAGATAATAAATTAATACCTATTTGGCTCTTTATAGTAAATTTTTTTCAGACTGCAACCATATGACTGGTTACATGAACTTAAAAAAAATATAATTTAAAAATAATTCTTTATAGTAATAATTTTTTTTTCGATTTCAACGATATGACTGTATATAGTTTTTTTTACTGTATTGATTGTATTGATAATTTGTTTTCCTCTTATAAATATGACATTTTATCAATCTGTTCTCAAATTGTTTCATTTTTTAATTTAATACTCGCTCTAAATTTAGTTAATTTAATCAATTTTTTTAATTAAAATTAAATTGAAATTAATTTTAAATTTTTATGTAATTAATTTGAGTTAATTTTATACAAATAAATATAAAAACAATATTAATATTTATATTTTATTAATTACATTGATGTGATTGAACCACTATGATGTAACTTTTTTATGCTTAAATTTACGGTTACGTCAGTATATCAAAATCATGTTTCATTCAAATTACATGTTATTTTTGCTTTCTAACTTCTTTTAAATTTAGATGTTGTTTTGGATTTTTTGATGTAATTTGAAAGTGCTCAGAGAAGCTTACGGATTCAAGTTATTTAAACTACACCCAAGAGCTAGCGAAGGGTGAGTGATACTTCAAATGACACGGAGTATAAAAACTTTACAGTCTTTTTTCTGAACAACTTGCAAACGACCTCAAGGTCACAAATCTTTATTAAGCTCAACTCACATGTACAAATGGAGTATACAAGTTTTTCCAATGTGGACAAACTAAACTAGGGAAAAGATAAAGTATTGAGCTTCCCACTCTAACTAAATTCTAACCTTGCAAACTAGGGGAAAGAACAAAGATTCGAGCTTCTCACTCTAACTAAGTTCTATCCTTGCAAACTCTGAAAGAGAAATAAAATAAAGCTCCTCACTTTATTTCTCTCTCAATCTACAAACGGTGATAGCAGCTCTAAGAATTATGATTTTTAAATTTTCTATTTGAAGGCCAAGCTTTGACGTGCGTGCTTCACCAATCTCTGCAGGAGTGGTTAGGTAGGGATGTCCTCGGCCATCACTCTTTCTCCAGCTTTGCACACTTCTCTGTAGAGTCAGTCAGGTCAATTGTGGATTCAGTATACTTGTGTCATGTAGAAGGTATGGCGAGTAGGTCCAGCTTCATGCCCTGTAAAAGTGATCTCTATCACCATGCTTTGACTCTCATCCGCCTTGTCTATGGAGTAGCTTTCTTGCACACAAGGTCTTTCAGGATCACTGTAGCGTCAGTGTACTTGCAGCATGCTAAGTATGTGTTAGGTGTCATGCTTAGTTGGTGAGTAATGATTGTACTTTTAATCCCATCACCATACTTCTGGAAGTCGCTCATAATTACTTTGAATCTTTGGCTGCAAACTTCCAACAGTCTTCTGAACACCATGCACAGTGACTTGTTATGAAAACCACCAAAGCAGATTAAGTTAGAAAAGCTCAAGTTGGTTGTCAAACATAAATCTCAACATAATTGATTCATAATTTTTTATTTAGTTGATGAAACATCATGTTACTTATATCAATCTATTTGCGTATACTGCTCGACCATATGGAAACATAGTTTGATAAAAATAACATGTGATAACGAGTGTTTGATCATTCTAAGTAACTAGGATCCAAATTCTAGCAAACAAAGTAGTAATATATACTATATTACCCCAATCTAATTAGAAAATTGAGTTGACCTTTTGCAAACTTAACATTTGTTTCAATCCAACTAATTTGAATGTAGATTTATTAGCTTGATAATGTCTTAATTTTTTTAAATTTTTTATTTTATTTATCTTGAGACAATTATATTTCATGGTAAGATTTTTTTTTCATTTGTTGATTCTAGCTATCATTAAATTCAATTTTAGATAGCTTACTCCTCCGTTCAGTATATATAGTCACGCTTTTTATGGAATGAAAGTAGTATTATTTAATGAAATTATACGCAAATTATGCCCGAGATTACTTGAAACATACAAAAATAATGTATACTCTGTACAATAGGGGTGGGCGTTTGAGCTCGAAAACCCGAGCTCGGACCGAAAACCCGCCAAAAAAGCTCGTTACGGGCCGATCCTAATTTTTTTAAGGACCGGCCCGCCATAAGACCGACCCGTGAAATGTATATGCGGTCCGAGCCCAAGCCCAAAAATATTTGGGACCGAAAGCTCGGCTCGGACCGTCAATTTTATTTTATATATATATATATATATATATATATATATATATATATATATATAAAGTAAAAAAAGATTGATTGTACATCATTATTATTACTATTAAGATTTTCACTTCAAAATTTTCACTTTACCCTTTTTTTCGTTTCGAGTTAACCCTTCACATTTCACGTCATTGTAAAAAGATTAAAAAAAAAAACACCTTGAATAAAAAGAAGACAATAATTAAAAAAAAACAACACTGTATATATTTTTTGTTAATCATTTATGAATTAGTGGTGCTAATTAATTGTTACTCTTATTTTTTTTTTACTAATTGTAAGATAGACTTGGTTTTTATATTTATTTTTGCATTTTCATTTGGACAACCAACCAACAAAATCATGTTTTGTTTTTATTTTTAAACTTTCAATTTAGTATCATGTGATTCAAATGTTTGAAAATTTTATTGAATTATAAATTGCATGAATTTTGTAATAGAAACTCTATAAAATTTGGGACCGAAAACCCGGCTCGGGCTCGTCGTGCTCGGTCCCGAGCCGGGCCCCAACCTCAGATAAACCCGGCTCGACTCGGACCGTAGAGGTCGGGTTTTGAGCCGGGTTTTGATATTTTAGAGCTCGGCTCGACCCGCGCCCACCCCTACTGTACAATACAATAGTGAGCTTAAATGAATATGTCACCAACTTAATGATATGGGCCGAATGTGTCGCTGGTCGATGATATTGTTGGAAAATGAGCGTCTCGTAGAGATTTTCGATTTGATATCTCATACGCTCAATTTCGAGTTGTATGAATGAGAAATTAATTTTCGAAAATTTAACTTAGTTGGAAGAAAATTCCAAATGAAATAATATCCTACGTAATAAAATATGCATGGTGTAGTTCATAAACATAGGGGAGTACCCTATCATACATACATTTGTGTTATTTTATTGTTGGAAAAATAATAAAATAATAATAAGATAATTATATTATTATTATTATTATTATTATTATTATTATTATTATTATTATTATAATATAAGTTACATTTGAATTTTAATTGTGAAATAATGGTCATAAGTGAGCATTAGTGTGGTGCTATGAATGGTGAGACGTTACGATTGTGGTAATCAAATCGTCCACGTTCAACGTACTTTCGTCTCCAACATCTCTATATAAGTGCAATCGATTTTGCATAAAGATAGACACGAAAAACACGACTTGAAACGTCGAGAAAATCAAAGATGAAAAAGAGATTATACAAACATCTTCCGAGCACTCGCTCTCGTTTTTCTTTTGTAATCTTCGTTTCTTTGACCCTCCGGTGATATCATTCAGGCAACATCTCGGTTCGCCGTAAGCAAATGTTTTGCTTAATAATCGTTGTATCCTGTGAAACAATCGTACCCGTAGAGGACGAATTTGTTTTAAGGAAATCGTGTTGAACACGAGCTTCGATTATTCGTTTTTTCATTTATTCCATCTTTCTCTAATGGATACACACAACTATACACAAAAAATTACTACAGATATTGTCATATATATCGATCGAGAATACATAACTGCTCTCTTCACGGCAGCGGGAATTCTTAACGTTTTTGCTAGTCCACGCGGAAGGACAATTCATTCAAACTCATTAATAGTACTCTCTCTGTCCCAAATAAATGGACATAGATGAGGTGTTCATGATTTTTAACAAAGATGTTTTTTCTTTAGTTTTTTTATGGGTATAAATGTATTTTAATGAAATAAAGTGTGTGAATGGAAAAGGGCGGGTGACAATTACTTTAGAACTATAAAAAATGTAAAATGTAACATTTTCTATGAGACGGAGGAAATATTACTTTTATTATATATTAATTCATTTATTCTCTCTCTCTTCCTTCTTCTTTTCTATTTATGTAAATAAAAATAATCATCATCTTCTCCGACACTTCTCCCCCGAAAACAATTCTGTGAGTGATCCTCATGATATCGGTGAATAAAAATTGAAATTCTCATTCCATTATAAATTAAGGTTGGAAAGTACATAGTCGGATATCAGAATGTGACATTTGTCACTATAAGAGGAGCGGGACATTTTGTTCTAAGTTACAAGCCGGAGCAAGCACTTGCCTTCTTCTCGTCTTTCATAGACGGGAAGTTACCGCCGAGAGGCCGTAAAGATCAAGAAATCATATAAGGACATGTTCATGAATTTCCTTTTCTTATGCATACATGGAAATCGTTAAATAATACTTCATCCGTCTCAACTGTTTAATCATGCACTATTTCTTTGCAATTCACAAAGAAAATATTTCCTTCTCGGTCATTGTTGATCGTAAAAACAAACAAAAATCTGTATAAAACTTTATTGAGAGATTCATATATAGTATTTATTTGAGAGAGTAAAATACAGTGATGAGTACGTATTGTGTATATATATTGTTTTGATTGATTCAAGGGAAATTGGTGAACAATGGCATGATGGCGAATTTCATGGTACCAAGGCTGCAATGCAAGCCGTTCTTCTCGCCGCACGCGATATACACAAACGGGTCGACGCCCCACATGGGGAATAGCTTCGTTTCGAGCGTCAACCTGAATCCATCGGAGCCCCCACCTGCGTACTCGGTCCCGATCCTCTGAGACTCGGTAAGGTCACACCTTTGGTAGCTCTCGCGATCTCTGAGCAAATACACACTGTGATTGTACGTCCTCCCCCTCACTGGTGGAGGGTATTTGAACTCTGCACCATGCAATTATGCAATATATATATCAAACTAATTACTACTAATTAGGTTTGGTTATACTCCATCATCCGTCCTAGAGAAACAAATACTTTTCTCATTTGTATTTGTAAAAGAAGTGAAATTATTTCTCTCTGACAAATATATATATAGCAAGGCTTGAAAAATATTAATTGATTGATTACCGAGCACGTCGCCTAAATAAAAGGGTGCATTATTTAGAGCCCAATCGGTGTAATTCGTCCCATAACTCCATTGGTTAATTGTACCGCCAACGACAAACACTTTTGAAGGTCGAGGCGGAGAATCATTGGTACTGCACCAACAACGGCAACCATCACCACCACCTCGTCCTGGCGGCCAAACAGGCGTATCTCCACCACCACCACCATCACCGTCACTTGGTGGTGGTGGCATGTTCGGCACCGGGGGCGGTGGGCTCTTAGTCTTTTTAGTCTTAGCAATAGGGAAAAGTGAAGTTGTTGCAAGAAGAAGAATGAAGGACACAATTGCAAATCTCAAATCCATTTTAATTCACTAATTTTATTGTGAGTTTGATTATGGCAATTAATTAGTTTATTGTACAAGAGAATTAAGATTAACGAGGAGTTTATATATAATGTTTTATGGTTAATTAGGTAGTTAGGTAAAGCTTATAATATAGTCAATTAGTAATAATAATTACAACTAATGTTTTAGTATGTATGAAAATTATATTAACATTTTTTTATTATGTGTAAGGAATCAAATCCTTCCAAATCACACTAATGATGAAACATGATTTTTTTTTTTTTTGCATTAATTTAACTTTTATATAATTTTTTTGATTAATGTATTCATTAGATATAATATAGTTATGTAGAATATAAATTCATTAGATGGAGTATAATATACCGATGTCATAAAAATTAATAAATAGTAGTAACGTTATAAACAAATTAAAGGAATATCAAAATCAAATCAATTAGCTCTTTGAATTCAATTTTGGATGGCGATGGCACTTGAGAAACTTCCCGTATTTTCTGCAACACGCGTGCTATACATAAACTTAATTAAGTGATGGACTGATGGTGTTTAAACATTTATAAAACATGTTAATATATACATATAGATAATTTGTTTTGGCCGGTCTTATAAATATGACGTTTTATCGTTCTCAAATTGTTTCATTTTTTCAATTTAATACGGCACAACTCAAATTGTAGTTAATTTAATCATCTTTTTTAAAATAAAATTAATTCAAAATTATTTTGAATTTGTATGTATAATTAGTTTTATACAAATAAATATACATATGTATAAATATATACTCCCTCTTTCCCTTAAAACAATGCATATTTTCTTTTTTAGTCTATCCCTTAAAATAGTGCACATTCCATAAATGGAATGTCTTTTTACAATTTTATCTTCTTAATACATATTTATTTACTTTTATACCACTACTTTTTCATCTAACAATTTTATTACTTACATATCAATACCTATTATACCCTTACTTTATATTATTAAACACACAAAAAATCATTTTTTTTTAATCTACGTGTATCTTTTTCTATGCATTCTTTAAAGGGATTATGCATTCTTTAAAGGGATGGAGAGAGTAGATCTGATTGAATATGTCACTAACTTAGGGATATGGGCCAAATATGACGCGGGCCGATGATATTTGTCGAGAATAATGTACAGTTTTGGACATGGGCTTTGTTGGACCTTTTGATTTCTTTTCTTTTTTCGTTGGGTAGTGATCTATAGATATATAATTTCAGAATCCATTAATGCCACGTGCACCAATAGGAAAGTAATAATAATGTTGTGTTCACACTATAAATTATAAATAAAAATAATAAATTATAAATAGTAATATTATTAAGCATATTTAAATTATTATATATAAATTTTAAATAATAATTTGAAATTATATATTTTTGATAATAATAATTAATTATCTATCTTAAATATATAAAATTTTATTTCTTTTCTTAAAATTCTTTTTTATTAATTGAAATTAATATTAATTTAATTTCAATTAATAAGTCTTTTTTTATTTTTTTGAACATAATCGATTTACATGTATACGTTCTTCTATTCATTCATTTTTTTTCTCGATTTTTTAAATTTTATTTTTTAATTATGATTTATTCGGAAAAAATCCAGAATCAAATTGTCGAGTTATTAATTATGTTCGACTAGATTTTTTTTTTAATTTTTAATTAATCTCTAATTCAGTTATGTTAATATAAATTCATTTCTCCCATTTCATCTCCTTCATGTTCACCAAATATTTCATTTTTTTAATATTTATATTTATTTTTCAACTTTATAATTTTTATTTTCCATTTATTTGGATTTTCCCCCAACGGTTTTAGGTATTTATTGGATGCGTTTGATACTAGAGAAATACAGAGACAAGAAACTCCTCTTCCACCAGATCAGAGGCTCCTCGATCGGGTAGAATGAGACGAGAAACTCATCTTCCACCAGATCAGAGGCTCCTCGATCGGGTAGGATGTAAATCGAGGGATGCGCCAGAGTAACAGACACATGTGGGAGAGAGATCGGGTAGGATGAGACGAGAAACTCCTCTTCCACCAAATCAGATGCTCCTCGATCGGGTAGGATGTAAATCGAGGGATGCGCCCGAGTAGCAGACACATGTGGGAGAGAGCCAATAGGTCTCATCCAATGACTAACTTCATAATATTTCAATGAAAATTTGTCATATACGAGATTCGAATGCAGAGACGAGAAACTCCTCTTCCACCAGATCAGAGGCTCCTCGATCGGGTAGGATGAGACGAGAAACTTCTCTTCCACCAGATCAGAGGCTCCTCGATCGGGTATGATGTAAATCGAGGGATGCGCCCGAGTAGCAGACACATGTGGGAGAGAGCCAATAGGTCTCATCCAATGACTAACTTCATAATATTTAAATGAAAATTTGTCATATACGAGATTCGAACTCTGCGTCGTCGGGAAATTACACCAACATCATCACAGACTTTTCCACTCGACTATGCCCCAAGAAGCTTATATACTATAAATTATATCAAACATGCGTAGTCTTTGAAAATAATAAAATTTTCATAATTGAGATAACGGTTAATAATGAGATTAATACGAATTTAGAAATTTAAGTGAGAGTTCGATTATTAAATAAAATAATTTATTAGTCCATTAATAATTGGAGATTAAATAAAATTTTAGATTATTTCAAACAAATAAATCACGTGCATCGCACGGGCATTAGTACTAGTTTACACAATTACTACACCTCCTCGATTACTTTATACATCTTTCTTTTACTTATTTTTATATTTTTATAAAATGGTACAATGTCTATATTGACCGTGTTGAAATATTAGTACTAGAACATAAATAAATAAAATCACGATCCATTTTCTCCCTATTTCTTCCAACCTCGTCGATGTTGACTCCAACAATTTGGTGATGACGAGCGAAGGGCGTCGTCAAGGCGTTTGCACAGAGCGTTTTCGATTCATTGACAATTTTTTGCACCGTCAACGATTCCCTGAAGTCGTTCGGGCCGAAATAAAAAACCCTACTCTGCTAACTATTGGGACGGATGGCTTCCTACTGTTAGTGTGTAGTTCTTCCTAGTTCAACATAGAACCGTGTTGTTCTTGTTTGAACTACGTTGAACTATACACTTGTTTTGTGGCAACTTCATGGATATTGTTTGTATGTTTTTATTACTAAGTTTCATACAAGTCTGCTAGGTATGAGTAGTGCTAGCTGAGGAAATAACAAGTGGTCCTTCCTGGAGCCACGATATGCAAAGCGTACTCAGCGTTGGACTAGCGGACTTGGTGGTACAAACAACATGGAGTTCTCACAGTGCGTCAATGTGAAGTTTCATACAACATCAACGTGGATCTATGTACCACCAACAAGAGAGTGTTAGTGTGTAGTTCTTCCTAGTTCAACATAGAACCGTGTTGTTCTTGTTTGAACTACCTTGAACTACACTTTGTTTTATTGTAACTTCATGATTAATGATTGTATGTTTTTAATTCATTAATTCATACAAGCTTGCTAGGTATGTGTGTTGCTAGCTGAGTAGACTGTGGAAAATACAAGTGGCCCTTCCTAGGACCACGATTTGCAAGGCTCACTCAGCGATGGACAAGCAGACTTGGGTGTACAAATATCATGGAGTTATCATAGTGCGTCAACATAGAGTTTCGTATAATCTCAACGTGGATCTATGTGGATCAACGTGATTCACAAGTTAACTATCGCACTACCAACAAGAGAGTTCAAGGCTTACCGTGAATACCTTGAATCAGAGCTAACACATTGATGGACACGGAGCAAGCACAGGTAGACATGGAGCTGGGGGAATGACTGCTAAGGAATGAAGCCAGCCACGGGTGCGACTAGAAGACTTCGCTAGAAGAATTCAAGTCCAAGAAGAAATGTCCAAGTATACTAACTGTGCATGCAACAAGCTCGAAGCGCAAACACATGCTAGTGTGGTAGCGGGTAGAGCCACGTTCATCAAGTACGGAACAATGGAATATTCGTTGGAGATGCCTTGGGCTCGGTTGTTCCATTGGGCCGTCATGGGCTTGGCCCATTAAGCGTGAATTCCGGAAACCCTACTTTTCGATGCCTATAAATAGTGGGTTGTTGGAATTCATTTACTACACTTTTGATTAGACATATTCTAGAGAGAGAATTATTGTAGACCGAGAGACTTCGCTAGAAAGCTCCGGTCGTACCCTCTATTTAGTCTTTGTAGTACTCATCGCTAGATTGGTTCTACCCAGACTTAGTTTTTGGTCGTGTGACCTTTCTACAAGATTCGCTAGAATTTTGTAGATGTTTTTGTAAAGTGGTTCCACCCATTACAATATCAATACAAGTTTACTTTATAGAATCTCAAATTGTGTTAAGTAATTGTACTCTACCCTACACCTTCCAGTAGTAGGTATAACCAAGTACAACTTATACAATTTCCTGGTCTACCCTACTCATCCGGATTGTAGGTAGACCCAAGTACAATATATACACAATTTCAATTGGTATCAGAGCAAGTTCACCCCTTTCGGTGTGATCCTAGGAAGAGATTCTACCATGGAGTCGTTTACCGTCCTCAAACCCGTCATTCTCAACTCGACAAACTACTCCTACTGGAAGAGCAAGACAAGGTTGAAGCTGAAAAACGTAGACTCACGTGTATGGGCCGCTGTTCTACACGGATGGAGTCCGCCAACCTACACCGATGGAGATGGTGATGTGCGCATCAAGGAAGAAACTACGTGGACTACAGCCGAACATGAAGCTGCTACTTTCAATTCGAAGGCCATCCACATTATCACCGATCTCATCGACGTTCATATGTTTTCGGTCGTGAGGCACCTTGTTTCTGCTAAGCATGTGTGGGACACATTGGAAAGAATGTGTGAAGGAAGTGAAAGCATCAAAAGGTCCAAGCTGAGAGGACTTACTACTACCTTCCACAAACTTGAAATGAGGGAAGATGAGGACCTTGATTCATTCTTTAACAAGATAATGGCTATCGTCAGTGAATGCCAAGAACTTGGAGATCCCATACCTCCACCACTCATCTGTACTAAAGTTCTTCGAGGTGTAACAGAGAAGTTCTCTGTCAAAGTGACAACTATGGAAGATACTAAGCTTGGTCTCTCTGGGGACTACAACGAGATCATGAGTCACTTAAAGAACTATGAGTTGAATCTGAAGCTGAAGGACAAGTCCTACTCCATGACTCCATTTGAAAATTCAATGAAGGCACTTGCTATCACTCAGAGTGGCTCCAGCTCTACCTCAAACAACACAGGAGTTACACATCCCTCTCAGTCTACCGATCAGAATGCTTTTCTTGCAGAGGACTCCGAAGATGAAAGTGAAGCTCTTTCTCTCCTCAACTCTCCCAATCCCGATAAGTTTGCTGCTCTCCAAGATTCGGTTAGCTACTTGGTTCGCCAAGACATCAAGAGGAAGAGGAGGTTCAAACAATTTCGTAACCAAAGGAGCCCTGGAAATTCCTACTCTACTCCACCTGCTGCTGGCCCTAAAGGGTATAGCCCCAACCGTAGGTTTGTTGCCAGCACCCCCAGCAAGGACATGTCTAAGATCAAGTGCTTTGAGTGCAAGGGAATGGGGCATGTGAAGAATGAGTGCCCAAATCTACACCGGAAAAACAATATGGATGTTAGCTATTTGGTGTTTGATGGAGATGACTCTTTGTATTCGTCTGAGGAAGAGCAAGGAAAGATGGTGGAGCCAAATAATGTGAATGCACTCTTAAGTGCTATTGACAGTGAGAGTGATGAAGAGTATGAGGTAGACCAAGCTGACTTGGCCACTCATGAAAATATTTTTTGCTATACCTCTGTGATTGCAGGCATGACTGGGAAGAATGCCATCTCTACCCCCTCTGCTGAGAAGGTGAACAAGAAGGATTTTGATGTTGTGAAGTTGGAGCTGGAGAGAGCGTTGAAGAAAGTGAAGGAGCTGGAGGCGATTGTCAACAAGGAAGACTCCGAGAAGGACTTTCTCAGAGATTCTCTGGCTAAGATGGAGGAAGGCTATGCTGTGCGCACCAAGGAGCTTTATCAAGCAAAGGACAAATTGGATGTTGCAAATTGTCTATTTAAAAAGCTCAACACTGGCACTTCAAAGCTTGACTCTATGTTGAATTGTGTTAACACCAAGCATTTTGGTCTTGGTTTTAAGGAAACCTTTGATTCCGTTTACTCCGATTCTCTTAATGCTTGTCCTAAATTTGTGCGTGGTAATGACAAAACTACTATTGAATCTAATATGGCTGAGCCGGAGGATGCTCGAACATCCAAAGGAAACTTGGCCTCTACCTCGAATGTTAAAATCCTTACACGAAACATCTCCAACCCCTCTAATGCTTCATTGTCCTCGATGACACCGACTAAACTTCAGAAGTCTAGCTCTCCCCATGATAAAAATACCTTCACACGAAATGTTTCGGATCGCTCCAAGTTATATCAATCTAAAAATGCAACACTGTGGAAAGGACGAAACAATATCTCCACTTCGGCACCCCTTGCTGCGGGTTTGACTGTGTTGAAAAGGAAAAGGTCTTCCACCATTCATAAAAGAATTTATGTATGTCATTATTGCGGGAAGAACGGGCATATCAAACCTTTTTGCTATAAACGTCTTGAAAAACTTACCTCTCATGGAGCTACCTTGAAGCAAATATGGAGACCCATACAAAGTAGAGTTAAACAAGTCTGGAAGGTTAAAGTAGCTCTACCCACACCAGTGGAAGTCAAACCAAAGCAAATTTGGAAAAGAAGGGAAGAAGTAAAATGCAATGTTGCATTCACTGTGGCTAAAGGTACTACAAAAGAGACGTGGTATTTCGACAGTGGGTGCTCTAGACACATGACCGGCACCAAAGACTCCCTGATTGATTTTGTTCCACACTCCGGTGGTCCCGTTACTTATGGAGGGGGAGCAAAGGGGAGTATTGTGGGTAGTGGTACCCTGAATGTTAAAGGTCTACCCGCATTGAAGAATGTTTTACTTGTTGACGGTCTTTGTGCTAATCTCATAAGCATTAGCCAATTGTGTGATGATGAACTTAATGTGAAGTTTAACAAGGAAAATTGTGAAGTGTACAATGCTAAAGGAGAGTGTATTCTTACTGCTGCCCGAGCAAAGAACAACTGCTATGCCATCAGTGAATCGTGTCTAAATGCTTCTACTCATGACGAGATAGATATTTGGCATCAAAGACTTGGTCATACCAGTCTTCGAAATCTCGAGAAGTTGGTCCAAATAAAGGCAGTCAGAGGGATAGATAGCTTACCCAAGTTTGACAAGAGAGTTTGTGGAGATTGTCAAATGGGGAAACAAACTCGATCCCCTCATCCAGCTATCTCTACTCACAACCGCACTACTGAGTGCTTTGAATTGCTTCACATGGACCTTATGGGACCCATGGAAGTACAAAGCTTGGGAAATAAGTGGTATACACTTGTCATTGTAGATGATTTCTCTAGGTATACCTGGGTGAATTTCCTTGGAACGAAGGATGAAGCTTTTGAAGCCTTTCGATCCTTAGCTCGTAGGATCCGCACCACCTACGCCAAAAGAGTCCAACGAATACGTAGTGACCATGGTGGTGAATTTCAAAATAGGGTGTTCGTTGAATATTGCACTCGTAAAGGGATTCATCATGAATTCTCGGCGCCCAAGACACCACAACAAAATGGTATTGTGGAGAGGAAGAACAGGACTCTACAAGAAATGGCAAGAGTTATGTTAGTGGCTGCAGGTATGGCAAAGGGTTTTTGGGCAGAAGCATTGAGTGCAGCTTGCTATGTGGTGAACCGGATTAGTATTCGTGCCGGAACTCAATGTACGGCATATGAGCTCTTAACGTCCAAGAAACCGAACGTTGCACATCTTCGTGTTTATGGGTGCCTTTGCTACATCTTGAATGATAGAGATCCGTTGAAGAAATTTGATCCTAAGTCAGACAAGGCTATCTTTGTTGGCTATGCCCTTAACAGTCATGCTTATCGGGTGTTCAACCTCCGGACTAAGACGGTACAAGAGTCCAAAAATATTAAATTTGATGAGTATCATTTTCATGAGAATCCGTCTAAGTCCACTATGCTCCGAGATGATTTTCACCCTGTTCTACCCACGACGGAAGTATTGGTTGAGGGGGAGGTAGATCAAGGAAATGGACAATGCATTCAACTCAATGGAAATTCCACACCTCACAACTCTGGTGACTCTACCCCCTCAGAGAGTGATGATGAAGGTCTAAATCAGGGTACCTCTAATCCTGCTATGGGCACCACGGGAGCGTCTACCTCTACCGGAGTTCCGAACTCTGGTCCACCCGCCTACATTCGGAAGAGACATCCAAATCAACAAATGATTGGTGATCTCAATCAACGTGTTACTCGCTCTACCCGTCCTATGGACACCGTGCTCGCAAGCGATCCTACCACTCTCTCAAATTTGGCTCTCCTATCTCCGGACGTGGGCATAATGAGCTTTGTCTCCGAAATGGAGCCCAAAAATATAAAGGAAGCCATTCTTGATGAGTTTTGGATTGAGGCAATGCAGGAAGAGCTACATGAATTTGAAAGGAATAAGGTGTGGTCGTTGGTTCCAAGGCCAAGAGGTGTGAATGTTATTGGCACCAAGTGGATCTACAAGAATAAAACTAACGAGTTCAATCAAATAGTGCGAAACAAGGCACGACTGGTTGCTCAAGGGTACACCCAAGTGGAAGGAATAGATTTTGAGGAAACGTTTGCCCCGGTAGCACGCATAGAGTCTATTCGCCTACTCATTGCTGTGGCGTGTTACAAGAATATTCCGTTGAGACAAATGGATGTGAAGGCGGCTTTCCTTAATGGAGTGTTGGACGAGGAAGCGTACGTTGAACAACCTAAGGGGTTTGTGGATCCTCACAAACCAGATCATGTCTACCTCCTTCATAAGGCTCTATATGGGTTGAAGCAAGCACCTCGTGCATGGTATAGCTGCCTCACGGATTTTCTCTTGAAGTTTGGGTTCACTCGTGGTAACGCTGACACTACCCTCTTCATTAAGATTGTCAAGAATGAAATGCTTATTGCTCAGATCTATGTTGACGACATTGTGTTTGGTGCTACCCATGACCACTTGGTCAAAGAATTCACTGAAGCCATGGCTTCCTCTTTTCAAATGAGTTTGGAGGGGGAGTTAAGTCACTTTCTTGGTCTTCAAATCTCGCAACGTCACAATGGTATGTTTGTCTCTCAGACCAAGTATGCCATCAACATGCTCAAGAAGTTTGATATGGCGGATGCTAAGCACATGAAGACACCAATGGCTACCACGGACAAGTTGAGCAAGGCAGAGCAGGGCAAGGATGTTGACATCTCTACCTATAGGTCCCTTATTGGAAGCTTGCTCTACCTCACCGCCACTCGCCCAGACATCATGTATAGTGTGTGCCTTTGTGCCCGCTACCAAGCCAAACCTAAGGAAGAACATCTTGCTGCTGTGAAGCGTATCCTTCGATATGTGGCCGGGTCTACCAACTTTGGTCTATGGTACACTAAAGATACTTCTTCTTATCTTGTTGGTTTTGCAGATGCTGATTGGGCCGGTGACAATGATGAAAGGAAGAGTACTAGTGGTGGGTGTTGCTTCTTAGGAAACAATCTTGTTTCATGGCATAGCAAGAAGCAAAATTGCATTGCTCTATCTACCGCTGAATCCGAGTATGTGGCTGCTGGGAGTTGTTGTACCCAGATGCTATGGCTTCAACAAATGCTAGCCGACTATCAAATCGAGAGCACGCCACTCACTTTATATTGTGACAACCAAAGTGCTATAAAGATAAGTCAGAATCCGGTACAACACTCAAAGACCAAGCATATTGATATACGACATCACTTCATTCGAGACTTGGTAGAACGGGGTAAGGTTGTAATGGAACATGTGCCTACAGAGAAACAACTCTCAGACTTCTTCACAAAACCACTTGCTTCGGAAAGATTTTTGAGCTTACGGAAGTCTCTCTGCATGGGCGCATTTTGAAGGGTAGTAGGCCGCAAATGGCTACCTCCACCCACAACCGTTTATTTTCTCAATGGAACCATGAGGTAGAGTAAGGTGAGGTTAGTTGTTGACAGTTGCAAAGTGACGTAGTATTTGGACATACTGTTCTTTAAATATTTACATAAGCAATTCATTGGAGTGAACTTTGTTTGCTCTATGTCTAGCAGGAAAAGTCGGCCTAAAGATTTCCTCGATGGATCGGGTCTTGATTGACTTGGTCTTCGGGCAAATGCAAAAGACATGGCCTTATACATATAATGATGAAAACACAAAAATATATATATGGAAACATCATTTTATAACACCTATCACTGATTGGGTCCTAATAGGCCTGATCTACGCTTGAAAAGCAAGTGAAATGGTCGTGGCTACACGCTGAACTGGCCAAAATAGCAATACCGTCCATAAAGCACTGTCACTCTACCTCCAATATCTCTACTTAATGTTCTTTCCAGCGATTTTGATTCACTGTGTGGTGGTACGTATGTCCACTTTGTGTGTGCTTGTTATGCCTTTAACTGTATTTCGTGTTATAAAATTTTGCAGAGTACTCCAGTTCGACGAAGCATGCATGTTCTACCCTTGAAGTGCTTCCTTAGGCTTCGTTGGACAAGACAAATTTTGTGTGAATTTGAAATCTGAGTAATTCGACGTGTGTCTATGTGTATTTACTCCTGCTCTACGTGTGCTACTTTGAGTTCTCATGAAAGTCGTTCCTGTCTAACGTGTTACTCTTTGCTTGTTGTGTTGTTTGCTGATTTTACATTATAAGTATGTTTGTCCCACCCATAACCGCTTTTGTAGTGCGTGCTCTTCCTTGATTTTTGTTGCTGCAGACACGTTGAGCTACACTACCTAATGTACACTCTCTGGCAGCCCATATCTCTTTGATGAGTGTTCCACCAAGTGTATTTGCTACCTCTATCATCGTCGGTCTACCATGTTCACTGTGGTTTTCTTGCCTAATTCCTTATAGTATTCGTATCATACCTATAACTACTTGTATCTGATATTCTGACTCTTCGCATGACGACTTGTATTTTTGTGAGACGACCGCGCTTCTACAGGACTTTACTCAACTGCGCTATACACACCGCAAGTCCCGTCGAGCGGCTCGTCTAGGGGGAGATGGGTCGTCCTACGAAGATCTAAGGCCGTCCTACAAAGATCTAGGGTCACTAAAAATGCTTCATACACGCTTGGATGGGATCTACGCGAACATCAAGTGTTTTCTAACCCTGATCTTCCCATGAACTATTTTTTGTTATCATGTTGTTGTTCATAACTCTGTTCTACGCATGACACTTTTGCCACCTTGGTTTGCTCAGTTTGAGTTATTTTATTTTGTTATCTTTTCTCCTCATCCGTATGACTGCTTATTTTCTATGCTTCACTGTCCGCATGATTAGTTATATGCATGTTGTCATACGTTTACCTTTTGAGTATGATACTAATTTGAGGGGGAGTTTCTCTACGAACCCCCACTTATGAAGTTGACTCAAAAAGGGGGAGATTGTTAGTGTGTAGTTCTTCCTAGTTCAACATAGAACCGTGTTGTTCTTGTTTGAACTACGTTGAACTATACACTTGTTTTGTGGCAACTTCATGGATATTGTTTGTATGTTTTTATTACTAAGTTTCATACAAGTCTGCTAGGTATGAGTAGTGCTAGCTGAGGAAATAACAAGTGGTCCTTCCTGGAGCCACGATATGCAAAGCGTACTCAGCGTTGGACTAGCGGACTTGGTGGTACAAACAACATGGAGTTCTCACAGTGCGTCAATGTGAAGTTTCATACAACATCAACGTGGATCTATGTACCACCAACAAGAGAGTGTTAGTGTGTAGTTCTTCCTAGTTCAACATAGAACCGTGTTGTTCTTGTTTGAACTACCTTGAACTACACTTTGTTTTATTGTAACTTCATGATTAATGATTGTATGTTTTTAATTCATTAATTCATACAAGCTTGCTAGGTATGTGTGTTGCTAGCTGAGTAGACTGTGGAAAATACAAGTGGCCCTTCCTAGGACCACGATTTGCAAGGCTCACTCAGCGATGGACAAGCAGACTTGGGTGTACAAATATCATGGAGTTATCATAGTGCGTCAACATAGAGTTTCGTATAATCTCAACGTGGATCTATGTGGATCAACGTGATTCACAAGTTAACTATCGCACTACCAACAAGAGAGTTCAAGGCTTACCGTGAATACCTTGAATCAGAGCTAACACATTGATGGACACGGAGCAAGCACAGGTAGACATGGAGCTGGGGGAATGACTGCTAAGGAATGAAGCCAGCCACGGGTGCGACTAGAAGACTTCGCTAGAAGAATTCAAGTCCAAGAAGAAATGTCCAAGTATACTAACTGTGCATGCAACAAGCTCGAAGCGCAAACACATGCTAGTGTGGTAGCGGGTAGAGCCACGTTCATCAAGTACGGAACAATGGAATATTCGTTGGAGATGCCTTGGGCTCGGTTGTTCCATTGGGCCGTCATGGGCTTGGCCCATTAAGCGTGAATTCCGGAAACCCTACTTTTCGATGCCTATAAATAGTGGGTTGTTGGAATTCATTTACTACACTTTTGATTAGACATATTCTAGAGAGAGAATTATTGTAGACCGAGAGACTTCGCTAGAAAGCTCCGGTCGTACCCTCTATTTAGTCTTTGTAGTACTCATCGCTAGATTGGTTCTACCCAGACTTAGTTTTTGGTCGTGTGACCTTTCTACAAGATTCGCTAGAATTTTGTAGATGTTTTTGTAAAGTGGTTCCACCCATTACAATATCAATACAAGTTTACTTTATAGAATCTCAAATTGTGTTAAGTAATTGTACTCTACCCTACACCTTCCAGTAGTAGGTATAACCAAGTACAACTTATACAATTTCCTGGTCTACCCTACTCATCCGGATTGTAGGTAGACCCAAGTACAATATATACACAATTTCACCTACTCTTACTATGCTAATTATC
Organism: Euphrasia confusa; assembly: GCA_954870475.1. Taxonomy (NCBI): domain Eukaryota; kingdom Viridiplantae; phylum Streptophyta; class Magnoliopsida; order Lamiales; family Orobanchaceae; genus Euphrasia; species Euphrasia confusa. The sequence continues at coordinate 11,546,645 of OX940956.1, forward strand.
TCTGGAAGACACCATAAATTAATGATGACAAATTCTTCCCTTAATCATTTAAGCGACAAAATTAGTAACAAAAAAATTTCTAAAATATTTTTTTAGTTAAAGTGCTATTTTGAAAATGTGATTCTCCAAACTAATTAATCAAAATAATAAATGTACAATCTTCAACCAATGTTGCCTATTTTTCATGAATGATTTTTTTTTTATCACTGATTTTGCTTTTTTTCTTTCCCAGATCTCTGTTGAATTATTCGATTAAGAAACTCAATTTCTCCCAATTTCTTTGGCAGTGATGGGTGGGTCCTAGTTTCCGATTTGACTGAGAAAATAAATAATTGAGATAGGAGAGAGGGGAAAAGAGGAGAGATTCATTTAAATAATATTAATATTTTAATAATACGTGTCAAGCCACGTCAATAGACATTCCCATTGCGGGGAGGAGAGCATTTCTGGTTCGCACATACCTCCTTTTCTAGGGTGTTCACTAGGGGTGGACATATGCGCGGGGATTCGGAGAAATCCCATCCCATCCTGAAAAATAAATTATCGAGATGAGACGAGACGAGACGAGATTGAAGTTTTAAATAATTTAAATAATACTTATTTTTATTTAATTTAAATGATATTTTAAATTTTAAAATTGAGTGTTTTAGCATTTTTCAATACAAATTATATACAAAAATTAAATTATTCTAATATATTACTATGAGATTGTGAAAATAGATTAATATACAGTAGAAACTTCGTACAGTCATATCGTTGAGATCGGAAAAAAATATTACTATAGAGAGTTATTCTTATATAGAATTTTACAAAATAAAAATAATTTTTTTTATAAAAAATAATATAAATATAAAAATAATATACATACAATATTATCTATCTTTAAATTCACAAAATCAATTTAATAGTTTTGAATAATAATTTTTTACTATATATGTGTAAAACTTGTGTTTAACATACAAATTAAATAAAATATTAATACATCTAAGGACTATAAACTTTGATCATATACTATATTGTTGTTGATTTTCATAAATACAGTATTTCAAGTCATCTTAAACATGTTATTGATTTTAATAAATAAAACATTATTAATAAATATTTTTATTATATATTAATCATTTATTCTTATATAGAGGTATAAATCCTTAAGACGGGATCTAAAAAATGTATGACTTATGACATTGTGGAGTTTATTCCTATTTATAACTGATCCAAGTTAGGACTTGCATTTTTTATTACTATAGGAGTTTATTCCTATATAGAGTATTACTATATAGAGTTTCTAATATATATATATATATATATATATATATATATATATAATTAATTTAAAATTTTAATTTCAAAAGTACAATATTAAATAAGTTAAATAATACTTATTTTTATTTAATTTAAATGATATTTTAGCTTTTAAAATTTAGTGTTTTAGCATTTTTCAATACAAATTATATATAAAAAAATTAAATTATTCTAATATATTAGTTATTACTATGAGATTGTGAAAATAGATTAATTAATATATATATATATATATATATATATATATATATATTGAATTGATTTAAAATTTTAATTTCAAAAGTACAATATTAAATAAGTTAAATAATAATTATTTTTATTTAATTTAAATGATATTTTAACTTTTAAAATTTAGTGTTTTAGCATTTTTCAATACAAATTATACAAAAAAAAATTAAATTATTCTAATATATTACTATGAGATTGTGAAAATAGATTAATTAATTAATAAATTTAATTGAAAGTGTACTTAATATTTTAATATTTTTATTAATTTGAGTAAAAAAAGATTAAAGATTGAATATGACGTGGGTTTAAAATCTAATTAAATCTACGTACTTTTTAAAGTTCAAACGAAATTTGAATTGAATATATCCCGTACACTGCTCAAGAATATATACAAGATAAAGTGTAAAAGTTAAACGAAAAAGACGAGCACACAAATTTACTTAGAAAATCAAAATCGAAAAAAAATCACGAGAAGAAAGAGAAATCAACTAAATCGTTGAGGCTTACAATTATGAACTTTATGATTTTCGTCTATGGAGAACTCATATTTATAGAGATAGCAAACCAAACAATTAAGATTATAATAAAATCATTTAATTAATAATACTCTAATTCCATAAGTAATATAATTATATTTTCAATATAATTATAATCTCTTTAAACAAATAAAATGGAATCAAGCACGCTAAATAAAAAACAAAACCTAATATAATTACATGTCTTGGGATTCGAACCTAGGACATTTGATCCTCAATTCGAGGGCTCAACCAACTGAGCTAACAACCCTTGACTGAGGTAGCAAACCTATCAAATAAGAATATAATTACTCACGTCCGATGTGCCCACTTGACATTATCAATGATGTCATCATCCACTCGGTAGATGTCTGAACACCAATTAAATGCAGCCCGTGTTTTTCTATTTTGTCTCGTTTTCATTCTGATTCGAGTCATATTTTAACAGTTTCAGACCAAAATACAATTTGAGTAAAATCAAGATTCATGAATTGAATTGACCGGATTTACAGTGACTTCGTCGCCATGTTCTTGAACGGCGATGACGAAGAGGAAGAATTTCGTTGTTTGAGAAACGGAAATCGACGAAGGAAGAGGCGCAATCATTCTTATTTACTTATTAAATTAATGTTTTAAGTTGGTTGGCGACAAAGATGATTTCATCTTTTTAATGAAAATAGGGATAATTTCGTAAATCAATGTATGGGTTTAGGGTTTAATAATTTTTTATTAGGTGTATGAGAGATGATTATATGAAAAAGTTTATTTTAAATTTTTTTCCGAATATATTACATAATTAATTAATCAAGTTTCATAAACGTACTTATGAAATATATTACTACTTCCGTTTCAAAAAAATATGTATATTTCTTTAGTAAATTCCAAGAAAATGTGAATATGTTTTTGGAGGGGAAATAATATGAGAGTACAATTTTAATTGTACACCCTGTAGTATATATTCATGTATTTGTGGATAAATATTTATTATGTATGCTAATATATTCATTAGTATGCAAATTTAATATTTATAATAATTGTTTTTTGAAATGAAAATTTCTTAATTATTAAATATGTTTTTGGAGGGGATATAGTATGAGAGTACAATTTTAATTGTACACCCTGTAGTATATATTCATGTATTTGTGGATAAATATTCATTACGTATGCTAATATATTTATTAATATGCTAATTTAATATTTATAATAATTGTTTTTTGAAATTAAAATTTCTTAATTATTAAATGATAATTTTATTTCTTTTTATATTTTAAAGGACGAGAGTACTATTTAAATTGTACTCTCGAGTATGATATAGGCATTGAAACAATATACAATAAAAAGGAGCAAATTAATAATTAAATAGTCCCCAGGAGCATAGCCGAGTGGTAAGGCCTGTGATGATGTGGGTGTAATTCTCCGGCGACGCAGGGTTCGAATCTCGGGTGGGACAAATTTTTCATTGAAATATTATGAAGATTTGTCCTGGGGTTCGACCTGTTGGCTCTCTCGCACAGGTGTCTGCTACTCGGGCACATTCCTCGATTTACATCCTACCCGATCGAGGGACCTCCGATCGGGTGGGGGTGGAGTTTCTCGTCTCTCCTCCTTATCAAAAAAAAAATAAATAAATTAATAATTAAATAAAATACTTATGTCACGGTTCTTACACAAACAAACAAAACACAACGTGACTTTATTGTTTGGTTTTGGTAGTTTTTGTATCTATTCAACATAAAGAAAAATAGCAAGATACAATGTACAAAGAAAAGGAGAAAGTGAAAAGTGAAAGATTATAAGTTAGATTTGTTTCTTTTATACTCATTAGTCATTACTCAAGGAAGACAATTTAAATTAGATCGACTAAGGAAAACTCAATAGTAAAATATCATCGCGACTTGAATTCAATATTTTTTTAGACCGACCTTGGACCTAAGATTGTAAAGACGATCCAAGCTCCGGAGCACAAAAAAATTGGTTCTGAAAGCTCATATCAACCCTTATGTTTTTATTCTTTTAATTTGTTTAATATTTATTTTTAATAAATATCAATATTTTAAATAATTTTTGTTATTTCAACTTGGAATTCTCAACCAACACTTCATTTTTAATAATTTTTATATCAATGTCATTCGAAATTGTATATATTTTATTATTATTTCAAAAAACCATTTTTATGAAAAATGTAAAAAGCTTAACAATTTGTTGTGATTTTACTACATACTCTACTATTAATATTGATTCATTTATTTGACTGTAAAAGTTACTACATAGTATAGTATAAGCCAAATTCATTGTCCTTGTATCTGATCTATCGATTCGATTCAAGGGAAACCACGGAACATTGGCATGACGGCAAATTTCATGCCGCCAACGTTGCAGTGAAAGCCATTCTTTTCGCCACATGCGAAGTAAATAAACGGGTCCCAGCTGAAAGGAAACTTGTTGATCGGCGGGCCCAGCTTCCACACGAATCCATCGGGCTCCCCGCCAGCGGACACATCTCCGATCATCACGGCCCCGGAAAGGTCACATTTTTGGAAGCTCTCAAAATTCCTTAGCAAATAGACGCTGTGATTGAAGGGCCTTTTGGGGACCGGCGGAGGGTACTTGAACACTGCATCACATATATATATATATATATATATATATATATATATATATATATATATATATATATATATATATATATATATCATGCAAATAATAATATTAATTAACCTTAATTAATTAATGTTATTATTGACGCATGTAAAATTATTTACTGTGTCCCTCCTCTGTCCCAGATAATTATGCAATGCTCGTTTTATATATATATATGAAATTAATTAATTACCCAAACTGTCGCCTATGTAAAATGGTGCATTATTTAGAGCCCACTCGGTGTAATTGGTGACCCCGAAATTCCATTGCTTGTCACCGCCAACCATAAACACTTTTGGAGCTCGTGGCGGAGGAATATTACATGAACAACTACAACCACCACCACCACCACCACCACCTTGTCCTGGCCAAGCAGGCCAGCCGGGCGGAAGTGGTCCCACACCGCTCAAGCTATTTTTCTTAGCAATAGAGCAAAAGGATGACGTGGCAAGGAGGAGGAGGGGCACATATGCAAATATTCTCACATTCATTGTTTATATATAATTATAAGTGATTTTGATGATATGTAGTATATGAGAAGGATGATCATGAGGGGTTTATATAGCCATCAATGATCCATGTGCATAGTAATAATACTGTACTATGTACTTATGTATGTTCCAGAATAAACTGTGTACAGTACTAAAACGAATGAAAATACTTAGTTTTTGGGTTTCAATAAAAAGCAAAACTAATAAACAAAAATATATGTACTCTCTATTTCATAATAGTTGTAACACTTTTTTTTTGTGTTACACAATAAATGATACACACACAAAAAAATTATAACCTTTTCATTTTAAAATAATATTTTACCCTTATTTTATCTGCCTACTTTTTAAATTCGATCTATTAATAATTATTTTATTTTTTAACTTAAAAAACACATTTTTACCATTTACATTTTGATCAAAAAGTAAAAAATAAACATTTTTCTTAATCTCCCTCAGAAAAGTTTTTAGACTTGTATGAGAGGAGGGAGAGAATAAATATTATTGTGGAACATAATGAGTAATAATAATGTTTTAGGGGCGAAGAATTAGGCATTAACATCAAAATCAAAATCAATAAATGAATTGAATTCAATATTTGATAATGAATGAGCTACTAATAATGCCTAAGAAAATTTGTACGTACTTTAAAAACTTCCGTAAGCTTTATAGAATACGCGTGTTATAGCTATAGCTCATTTGAGAACTCATTTGACCCTCATGCAGCTTCACTTAATTAAAAGTATTCCATTTTTTCTATCGATCGATCAAGTTATGATCTTTAATGTAAATTCGGCACATCGGGAAGATGACGAGGTTTCATTTGATTGCAGCTCTGTTTTTAATTTGAGATAAATTTCATGATCGTGAGCTTTGGTACGTACGTGACAAATTAATTTGTCCCTCAATTTATTTTAATTATATTTTTATGATTTAATTTATTTATTGGTATTTTGAACTGGATGATCTCTCAATAAAATAAAATTATGAAATGTTTTGTTCATTCTGAGGTTTTACTTTAATTAATACATACAATGAATCAATCATGCACCCCGACAAGAGAATCAAACTATTTGACAAAGATTAATTGTACCCGTCTTGAAAAAAAAGTAAACGTCAGTCTTATAAATATATATTTAAACATTAATATTATAAAATTATGACCTCAAATGTTACGCATATTATATATATTGGACAGAAGAAATTGCATGACGCCACCGAGATAATTATCAATTTAATTAGTCTCATAAATAAAGTAAGCAAAGTCTTGTTTTGGTACCCTTTTTTTGATTGAGTTTTCGATTTTGTCTTATAAAACCTAAAAACAAGTCAATTTCATTATATTTTTGCTGGAAAAAAATTGATCACGTGCGTGTTGCACGTGACCTTTTAATTGGGAATTTCTAGCAAACTATTTTCATCTAATTGACTAAAATGATTATTTAAGAGAAAATTTTAGAAAATGACATGTGGCAAGTATTTTAAATAATTTAGCATTAAAAAATAAAAAATAAAAAAACAAATAGAAATTAAAAGGGGCAGTGTGGCAGCGGGTTTTCATTTCATTTCTCCCCCTAAATTTCGTTGCCTTGAAAAACATAATTTCCCAAATAATTTTCCAGAATTAAAAACCCTAATTTTCACCCCTTTTGTTCTCTTTTCAAATTATATATCAATTAGCTTAGAATCCCTTGCACCTTTCTTTTTCTTTCGAACTCAAGCCATTTTTTTTGGAAAAGAGTTTCACTAGAATGGAGACAAAAAATTAAGGTTATTGCGGAAGTATGTGATAGAAATTTGAAAAACTTCGTGCTATATGAGTTTTGGCATTTTTCCCTTTGATTCACCGTGAGAAGTGTCAAAGAAAATTAGGGCTCTTAAGTTGTAGAAATATTTGAGAAATTAGTTTTTTTTGGAATACGGGATTTTGGGAGAGAAATTAAATGAATTCGCTGCTCTCTTGCCCATTTTAATTTCGATTTTTATTTTATTTTTTCTTTTCATATAATGTAATATTATTGATTGAGCTTGCCACATGTCATTTTTTGAAAATTTCTCTTTTAATTAAATCATGCAGCCAATTAGAAAATGGCACGTGGAATAAATGGTTTGCTGCAAGTGATCAATTTTCAGGCGAGGTTTGAATTTTCCGGGGAAAATAGGATGAAATTGACTCGTTTATGGGTTTTATAAGACTAAATCGAAAACTCGAACAAAAATAGTACCAAAACGAGACTTTGCTACCTTTATGGAACAAAATTGATAATTATATCTGACGCCACCAACGCCACATCATCACATCACATACTATCACATAGTGCATATTCATTAAAACTTTTTTGGGGGTTTTGGCTGTGAAATTTATTCACACAATATTAGAATTTTAAACTCATATATAAGTTGGAAAATCTTATTATTTAATGTTATTGACCAAACTTTGACATAATATTATAGTAAATTCAATACGATGTTATTGGTGCTCTGCAGGTTGAATTTTCGGTCACGAGTAATTTTGATGAAATTTTTGGCATACACGTGATGGTGAGTATTAGATATATATATTTTTCATCGATCGATTGGAGTAAGAAAATTAGGCTCATATATAAGTTGAACAACTTTATTTCATTAACAACACATTTTAAAGTGTTATATATTGACTCAACTTTTAAATGACGAATGTGCACTTGATTTAACCACTCTTAACGTCTCACCAAAGCACCAATTCAAATAGGAATTAATTAATCTTGTATTTTTATCCGGTAAGAGATATTTTAATAGAATAATTTTTGTAATTTTTTCCAATAAGAGATACTACTCTGTCCCGGACTAATGATCATACTTCTTTTATAAATTACAAAAGAAGTAGGACCATTAGTCCGAGACAGAGAGAGTATTGATAGGGATACAAATCGATCCGAGTATAACCGCACAAGGGATCTTTCACTAGTCACTAGATCGGTTGTACTCCATGGTGCATGGTTCTGGGTGCATGAAAAAACTGGGAAGCTAAAAGAAGTCACCGAACAGGTTATACAAACTCATACTTGAAGATTGTAGACCTACGAGTTTGTTGACTAGATGCGTGGAGCAAGCATGGTTGTGGCATGCAAGTTTGGAACCTGCCAACTTTCAAGCAATAAATATGATATTCTTACAGGAGGAGATAGTACATGAGCTGTGAAGAAGCATTTTTCGATCACGAATGAAAGAGAAAATGTTTTTAGTCTCGCTTCAAAAATCGAGAATTCGTTGTAAAACGACCACTCGGAATATCAATTCGAGGGAGGACTAGAGTGAGGGGTTTTCGTAGTAAATTTCATTTCAATTTATATCAAATAACAAGTGTAATATCAAGTAGACAAGTAAATGCAATAAACGAGTATCAAATGGGAGAAAATCGGAGGTAAAGTAATAGTCGTCCTACAAAGTGAATTATGAAACACAAGAGAGTAATCCGGTTGTAATCCTCTTCCAAATCATAGGCGTCTTTGATGGACTACCACAATGTCACCTGTATATTAACAAACTAAGCCGCTCTCATTTTTTCTTCATGAAATACCCTCTTTTTTATTTAACAACTAAAATACATGTACAATTACTCATACATCCTTGTGACCCATATATCAAATCCTACCCAAATCAAATCCTACCCTAAACAAACCAAACCCGATCCGCAAACATTCAATCCCCAAATCGATCGTTTTTTTTTTAAAACCTAATTTACCAGAAATCACCAGAAATCCAAAGCTGCAGCCGAATCCGTCCGTACGCCGCCGAATCCCAGAATTAGTTCATCATTCCGCCGCCGAAACCCAGAATCAGTTCATCATCTCGAATCTGTCCGCCGCCGTCAATACCGTGAGCTCGTCGTCAAATGCAATCCGAAGCCTGCAGCCGACAAATTCAATTCTATTCCGCTGGGTTGTGGATTCCCGAATCCAATTAACATCTGCAGAGAAATTTGTGCATACCCGAATTCTATTCAATACCGTACGGTCGATTATTGGCAATGACAAAAGAAGCGTGGTTATCGGTCTGTTATACAGGGGATTTCACTCTCTCCGATGGTGTTGTCTCTTGGGTGTTCGACGGTGGGCTTGGTAATGGTAAGGTAATCCCATTTCTTGTTCCGAAAAACATTACTTATTTTGAGCTGTACCAGAAGCTTATCGAGAGGTTGAAAATCGATACATCCGTGTACGAAATGGTATTGCGATGTCATCGGCCGACGAAGAATAAAGACCCATTGTTCAATCTTCCGTATTCCATAAACGACGATGATAGTGTAGGTTGGTTGTTGTCGTGCTGTGATAAGACTCGTTTATGTGTAACGTTGAAATCGAAGGTGGTACCTGAGGTTGAAGAACTGGGTAAAGAGGTTGGTGAGTATGTTGAATCTGGTGGTGAGGGCAGGTCAGATGAAATGAATAGGGTGCAGTCACTTGGGTCCAGAACCAATGTTGTTGAGCTTGAACCAATGTTGAACTCAAATGATCAGATTCCAGAACAGCCGACAAATGAGACGGGTGCAGATTGTGATGCTATTCAGCCGTCGTCGGCAAATGAAACTGGTTCAGAAGTTCGTGATGATTTATGGTTGGCAAACGAGTCAAATGGGAATCAGATTATGGTGGTTCATGAGGCTCTTTGTTGGTGTATTCCTCTGGAAGATGACGTTAAAGTGAAAGAAGTGTTCCAAACAAAGGCGCTATTGAAAGAAAAGTTGCAGATGCTTGGTTTGAAGCACCATTTTGAGTTTAAGACCGACAAGTCAGATAAATCCAGGTATGTTGTGATTTGTAAATCTGAGTTGTGCAAGTGGCGACTTCAGGCAGCTAATTTGGGAGGTTCACCATTGTTTATAGTTCGAAATTATGAACGTAGTCATAGCTGCTCACGTAGTCTGCCCAATAGATATCACAAACATGCTTCGTCTAAGTTGATTGGAAAATATTTATCATCGAATTTCCAAGATCCTAACCATGTTTCCAAGCCGAAGGATGTAATGATGAACTTTGCTAGAGATTATGGGTATGAATTAAAGTATTGTACGACCTATAATGCTCAAAGACATGGGAAAGAATTAATACGAGGTAATCCTATCAATAGTTATAAGGAATTGTCAAAGTTTTTTCATTTGTTAGAGGAGCACAATCCAGGTACTTTAACATTTCTCCAAACTAACGATGTGGATGAATTTGAATGTTGCTTTATGGCACTCGGACAAAGTATTCGGGGGTACTCGTTAATGCGACAAGTTATTGTTGGAAATCGATATCCCGGGCTATTAAAATTTGCGGAAAATAATAACCCGAACGAAATCCTTCATCGCCGGAATAATCGCGAACCACCGTACGATGGAACCGGGCCCGACGAGAGAATCATCGCCGCGGGAAAAACCCCTGCGGCTAGAAACCCTAGCCGAGCCCCCGCCGCGAAGGGGGGCTCGCGATCGCACTTCGCGATCGCTGGGGCTGCCCAGCAGCCCCCGGTGGTGAGTCCGGCGACTCACCACCACCGCCGGAGGAGGGCGGTCAGCCTCCAGCTGACCCGCCGCGGCCCAGCCGCGGCTTCCCTCGCGATCGCGCACCAGCCGCGATCGCTAGCCCCGGCCGAAGCCGGGGTTCCTCCCGTGCGCGCGCCGCCGGGCGAGAGGTGGCCAGGGGGTTCACTCCGCCGTGGCACCAGCCCACGACCGAACCCCCAGCGATCGACTTCACGTCGATCGCACGCCCCGGCGTCCAGCCGGGGCTTCCCCTTACCCGCGCGCCGGCGGTCGAAGCCCTAGGGCTCGACCGCCACCCTCGACTCGGTTCGAGGGTTTCCCGATCTTCGCCGGGGATCTCGAATCCCCGTCCCCGAAGTTCGTACGTTTACCCGGATCGTGTGTTCATGTATACGCTACAATCAATTCACATAAAATCATAAAAGAGAGTTTACGATTTATTACCTTCGATTCGTTGTACGGAGAAACGAAATCAAACACCTTTGATGACCTTGCGATCTTCCCACGTATTCCTTGCACTCCGTTCGAACGTCGTGTGGGCGACGGTCTATCGAACTCCTATGGATCTCCTTCACTCTTCAAGACTTTATGATTGGCGTATCTTAGGTTAATGAATTGTGAAGACCATGTAGTGCTTATATAGGCTACGTAGGGGATCATAAGGAGACTAAATATTGGGCTTCTAAATATTGAAGATTAAATTGGGTCCAACCCAAATCCATTAATCCTTATCAATATTAAATTTTATTTATTTTCCACTATATAAATAAAATTGCACTCCCAATATTAATCCATATTATATCAAATAATATTTCTCCGATTAGTATTATTTATTCCGTGTATTTAAGATTTAAATATCCATGAATAAATTTATTTATTGCTCAATAAATATTATTCATTTCTTGTATCCGAGAATAGTACCGTTCAACCTTAATTATTATGCGGATTAAATCCACCTGCAGGGTTTGCATAATAATTCCTTATGAACTCATCTCGGGGATATTATCAACCCTTACGGGATACACTTTCCCGTCAAGTATTCACGGCGTGTCGTATATAAAATATAGTGACCCAACTTAACCGGTAATTAACCCAATAATTAAATCGGTTAATTCCTTTGGAAAATTAAAGTCACTTATATCAAATATACACACCCGCAATAATATCGGGGATTAAGAATAAAATACTCTGAGATTTAAATTGATTATCCAAGGCAATCCTAATCAATGAATCTCAAGCGATCCGCCCAATACACCAAGTGTACAAGTGTGATAAAATAATTAAGATAAATTATTTTATCTCTCACACAACGACTATACCGATGGATTGGTCTGTGTCCATCTAGGTCGTGAGCAACTGTTCGATTAAATACGAGTAACCGATAGTATGATCTTCTGTGCGCCCATGCTTGCACCATACTAACTACAACGTATAAAATCCAGGACTATGATTTGCATATATTAATTAATAATAATTAATCGCAAATAATTGTTTATTAATTAAATAGGTTAAATGCTATGACCGGGAGTTTACCGATACTTAAATCTAGACATTAAGTACACAACTCCAACAATCTCCCACTTGTACTAAGGTCTAGTCATTTCCTCCAAACTCCCGACTTCCATACTCATCACGTGCTTAAGTTATACTTCCCAGAAGTATTATGTGAATGAGCAATCTAGGTCGCCGATCTGAAGTTATCTTGGTGACTACTGCGTCGTCTCTCTGACGATGATTCGTATCAGGTGGTACTTGCTCTATGTGTTATCATCACCTTTTGAACTTATGACTTCTTCCAGTTCTCCATGCACCGCTATGAACATAGCCTTTGGTGAACCAAGAATCATATCCAAGTTCAGAGGTCATTCCGGAACCTAACCAAAAATTTCCGCTGCCTCTGAGGCTGCTATTCGGTTTATGATAGAGTCCGAGAAGCATTACGCTTATCACTCTTTCATCCTTAGGTTCCACGTCTTCTAAAAAATGAACACATAGCCTGATATCGACTTACACTGGTCTTTCTCTGATTTGGATCTGAGAAGCTGTAATCTAAGAAGATTTCGTCTTGCTTAGTAATCCAGTACTTCCAAGTACTTTTACAGCATTCGAATATCTCTTATTCAGATTACTTTGATATCCTCCCACTACGCTAACCGCATAGTTGATATCGGGTTCTTGTTTTATAACACGGTATTTACAAAGCTCTCTACACTCGAAGTGTAGGAAACTGCTTTGTCTACATCCATCTCCTTTATGCGTTCGAAACACATACCTTTAGACAGATGTATTCTGTTTCTGAAAGGCAATAACCTTTCTCAGAATTGTGTATGTTTAAAACAAACCATAATCGTATAAGATATCTTAAGAGAAGTACAAACGTTCTTATCTAGAGATCGAAAGATTTCTAAGAACATGATTCAACTTCATCTTAATCTCATATCTCGATTTATTTCAGACAACCTCTATTTTATGTCTGACAGCACTTTTACATTGTTGCCAACGATGAAGTGTTATCTACACAAAATTCCGAGAAACACCACTTTGTTTCCATTACGTTTCCAATACACCTCTCCTGTCTATGCTTCTTGATGAACCCATAAAATGGACTATCTCATCAATTTGCAAGTTCACAAGTTTCAGCTTTGTGATAATCCATAAATGGATTTACTAAGCTTGTACCTCTAAATGATCTCGCCCCTTTAACAATAATAAATTATTGCTATCCAAGTAGGCACATTTAGATTAGTACTGCCTCCTATGCAGAACTAGGGATCGATTTCATGTCTACTAGATCCAGAGTTTAAAACTCCTCCAGTCTTATGAACATCTCCGGTCGCTTAACAACCTCCCACTGCAATGGCGTTCCGGTGTATAACAGTAATAACATTAGGTGCAGTTAGTGGTGTACTACTACTCGGTTAGGCTGGTACTCAGTCTTCTCTTTCCTCATTATAAAGTACTTTGTCAGTTAGGGCATTGTAGTTCATCTAATAGTCTTCCTCTAAGAACCGGGCGAAGACACCCTTCTGGTTCGTAGTACTATTGAACATACAATTACTTGTTCTTCTAGGATTTTCTACAACCACATGCAATATGTCGTTGTATCCAGAAATATCCATAGAACATAGGTGGTTCCGAATAAACTTGTCCTTTCACTATTAGAATTCCTTATTCCTGACACACTATGTCTACACATCAGTGTATGGTGCAGTCGTTTGAGACCTAATCTCAATCCTTGATTTATGCTATGTGTTCTTTAGATAGGTAGTGGCCTCCGCGAACAAGTCGCAGGCTTCCAACGGATATACTTTGAAGGTTCCCCATAATAGCTTTGTGTTGGAAACACTTTGCTTTTATGGCACATCAAGTATTCTAATCCATCTTTAAGTTTACCTTAAAAGGAAACTACTCATACCTTTCTATTTACACATATGTCTGCATATATCATCTTTGATCATTCTCAATACTTGTCCGAACTCCATCCTTTATCCAGAAAGGTTAACTTAGTTGTATCTTCTTCCAAAATTTGATTCTTAGGTCGGGAGGTCCATTCCTCCAATTATAATTGATTAAATCAATTTCGACCTTTTGAATCCTCTTTTGGATAAATACTATTAAGTTCAAGAATTCACAAGTATAATGATTGATAAAGAAATTCATCTAATAAGTAAAACAAGTTTATATATATCGGTTTGTTGCATCGTGGTAGACTAAGGATTCATCATTCATATATTGCTATCTAATGTACCAGAATAGATATCATCATTATTTCTTATCTAAATCATCAAATGATTAAAGAAATAAAATATCCATTAATAATAGAAAAACCAGAACAAAAGTTCTTTCAAAAATAAAAGGTACAAAGCAATAAACTTGAAATGAAATCCTATAATTATCAAAAAGATAAACGTCTTCCACTGCAACCGCTGCTTCCTCAACAGCTTCGCCCATGTGGACTCGAACTCTTCTTCTCTAAGTCGCTGGGTTTTCTGGAACCCCTGCATTTAGAATGCACATACCGTCAGTGGTTCCATATCTACACACCAGAATTCTGGTAGATAATACCGCTGACTATGTTTTACGACTAAAGAAAAATTCGTACCTTTGAGAGGACAAGATGTAGACCCCCAGTACTCAGACTGCTTCCCTTGGGGATATTTGCCAGAAGGCTTCTTTATCCCACCCTTTGGTCCAAGTCCCTTAGGACCACCGGACCCCCTTGTCTTCTTCTCCTTTCCCTTGCCTTTAGGTCCGAAACCTTTGGCTTTGGCTATAAGAGCTTGCGATTGTTTCAACTCGTCTAAAAGATCCATCATCTCAAAAACATGATCAAGTGTTTCATCGAAGTAACAGATCTTTATGAGTATCCTCATCGCCTCTTTTCTAGCCTCCCCATCATGTCCAAACAGCAACTTGAGTTTGAGCATGACATCATGATTAGCGGCTAATGCACGAGCACTACCCCACTTTTCAAAGTCAAAAATCTCCTCCTCAGTTGAGTTAATGGTGAGTCCAGGAGGACAAGTTTCACTGAGTACGTCTTTGTACTCCTTTGCAGTCTGAGCAATGTCTAACTCTTCTTTCCATTCAACACAGTATGGAACCAGTGCGTTAAATTCCTCAAGTATCAACGAAAGTGGATTCATAGCAATTCTCTAAACCTATAAGCACATTTAAACAAACAATTAATTTAATATCCGACATTATTTCCCTGGAATAATATCATTAAATCACTAATTACATCCAAAATCCCATCAGGTAAGGCAAGCCACGTGGTGTGGACGTTTACCCACCCAAATGATTTAGCAATTAGATTTTCTTTGGTCATACATCGATTATAGCGTAACTTCGTGGGGAAGAATACTATAACGCGTATCTAAGTGTAAACCATTACTCAGCACTAAAGTAAATCGTTTGGAATTTCTACATCACCGCAAGCCACGTGGTGTGGACGTTTACGACAATTTCACAACTCTTCACAATCACTTATAACTGTCTACATCAATTAATCCAAAATCCGTTAGCATAGCAAGCCACGTGGTGTGGACGTTTACTACACTAAGAGACTTTTATAATTGACTCCCAATTACAAGATCCATTAGATTTTGTAAATCAAGACTTGGAGAATCATAAGTGAAACTCGAAGTTTCTAACCAGTGATTCGCCATGCGAGCGACCCTATCTCTCATAAATGAGGGAGCCGAGCAGACAATCGACCCACCTATCAAAGAATGGTACGAAGGTCTCTAATTTGTGTCATCCACATGACCAAGTGGCTTTGGCTCCATTCCACTCCCCGGGGTGAGAATGAGTCGACTTGAAGTCAGTTTCAGAAAGACAAATTAGGCATTGTTTGATGAACTCGATCAATGTTTCTTGTAGAAGGAATTACAAGAATTCTCCTCCAATGACTCGTCTATACGAACTTCGAAAGTCCATAAGAGTCACCAAGAGAACAGTAATGGAGACCATGGGAATGTTTCCATCCCCTCTCCCACTTAGCTTTTTATAATAAAGGGATACGCTATCTAGTGCATAAAATAAACACATATAGCATGCATATAAGCAATAAAGCACATAGTATCACATAGTCAAAATAATGCTAGAGAAATTATTTTCCGACTATCATGGCTTCATTCCATCTTCATATGCATCTTCTAGTCTTCAGTCTTCGTTCTTGAATGCTCAATGTGACGAGAATATTAATCTCTAATATTTAAATCTATTTATTTTCAATTAATCCAAAAGTTACTTAATTCGAAAATTAAGTTAATCGAATATATCAAAAATAAAATTAAATATTATTAATATTTTTATTTATTTAATTTCCTATCTAATTCTATTAAATCTTTCAGAATAATCCATCCAAGTAAAACTCGGAATATTCTAGAAGACTTCTATAATAGAATAAGGAAACAAAATAAATTTAGGACTCTTCTACTTTCCATTATCAATTAATTTCCATCTAATGAAAATTCCCAAGAATAGGAATAATCAAATAGGAAATAAATTAATACTAAATTAATTAAATTCCTATTCCATGAATATCTCCATAAGGGAAATAAAACAAATAGGAATAAAATTAATTCAATTAATTCTCTTCCTAATCCATGAGAGTTTCCTAAAAGGAAGATACTCAAATAGGAAAGTCGAATTAATTTAGGAAAGTCGGATTATGGTAGGAGTAGCACGGGTTGGGAGTCCCCGCACCACCCCCACCGTCGACCGCCGCCCGGGAGGAGCACCGCCGCCGCCCCCAGCCCACGCGCCACCACCCTCGGTGGCCGGCGTGGCCGGAAGCTCCCACGGACAGCCCCTTCGCCGGCGATCGATCCATGGGGTCGATCATGGGGATGATCGGCCCCTTCGTCCATCGTCTTCTTCGTCACACCTTCTTCGTCTTCCGGCGATCGATTCAGCATCGATCCAACGCAATTAAATTACAAGAATTAAATTACAATATCCGGTATCGATTCTATACATGAAATCGACCCTATACATTTTCCGGAAAAAAAATAAAGAACGTAATAATAAATCCTAAATTCGGTCAACCCCCGAATTTTTACTATTACAAACATTCATCCACACAAAACGAATCTCGACATGTCCGAGAGTTTAATCATGATAATTAATTAACAATAATTAAATCCAACCATGATAGCCGGAAATCCTGCAAGGTAGAACAATAATCGAGCATATACATGAACACGAAACCAAACGCTCTGATACCAATTGTTGGAAATCGATATCCCGGGCTATTAAAATTTGCGGAAAATAATAACCCGAACGAAATCCTTCATCGCCGGAATAATCGCGAACCACCGTACGACGGAACCGGGCCCGACGAGAGAATCATCGCCGCGGGAAAAACCCCTGCTCTAGAAACCCTAGCCGAGCCCCCGCCGCGAAGGGGGGCTCGCGATCGCACTTCGCGATCGCTGGGGCTGCCCAGCAGCCCCCGGTGGTGAGTCCGGCGACTCACCACCACCGCCGGAGGAGGGCGGTCAGCCTCCAGCTGACCCGCCGCGGCCCAGCCGCGGCTTCCCTCGCGATCGCGCACCAGCCGCGATCGCTAGCCCCGGCCGAAGCCGGGGTTCCTCCCGTGCGCGCGCCGCCGGGCGAGAGGTGGCCAGGGGGTTCACTCCGCCGTGGCACCAGCCCACGACCGAACCCCCAGCGATCGACTTCACGTCGATCGCACGCCCCGGCGTCCAGCCGGGGCTTCCCCTTACCCGCGCGCCGGCGGTCGAAGCCCTAGGGCTCGACCGCCACCCTCGACTCGGTTCGAGGGTTTCCCGATCTTCGCCGGGGATCTCGAATCCCCGTCCCCGAAGTTCGTACGTTTACCCGGATCGTGTGTTCATGTATACGCTACAATCAATTCACATAAAATCATAAAAGAGAGTTTACGATTTATTACCTTCGATTCGTTGTACGGAGAAACGAAATCAAACACCTTTGATGACCTTGCGATCTTCCCACGTATTCCTTGCACTCCGTTCGAACGTCGTGTGGGCGACGGTCTATCGAACTCCTATGGATCTCCTTCACTCTTCAAGACTTTATGATTGGCGTATCTTAGGTTAATGAATTGTGAAGACCATGTAGTGCTTATATAGGCTACGTAGGGGATCATAAGGAGACTAAATATTGGGCTTCTAAATATTGAAGATTAAATTGGGTCCAACCCAAATCCATTAATCCTTATCAATATTAAATTTTATTTATTTTCCACTATATAAATAAAATTGCACTCCCAATATTAATCCATATTATATCAAATAATATTTCTCCGATTAGTATTATTTATTCCGTGTATTTAAGATTTAAATATCCATGAATAAATTTATTTATTGCTCAATAAATATTATTCATTTCTTGTATCCGAGAATAGTACCGTTCAACCTTAATTATTATGCGGATTAAATCCACCTGCAGGGTTTGCATAATAATTCCTTATGAACTCATCTCGGGGATATTATCAACCCTTACGGGATACACTTTCCCGTCAAGTATTCACGGCATGTCGTATATAAAATATAGTGACCCAACTTAACCGGTAATTAACCCAATAATTAAATCGGTTAATTCCTTTGGAAAATCAAAGTCACTTATATCAAATATACACACCCGCAATAATATCGGGGATTAAGAATAAAATACTCTGAGATTTAAATTGATTATCCAAGGCAATCCTAATCAATGAATCTCAAGCGATCCGCCCAATACACCAAGTGTACAAGTGTGATAAAATAATTAAGATAAATTATTTTCTCTCTCACACAACGACTATACCGATGGATTGGTCTGTGTCCATCTAGGTCGTGAGCAACTGTTCGATTAAATACGAGTAACCGATAGTATGATCTTCTGTGCGCCCATGCTTGCACCATACTAACTACAACGTATAAAATCCAGGACTATGATTTGCATATATTAATTAATAATAATTAATCGCAAATAATTGTTTATTAATTAAATAGGTTAAATGCTATGACCGGGAGTTTACCGATACTTAAATCTAGACATTAAGTACACAACTCCAACAATCTCCCACTTGTACTAAGGTCTAGTCATTTCCTCCAAACTCCCGACTTCCATACTCATCACGTGCTTAAGTTATACTTCCCAGAAGTATTATGTGAATGAGCAATCTAGGTCGCCGATCTGAAGTTATCTTGGTGACTACTGCGTCGTCTCTCTGACGATGATTCGTATCAGGTGGTACTTGCTCTATGTGTTATCATCACCTTTTGAACTTATGACTTCTTCCAGTTCTCCATGCACCGCTATGAACATAGCCTTTGGTGAACCAAGAATCATATCCAAGTTCAGAGGTCATTCCGGAACCTAACCAAAAATTTCCGCTGCCTCTGAGGCTGCTATTCGGTTTATGATAGAGTCCGAGAAGCATTACGCTTATCACTCTTTCATCCTTAGGTTCCACCTCTTCTAAAAAATGAACACATAGCCTGATATCGACTTACACTGGTCTTTCTCTGATTTGGATCTGAGAAGCTGTAATCTAAGAAGATTTCGTCTTGCTTAGTAATCCAGTACTTCCAAGTACTTTTACAGCATTCGAATATCTCTTATTCAGATTACTTTGATATCCTCCCACTACGCTAACCGCATAGTTGATATCGGGTTCTTGTTTTATAACACGGTATTTACAAAGCTCTCTACACTCGAAGTGTAGGAAACTGCTTTGTCTACATCCATCTCCTTTATGCGTTCGAAACACATACCTTTAGACAGATGTATTCTGTTTCTGAAAGGCAATAACCTTTCTCAGAATTGTGTATGTTTAAAACAAACCATAATCGTATAAGATATCTTAAGAGAAGTACAAACGTTCTTATCTAGAGATCGAAAGATTTCTAAGAACATGATTCAACTTCATCTTAATCTCATATCTCGATTTATTTCAGACAACCTCTATTTTATGTCTGACAGCACTTTTACATTGTTGCCAACGATGAAGTGTTATCTACACAAAATTCCGAGAAACACCACTTTGTTTCCATTACGTTTCCAATACACCTCTCCTGTCTATGCTTCTTGATGAACCCATAAAATGGACTATCTCATCAATTTGCAAGTTCACAAGTTTCAGCTTTGTGATAATCCATAAATGGATTTACTAAGCTTGTACCTCTAAATGATCTCGCCCCTTTAACAATAATAAATTATTGCTATCCAAGTAGGCACATTTAGATTAGTACTGCCTCCTATGCAGAACTAGGGATCGATTTCATGTCTACTAGATCCAGAGTTTAAAACTCCTCCAGTCTTATGAACATCTCCGGTCGCTTAACAACCTCCCACTGCAATGGTGTTCCGGTGTATAACAGTAATAACATTAGGTGCAGTTAGTGGTGTACTACTACTCGGTTAGGCTGGTACTCAGTCTTCTCTTTCCTCATTATAAAGTACTTTGTCAGTTAGGGCATTGTAGTTCATCTAATAGTCTTCCTCTAAGAACCGGGCGAAGACACCCTTCTGGTTCGTAGTACTATTGAACATACAATTACTTGTTCTTCTAGGATTTTCTACAACCACATGCAATATGTCGTTGTATCCATAAATATCCATAGAACATAGGTGGTTCCGAATAAACTTGTCCTTTCACTATTAGAATTCCTTATTCCTGACACACTATGTCTACACATCAGTGTATGGTGCAGTCGTTTGAGACCTAATCTCAATCCTTGATTTATGCTATGTGTTCTTTAGATAGGTAGTGGCCTCCGCGAACAAGTCGCAGGCTTCCAACGGATATACTTTGAAGGTTCCCCATAATAGCTTTGTGTTGGAAACACTTTGCTTTTATGGCACATCAAGTATTCTAATCCATCTTTAAGTTTACCTTAAAAGGAAACTACTCATACCTTTCTATTTACACATATGTCTGCATATATCATCTTTGATCATTCTCAATACTTGTCCGAACTCCATCCTTTATCCAGAAAGGTTAACTTAGTTGTATCTTCTTCCAAAATTTGATTCTTAGGTCGGGAGGTCCATTCCTCCAATTATAATTGATTAAATCAATTTCGACCTTTTGAATCCTCTTTTGGATAAATACTATTAAGTTCAAGAATTCACAAGTATAATGATTGATAAAGAAATTCATCTAATAAGTAAAACAAGTTTATATATATCGGTTTGTTGCATCGTGGTAGACTAAGGATTCATCATTCATATATTGCTATCTAATGTACCAGAATAGATATCATCATTATTTCTTATCTAAATCATCAAATGATTAAAGAAATAAAATATCCATTAATAATAGAAAAACCAGAACAAAAGTTCTTTCAAAAATAAAAGGTACAAAGCAATAAACTTGAAATGAAATCCTATAATTATCAAAAAGATAAACGTCTTCCACTGCAACCGCTGCTTCCTCAACAGCTTCGCCCATGTGGACTCGAACTCTTCTTCTCTAAGTCGCTGGGTTTTCTGGAACCCCTGCATTTAGAATGCACATACCGTCAGTGGTTCCATATCTACACACCAGAATTCTGGTAGATAATACCGCTGACTATGTTTTACGACTAAAGAAAAATTCGTACCTTTGAGAGGACAAGATGTAGACCCCCAGTACTCAGACTGCTTCCCTTGGGGATATTTGCCAGAAGGCTTCTTTATCCCACCCTTTGGTCCAAGTCCCTTAGGACCACCGGACCCCCTTGTCTTCTTCTCCTTTCCCTTGCCTTTAGGTCCGAAACCTTTGGCTTTGGCTATAAGAGCTTGCGATTGTTTCAACTCGTCTAAAAGATCCATCATCTCAAAAACATGATCAAGTGTTTCATCGAAGTAACAGATCTTTATGAGTATCCTCATCGCCTCTTTTCTAGCCTCCCCATCATGTCCAAACAGCAACTTGAGTTTGAGCATGACATCATGATTAGCGGCTAATGCACGAGCACTACCCCACTTTTCAAAGTCAAAAATCTCCTCCTCAGTTGAGTTAATGGTGAGTCCAGGAGGACAAGTTTCACTGAGTACGTCTTTGTACTCCTTTGCAGTCTGAGCAATGTCTAACTCTTCTTTCCATTCAACACAGTATGGAACCAGTGCGTTAAATTCCTCAAGTATCAACGAAAGTGGATTCATAGCAATTCTCTAAACCTATAAGCACATTTAAACAAACAATTAATTTAATATCCGACATTATTTCCCTGGAATAATATCATTAAATCACTAATTACATCCAAAATCCCATCAGGTAAGGCAAGCCACGTGGTGTGGACGTTTACCCACCCAAATGATTTAGCAATTAGATTTTCTTTGGTCATACATCGATTATAGCGTAACTTCGTGGGGAAGAATACTATAACGCGTATCTAAGTGTAAACCATTACTCAGCACTAAAGTAAATCGTTTGGAATTTCTACATCACCGCAAGCCACGTGGTGTGGACGTTTACGACAATTTCACAACTCTTCACAATCACTTATAACTGTCTACATCAATTAATCCAAAATCCGTTAGCATAGCAAGCCACGTGGTGTGGACGTTTACTACACTAAGAGACTTTTATAATTGACTCCCAATTACAAGATCCATTAGATTTTGTAAATCAAGACTTGGAGAATCATAAGTGAAACTCGAAGTTTCTAACCAGTGATTCGCCATGCGAGCGACCCTATCTCTCATAAATGAGGGAGCCGAGCAGACAATCGACCCACCTATCAAAGAATGGTACGAAGGTCTCTAATTTGTGTCATCCACATGACCAAGTGGCTTTGGCTCCATTCCACTCCCCGGGGTGAGAATGAGTCGACTTGAAGTCAGTTTCAGAAAGACAAATTAGGCATTGTTTGATGAACTCGATCAATGTTTCTTGTAGAAGGAATTACAAGAATTCTCCTCCAATGACTCGTCTATACGAACTTCGAAAGTCCATAAGAGTCACCAAGAGAACAGTAATGGAGACCATGGGAATGTTTCCATCCCCTCTCCCACTTAGCTTTTTATAATAAAGGGATACGCTATCTAGTGCATAAAATAAACACATATAGCATGCATATAAGCAATAAAGCACATAGTATCACATAGTCAAAATAATGCTAGAGAAATTATTTTCCGACTATCATGGCTTCATTCCATCTTCATATGCATCTTCTAGTCTTCAGTCTTCGTTCTTGAATGCTCCATGTGACGAGAATATTAATCTCTAATATTTAAATCTATTTATTTTCAATTAATCCAAAAGTTACTTAATTCGAAAATTAAGTCAATCGAATATATCAAAAATAAAATTAAATATTATTAATATTTTTATTTATTTAATTTCCTATCTAATTCTATTAAATCTTTCAGAATAATCCATCCAAGTAAAACTCGGAATATTCTAGAAGACTTCTATAATAGAATAAGGAAACAAAATAAATTTAGGACTCTTCTACTTTCCATTATCAATTAATTTTCATCTAATGAAAATTCCCAAGAATAGGAATAATCAAATAGGAAATAAATTAATACTAAATTAATTAAATTCCTATTCCATGAATATCTCCATAAGGGAAATAAAACAAATAGGAATAAAATTAATTCAATTAATTCTCTTCCTAATCCATGAGAGTTTCCTAAAAGGAAGATACTCAAATAGGAAAGTCGAATTAATTTAGGAAAGTCGGATTATGGTAGGAGTAGCACGGGTTGGGAGTCCCCGCACCACCCCCACCGTCGACCGCCGCCCGGGAGGAGCACCGCCGCCGCCCCCAGCCCACGCGCCACCACCCTCGGTGGCCGGCGTGGCCGGAAGCTCCCACGGACAGCCCCTTCGCCGGCGATCGATCCATGGGGTCGATCATGGGGATGATCGGCCCCTTCGTCCATCGTCTTCTTCGTCACACCTTCTTCGTCTTCCGGCGATCGATTCAGCATCGATCCAACGCAATTAAATTACAAGAATTAAATTACAATATCCGGTATCGATTCTATACATGAAATCGACCCTATACATTTTCCGGAAAAAAAATAAAGAACGTAATAATAAATCCTAAATTCGGTCAACCCCCGAATTTTTACTATTACAAACATTCATCCACACAAAACGAATCTCGACATGTCCGAGAGTTTAATCATGATAATTAATTAACAATAATTAAATCCAACCATGATAGCCGGAAATCCTGCAAGGTAGAACAATAATCGAGCATATACATGAACACGAAACCAAACGCTCTGATACCAATTGTTGGAAATCGATATCCCGGGCTATTAAAATTTGCGGAAAATAATAACCCGAACGAAATCCTTCATCGCCGGAATAATCGCGAACCACCGTACGACGGAACCGGGCCCGACGAGAGAATCATCGCCGCGGGAAAAACCCCTGCGGCTAGAAACCCTAGCCGAGCCCCCGCCGCGAAGGGGGGCTCGCGATCGCACTTCGCGATCGCTGGGGCTGCCCAGCAGCCCCCGGTGGTGAGTCCGGCGACTCACCACCACCGCCGGAGGAGGGCGGTCAGCCTCCAGCTGACCCGCCGCGGCCCAGCCGCGGCTTCCCTCGCGATCGCGCACCAGCCGCGATCGCTAGCCCCGGCCGAAGCCGGGGTTCCTCCCGTGCGCGCGCCTCCGGGCGAGAGGTGGCCAGGGGGTTCACTCCGCCGTGGCACCATCCCACGACCGAACCCCCAGCGATCGACTTCACGTCGATCGCACGCCCCGGCGTCCAGCCGGGGCTTCCCCTTACCCGCGCGCCGGCGGTCGAAGCCCTAGGGCTCGACCGCCACCCTCGACTCGGTTCGAGGGTTTCCCGATCTTCGCCGGGGATCTCGAATCCCCGTCCCCGAAGTTCGTACGTTTACCCGGATCGTGTGTTCATGTATACGCTACAATCAATTCACATAAAATTATAAAAGAGAGTTTACGATTTATTACCTTCGATTCGTTGTACGGAGAAACGAAATCAAACACCTTTGATGACCTTGCGATCTTCCCAGGTATTCCTTGCACTCCGTTCGAACGTCGTGTGGGCGACGGTCTATCGAACTCCTATGGATCTCCTTCACTCTTCAAGACTTTATGATTGGCGTATCTTAGGTTAATGAATTGTGAAGACCATGTAGTGCTTATATAGGCTACGTAGGGGATCATAAGGAGACTAAATATTGGGCTTCTAAATATTGAAGATTAAATTGGGTCCAACCCAAATCCATTAATCCTTATCAATATTAAATTTTATTTATTTTCCACTATATAAATAAAATTGCACTCCCAATATTAATCCATATTATATCAAATAATATTTCTCCGATTAGTATTATTTATTCCGTGTATTTAAGATTTAAATATCCATGAATAAATTTATTTATTGCTCAATAAATATTATTCATTTCTTGTATCCGAGAATAGTACCGTTCAACCTTAATTATTATGCGGATTAAATCCACCTGCAGGGTTTGCATAATAATTCCTTATGAACTCATCTCGGGGATATTATCAACCCTTACGGGATACACTTTCCCGTCAAGTATTCACGGCATGTCGTATATAAAATATAGTGACCCAACTTAACCGGTAATTAACCCAATAATTAAATCGGTTAATTCCTTTGGAAAATCAAAGTCACTTATATCAAATATACACACCCGCAATAATATCGGGGATTAAGAATAAAATACTCTGAGATTTAAATTGATTATCCAAGGCAATCCTAATCAATGAATCTCAAGCGATCCGCCCAATACACCAAGTGTACAAGTGTGATAAAATAATTAAGATAAATTATTTTCTCTCTCACACAACGACTATACCGATGGATTGGTCTGTGTCCATCTAGGTCGTGAGCAACTGTTCGATTAAATACGAGTAACCGATAGTATGATCTTCTGTGCGCCCATGCTTGCACCATACTAACTACAACGTATAAAATCCAGGACTATGATTTGCATATATTAATTAATAATAATTAATCGCAAATAATTGTTTATTAATTAAATAGGTTAAATGCTATGACCGGGAGTTTACCGATACTTAAATCTAGACATTAAGTACACAACTCCAACAGTTATTTCTGTGGATGGTACTTTTTTTAAAGGAAGGAAAGGGACTCTTCTTGTGGCAACATGCCAAGATGGAAATTATCAAATTTATCCACTCGCGTGGGCCGTTGTGGAATCGGAAAGCAACAAATCATGGACTTGGTTCTTTGAGAAGTTAAAAATAATAACAGGTAAGTACTTTGTCTATTTCTGATATTCTCTGCTCCCTTAATGTACAAATTACAAAATGCATAGATTGTTAATTATTTGAAAATATATTTTGATACATGCTTATGGATTTTTGTTACATGCTTATGTATTTTCAACAGTATGTTACATACTATTTCAACAGTTAATTATTTCTGATACATGCTTATTGATTTTTGTTTGTCTGCCCCTAATGTACAGAGGTAATGTAATTAGATTTTTGTACAGACTGCTATTCTTATGTCTGCCCCAAATTATGGATTTTTGTTTATTCTTATATATGCTCCAAGTACAGACTGCTATTCTTATGTTTTATGCTTCTAAGTACGGACTTTTATTCTTATATATGCTCCAAGTACAGACTGTTATTCTTATGTTTTATGCTTCTAATGTAGGTGACACGCATGAACTTGCTATAATTTCTGATCGTTCCGAGAGGATCACACATGGATTTAAGCATGTATATAAGAATGCTTGTCATGGACATTGCACGTATCACTTGAAAAAGAATGTGAAATCTCATTTTCCAAGAGTTGATATTGATTTATTGTTTGAACGGGCTGCAAATGCATACACTGTTGGAGCATTTAAAAGGCATTTTGATGAACTTTGCTTGAAGCGTGAAGGAATTAGAGAATATTTGGAATCGGCAAATTTTCAATATTGGTCTAGAGCCCACTTTGATGGATTAAGATACAATATCATGACCTCCAATAATGCAGAAACATTGAATGGTTTGTTAGTGAAGCAAAGAGAGTTTCCAATTGTGGGGTTGCTTAAATCCATTTGTGACATAATTCATGGGGAAAGACTCTCACCCCTGCAATTGATAAGATTTTGTTAAAGAAGTTTGAGAAATTGGTTTCTCTTAATCCAATGGTTTCTGTTATTAGTCATCCTCATAAGTTTCAGGTACGCATCGGGAGTTCCAGCGGACGTATTGTGGACCTGGAAGCAGGCAAATGTTCATGTAGAAAATTTGATATACTTAGGTATCCTTGTCTTCATGCACTCGCAGCCGCAAAGAAAGCTGAATTGCAACCTAGCCGATTATGCACTAAATATTTTTATACTTCTTGTTGGAAAGATGCCTATGCAGAATGTATTATGCCTTTCCCAAATGAAGATGAGTATATTTATCCTGACCATGTGACAAATAGGAAGGTTAAGGCACCCCAGTGGGCAAAACGTTCTGTTGGTCGACCAGAAATGCCTCGGAAAAAATCTGCTGGAGAAGCGAGAAGTCGTCAGGAGTCGAGGAGGGCACGTAAAAGGAGCAGACCTAATCAGCAGCCACCTGTTGATGTTGTCGAGGAGCAGACCGGAGGAGCAAGCCAAGATGAAGTTCCGATGGAGACCGGAGGTAATGGTTGTGAGCAGCATCCACCTGTGATTGATTCGTATGAGCAGCAGCAGCCTGTTGATGTTGTCGAGGAGCAGACTAGAGGAGCAAGCCAAGATGAAGTTCAACAACAGCCTATTGATGTTGTCGAGGAGCAGACCAGAAGAGCGAGCCAAGAAAGCCAAGATGAAGTTCAGCTGCAGCCTATTGATGTTGTCGGGACAGTGAAGAGAAGTCGTAAGAAAATGCGCAAGGTGTTCGATTTATATTAAGTCGATGTTTCATGTTATTCAATTTAGTTGATTTTTATTCGACTTTGTCGTTCCACTTGTTTTCGACATTGTTCGTTTGGCTTTTATTTGACATTGTTCGTTTAAATGTTTTTCGACATTGCTCGTTTAATTACTATAAAGTTAATTTTCATTTTAATTAACTTCTAAATTCTACTATAAAGTTAATTTTCATTTTAATTACATTATAATAGCTAATATAAAGTTAATTTTCATTTTAATTACATTATAATTACTAATATAAAGTTAATTTTCATTTTAATTAACTTCTAAATTCTACTATAAAGTTAATTTTCATTTTAATTACATTATAATAGCTAATATAAAGTTAATTTTCATTTTAATTACATTATAATTACTAATATAAAGTTAATTTTCATTTTAATTAACTTCTAAATTCTACTATAAAGTTAATTTTCATTTTAATTACATTATAATAGCTAATATAAAGTTAATTTTCATTTTAATTACATTATAATTACTAATATAAAGTTAATTTTTATTTTAATTAACTTCTAAATTCTACTATAAAGTTAATTTTCATTTTAATTACATTATAATAGCTAATATAAAGTTAATTTTCATTTTAATTACATTATAATTACTAATATAAAGTTAATTTTCATTTTAATTAAATTCTAAATTCTACTATAAAGTTAATTTTCATTTTAATTACATTATAATAGCTAATATAAAGTGAATTTTCATTTTAGTTACATTATAATAGCTAATATAAAGTTAATTTTCATTTTAATTACATTATAATTACTAATATAAAGTTAATTTTCATTTTAATTAACTTCTAAATTCTACTATAAAGTTAATTTTCATTTTAATTACATTATAATAGCTAATATAAAGTTAATTTTCATTTTAATTACATTATAATAGCTAATATAAAGTTAATTTTCATTTTAATTACATTATAATTACTAATATAAAGTTAATTTTCATTTTAATTAACTTCTAAATTCTACTATAAAGTTAATTTTCATTTTAATTACATTATAATAGCTAATATAAAGTTAATTTTCATTTTAATTACATTATAATTACTAATATAAAGTTAATTTTCATTTTAATTAACTTCTAAATTCTACTATAAAGTTAATTTTCATTTTAATTACATTATAATAGCTAATATAAAGTTAATTTTCATTTTAATTACATTATAATTACTAATATAAAGTTAATTTTCATTTTAATTAACTTCTAAATTCTACTATAAAGTTAATTTTCATTTTAATTACATTATAATAGCTAATATAAAGTTAATTTTCATTTTAATTACATTATAATTACTAATATAAAGTTAATTTTCATTTTAATTAACTTCTAAATTCTACTATAAAGTTAATTTTCATTTTAATTACATTATAATAGCTAATATAAAGTTAATTTTCATTTTAATTACATTATAATAGCTAATATAAAGTTAATTTTCATTTTAATTACATTATAATTACTAATATAAAATTAATTTTCATTTTAATTAACTTCTAAATTCTACTATAAAGTTAATTTTCATTTTAATTACATTATAATAGCTAATATAAAGTTAATTTTCATTTTAATTACATTATAATAGCTAATATAAAGTTAATTTTCATTTTAATTACATTATAATTACTAATATAAAGTTAATTTTCATTTTAATTAACTTCTAAATTCTACTATAAAGTTAATTTTCATTTTAATTACATTATAATAGCTAATATAAAGTTAATTTTCATTTTAATTACATTATAATTACTAATATAAAGTTAATTTTCATTTTAATTAACTTATAAACGATATTATAAAGTTAATTTTGCATTTTAATTACATTATAATTACTAATATAAAGTTAATTTTCATTTTAATTAACTTATAAACGATATTATAAAGTTAATTTTGCATTTTAATTACATTATAATTACTAATATAAAGTTAATTTTGCATTTTAATTAACTTATAAATTATATTATAAAGTTAATTTTCATTTTAATTACATTATAATTACTGAGGTATGTGACATTCAATACTTAGGTATGTTGATATATGAGATGGACAATACGTTGATATAGAAGATGGTCAATCGATATACATGACTATTGCCCATGAAGTTCACTTCATTCTACAGAGTTTAGAATGCATAAGGTATATTAATTCTTTTCTTAGGTATGTATATCTTTAATTTTCAAATTTTCAATTTTTTTTGAAATTTCAACTTCTCCGCCATTCAATTTTCCTCCCTCCCGCCTTCCAATTTTTCATTTTACTTTTCACCAATTCAAAGTTCATTCTACTTTTCAGTCAGCAATTCAAATGAACTAGTTTTGAGAGAGAGCCAGTGAGATTTCACTAATGGCATACAAACCCTAATTCCCAATTCTAATTGGTCGACTGTGAGTTTCACGCAAACACTTCTTCAAATCGAAGGTAATGTATCCACTGCCTTCGTCTCGCTATACTTTTCGAAATTTTTGGTTCATTTTCACAATCGATTTTTGTTCGAATTGGGGGTAATATAGTTCGGTTCTACTATTAAAATTAGGGGTAATATCAGTTCTGTTCTAATGCGTTTTTGTCGAATTGGGGGTAATGTCAGTTCAGTTCTAACCGCGTTTTTGTCTTTGTCATATAGGGAATGAGTTCTTCGACGAGGTTTACGTTCGATGAAGACGAAAATGCTCCGGTACGAATTACGGCAAAACGATTTCAAAATCGTACTATCTGTGAGTCTTTTATTTCAGACTGGGAGCATAGAATAGTTTATCCTGAGCGTGATGATGATGGGAGACGTATGCTCTTAGATGACACGTATAATAAACTGAAACTGAGAGATTGGGGGGGTTTTTTGAACATGCCTACTAAGTGTAACCAGTCGATTGTACGGGAATTTTATGCAAGTGTTGCCCATAACGAGTCTTTCGACACAGCTACTGTTAGAGGGGTTAAGATTCGTTACGACACTGCTTTTATAAACTCGTACTTGAAATCATTTGACATGTCCTGTGATTTCTTTCAAAGTAATCCAATTTCCAAGCCAAAGTTTCTGAGGCCAGTAGCGCATAGCATTACACATGAGGGTGATTTTGTATCTGATTGTGCTGGGAATATCATTGGATTTCCCGTTGATCACCTTCGCCTAAATGCAAATTATCTGAGGTTAAGTGTTGTACATCGTGTCCTACCACCGTTAGGGTCCTACATGCTAACTGTTGATCAAGGTTTGCTGCTATGTGCTCTATTGAATAATGATATGGTCAACATTGGAAAACTCATACACCGGGAAATCAAGAGAGTATCCAAGACCACTGATAATGAAGGACTGCCGTATGGGTGTTTGATCTCTAAGTTTGCTAGAAATGCAGAGATTAAGAGTGAATTTGAAGATGTTTGTTACGATTGAAGGTGCAACCTGAAAATGTAATTTGTTTTATATGATTTAGTATGCATGTACTTTGTTTTAAATGGTTTATGGATGTACTTTGTTTTAAGTAGAAGAAGTGTACTTTGTTTTTATATCAGTGAATATTGGATCATTAATTAGAAGAACTGTACTTTGTTTTCATATCAGTGAATATTGAATCATTAATTAGAAGAACTGTACTTTGTTTTCATATCAGTGAATATTGGATCATTAACAAAATTTTGGTCATTGACAGAAGAACAATATAATTTCAGTTCTTATATCAAAAAGAACAATATAATATCAGAAGAACAAAATTTTGTTGGAAATGAGAAGAACTGTACATTATAATTCAAAAAGGAAAGATCATCAGATCAGTTCACCTAACAAAATAATATTAGTTCACAAAATGAGAGCAGCTGACATCTACTTTCTAAAAACAAAAGCTTTCAGTTCACAAGCAAAATGTGAAATCCCAAATATTTTTCTCAAGTATATTACAAATAAACAAAAGGTCTGATCAGTCTTTGGTCATTGACACAAGCTCCGCGACAAGATTCTTTCTGATTTGATTCATGTCGATTGACTTCAATCTTCCAAAATCTTGCTTCGCGACCAAGAACTCGATAAACTTCAATGCATATAAACCGCAATCATTCCTAACAAATGACACAAGAATATATTTTATTAAAAACTCCCCAAACAGTAGAAACAAACATACAATGCATTTTACAAATTTAACACTTACCCATTGTCTTGTACAGCCAATCCAGACACCTTTTGAACCTTTAAGGTCAGTTTGACACCTCCTGAAACATTAGAATATATAAGTGGTATGATCTCCAGGAAGGGCTTCATGATCTGATCAAACTCGGCCTTTCTGATGTGTTTGGGAAGACTATCATATATGTAGATGCATTGCTCTGTTACATCCACATTGCAAGCAAACCAATGCTTCGAAGAATCTGAACAAACTGTGAAGTATATATGCCTAGCCTCACGCCATGACTGCACACCTAATATACCTGGAAGACTAACTTTCTCAGATGGTTTACAGCTGGTCAATTTCATATACGCTCTTTTGACATATCCCGGAAACCACGGGTCCATCACACATGCACCAATTTGGAATCTCGTCGGTTGTTCTCGCATGCGCTCACGTAAAAGATCTAGACTAGTCTCCATGATCTATACAAACAAACATCAACAGTTCATGAAAAGTAGGAAATACATATATACAACTCACATTTAAATTGAAAGTATTAAAATTGAAACATTACCGAGCTTGAGATCCATCCTGTTGTCAACAAATTCTTAAGCTCGTCTGAATTTAAAACTCTATCATGCAACACACTTACTTCATGTCTTTCTAGTGCATCAGTCATCAACCATTTATCAAGATACTCAATCTTCGCATTATCGATTTCCATCAAAGGATCATATTCAGCTACCTTTCGTCTTTTACCCCTTTTGGTTCGTTCCTCTCGTTCAACCCTCTTAACCTCCTTAACTGAAATCAGCATACATGAATTGTTAAATTGATTTTGAATTATTAAATACATCACAAAAATGAACTTACCTTCGACATTTTCAAGCTTTCGTTTCCCCCGTTTCTTTTTTTCTTCCCCAGACTTCACCTCCTTAACTGAAATCAACAGATGAATTGTTAATTGATTTTGTATTATTAAATACATCGCAAAAATGAACTTACCTTCGACATTTTCAAGCTTTCGTTTCCCCCGTTTCTTTTTTTCTTCCCCAGAATTCACCTCCTTAACTGAAATCAGCAGATGAATTGTTAATTGATTTTGTATTATTAAATACATCACAAAAATGAACTTACCTTCAACATTTTCAAGCTTTCGTTTCCCCCGTTTCTTTCTTTCTTCCCCAGACTTCACCAAGACATTGGGTTCCTCTTTTTCGGCTTCAACCTTGTCCAAGACATTGCATTCCTCAAATTTAGCATCATCCTCAAATGTATTGGATTCCTAAATTCCATTACCATTATTATCTGCAATGAAAGAATCATGAAAAGAGGTCAAATCAACAAACTATAAATTGAAGAATTTAGTCGACATTACCTTCTGAACCTGACAATACAACATCGACCCCGATTTTCCTCTCCAGTCTATGTAGCATTTTAACAAACTCAGTCTTCTCACCGGTAGATGCAGTTTCAATGAAGGCATCTATTTCCCCCTCCAATTGATGTAATATCGTAAGAATCTTGTTACCGACTTTTTCCTCCGGTTCTTTCTTCTCAGTCCCAGCATCTCCAAAAATACATGCGCGTTCAGCTTCGGTAATCACCAATTCAAAAATTAAAACCTACAAAAATATAAACTGATTATATGGACACATTACATTATACAAAAATATCATAATTAACTTATAAAATGACATACACATACCACTTCATTTTCTAAGGCTTGCTCAATTTCACTCGACTGGAACCGTTGCCTGCTCAACTTCCAGTTAATCATCCTAGGGAACTTTTCACCATCAAGTCTGGTAGCATACTCAGAAATAGAAGAAATGGATTCAAACGCCCAGACCTGCAACGCAATACAAAATCAAGAATCAAAGAATGTCAGATTTGATAAATAATTTAAAAACAAAAACCAGTACTCTATTCATACATACCATGATGGAAAGGGGAAATCCATGTACTACATAGGCAACTTTCTCCGTATTAAACGGAACAGATAAGTCACGACGCAACACCTCCGTCGTCATCTTGTATGATAAATTTCCCCAAGGATAGTTGTTGAAACTTTTCAAATCATCCACCAAATCAAACCACCACAAACTAATGCCTTTCACATCATCCAAGCTAATTACAACATATGCTAATATCAAAATCAGTCCTAACTTGTATTTATCTTCGCGATTTTTACACTTTGTAAATGCTTGCATAACATCCTTTCTACGCACTGTTTTTTTACCTTTAAAATACTTTTGTACAAGGGGAGAATTTATTCCAACTGATTCATCTATGGACATATCAACATTACCAATTTTCAATCCAGTAATCACAGCAAACTCAGTAATGCCGAATCGAAGGGACTGCCCCCCAATAATAAACCAACAGTCCTCCTCACTTATTGTATTCGATAAACGCATTATCAATTGATGAATAATGGTACCTGATACTTTCAGTTTAGGCATGGAAAATAGATGTTTAAAGCAGCCACCTTTCAACAAACGTCGACGATACGCGTCTAATCCTTCATAAACCGTACCTATCACTTCCAATTGGCTACGATTGCTTAATTTGAATTCCTTTTCTCTTTCGGCAGGGCTTAAGTTATATCTCAGCTCCATCTACACAATAGATAATACAAATAACATATACTCATTCATAAACAAGATCAACACTTCATTACAGAAAAAAACAATTAAACAGAAAGTTCAAAACAAAACAAAACCTAAAATAAACTTTAATTTAAATGAAATCCCTCTACATGAAGCCTCACCAAACTCAAATTCAAACAAAACTGAAAAAAAAATCGAAATTGTTTCAGCAAGTCAAAAACAATAAAAAATGAGTCTAATTTCGAATCAAAACTTGTTTCAGCCTAACCTTTATTTCGAATAAAAAATGGACGATCCCCAAACCTAAAATCAAAATCAAAGAAAACTGGAAAAATAATTCAACCTAACCTTTATTTCGAATCGAAAAATTGGGGGTTTATTTGCATGCGCCTTTTTCTTCTTGTTTCAGAGGATTCGACCGCCGAATTTGTTGGATTTAGCACAGTGGGCCGCCGGAGTTGTGGAATTCACCACTTCACCATCGGCATTGTAGACTAGGGTTTGGCTCCCGCTCGTAGCTCGACAGCTTTGCGAATTCAGGATAGCAAATCGGGGCGAAAGTGATGTGGGCTAGGGTTTATGTAGAATTTCGACGGGTAAAAAATATAAAAAACGAGAGTTGAAACCAAGTTCTGTATTTCTCTGCGTGCGTCGAACTGAAGGAGCGAGGAAGAGGAAGAGAAGTAATGAAAAGAAGAGAAATAAAAGAGGGCAAATATGATTTTTCCAGTCTTTTTCCATTATTTAGCATGTATTTGTATTTATTTTATTATGACCGAAATACAAGAAGTATACTAGGGTATGTCGTGAAATACAGAACTCCTTAGTGGCACCCCATCAAATGTTCCCAAATCATACAACCTTGTATTTAAGTTCGAGAATTGGACCGGAAAGAAAAGCAACGATCACCGTACGCTAATCGATTTAATTCCCTAGTAAAGCACCCCTTGATGGTGGTGAATTCACTAGATGACCAATTCCGTTCCTTAAGTTTTGAACAATAATTGATTATAATCGAACCTTAGGAAGAAAGCCCCCGTTCCCGGTGATAGCAATCATTTTAATCCCCAAATGAGTTTAATCCCGTTCACCAAAGATCATACTCAATCGTGGTTCGAAAATAAATCAATTAGGGCAATCTAAACTCTCTTTAGCATTTCATCAAACACCTTGTAGGCATGACTTTCACTTCATCTCCTAATGAAAATCTAGCCAACAATAGTCATGGAAATCAACAACTCAAGCATGGGATCAATAAAGCAAAGCATAATCAACATAAATCTCAAACAAATATATCAAATCTCATACAAATCCAACACAATTCAATACTAAAAAATGAGAAATAACAACAAAACAAATGAGAAAAGGGAAGAGAAAGAAGTAGCCGATCGATGTAGAGGATGAATCTCTCGTCTCCGTAGTAATCCAAGCTCGAATCCGTCGTCAATAGAAGCTCGATTCGTAGGGAAGATGATCTCCAATCTCGATTTTCACTATTCTCTCTCTCTAAATTTCTCTAAGTATTTTGGAGTATGCAAAGTTGTGTGGGAAGAGTGATTCTCCATCCTTTTATAGTCGCACTTGGAAAATAACCGTAACTAGCATTTTTCCCACCAAAAATAGACCGGAAATGACCATTTTACCCCTCGGTCAATGCTCTTTAAGCTCGGTCAACGAAAGTCAATGCCCAGTCAACGCGTGGTCAACCAATTTCAGCCCGGGTCAACTTCTTCCTTGGTGCATTTCGGCCAATCCGCGCTCTTTTCCTTTGATCCGCGCCCTTTGATATGCGCCATTTGATATGCGCGTCTAGTGCGCATATTGCTTGATCCGCGCGTTGGCAATCCGCGCGATCCCCTGCACAAAATCATTGGCTCCTCTCCTCTTTTGCCTATTGCCTATCCGCGCGCCCTAGTGCGCATATCAACGATCCGCACCCCGATCCGCGCGCTTCCCTTTCCTGCGCGCAATCTCCCGATTATTGTCATATCTTTGCCGTCCGAACTCCGATTGTCGAGATTCAAAATTCCAAGGATTCCCGACTTCAAGATCTTCGCGTCCATGTATGTCACAGCCTCTAGTTCTCGACGAGCAATAGCAGTTTTTGCGTCAAAGTCACTGCAATTTCCAAGTTCGTGTCGACACCTCGTTTTGGTCATTTTTCACCTACAATTCACACAAAAACTCGACTATACCAAGTATAAGCTCCGTCACGTCAATAATAAGCAAACCCTCGATAATCATACACGTATATACCTAAAATATACCTAAAACCACCCCGAAAACAACAATAAAATCGAGCATAACATCGGCATTTCAAGCTGCCCGTAATTGAACAACCTACACAAGTGTATATGTGAATGTTGTCTCATGTCTAAGTAAACAAGAAAGACATTCCCTCAACAGAAAATCCCATAAAAATAAAACATTATTGAGATTCATATACTGAATATATGTTAAATCCGGAACAATCAACTGCTAGGTAAACTACAAAAGAAAAAGATTAAAAAAAAAAAAGGTACACACTGATTATTCATGATTTATAAAGTACAAAGATTTATAGATAATATTTCAAACTCCTTCAAGTACTCGGGTATTACCAACGAGGTGATGCCATTGGCAAGACTGCAAATTTCATTCCGCCGTCCCTGCAGTGGACACCGTCATGTTCGCCGCACGCGAAATAATACAACGGCTGCTGTTGGGGCCATTTCACCTTCCAAGTCAGCACAAACTCGAATCCTGACCCGACTGATCCGTCTGTCACACTCGCAATTCTTGTTGCTCGTTTGAAGTCGCATTTTTGATAGCTCTTCAAATTCGGAAGCAGATAGACGCTGTGTTGGAAAGGCTGTGTCGCGTTTGGTGCGTCGTATTTGAACACTGCATATTTATATATAATATGATTGAACCACAACATATATGCATCACATACACGAAACTAGGAATTTAAACATATACAGCTTAATTAGTATTATTTACATACGTACCTAGAGTGTCATTGAAGTAAAAGGGTCCGTTCTTAATAGCCCAATCGGAGTAGTTAAACCCGAAATGCCAATTTTCCGACCCACCAACAATGATCTTTTTGGAAGCCGGGGTGGTGGAATTTTTGTGCCACCAACCCCAAAAGTTGTTACCGGGTGTTTGATTCCAGTTTACGGCACCACCACCGGTGCTGCAGTTCTTGGTGGCAATGGCAATGCCGACAATTGAAAACGTCAGCAGAAGGAAAAGGGGCCCTGCGGGAAATCTCACATCCATAATTAATAGTATATTTTTTCCTAAGTAAATAAATATTATTCTACGAGTGTATTTGTTTGGAGATTGTTTTGATGATGGTGTTGTAGAGAAGATTTATGGGATTATATAGCATTGCAAAACTTAGCCATCTATGTTGAATTAATGAGAGTCAAAAAATAGTAAACACATTATCTTTCTGTTTTGGGTTTGGTGAGATAGCATTGGGAAAGTTATGGTATCTTTCCTCTTTTTTTTTTTGGGTCATTTTTTTCTTTTCTTTGAGAGTACATTATTTATCATTTGCCTTATTCCATAGTATATACTTAAGGTTCAAGCAAAACACATGACATAACATTGTAAAAACAATTGCTAGCATACTAGGGACTAGGAAGGCTCTGGAGAAGGGGAGAAGGGGAGAAGGTATGGTACATTGGTACCTTAGTTTTATTTTTTAGCCATTAAAATTTAAAATTAAATATTAACCTTTAGATTTAAGGAGAGACCACAATATTATAATTAATAATGTAGTGTAATACACATAATTATTACTCAATTTTATCACTTTTTAAACGTGTTATCCAATAAATATTTTTTAGAAAATAGAAAATAAAATATTTTATAATAATATTTTTTTACTATTTTAATGAAATGATTCTTTGAAATTACGTCTTCAACGTATGATACCAACTTTTCGCGAAGTTGGACTTAAATACTCGAACAGCAGCTTCAGTCAAGGTAACACTCACACAAGTTCGTGGAATGAAAGACGGAAGACAAAGTTATGTAATATGTTTTCATTCCATTGAAAAACGAAACTAAACTATTATAGTGAGTATGGTAGGCAAAACGATTACAAGAAGTTTCCCGAGTGTCGCAACAACTCCCACTAACTTGCAATCTAGCACACGAGTACCTAGAGCTAAATCTCCTAACTCTAATCTTGGCACAAGGCGCAAAAGCTACTACACAAACTCGAAGCTCGAAGCTGTCGGTCACGATTCTAAAAATCAGATTTCGTTCTCTCAAAATCGTCAAATGATGAAACGGAAATCCATGGGTATATATAGGCAGCCCGCAATGTGAGGTGATGACGTGGCACAATCTCATTTGTCACATGCTTGGCTGATGTCACTTCTCCATGGATGACATCACTATTGTAGAACTTGGATTCTTGAATCTTGGAATCTTGAATCTTTGATTCTTGAATCTTCGAATCTTGAATCTTCAATTTCAAAATCAAACTTCAATTTCAATTCTTGACTCCATCGATCTCAAATCTTCATCTTCAATTTCTTGTGAAAATCACTAAGTGTTGAAGCCTCGAATTTTCATCGTCTTCATGGTCGTCGAATATCATTGAGGTTGAAAAACTCAAGTGCTGAAATCATTCACATGAGTCGCCGTTCGCTGGATCCATGTCCATGAAGGACAGAGTTGCTAGTCGCCAGTTTCATGTCCAAGAAGGACAGAGTCGCTCAGTCGCCGGTTTCTTGTCCATGAAGGACAGAGTCGCTCAGTCGCCGGTTTCTTGTCCATGAGGGACAGAGTCGCTCAGTCGCCGGTTTCTTGTCCATGAGGGACAGAGTCGCTCAGTCGCCAGTTCTTGGTCATTCGCTCAGTCGCCGGATCCTTGTGCATTCGCTCAGTCGCCGGATCCTAGTGCATTCACTCAGTCGCCGGATCCTAGTGCATTCGCTCAGTCGCCGGTTCTTGGTCATTGTCTTCCAGTCGCCGAGTCGCCAGTTTTAAGGGCACTGTCTTCCAGTCGCCGGTTTTTATGCATGTCTTCAATATCGGCGACTCCAGCTATTTGCAACTGGACTTTAACCTTCAACCCTGAAACCAAAACAACAAACCAAATACGAAATATGTTGTCGCCAAAAACAACATTTACAATCTCCCCCTTTTTGGCACAACGTAAAAACAAAAACAAGGTAGATAGGGGATACGACAATCTCCCCCTCAACCAAATAAACAAGTAAAACATACTAAGTAAAAATTAGGAAAAACATGATAACAATATCAATGTAAAACCACAAAAACTTAGAGAATTTATCAAAACCAAATACGAGTGAACAAATATGAAAAACCAAGCAAGAGTTCAGAAACATACGAGCAAATCAAACATGAAAAACGGAAAACATGAAAAGTGTTCAAAGTTCAAGAGTTAGCCAAAAAGAAGCTGATACTGAATATTAAAATCACTTCGGGTCTTCATCTGAAGGAGATGGTTCACGACCCGGACTCTCAATCACATCTTCATCATCTTCATACTGAAAACCATCATCATCACTGGTGTCTTCATCTTCATCGCCATCAGACTCATCACCCAAATCTTGAAAAATCTCATATTCGCCTAAGTCATTACCATCTTCATCTTCAACGTCAAGGATGTTGACAACTTCATCATCCTGATCCCTGAGTCCATCAGACGGCATCGCGCGCGACGCCTCTGGATTTGTAGAACCAACATTAGCGTCATCAGCTGTGGACTCACCAACTTTCTGCTTTCCTTTATCCCTTGCATCCATCATGCCAACAAAGATATCCTCATCTGTCTTCTCACCATCATCATCAGACTTGTAGCCAGACTTAACCAAATCATGATGCGCTTCCTTGATAGCATCTTTAAACAAAGAATAGATGAAAGTATCTTTCAGACTTCCACCTTGGGATCCAACACCAGTACTATCACCCAAACCTCCCCCTTGTTGGATTTCAAGTTGAAGTTCCTTGAACGCATCCCTTGACTCAGTCTGTGCGTCAATCATCCTGTTGTAAGCAATAACATGCTCAGCTTGACGTTTGTCAACTTTCTGGATTGATGCATAAAATTTTTGAACTGCAGCTGAAGGGACGACAGTTCGATGTCCATGGATCGGGTGAAAGGGATTTCGATTCGGAGGTAAACCCGAAGTAGGACCAAAACCATGTGGCACTCTAACTGGAGATTTTTTCTTGCCTTCGGTTGCAGGGTTGTCGTCAGTCTCAACAGGTGCATTCTTTTGGCGTTTCGCCTGTGAGGTTTCAGCTGTACTCTTAGCCTTGCGTTTCTTGGGTGGTTTCGTAGGTGATGGAGGTGGAGTCACAGGTTCGGGAATCGCGGAACGATCAGCCAGCGTCGTCCAAGGTAGATCAATCACACGTTTTGCCGGATTGAGATAGGTGCTTGTGATCTTGACCGCTCCATTCTTTTTCATATGTTTTTCGGTCGCAGTGGCAGGAATGAAACCTTGCTCATGAAACATCCCATAAATCAGACAAGGGTGTGTGAGACGGAATCTCTCCTTCTTTGGCAGTTCAAGTTCACGCTTGATCGCCTCATCCGATAGTCGTGCGATCTTGCATAGATCAGCAAAAATAATTCTCCCTAGATTCACCTGTTCACCACAGCCTAGGCGAAAGATAAGATGCATAAGCTCATTAGACATCACAGTCTCATCAGGATTGACAATCCAATTCGACATCCCAAGTCGATGTAGTATGCCATAAAAGGCAGACAGCTTGGAGGGTGGTGGTGTTGCAGACTTCACTTTTCCTTGAGTCAGAAAAGTTCCAATCTTCAAGTCATCAGCTCTGTCTTCAGCCGAGGGTCTAACCCAGGTACCCTCAGTGGTTGATCGATTCAGATATTCGTTGATCGCTGAAGGACGAAAGTTGTAGAGTTTCTTACGGAAAATAAAAGAACCAAACAGCCTGTTCTTTGGATCGGCGAACTCAGGAGACAAGTTAGTATAGAACTTGTAGAGAATGGGAACCGATTATCTATACGTCAACGATACCGACTCAAAAATCTTCATCTTCTTGAAAAATTCCATGACACCATGGTTCTTATAATCGTCTTTGCGGATAGTGCGATCAGCAAAGATAGAAAGTTGAGAGATCAGCTTATGGCGTCGTTCAGCTGTAGGAGTATAGAAATCAAAAGAGTGAGCCTTCGTACATTCACGAAAAGATTGAACATATAAGACTCTGTCCGTCGAGCCAGTGGACCGAGGAGAGTTAGGCACGACGGGTGGTTTTTGAGAGCCTTGAGATTTTGGCTTTTCAGACGAGCCATCAGAACTTTTCTTTTTGCTATCACTGCTGACAGCAGGTTTCTTTCCAGACCCTTCGCCCGAGGCTTTGGGTTTCGAATTTTTTGGAGTAACCACAGCTGAAGACTCAATCTTCTTTCCATCTTCAGTGATCTCGCCAGCTGCGAGCATCCGTTTGTATTCAGATCTTGGGACAGTGCCTTTGTAAGTGCGATAGGCATTTGGTTTAGGGTCCTTGCCCG
Source organism: Euphrasia confusa (assembly GCA_954870475.1). NCBI lineage: Eukaryota > Viridiplantae > Streptophyta > Magnoliopsida > Lamiales > Orobanchaceae > Euphrasia > Euphrasia confusa. The sequence continues at coordinate 11,588,900 of OX940956.1, forward strand.
ATTTCTTTGGATCAACATCAACAGTCAGATTCGGTTTCTTTACTATCTTTTTCCCTTCGTCATCCATCACCCCATCCTCAACAAGCTTTTTCCATTCGGACGGTGACACCGTACCTTTGAAGCAGCGCATGAAACCTTTAGTAAACTTGGACTGTGACTGCGAGACAGATTGTGCTGGATCAACAGATTGAGTCAGATCGACTGACGGTTCAGCAGAGGATGTCTTGCGTCGATCAACCTTATCCAGATGAGCTTGAAGCTCTTCATAAGCTTTCTTCTTAGACTTAGGAGATGCCGCTTTCTTGAACTCAGCGTTCAGATAGGCAGTGATGTCGTCAAACATAGCATCCATATTCGAAGTAGACATTGCTAAGGACACGAGCTGTGGTCGCCGGGTGCGAAGACAGAAAAAACGGAAAGACGAAAGACGAGAAACCCAACAGATACGAGGCGCCTGATGCGCAAGCTAGAGTCGCCGGATGCGACGGAAAAGGAAACCCTAGAAAACCTAAGAACTTCGAACTCGAGAGCTAGCAGTTAGAGCTGAGAGGCTTGAGGACTTAGAGAATTTCAGAAATTTGAAGGCGCAAGAAGTAGGGTTGGGTGAGGACCTATATATAGGAAAATTTTGAGCGGCCCGTCCGGAATAAAAATACACAGCCCAAGACCTGCAAAAAACCATCTCAAGAAAAAATAGGCCCATTAGGAGACGAGTAAAAATAATAATAAAAAATCAAAAATAATAAAATATAAATAAATATATTAAATATTAGAAATACATAAAATATATAAAAACATATCATAAAAAAAAATCAAACCGATGAAGATCGATGAGTTTGATGATCGACACAGCCAGCGACGAAGGGACAGAGTCGCCGGTTTCGGGGTCTATGGATCCAACATCACAAACAGGCGACTGGTGGACAGAGTCGCCGTGCGAACCAGCGACAAGTGGACAGAGTCGCCGGTTTAAGACCCAGCGACAAGTGGACACAGCGACAAGTGGACACAGTCGCCGTTTTTGAAGAACTTGCAGTCGCTGAACTTGAGTCTCCACAATTTTGAAAAATGTCTCTCCAGAATTTTAATTTTCAATTTCACCACCATTTGAACTTTGACGTTGCTACACTCAATGTTTAGACATCCGAGATGGTACACCACATAGCCTGGACATGAACTACAGAAATGCCAAAACAAAAACAACACATCCCGAGTTAGTCATTCAAGAGTTCAACACACGCAAACATTCAAACACATTTTAGTGGAGATTCGAGGGGTGATATTAGGCAATGAAGAGCAAATATTTTCCCAGAAAAGAGACACTTCCATCATTTTCCCAAAACAAAAAAATTTCACACGAGGTGAATAGAACTTTGAGGTAATGTAAATCTCTCATATTAAAAACCGGTGAGATGGACCGAAGTATGTGATAGACATGTTTACTTGTCCTTCGTCTCAGTCACAAAGAAGCAGTCGTGTTTCGTCGAAACATATTGGCAGAGTTAGCACCGCACAAGAGATTTTAATTCATGAATGCAAGGTGAACACTTAAGGCACTCCTATCAGGAACTAGCATTACTACAATCAGAGGGGAGCCGGGGTAACCGGCGTCCTCCAGACGAGTTTTTAGCTTTAAATGAAATGCAACAGACACTCATTACAGCAGTCAGAGGGGAGCAAGGTTCACTTGCGTCCTCCAAAGTGTGATAGGAGAGTGTCTTAAAGTTCAGCGTCCATGTACAACCTTTCGAAGAGGGGAGCCGGGGTAACCGGCGTCCTCCGTTACTTTGCTTTATGGATCTATGCAAATGAAGCGAGGAGTTTAAGCCATGTTCACATGTTCGCATTCAGCGGAATAAATACTCTTGTGTCCGAAGACTAAAAACGGCCTCGAATCCATGTTTGTCTGACTAGACTAATCCACGACGATTCCGAGTGCGTATTCAGAAGTAAAGAAACTACTCTTTCAGACTTCAAAAATTTTCGTGAACTCTTAGAGAGAACACATGCAGAGAGAATTCCTTAAGGTTTTGAATCTCTCAAAGTCAAGAGGTTTGGTAAAGATGTCAGCAAGCTGTTTTTCCGTTGAAATATGCTGTAGACTGACTATATCACGATCAACCAAATCTCTAATGAAATGATGTCGAATGTCGATGTGTTTAGTTCTTGAGTGCTGGACAGGATTTTCGCTGATTTTGATAGCACTCTGGTTATCACAATACAGCACTAATGGAGCACTCTCAAGGAGATAGTCATTCAACATCTGTTTCAACCAAAGTAGTTGAGTGCAGCAACTTCCAGCCGCAACATACTCCGACTCGGCAGTGGACAGTGCGATACAGTTTTGCTTGCGACTATGCCAAGACACAATGTTATTGCCAAGGAAGCAACAGCAGCCAGAGGTACTCTTTCTTTCGTCCGTGTCCGTCGCCCAGTCGGCATCATAAAAGCCGACAAGGTTGGATGACATGTCGCGTGCATACCACAGTCCTAGCTGAGAAGTTCCAGAGATGTAGCGGAGAATCCGTTTCACAGCTCTTAGATGGTCCTCCTTTGGATCAGCTTGGTACCTGGCACACATACAAACACTAAACATAATGTCAGGACGAGTGGCAGTTAAATAAAGTAAACTCCCAATCATGGAACGATAAAGAGTTTGGTTTACACTCCGACTTTTCGTTGACGTAGACAAGCGTTCGGTAGTTGCCATAGGAGTGTTAGCTTGTTTGGCATGATGCATCTCAAATCTCTCAACCATATTTTTAGCATACTTACTTTGAGATACAAATATCCCATTTGGTCGTTGAGAAATCTGAAGGCCAAGAAATTGATGCAACTCACCCTCGAGGCTCATCTGAAATGTTGAGGACATAGCTTCTGTGAATGCAGTCACGAGTTTAGAACAAGTAGCTCCGAAGACAATGTCGTCAACGTAAATTTGGGCAACAATCATGTGTTTGCCATCTCGCTTGATGAACAAAGTTTTGTCCACCGATCCACGCTCAAAACCGAATTTTAGAAGAAAATCCGTGAGACATCCGTACCAGGCGCGAGGCGCTTGTTTCAAGCCGTAAAGAGCTTTGTGAAGCTTGTAGACATGATTTGGCTTCTTCGGATCCTCAAAGCCCTTGGGTTGGGCAACATAGACCTCTTCTTCCAAGACACCGTTCAAGAAGGCAGCTTTGACGTCCATCTGTCTAAGTTTGATGCCAAGGTGGCATGCAATAGCAATCAAGAGTCTGATGGACTCAATTCGCGCGACCGGAGCAAACGTTTCATCAAAATCTATGCCTTCCACTTGGGCATATCCTTGGGCAACAAGACGAGCTTTGTTTCGGACAACTTGGTTATGCTCATCTGTTTTATTCTTGAAAATCCATTTAGTTCCAACAACATTGATGTTTGAAGTTCGAGGAACTAAGGACCAAACATTATTTCGCGTGAACTCATTCAACTCTTCTTGCATGGCCATAATCCAAAAATCATCTTGCATGGCCTCCTTGTAATTTTTCGGCTCATTTTCGGAGAGAAAGCAAGTGATGCCGATTTCATTACACACTGCAGAAGTACAGATGTTGTAGAGTTCGTCAGGAGAATTCATTGGTTTCTTGGAGCGTGTAGTTCGCTCATTCAAGCTTCCGATCATTTGGTTCGGTGGATGACGTTTTTGAATGTGACCAGGTGCTTCTCTCGGAGCATCAGCTGGGTTTTCAACTTGATCATCATCGTCATCCTCAGTTTCCGAAGTGTCAACATTTCGGTTGCTAGACTCTCCAACTTCAGGTGAAGTATTAGGAGTAACATTTTCGGAGGTCTCAGTTGTGGGTGTTGAAGGAAAAGTTCGAACTTCAAGAATTCCTTCCTTAACCCAATCAGCCTCTGCATCTTTTCCTAGGAAGTCTTGTTCATCAAAGTTGATGTTGACAGTTTCTATGACTTTCCTAGTTCGTAGATTGTACGCACGGTAGGCATGACTATTTTGGCTATAGCCAACGAAAATTCCACGATCTGCTTTGGCTTCAAATTTCTTTAGAGGATCACGATCCTTCAAAATATAGCAAGTACAGCCAAAAACACGAAAGTGTGCCACCGAAGGTTTCTTGCCATTGACAAGTTCATAGGCAGTGGTAGTAGTGCCAGATCGAATACTTATTCGATTTAGAATGTAACCAGCTGTAGAGACGGCTTCTGCCCAAAAAGTTCGAGCAAGATTTTTCGAGATTAACATCACGCGCGCCATCTCTTGCAGTGTTCGATTTTTGCGTTCGGCGATCCCATTTTGTTGTGGCGTTTTTGGGGCTGAGTATTTGTGATGAATACCTTTCATCAGGCAAAATTCGTTGAAGCTAGAATTCTCAAATTCTGTTCCATGATCACTTCGGATCCTCTTCACCTTAGCTTCATGATTCGTTCGAATCCATTTCACAATACCTTTGAAGGCATTGAAAGTCTCATCTTTGGTTGCCAGAAATCTTGTCCATGTGTATCGGGAAAAGTCATCAACCACAACCAGCACATATTCTTTCTTAGCTAAGCTCTTCACCTCCATTGGACCCATCAAGTCCATGTGTAGAAGTTCAAAAGGGGCCGAAGTGCTCATTAGAGTTGGAAGTGCCGGATGAGGAGTTCTTGTCAACTTGCCCTTCTGACAGTCACCACATACTCGCTTCTCAATTTTGGGGAGTTTAGAGATTCCTCGAACTATCTCCCCTTTAACCAGTTTGCTCAGATTGCGAGTGCTAGTGTGGCCAAGTCGTTGGTGCCACAAATCAACTTCATCGGGAACTGTCACGGAGAAGCAACTATACTCAGTTGTATAGCAATTGTTTTTAGCACGTGGACCTTCCATGATACATTTTCCCTCAGCATCATAAACTCGGCAAGATTCCTTATCAAAGCTAACATTAAAACCTTCATCACACAACTGACTGATAGATATGAGATTTGCAACAAGTCCCTTGACGTGGACAACATTTCTGATAGGTGGCAATCCTTTGATTTGTAGCGTCCCTTTTCCTTTGACAACACCTTTTGCTCCCCCTCCAAACACCACGGGGGAACCTGTCATCGGCTCATATTCTTTCAAGAATTTCTTAGTGCCGGTCATATGTCGGGAGCAGCCACTGTCAAAATACCAAATGCCTTTGTTGCCAGCTTCAGAAGCATTTAGTGCAACATGGCAGAAAATCAGTTCCCTTGGTTACCAATCACTGGTTTTAGAGTTAGGTTCAGCTTTACTCTTTTGAGACTTAGGCACCCATTTCTTCTTGCCATTCATTTTGACATCTCTCTCACTCACAGCTTTCAGAGTTTGCTTGATTTTCGGATTTGGAGAGACAGGTGTCTTCATTTCCTTAGTCACTTCAGACTTCTTCTTTATGATCATAAGTTCTCTGTTCATGTCCTCTTTCATCCTATAGCAAAAAGGTCGGATGTGTCCAGGTTGATCACAGTAGTGACAAACATATTTTCTTCTTTGACGATTCTCAACCTTCGTAGACGTCTTGACCAACCCAGTTTTAGTTTGAGAGGACTGTCCATTTTTCTTCGCGTTCTGAGATTTCTCTAAGTTCTTCAGCAACGTCTTCTCATAAGGAAGGATACCACGAGGATGTTTGACAATATTCTTCGGAAATTGATATGTCTCGGATTTTGAAGTCGAGATAGTCTTTTGAGTTTTTGGTTCTGGAGACTTAGCAATCTTTTTCCCTTCAGCAATCTCCTTCCGTTTAGACGATTCAACGTCATCCTTACTTTTATCCTCAGGTTGACAATCCGATGCCTTAACAAAACTCACCTCCTTCTTCTTTTCAGGTGTCGAGTATATAAACTCAAAAACTTTTTGGAATCCAAGACCGTAACGGTTAGGATTCATGTATGAAGCAGCATTGTCAAACACGGAAGAATTCGTGTTCATCTTCCTCAACAGCTCGTCAGTCATATGAAGTTTTTCTATCAACGCATATCGTTCCTTGTCAGTCATGGCAAGGTCAGTTTGAGTTTTCATCAGTGATGACTTCAGTTCATCATTTTCAGCATCCGAGTTCTTAAATAGAGTCTGCAGTTTCTTCACTTCAGTTGACTCCTTTTTCAGTGACGTCTTCAGCTTTGAGTTTTCAGAACTCAACTTCTCACACAATTCTCTCAGTTCGACAACTTCCTTGAAATACTTATGCTTTTCTTCGAAAAGGTCATCAAATTTGACTTTAAGAATTGTCAGAGAATTGTTCAACTTTTTCTTCTCATCCTCAGTCTTCTCAACAAAGTTTCTCAGGACAACAACCTCATCATTCATTTTTCGTTTCTCTTCAGAGAGTTCATCAAGAGATTCTTTTATGAATTTAAGTGACACTTCAAGTGTGCTATTCTCAGTGATAGCTGTGTCACACAATTTTTCGAGTTTAGAATAACTCTCTTTCAGATCAACCAGTTCAGTAGACTCGGTCACACTTTGATGGACATCAAATGTCATCTCTTCCCTTTCGGCTTCAGACTCAGATTCATCATCCGAGAAAATGTTATCATCACAAAAATTTCGGTTTGTTGATGCCACACGGAAAATGTTGTCTGCAGTTGCAGTGTCTTTCAGAAATGCATCAAAAACAAAGTTTTCGACCTCCACATTTTCGAGATCAAAAGATTCATCAAAAGTGACAACTAGAGCGTTGTCTTCATCATCGTCAGTATTGTTGTCCTCAGACTCGTCGTTCTCAGAAATGACATCCTCATCGTCAATCACAACATAGCTAACTGGTAGCTTCTTCTTACGATGTAAATTAGGACATTCATTTTTAACGTGTCCATATCCCTTACACTCATAGCATTGCATCTTGGAGACATCCTTGCTAGTAGAGGAGTATGGTGAGAGCTTTGTCCCTTTAAACTTTTTGTCTGATGACGATCCCTGATTTCGGTTGTCAGGAGTATTTGGATATGAGTTAGAACTTTTCTGAAATTTTCGAAAATTTCTCGCACGGTTCTTTCTCTTAAATTCTTGTTTCACGAGATAAGTGACTATCTCAGTCAGTGCAGCCAGTTTGTCCGGATTATTAGAGTTCATCAGTTTTTCGATTTCCTCAGCTTCCTCATCATCAGATTCACCCAGATCAGCAGAAAAACTACTTTCAGTTTTCTCAATTTTCGAATGAGTCTTTCGAGAGTTAGAGCTTCTTGAACTTTTTCCTTTCTCTGAAATTTTGAGAGCAGTCATCGGTTCGTAGACAAGAGACATGTCTGGGTTGCTTCGAACTTTGAGAGTCAGGTCATAGTTTCTCAAATCAGCCATCAAGTCGGCATAGTCCCAGTTTTGGTTCTCGTCATTGCGTGCTTCGATAGTCAGCACTTTACTCTCGAACCTAGTGCTAACACTGGAGAGGACTTTCTCATATACCATGGGAGCAGGAAAAATTTCACCAAGTTCAAAAGCTTCATTTACATATCTCATGATCTTGTCCAAGTAGTCATTGATGTCTTCATCTTCCCTCATTCGGAGTTGATGGAATTGTGCAGTGATAGTTCGAATTTTTGATCGCTTAACAGCATGACTTCCCTCACAAGTTCTTTGTAACGTTTCCCATGCATCTCTGGCAGATGTGCAATTCTTGACCCGCTGATACATACTGAGGTCTAGCCATTCACAGATAATAAGTAAGGCTTTGCTGTTAGCCGTGGACAAGTCATGTTCCTCTCTCGTCCAACTACGTTCCGGTTTCGGAATTCTCACGCCATCTGCGTCTTCCGTATATGGACGTTCCCATCCTTCTAACACTGCCATCCAAGATCTGGAATCAAAACCCTTAATCCTAGCAGAAACTTTGGCCTTCCAGTTTGAGTAGTTCTGATGAGTAAGCATAATCGGTTTCTGGACAAACATGGACGACTCCATTGTAGCGGAATTATGAAGTCAAGTAACGGATCACGTCTTATACGTATGACGTCCCGCTCTGCTACCAATTGAAATTACGTCTTCGACGTATGATACCAACTTTTCGCGAAGTTGGACTTAAACACTCGAACAGCAGCTTCAGTCAAGGTAACACTCACACAAGTTCGTGGAATGAAAGACAGAAGACAAAGTTATGTAATATGTTTTCATTCCATTGAAAAACGAAACTAAACTATTACACTGAGTATGGTAGGCAAAACGATTACAAGAAGTTTCCCGAGTGTCGCAACAACTCCCACTAACTTGCAATCTAGCACACGAGTACCTAGAGCTAAATCTCCTAACTCTAATCTTGGCACAAGGCGCAAAAGCTACTACACAAACTCGAAGCTCGAAGCTGTCGGTCACGATTCTAAAAATCAGATTTCGTTCTCTCAAAATCGTCAAATGATGAAACGGAAATCCATGGGTATATATAGGCAGCCCGCACATGTGAGGTGATGACGTGGCACAATCTCATTTGTCACATGCTTGGCTGATGTCACTTCTCCATGGATGACATCACTATTGTAGAACTTGGATTCTTGAATCTTGGAATCTTGAATCTTTGATTCTTGAATCTTCGAATCTTGAATCTTCAATTTCAAAATCAAACTTCAATTTCAATTCTTGACTCCATCGATCTCAAATCTTCATCTTCAATTTCTTGTGAAAATCACTAAGTGTTGAAGCCTCGAATTTTCATCGTCTTCATGGTCGTCGAATATCATTGAGGTTGAAAAACTCAAGTGCTGAAATCATTCACATGAGTCGCCGTTCGCTGGATCCATGTCCATGAAGGACAGAGTTGCTAGTCGCCAGTTTCATGTCCAAGAAGGACAGAGTCGCTCAGTCGCCGGTTTCTTGTCCATGAGGGACAGAGTCGCTCAGTCGCCGGATCCTAGTGCATTCACTCAGTCGCCGGATCCTAGTGCATTCGCTCAGTCGCCGGTTCTTGGTCATTGTCTTCCAGTCGCCGAGTCGCCGGTTTTAAGGGCACTGTCTTCCAGTCGCCGGTTTTGATGCATGTCTTCAATATCGGCGACTCCAGCTATTTGCAACTGGACTTTAACCTTCAACCCTGAAACCAAAACAACAAACCAAATACGAAATATGTTGTCGCCAAAAACAACATTTACATTCTTTAACAATTCAATATGTTATTGAATTGTTTTCTCTTGCGCTCATTATATTTTGGTAATTTTAAATAAACATGTTTCTTAAACCTCTATGATATTATATTTTTTTTATTATAGAACAAAAAGTAATATAACCAATTTAGGAAATAGATAAATCTGATCTATTTTTTATTGAATTAAATTAAATTTAGTTTTTTACAATTTTAATTTTTAATATTAAAAATATAACACTTCAATCATAAAATTCAAATGAATAAGAAAATAATTTCAAAACACACTCATAATAAAAATGTTATGTTTACGTGTAGGCAATTTAACAACACGGTAATTCAATTTGAGCAACAATCGATGCATTACAATATTATTAAAAAAAATACATATTGCCTTGTTCCATAATAGTATTTGTAACGCTCCAGAAAATTCAAAGCTTAAAAGAATTGTATATGCTACTCATACCGAAAAGATGCATTTTCTTTTTCGGATATCCTTCTATAAAAACTTCAAAGTTAATTAAGCCTGACTTTGAAGTAATTTTAGGATGCGCAAGAGTAAAGACAAAGTGCGCTAGAAAATATAAGTATTATTCTATTGGGCCAGAATATCACTCCTATAAATAGTCATTGGTAACCAAATCGACCCATTAGAGCATCTCGAATTCAGCCCATTTGGGTGCATTGGGCCAAGTAAAATGGACTTGAATTGGGTACTCAAAATTCATTTTTTTTTTTTTTTGCATTGGAGCAAATATAAAAATAGTGGGTATGCCCACTGTCTTGACCATGCTCATTTTTGACATGTGGACCTTAATTATTTTTTTTTCCCACTTTTTGTATGTTGTAATAGTACTATTTAATTAATATAATTCGAATTTAAAAGTTAGAAAGTGGTCTTTTGCATTAGAGTGAATTGCTCATTTTGTTCATTTGCCCACTTAATATGATGTGTCAATAAATACGCCCACAAAAAGTAAAAAAATAGACTTTGTGCATTGGAGATGCTCTTAAGATCGGGCTTCGACTCTTTAACGGGCTGGAGCATTATAATACATTTTTAATTTGACATTATAATACTTATGAAATTCTAACAATTATTTTTTATATAATTTTTCTGAATATATAGTTAGTGTTTTAAAGCTAAATAATATTATCTTATTTAATGATAATTATATATAAATATTCAGAGGCGGAGGGAATGGGGGGTCAAGGGGGTCAGTGGACCCCCCTTTCCCAATAATTAAAAAAAAATTAATTTTTTTTAATTAAAATAAAATAAAAAAGTAAAAACAAAGTTATTTCACCTGTTTTTATCCTTTATTTTTTTAAACAAAACACACGCAATCTCTAAACAAAACACACGCAATCTCTAAACAAAACACACGCAATCTCGTCAAGTTAATTGCGCATCCCAAATTATTTCGAAAACACAGTCTTTGTTCCGAAGGTGCAGTATTCATCAAAAGGTGATTTTCTTCTTCTTCTCGGTTCAATTGTTTTTTTTTTCCAGTTGAAGGCTCGATTTTTGTTTGGTTTTGTGTGCGCGCGCAAAGTAGTTTGTTAATTCCCAAAATTTTCGTGATGTTTGAAGGATTTCGTAATGGAATTCTGAAAAAATGGTTCGATTTTGAATGATTAAATTGATTTAGGGTTTTGATTTTTTGTATTTAATTGTGGAGAAAAAATATTTTTAATAAAAAGTTTGTGACAGATTGTTGGTTCAATTATTTGAATTTAATTTTTATGCAAATTCATGGATAAGTTTGTTATTCGAATTAAAAAGTTACCGGACTCGAGTACAGTTCTTCCTATCGAATCTCCGAATGTTGAATCTTCTACTGTTAAGAGGATTGTTGAATCTTCGAGTGTGGATATAAATGTTGAGTATTCATCTGTTGATGGAAATGTTGAAAGACGTCTTTGTTGAAAGACGTCTTTGGTTTGTTATATCGAGAAAGACGTCTTCAGAAGTATTGATAATGAAGTTATTATCCAACTTTTCAGAATATGAGAACTCGGAGATTGGACTTGCCTCTTTTACATCCATAAATAATACAATGGCGAGATTATTGTATACTTTTGTAGTTTATCGTATACTTTTGTAGCTTTGAATTTTATTATAGTTATAAAAAAAATTTGGACCCCCCTTCGTGATTTCTCTAGCTCCGCCACTGTAAATATTTGATAGCTCTTACGAATATTTATATTAAAAAATTATAATATATTAAAATTAAATATAAAAAAACATGTTATAACATTTTCACTAATTAAGCAAGTCACAAGCATCAATCATGTGCATTATAGTGCACATGCAGTGCATTTGTCAATTACTTATTGAGTAATAAAAATATGTACTATACCCTTAAATAATTATGCACCAAACAAAGGTTGTCAATTGTAAATTTCTTTCATATTTTCGTTATATTTTCAGATTTTACCATTGTCAATTGAAAAAAAAAAAATTAATTATGTACCAAACAAAGGTTGGACCCTGTGGTTTAATCTTCTAACATAGAAATTTTGTAATGTAGTCAACTCTGACCCATTTATAGTGTTACCATATATAGTTCAAAAAGTTCAACTTACATGAGGCTAATTTCTACCTATCAATTATAATGATAATTTTATTATTTATTACTCGTAATAAAGATTAGTGATAAATGTATTATTAATAATATTTGTTTGTTATGTAATAATAATTTTATAATTAATTAATAAAGATTTATTATTTATATGCGTGTTTTGTAAGTTGCATTTATTTTCTAATGATAATTATTTATTTTTACAATAAATATTTTAATGGACTTTCATGTTTAAATGAATTGTGTGTATGATGCATTGTACATGTACGTGCACGATAGACGGATTGATACATGAGTTGTGACACCTGTTCAGAATTGGCCCGCGAATTGAGAATCGAGAATTGGATTAGGTCGGTCCAAAACTGAGCATTCGATCCCAGAACCGAACTAGGGCCGGTTCTTGCCGGGGCGGTCCCAGTTCTTCAAATTCGAAATCGGGAAAAGACTGTTTCCTAAAAAGAACAAAAAAACTACTAGTAGTCGTTTATATATAACTGTTGAGAATTGAGAACCATCTATCTAGAACCGAAAACCAACGGTTTTAACGACTATAAAATGGTTATATTGGCTTTCACCTACTCCCTCAAGAAGTGCAAGTATTTTTTTTTAACTTATAAAATTAAATTTATGTGCAATTCTTTTTTTTTTTGGTTAATATTTTATAAATATTTCAAATAATAATAATACAAATAAAAAGACGGTTCGAACCGGTTTAGCACCGGAGCCGAACCACCGATGACAAGAACCGGAATAAGTTCTAGCCAGTCGATCTCGATTCTCAAAAGTTCAGAATTAGGACCGGTAGTGTCGGAAAACGTTGGCCAGGTCTAGCAGGAAGTCATCGTCCACGCTCAGATTGGTTCTCCACTCTCAATTATTAAGTCAACCCAATTAAGGAGAAATATAGTTAACAGTAGAATATCATTGATTATAGTTTTGTGAGTAATGAAAATCATGGTCGGAAATTAATAAGTCTTTGCAAGGTAATGCGCCTTTAACCGCGAATTTTTTTTGAAGTAATCATGATAGGAAAGAATTGATTTAGTCAAAAAGATGTTACTCTCTTCTTCACATTTAACACTAAAAATTATTGTAGTTATTTCAAGTATTTGCCATTATTCCCGTTATTTAATCCGATCCAAAAATATTTTTCATGTTGGAATTATTTGTATAGTTTAAATAATTCAAGTGTATTTTGATCAAAGTTTGTAATTTTTTATGGCTAATAAAATGTATTCGATTTCGAGTTTAATCGTTACTATAATTATCTACGTGTTACTAGGTAATTATGAGACTTTATTTCGTCAAAATCCGTTAATCGGTGAGTGAGAAATAAATGTGTAAAGATTGCCATAAATACTACTTTGGTAAATGAAACAATTATTATTTTATTGAGATTTATGCTATCTCACATAGAAAGAATACCAAAATTCATTCCTCTTTAAATGTCATAAGAGAGTATGAGTGTTCAACAAGTTGACTAAGTCCATGCACCCCTAGCGGTACATGGCAAGGGACGCGCGCGCCCCGACCCGTCCCGACCCGGGCTCGGGCCTAGGCCTGGGCTTTGCTCCTTGGTGATTTGGACTTTGGGATCCACTGGGCCAATTGGGATTATTGGGACGGCCTGTATCTATCTTTTTGGACACAGTTCAATTGAAGTTTTGGGCTCGAACCCAAAATACAAATATTATTTGATTTTTTTTAAGAATCTATTACTATAGTAAAGGGAAAATGTTTTTGTCCAATTTTTATTTTAATTTTTTTCTTTAAATTAATTTTGCTTTTTTTTATTTCTTTAATTAATAATCGTATTTTTCTTAATTTTTTTTACACACATTTTTTTCAATCTTTTTTTAAATATATAGTTTGATATGTTGTTTATTTTTTTTATATTTAGCTAATTGACCACAATCTTTTTTCATTAATTTTATTTTTATCTTGGCTAATTTATTTTAGAAATATTTATTAAAAGAGAATTTTTAGTTTTTTAATTTACCATCTAAACCTCATAAAATTTACTTCATATTTAAGGAAAAAAATTAATTACGTTATTTCTTTATTAGAGTATTATTTTAGATAATTATAATAAAAGCTACATTTTTTAAAAGTCTAGTTACTATATTACCTTTTACAAAATAGAATTTTAAACTGTCAAATTAAAAAATAAATTACTCAATCGTCAACTTTTTTAATGGGTGTATTTTTGTTTTCATAATAAATTTGATTTGTATAGATAATTATAATAAAAGATATATTTTTGCAATCGTCAACTTTATTAAGGGGAAATCATGGATTGAGGCAACTCTAAGAGTAGTATTATAAGTACTACCTATACTTTTTCCTAATTATTATATGGGGCACACTACCAATAGTAACCTTTTCAATGTATTAATTAAAATAAATATCTACACACTAAACCTAAAATACCAAAAAAAGATTTTAATATATTCGTTCAAATTTTCATCAAAACTATCGTAGAATATATTATAACACACCACCTTTTTTCACTACTATCGATTGGCGATTAACTATCGGAGTTAGAGTTGGACATCACACCCACAAAATTAATCCCCGTTTCAAAACCACTCAAACAAAACGGCGGACAATCCAAGGTCTCTCCTACCGTAGCACATAAAAAGATAAGGTGAGAAATCTAGTGTGAATTGCAGATCTAAACATCTGTTTTATATGAATTCATTGTATGTAGTTGTGCCACGGTCGATATCTACATATTTATTACAAATTGGTTTGTTAAAATTTGGTAAAAATTATGTAGTTTGATCATTTGTAGTCTTTTTCATTTGGGTTTATGCTAAATCTTTCTTAGTCAGTTGTGTTACGGGCATCACTTTGTTTTGTTAATAATGTAGTTGACACTCTCCCATGAACTATCTTCCCGCAACTTTGTAATTTGTTTTGAAAATCGTGGTGAAAGCATGGTTGTAATTTGTTCTGAAAATTTGTGGTTGTTCCATACATTTGAAAAAAGGAATTGTTGTCGTCTCGGTTATCGTCATCCCAATTAGAACACCAGATAAATCATGTATATTTTAACCCTTCTTCTAAATTGGTATAAAGTTGATTATATATTTGATAATTGGTTGTGGTTTTAGATTTTTGTGAAGGATTTTGCATATTTATACCTTAAATCTATTGTTGATATTGAATAGACACTTGGTTCATTTTATCTAAACAAGATGAATATGCTTTCTGATATTGAAATACCTTTATCACGTATTTGTTCATGTACAGTTACTGATATTGTATTTGAAATGATTTGGTGAAGTAGTTATTTTCTTGATGATCGAGTTATTGACACATTTTTATTTACACACGAAACTATTGTTTATCTATGATAGATACTTGATATATATATATATATTATATGAATTGAGATCTATAATAGATTATGTATAGATGTTGTGATTATACCACATAATAATATTATGATTCTACTGATTAACATGAGTTTTTTAAATAAAATTATTGTTTGTCTATGATAGATATTTGATAGATAAATATTTATATTCATATATGTTGCATTTTTATGAAAATATTGTTGCTTTGAGGGATGTCCAAGAAGCCTATGTATTTGACCGTAAACTAACTCGCTGCATTTGATTGATATTCTATATTCACCGATTGTCATTTTTCCAAGATGAATGTTGTAATTAAAGGATGTTTTTGTTTTTACACAAAGTACGTTCTTCTCATGCTCGATGAATGTTGCAATTAACGAATGCTTTTGTTTTTTTACACAAAATACGTCCTTCCCAAGTTCTACGTGAAGATGCAGTATTGTGTCTCATGTGCTATTGACCATTTATTCTTCGAATTTGTTTCTCACTGAATGCCTACAACAATGACATATGTATAACTTATTGTCTCATGCTCTGTCAGTGGTGTTATTATCTATTTATTTTTAAGAATTTGTTAAATAATTCTAGTATGTACATTTTCATTTATATTATTGCCTAAATTTGAGCTATAAATACATTTACAAATGCAATTGTATTCATGCGCTAGTTCACCTTAATGTTCAGAAACCAAATGCCAATTTTTAAAAAAATTGTGAAAGATAACAACTAAATACAAAATTTTAAAAATCCGTCATAAATAACAAAGAATTCGTAAAATAACAAAATAACAGAACTCTAAGAAGTTTTGTTATTATTGATATAACAAAATAACTAAAACAAAATAACAATATAAGAATTCCTAAAATAACAAAATAACGAAAACAAAAATTTATTATTGATATTAAGAAGTTGATAGAAACCAGAACTCTAGCATAAATGCCAAACTTGAAATCTACCATAGATGCCAAAGAAAATCTGATATCTACCATATATGTCAAATAAAATTTACCATAAATTGAAATCTATCATAGATAGATGCCAAAGACAATCTGAAATCTGTTGGGAGTCCAACCCTAGTTCGGATTAAAGCATCGGGGAGATGTGAAGAGGTGGAACCAAGCTAATCGGAAGAAACGGGAAGAGTCGGGACGAAGAGCTGCAGCAGGCGCCAGGCGGGCGCCTGGGGGGCAGGCGAGCGCCTGCTAGCCAGCGCGGGCGAGCGCTTGGGGACCAAGTGTGATGGTTTTCGATGCCGATCCAATCGCTCGATTACCTTGTTCGTGTGTGCGGAAGCGTGTAAAACAATAGAACACGAACAACATGAAGATCTAGGCACACATTATATGTATAGACACACATATATTTATAAATATATATATATATATATATATATATATATATATATACATCCAATATATATATATAGAGAGAGATATCAACGTAATCTTACTTTTGGTGACGAAGTGATTCGTTGATGTCGTTGAGGTGGTGTTGAGTCGATTGAACCACCTCAAATGGATCAGTCTCTCGAAGCTCTCCTTGTGAATGACCTCGTCACTCCTTTAGATCGTCCGGATGTGGAAGCCGCACAAATGGCCCGTCCTCTACGTGTTGCACACGAACCTGGATGATGAATACCTTGCTTGCTTGAAGTGGTTCTCCAAGAACACTCTCTATTCTCTCCTTTTGGTGTGAATTTCGTGGCTGATGATGATGGTGTTAGAATGAGACATGAAAATCTGATTTTCATGCTCATTATACCTCTTTTACTTCACATGTAACCCCCACCATAATGTGTGTGTCATAACCACACATAATGGGGTGTTATGGTGAAGTTGAAAGGTCACCTCCACATAATCATGCCAAATCATGATATGTGGTCCCATTGGCTTGTGTGGCATGCCATGTCACACTATGTGACATTCATTCCATGCAAGTCATGCATCCCATGCATGTGAAAATCCACGTAAATATTGATTCTAAATCAATATTATTATCAAGCAACGTATATCAACATCGAGTTCGTGTGTGACCCTGTAGGTTTGATTATCGATCAATATTATATTGTTCCCAACAATTAATATTATCGACTAATCATTTAACATCCATAGACGACCTTATGACTTTATCGATTGCACACGTAGGATCGAAGGACATATCCCAACAATCTCCCACTTGGCCTTCAGAGCCAGTGTGCTGCCAATTTCCTGTTGTCACTTTATGTCTAAGTTTGAACTTGAGGCAAGACTTGAGTCATCCTCAATCGGTTCAAACCTTTCTTGGACTATGAGACAGACTGTAAAACCAGATTTATCACTATGATACGAATCTGGACGTGGCCATGTATTTTCCACAGTCTCGACTCTCCAAGTGGCCGTTAAGACATGTATCCCATTATAAAATGGAGGACAATCCCATCTTGTCAATCCAAGCTCTCCCACTTGCTTCCTGATATACCCAATAACAAGTTTTATAACCTCCTTTTACGAAAGGCGTTTACTTGTATCAAAGTACACCATTTCACAATGGAATCACTCTGGACTACTCAGGTCAGAGGAAATTGCTCGACAGTCAATGAAATAGTATTATGACTCGAAATCTTAAATACTATTCCAGTCGGGTCTGTTTGATCATTAGCTCCCAGCTAATATCTATGTAATTGTACTTGATGTCCCACATCACTAGCCCATGAAGCGGCGCTATAGTACACATTACAATCTAGTTCTTTGTATTATCGGTTTGTCCGTACTCGATTATACGAACCAGGAACAGCTATATGATTCAAATATATCAGTTCAACCATTGGGACTTCATTATGCGGTAAGTCGACCTCATAACCCAATTGATATAACTTAATCATTTGGACAATTCATATAAATTAAATCATATTTATATGAAGAATTATGTATTATACATATGAGTGAATGTTTACCAAATCTCCAAAAGTATCTAATACAGTAATAGAAATCACAACCCATCTCTAAGATGTCTGATATCTATTGCAGTCGTGAAAGCCTCAAGCTTAAACTGCTGGAGAGGTTTAGAAAGCGGGTTTGCAACCTTACCAAAAGTTGCAACTTTATTATCTTGATGTCTCCACAAAACTATCTCCCAGATAATGTAGAACTTCCTGAGCACCAGTTTTAGACTTGTGGTGCTTCCTAGCTCATTGTCTTGCGCGATAACTCTACTATAAATAGAGAATTATCGGATGGGCTGAGCTAGTTACGCCACCTAGTTCATTCAAGAACTTTCAAATCATAACTGCCAACATTACTGCATCCAATGCAATACTGTGCTCAGCTTCTGTAGTTTAATCAACTATATTGCATTGCATGGAACTATTCCAGCAAATATCACCTCTAACCAGACAAAAGATATAACCAGATTAAAATCGGAAATTATCTTAGTCTGTTTTGAAGTTAGCATTCAAACAGCTTGTTAATATCAACTCTTTTTGTCTTCCAAAGACAACAAAATATTCTTTTGTTCATCTAAGGTACATAAGAATATTCTTGGTCGCAGTCTAACGCGCCTCACCTGGATTTCCTTGAAACTGACTCGTCATGCTCAAAGCATACGATACGTCCGGTCGTGTACATATCATGGCGTACATTATAGACCCTATTGCCGAGGCATAAGGAATGTTTTCCATCCTCTTTTGCTCATCAAGTCCCGTAGGGCCTTGCATCTTGCTAAGAGATGTGCCATGACTCATTGGAATGAGACCCTTTTTGGAGTCTTTCATTCTGAACTTATCAAGTACCTTATCAATATAGGTCACTTGACTAAGTACAAACATCATTTTCGATCTGTTCCGACAGATCTTGATGCCCAATATGTACTGTGCTTCTCCAAGATCCTTTATTGAAAACAATTTCCAAGCTATTCTTTAATAGAATTAAGCATAGAAACAATATTTCCAATAAGGAGTATGTGACATACAACACAATGTATACAACGTAACTCCCACTATTCTTCTTGTAAAACAGGATTCTTACGAGTTCCTCTGAAATCCAAAACCCAGTATGGATTCATTGAACTGAAGACTGCTACTCCGATATGCTTTACTTTATTCCATAAATGGAATTATAAGATTGCATAATTTCTCAGCCTTATTAGGATCGATAAAACTCTTTGGATGTGTTAAAACACATTCTCTTCTAGAATCCAATTCAAGAAGTTAGTTTTAACATCCAATATTACCATACCTCATTATCAAAATGAGTAGCAATGGCTAAGATGATCTGAATGATTTAATCAAAGCAACAGGTGAAAGTTTTTCCATAATCCACCTCGTGAATAAAACTTTTACCATCAACCTTGCTTTGAAAACCCTAGGTTTTCCATCTGTCTGTTTAGATCTTAAAGATCTATTAGCATTCATTGGGTTTAACCCCGTGATGCAAATATATCAAGTTCCAAACTTGATTATCAGATATTGATATCATCTCAGATTTCATGGCACCATGCCAATTTTCAGTAGCTGGACTCGTCATAGCTTGGAATTAGGTCGAAGGTTCACCGCTTTCCAAAAGCATGAATTCATATCTCTCATTGGTCACAATATCTAAGTATTTGAATAATAGAGATAGATTTATGCCTTTCGGACCTACGAGGGCTGGTATGGCTTCCAAAACCATAAGAATACTCTCAACCCAGTCTTGAGTATTCATCATTGGTTGTTTCACTTGAACCTCGTTCAAGACAACCGAGCTCCCACTGAATTTCTAGGAAAGATAACTCTTTTCAAGAAAATCACTATCTCGAGCAACAAAATATTGTTCTCAAATAGATCGTAGAAGTTGTACCCTCGAGTTTCTTATGGACATACCATAAGGAAACTTTTATCCCATTTGAGTTCAAGCTCTATAGAGATAAATCTCGTCAGAGAAGCTTTTAGAACCTCAAATCTTGATGAAAACAATTTAGGGACCCTCCCTTTCCATACCTAGTATGGTGTCTTATCAACAGCTTTTGACAGCGTCCTATTCAGTGTATAAGTTGAAGTCAAGAATTGTGTGTTCCCAAAAGAGACCAGTAGTTCATTTAGACCTCTAATCGAATGGTCGAACTATATCTAATATAGTTTGTTTTCTCTTTTCCGAAACATAACCTTCATGTGCTTGTGAACTGATAGGTTCCACATACATCAGTATGGATCATCCCTAATTAATCACTCACATGTTCTCCTTTCTCCAAGAAAGATGACATTGTTATCTTTTCCATCACATATCATTTACATGTATCAAATGACTCCAAGTCAAATGATTCTAGAATGCATTCTAAAAGAAGCTTCGTTACATGTTTAGATTTTGATTTGATCTAATCAACAATGTTTCAGTTATGTCTCATTGAGACTTATTCGATTTGGCCTTTGGTGTTTAATGTTATATATGATTTGTCAAGTTAAAGTATACATAGACAATATAATAATCGTACCAAAACAAAGAATAATTCACAATTAAAATAGTTGCCAAACTATTTAATAGTGAAATCTAATCCATCAGTATCCAATACTGAGCCAATATTCATTGTTTATTGAAGGTACGAAATTATATGGTTATAATACTAAAACAAGGCCCTAAGGCAAAATAACATCATATGATCATACGGCTAATGCAGCGGCCTTCGCTCTATTTCTCGCCCGTAGATCGACATCTCTACTCACCAAACTTATACTTCTATGTAGTTCCTCCACATACAAATGTGAGAACCACATTTGGCATCCAATACCCAATAAGTTAAATTTGTGAATTTTAATATCTATAACATTAATGTCTGAAGATGAAGCAACCCCGTTCTTCACATCTTCTTTGAACTTTGGGCAAATTCAATTATTCCCAATAATTGAGTCTCATTCAAATTTCCCATTCAAAATTATCCCAATATCAAAACGTGATAAATCGTAAGTGAAAACTCGAAGTTTTCTAACCAGCGATAATATCATGCAATTGAAGCCCTATCTCTCATAAAATATGAGAGAGCCAACCAGACAATCGACTAACGCCATCCCATGGCTCGAAAGTCTCTAATTTGTGTCATTTATGAACTAAGTGTTTTGAATTAAACCACTCCCCGAGGTGAAAATAATCATAACTTTAGAATCCATCATATGAAAGACAAATTAGGCATTTGTTTTGAATTTGAATAAAATATGAACTTCTACATATTTGCAAGTAGTGTCCAACACCTTTGCAGTAGACGCATTCAGATTCCCTAGGAACCCTAGTAGCATTCTTGCCCATGCTCTTTTGATTACCTCATCCTTTATCACAAGAATATCCCTCTTAGGGTCCATTTTTAATTGACGACTCATCATCTTAGAAAAATTTAGGAGATCACTTAAAGCAAATAATCCAATCATTTGATGTACATGTGGTCCTTATAGGTTTCTCTTATTCAGCCTAGCTGAAGCGATGACCCTGGTCATTCAGAACTGCTCAATCTTAGCATATTCCCCGAACATGCTATTTAGTTGTTCAATGATATCTTAGGATGTGGTTATCTAACACATTTTCCTTGTCTTCGTGTTTGAGGACCATCCTCAAATTACGTTGTGAATCAAGAAAAATTTGTTCAATTTTTCATAATCAAGAATTGAACCAAACTTGAATTGAGTTGATATTTGACATGATAAACAATAAAAAAAAGATAACTAAAGTATGTAAACATCCACAAAGCGGTAAACAAATAAGGTTGTCTAACAATTGTACTTATTTGTTTCATTTTGTTCAATTGATATCCAATATCATTGTCTCTTAGAACAAAACGATCCCAAGACCCTCATCTTGCGAATCCTTAAGCCGACAGAGTCCGCACTTAAGAACTCCAAGATAGGTAGACATCCCATGTCAATGACATCTAATGTCACTCTCGGTCGATGAGAGTCCCATTCTCATCTCATGTCTCGATAGCCACGCCTGCAGTGGATCTATCGATGAGAAAACCAAACTCACGTGTAAAGGTCTAACCTTTACTCCCACTTATCCCAAGATAACAAGTAGTACCCCGCTGAGGCGGACCTACCAACTTATGATCGAGGGCTTCATGAGTGTGATGTTTTTGGACAAGACATTATACTCATTATTTTGGGAACTTGCATGCATAGGTGTTTATATGTAAGTTGAACATTTATAACATAAAACATCCTAAAACTAGCAAAGCAATTAAATACGTAATCGAAAGGCCCCTAGTACCTCACAACTCTCAAACGAAAAGATTAAAAGCATTACAATAGGCCTTGAACATCTTCTGGACTGGTCCACGCCCGCCGTTTCAGTTCCGCGCCCGCCGATTTAGGTCAACCTTAGTCCGTACCCCAAAAACCACGAACGGCGCCCGCCGTTTCACAAAAACCTTGGTCATGTCGAGGACACAAATTAGAGACTTTCGTGTCATTTGATGACTAGATCGATTGTCTGCTCGGCTCCCTCATTCTATGAGAGATAGGGTTGTTCGCATGGTGAATCACTGGTTAGAAACTTCGAGTTTCACTTATGATTCTCCGAGTCTTGATTTACGAAAATCGAATGGATCAAGTAATTGGGAGTCACTTATAAAAATCTTTTGGTATAGTAAACGTCCACACGAACGTGGCTTGCTATACTGAATGGGATTTTGGATTAAGTGATGTAGACAGTTATAGAGGGGAGTAAAGGAGCGTATGTTAACGTAAACGTCCACACTAACGTGGCTTGCGGTGAATATGCGTGTCCCAAACAATCTTCTTAGTACTGAGTAATGGTTTACACTTAGATACGCGTTATAGTATTCCTCCCAACGAGGTTACGCTGTAAGTGATGTATGACCGAAGCAAATCTAATTGCTAAATCATTTGGGTGGGTAAACGTCCACACGAACGTGGCTTGCCTTACCTGATGGGATTTTAGATGTGATTAGTGGTTTAATGATATTATTTGAGGGAGATAATATCGGAGATTAAATCGATTGTTTGTTGTTATATGTGCTCATAGATTAGGAAATGGCCTTGAACCCACTTTATGTGATACGTAAGGATTTTAACTCACTAGTCCCTAAATGTAATGATTGGAATAGAGATCTAGACATTACCCAAACTGTTAAAGAGTGCAAGGTTGTACTCAGTGAGCTTTGTCCTCCCGAGCCTATTGACATAGGCGGCTAGACAAGAAGCGATGAGGATACTCATAAAGGCCAGTCACTTCGAGGAAACGCTTAAACACGTTTTTGAGATGATTGACTCTTTTAGACGAGTTGAGACGGAAATCGCAAGCTCTTGTAGCCAATGCCAAAGGTTTCGAACCTAAAGGCATGAATCGGGGGAAAGGACAAGAAAGCAAAGAAACCCAGTGGTTCCTTTTGGACCACGAGATGGGACGAGAAAGCCAATAGGCAAGTGTTCTCGATGCAAACAGTCTGGGTACTGGAAGTCTGATTATCCTCTCAAAGAAAGTACGAAATCTTCTTTAGTCGTGAAACATAGTCGGTGGTATTATCTACCGGAACCTGGTGTGTAGATATGGAACCACTGACGGTATTTGCATTTTAAATGCAAGGGTTCCAGGAAACCCGACGACTTAGAAAAGAAGAAATCGTAGTCTACATGGGCAATGCTGTGGAGGAGGCAGCAGTTGCAGTGGAGGACATTATAGGATTTCGTTTTTGGTTATTGCTTTTATGTACCTTTCAAATTAGAAAGAACTTTGTTCTGGATTTCTAATAAATGGATATTTTATTTCTTTTAATCATTTGATGGTTATAAGAAGAAATAATGATATTATCTATTTTGGTACATTAGCTAGCAATATATAAATGATGAATCCTGAGTCCACCACGATGCAACGAACCGTTTTATATAACTCGTTTTACTAATAAGAGATTTCTTTATTAAAACATTTATACTTGTGGATTCTTATGCTAAGTCATATTTATTCAAATAAGAAGTTCAAAGGTCGAAAATTGATTGTAAAATCAATTAAGTTGAAGGAGTGGACCTTCCGACCTAAGAATCTAATTTGGAAGATAATACGACTAAGCAATCCTTTATGGATATAAGATATAAGATCCGGACAAGTATTAGAATTGATTGACTCTGATTTATGATCAGAGCTTGGGATTGGATCCCAAGTAACTACACCATGCATTCCTCTGTAGAAATGGTGTGTCGGAAATAAGAAATGGAACTCTTATAGAAATAGTAAAAGCATGAGTTAAACGGAACTACCTATGTTCTATGGATATGTCTTGGAAACAACGGCACATTCAAATGTGGTTGTAGAATATCCTAGAAGAACAAAAGGTGTGTGTTCGATAGTACTATGAACCAGAAGGACGTTATAAGTTCTAACGCCCGGTTCTTAGAGGAAGACTATTAGATGAACCACAAAGCCCAAAATGACATGATACTTTTGTAAAGAGAGAAAACGATTAAGACTTAGAACCAGCCGAACCGAGTAGCGGTACACCACTAACTGCACCTACTGTTATTACTGTTTATACACCGGAATGCCATTGTAGTGGGAGGTTGTTTAACAACCGGAGATATTCATAAGACTAGGAGAGTTTTGAACTCTGGACCTAGTATACATGAAATCAATCCCTGGATCTACATGAAGGCGGTACTAGATCTAAATGTGCCTTCTTGGAAAGCAATAAGATTATTGCTAAAGAGGCAAGATCATTTAGAGTACAAGCTTAGTTGATCCATTTATGGATTGGAACAAAAGCATTGAGTTCGTGATACTTGCAAATTGATGAGATAGTCCATTTTATGGATTCATCAAAGCATAGACGAATCGAGTGTATGGGAAACGTGATGGAAACAAGGTGGTGTTTCTCGGAGGTTTTATGTAGATAGCATTTTATCATTGGTAACAATGTAAAGATGTTGTCAGACATAAAATGATGGTTGTCTAGAAAAATCGATATATGAGATAAAGAAGAAGTTAGAGCATGTTCTTAAGATCTAGGATCTCAAGAAAAGAACATTGTACTTCTCTAGATATCTTATACGATTATGGTTCGTTTTAACATGCAAAAATGCATTGTTGAAAAACAAGAACCTGATATCGGCTATGCGGTTAGCATAGTGGGAGGATATCAAGGTAATCCTGGAAAGGAATACTTGACTGCTGTAATGAACATTTTAAGTACTTTCGAAGTACTGGAAACTATGTTCTGCATTACGGAGCAGACAAACATTTCCTTTGGATTACATTCTCTTAGATTTCTAATCGAATGAGGACCGGTGTAAGTCGATATCAGGCTATGTGTTTCACTATTGAAGGAGAAGGAGTTTTTACATGGAAGAGTGATAAGCACGATGCTTTTCGGACTCTACCATGGGTAACCAAATAAGCGGCCTCAGAGGCAGCGAAAGCTTTGGTATAACTCCGGGATAATCTCTGGGACTTAGATGTGATTCTTAATTTGCCAAAGGCTATGTAAATAGCGGTGCGATGGCAAATGGTAAGATCACAAGTCCATAAGTGTAAGATAACACATAGTGCAAGTACCACCTGATACGAGTCATCGTCGAGGGAGACGACGCTGTAGTCACCAAGATAACTTAAGAGCGGCAACCTAGATTGCTCATTCACATAGTACTTCTTGGAAGTACAACTTAAGCACGTGATGAGTATGGGAGTCGGGAGTTTGGAGGAAATGACTAGACCTTAGTACAAGTGGGAGATTGTTGGAGTTGTGTACTTAATGTCTAGATTTAAGTAACGGAAACTCCCGATCCATTGCCATTAATCTATTTAATTAAATAAACAATTATTTATAATTAAATATATGCAAATTATAGTCCTGGATTTTATACGTTGTAGTTAGTATGGTGTGTTGGGCCCACACAGAAGATCATACTATCGGTTACTCGTATTTAATCAAATAGTTGCTCACGACCTAGATGGACACGGACCAATCCATCGGTATAGTCGTTGTGTGAGAGAGAAAATAATTTGTCTTAATTATTTTATCACACTTGTACACTTGGTGTATTGAGCGGATCGTTTGAGATTTATCGATTAGGATTGCCGGCGATAATCGATTTAAGTCTCAGAGTATTTTATTCTTAATCCCCGATACTATTGCGGGTGTGTATATTTAATATAAGTTACTTTGATTTTCCAAAGGAATTAACCGATTTAATTATTGGGTTAATTACCGGTTAAGTTGGGTCACTATATTTTATATATGGCATGCCGTGAATACTTGACGGGAAAGTGTATCCCGTAAGGGTTGATAATATCCCCGAGATGAGTTCATAAGGAATTATTATGTAAACCCTGCAGGTGGATTTGTTCCGCATAATAATTAAGGTTGAATGGTACTAGTCTCGGATATAAGAGATGAATAAATTAATTAGCAATAAATTAATTTTATTCATGGATATTTAAATCTTAAATACACGGAATAAATAATACTACCGGAGAAATATTATTTGATATAATATGGTTTAATATTGGGAGTGCAATTAATTTATATAGTGGAAAATAAATTAATTAATATTGATAAGGATTAATGGACTTGAGCATTGGGCTCAATTTAATCTTCAATATTAGAAGCCCAATATTCCACCTCCTTAAGATCCCCTACGTAGCCTATAAAAGCACTACATGGTCTTCTCTATTCTCATAACTTGAAGATCACAAGTCTAGAGAGAGAAAGGAGAGAAGGAGATCCATAGTGTTCGGAGGATCGTCGCCCACCCGACGTTCGAACAAGTGCAAGGAATACATGGGAAGATCTCAAGGTCATCATAAGATCTCGTTTCTCCGCACAACGAATCGAAAGGTGAATTAAATTTCCGCAATTTAATTCTAGTTTATTGATCAATTATCGAAAAACAAGATCCGAAGTTCGAACCCGGATTAGACGGACGATCGCGTGGTGGTGGCGAAGCCACCGGACCACGCCAATCGCCCGCTAGGGTTTCGGCGGGGGCGAGAGGATCGAACCCTCGGCTGGGCCGAGGGCTTGCGATCGATCCAAGGATCGATCGCCGGGGGCACGGGCTGGTGCCGTCCCCCTCCCCACCTCGACGGTGGGGATCCTCCAAGCGGCGGCGAGTCGCCGGACTCGCCGCGGGGGCTGCTGGGAGCAGCCCCACCCATCGATCGCCAAGACGCGATCTTCGATCGCGTGAACCCCGTCTCGCGGGGGTTCGGCTGGGGGCGGGCTGCGTGCCTTCGGGTGCGTGGTCTCCAAAGGCCGGACTCCGGCGGATGAGTCGGCGTTCATGTGATCTCCGGCGAAGGGTTTGATCGGGTTATTGGTTTCCGCAAATTTAAATAACCCGGGATATCGAATTCCAACATATGTGACATGCATTCCATGCAAGCCATGCATCCCATGCATGTGAAAATCCACGTAAATATTGATTCTAAATCAATATTATTATCAAGCAACGTATATCAACATCGAGTTCGTGTGTGACCCTGTAGGTTTGATTATCGATCAATATTATATTGTTCCCAACAATTAATATTATCGACTAATCATTTAACATCCATAGACGACCTTATGACTTTATCGATTGCACACGTAGGATCGAAGGACATATCCCAACAAAGTGGTCGCTTGGTCCCATCTTCAGAGAGCTGGAAACGTCGCGAGCGGTCGCTTGGGCAAAGGGCGAGCGCCAGGCTTGGGCAAGCGGGCGAATGGGGACCAAGCGGGCGCTTGGTCCCGTCTTCAGATTGCTGAAGTCGTCGCGGGCGGGCGCCTCGTAGGCAGGCGGGCGCCTGGTCTCCTGGCGGCTGTTTGACCGCGGGTTTGACTCGGTTTTCTTGGGGATTAAGTTAGGGTTTTGACCTCCAATCTATATAAGGACCTCCTCCCCTATTTTATGTAATTAAGATAGAAAACCTAGAGCATGAAATAGAGAGTCGAAAAGAGATCTATCGAGATCCGGTCCTGTACACAAGAATATTATTATCGAATAATATTGGGTGTGGTGTCCGTGGAAGTAGGCATTCTTGGCCGAACCACGTAATTCTTGTCTTCCTTCTTTTTTTTATTCCGCTTTATTTATCAAATCGAACCTACCCTTTGACGATCGACGGGGATATACCGGCCTAAGAAGCGTATATTCCCCAACAATTGGTATCAGAGCGCCGGTTATTTCAAAGGGCAAAGGTTACCGCAGGCAGTTCCATATCCAGACGAAGTTCTAGATACGAGGAAGATCCGGGGGTGCGAAGACAAAAAGGGACTAAACAGGTGAATCGATTCTATTTTTCGGTGTTTGGTTGTTTCTCGGTTCGTTTGTCTTGTGCTTCTTGTGGGTGGTGTTGATCAATGGCTGGAGCAACGGAGGAGAGTATGACGTCGAAGATGATGGTTCTTACGGCGACAAATTATTCAATTTGGAAGTCGCGTATGATGGATTATCTCACGACTAGGGATCTCGAGATACCGTTCGAGTGCAAGGGGGTCAAACCGTCGACCATCGAAGAAGACAAGCGGAAGCAAATGAACAAGAAGGCGGTGTGTCTTGTTCGTCAGTGTGTTGGATAGACCGTGTACCCGTACGTGTCGGAAGAGAAGGAGGCCTATTCTCTGTGGACTAAGTTGGAGAAGATGTTCCAATCGAAGTCACCGAGGAATCAGGCGTTTCTCATGAGGAGGCTTGTGAACCTTAAGCTAAGGCATGGTGTTCCGGTGGCCGACCATGTGAGCGAGTTCCAGGATGTTGTGAACCAAATGATCGCGGTGAGCTTGAATCTAAATGACAAGATTCAGGCATTGCTTTTGCTTAGCTCCCTGCCCGACAGTTGGGAGACTCTGGTGGTTTCCCTAAGTAATTCCGCGCCGGAAGGGAAGATGACCATGACGATGGTCACAGATGCCCTATTCAATGAGGAGGCGAGGAAGAAGGAGGTTGAAGGTGAGCCAGAGGGTGAGAAAGCATTTTACACGGGTGGTGGTCACAGCGGGAACCGGAGAAATGGTGGTGGAAACCGTGAGAGGCCGAGGAAGAAGGTCATATGCTATTATTGCGATGAGGAGGGTCATGTGAAGAAGGATTGTCCAAAGTGGAAGGCGAAGAAAGACGAACAAGAAAACGCAGCAGCGGTTCAACACGAGTATATTCACGACGCGTTGGCGGTGTTAGAGGCAAACGACGCTATGAGGAAAGATTGGATTCTCGATTCGGGGAGTGCATTCCATATATGCCATGATCGAGCCCAATTTTCTGAGTACAAGGCATGTGAAAGAGAGACGGTTCAAATGGCTAATGGTTCGAGGAATCGGGTAGTTGGGGAAGGGATCGTCGAGTTTCAGCTGCCGGTTGGAAGGAGCGTCACGGTTGCGGGAGTAAAACACGTGCCAAGCATAAGAAAGAATTTGCTTGCTCTCGGGAGGCTAGACGAGAGGGGGTGCAAGTTTGAGGCCGAGTGCGGGAAAATTAAGGTGTTGAAGGATAACCGGGAGGTTCTGCGTGGTAGAAATGTTGGCGGCTTGTATAGGCTCGAGGGTAGTGTGGTGACACGAGGAACTGGTGTCGTACATGGGTCGAGTAATATAAAGAAGACTGGACGAGATTTCAACCGTTGTCGAACACATGGGCATGAGGAGCGGGCCGGCTCCAACAGGGCAAGGGTGATTGGGATGCAATGGATGAAGGTTCAGCGGGAAGTTCAGAAGATTGAGATGAGGGTCGAAGCGCGCACGACATCATCTCCTAGTCTTGCTAGCTGTTGAAGGGTGACGCCCCGGTGGGGGGCGTTGGAGGCATTATTGCATTTGGAGGATGCATGGGATGCCTCGTTGGTCGTATTCATAGAGCTTGGATACGAGACACTCGTTGAGGGGGTGGGTTGACATGTTGGACTGTGTTGGAGACTCATATTTCGGTGGTGTTGAGATGCCGGTAATCAACTTGGGCGTTGGTGGAATAATTGCTCACTCGGGTTGGAGGGGGTGATTGTTGGGAGTCCAACCCTCGTTCAGATTAAAGCATCGGGGAGATGTGAAGAGGTGGAACCAAGCTAATCGGAAGAAACGGGACGAGTCGGGACGAAGAGCTGCAGCAGGCGCCAGGCGGGCGCCTGCTAGCCAGCGCGGGCGAGCGCTTGGGGACCAAGCGGTCGCTTGGTCCCATCTTCAGAGAGCTGGAAACGTCGTGAGCGGTCGCTTGGGCAAAGGGAGAGCGCCAGGCTTGGGCAAGCGGGCGCCTGGGGACCAAGCGGGCGCTTGGTCCCGTCTTCAGATTGCTGTAGTCGTCTCGGGCGGGCGCCTCGTAGGCAGGCGGGCGCCTGGTCTCCTGGCGGCTGTTTGACCGCGGGTTTGACTCGGTTTTCTTGGGGATTAAGTTAGGGTTTTGACCTCCTATCTATATAAGGACCTACTCCCCTATTTTATGTAATTAAGATAGAAAACCTAGAGCACGAAATAGAGAGTCGAAAATAGATCTATCGAGATCCGGTCCTGTACACAAGAATATTATTATCGAATAATATTGGGTGTGGTGTTCGTGGAAGTAGGCATTCTTGGCCGAACCACGTAATTCTTGTCTTTCTTCTTTTTTTTATTCCGCTTTATTTATCAAATCGAACCTACCCTTTGACGATCGACGGGGATATACCGGCCTAAGAAGCGTATATTCCCCAACAAAATCTACCATAGATGTCAAATAAAATCTTCCATAAATTGAAATCTATCATAGATGACGTAAATTGAATGCGAAATACTACTTTAAGATAACACATTTGGATTCAAATTTTATTAGGTGTTCCCGCAAAGATCTAATCTTCCGTATACTAAAAAAGATGGACATCTCAGCCATAACTGAAATAGATATGGGTTGAAAAATGAAATAAAATATACATTAACTTCAACAACTATCAAAATGACTATAAGTTCAACATCACAGCTACTCGCGGCCAACACATTTGTAGCAGCAAAACTCATTCAAATATGTAATAAGTATGAAATCTAATTGACATTTTAGCAAACACCTTCCACTCAAATGCTACTTTCATGTCTGCAAATCCTACTTTCACTCACCTGAAACCCACAAAATCTCATTAACTTATAACTGCCCGTTTGGATCATATCATAAAGTCTATGATCTGCACAACTTACACACTTCAATCCTTTTTTTTCTGTTAGATATCACCTGAAATAGGATCTAACAATTAAAAAAATATGGATAGGCCATAATAGACAGTACAACAAGAATAATAAAATCACGTATGTGCCTCCTGTAATCCTATTTCCAGCATATCCCATCATCATAAGATAAAGTGATTTTGTGATCAATGAATGATGAAATGTACGAGGCCATGCTCAATGCGTCACGGTTAAATCATCCTTCACCATATATTTTCTCTACCCCTTCACACAATTCACCCCGCTTATTGGGACATTTTTATCTCAAGAATTGTATTTTAAGCATTCTATCTATTCACTGTTCTCCAAAAAAAATTCCCCGGTAGAAAGAGAAAAACATAATCTCCAAAGTCGAAATAAAAATACGAGAAAGAAGAATTCATCATTACTTGATATCCAATCAAAACTTTCAATGCTAAATAATCAAACACTCTATCTAAATCCTCAAATTAGAAGGAAACGAAAAAAACACAAATTAAAATTCATTTTCTTCTTAAGGACATTTCATAAAACACCTTGCATTCATTCCAATGCTACTTTCATCCCTGCAAACCAAAGTTTTCTCTGTTCAAACTCATTGTCTTCGTAAAGACTAGTCATCACTGGCATGGTTCAACTGTTGGTGTATGACCTTCGATCCTACGTGTGCAATCGATAAAGTCATAAGGTCGTCTATGGATGTTAAATGATTATTCAATAATATTAATTGTTGGGAACAATATAATATTGATCGATAAATCATACCTACAGGGTCACACACGAGTCGGAATTAAGTTGCTTGTTATATTGATTTAGAATCAATACGTATGGATTTTCACATGCATGGGATGCATGGCTTGCATGGATGCATGTCACATGGTGTGACATGGCATGCCACACAAGCAAGGGGACCACATCTAATGCCATTTGGCATGATGATGTGGAAATGACCCTTCACCTCTCCATTATCCACCATTACTTGTGCATTATGATGCACATTATGGTGGGGGTTACAAGGGAGGTTAATGGTGATCAATATAGTGAAGAAAACATGTGTTTTCATATCACTTTTGATCAGCCACGAAAATCATACACAAAAGAGAGAGAGAAGAGAGTTCTTGGAGAACCACTTCAAGCGAGCAAGCAAGTTCATTTTCCGGGTTCGTGTGCAACACGTAGAGGCCGGGCCATTTGTGCGGCTTCAACATCCGGGCGATCTAGACAAGAAGAGTGACAAGGTCATTCACAAGGAGAGCATCTAGTGACTGATCCATGAAGGTGGTTCAATCGACTCAACACCACCTTCATCAACATCAACGAGGCACGCTACACCAGTTGTAAGTGTTTTCGTTAATCCCTATATATATATTGGATGTATATATATAAACGTGTCTATACATATAATGTGTGCCTAGATCTTCATGTTGTTCGTGTTCTATTGTTTTACACGCTTCCGCACACACGAACAAGGTAATCGAGCGATTGGATCGGCATCGAAAACCTTCAATTGGTATCAGTGCCTAGGGCTCGTGCACATGTTTTGTGTTGGACACAATATGTTTAAATCAACATAATTGGCTTAATTGTTTTATGTGATTATGTGATTATGTCTTTAGATATAAGGCCGGCCACCGTTAATGGTCGGGTGAATGAAATTGTCGTTTTTTACGTACGATTGGCCATAGTTTTGGAGGGCTGCGTCCCTTGGAATCTTTTGTAATAGATAGGTTTTTTCTATTAAAAAATGTATTGTTCAATGTGTAAGCAATGGATTGAATCCATGGATCGACATTGGATATCGGCTCTCCGGCGAAAACGAGAAGAAACGAAGCAAAACGAAGCAAAACGGGCGAAATCCGGGCTGCTGGAGCAAAACGGCAGGCGCCGTTTGTGCTCCGGCGGGCGCCGAATGGATTCGGCGGGCACCGTTTTGGAAACGGCGACCGCCGAAAGGCTGTTTTTGGGTCAGCCCCGTTTTATACCCTTTTGGCGACCGCCGTTTTGGAAACGGCGATCGTCGGTGGTGTTCGGCGACCGCCGTTTGTGAAACGGCGGGCGCCGTTCGTGGTTTTTGGGGTACGGACTAAGGTTGACCTAAATCGGCGGGCGCGGAACTGAAACGGCGGGCGCGGACCAGTCCAGAAGATGTTCAAGGCCTATTTTGTTGCTTTTAATCTTTTCGTTTAAGAGTTGTGAGGTTCTAGGGGCCTTTCGATTACGTATTTAATTGCTTTGCTAGTTATAGGATGTTTTATGTTATAAATGTTCAACTTACATATAAACACCTATGCATGCAAGTTCCCAAAATAATGAGTATAATGTCTTGTCCAAAAATATCACACTCATGAAGCCCTCGATCATAACTTGGTAGGTCCGCCTCAGCGGGGTACTACTTGTTATCTTGGGATAAGTGGGAGTAAAGGTTAGACCTTTACACGTGAGTTTGGTTTTCTTATCGATAGATCCACTGCAGGCGTGGCTATCGAGACATGAGATGAGAAGGGGATTCTCATCGACCGAGAGTGATATTAGATATCATTGACATGGTTATGTCTACCTATCTTGAAATACTTAAGTGCGGACTCAGTCGGCTTAAAGATTTGCAAGATGAGGATCTCGGGATTGTTTTGTTCTAAGGGACAATGATATTGGATATCAATTGAATAAAATGAAATAAATAATTACAATTGTTAGACAACCTTATTTGTTTACCGCCTTGTGGATGTTTACATGCTTTAGTTATCTTTCTTTTATAGTTTATCATGTCAAATATCAACTCAATTCAAGTTTGGTTCAATTCTTGATTATGAAAAATTGAACAACATAAATTTTCTTGATTCACAACGTAATTTGAGGATGGTCCTCAAATACGAAGACAATGAAAATGTGTTAGATAACCACATCCTAAGATATCATTGAACAACTCAATAGCATGTTCGGGGAGTATGCTAAGATTGAGCAGTTCTGAATGACCAGGGTCATCGCTTCAGCTAGGCTGAAAAGAGAAACCTATAGGGACCACATGTGCAGCAAATGATTGGATTATTTGCTTTAAGTGATCTCCTAATTTTTTTAAGATGATGAGTCGTGAATTAAAAAAGGACCCTGAGAGGTATATTCTTATAAGGGATGAGGTATTCAAAAAGAGCATGGGCAAGAAGGCTACTAGGGTTCCTAGGGAATCTGAATGCATCTACTGCAAAAGGTGTTGGAAACTAATTGCAAATATGTAGAAGATCATATTTTATTCAGTTTCAAAACAAATGCCTAATTTTTCTTTCGTATGATAGATTCTAAAGTTAGGATTATTTTCACCTCGGGGAGTGATCTAATCCAAAACACTTAGTTCATTAATGACACAAATTAGAGACTTTCGAGCCATGGGATGGCGTGATTCGATTGTCTGGTTGGCTCCCTCATATTTTATTAGAGATAGGGCTTCAATTGCATGATAATATCGCTGGTTAGAAAAGTTCGACCTTTCACTTACGATTTATCACGTTTTGATATTGGGATAATTTTGAATGGGAAGACGAATATAGATCAATTATTGGGAATAATTGAACTTGCCCAAAGTTCAAAGAAGATGTGAAGAACGGGGTTGCTTCATCTTCAGGTATTAATGATATAGACATTAAACTTCACAAATTCTACTTCTTGGGTATTGGATGCCAAATGTGGTTCTCACATTTGTATGTGGAGGAACTACATAGAAGTGTAAGTTTGGTGAGTAGAGATGTCGATCTACGGGCGAGAAATGAAGCGAATGTCGCTGCACTAGCCGTATGATCATATGATGTTGTTATGCCTTAGGGCCTTGTTTTAAGTATTATAACTATGTATTTTTTGCACCTTCAATAAACAATGAATATTAGTTCAGTATTGGATGCTGATGGATTAGTTTTTCACTATTTAAATAGTTTGATAACTATTTTAATTGTGAACTATTCTTTGTTTTGGTACGATTATTACATTATTTATGTATACTTTAAACTCAACAAATCATATATAACATTAACACCAAAGGCCGAATCGAATAAGTCTCAATGAGACATAATGGTAACATTGTTGATTAGATCAAAATCTAAACATGTAAAGAATCTTCTTTTAGAAGGCATTCTAGAATCATTTAACTTGGAGTCATTTGATACATGTGAATGATGTTTGATGGGCAAATATAACAATGTCATCTTTCTTGGAGAAAGGAGAACATGTGAGTGATTAATTTGGGATGATCCATACTGATGTATGTGGAACCTATCAGTTCACAAGCACATGAAGGTTATGTTTCGGAAAAGAGAAAACAAACTATATTAGATATAGTTCGACCATTCGATGAGAGGTCTAAATGAACTACTGGTCTCTTTTGGGAACACACAATTCTTGACTTCAACTTATACACTGAATAGGACGCTGTCAAAAGCTGTTGATAAGACACCATACTAGGTATGGAAAGGGAGGGTCCCTGAATTGTTTTCATCAAAATTTGAGGTTCTAAAAGCTTCTCTGACGAGATTTATCTCAATAGAGCTTGAACTCAAATGGGATAAAAGTTTCTTTATGGTATCCATAAGAAACTCGAGGGTACAACTTCTACGATCTATCTGAGAACAATATTTTGTTGCTCGAGATAGTGATTTTATTGAAAAGAGTTATCTTTCCTAGAAATTCAGTGG
Source organism: Euphrasia confusa (assembly GCA_954870475.1). Classification (NCBI taxonomy): domain Eukaryota; kingdom Viridiplantae; phylum Streptophyta; class Magnoliopsida; order Lamiales; family Orobanchaceae; genus Euphrasia; species Euphrasia confusa. The sequence continues at coordinate 11,624,656 of OX940956.1, forward strand.
GAGCTCGGTTGTCTTGAACGAGGTTCAAGTGAAACAACCAATGATGAATACTCAAGACTGGGTTGAGAGTATTCTTATGGTTTTGGAAGCCATACCAGCCCTCGTAGGTCCGAAAGGCATAAATCTATCTCTATTATTCAAATACTTAGTTATTGTGACCAATGAGAGATATGAATTCATGCTTTTGGAAAGCGGTGAACCTTCGACTTAATTCCAAGCTATGACGAGTCCAGCTACTGAAAATTGGCATGGTGCCATGAAATCTGAGATGATATCAATATCTGATAATCAAGTTTGGAACTTGATATATTTGCATCACGGGGTTAGACCCAATGAATGCTAATAGATCTTTAAGATCTAAACAGACAGATGAAAAACCTAGGGTTTTCAAAGCAAGGTTGATGGTAAAAGTTTTATTCACGAGGTGGATTATGAAAAAACTTTCACCAGTTGCTTTGATTAAATCATTCAGATTAACTTAGCCATTGCTACTCATCTTGATAATGAGTTATGGTAATATTGGATGTTAAAACTAACTTCTTGAATTGGATTCTAGAAGAGAATGTGTTTTGACACAACCAAAGAGTTTTATCGATCCTAATAAGGCTGAGAAATTATGTAATCTTATAATTCCATTTATGGAATAAAGCAAAGCATATCGGAGTAGCAATCTTCAGTTCAATGAATCCATACTGGGTTTTGGATTTCAGAGGAACTCGGAAGAGTCTTGTTTTACAAGAAGAATAGTGGGAGTTACGTTGTATACATTGTGTTGTATGTCGATGACATACTCCTTATTGGAAACAATGTTTCTATGCTTAATTCTATTAAAGAATGGCTTGGAAATTGTTTTTCAATAAAGGATCTTGGAGAAGTATAGTACATATTGGGCATCAAGATCTGTCGGAACAGATCGAAAAGGATGTTTGGACTTAGTAAAGCGACCTATATTGATAAGGTGCTTGATAAGTTCACAATGAAAGACGCCAGAAAGGGTCTCATTCCAATAACTAATGGCACGTTTCTTAGCAAGATGCAATGTCCTACGGGACCTGATGAGCAAAAGAAGATGGAAAACATTCCTTATGCTTCGGCAATAGGGTCTATAATGTACGTCATGATATGTACACGACTGGACGTATCGTATGCTTTGAGCATGACGATTCGGTTTCAAGGAAATCCAGGTGAGACGCATTAGACTGCGGCCATGAATATTCTTATGTACCTTAGATGGACTAAAGAATATTTTGTTGTCTTTGGAAGACAAAAAGAGTTGATATTAACAAGCTATTTGAATGCAAACTTCATAACAGACTAAGATAATTTCCGATTTTAATCTGGTTATATCTTTTGTCTGGATAGAGGTGAAATTAGCTGGAATAGTTCCATGCAATGCAATATAGCTAATTAAACTACATAAGCTGAGTACAATACTGCATTGGATGCAGTGATGTTGGTAGTTCAGATTTGAAAGTTCTTCAATGAACTAGGTGGCGTAACTAACTCGGCCCATCCGATAGTTCTCTATTTATAGTAGAGTTATCGCGCAAGCCAATGAGCTAGGAAGCACCACAAGTCTAAAACTGGTGCTCAGGAAGTTCCACATTATCTGGGAGATAGTTTTGTGGAGACATCGAAATAATAAAGTTGCAACTTTTGGTAAGGTTGCAAACCCGCTTTCTAAACCTCTCCAGCAGTTTAAGCTTGAGGCTTCACGACTGCAATAGAGATCAGACATCTTAGAGATGAGTTGTGATTTCTATTACTGTATTATATACTTTTGGAGATTTGGTAAACATTCACTCATATGTATAATACATATTTCTTCATATAAATATGGTTTAATTTATATGAATTGTCCAAATGATTAAGTGATATCAATTGGGTTATGAGGTCGACTTACCGCATAATGAAGTCCCAATGGTTGAACTGATATACTTGAATCATATAGTTGTTCCTGGTTCGTATAATCGAGTACGGACAAACCGATAATACAATGAACTAGTTTGTAATGTGTACTATAGCGCCGCTTCATGGGCTAGTGATGTGGGACATCAAGTACAATTACATAGATATTAGCTGGGAGCTAATGATCGAACAGACCCGGCTGAAATAGTATTTGAGATTTCGAGTCATAATACTATTTCATTGACTGTCGAGCAATTTCCTCTGACATGAGTAGTCCAGAGTGATTCCATTGTGAAATGGTGTACTTTGATACAAGTAAATGCCTTTCGTAAAAGGAGGTTATAAAACTTGTTATTAGGTATATCAGGAAGCAAGTGGGAGAGCTTGGATTGACAAGATGGGATTGTCCTCCATTTTATAATGGGATACATGTCTTACCGGCCACTTGGAGAGTCGAGACTGTGGAAAATACGTGGCCACGTCCAGATTCGTATCATAGTGATAAATCTGGTTTTACAGTCTGTCTCAAAGTCCAAGAAAGGTTTGAACCGATTGAGGATGACTTGAGTCTTGCCTCAACTTCAAACATAGACATAAAGTGACAACAGGAAATTGGCAGCACACTGGCTCTGAAGGCCAAGTGGGAGATTGTTGGTGTATGACCTTCGATCCTACGTGTGCAATCGATAAAGTCATAAAGTCGTCTATGGATGTTAAATGATTATTCGATAATATTAATTGTTGGGAACAATATAATATTGATCGATAAATCATACCTACAGGGTCACACACGAGTCGGAATTAAGTTGCTTGTTATATTGATTTAGAATCAATACGTATGGATTTTCACATGCATGGGATGCATGGCTTGCATGGATGCATGTCACATGGTGTGACATGGCATGCCACACAAGCAAGGGGACCACATCTAATGCCATTTGGCATGATGATGTGGAAATGACCCTTCACCTCTCCATTATCCACCATTACTTGTGCATTATGATGCACATTATGGTGGGGGTTACAAGGGAGGTTAATGGTGATCAATATAGTGAAGAAAACATGTGTTTTCATATCACTTTTGATCAGCCACGAAAATCATACACAAAAGAGAGAGAGAAGAGAGTTCTTGGAGAACCACTTCAAGCGAGCAAGCAAGTTCATTTTCCGGGTTCGTGTGCAACACGTAGAGGCCGGGCCATTTGTGTGGCTTCAACATCCGGGCGATCTAGACAAGAAGAGTGACAAGGTCATTCACAAGGAGAGCATCTAGTGACTGATCCATGAAGGTGGTTCAATCGACTCAACACCACCTTCATCAACATCAACGAGGCACGCTACACCGGTCGTAAGTGTTCTCGTTAATCCCTATATATATATATATATTGGATGTATATATATAAACGTGTCTATACATATAATGTGTGCCTAGATCTTCATGTTGTTCGTGTTCTATTGTTTTACACGCTTCCGCACACACGAACAAGGTAATCGAGCGATTGGATCAGCATCGAAAACCTTCATCAACTTCCTGGCACATGTCAGCTGCTTTCACTTCTGCTCATGATTCGAAGCCACCAGAAAACAATCATAGATATTAGCAAATTGAAGGAACACGCTTAATTGAACCTGGATTTCATGCGTCGCAAACCGACGGGATTCAATTTCAGGACCAGCGTCCCTTCGATCAATTATTTGTTCGCTTGGTTTTCGCCGGTGACTATCGTCATAGAGCGATTAACAAGGGTAAATGTCGATTGGATCAGTGATCGGGGGAAGAGATCATAGCTATGTCGTGAGTAGTGTGTGAGATTGTGGAATTTCACAATTGATCGGATCGGTGTAATGGTTGAAGGATATTTTAGATTTTACTAATTTTAAAAAGTGCCCCTAGTTAATATTTGAAGAATACAAACGTTCTAGTAATTAAACATATTAAAAATATACAACCTTTAAAAATAAAGTGATAAAAAATGGGTGTTCAAAATAATATTAAAAATCAATCTACCCCAAACCATAATAATACCCTTTATTAATGGGTGTATTTTTGTTTTCATAATAAATCTGATTTGTATAGATAATTATAATAACAAATATATTTTTAAAAGTCTAGTTACTATATTACTTTTTACAAAATAAAATTTTAAATCAAATTAAAAAATAAAATACGCAATCCTCAACTTTTTTAACGGTGTTTTTTTGTTTTCATAATAAATCAGATTTTTATTTTATTACATTTTTCAAAGTCTAGTTACTATATTATCCTTTGAAAAATAGAATTTTAATCCCTCAAATTAAAAAATAAATTAAGCAATTCTCAACTTTTTTAATTGATGTATTTTTGTTTTCATAATAAATCTGATTTTTAAATCGTTAAATTCAAAAATAAAATCACGTCCATCATAAACTTATAGATCTGAATTTTAAATTGTTAAATTAAAAAAATAAAATTACGCAATTTGTTCATATGTTGTCCATTTTGTTTTTTTTCAATAAATCAAGAATTTTAAATTGTCAAATTAAAAAAACAAATTTACTCAATACTTAACTTTTGTAACTATTTTCCACAACCGTTCAACCCACGTTTGTGTGATATATGTGTGTAAGATTTGTGTAAGAATTCAATTAAAATTCATATTTATTATTGTGAAAACAAAAAAACTAATTTTGGTATTTACTACTCCCTCCCACCCAAAGCAATAGCATGATCAACGTTGACTTTTTTCGTCCATTCAATACATATGATAAATAATGTACAAAAATTATGAAAAAATACTAAAATAAAATATAACTATTATATTTTATTTTAATATTTTTTTCATAATTTTTGTACACTATTTATCATATGTATTGAACGGACGAAAAAAAGTCAACGTTGACCACATGTGACTATTGCTTTAGGTGGGAGGAAGTATTAATTTATAAATTATAATTATGAAAAGTTAAGTTACTTAACTATAAAAAAAAAATCCCCTAATTCAAAATTTTTCTTTTTTTAATACATTTCTATATTGTTCAAAATCTCTCAAATTATACTTTTTTTGTTGTCTTTTATTAGTGATTATGCAAAAATACATAGAATCAAGTTGTTTGATCTTATGTATATACTTCTTTCAATCATAAAGATTATATAATTAGTTGGAAATATATATTTCATGATTTTCTGGTATATTTAATTATAATTATAATAAAAATAAGATTATACTATCTAATTTATATAATTTATAAGGGAGCTAGAATTGAAGTTACAGTTTCGAAGGATTTGATATTCTCATTCAATTCAAAGATTAATTAGGACCTGTTCTTTTGAACTTAATTTCATCCATTTCAGTTCACTTCGACTTCAGTTCAGTTCAGATCAGATCAGATCGCTTCAGTTCAGCTTCGATTAAATTCGTTTCCAAATAAATTAAATAAAAAATAATTTGAATCAATAAATTTAAATATACATTATAGTTAATGTCACAATATTATTAATATTTTTTTAAAAATATTTAATAATTTATAATAATTATTATTATTTTTATAAAAAAATCAATTTAGTTCAGTTCAGATCGCTTAAGTTCAGTTCAGCCAATTTCAGTGGAAAAGAACAGGTCCTAAATGGATGGAAAAAGGGTTAATGTATAAAACTACAAATTTGTAAATGAAACAATAAAAATAAAATTCAAAGCGACTACATGCAAGTACAAAACCTTTCTGTCCGAAGATACAAAGATACATGAACTATTTGTTAAAGATTTTCGATGAAAACATATTTTGCTTCAAATCAATGGAAGATCTTTCAGTGGCAGAATACTTATCCCATGAATTATTGGTATATTACATTTCTTTTTTATATCATTATTATTTATATTACATAATAAATATATTTATATATTTTGCAAATATCATTAGAGTGTTGATAAGAAGTAAGAACCCGAGAAGTTCAAACTCCGGTTTAAAATTTTAAATTTGCAAGGAATATGTCAATGAATTCTTGAAGTTATATAACAACAAAAGGGAGATAATAATATGGGTTAATAGGTCACTATATACCTAATAATATAACAATTCTTATTTTACTCTCTCAGAACTCTCCTTCATACCTACCTTCTTTATATTTCTCCATGTATTAATAAAAAACAATTATATGACAACAAAATAGAGATAATAATATTATTTTACAATTTTGTAAGGGAAGTATATATCTATAAAGGGAAATAAAAAAAATATTATTTTCTTTGAATGATATAAAATAAATAAATTAATTAACAAAATTTACCATTATAATAAAAAATATAAAGTAAAGAGTACACATTATCTAAAAATATGCATCAAATTAAAATTAACATTAAAATTAAAATTTACACTCACTCAACGAAGAAAATTTAAATTACTGGTGAGCGTTTGACTTCAGGAAAATTCACATAAAAAGATCACTGCGAGTTGAATTCAATATTTTAAAAAAAATTAAATTACGTGTGAGTGTATGACTTCAGGAAAATTCACATATTTCGAGTTGAATTCAATATTTTTTAAGATCAACTTGAAAAATCTTGGACCGAAGATTGTAAAGTCAATTTGAGCTCGGGCACAAAAAAATTGGACCTCAAAGCTCGGATGACCCTTTTATTTTTATTTTTAAAATTAATTTGTTTAATATTTATTTTAATAAGTATGGTATATTTGTTTATAATTTTTGTTATTCCAATTTGCATTTCTCAACTAAGACTTAATTTTTAATATATTACATCAATGTCCTCAGAAATTGTATATTTTATTATTATTTTTATTTCGAAAAACCATTTTTTATTAAAATGTAAAGAGCTTAATAATTACTAATATGTTGTGATTTTATTATAATATATATTGATTCATTTATTTGAATGTAAAAGTTACTAGCTACATAGTATAAGCGAAATTCATTGTCCTTAATTGTGTCTGATGGATCGATTAATTGATTCAAGGGAAACCGCGGAACATTGGCATGACGGCAAATTTCATGCCGCCAACGTTGCAGTGAAAGCCTTTCTTTTCGCCGCACACGAAGTAACTAATAAGCGGGTCCCAGCCGAAAGGAAACTTGGTAGGCGGTCCCTGCAGATTCCACCTGAATCCATCGGGCTCCCCGCCAGCGAACACATCTCCGATCATCACGGCCTCGGAAAGGTTACATGTTTGGAAGCTCTCGAAATTCTTTAGCATATAGACGCTGTGATTGAATAACCTTCCGGAAACTGGCGCAGGGTACTTGAACTCTGCATCATACCAAATAATATTAACCTTAATTAATGTTATTATTAACGCATATGTAAAATTATTAGTTAGTACTATACTACATTATAAAACAAAATTTAGTAATATATACACTGTGTTGTATTCTGTCCCAAACCAAATAATTATGCAATGCTCTCGTTTATATATAAAATAAATTACCCAAAATGTCGCCCATGTAAAATGGTGCATTACTTAGAGCCCACTCGGTGTAATTTGTGGCTCCGAAACCCCATTGCTTGTCGTCGCCAACCATAAACACTTTTGGAGCTCGTGGCGGAGGAATATTCCATGAACAACTACAACTACCACCACCTGGTCCTGGCCAACTGCCAGGCGGAAGTGGCGGCATACCACCACTTCCTGGCCAGCCGCCCATGCTATCTTTCTTAGCAATAGAGCAAAGGGAAGACGTGGCAAGGAAGAGGAGGAGGGACACAGATGCAAATATTCTCACATTCATTGTTTTTATATAGTAATTGAGTGATTTTTTTATTGTATGTAGTATATGAGAAGAAGATCATGAGGGGTTTATATAGCGATCGATGATGCCCAGTAATAATACTAGCTAGCTACTTTAAGTTTTGATAAAAAAAATAAAGAAATTAAATGTAAAATAAAATAATTATTTTGTACAGTAAGTAAATATATAGTATCATGGGACATAATGAGTAAAAATAATAATTATTATTATTATAATAATGTTTTAGGGGAAGAATTAGGTAGTTATCATCAAAAATCAAAATCATCATCAATAAATGAATTGAATTCAATTATTGGATAATGAGCTAGTAATTAATAAAACCTAAGAAAATTTGTACCTACTTTAGAAACTTCCCCAAGCTTTATAGAATACGCGTGCTATAGCTAGCTATAGCTCATTTGAGAACTCATTTGACCCCTCGTGCGGCTTCACTTAAACTTATTCTATTTTTCTTCTATTGATCGATCCAGGTATGATCTTTAATGTAAATTCGGCACATCGGGAAGAAGTTTTTAATTTGAGATTAATTTCATGATCAGCTTTGGTACGTACTTAACAAATTAATTTGTGCCTCAATTTTTTTTTTAATTATGTTTTTATGATTTTATTTATTTATTTGTATTTTGAACTCTCTCAATAAAAAAATCAATTTCGTGTAAATATATATATATATATATATATATATATATATATATGAAATTGTTTTGTTCATTTTGAGGTTTTACTTTAATACACAATGAATCAATCATACACCCCAGACAAGAGAATCAAACTATTTGACAAAGGGAAACTTTATAAATTAATTAATTGTGTCCGTCATGAAAAAAATTAAATGAGACACTAATATTATATTTAAACATTATTATAAAATCATTATGGACCTCAAATGTTACGTATGTGAGTACGTCCTGACTCCTAAAGGAGTACTAGTAGTATATAATTGGATTGAAGAAATTGCATGAGGCCACCCACGCCACATCAGCACATGCTACGTATTTATTTAATAAAAAAAATTGGGTTCAAACCAATGTGCACTTGATTTAAGCACTCTTAACGTTTCAAACTAAGTTCTTTAATTTTGTATTTTTATCTCATAAGAGTTTATTTGATATGTATAACTTTTTTTACATTTCTTTTAGTTAAGAGATGAAAAGGATAATACCACAGAGCCTACATGTGTTGTTAAGCCCAATTGCAATACAGGCCCAGCTCACAAGTAGCTATGCATCAGCTCATATTTTTATTCTTTAAGTTTATGATGCGTACACATATAATTTTTCTATTGGCTTTCATAGCTTAGGGTTTTGTCTTCTTCCCTATTTGAGATGAAATTCATCCGCTTTAACAATATTAGAGTTTATACTATTTTTGGAAATCTATGCAGCCGCCTTTATCCTTTTTCATTTATTGCTCAGCTTAAATCATGATATTCTTCATGGTATCAGAGCCATGGTTGGCTTTTTGCTGAGCTTGCTTTATTTCCTGTTCTCCTAAAAATATATATATATATATATATATATATATATATATATATATAAAAGAGAGAGCTTTATATACATATATATATAATGAGTACAGGTGATTCATCAGCGTCCGGTTCTCATTCTCTTTCTCTCAGCTCACAGGGAACCCTCGTTCATCCACAACACCAGCTCATCTCCATAAAGCTCACTGATTCCAACTATCTTTTGTGGAAAATGCAAATCCTCACAGCTGTGAGAGGATATGGTCTCGAATCTTTCCTTCTTCCTGGAGTGAGGCACATAAGTTTTCCCTCAACCTTGAAACAGGTTTGCAGGAGCTAAACCCAAAATATCAAGATTGGATTCGACAAGATCAACTCCTTGCGTCATGACTGCTGTCCTCCCTATCTGAAAATCTCCTTGTTATGATGTAGGGCTCGAAACATCCTTGGAGATCTGGAGGACACTAGGTCAAAACTTCTCCTCTCAATCTGCAGCCAGAAAAATGCAATATAAGCTGCAGTTGACCACCATTAAGAAGGGCTCACTCCCAATGAGAGAATATTTGAACAAGATCAAGAATTGCTGTGATCTCTTGGCTTCTGCTGGGCATATGGTCTCTGAAGAAGACCAGATTCTGCAGATTTTAGCTGGTTTAAGTAATGAGTTTGACCCCATTGTTGTGGCTATTACCTCCAGATCTGAACCCTGCAGTGTGAGTGAAGTATATGTCATGCTATTGAGCTATGAAACTAGGCTTGAAAGCCACACCCCTTCCACTGTTAATACTGATGGCTCAGATCCCTCAGTCAATGCAGCAGCTCAGAGTCAATTCTTTCAAAAGAATAATAGAAATCAAGCTGCAAGGGGGAGAGGCAATAACAATTACAGAGGAAGGGGAACATCCACCTCAAGAGGAAGGGGTAATGGGAATGGTGGAAATGGTAGTGGTAGAGGCAGGTCAGGCCAAAGAAGTGGAGGATGTCAAATCTGTGGATACACTAATCACTTTGCTGATAAGTGCTACTACAGATTCAACTCCAACTTTGTACCACAAAAATCATAGAATACCTCACAGCCATCAAAAAATGCTTCTGCATTTGCTGCTCAATCTGGTCCATCTGAGCCAGATTCTGATTTCTCTTGATATGCAAACTCTGGAGCTTCCAATCATGTGACCAATGACCTCAGCAATCTCAATATTGCAGTTGATTATCATGGAGGCAACAAGGTTCACATTGGCAATGGTGCAGGTTTGTCTATGACTCACATTGGTAGAACTACTGTCAAGTCACCCTCATCAAACAGTATTTTTCACCTGTCCAAACTTTTACTTGTCCCAAATATAGCCAAGAATCTCATTAGTGTCTCTCAGTTTTCTAAAGATAATAATGTCTATTTTGAGTTTCATTCTGATTTTTGTTGTGTTAAGGACAAGGAAACCAAGAAAGTACTTCTTCAAGGAGTGCTTAAACAAGGTCTTTACCAATTTGATTTTCAAGCTCTACCTGTCACCTCAAGTAAAAAAGCTTCAGCCTCATGTGTCACCACTTTGCATTCACCTTCTGTTTTTCTGTCAAATAAGAAGACCCATGATGTTGCCCTTTAGCATAGAAGGTTAGGTCATGCTTCCAATAAAGTAGTGAAAGTTGTATTAGGTTCTAATTCAACTTTATGTAATGAGAAACCTGTTTTTAATGACACTGAAATTTGTGATTCTTGCATGAAAAGTAAAAGCCATCAACTGCTCTATCCTTTATCTACTTCTGATTATGCGCATCCTTTTGATCTTATTCATTCTGATGTCTGGGGACCTTCACCACACAAAACCATAAATGGCTTCCAATATTATGTATCTTTTATTGATCACCACACTAGGTATACCTGGTTTTATCTCCTCAAACATAAGTCTGATGTTCATTCAGCTTTTGTTCATCTTAACAGCCTTGTTAAAACACAGTTCAATTCCAAAATCAAGTGTCCTCAAAGTGATGGAGGGGGAGAGTTCATAGGACTCACAAAACTCTTGCATGATGAGGGTATAGAACACAGAATGTCATGTCCACACACACCACAACAAAATGTTCTTGCAGAAAGAAAACATAGGCACATTGTTGAGGTAGGTATGTCCCTTCTTGCTCACTCAAATCTACCAGTCAAATTCTGGGATGATGCTTTCACCACTGTTGTCCATATTATCAACAGACTTCCTACACCACTTCTGAACTTTAAAAACCCCTTTGAGCTGTTGTTTAAGAGAAAACCATCCTACTCTCACTTGAAAGTCTTTGGCTGCCTGTGTTATCCTCATATTAGACCCTTTAACAATAATAAACTGGAATTCAGATCCCAACCTTCTACTTTTATTGGTTATAACAGCAAGTATAAAGGTTTTAAAGCTATCCTTCCAAATGGTAAAGTGGTGATCACCAGAAATATTGTGTTTGATGAGTCTAGTTTTCCTTTTGCTGCACCTTTACCTAAACCTAGTAGTCCCATTAATAACACCTCTATTCTGGGACCTCCACCTCAGATCAATCCCTCAGATAGTCACAGACCAAATAACCAAATTTTCCCATCAAACAATGATAACAATGCAGAAATTCCAAAACCCTCTAACTTCCATTCTCCTCATTGCACTCATTCTCATTCTTCTGAGTCTCAGTCCTCTCATCATACTCCAGTTACTATAGACTCTAATGCCTCTAGTAACTCTACCATACCCTTGAAAGTAGAACTGCCTTTTGAGTTACATGATATGTATGTCACTAATGAATCAGTGCAGCCTGCAGCAACAGGAGGACCTCATAATCAGCATCATATGATTACAAGATCTAGAACAGGTTCTCTTAAACCTAAGGTATATCTACTCACTGAGAAAACTGAGCCAAGAACCTATCAAGAAGCTCTGAATGATCCCAACTGGAGGCAGGCTATGAAGGAAGAGTTTGACGCCTTGATTCAGAATAAAACTTGGACATTGTGCAAACCAGTTCCAAATCAGAAAATAATTGGTTTTAGATGGGTGTTTAAGCTCAAAACTCACTCAGATGGTTTAGTGGCTAGATATAAAGCAAGACTTGTAGCCAAAGGTTATGATCAAACTCCAGGTTTTGATTATTTTGAGACTTTTAGTTCTGTAGTCAAACCTACAACTATTAGGCTTGTTCTTGCTATCTCTGTTACTCAAGGTTGGGCTGTTAGACAACTTGATGTCAAGAATGCTTTCTTGAATGGTGATCTCACAGAGTTTGTCTTCATGCAACAACCTCCAGGATTTTAGGTTGATTCACCTTCATCCTCACCATCTGTTTGCAGGCTCCATAAGGCTTTGTATGGGCTTAAACAGGCCCCAAGAGCTTGGTCAGATAAGCTCAAGACAGTGCTTTTTAATCATGGTTTTAAATGCTCAAAGGCAGATGCTTCCCTCTTCTTTAAACATTCTAATAGTGGTTGTGTTTGGTTACTTGTGTATGTGGATGACATACTGGTTACTGGAAGTGATTTAAAGGGTATTGCTTCAGTGATTAAAACACTGCATAGTCACTTCTCTATGAAGGATCTTGGTGAGGTTCATCATTTTATGGGAATTGAAATAAAACGCACCTCATCAGGTCTGCACCTCAGTCAAAAAAAGTACATTAAAAACTTGCTTGAGAAAGCTAATATGTTGGATGCTAAAGGTGCTCCAACTCCTATGGTGACTTCCTCTAAGCTCTCCAGATTTCAAGGGGAACCTACTATTGATGCTACGCATTATAGGAGCATAGTTGGAGCACTTCAATATGCCACTATTACCAGACCTGAACTTGCCTACATTGTTAACAAAGTGTGTCAATACATGCAATGTCCTCTTGATCTACATTGGAAGGCTGTGAAAAAAATTGAGATATCTAGCTGGATCACCCTCTAAAGGCCTATCCTTCACCAAAACCTCATCACTGAACATAATAGCTTACTCAGATGCAGACTGGGCTACAGATGTTGATGATAGGAAATCCATTTCAGGTTTCTGCGTTTATCTTGGTCAAAATCTGGTGTCTTGGTCTTCAAAGAAGCAATCTGTGGTATCTAGGAGCACAGCTGAAGCTGAGTATAGGAGCCTTGCTAATGTAGCAGCTGAAGTCAAGTGGACCCTCTCTCTGCTCACTGAACTCAAAGTGAAAACCACTCACTCTCCTATTATATGGGTGGATAATCAATCTGATATATCCCTAGCATCCAATCCAGTTTTTCATGCTCGTACTAAGCATGTTGAGTTGGATATTCACTTTGTTAGAGATCTCATTCAGCAGGGTGTTTTCCGAGTTCAGTTTGTCCCTTCTATTGATCAGACTGCAGACATATTTACCATGACTCTCAGCAAACAATTCTTCACTCGACTTGCTTTGAAACTTTATGTGTTCCCTGCACCTAAGGCTGGGCACGGGCCGGGCCGGTCCCAAAAACACAAAACCCGGCCCAAAACTCGAGTGTGTCGGTCTGAGCCGGGATGGGTTTTTTTTAAACTTGGACCAGCCCGGGCCCGAGCCCAGCGGTCCGAGCTGGGTTTCGGGCTTTTTCGGGCCCATCTTTTTTTTGGATTCAGTCAAGTTCCAGAAATAATAGTATGTCTAACCCATAAATCCATAACAATGTTCAAACAGTTCATCAACACAAAACAAGGTTCAAACAGTTCATCAACACAAAACGAAATTCAAACAGTTCATCAACACAAAACAAATATTCAAATATTTTGTCTAGGGATTAAATTCCAAAAGAACAAATAAAAGACGATAACAAATAAAAGACTCCTTGACCCTTGTTGCTGACTGCCACTGCCGATCAATTCCAAGCGCCATCAAAATTCAGTTGTTCAATTGTTGCTTGCTGCACCAAAAACACACAATAGCACAAACTTATAATTTTATCAATACTATCCACATTAGTCGAAGTATTAATTGAAAAAGCAACACAATAGCATAAACATAATTATAATTTATTACCTTACTTTTAATATTATGCTTTTTTCTTTGAATGTTTTTCCTGACAAGCATTCTTAACTTTTCTTTTAGTAGCCTTAGTCGGGGCAGCAACCGGCTTATCTACTTCTTCCTTGTCTTGCTCTACAAATTTGAAAAAATAAATAAAATCAATATAAATTTAAGATAAAGAAATTAAAATGAAACCAACAGTAATATAATTTTACATTTCTCTACACCTTCATAAAATTCCATATCCTCAATAGTTGGAACATATTGAATGTTGGTTGCACTTTCGGAAGAAATCCAATTTTGATAGCAAATTAATGCTTCAACTGTTTTTGGAGTTAGAGAACTTCGAAATGGATCGATCACCCTTCTATCGGTGCTGAAAGAGGACTCACTTGCCACAGTGCTTACTTGTATTGGCAACACATCTTTTGCAAGAGCGGCTAGATTCTTATACTTGTCACCATTTACCTTCCACCACTCTAAAATGTCAAATTTTTCAGAGTTTGAAGGCTTTTCAATCGGGTCCAAAAGATATCTATCAACTTCATGGCCTACTATGGTATCATTTGAGTCTTCAAGTTCTCTCTCCCAATCTTCTTCCATGTCTTTTATGATTCCACTAGGCTCGATGGACCTCGGATAATTTTTAAGATCTTTTTCATAACTGTTGCTAAGTGTGCTTTCTCCACTCTTTGATCTGGACAATTTATTACAATCAACCACATTTGCCGAGCTTGAGCTGTAAAAGTCGCAAAGTTTCACTAACAACTGTTTAAGCTCAGTAGACTTGCTTTTGATTGTAACATAATCCATCTTTAGCCATTTACTACAAATGGACTCAAAGTTTCTGAGCTTATATCTTGGATTTAACACCAAAGCAACCAACAGAAACTGGTTGCAATCATCAATGCTGGAGAAATATTTTTCATATTTCTTTTTCATTTTCTCAGCCATGTCACGCAGAACATTCTCAGTCGACGAATCAGTGCCTGTTCCCTCTCTAGGAAACAAGCCATCAATTTTAGCTTTGATGGCCACAATATCATGGAAGGCTTTCCAGCTTGTCGGTTTGCTCGATGCACTGATCCTCATTGTGACATCATAAAAAAATTTCAAAAATTTCACAAATGTTGCAGCTTTTTCCCAATCATGCATAATCGGTGGTCCGACCCTTCTTATTTTTGTTCGCTGAAATTGTCCCTAGGTTCCCTCCACCTTATTCCACCTCGACAACTAACTCGTCATCGCAACAAATATCTTCGTTCTCTTCAAAATACCCTTTATACTTGCTGCTATCTTCCCTCGCCATTCTATCAAACACTTTCCTCAGTTCCAATGCTGTAGACAACATTAAATAGGTAGAGTTCCACCTTGTCGGCACATCGAGCTCCATCTTTTCCTTTTCCATACATTTCTTAAAGAAGGAAAGCCTTTGTGGACTGCTCCTAACATATCTAACTGCATTTCTTATTGAAGCGATTGAATTTCCCATCATGTCGAGGCCCGATCTTACGATGAGGTTGACTATGTGCGCAAGACATTGGACATGTAGAAATAATCCTCCAAGGACAGACTCTTTCTCCCAGCATAGCATTCTCTCCCTGATGTAGTTGATAGCTACTTTGTTAGCACTTGCATTATCTACTGAAATAGTTAAGACCCTCTCCACTCCCCATTCAAGCAGGCAGTCCTCTAACAATGACCCAATGCTACTTCCTTGATGGTTAGGAATTACCTTAAAACAAAGGATCTTCTTTTGCATCTCCCAATTCGAATCGATAAAATGGGCAGTAACCACCATGTAGTTAACATTTTGCACCGATGTCCATGTATCGGTTGTTAAACAAAGGCACTGACCTTTCAAAAGTTTCTTTAACTTCATCCTTTCTAATTCGTACATTTTCAATAATTGCTTAACTATCACCCTCCTCGACGGTACATGCCAATCAGGCACAGCATATCTACAAACAAGTGAAACAAAGTAAATTAAAAACAAAAAGTAGAATAAATAGGAAAAACAACCAGTAGAATAAAGAGGAAAAACAACCAGTAACTTTTTCTATCCTAAGGACCTAAGCAACAAAATCACAATACTAAACAAGTAATTTATTCTATCCAAAGCAAGTATTTTTTTAGCAAAAACATAGCATACAAAATTTTACTAGTACATAAAAATAAATAAAAAGTACCTGCAAAAGTATCTAAAACCACTCTTCTCGATAAAACTAAAAGGAAGTTCGTCCATGACCATCATCTTCACAACAGCTTCTCTACATCCTTGTTCAGTAAACTTGATCATCACCATACCTTTCTCACCCTTAGAACGACCAGTAGAAGTAAGGTTTTGTTGTCCATCATTTATCTTTACCCTCACTGGATACTTCTTGCAAACCTTTCTAATGTGTCTGCCCATAGTGCTAGTCCCATTTGCCGAGCTATCATAAGCAAGATCATTTTTACAATATTTGCACTGAGCTCTCCACTTTTCACCAATTTGAACCCTCTTACCATTTTGTATCTCAAAAACTGGTTTTTTAATCTTGGTAAAATGGTCCCAAACCCAAGATTTACCGCACCTTTGTTCTTCATCTTCATTATCTTGATTAGATTTTGTGTCGACTGTAGGAGGAATAGGAGCTCCACCTAGTTGGACTTCATCTTCTTCATATTGAAGACCAAGAGGCCTATTTTCCATCACCATTCTCTTCTCTTTAGAAGTTTGGATTGCTGGACTTGTTTGAAGTTGAACTCTAGAATCATCCGTACCAGGAGTAAAAGCTACTTCTTCATTAGAGTATGAACGGTAACCATAGTCATCTGATGCATTGCCATGTTCTGAATTGGAGCTCGAGGTGCCAACCGAATCCATTACTCTACAGCCTGCAATATGTAATTGGGCGCAAAAAAAATCAGTAATAGATTCAACAAGTCAAAACCCTCTTACTCCTAAAGCCAAAAATCATTCTCAATAGTTACGAGGCTCCAAAATCCATATCTAAAAACTTGTACACAAGAGAAAATAATAATAACAGTAGTTTTTTTAGCAAACAAGAGAACATAGAGTTCAATTCACAATTTCACTACACAAACATCATTATTTTAAAAATATTAATTTTTGTAATCATTCAAAACTAAATTAGAAATAAAACAATGACAATAGCAAATCAATGGAGGTTTACGAGTTACAAATATTCACAGAATGTGAATTCTTATATGTTAAAGAGAAATACATGAAATAAGGAGAAATACCGATGGAGCCCGAAAGAGATGAAAACTGATGGAACAGAGTTGACCCAACCCCTACTGAAAGTGAGAATTGTGAACTGAAAAGAGTAGCGGAGCGCAAAGAAGATTCATACAAATTTCAGAAAACCCTAGATCTATTTTCAAAAGGACAGGAAAGAAAGAGTGAATATTATGTATTACAGTATTAGACTATTAGTATATAATTATATAAGATATATTTATTTTAATTTATTTATTAATGAGTCAGGCCGGTCCGGGCTCTCAGGCCCATTTATTTTCAAACCCGAGCTCGGACCGTTAACATTAAACTCGGTCTGGTCCTTTATCGGGTCGGTCCCAAGAAAAAATAGGCTCGGCCAATTTTCATTTCGGTCCGGGTTTTCGGGTTCTCACACCCAGCCCTACCTACACCCGTGTTTGAATTAAGGGGGAGTGAAAAAGATAATACCACAGAGCCCACATGTGTTGTCAAGCCCAATTGCAATACAGGCCCAGCTCACAAGTAGCTATGCATCAAGCCATGTTTTTATTCTTTAAGTTTATGATGCCTACACATGTAATTTTTCTATTGGATTTCATAGCTTAGGGTTTTGTCTTCTTCCCTATTTAAGCTGACATGCATCAGCTTTTACCATATTAAGGTTTATACTATTTCTGGAAATCTATGCAGCCGCCTTTATCCTTTTCCATGTATTGCTCAGCTTAAATCATGATATTATTCAAGAGATACTCCATTCGTCGTGCAGAAATGATAACACTTATTTGTATAAAAAATGTGATCATTTTTTGACACAAAATTAATATTACTATTTAGTATGGGTAGTATGGGTTTTGAAGATTGTTTTGATGATGGTGTTGTAGAGAGGATTCATTGTGAATATGTTAAATCCGGCAACAATCAACTGCTATAGGTAAAGTAAAAGAAAAGAAAAGTATACATTGATTATTCATGATTTATAAAATACAAAGATTTATAGTAGATAATATATTTCAAGCTAGCTATATGTTTATTCAATAGTTTATTTCTCGGCACAATCAACTCTCCTTCAAGTATTCGGGTATTACCAACGAGGTAATGCCATTGGCAAGACTGCGAATTTCATTCCGCCGTCCCTGCAGTGAACACCGTCATGTTCGCCGCACGCGAAATAATACCACGGCTGCTGCTGGGGCCATTTCACTTTCCAAGTCAGCACAAACTCAAATCCTGCCCCGACTCCGTCTGTCACATACGCAATTCTTGTTGCTCGTTTAAAGTCGCATTTTAGGTAGCTCTTCAAATTTGGCAGGAGATAGACGCTGTGTTGAAAAGGCTGTGTCGCATTTGGTGCGTCGTATTTGAACACTGCATATTTATATATAATATGATTGAACCACTACATATAATGCATCACATGCATGAAACTAGGAATTTAAACATATATAGCTTAATTAGTATATTATTTACATACGTACCTAGAGTGTCATTGAAGTAAAAGGGTCCGTTCTTAATAGCCCAATCGGAGTAGTTAAATCCGAAATGCCAATTTTCCGACCCACCAACGGTGATCTTTTTGGAAGCCGGGGTGGTGGAATTTTTGTGCCACCAACCCCAAAAGTTGTTACCGGATGTTTGGTTCCAGTTTACGGCACCACCACCGGTGCTGCAGTTCTTGGTCGCCATGGCAATGCAGACAATTGAAGTCGTCACCAGAAGAAAAAGGGGGCCTGCGGGAAATCTCACACCCATAATTGATGTTTTTTTTCCGAAGCAAATAAATATTTTATGAGTTTATATGTGTTTGAGGATTGTTTTGATGGTGTTTTATAGGAGAATATGGGGTTTATGGGATTCTATAGCATTGCAAAACTTACACTACAAAAAATTACACTTTTTGTGACGATATTTTTTTTGACAACTCAAAATTCGTCACGAATGATCAATTATAAGTGACAAACTTAACTTTCGTCACTAAATATATCAATTTAGTGAAGAAAACTTAGTTTGTCACAATACATGTTATTTTTTATGACAAAATTTTATTTCGTCTACAAAAATATATTTTTTCGTCACTATTTGACAACTATCGTGACAAAAATAAAAATTTCATCACATAAATATTTGGTGACGATATTTATTATAATTAGAGACGATAGGAATAGTCATGGAAAAAAACATTTTCATGACACAATTATATTTGTCATTAATTATTCCAAATTATTAATGACGTAATTATTTCGTCACAATTTATCGCTTAAAAGTGACAATTTTTGTTTTCGTCAATTAATATATCTTGATAGTGACATTTAAAAAAAAATTGTCACATCAAAATAGTATTTTTTTTGACAAAATTTTATTTTGTCACCAAAAAAAATTATTTTCCACCATTATTTGAAACTTATCATGACAAAAATAAAAAAATTGTCACATAAAATTTTGGTGACGAAATTTATAGTTATTAGTGACGCTGGTAATAGTCATGGAAAAAAATAATTTTATGACAAAATTATATTTTGTCGTTAATTATTCAAAATTAGTAGTGACATCATTTTTCGTCAAAATATTATTTGCGACGACGATAAATTTTTATAATGACAATTACATTTATCATATAATACTTATATTTTTTTACATATTGAATACTTACATTGTGACAATTAATAATCTATTTTTCATAGTACAACTATAGTTAAAAAAATAAGTACGATGTTATGAATACTCATTAAACAATTATATTGTCTTTCTTAATTTTTTTTTCTTTTATTTTTTTACTTTGTTCCAAAAGCTGAAATTCCACAAAGGGGATCGATGGTGATGGGTCGTGGTATCCATTGTCTTGCTTCGTTTTCGGCCAAATCTTGATTTTGTTTTGCTTCTTCCGATCGTCGTCGCCTAATCGACCCAAATTTCCCCAATTCCCACCACCGTCCCTTCGCCTTTCAGGGTCTGGGTTTTTCTCCACAATCGTCGAGTATCGATTGTCAAATCCATATACCCCAGTTGCCCCCTCTATCTACACCCAACGCCAACTGCCTCTCTGCTTTTTCCGTATCCATCGTCACTCAACTCATCGCCCCTGTCGATCTCCTTTGGCGACGCAACAACACCCACCAATTTCCAATTTTCAACAACTA
This sequence comes from Euphrasia confusa, assembly GCA_954870475.1. Lineage (NCBI taxonomy): Eukaryota > Viridiplantae > Streptophyta > Magnoliopsida > Lamiales > Orobanchaceae > Euphrasia > Euphrasia confusa. The sequence goes on from OX940956.1 coordinate 11,645,100, forward strand.
GTGATCTCATCAACCATCTGGTAATATTTTTTATAATCTTGATTGTTTATAAATAATTGGTTTTTGAAATAAATTTTAATTATGTGAGATTTGTTTTTGGCATTTTTAATAAATAATCAGTTTATTTGTGTGATAAATAAAAAATAAAATTTATTTGTGTGTAGTCTCTCGTTCTAGAATCCATTTTTTTACTTGTAACCCAAAAAACAAATTATAATATAAATTGCTGAGCTTAGCTTTTTATTGATTCTATTTTATCCTCCTCTGTTTATCCTATTGGTTATTCTTTTGTTGCACATGCATTATTGTCATTTTTGTGTATTAACTTTGAGTATGATATTATTATTTTGTAAGACATTCTTAATTTCATGTTTTGCAAACCTGTTGAAGAGAAAGTGTTTATTAAAGAATTAGATGAGAACCTCTTTAGAAAGTGTTTATTAATATATTGCCTTGTTCCTAAGAATTTAGTCCAGGAACAAAGTGAAATACCACCTAACTTCTTACTTTAAAAGATAACAAATTCTTTGAGTGTTTTAGAGCATGTGAGTGCCTTTTGTGTTTGTATGATTTTAGAGGCTCAATTAAGATATAAAATAGCTTCAAAATTAATTTTTGGGAAACATATTTTGATTGACTTATCTTCAAATTTTCACTTGAGTGTGTTAATGTTGCTTCCTTTCTTTTACAGTGCATAATGGAAAAAAGTTGGATGCATGGTACAAAGTGGTCAAAGAGTTATATAGATGGAGTAAATTGTTTTATGCAATTTGTCAGAACTCATATGGGTCAAAATTGTGATGTTCGTTGCCCTTGTAAAAATTTCTTAAACTTAAGTTTTAAAGATCAGAAAACAGTTAAGCTTCATGTATTGGAGAATGGGATGGATCCAAGGTATGTTACATGGTTTTATCATGGTGAACCTATATTGAATAGTGAGGATATAGGAGCTCATGGTGACTCGATAGAAGAAAACAACGAGGAAGATGATGGAGAGGAAGATGATGGGGTTAGGGAGATGTTGTTTGACCTCGGTGAAGAATACGCTCAACAAAGTAATAATACACCAATTGATGATAGTTATACCAGTGGTATACCTGCATATCTTGAGACACTCATAACAGATACTCAAGCCGAATTGTATCCCGGATGTAAGAAGATTTCAAGAATATCATTTATTATTAAATTGCTCCATTTAAAAGTGTACAACAAGTTGAGTAATAGAGCTGTGGATATGATGTTGGGCTTGATGAAGTCAGCTTTTCCTGATGGTGAGACACTTCCATCCACTTGCTATGAAGCTAAAAAGTATTTACGAGATCTCGGATTAGGATATGAATGTATCCATGCCTGTAAGTATGATTGTGTCTTGTTTTGGAATGAAAATAAAAACTTAGAATCTTGCCCTACTTGTGGGACTTCTCGTTGGAAAATCAACAACGACACCGGCAAAAAGATACCACATAAAATTTTGAGGTATTTTCCAGTGATACCTAGACTACGACGCCTTTACACGTCTTCAAAAACATCCAAAAAAATGGTTTGGCATAAAGAAAAACGCATAGATGATGATTATATGAGACATCCAGCGGACTCTATAGCGTGGAAGGACTTTGATAGTAAGTTTCAATGGTTTGCCGATGATCCAAGAAATGTTAGACTAGCATTAGCAGCTGATGGTTTTAATCCATTTGGAAACATGAGTTCCACTTATAGCATGTGACCTGTAATTTTAGCACCATTAAATCTGCCTCCTTGGGATTGCATGAAACAATCATTTCTTATGTTGTCTTTGCTTATCCCAGGGAAAAAGTCGCCCGGAAAAGACATTGATGTGTACCTACAACCCTTAGTTAAGGAATTAACCGAGTTATGGGTTGAAGGTTCAGAAACCTTTGATGTCTCTTCTAAACAAAAGTTCAAAATGCATGCCGCTATCTTATGGACAATAAACGACTTCCCAGCATACAGTGACTTATCTGGATGGATTACTAAAGGTTACATGGCTTTTCCGCAATGTAATGAGCAAACTTGCTCTCAAAGGCTACGCAACAATCTATGTTACATGGGGCATCGTCGAGATTTACCGAAAGATCATGTTTGGAGGAGAAGTAAGAAGTTTAATGGTAAAGCGGAATATAGGGAGCCGTCGAGAGAATTGAGTGGAGATGATGTGTTGTTACAACGGGTAAGTATGGTAACAAGAAGAGAAAACGAATGCCTGAGGAGTTAAATTGGTCCAAACGAAGTATTTTTTTTTATTTGCCATATTGGAGTAAGTTGAAGTTAAGGCATAATTTAGATGTAATGCATATTGAAAAGAACATATGCGAGAGTATATTAGGAACCCTAATGAGTATAGATGCGAAGACCAAGAATACAATCAAAGCAAGACAGGATTTAGAGGACATGAAAATTCGTAAAGAGTTGCATTTGATTAAGAGAAGCAATGGGAAATATTTTATGCCACCAGCTTGTTATGTTTTCAACAAGAAAGAAAGACATGAATTTTGTGAATTTTTAAAATCCATTAAATTTCCAGACGGATATGCTTCTAACATATCTCGTTGTGTTGGATCAAATGATCAAAAGATATCAGGATTAAAAAGTCATGATTGTCATATACTATTACAGCGAATACTTCCAGTTGGTGTACGTGGATTCTTGAACAAGAATGTATCCGACGTATTAGCTGAGTTAGGTCATTTCTTTCAACGTTTGTGCTGTAAGAAGTTAAAGAGATCCGAGTTGCCAAAAATGGGAGAAGATGTTAGTTTAATTTTGTGTAAGTTGGAGCAGATTTATCCTCCTGCATTTTTTGACGTAATGATACACTTAGCTACTCATTTACCAAAAGAGGCATTGCTTGGTGGACCAGTTCAATTTAGATGGATGTATCCAATTGAAAGGTAATAGTTTTATTCTTAATCTATAATGTGATTTGTTTCTCATAATTTCGAACATGATATTTTTTTTTGTGCAGGTCATTGTGTGTATTGAAGCAAAGTGTGCGTAATAAAGCTCATCCAGAAGGCTCTATTGCTGAAGCATACATTGCAAATGAGTGCTTGACCTTTTGCTCAATGTACTTGCAAGGTATTGAAACTCGATTTAACAGAGAGGAGCGAAATAGTGATGCTGGAAATGATGATAGTTTATGGATCTTTAGCCAAAAGTGTCGTCACTTTGGGGCAAAAAAATATGTTAAGTTATCAGAGGATGAGTTTGAAGATATCCAGTGGTTGGTTTACCAGAATTGCGAAGAGATTGAACCTTATATTGAGTAAGTTGATTAATTAACTTTTAAACTTGTTGAACATTATGCAAAGTAATTTTCTAATTTTAAATATGACTTGACATTTATAATTGTAGAAAGCACAAGCAAGAGCTTCTACTGGAGGGTTGTAGAAACATAAATCAATATCACAAAGAAAGATTTCCTGGATGGTTCAAAAATTTGGTGAGATAGCTACACTTGGATTTTCATTTATTTTTTTGCAGTTACATATTATTTTACTTTTGATTAATTATTTTACATTTGTTTTCTAGATGACTCAATTATATAGTGCAGAAGTTGAACCATCAAACGTAAATGAGTCTCTTTATTCTCTTGCATGTGCACCTAATAAGTGTGTAAGGAAGTACACTGGATGCATTGTGAATGGAGTAAGATTTCTCACGAAAGAACGTGATAGTAACCGTAAGAGTCAGAATAGTGGAGTTGTAGTAGAAGGGAATCATGGTAATGACAAAATCGATTTTTTTTGGTATTTTGACTGATATCATTAAGTTAGACTATGTGAAGGATAGACATATTACTATTTTCAAGTGTGAATGGTTTGATCTTGGGACGAAAAAGAGGCCAGGGATACGAAAAGAAGGAAATATAACAAGTGTCAATGTGACAGGAAAATGGTATGAGAATGATCCTTATATATTTGCAGATCAAGCAAATCAAGTTTTCTACATTAATGATCCTAAATTAGGAGTCAATTGGCGAGTAGTTCAACCATTCAAACATAGACATATATATGATGTTGATGAGATGCAAGATGAACAGAATGTTGATGACACGCAAAATGGGTTGGATGCTGGTGAAATACAAGTTGAAGAGGAAGTCTATCAAGAGAATCGTATTGATGATGCATTTGAAGTCGGTCTTAGTGAAATACAACAACTTCATAGAGAGGAGTTGGATTTGGAAGACAATGAACATGCGGTAATTGCAGGAGCAAATGAAATTCATGACGAAGTGAATTTAGATAATTCTGACGAGGATGAATTAGATGACACTTTAGATGAGTATTGGAGAGCAGTGAGGAAGAATCTCAACAAAACAGTGTTTCAGACGACTACAGTGACGATGACGATTGAACAGGTAGAGTGGAGGATTAGGTACTTTAATATTCAGTCATTCTCTTTTTCTTGCAACTCTTTTGAGTTAACTTATTATCTTTTGATACTTACTATTCTTAATCTTTTCAAGTGTTCTCGATGAGTGATTTGTAATGTTTAAATATTGATATGTTATTATTCCTTGTTATGAAAGAAACACTGGCAGGTTGGATTAAAGATTTATTGTGTTATTTGTTTTTCGTTCAAATATTATGATGAAATTATAAGAGTTACTTGATTGTGTTATTGGATTTTTCTTGATTATTTGAGTATGATTTGTGTTGTTGTTATGGATAGGGAATATTAAATAACATAGAGATCGATTGTTTAATTTGAACTTGGAAGAACATACATATTAATAAATATTTGAGTTCAAAATATTATATTCAATAATATATACTAAATGAATAACATATATCGTAATAATGTGAGTAATTAAAAAGAATTAACCATTATCTTGCGAAAACAAAAAATACTATAGTAATAAATCAAATATAATTGTGATTGTTTGAATTGTAAAGGAAGATTTAAAATTATATATATATATATATATATATATATATATATATATATATATATATATATATATATATATAGTCATTAATTTAATTCTATAAAATTTACTGATATCTAACAATTACTTAATAATTATAATTCTAGAAAATTAATTAATATTAAATAATTACTTAATAATCATAATCATGAATAATAATTTTAAATTTAATTAAATCAAAATATTTCGTGGATCACACACTTGTGAATTCAAGTTTCCATTAGTTTAACTTGCATAAAGGATTATGTAACTTAACATTGTTTGATTTTACTTTTAGATTGCAAATAACACAAGAAAGTAGTAAAATAGTTGAATTGAAATGACTTTTCATATAAACCAACTAAAGCTCGATGAGTGGAAGAATACCTAAGGTGAGCTCAACTTCTTAATAAAATTAGTTGATTGAATCAAACTGGGCTATCCTATATATCAAATACTTATTATATGTGTACAAGCCTCTTGACTCGTACTTTATTATTGTTCGTCTAACAATCATCATCACAATATTTTATTAATTTTTTATTTTTATTTTTGGATCAATGATATGTTATCACATTTAATCTCTTACTTTTCAGTTGAATTTTTTTTCATATTCTAATATATATATTTATACAATTGTTTACTATTTATTTTGAATTGAAGTTTTAAAATTATTTTATCATAAATTATAGAGTATTAAATTTTGTATATTTACAAATTATATTAAAATTTGTACATTGTAAACTTAGTTTTTAAAAATTATAAAAAAAGAAAAAAATTCTTGTATATTTACTCTAGAAATAATTTTATTAAAAACTAATTAGCAAATTGCAAAATAAATTGAAAAATTGGCGCTCAAATATTGATTGAAAAAGAACAAAATTTTCAATCTTCCCGCGATAAAAATGAAAATATTTCACTCACTTATCCCCATATTTTAGTATTACACCGTATTTATATATATATTAGATTTCTTTCTCAAAGTATTTAGTTTTAATTAATTTAAATATGTAAAGTAATAAATATTTATTGTGAAAATCTACACATTAAAGGGTAAACCTACGCCTCCTCCAACTCCCACCATTCCACGATTCCACTTCTACTTCCGCCTCTTACAATAAAATTCATCCGCGTATGCTTCAAGGTAAATCTCTTCCCACGCTGCGTTTCAAGTACTGCCCTAAAGTTTATCAAGGTAATTTTTTTTTCTACTTCCACCTCCTACCATCGAATTTATCAGCGTATTCTCCAAGGTAAATTTCTTCAAACACTGTGTTTCATGTACTGCCTTAAAATTGATCAAGGTTATTTTTTTTTTATATATTTTATGGATCACAATTTATTGCACATGCTTTACAAGTGAATTCAAGTCCACTCGTTTTTTACTAATCCACCTTTTTTAGAGAAATGATCTAAAATTGCAATTTGTACAGTGGTCGATCGTCACAATTGTCCCAAATGGTTTGCTTCCTTGACGTTAAATTTTTGGTTTTACCCAAAAGCCACTGTATGGTGTTTGTTTTAATTCGATTGCTTCTTTTCAAAACATGTTTGTTTTTTTGGAGTGAATTATTGTATCTTGGAGTGAGTTATTATTAGATATAAAACTAGGGTGATCTCACGTCAAACAATTAGCATGGTTTCAAGTGCAAAGTGTGTAGATATATTGTTTGAGCATCGTACTTAAATTGTTGTAACTGTATATATATGATCTTTCAAATTGTTTGTTTGGTTTTTGCCTAATAAATTATTTCTGTTCGGATTTCGTTTTTTTATAGGATTTTGAGATGGCTTCTGAAGTTTCGAAGAACTTGAAACAAAAACGAAGTTTCATCCCTAGAACAGGGATTAAGAATCTTCTTACTAAAGAAAAGTGTGCTATTGGAAGCCAACTCGATACAAGACCTCAACAATCGAAACGGGGCGCATCTATTGCTACAACAATTGAAACTGATGAAACCTCTCAAATTGTATTGAACACCTCTAAAATAGCCGAAAAGGAATCATTCAATAATCCAGCTACAGAGAGCATTGCGCATACATCCGTTGAGGATGTTTCTGCAACACCAACCATTGAAGATGATTCTGCAACAACTGATAACTTTATTATTGTCACATGTTATAATTTTAGAGTTAGTATTAATGAATATTATTTATTAGTAAAAACTTAAATTGATCACATACAGCTGCTATATCCAAGAAAAGAAGTCGGGGCAAAACAGTCGGAAAAGGGATCCTGAAATATTTTGATACTAACAAAATTAAAATGAAGATTAATGTGGATCCTTCAATCGGGAGACCCAAAAATGGTGATGAGTCTGCAAAACTCGCTAGTCAAATTGGTGTAATAACACGAGACGTTCTTCCAGTACCAAAAAAATGGAAAGATGTTGACGAGGCCACTAGTTTGGGTTTAGGATTTGACCATCTACAGGTAGAAATTATAAATTGAAATGTGTTCAAGAAATCCTTTTAAGCTTCTTTTAAGTGTTTGTTTGTTGTGAGTTGCAGATGCACTTGGATGTGAATATCGATGCTCCTGGTGTGAGACATTGTTTGGTCAACAGGATGAAAATCAGTAGTCGACAAAAGCGTTACCAGTTGCATAAGTATTTCCTTCAATTTGCAACTCCAGAAGAAGCTAAAAAAAACAAACCATCTACATGTCCAAGTCAAAATAATTGGGAATTTTTATGTGATCATTTTTCATCCGAAAAGTTCAAGGTAATGATTTGACTAAAGTTCATACATAGATTGCATGGATATAAATGTATACTTTTATTATTACTTGTTTCTATATTTGTAAGTAGAAACTTTGGAGATTTAATTACTAAAAAGAGTTCATTTTTAATGATCATGCAGCATAGAAGTTGAGTGAATCGAAGTAATAGGCAAAACTTACGATGCAAACATATATCTGGAAGAAAAGCTTTTACAGTTCGCAGTCATGAAATTGTGAGTTACACCATTTTGTTCATTTTTTTATGTACATTTTTAGAATTGTGAGTTACACAACGATGTTCATTTTTTACGTACATTTTTTGTTTAATTATTAATTAATTTGTTTTCTAGTCTGAGCGCGAGTTAGGTGGAATGCCGTGTGATCGAATTGACTTGTACGAGCGTACACATTGTTCTGAAAAAGATGGCTGGAAATCTAATGAGGCAAAAGAAAATTGGGTAAGATATATGTTGCATATTTTAACAATATATTATTTAAAGTTCAATAATATTTAGGTATGTATTTACAAATTAATTTATTCCAAGAATTTAGCTTCAAAATTTATTACTGTATGTTATAGCATTATTAGTAAAACTAGTTACAAATAGAATTAAGATAGTACACAGGTTGATTTCTAATATTCCATCCTCTTACTTAAAGCTATTTGTAACTAAACTTTGTTACCTATCAAATAGGTTTCTAATATTCATCTAGCTAGCTAGTCTTACTAATAAAGCTACTTGTAACTAGTCTTTGTTACTTTAACTAGTCTTACAAATATAAATCCAATTAGTTTCCTCATTTGACATGTCTTTGTTATTGTATAAAAAAATAGGATGCTTCACTATCACTATTGGATTATGTTATAATTAATATTTCAATATTTTCTCATGATATTCAGCAAGTTTATTTTATTACTAATATTGATGATAATTTATTATTTCTTATTTTTTTCATTATCAGGAGAAGATGAATAAGAAGCGAGAAGAATATATTGATCTCGGAATTGATAAGAGTGCACATGAGATAGTATTGGAAGTATTGGGTCATGGGACAGGATATGTAAAAGGTTTGGGTTATGGTCCAAAGCCTCCAAGCAGACGCAACACGTTGTACACTCATTCAAATGAATTACAAGAAACTCAAGAGAAGTTGCAAGAGTCCGAAGCTTATGTCCTTGAACTCAAAACCCAAGTGACTCTTTTGACTACAAATATGGAAGCTCAAGATGCAAAGATGGAAGCTCAGAATGCAAAGATCGAGAAGTTAATGGCCTTTATGTCTGGTAAAGGAATAGACTTGTGAATTTTATGTTTTGTTTGGTTTCTTACAGTTGCAAAACATATTTTGCTTATTTCTTAGTTTTTGAATGTTTGACAATTATTTTTTATTTGGATAAGATTACTTTTATGCTTTTAATTAAATTGATTATTATTTTAATATTGTTTTTATAATTAGCATTGCATATTAATTGTATCTCAATAACTAAGTACTAATTTAGTGAAAAATTATATGAAACAATATTCATTACTTTTATGTCAAAAAAATATTGTCACAACATGTTAATTAATAATGCCGATAAATATTTTGTCATCATTTTTTAATTATATAGTGACAATTAATCTTTTATCACAAAGTCATATTTTTTTGTCAACATATATATTGATATATAATAAGGACGCCAATTTAAGTCACTAATTCAAATTCTTTTATGACTTAAGATTAGAAAAATGACAAACATATGTTGTCACCGTTGTTATACTTATAGTGACAAAGAGCGTTTTCATCATTAAATAAAAAAATTACAAGGACAATATTTTTTGTCATTATTTCAAAATCATTTGCGACAATAATTTTTTGTCCCTATATTCTAATAATTAATGACAATTTATAACGTCATTATATTCAAACATTTTACAACGAACATATTTTGTCACAAATGACCACCTCAATCGTGACAACGGATATAAAATATGACGAAAAAATATAATTTTAGGTGACGAAATTGACGTCACAATAATTATATAAGTTTAATAATTAAAGCAAAATCGTCACAAAAACATAACGGTTTAGCGACAAAAATCAAATCGTCCTAATAAAATTAACATCTAGTGACGAAATGTCTTATTTAGTGACGAAATTAGGAAGACATATGTGACGATATATATGTCACTATAGATAAATCTATATAGTGACAATGACTTATATCGTCATCAAAATACAACCTTTTGTGACGAATCAGAAAAATGTCAATTTACCTATTGTGACGCACATTCGGTGACAATCTCTGTGACACAAAAAAATTGTCATCATAGAGATATCATGACGAAAAGTAATGTTTTTATGACAAAAAAAATCGTCGCGAAATGTCAATTTTTTTGTAGTGTTAGCCATCTATACTGAATTAATGAGAGAGTCAAAAAATAGTAAACACATTATGTTTCCTTTTTGGGTTTGGTGAGATAGCATTGGGAGATTAAGTTGAGGTATCTTTCCTTTTTTTTTTTTTTTGGGTCATTTTTTTCTTTTCTTTTAGAGCATTCATGTACATTCATTCAGTTGAGGTAGTTAGGTTAAAGGAAAACGTACCACATGACATTGTAAAAACAATTTCAAGCATATGCATACAATCAAGTTATATTCCGTGTCAATTTTTTTTGTACAAGGAGACATTGTGATTTGTAGTTCATCAACGTAAAATGATACTCTCTCGTATTTTATTTTTAAAGGGGTCTTTTGATCAATTAAAAGTCTATAAAATTTTTAAAGTCTAAACTACTCGATCCGAATTTTTAAAAATTTATAAAAATTTTAAGGTATTCAATACAAATTTTAATAAAAAAAAAATATTTACGTATTGAAAAGTCTTAGATTTTAAAATTCTATAAATTTCTATCCATAATCCAAAAAATATACAAGAAATTATTTTTTAAAAATCTCTGGTAAACACAATTTTCACAAAAACAAGGGCGGATATATTTGTTATAAAGTAAAATTTTAAAATATATTTTTAATAGTTTAAGTAGCTAGTCCATTTTGTAAACCCCGGCAGGACCCAAAGATTAAGGTCGAGAGGTCACCCATAATGATACCTGTTTTATCTTTTGTTTTCTTTTTTTTTTTCATTTTCTTTTTTTTTTTTAATTTTGTTTTCCTGTTTTCAAGTATTTTAATGATACCTTGTTTTATCTTTTCTTTTCATTTTGTTTTCTTTTTTTTTCATTTTCATTTTCCTTTTTCTTTTCATTTTGTTTTCCTGTTTTCAAGTATTTTTCATCTTGCTTTTGTATCTTATATATATGCTTTTAAAAAATAAATAAAAATTATGTTATTATAATTTAGGAGTATGCTTTCAAGTATTTTTCATCTTGCAAACCCTCTCTCAATTTTGATTCTAGATTCGCCATTGCACGAGAGCAATTGTCTCAGCTCAAGAGAGTCATTAGAAGAATGATTCAATTTTAATTTTAATTATTGGCTATTTGATAAGTTTTTTACACGGGGTTCTCAATGATATTTCTTCTTTTTCCCATGATTTTTTTTTTCGGTTTTGAGTTTCCATAAATTGTGTATTCATCTATTTTTATCATTATTTCATTTGTTCATGCTTATATATTCCAAGGCGGTGAGCCATTTAACTAACTCAAAATTCCATTATCAATTGAGATTAATTAACTAACTCAAATAAAATATTGTCAATTAACAAACTCAAATAAAATAAGTACTTATTAAATTTAAAAATCTTTGATAAAATATAATTTACACTTAAAACTTTGATAAAAATTGCATTTTACCTGAAATATTAATTTAAAAATCTTAAATATTGTTTGTTGGGAAATAATGGTAATTTTAGTCAAATCTTAAATTTACCATTATCAATTGAGAAAAAAATTTACTATATGTGCCAAACAAATGTTGACCTTTGCTTTGTGGGTTGGTAATCTTCTAACATAGAAATTTTAATTGCAATGTGGTCAAGTCACCTAATTATAGTGTTGGCCATATGTCAAAAAGTTCAACTTGGAGGAAGTCTTCGTCCATGCTCAATTTGGTTCTGAACTAGTCTCAAATAAAGTCAACCCAATTTATGTCATTGGTCATAGTTTGGTGAGTAATGAAAATCATACTGTGTTGGAAATTAGTAATTAATTAATTATAAGGCTTTGCAAAGGTAAGTAGTGCGCCTTAAACCGGAAAAAATTGAATATAAGAAACACATATATGGTACGTATAATAGTACCGTATGTTTCTGGTACTCTTATTTATGTTATACTACTATACTTTTTCTATTAAAAAAAAGTAGGGGTGGGCGTTTCGGCCCGAAAACCCGAAAGCCCGAACCGAAAACCCGAAAAAAACCCGTCGCGGGCCGAGCCCAATTTTTTTTGGGACCGGCCCGTCAGGGCCCGGACCGAAAAATAAAAAAACGGGCCGGGCTAGGGCCCAAAAATTTTTGGGACCGAAAGCCCGGGACCGGCCCGATTTTTAGTTTTTGTATAATTTTTTTTAAAAATATTATATATTTTTATATAATTTTTAATATTTTAATTAATAATTTAACCTTAAAAACTTAAATTATAAATATAGTATACAATAATATTATTTAAAATTTAAATTTTTTTTTTTTTATTAAAAAAATAAATAATTAATTATTTTTAATAATTAAAATTTATTTTTTAAAATTAAAAAAATTGGGCCCGAAAAGCCCGAAAACCCGGCCCGGACCGTCGGGCTCGGTTCCAAGCCGGGCCTTAGTTTTAAAAAGCCCGGACCGGCCCGGACCGACAAAAACGGGTTTTGGGCCGGGCCCTAGAAATTTTGGGACCGCCCCGACCCGCGCCCAGCCCTAAAAAAAAGTACTGGATGTTAGTAAAAAAAATGTTACTCCCTTCTTCACATTTAACACTACAAATTATTGTAGTTGATTATGATTATTCCATGTAATATTTGCGAGTTATCATATTAACCGTCACGTTAGGAATCATGACAGTAGCTAAGAGTTTGCACGCTCAGCTCGTAGAAATTACGATAGATCATATATAACTCAACCGTGAGAGAGATGTATAAGAGATAGTAAAGTACTTCTATTTCAACTATCTATGCACATTTTTTTATGTCCCAAGTTAATATATTTATGCCAACCATTAAAAATATATATTTTTTTTATTTTATCACTTTAAAATACAATTTTATTTTTATTTTTCTTTATTTACTTTTTGAATTTACTTACAACTACTTATTTTTTTTTAGTTATGCGCAGAATTGTTTCTACAATCATATATTCATATATGTAGTATTTTATTTTTCATAACATTTAACATTAATTATTCATTTTTATTTAATACTATAAGATCATACAAAAGTATAGAAAAAGCTAGCAGTAGTATACTATTTAAATATCACATGGACGGAGAATCTCATTCCGGCTTGGCAATATTTGCCATCTGCGAAATAATACATCGTCCAATAATTGACAGTTTTTGCCTTGAGTACGTACACGAACCCATGGCCGGCTCCGGCGGTACTTTTGCCTATTAGTTTTGCTCCTTTAAATTGACAGTTTCGCATGTCTTCTTCAGAGTTCATCAAATGCACATTGTAGTTTGAATTGTATTGGAACACTGCATATACATATGCACCAATATTATTTATATTCATGAATAATCAGTTGATCAATTACTACATAAATACTATAGTAATTAATAAACATATAATACTATATGGAGTGATTAATTACGTGCGTACCCAGTTTGTCGTTGTCAAAAAATGGTTGATACATGATGTCGTAATAATTAAATGGCCCAATATTAGACCACTGAACGATCTTTTCTGACCCCGGCGGAGAGGACGGCTGACTACCATTCCCAGACCCATCACCACAATAACTGTAACTATATGACGTGGCATTCGAACCCCGTGTCTTGTTCCAATTACTGTGGAAGCACTTTGGTTTTATTTTTCTCGATGATGAAATGGTGTCGATCATGGACACTGCCACAAGAAGAACCATAAGCCCTCTTGCAAATCTCACACCCGCCGACAGCATTTTTTTTACTTTAATTAATGGTGATGATCTTATAAGTTTGATTGAACTTAATCGGTTTTTATATAAGCTCTATAATTAATTATGTAACTTAATTTTTAAGTCAAATATAGTTTGAAAATAAATTCTTACTATTAAGAAAGGCTATAAACACAATATTGAGTACGTACTCCTTTAGAAATTTCTTGCGCATGCTATAGCATTTCATGATAACGCTCGAGTTTTACGCTTTTGCGTGCGTTACCATGAAATGCTATAGCATGCGAAAGGAATTTCCAAATGGGTACTACTCAATATTGTGTTTAAAACAACTTATAAAACGTAAAATCTTATAATATCTTTTAAATAAGCTCGTCCAAACGAACTCTTAATTTTTTTATACTCATGTTTCTAAAAACGACTTTTTTTTTGTAATTTACACCAAAAAAATTAGGTCAACTACTTCTGGTACGTATATTTAGTCGTCTAGTCTACCGAAAGAATCGTTATTTTTATTTGAAATGTGGTCAACTCTCCTGATTATGATAGCTACTGTTGGCCCACACCGCCCAATAGATCAAATTAAAAGTCCACGTATATCATTAAAAAAAACATAATAATAAGACGACTTAGGCCATCTCCAATTGAATATTAAATCTTAAACTCAAAAATAAGTTTAATTTTAAGTTTACAGTAATTTGACTCCAACCGAGACACCAATACTTAAACTTAAAAGAATATTCTCGAAATATTCTTTTTATATCACTTTTTATACTATTTTTATAAATAACCAACATTTTTACAAATTTACAATTTAATCTCATAACTTTTGATATTAAAAAATTTAATAAATATTATTTTCAATTTAAAATTTTAAACATAATAAATATAATAAAACATTAAATAAAATATTAATTAAATATATTTTTATTAAAATTTTATATAAATAGATATGTATTTTAATTTCATTATTAAAAATATTTTTATTAAATTTTATTTTAATTATTAATAATATTATTTTAAAAAATATTACATTACAAAAAAAATTAAATAAGAAACTAAAAAAAATAAAAATTAATTTGATAGGTCAGTTTGATTAATTTGTAAAATAAAAAGACTTTTTTATAAATAAATAATAGTTATTGGTTTGTGTTTGAGGTAAACGTAAATTTACGTATTTTTTGTGTGGGTCCCACACAAAAACCAATAATAGGTTTGTGTTTTAGTATCGGTTGAAGCATCTATCCTACTCCAAAATGAGTTTTTGGTATCGATTGGAGATGCTCTAAAGCAAAGTACTTGCTACTACTTATTAGTCGACCTAAAATGAATAATTAATTAAGAGCATAACGTGTATTTATTTTTTGATACAAATTTGTGACAAATCACACATCAAAAACAAATTATATATATTAATTTATATTTACATTTCACACATCAAAAACAAATTATATATATTTTCATTTGTGTACCTAAGCATTGATACTTATTTTTTTTTCTTACATTTGTAGTACTTAATATTACTACCGTAGAAATTCTGTACAATCATACCGTTAAGACCGGGGAAAATATAAATGTAGAGAGTTATTGGTTTTACAAAATAAAAATAATTTTTTCGTATAAAAATAATATAAATATAAAAATATTAATATTCATACAATATTATTTATTTTTAAATTCACAAAATCAATTTAATAGTTTTAAATAATAAAATTTGACAATATATGTTTAAAAACTGTGTTTAAAATATAAATTAATAAACTGTCTTATTGATTTTGATAAATATTTTAAGTTATCTTAAAATGTTATTGATTTTAATAAATAAAAACATTATTAATAAATATTTTTATTATATATTAATCATTTATTTCTATATAGAGACATAAATCTTTAGACGAGACTTTATTCCTATTTATAACTGGTCCCAAGTTGAGACTTAATTTTTTATTATTATAAAGAGTTTATTCTTATATAGAGTATTACTATATAAAGTTTCTACTGTATTAAAAAATTGATACTTATTTTTTTCTCTTTTAATTTAATTGTAGCTCGCTCCTGTCTCATCATTTGTGTACCTAAGCATAAATGAATACTATCATTAATAGGAAATACAATGATCGAAAAGACGAAAAGGCATAACTCGTGGAGAGGAATTGTCATCACACTGCAGTGCATAATGTAGAAGATATTCGCCTGAATCTGACAGGAGAATCACCGTCAAACAAGCTTAAATCATGAGAGAAAGGTGTTTGTGAAAAGAGAGGGGAAAGAGTGTATTGAAAAGTGAGAGCGGGAGAATGAAAATTGTAATCGCATTATACTTCAAATGTTCAGTACAAAACATATTGATACTACTCCAATAACAAAAGAAAATAATGCCCTTATTCTAATATAAAAGCGCGCAAATAAAAGGAATATGTACTTCAACTCCACAGTACATATTATGCAGCAACATTGCAACTTCTACACTCCCCCTCAAGTTGTGAGTTCACTTCGAGCTCCCAACTTGTATACCAGTTGATGAAACAGGTCACACCCCAATGCCTTAATAAAGATATCTGCTACCTGCATTTTTGAAGAAACATAAAGCATATGCACAATGCCTTATTGAACATTTTCCCTCACAAAATGACAGTCAATCTCCACATGTTTTGTTCTATCATGAAGAACAGGGTTAGCAGCCATTGCAAGGGCTGCCTTACTGTGACTGAACAAGTTAATGACAGGAACTTGAACCCCAAGATCCACCAAGATTTGCTTCAGCCAAATCAAATCACAAATGCTCAATGCCATTGCCCTATACTCAGATTCTGCTGAGCTTCTAGACACTACTGATTGTTTCTTGGATCTCCAACTCACCAAATCATTTCCAAGAAACATTGCATACCCTGTCACTGACCTCCTAGTGTCAACACAAGCTCCCCAATCAGCATCACAAAATCCATTGAGTTTCAGTTCACTGTTTTCAGGGAATGTAAGATGTTGTGTTGTTGTCCATTTCAGGTACCTCAACACCCTGTGTGCAGCTCCTAAATGAGATTTAGAAGGCTTATCCATGAATTGACTAAGTACATGTACTGCATAAGTCACATCAGGCCTTGTGATGGTTAAGTATAATAGCTTGCCAACAAGCCTTCTATAAACAGTGGGATCAGAAAGATAATTGGTATCATCCTTACTAAATTTAGCTTTAGTATCCATGGGAAAATCTGTTGACTTACAGTTCTCATAGCCATACTCCTTGAGTAATTCCAGAATATACCTCTTCTGACTCAATGTGATTTTGTCAGGAAATCTCTTAACCTCCAATCCAAGACAATACTTCAACTCCCCAAGATCCTTAATAAGAAATTTATTGTTCAGAAAAGCTTTAACCTTCTTAATCTGACTCTGATCATTATTAGAAATTATGAGATCATCCACATAAATCAGTAGAATCAGACTGAAAGTTTGTTCATGCAACATGAACAAAGTGATGGAGTAGTATACTTAATGTCTAGATTTGAGTATTCTGAACTCTGTATGCACTTTCATTTACCTATTTATAACAGACATTCATTTGCTTTTAATTATTGTTAATTAAATATATGCAAATTATAGTCCTGGATTTTATACGTTGTAGTTAGTATGGTGTGCATGGGCGCACAGAAGATCATACTATCGGTTACTCGTATTTAATCGAACAGTTGCTCACGACCTAGATGGACACGGACCAATCCATCGGTATAGTCGTTGTGTGAGAGAGAACATAATTTATCTTAATTATTTTATCACACTTGTACACTTGGTGTATTGAGCGGATCGCTTGAGACTTATCAATTAGGATTGCTCTGTGATAATTGATTTAAGTCTCGGAGTATTTTATTCTTAATCCCTGAAACAATTGCGGGTGTGTATATTTAATATAAGTGACTTTGATTTTCCAAAGGAATTAACCGATTTAATTATTGGGTTAATTACCGGTTAAGTTGGGTCACTATATTTTATATATGGCATGCCGTGAATTCTTGAAGGGACAGTGTATCCCGTAAGGGTTGATAATATCCC
Source organism: Euphrasia confusa (assembly GCA_954870475.1). NCBI lineage: Eukaryota > Viridiplantae > Streptophyta > Magnoliopsida > Lamiales > Orobanchaceae > Euphrasia > Euphrasia confusa. The sequence continues at coordinate 11,662,818 of OX940956.1, forward strand.
CGAGATGAGCTCATAAGGATTTATTATGTAAACCTCGCGAGTGGATTTGTTCCGCATAATAAATAAGGTTGAGTGGTACTATTCTCGGATATAAGAGATGAATAAATTTATTAAGCAATAAATAAATTTTATTCATGGATATTTAAATCTTAAATACACGGAATAAATAATACTAACCGGAGAAATATTATTTGATATAATATGGATAAATATTGGGAGTTGCAATTTTATTTATATAGTGGAAAATAAATAAAATTAATATTGATAAGAATTAATGGATTTGGGTTTGGACCCAATTTAATTTTCAATATTAGAAGCCCAATATTTAATCTCCTTTTGATCCCCTACGTAGCCTATAAAAGCACTACATGGTCTTCACAATTCATTAACCTAAGATACGCCAATCATAAAGTCTTGAAGAGTGAAGAGGATCCATAGGAGTTCGATAGATCGTCGCCCACCCGACGTTCGAACGGAGTGCAAGGAATACGCGGGAAGATCACGAGGTCATCTTGATTTCGTTTCTCCGAACAACGAATCGTAGGTACAATATCTAAACGCCCTTGATAATTGTTCGATTTTGGATTTATCGAGAATACCGTAGAACGCAAGATCCGAAGGATCGAACCCGGATTAGACGAAGGACCACGCGGTGGTGGCGAAGCCACCGGACCGCGTGGACCGCACGCCTAGGGTTCGGCGCGCGAAGGAGAACCCTCGGCCTCGGCCGAGGGGGCGATCGCTGGGCGCGATCGCCGGCGGTGACGGGCTGGTGTCGTCACCTCCCCACCGCGACGGTGGGGGCTTCTCCACGGCGGGCAGCAGGTCGCCGGACCTGCTGCTGGGGGCTGCCGGATGCAGCCCCATCGAACGCGATGTTCGATCGCGTGAACCCCGGCTCGCGGGGGTTCGGCCGGGGGCGGGCTGTGCGTCTTCGGGCGCATGGTCTCCGAAGGTCGGACTCCGGCGGATGAGTCGATGTTCATGTGATCTACGGCGAAGGGTTCGTTCGGGTTATCGGTTCCGCAAATTTTGATAACCCGGGATATCGAATTCCAACAATTGGTATCAGAGCGTGGTTTACGTTCGCGGTATTTTCGATAAAATTGTACTACCTTGCAGGGTTCCGACTATTATGGCTCAATTTATTATTCGTTTAATTTATTTTGTCATGATTGTTGGTTTTATTAAACTCTCGGACATGTCGAGATTCGTTTTTGGTGGTGAATGCTTGTAATAGTAAAAATTCGGGGGTTGACCGAATTTAGGATTTATTATTATGTTCATCGTTTTTCCGGAAAATGTATAGGGTCGATTTCATGTATAGAATCGATATCGGAATTGTAATTTAGATTTTTGTAAATTTATTTTGCGATTGGATCGACGAATCGAAGACCGCCGGAGAAGACGAAGTGACGAAGGGGACAAGGGCTTGGGATCGATCCCATGTGATGCCCGGATCGAGGGCTAAGGTCGAGGGGCTGGTTGCCCTAGCCGCGGCTACCATCGGTTCGGTGGTTGGCGGCGTGGCTGGGCGGCGGCGCTCCTCCCCGTGGCTGGCCGGTCGGACGAGGTGGGGGTGGCGTGGGGTCTCCCAACCCATGCTACTCCTACCGGAAATATACTTTCCTATTTAATTCGTTATTTCCTATTTTGATTATTTATTTATGGAATATTCAAGAAATAGAAAAAGAATTAATTTAGCACTAAATTTATTTTTCCTATTTGATTATTCCTACTCATGGGAATATTCATGGATTAGGAATAAAATAAATTTGGAAAGTATAAAAGTCCTAAATTATTTTATTTCTTTATTTCATTATGGATATCATCTAGAATATTCCAAGAGTATCTTGGATAGATTATTCTAGAGATTAATTGGAGTGGAAAAAGAAAATAAAATAAATAAAAATATTAATAATATTTAATTTTATTTTTGATATATTCAATTGACTTAATTTTCGAATTAAGTAACTTTTAGATTAATTGAAAATAAATAGATTTAAATATTGGATATTAATATTCTCGTCACATGGAGCATTCAAGAAACGAAGACTAAAGACTAGAAGATGCGTACGGAGATGTGATAAAGCCATAATAGTCGGAAAATAATATTCTACTATTATTTTGATTATGTGGTAATACTATCTGCTTTATTACATGTATGCATGCTATATGTGTTTTTTTTATGCACTAGATAGCGTATCCCTTTATTGTAAAAAGCTAAGTGGGAGAGGGTATGGAAACATACCCATGGTCTCCATTGCTGCTCTCTTGGTGACTTTTATAAACTTTTGAAGTTTATATAGATAAGTCATTAGAGGAGAGTTCTTGTAATTCCTCTTACGAGAAACATTGATTAAGTTATCAAACAATGCCTAATTTGTCTTTCCAAAGCTGATTTCAAGTCGACTCATTCTCACCCCGGGGAGTGGAATGGAGCCAGAGCCACTTGGTCATGTAGAGGACACAAATTAGAGACCTTCGTACCATTCTTTGATAGATGGGTCGTTTGTCTGCTCGGCTCCCTCATTTATGAGAGATAGGGTTGTTCGCATGGTGAATCACTGGTTAGAAACTTCGAGTTTCACTTATGATTCTCCACGTCTTGATTTACAAGATTAAATGGATCAAGTAATTGGGAGTTAATTATAAAAGTCTCTTAGTGTAGTAAACGTCCACACCACGTGGCTTGCTATGCTGACGGACTTTGGATTAATTGATGTAGACAGTTGTAAGTAATTATGAAGAGTTGTGAAGTTATCGTAAACGTCCACACCACGTGGCTTGCGGTGATGTAGCGATTCCAAGTAATTTACTTTGGTACTGAGTAATGGTTTACACTTAGATACGCGTTATAGTATTCCTCCCCACGAGGTCACGCTATAATTGATGTATGACCAAAGAAAATCTAATTGCTAAATCATTTGGGTGGGTAAACGTCCACACCACGTGGCTTGCCTTACCTGATGGGATTTTAGATGTGATTAGTGATTTAATGATATTATTTGAGGGAGATAATATCGGATATTAAATTGTTTGTTTGTTTTATGTGCTTATAGGTTAAGAATGACTGTGACCCCACTTTGTGATATACTTAAGGATGAAAACTCACCGGTTCCATATGGTGATGATTGGGAACGAAATCTGGACATTGTCCAGACTGTTGAGCTTTCCGAATCCACTGTTGTCCCAACTGATGAGGACATTCGAAATGACCTCAGGATGATGTTGAGACATAGCGTGGAAGCCGGTCAAGAGGTGATTAACATACTCACAGAATTCTCTCTCAATGAGTCCCTTAAAAAGGATTCAACGAGAGCGGAGTTTGTGCGTAAGTTAAGAGAATCACAAGCTTTTGTGGCAAGGCTAGAGGAAAAGCGTCCAAAGAAACCCAGTGGCTTAAAGCCACGGACTGGGAAAAGCAATCCTTTGGGCAAGTGCTTTCGATGCAAGTAGTTTGGGCACTGGAGGTCTGATTGTCCTCTCATCAAAGGTACGAAATTTTCCTTAGTCACTGAAACATTGTCAGCGGTGATATCTACCAGCACCTGGTGTGTAGATACGGGTGCCACTGACCATGTCTGCAATTCATTGCAGGGGTTCCAGGAAACTCGGAGACTTAGAGAGGGAGAGATCGTGTTCTACATGGGAAATGCCGCGAAGGTGGCGGCTGTTGCAGTGGGAGACGTTCACTTACGCTTTAGTAGTGATAGGGTTTTAGTTTTACAAAATTGTCTTTATGTACCGAATTTTAGAAAGAATTTAATTTCAGTTTCTAAGTTAATTCTGAATGGATATTCTGTTTCTTTTGATCACTCTGTGGTCATAAGAAGAAATAGTGAGATTGTCTGTTCTGGTACATTGGTAGACGATTTGTATATTCTAAATCCTGAGTCTAACACGGTGCAACTAACCGAGAGTAATAACACATCTACGAACACCAATAAGAGAAAGGAACCTTCTAAAATGAATCAATTATACTTGTGGCATCTAAGGCTAGGTCATATTAATTCAAATAGAATTCAAAGGTTGAAAGCTGATGGTCTCATTAGCGGCATAGAAGGAGAGGACCTTCCAACCTGCGAATCCTGTTTGGAGGGTAAAATGACCAAGCGTTCTTTTTCTGGTAAAGGACGTAGAGCTGAACAAGTATTGGATTTGATTCACTCTGATGTATGCGGACCTATGTCTACTCAGGCAAGGGGAGGGTACGAGTATTTCATCACCTTTACTGATGATTACTCAAGGTATGGATATATTTACCTGATGCGCTACAAGAGTGATTCTTTTGACAAGTTCAAGGAATTCAAGGCTCTTGTGGAGAACCTTCGTGGTAAATCCATAAAATGCCTGCGATCTGATCGCGGAGGCGAGTACCTGTCTGGAGAATTCAAGGCATACTTGGCAGAGAATGGGATTGAATCCCAGCTGACTTCACCATATACTCCTCAGCAGAATGGTGTGTCAGAAAGAAGGAATAGGACTCTTATGGAAATGGTGCGATCGATGATGAGTTACTCGGACTTACCTGTTATGTTCTGGGGACTTGCCTTGGAAACAGCGGCGTACATTCTGAATAGGGTTCCGACCAAAACGGTGCCAACTACACCCATGGAATTGTGGAGTGGGCGTAAGCCTAACTTGAAACACATTCGGATCTGGGGATGTCCAGCACATGTGTTGCGACAAGGCGCCGATAAGTTAGAACCTAGATCAGAAATACGGCTGTTTGTAGGATACCCGAAAGGAACTAAGGGTGGCATGTTCTATAGTCCTACGGACCAGAAGATCGTTATAAGTACTAACGCTCGGTTCTTAGAGGAAGACTATGTCATGGACCACAAGCCCAAAAGTGACATAATGCTTGATGAGTTGAGAGGTAACGAGGAAGACCTGGATACAGCCGAACCAAGTATAGATACACCACTAGAACCTGCACCTAATACTGTCACTGTTAATACACCGGAACGCCGTCGTAGTGGGAGGGTTGTTAAACAACCGGACAGATGGATTGGACTGGGTGAGTCTTCGGACTCGGCACCCGGAGTTCATGAAGTCGATCCCTGGACCTATGATGAGGCGGTACAAGATATAGATGCGCCTTCTTGGAAGAAAGCAATGAAATCCGAAATAGAATCTATGGATTCTAATAAAGTCTGGGATCTTGTAGAACCACCAAGCGGCGTAAAGCCAATTGGGTGTAAATGGGTCTACAAGAGAAAGAGAGGATCTGACGGAAAGGTTGAAACCTTTAAAGCTCGGCTTGTTGCGAAAGGATATACTCAGAAAGAGGGAATCGATTATGAGGAGACCTTCTCGCCGGTAGCCAAGATAAAGTCAATCCGGATTCTCTTATCCATAGCAGCTCATATGGATTATGAGGTGTGGCAAATGGATGTCAAAACAGCTTTCCTTAATGGAAGTCTTGACGAGACGATTTATATGAAACAACCAGAAGGATTCATTGCTAAGGGGCGAGATCATCTAGTGTGCAAGCTTAATCGATCCATTTATGGATTGAAACAAGCCTCGAGATCGTGGAACCTGCGGTTTGATGAAGTAGTCCAATCTTTTGGATTCATTCAAAGCATGGACGAATCGTGTGTGTATTGGAAACGTGATGGAAAGAAGGTGGTGTTTCTCGTGCTTTATGTAGACGACATTCTTCTCATTGGCAACAGTGTGAAAATGTTATCAGACATAAAGGGATGGTTGTCTAGACAATTCGATATGAAAGATTTGGGAGAAGTTGGACATGTTCTAGGGATCAAAGTTATAAGGGATCGCCGGAGTAGAACATTGTGTCTTTCCCATCAATCTTACATAGACACGATTCTAGCTCGCTTTAACATGCAAGATTCCAAGAAGGGTGATCTGCCCTTCAGTAAAGGAACTTATCTTTCTAAGGAAATGTGTCCTCAGACACAGAAGGAGAAAGATGACATGAAAGCGGTTCCCTACGCTTCGGCTGTGGGAAGCTTAATGTATGCAATGTTATGCACGAGGCCTGATATTTGTTATGCCGTTGGCATAGTAGCAAGATATCAGAATAACCCTGGAAAGGCTCATTGGACTGCCGTAAAGAGCATTTTCAAGTATTTGCGAAATACTAAGGATTATGTTCTGAGATACAGAGCAGACAATCTGATTCCTTTGGGTTACACAGATTCGGATTTCCAAGCTGATAAGGACCGGCGTAAGTCGACATCAGGCTATGTGTACACTTTGGGAGGTGGAGCCGTATCATGGAAGAGTGTTAAGCAAAAGTGCATTTCGGACTCTACCATGGAAGCTGAATATGTTGCAGCCTCAGAGGCAGCGAAAGAGTCAGTGTGGTTCCTTAATTTCCTCCAGGACTTAGATGTGATTCCGAGTTTGCCCAAGGCTATGACAATTTATTGTGATAATAGCGGTGCAGTGGCAAACAGTAAGGAACCACGGTCCCATAGTGCTACAAAACACATAGAGCGCAAGTACCACCTGATTCGAGACATCGTCAAGAGGGGCGATGCGATAGTCACCAAGATAGCTTCGGAAGACAACCTAGCGGACCCTTTCACCAAGATACTTCCTAAGGAAGTATATTACAAGCACTTGGAGGGTTTGGGAGTCAGAAGTTTGGAAGATAAGACTAGACCTTAGTATAAGTGGGAGATTGATGGAGTAGTATACTTAATGTCTAGATTTGAGTATTCTGAACTCTGTATGCACTTTCATTTACCTATTTATAACAGACATTCATTTGCTTTTAATTATTGTTAATTAAATATATGCAAATTATAGTCCTGGATTTTATACGTTGTAGTTAGTATGGTGTGCATGGGCGCACAGAAGATCATACTATCGGTTACTCGTATTTAATCGAACAGTTGCTCACGACCTAGATGGACACGGACCAATCCATCGGTATAGTCGTTGTGTGAGAGAGAAAATAATTTATCTTAATTATTTTATCACACTTGTACACTTGGTGTATTGAGCGGATCGCTTGAGACTTATCAATTAGGATTGCTCTGTGATAATTGATTTAAGGAGGGTGTATTCGATTCGGATTTTGTTAGATTTTTATGGATTTTAAAAAGTCCGTGGATTTTGAAAATCCACGGAGTCTTTGTAGAGTTTGACCGACTTTTGTTATTGATTTATACGGATTTTAATAGACTTTAAAAGATTTTGAAACATGCGTTTTAATTGATTTACATAAATTTTCATAAACTTTTGCATTACTTATTGATATAACCGTCATATGAAACACATTTTTCTATATAAAAAAATTAATTCAAATTATTAAAAAAATATTAATATAGTATCATTTATATCTTTATTTATATTATTAAAATTTTAAATATATTTTTAATTATTTTTATCATAAAAAAATATTTTTAATTTTGTGAAAATTTTATTGATAGTTAAAGTATAGTTTTTATTTAAAATATTATTTTTTTCTTCTTTTTCAACGAATTTTTTTCTTAAAAATATATTTTTTTCTATTTTGTCTTTTTTATTTAATTTTATATATATTTTTTAAGTTTTTATTATTTTTAAAAAATAATTTTGTTGATTAAAAGAAATTCTATTTTTATTAGTTTGTTCTTTTTATTTAATTTTATATATTTGTTTTAAGATTTTATTATTTTTTAAAAATAATTTAGTTGATTAGAATAAATCCGTAGAAATCTCTCCTAATTACCAGAGATTTTGGAGGATGGAATTGTTTTGTATTTTTTAAAAAGAATCCTTTAAAATCCATTGACTTTTAAAATCCTTAAAAATTCATAAACTATTGAATACCTATAAATTTTAATTGACTTTTTAAAATCCAGGTTGAATACCCCAAGATTTTAATAGACTTTTTAAAATCCGGATTGAATACCTCCAAATTTTTAAAGTCTTAAAAAATCCAACAAAATCCCAAACCAATACACCCCTCTAAGTCTCGGAGTATTTTATTCTTAATCCCTGAAACAATTGCGGGTGTGTATATTTAATATAAGTGACTTTGATTTTCCAAAGGAATTAACCGATTTAATTAATGGGTTAATTACCGGTTAAGTTGAGTCACTATATTTTATATATGGCATGCCGTGAATTCTTGAAGGGACAGTGTATCCCGTAAGGGTTGATAATATCCCCGAGATGAGCTCATAAGGATTTATTATGTAAACCTCGCGAGTGGATTTGTTCCGCATAATAAATAAGGTTGAGTGGTACTATTCTCGGATATAAGAGATGAATAAATTTATTAAGCAATAAATAAATTTTATTCATGGATATTTAAATCTTAAATACACGGAATAAATAATACTAACCGGAGAAATATTATTTGATATAATATGGATAAATATTGGGAGTGCAATTTTATTTATATAGTGGAAAATAAATAAAATTAATATTGATAAGAATTAATGGATTTGGGTTTGGACCCAATTTAATTTTCAATATTAGAAGCCCAATATTTAATCTCCTTTTGATCCCCTACGTAGCCTATAAAAGCACTACATGGTCTTCACAATTCATTAACCTAAGATACGCCAATCATAAAGTCTTGAAGAGTGAAGAGGATCCATAGGAGTTCGATAGATCGTCGCCCACCCGACGTTCGAACGGAGTGCAAGGAATACGCGGGAAGATCACGAGGTCATCTTGATTTCGTTTCTCCGAACAACGAATCGTAGGTACAATATCTAAACGCCCTTTATAATTGTTCGATTTTGGATTTATCGAGAATACCGTAGAACGCAAGATCCGAAGGATCGAACCCGGATTAGACGAAGGACCACGCGGTGGTGGCGAAGCCACCGGACCGCGTGGACCGCACGCCTAGGGTTCGGCGCGCGAAGGAGAACCCTCGGCCTCGGCCGAGGGGGCGATCGCTGGGCGCGATCGCCGGCGGTGACGGGCTGGTGCCGTCACCTCCCCACCGCGACGGTGGGGGCTTCTCCACGGCGGGCAGCAGGTCGCCGGACCTGCTGCTGGGGGCTGCCGGATGCAGCCCCATCGAACGCGATGTTCGATCGCGTGAACCCCGGCTCGCGGGGGTTCGGCCGGGGGCGGGCTTTGCGTCTTCGGGCGCATGGTCTCCGAAGGTCGGACTCCGGCGGATGAGTCGATGTTCATGTGATCTCCGGCGAAGGGTTCGTTCGGGTTATCGGTTCCGCAAATTTTGATAACCCGGGATATCGAATTCCAACACAAAGAATGATCAACTTTTGATTGTGTAAAACCATATTCAATAGAGGCACTTGTAAGTTTGTAAAACCATTGCCTACTAGCTTGCTTTAAACCATACAAACTTTTTAGCAACTTGCAAACTTTATTCTCCCCCTGTTTTGCAAACCCTGGAGGCAGATCCATGTATACTTCTTCAGTCAAATCTCCATGCAAAAATGCATTCTTGACATCACACTGCTCCAGAAACCAGTGTTTGACAGCAGCCACAACCAGTAGAGTTCTGATAGTGCTCATTTTAACCACAGGGGAAAAGGTCTCTTCATAATCTAGACCTTCTCTTTGATTATAGCCTTTAGCTACCAATCTAGCTTTAAACCTTTCTAAGCTCCCATCTGATTTGTATTTAACTTTAAATACCCACTTACATCCAATTGGCACCTTATGAGGTGGAAGATCAGTAATGATCCAAGTGTGATTAGCTTCCAAAGCTGATATTTCTTTAGTTATAGCATCCTGCCAGTGAGGGTGAGAAGCTGCCTCAGTGTAGGATTTAGGTTCAAAATAAACCTCAGAAGGTGTCATCACATAATGACAATAATAATCAGTGAGATAAGATAGAGCTTTTCTGGTTCTCTTTTGTGGAACATCAGGATTCAGAATAGGAACATCTGTGGGAATAACTGGAGCTTGATATTCATCAGATACATGAGGATCACCAAGGGTTGATACTGAGAAATCTGGGAAATCAAAAACAGAAATGTGAAAGGGGTCAGAAGGTTGTGAACAATTCTCCAAAAAAGGAAAATGAGACTCTGCAAACTGCACATCTCTAGAAGTCAACACTGAATGTGTATCAAGGTTATAGACAAAATAACCTTTTGAATGAGGAGAATAACCAAGAAATACTCCTCTAGAAGCTCTGGCAGCAAATTTAGGCTTGTGAGGATGAGTATCAGTTACATAACACAAGCATCCAAAATTTCTGAGCTGAGTATATAAGGGAACAACCTTATGCATGCAGCAACTCATAAGGTGTTTTCTTCTGCAAACTGGGAATAGGAATTCTGTTAAGAAGATATGCTGCAGTCATGATACAAAATCCCCAAAGTGTCAATGGAACTCCAGATTGAAACCTCAATGCTCTAGCCATATTCAATAGAGTTTGGTGTCTTCTTTCCACAACTCCATTATGTTGTGGAGTATAGACACAACTAGTCTAGTGTAAAATGCCATTCTGAGCATAAAATTTTGGAGCCATAAACTCAGTGCCATTATCAGTGCGCATCACTTTGATCTTACTTCCAAACTGTGTATCCACATAAGCAGTGAAGTCAATCAGGTGTGACATTGTGTCTGAATTCTGTTTAAGCAAACTGATCCAAGTGAACCTGGAGTAATCATATACTATGGTCAGAAAATAAAGATGACCCTCCACAGTAGCTTCAGGAAATGGCCCACAAAGGTCACAATGAATAAGATCAAATGGTTGAGCATATGATGTATAGCTATCAGGAAAGGGCAACCTGTGTTGTTTAGCCAAAGGACAAATATCACACAAGTTGTCATAACCTTTAAACACTTCTGGAATAGTGTCTTTCTAATATAAAAGCGCGCAAATAAAAGGAATATGTACTTCAACTCCACAGTACATATTATGCAACAACATTGCAACTTCTACACATAATTATTTTTGCTTAATGTCAAAATATTTCATCGAGTAATACAACTTGTTTTCACACTGCAATGCATAATTATTATTGTTTAATGTCAAAATATTTCATCGAGTAAAACAGAATCTGTTCATGTACTTATCCAATGCACCAAAATCTCATCTTTACATGCATAAGAGTGTATTTATTAAGTCATTTATTGTTTTTTATTTTGGGTAGTGTTGACTTTGCTTGAGGACAAGCAAACGTGTAAGTGTGGGGGAGTTGTTTCGTAAGTTTTTGTTCGAGTTTTTCCTTTGTTTTGTGGACTTTAATTGACTAGTTTTTGTGCTTTTATAATCCTAATCATGTAAGTTTGTTTATATATTCTTATGGTCGTGGTTTTGTAAGATTTGGATGAGAATTGAGCATAACAAAATCAAAATTACAATTCTCCCAAAGTCGCGCATGCAGGGCAGAATTTTGCCTCGCGCCGGCGCGTTCCGCGAAGGTCTCCAGCTCCCTGTTTCACTCAACGCGACCGTGTTACCAGCACCAGAGCGTTGGGGAGGGCTAATTGCTTTTACCTGCGTTATTCGACAGTTGATATCTTCTTCCTCAAACAATATTTTGCGATTTCCTCGGTCAAATTGTTTTTTTCTTGTTTTTCTCGATTTTCGTCCAAATTCTACAAAATCAGAACTATATACAAAAACTCGTTAAGATTATAAATACACAAAAATAACCCAATTAAAATCAACAAAAAAAAAAGAAAAAACTCGAAAAAACACGTACGAAACAGAATCTTATCTCATCGAGAAATAAGTCCAAAGCAATGTGTTGAATAGCCTTAGTTTTTATTAATTATAAAATTCGTTCGAAATTGTATACTTTTTTTAAATTTTTTGGTATTTTAAAAAATAAATGTTCTTAAAAATAAAATGATTTTTTTTTACTTTAAAATAATTCTTACCTCTATTTTATTCATATACATTTTAAATTTTCTCACAATTATTTTAGTTTTTAAATTAAAAATACATTCTGTTTTTTTTAATTAAGAATATATACACAAACTCATTAAGATTATAAATACACAAAAACAACCCAATTAAAATCAACAAAAAAAAGAAGAAAAAACTCGAAAAAAAATGTACGAAACAGAATCTTATCTCATCGAGAAATAAGTCCAAGGCAATGTGTTGAATAGCCTTAGTTTTTAGTAATTATAAAATTCGTTCGAGATTGTATACTTTTTTTAAAATTTTTTGGTATTTTAAAAAATAAATGTTCTTAAAAATAAAATGATTTTTTTTACTTTAAAATAATTTTTACCTCTATTTTATTCATATACATTTTAAATTTTCTCACAATTATTTTTGTTTTTAAATTAAAAATACATTCTGTTTTTTTATTTAAAAATTAAAAAAGCATTACCTCTATCCTAGAACACCTCCTTTGTTATATGGGTAGTACAAATGCGACAGATAACTAACGTGGGGCAGAGAGACATTTTTGTGTCCCATCGCATAATATTTTGAGAATATGGAGTAATTACATGGGGTGAGGAAGAGAACAATTTAGACCAACTTTAGTACATTTTGTTCAAATTTAGGGAGTTCAAATTGGAGAAATTGACAGTACGTACTGTGAAGTGATTGTTTTTACATAAAGTCATTGTCTTTATTTTTGAGTTTCAAAATAATCTAAGTCAATGAATTTCCAAAAGAAAAAATTATGTTCCTTCTCCTTGCAAAAATGAATCACCAAGTTGCATTAATTTTACAAAGAAAGAACCATTAGATCAAAAGTGCAAAATTAGAATGTGAGCATTAGGATTGTACTACACATGATACTACAAAATTTCCAGATGTTCTCGCTCGAAAAAATAGTTCTGACTGTTCGAATTTTTTAGTTTATCTGCAAAACATAAAAGTTACACAACAGAAAAAGGTGCATCACCTTATAGCTTTAGAATCTAAAGTGGTCCAGGCATAACAACCTTGTACGCTTTTATTTTCGACCAAAAGGGGATCTTGTTTCATCAAGAATTTCATCTTCCAGTACCTACAAAATTCAATAGACTGCATATTTATATTTCATCAAAGACACTTTTTAAAAACACAAAAATAAACAGGGTTATAGTTGCAGTAATTACTTCAACATAACTAACAAACAACAATAAAACAAACTCACCAATACACTATTGTTAGTCATAAACGTACATCTTGTGTATATCTATTTCAAGAACTAAAACCCCTTTCACGATATTGCAGCACACAACGAAAAAAGCTAAAAGGCCTGAACCAAATTGACCTGGGTCACCAAACAGAAAACAACGAATTGGAGGTTGTGTATCAGATCACAACTTCTGACATTAAATTTTGCTGTAATAAAAGTTTATGTAGATAATGTAATTCTTACCCTCCTACTACTGGAACATCTTGGCATATGATTTTCTCTCCAGATCACGTCTATCGGCAATCTATTAAACGAAAAACAAAGAGGGTAAGAATAGGCTATCTGCAAAAGTATGTATAACATATTTGGTACAAAATTACAAAGATATGTCCATTACCTTTTTCTTTGCAGCAGCAAATTCCCTTTTTATTGCCCCTACAACAAAAGCAATCAAGAGTCAACTAGAAAGTTTCAAAAAGACCAAGAAAACCTATTGGGGGCTAACTTAGAGAGGGAGAGCAGAGGAGAGGAGAGAGGGAGAGGTCTGAGACCAACCATCATTTGGTTCCAATTCCATTGCCTTCCTAAAGCTCTCTACAGCAGCATCAATATCATTCAGAGCCACGTGAGCCTGGTCATTTAATGTTGTCATCAAAAGATAGACAGTGATATTCCTTGCATAAAAATTAAGACATAATAACATGCAAAACAAGAATTGAGGAAAAAAAAGCATTCCTATTAGAAACCCATCTCAGAAACTAACGCTTATTTACTTATAAAAAGAACCAAGACCTGAGAAAAAAACTACTATACCCAACCAAGCCTCGTACCCTTCAAAAAATTTAATTCATAATCAAATAGGAATAAGAACTAGCGCATCAAGACCAAATCTATCACTCAAATTATGAAGATCGATATTCATAAATTACATGTATAAGCTTATAACCAGATATTAAGATTTGAAGAGAAAATAAACAAAAAAGAAAATCCAACCTGGCCCTGTCGGAACAAAGCCTTTGCATTATTTTCACCATCCCTCATTGCAAAGTCTGTGTCTAGAAGTGCTCCTTGAAGGTCTCCTAGTTTCAGTTTACAAGCCTAGAAGAAGATAGATTGTTAATACATGGCCTCTGCAGAAGAAAATTACATACCCATAATATATCAATTAAATATACTGAAACTAACAAAATGATACTGAAACGATTCTGAGAAAGCATATTTGAAAATTTTATATATCATACCTCCAAAAAAGAGAACATGTCAAAAAACAGTCTATTAACTTTCAAGTCAAATTATATTCAATAGTCATTTATGCATGATAAAAATCATTTTTAGGCTAACTATACAAAATACCATAACTCATACTATGAGCAGAAGTCACTAGAGAGGGTTGACAGGAACTCACAGAACTGTTGGTGAATATCTGGGACTTCATCTTTCTCAAACTCTGACTCTTATCTGCTTCAAAAGATAATTAAAAGAAAAAAATCGAAAATCAGATTACAATTGGCTACGGGCACCAAATAATTAATGTATGAAAATGTTTGGTGACAAATGAGAAAATAATGTCCACCTTCATCTATCCCCTCTTTTTCCCAGCAAGTATCTAAATAGCGCAAAGCCTTTCGGTATTTCCGGAGAGCCATCTTATAGTCTTGCTTCTGCAACAATATATAAATGAAAATTTCTGAGAGAAAAAAATAAAATTGGATTGATTTTTAAAAAATGTTTACACCCTACTACCTTAAAATGCTCATTTCCATATCCCTTGATGGATTCCACAGCTGTACACCACCAAGAGAGGTCGCTCGAATTTTCATCAAGATCGGTAGGCCAGTCAGGATACGAATCCCCATCCTTGAAAAAATTCGCAGTCCCATCATCTTCCCCATCCGGAACTTCACCGCAGTCAGCAATCACAGCATCCAAGGTCGGGCGATCATTTTCGCCGGTGGTGAGATGCTCAACCGAACGAACGACTCCCATACCTTTGATAACCTTTCCGAACACAACGTGTTTCCCATCGAGATGAGGTGTCCGGGTTGTGGTGATGAAGAACTGGGAGCCATTGGTGTTGGGGCCTGAGTTGGCCATTGACAGAATACCCTTCCTCTCGTGTTTGAGTTCGAAATTCTCGTCCTCGAATTTCAAGCCGTAAATGGACTCCCCTCCGGTGCCGTCTCCGGCCGAGATATCACCCCCTTGCAACATGAACCCTTTAATGACACGGTGAAAACTAGATCCCTAATTTTGAACGGTAAAAACACGGACGGTGAGAACAGTTAGCATAGGCAATATGAATTGATTTCAGAACCACACATGAAAAACATCAGAAATTGAAAGTGAAATCGGAGGGAGAGAGTGTACCTTGAAATGGAGAGGAACAGCTGTGTTAGGGCCAATGCCTTTCTCTCCGGTACAAAGTGCTCTGAAATTCTCAGCGGTTTTGGGGACGACGTCGCTGAAGAGTTCAACGACAATCCTTCCTTCAAGCTCATCTCCAATGGTGATGTCGAGAAAGCAGCGGGGCCTAGCAGCCATTGTTTAGAAGCTTTTCTCACACAGTAAACGCAGTGCTGTGTGCGAAGAGAGAAGAAGAAGAGGAGGGTTCTGTTACTTGGAAATTGGAATGCAGAGTAAAAAAAACAAACCCTAATAAATTCCGCTTTATATATACATATATATGTGGTCCACTAACCTGCGCCGCGTGTTCTTTAGTACTTGGAGTTTCTAATTTTTTTGAGATATAAATTTGAAGAACACACAATTTTTGTGAGACCAGCCAGTACCAGTCGGTAGTACACTAGTACTAGTGTGATTTGATGGAGTCAATGTTGTGCAATAGTAGCTTCTACCATTCTTCCAACTAAAATACCACTTATGTCCTTTCAAAATTACATCGTTTTAATTGAATTGCTCCATTTGTCCCCGGAGTAATGTGAGGTGTTTTTGTATTTTACAAAAAAAGTGTCCATGTTTTTTTGGAAGGAAAGTAGTATGTGTATCATAAGACGTCTGACCACATCTATGCGATGTTCCGTTTGTCAACAATTTAGTAACTTGTGGCACAAAAAATCGAATTGTAAGGGCTGAATAATTTTCAAAGCATATATTACCACATTTTAGGGAGGGCTAAACACATATTAAAGAGATTTTAAATTATTTTTTTAATAAAAATGTAAAGAAAAAATAATTGTTGGGGGCTTAAGTCCCTTGTGGGTCTTAGTGGCTCCGCCCCTGTTGTCGCATATCGCTTGATAGGGGTGACTGTTGTTGTTTTGTTGTGTGTTGTGTTGTTTTGCTCTTTTATTTTTGAAAATTCTGAGAGCTAGCTTAGCTCGTTGATACGGTAGATTTTTCTTATGCGTTGTACT
Source organism: Euphrasia confusa (assembly GCA_954870475.1). Taxonomy (NCBI): domain Eukaryota; kingdom Viridiplantae; phylum Streptophyta; class Magnoliopsida; order Lamiales; family Orobanchaceae; genus Euphrasia; species Euphrasia confusa. The sequence continues at coordinate 11,679,193 of OX940956.1, forward strand.
GTATTTTCACCGTCTTTAATTTTTTCTCTTATATGATATTGACGGTTAACAAAAAACAACAATTTAGTATCTGTTCAATTTAATTTAATTTTAAAATATTGAAATAATAATAATACAAAAATAAAATTAAATAACTGAACTTAATGGAACTGAACTGAACAAATTGAAGCAACCCGTAAATAACATTGCAAGATGAGGGTGCAAGATTGAAATGAATTCTTGGTTTGTGAAAAGAGTGGATGTGTAATTGTCCTAGCATATCAAAGTACCTACCATTATACTTTATCTCACTACCATTACCAAAGGATTAACAACGCATCCTTTATGTTTATGTGTAGCTAGCTAGTTTCTAGAGCCACATTTCTTTCTGACTTCCCCACCTTCTGTGATCACTCCGACGTTCCCGAGCTTCACCATCGACACCGCGAAATCGCTCAAGAAAAGCGCCGAATGCTTGCTATATCTCTCCACCATCCTGGCAGACTTCTCGTTCGACATAAGGGCTTGATCCGACTGGAGCATGCCCCTACCGTTCATCACGTTCTTGAAATACGAGTTGTCGAAACTCTTGGTGCTCCCCATGTCCATAGCAGATAGTACTCCGCTCGTCCTTTCATCTTCCGTGCACCTCTCTCGAAGCCTCGACACTAATTCCGGGTCCATAGAACGATCCGGATGCCCTGTCCCGTTGAAGTTGTATATTCGTTTTCTGTACATAAAGCAATGAACGAAACCGATGGTATGCGCCCCTGCATTAATATGATCAATAAATCAAAAACACGTACAAACCTCTCATTACATATGTGTGTAAAACCTCGGGACGTACCCGATAGGACTACCATGTCCTTGGTACTAAGCCCCCTTACAGAAAACTTGACAGTGTTTTTCTCGAGGTTCGAGTCGAAAGGAGAAGGCATATGCTCCAACACTGACCTCTTGCTTGCTTTCAACCCATCCAGCCTGCCTAACAAGACCTTCCAAAAAGGTCCTCCCGACTGCACGCACGATTATTTTATAAAAAAACTAACGAAGAAAAACACACTACTTTTCGTTTCTACTTACGTGGACAACGGCCTCTCTAGCTACGAGTGCCAACACGTCTGCGCACGATACAACGGAAGGACAGTGGCGTTCTAAATCCTTCTTTATGTGGTCGATAACTTTTAGCCCTCGGATCGAGTACTGGTTGGGAAGAGCATTTTGCTCTCCTATTACGGCTTTCGTGTCGTCAAGAAGCAAAGAAGCATCGCATCCCTGTATCAAATAATAAAACAAATAAAACGTGTTTCAAAGCTACGTACAAGGATATATGAGATCGATATATGTGTTTACATTTACAAAGCAATCTTGGAAATGAAGCCGGAGCAGAGAGGCGGCCATCCTCGTGTCGTTTTTTATGGCCTTCCACACGCCGAGACTCACGATCCTCGGTAAGCTAGGGCACGTCATGTCGTAGTAGTCGTATGTGAGTGGCCCACCGGATTCATCGTCATCATAATCCGACCCGTAAGCAAGATATCGGAATAGGAAGAAGGCCAAGAAGAAGAAGAAAACAGAAAGATTGGTTTTCTTGAAATACATTGCTTAAGAAGAAGAAGAAGAAGAAGAAGAAGAAGAAGAAGAAGACAAATAGACAATATTATAACTTGGTGATTTGAGATAGATACATTTATAGCAAGAATTAAGCATATATTGGATGATTCGGTTGAAGAGTTGGTTGAATTACCACTACAATGTTACTGCATGACTTATTCACAAGCATTAGAAGATTCTTGTTTTACCGCGGCTGTCGAATGTGCGTTCTAGTAAAGAGTCAATTAACCGAGATGATTCGATCGTGTTAATGATCCGTTGTCGTTGTATAGTGAAATTCACCAAGAAATGTATGATGAAATTCACCAAGAAAATCAAAATGAAATCAACTGAAGATATATATGTATGTACCTTTTGCATCATCTTTAATAAGTGGAAATCCCCAAGTGCCTACTGCCTATGATCAGAGAAGAGGGTAGGTAAGTACAGTATAATTTTGAAATCTTGTGCATGGGTGCTATTTGTAATTAAACCATAAACAAAAAACTGGAAATGCAGCTCTAAATTAAATTCAGTAGATAATACATCATATAATTCCTCCGAGAAAAAAAGTTGGGTTCGTTACACTTTCTTATACATAAATAAAAACTTATGTATATGCTTGACACTCCCTAAGCTAATCAACAAGACCACGAACCAAATGCAGAGGAATTTACAGCAAGAATAGTAGTAGTATAATTGTAAGCAACGTACAATCGAGTGTAATTAACACGAGTTTAACCGATAATTACCATACGATACGTACACACCAATAATAAGATCGATCCTTCTCGATCGATAAGCCCTAGTAAAATTTCAAGAACCAAACGGTCCCATAAATTAGCCTTTAGACAGATACAACAAGTGGCTTTCCCCGACCCATAGCGAAGCCTCTAGTGCCATCTGGCATTCGTGGGCCCTTCATGGCCTGCTGGCCTAGGTAGTAGCCAGCCGAATGCGATGATGGAGTAGGCATGCTTCGTTGGGTTTGGAGCTGAGGTCGACTCCTGGGCTTCGCTCGGTTTTTCACCCAGCTTTTTAAAGAATATTGGAATTGATTGATTTCATTTCTACAATTTGGTATACAATATATAGGGGTCGTGTGAAGATATAAAAGGAATATACATATTAAAGGAACCTAATTACATCCGTTAATTGGGTTAAGATTGATTTCTAGAATATTCTCTTATACGCCCCTGCAAAATAGACGTTCCATTGGCAATGGATATTTTGGAACGGAGATCCTCGAACCTAGCCCGAGGAAGGGACTTTGTGAGCAGATCCGCAAGTTGATCGAGGGTGTTGACGTATGATACCTCAAGGAGGCCTTTGGAAGCCAAATCTCGCACAAAGTGTATATCGTTGGCAATGTGTTTCATTCTCGAGTGTTGTACGGGGTGTAGCGCAAGTCGTGTAGCTCCCATGTTGTCGCAGAGAAGGCGTGGCGTAATATTTACAGGTATTCCAAGTTCGCCAAAGAGATTAACTATCCAGCAAACTTCGGAAGCAGCGGAAGCAAGAGCACGGTATTCAGCTTCAGTGGATGACCGGGCGACACCAGTTTGCTTTCGAGAACGCCAAGAGATTGGATTTTGTCCAAGAAAAATAATATAGGCAGAGGTTGATTTTCCGTCCACTACGTCACCTCCAAAGTCTGAGTCGGAGTATGCCGTGATTTGGAGCTTCGGGGAAGGGCGAAGGAGAAGTCCATGATGAAGGGTACCTTTAAGGTACCTAAATAATCTTTTTACAGCAGTCCAGTTGGAGGTAGTGGGGGATGCCATGGATTGTGCAAGACGATTAACTGTGAAGGAGATGTCGGGGCGTGTGAGTGTGAGGTATTGGAGCCCACCAATAGCACGCCTATATTCGGTTGCATCAAATGATTCAGTGGTAGAGATCACCTTGTGTGTGATGGGTGTCCTTATTGGTTTAGAGTCATCCATATTATGGCGACGTAGAAGATCAATGGTATACTTGTGTTGTGATAGAAATAACCCCTCTTTGCATTTTGCGACTTCAACACCAAGGAAGAAAGTGAGTGTCCCAAGGTCCTTAACTGCGAAATGTGTTTTCAAATAACCTGTAAGAGAGGTAATATATGATTTACTAGATCCCGTAATAATCAGGTCATCTACGTAGACGAGAACCAGTAGTCGAACATTGGCACGGTCATATGTGAAAAGAGAGGTGTCAGCACGGGATTGTCGAAATCCAAAAGCAATGAGAGATGAGCTCAATGCTTGATACCATGCTCGCGGAGCTTGACGTAGGCCATATAGCGACTTGTGAAGGAGACACACGTGTGAAGGATTATTTCGATCTATAAATCCGGGTGGTTGTGACATATAAACAGGTTCTTTAAGATTTCCGTGAAGAAAGGCGTTGCTAATATCTAACTGGCGGAGAGGCCAATTTGATGATAATGCGAGCGTGAGGACAGTGCGAATGGTAACCGGCTTAATTACAGGACTAAAGGTTTCGGTGTAATCAATGCCAGGACGTTGATGAAAACCTTTTGCGACTAAGCGAGCTTTGTATTTGTCAATTGTGCCGTCGGGTTTCCTTTTAATGCGAAAAACCCATTTGCAACCGACAATGTTCGCATCAGGAGGTGGTGATACTAAGTCCCAAGTACCATGTTTTTGAAGTGCCGTAAATTCATCGGACATAGCCATTCGCCACTGAGGATGAGCTAAAGCTTTGGATACGCAAGTGGGCTCAATATCATCAGGTAGTAGATGCTTTGAGGTATAAAAAAATTGTTTGGGCTTGAAAATCTTGTTTTGGGATCTAGTGGTCATTTTATGTGCCCGACTAGTGTGAAGTGAGACCTCAGGCCGAGTTTCCTCAACATTAGGAGATATGGGAGCTGGAATAATCTCAGATTGAATTTCCTGGGCAATAGGAGATAAGGGAGTCGGGGTGATCTCATTCTGAGTTTCCTGAGCAATGGGAGATAAGGGAGCTGGAATTTGTGTAGGCATAATTGATGAAGTTGTAGCTGATGACTGAATTATGGTGGAGGGCAACCTGGACCGTGATATGGATGGAGCATCGGCATGCGAAGTGGTCCTCGGGTCAGGTGGTGCGAATGCAGTTGATTTGCCCCCCATGGAGGGTATGTCATGCGATACTAGAAGATGAACTGTAGTGGGGCTAGCCGGAGGTGATAGGTCAGCAGGTGTGGGTTGTGTAGGCCAAAATGTGAACTCGGAGAATTTTACATGTCGTGATACGAAAACTCTCTTTGTTTCTGGATCAAAACACTTGTACGCACTTTGACTTGTGGAGTAGCCCACAAATATGCATGGCTTGGATGGAAAGTTGAGCTTACCCGGAAAATAAGGCCGAAGCCAAGGAAAACAAATGCATCCGAAGGTACGTAACTTCAAATAATTTGGTGATGTCTTGAATAATATTTCAAATGGACTTCGATTAGAGAGTACCGTTGATGGTGTGCGATTGATCAAATAGACGGCTGTTTGAACGGCGTAGCTCCAAAATTGTTGTGACAGACTAGCATGATGAAGGAGGGCACGGGTGACTTCCAAAATATGACGATTTCTCCTTTCTGACATTCCATTTTGTTGAGGTGTATGAGGAGCTGTTGTAAGCCAATTGATGCCGTGGGTGTTCAAGAATGGTTTCAAGGCCAAAAACTCACCTCCATTGTCTGTGTAGAAATTGTTTATTGTTGTATTGAATTGTTTTTCCACGAGGCCCCGAAATTGCGAGAAGATGGTTTTGACCTGCGATTTTGTGTTCAATGTGTACACCCAACAATAACGACTAAATAGATCAACAATTAATAGAAAATAACGACACCCATCATGAGAGCAAACTTGGGCAGGTCCCCATAAATCTGCATATAAAAATTCCAAAGGTCTGATCGCTTTAAATGAAGAATTCCCAAAAGGTAGACGATGCGACTTGCTAACATTGCAAGAAGGGCAATCATTGTCTAAGAGATGAGCCGTAGTATTCAAAATAGGTAAATGAAAACGAGAAATAATATTAGCACTAGTCTTTGACGACGGATGACCGAGCCGAGCATGCCAATTACTTGAAGAAGTGCGTACACCCAAGGCTGCTACTTTAGGAGTGGAGTTGGTCAGGGGTGGTTGAATTTGATAAATGCCATTTTCACATGGTCCTTGCGCTAGACGCGCCCCCGTGAGTGGATCCTTTATAAGAAAATAAGACGGAAAAAATTCCATTGATACATTGTTAGCTTTAGTAAACTGGTGTACCGAGAGGAGATTTCGTTTAGCATTAGGAACACATAATGTATTAGGTAAAACAAAGTTGTGGCCCGGAAGATTTAAATAGGAAGTACCGGTGTGAGAGATAGGGAGACCTGATCCATCAGCAAGTTGTATCTCATCTGTACCATCATATTCAGAATGAATTGTCATATTGCCAAGATTATTTGTGAGATTGTGCGAAGCACCCGAGTCTACGAGCCATGGCGAGTAGGAGTGACTTTGGGGTGAAAAAGCCATGTTAGCAGATGGCTGCTGGAAATAGCGACAATACGGAGCAGTATGACCTGCACATGAACATATTTGACAATAAATTTGAGGGCGTGGATTAGATGATGAGCGACCACCGCCACCGCCACGTCCCCGATAATTCTGGCCGTTGTTGTTGGGAGAGTTTTGAAAATTATTATTTTGACGACCACCACCTCGCCCGTTAGTGGAATAACCACCACGATTTCCACTACCGCCATGATTCCCACTGCTGCCATGACGTGAGTGGGAGCGATTATTAGATTTTGAGGAGGCATGATTTGCTGTGGCAACCAGTTGCGCCTGTTCAGACTCACGGTTACGAATTCGAGTCTCGTGTTCAATGAGATGGTCACGAAGTTCTTCAAATTTCAAAGGAGTTTCACGCGTGACAATGGGACCGACAATGGTGTTATAGTCTTGTCCCAATCCATTAACAACATAGAGAGTGAGATCGTCTGCCTTAACAGGTTCATCAATGAGCGAAAGTTCATCAGCTTTTGATTTGATATAATTGACATACTCTGTGATCGTGCGGGAGCCAATTGAAGCTCGTGACAGATCTGTTTTTAATTGAAGAACTCGTTGGCGAGAGGTGCTCGCAAAAGAGCGAGCCAAAATGCTCCAGGCTTCAGCCGATGTGGGGGCCATCGAGACAAGGGGCTGGATGTCTGCTGCAAGAGAGCCTAAAATTGCAGCAAGGAGCAATTGATCTTGTTGGAACCAGTGTGCAGCCGTAATTGTAGATTCGTCACCCGTAATGGCTGGATTCACTAGTTTACCATTAACATAGTCAATGAGATTGTAGCCGTTAAGAAGAGCGAGTATGTGTGCTCTCCATGTAGGATAATTTGTGGGGGTTAGTTTGATGGGAAAATGATTGTGGGTGGTGATGGGAATTATTTGGGTGGCCACAGATGTGATCTGTGTGTTTGAAGCTTCGACCATTTTTTTTTTTTGAATGCTCAATTGAGGATCGAATGATGCTCGTGAGAGAATGACTGCTCTGATACCATAAAGAATATTGGAATTGATTGATTTCATTTCTACAATTTGGTATACAATATATAGGGGTCGTGTGAAGATATAAAAGGAATATACATATTAAAGGAACCTAATTACATCCGTTAATTGGGTTAAGATTGATTTCTAGAATATTCTCTTATACTTTTCTTGCTAGAATTGTCATCCGACTGCATGCATGAAAATAAACTCCATCGATCATTAATTATCTATAAGAATGATATATACACGTCTCTCGCTACATCCATATACACTTTACCTCTGCCTCTGAGGTATTAGGGCGAGGGGCATCTTCGGCTACGTGATGGGTCGACATGTCGTCCTCTAAACAGGAATCGAAATCCAACTTTCGAGTCTTAGACGAAGACTTAGGCTGCACGTACACAGTGCCCTTCATTATGTTAAAAAAGAATATACGTGTTTGGATATATATTGGTAATTAAAACACAAGAGAGCTTCGCCTACCGAACGCTTGAGCATAAGCCTGACTCTCATTCCCTTTCTCCAGTTCCCTTCGTCGTTCAGCTTCTCAGCCTGATAAATAAATTTATTTAACTATATGTTAGAAGCTAGGAAGCACCAGTACGCCAAAATAGGCGCCGTCCCCGTTCCGGGGACGTTTTGAGTACGGGGACGCAATAAAAACGGGAGAAAACGTTTTTAATACGTTTTTTTTAATTAATTTTTTTTAAAAAGCCATTCAGTTAAAATACGCCTAAAATACGTAAGATACGATCCGTTGAGATCTGTTCTATACATAAGACGATACGAGATCCGTTGAGATCTGTTCCAAAAACGTTGGAATCGTACGTCTATTTAAGATTAGAGCAAGATCGAAGAGAAAGGCACCAATTTCACATACCAGATCTAGTACCGCCGCTGGCCCTATCTGCTCCGCGTCGTCCTGCTGCCGCCGGTCGTCTCTGCTTCGCGTCGTCCTGCTGCCGCCGGCCGTCTCCGCTTCGCGTCGTCCTGCCGGCGCCGGCCGTCTCTGCTTCGCATCATCCCGCCTCCGTGCTTCGTCGCTGTGTTCTTTAGGGTTACGGGTTAGTATCTCTGTGCTTCATCGCTGCTCTGTAATTGTTCTTTAGGTTTACGGGTAGTATATATGTGCTTCATCGCTGCTGCTCTGTAATCGTTCTTTAGGGTTACGGGTTGGAATCCTTTTGTTAAACTGATATTGTGTTTAAATAGTATAAATATTTATTTAATTCAATCTTTGCATATTAAAAATTCTGCGCCTGTTTTTTCATAAATGCCGCCCTGTATGTTTTGTATTCCCGCATATTAAAATTTTTATTACTGTATTCGCTGCATATTAAAATTTTAATTACTGTGATTATTGAGCCTGTTTTTTCGATAAATGCCGCCTATATTTTATTTTCCCGCTGCATATTTCGTCAGAATTTTTATTTTATATTCCCATGATTAGAACTTTTTATAATCCCTTACCTTTTTTTAATGTTTAACAATATTTTATTTTAATTAAATAAATAGTTGTTATTTTAATTATTTTAATTAAATATTATTTTCAGGTTTTCTTATTTTACAAATCGTTATTTTAATATGAGTACGTCGAGTAAAGTAACTTCTGATGCATCTCCTTCGGCTACGAGTAAAGTCAACGATGATTTTGGCATGCCGTTATGGCGATATGTCAAACGAACCGGAAAAACTGCCAATGGTGTTGTGTGGGAATGCAATTTTTGTCACCTCACAAAAACGACGTCATACACCCGAGTGAGAGCACATTTGATGAGATTAAAAAATAAAGGAATTGCGTGTTGTCCAAAAGTGACAACAAAAGATATCTCCGACATGCAGAAGTTAGAGAACGAATTCGAGCAAAGAGAAAAAGAAAGCACTACCAAAAAAGTCCCACTGCCACCGCCTATGGGTTCCGGAGAATTGTATTCATCCGGTTACGAGAACAAAAAAAGAAAAGATCTTTCGGGAAATTCAATTGAGAAGGCTTTCAACGTCGAAACCCGCAACCAACTGCATGCATTGATTGCTAGATTTTTTTATGCATCCGGTCTTCCATTTCACTTGGCAAGGAGTCCGTATTATGCGAGTTGCTTCTCGTTTGCTGCCAAACATAATTTATCTGGTTATGTGCCCCCTGGATATAATATGTTGAGAACGTCATTGCTGCAACAAGAAAAGGCCAATGTGGAGAGATTACTGCGACCAATCAAAAGTACTTGGAGAGAAAAAGGAGTAAGTATTGTAAGCGATGGATGGAGTGACTCGCAAAGGCGACCTTTGATCAATTTTATGGCGGTTACGGAAAGTGGGCCTATGTTTCTTAAGGCAGTAGATTGCTCTGGTGAAACTAAAGATAAATTTTTTATCTTTAACTTGATGAAAGAAGTGATTGAAGAAGTTGGTCCTGAAAATGTGGTTCAAGTAATCACCGACAACGCAAAAAATTGTCAAAGTGCAGGGTTATTGATCGAAGGCGTGTACCCTCACATCGTTTGGACGCCGTGTGTGGTGCACACACTTAATCTGGCTTTGCAAAATATTTGTGCGGCTAAAAATGTGGAGAACAATCAAGATGTTTATGATGAGTGTTCTTGGATCAGTTGTGTTTCAGTTGACGTCACTATGATTAAGAACTTCATCATGAACCACGGGATGCGATTGGCTATTTTCAATAAATTTGTGCCGTTGAAATTGCTAGCAATTGCTCCCACAAGATTTGCGTCGCTCATTGTAATGTTGAAGCGATTCAAGCTTATTAAAAGAGATCTCCTAAAGATGGTGGTCAGTGAAGAATGGGCTACTTATCGAGATGATGACGTTCAGAAAGCTAAATTAGTGAAAGACTTTGTGTTAGACGACTGCTGGTGGGATAAGATTGAGTATATACTCGCATTTACAGCTCCGATTTATGATATGATTCGAACTTGTGACACTGACAAACCATGTCTTCACTTAGTATACGACATGTGGGATTCCATGATTGAAAAGGTGATGCTTGCAATATATCGGCATGAAGGAAAACAACTATCTGAGTCGTCGTTGTTTTATGACGTGGTGCACAAGATTTTAGTTAGTCGTTGGAACAAGAACAATACTCCTCTTCATTGCATGGCCCATTCATTAAATCCAAGGTATTATAATTTAATATATAAATCATTCACAAGTTTTGAAGTATTAAATATATTTATCTTTTTAATTAATTTATTTATTATATTTTTGTATTCTTTTTCTAGATATTATAGTGACGAGTGGCTTACTGAAGATTCTTCTCGATGTCCTCCACATAAAGATAATGAAGTTTCTAAAGAGAGAATCAAATGTTTGAAAAAATATTTTCCTAACGACGAGGACAGATCAAAAGCGACAATGGAATATGCTAATTTTTCTAGCATGTCCGGAGATTTTGGAGAGTCTGATTCCATTCGTGATCGAGCAAAAATGGATCCAAAGAGTTGGTGGTGCAATTACGGAGCAAGCACACCTATGCTTCAAACACTAGCGTGCAAGTTACTCGTGCAACCTTCTTCTTCGTCGTGCGCTGAGAGGAATTGGAGCACTTATTCATTTATTCACTCGATTAGGAGAAATAAAATGACAACAAAGCGTGCGGAAGATTTGGTGTTTATTCATAGCAACCTGCGTTTGTTATCAAGAAATACACCAGAGTATTTGAAAGGTGATCAAAAGTTATGGGACATTGCAGGCGACAAGTTCGATACGTTTCAAGACGTTGGAGATCTAGAAGTTGCACAACTCTCCCTCGATGAGCCGGAATTAGAGCGAGTTGTGTTCACTGATGAAGGAAATGAAGATATGAACGGTGTTGACTATAGTCATGCGATGGATGTTTAAATATTATTTTTGTTTTTCCAATTTAAGATTGAGAATTTGATTTATCAATTTATTATTTATCTTTTTTTGTTATTTATCAAAGTTTTTATTTAATTTAATAATATTTTTAAGAATTACCGTGTATGATTTTGAATTTTTTGAATTTAATTTAATTGCTCAATTATGAATTTATGACTAATTGAATAGGACATATATAATTATCAATATTTTGGTAATATTGTACCAAAATATAACTTACTCATAAATAAACTCATAAATAAACGTAATTAGTGCATTATATATATAATATATATATATTAAAAAATATTAAAAAAATAAAACGTATTTTTGACGTATCCGTATCTTAATTATTTTGAAATCGCCGTTTTCCCGTATCCGTACCGTACCGTATCCATTTTACGTATCCGTCCCCGTGCTACCTAGGTTAGAAGTCACATCATCTAACAGCTTCAACTGTTAGAGAAGTTGACAACTTGACATTTATATCAGTGAAAATTGGATCAAAAAAAAAAAAAAATCATACCGCTCTCTCTGCTGTTTCAGAGTTCTCGTATTCGACCAGTGCATGGAGCTGCAAACAATATACAAACGCAGCAGCGTAAATCGATTGAGACACTGTGAATTCGATCTTGAAATCATGTAAATTCTTACCTTATGACTGACAACGATGTCACTCTTATTAGAACGCGAAGCGTTGTGTTCTTGCGGTTGGCATATCCTGATTGACTTGATACTGCATGCATGCGCGTGTTAAATTAAATCAAAGTATACGAATTAAATCAAATCAAATCAAAGTATACCTCCCGACCACGTTGAACATTTTCTCGATTTTCTGATGGGAATGATCGTCCGGTAGATTCTCAGCTATGACCGTTCGCAACTGCATGCATCAAATCAATAATTAGACCTCGATTATCAATTTCGTAGATACATTAATAACGTGGCATACCTGCAGCTCCTCTTTTTCCTTCTCGGTGAAGGGCAATTTTCGCTTCACCTTCTTTCCATCGCCACTAACGACGAGCTTCGAAGACGCTTTCAGGGCCTGCGCCACCATGTTGTTATTTGCATTGAGGGACTTGAGCTTCTTTAGAGTCGAGACGAAGTTGATGGGAACGTAGCCCTCAGGGTCCTTGCTGGCATGTTTGACGAGTGTCTCGTTTGCCAGCATGCTCATGTCGCTGAACATATACTCCGCCTGCTTTATGATCTTCAGCTTCACCTCCTCGGAAATATTCATCGGGAATATCTCTTTCGGCTCCGGCTCCAGCTCCGGCTCCGGCTCCGGCTGGGCTGGGGGGACAGCTGGTGTCTCGTTGGGCACGTAAATCCAACTGCCGGCCATGCGGGCCCCGTCGATGGGCTGATAACACGAGGGGTAAAAAAGTCCGGTTATCGGCGCCTGAGGGACGGGAGGAGTCGGCACGAACTCTGGGGCGGAGACGTTGAACTTGAACGAGCCGCTGCGGCGGGGGCTGTTGGTGCTGCATGTCCTACGGTAATATTTGGTTAACTTGGATTCGTTTTCTCTAAGAGAATCGAAATCTCTGGCATTCATATGTGCCATTATTTACTTTAACTATGTAATTAATTACTTTATTTTTTTTTATATATAAAAATTGTTGGAATCAAATAAAAAAAGGGTGATATGGTGTATCCTTTTTTTTTATTTTTATTCGATTTTGTGGAGTCGCGAAATTAGTTTATTTATATGGTGTTGAGATGGTGTTTGCTTGAATGCGGGAGAATGTGTGTTTCCTCCGGGATTCGAGTGGAGAAATTGGTGGCCTTTCGTTCAAAAAACGGAAAAAAATAGAAACATTTCTTTCACAGTTTGATTTGAATAAATACATAATTCAATAAAATTACTCTCTTTTAGTAAATGAAATTACGTCTTCGACGTATGATACCAACTTTTCGCGAAGTTGGACTTAAACTCACGAACAACAACTTCAGTCGTAGTAACACTCACACAAGTTCGTAGTATGAAAGACTGAAGACAAAGTTATGTAATAGTTTTCATTCCATTGAATAACAAAACTAAACTATTACACTTGTAGAGTATGGTAGGCAAACCGATTACAAGAAGTTTCCCGAGTGTCGCAACAACTCCCACTAACTTGCAATCTAGCACACAAGTACCTAGAGCTAAATCTCCTAACTCTAATCTTGGCACAAGGCGCAAAAGCTACTACACAAACTCGAAGCTCGAAGCTGTCGGTCACGATTCTAAAAATCACATTTCGTTCTCTCAAAATCGTCAAATGGTGAAATCGAAATCCATGGGTTTATATAGGCAGCCCGCACATGTGAGGTGATGACGTGCACGTTCTGATTGGTCACATGCTTGGCTGATGTCACTTCTCCATGGATGACATCACTATTGTAGAACTTGGATTCTTAAATCTTGGAATCTTGAATCTTTGATTCTTGTATCTTCGAATCTTGAATCTTCAATTTCAAAATCAGACTTCAATTCAATCTTGACTCCATCGATCTAAATTCTTCATCTTCAAACTCTCGTGAAAATCTCTAAGTGTTGAAGCCTCGGAATATCATCGTCTTCATGGTCGTCGATATCATTGAAGTAGTAAACACTGGAACCATTCTCCAATTCCTGATTTGTGTACTTGGTGAAAAGAATCACGTTGAAAGTACTTAGGTGAATATCGTCGTTGAAGAATGTCATAGTCGTTGGAACCGTGCCTTGAGGACAAGCGTCGCCGAAACCATGCCAGTGCCAAAACCGGCGACTCCAGTCGCCGATTTCATGTTGGAATCCAAAACCAGCGATACGGGTCGCTGATTCCATGTCAAGCCCAAACCGGCGACTCCTGTCGCCGGTTCCGTGTCAATGCGGGCAAGCACACATCCGGAGACATCAGTCTCCGTTTCCGCGACATGCATCAAGAACGGCGACGCCAGTCGCCGTTTTCGCCTCTCTCCATTTTCGGCGACTCCAATCGCCGATTCCGTGTATTCCTTGGCACCAAAAGTGGAGACTCAAATCTCCTTTTCCATGCACCTGCAATCCTGAAAATCAACAAAAACAAAAACACAAGTACAAAAACGTTGTCGCCAAAATCAACATTTACAATCTCCCCCTTTTTGGCACAACTCATAAAAACAAGGTTAAGTAAAAAAGAGATAGAAGTATCTCCCCCTCAACCGAATATATCCAAAATAAGCTAAGTAAAAGATGGAAACATCAATCATACAATCAACGAAAACCATAAAAAACTTAGCCAAAATTTCAAACCAATAGATAAAAACTTAGATAAAAATCCAATCTCAAAAGCAATAATCCAGAGATAGAGAATTATGAAAAACCAATGCATGGACGAATTCAGAGTTTGATGCATGCATAAAAACAATAACGAACACGAGTTCAAGAGTTATGAAAAAACAGAAATAAAAAACTTGGAATAGAAACTTGAACTTGGAAACTGGAACTTAAGATCTTGACTCTTCATTCCTTCGGCGAGGCTGCTGGAGTGGGATCACGTTCAGGACTTTCAAGCACTTCTTCCTCGTCCTCGCCATAGTCAAATCCATCGTCTGAACTCGAGTCTTCTTTCTCATCCTCATCGGTTTCATCACCCAGACCAAAAATCTCGAACTCGCCGAGATCATTTCCACCATCGTCTTCAACATCGAGAATGTTGACATCATCATCATCATCTTGATATTTCAATCCACCGGACGACATCGCCCTCGAAGTTTCACCAACCTTCTCCTTTCCCTTATCACGAATATCCATGCATCCTTCGAAGATATCATCATCCGTCTTCTCGCCGTCATCAACCTCTCGGTCCACCTGTTCAACGGCAATGTTGTTACCTTTGGCCAGCTGCACATGTGCCTCTTGGATCGCGTCCCTAACCATCTTCAGGATAAAAGTATCTTTCAAACTTGCATCGGGGGCTCCAACATCACCGAGTCCTCCCCCTTGTTGGATCTCACGATGAAGTTTGTCAAAAGATGACTTTTGTTTCTTCTGTGCGTCAATCATCCTGTTATAAGCCAACGCATGTTCTTCTTGACGCTTTTCCAAGGCAAGGGTATCAGCGTAAAACTCCTTGACGCAAGCTGATGGCACCACAGCACGATGACTGTGGATAGGGTGATAAGGATTTTTGTAAGGAGGAACTTTAGAGTTGGGGCCAAAACCGCGAGGAACGGTTCTGGGTTCTCGTTGAGATTTAGGTTCCGCCTCATCAGCTGCAGCTGTCGATTCATTCTTCTGTCTCTTGGCCGGAGGAGACTTAGCTTTCTTGGCTATCGATTTTCGCTTCTTTTTCTGTGGAGATGGAGGAGGTGTTAGAATTTCCGGAAGCGCATTCCTGTCAACAGTCTCGTGCCAAGGGAGATCGATAACACGTTTGTTCGTATTCAAGTACGTGCCAGTGATCTTGACAGCACCGTTTTTCTTCAACTTTTTCTCAAAATCCGTATCTGGAGTGAAACCTTGGGCATGAAGCATGCCATAGATCAAACACGGATGAGTTAGTTGAATTCTCTTCTCCTCAGGCAAGTCAGCCTGTCGCATGATAGTTTCATCTGTCGTCCTAGCAATCTTGCATAAGTCATTGAAAATAATTTTTCCAAGATTGATTTGTTCGCCGCAGCCAAGGCGAAAAATGATATGCATCAAGTCTGGAGTCAGCACGGATTCATCTTTGTAAGCTGTCCAGTTGGAAATCCCGAGTCGTTGCAAAATGCCATAGAAGGCAGACAGCTTGGTCGGCGGTGGCAGTTCAGACTTAACCTTCTTTTGGGTAATGAAGGTTCCAATTTTTAAGTCTTCGGCCCTTTCGTCAGCTGAGGGCGAAGTCCAGTTTGAATCAACTTCCAATCTTTCCAAAAACTTGTTGATGGAGAACGGACGGAATTTGTACAACTTGTTGCGAAAGACAAAACAACCATACAACCGACTCTTCGGATTCGCAAAGTCGGGGGACAAGCTGGCGTAAAACTTGTAGAGAATAGGAATGGAGTAACGGTAAGTCAGGTTTACAGATTTGAGCATATGCATTTTGCTAAGGAAATCTGTGATGCCGTGCCGTTCATAGTCTTCCTTCAGAATGGTTCGATCAGTAAGGATCGGAAGTGTCTGGATTAGTTTGTGGCGACGTTCAGCAGTCGCAGTAAAAAAGTCAGGAGAGTGCGGTTTCGGACACTCGGAAAATTCCGAGATATACTTGAAGCCGGCAGTCGACTTTTGGGATCCAGCTGATCCCGAAGAAAGTGGTGGTTTCTGTGAGCTGTGAGTTCGGGACTTAGTGACTTGTCCATGTTGGAAATCGATATCCCGGGCTATTAAAATTTGCGGAAAATAATAACCCGAACGAAATCCTTCATCGCCGGAGATCCGAACGCGAACCACCGCACGAGCCGGGGCCCGACCAAGTACCCAGCGAGGCCCGAAGGCCGCGAGCACCCAGCCGAGCCCCCGCACGGGGCTCGCGATCATCTCGCGATGATCGATGGGGATGCGCGAGGCATCCCCGGGGCTGCTCGCAGCAGCCCCGCAGCGGGTTCATGAACCCGCTGCTCGCGGAGGGGTCACCCCCGTACGCCCGCTACGGGCGAACCCGTAGCACGTACGAGGCAGCTACGGGCGACCCCGTAGCATACCCGCGATCGAGCTCACGGGCTCGATCGCCCCTCGGCTCCAGCCGAGGGTTTCTCCACGCGACGCCGCCGGCGATGGGGCTGGGGTTCTCCCGCCGTGGCATCAGCCCACGGCGAACCCCGGCGGTCGACCCGAGGTCGACCCCACGCCCCGGCGTCCAGCCGGGGCTCATCCCTTCAACCGCGCGCCGGCGGTCGAACCCTAGGGTTCGGCCGCCACCCTCGATCCCATCGAGGGTTTTTCTCGACCTTCGCCGGGGATCTCGAATCCCCATCCCCGAAGTTCGTGCGTTTACCCGGATCGTGTGTTCATGTATACGCTACAATTAATTCACACAAAATCATAAAAGAGGGTTTACGATTTATTACCTTCGATTCGTTGTACGGAGAAACGAATTAACGCGTTGATGACCTTGCGATCTTCCCACGTATTCCTTGCACCTCGTTCGAACGTCGTGTGGGCGACGATCTATCGAACTCCTATGGATCTCCTTCACTCTTCAAGACTTTATGATTGGCGTATCTTAGGTTAATGAATTGTGAAGACCATGTAGTGCTTTTATAGGCTACGTAGGGGATCATAAGGAGATTAAATATTGGGCTTCTAATATTGAAAATTAAATTGGGTCCAACCCAAATCCATTAATTCTTATCAATATTAATTTTATTTATTTTCCACTATATAAATAAAATTGCACTCCCAATATTTATCCATATTATATCAAATAATATTTCTCCGGTAGTATTATTTATTCCGTGTATTTAAGATTTAAATATCCATGAATAAATTTATTTACTGCTCAATAAATATTATTCATTTCTTATATCCGAGAATAGTACCGTTCAACCTTAATTATTATGCGGATTAAATCCACCTGCAGGGTTTACATAATAATTCCTTATGAACTCATCTCGGGGATATTATCAACCCTTACGGGATACACTTTCCCGTCAAGTATTCACGGCATGTCGTATATAAAATATAGTGGCCCAACTTAACCGGTAATTAACCCAATAATTAAATCGGTTAATTCCTTTGGAAAATCAAAGTCACTTATATTAAATATACACACCCGCAATAATATCGGGGATTAAGAATAAAATACTCTGAGATTTAAATTGATTATCCAAGGCAATCCTAATCAATAAATCTCAAGTGATCCGCCCAATACACCAAGTGTACAAGTGTGATAAAATAATTAAGATAAATTATTTTCTCTCTCACACAACGACTATACCGATGGATTAGTCCGTGTCCATCTAGGTCGTGAGCAACTGTTTGATTAAATACGAGTAACCGATAGTATGATCTTCTGTGTGGGCCAGACACACCATACTAACTACAACGTATAAAATCCAGGACTATATTTTGCATAATTAATTGCAAATAATTGTTTATTAATTAAATAGGTTAAATGCTATGATCGGGAGTTTACCGATACTTAAATCTAGACATTAAGTACACAACTCCAACAATCTCCCACTTGTACTAAGGTCTAGTCATTTCCTCCAAACTCCCAACTCCCATACTCATCACGTGCTTAAGTCATACTTCCCTGAAGTATTATGTGAATGAGCAATCTAGGTTGTCGATCTGAAGTTATCTTGGTGACTACTGCGTCGTCTCTCTGACGATGATTCGTATCAGGTGGTACCTGCTCTATGTGTTATCATCATCTTTTGAACTTATGACTTCTTCCTGTTCTCCATGCACCGCTATATACATAGCCTTTGGTGAACCAAGAATCATATCCAAGTTCAGAGGTCATTCCGGAACCTAACCAAAACTTCCGCTGCCTCTGAGGCTGCTTTTCGGTTTATGATAGAGTCCGAGAAGCATCACGCTTATCACTCTTTCATCCTTAGGTTCCACCTCTTCTAAAAGTGAACACATAGCCTGATATCGACTTACACTGGTCTTTCTCTGGTTTTGGATCTGAGAAATTGTAATCTAAGAAGATTTCGTCTTACTTAGTAATCCAGTACTTCCAAGTACTTTTACAGCATTCGAATATCTCTTATCCAGATTACTATGATATCCTCCCACTACGCTAACCGCATAGTTGATATCGGGTTCTTGTTTTATAACATCTCATTTACAAAGCTCTCTACACTCAAAGTGTAGGAAACTGCTTTGTCTATATCCATCTCCTTTATGTGTTCGAAACACATACCTTTAGATAGATGTATTCTGTTCCTGAAAGGCAATAACCTTTCTCAGAATTGTGCATGTTTAAAACAAACCATAATCGTATAAGATATCTTAAGAGAAGTACAAGTGTTCTTATCTAGAGATCGAAAGATTTCTAAGAACATGATCCAACTTCATCTTAATCTCATATCTCGATTTATTCAGACAACCTCTACTTTATGTCTGACAACACTTTTACATTGTTGCCAACGATGAAGTGTTATCTACACAAAATTCCGAGAAACACCACTTTGTTTCCATTACGTCTCCAATACACCAATCTTGTCTATGCTTCTTGATGAACCCACAAGATGGACTATCTCATCAATTTGCAAGTTCCACAAGTTTCAGCTCTGTAATAATCCATAAATGGATTTACTAAGCTTGTACTTCTAAATGATCTTGCCTTTTTAACAATAATAAATTATTGCTATCAAAGTAGGCATATTTAGATTAGTACTGCCTCCTATGCAGAACTAGGGATCGATTTCATGTCTACTAGATCCAGAGTTTAAAACTCCTCCAGTCTTATGAACATCTCCGGTTGCTTAACAACCTCCCACTGCAATGGCGTTCCGGTGTATAACAGTAATAACATTAGGTGCAGTTAGTGGTGTACTACTACTCGGTTAGGCTGGTTCTCAGTCTTCTCTTTCCTCATTATAAGGTACCTTGTTCGTTAGGGCATTTGCAGTTCATCTAATAGTCTTCTTCAAGAACCGGGTGAAGACACCCTTCTGGTTCGTAGTACTATTGAACATACAATTGCTTGTTCTTCTCGGATATTCTACAACCATATGGAATATGTCGTTGTATCCAGAAAAATCCATAGAACATAGGTAGTTCCGAACAAACTTGTCCTTTTACTATCAGAATTCCATTTTTTTTTCTGACACACCATGTCTATACATCAGTGTATGGTGCAGTCGTTTGAGACCCAATCTCAATCCTTGATTTATGCTATGTGCTCTTTAGACAGGTAGTGGCCTCCGCGAACAAGTCGCAGGCTTCCAACGGATTTACTTTGAAGGTTCCCCATAATAGCTTTGTGTTTGAAACACTCCGCTTTTATGGCACATCAAGTATTCTAATCCATCTTCAAGTATTCCTTAAAAGGAAACTACTCATACCTTTCTATTTACACATATGTCTGCATATATCATCTTTGATCATTCTCAATACTTGTCCGAACTCCATCCTTTATCCAGAAAGGTTAACTTAGTTGTATCTTCTTCCAAAATTTGATTCTTAGGTCGGGAGGTCCATTCCTCCAACTATAATTGAATAAATCAATTTCGACCTTTTGAATCCCTTTTTGAATAAATACTACTAAGTTCAAGAATTCACAAGTATAATGATTGATAAAGAAATAAATCTAATAAGTAAAACAAGTTTATATATAACGGTTTGTTGCATCGTGGTAGACTAAGGATTCATCATTCATATATTGCTATCTAATGTACCAGAATAGATATCGCCATTATTTCTTATCTAAACCATCAAATGATTAAAGAAATAAAATATCCATTAATAATAGGAAACCAGAACAAAAGTTCTTTCTAAAATAAAAGGTACAAAGCAATAAACTTGAAATGAAATCATATAACTATCAAACAAATAGATAAATGTCTTCCACTGCAACCGCTGCTTCCTCAACAGCTTTGCCCATGTGGACTCGAACTCTTCTTGTCTAAGTCGCCGGGTTTTCTGGAACCCCTGCATTTAGAATGCACATACCGTCAGTGGTTCCATATCTACACACCAGAATTCTGGTAGATAATACCGCTGACTATGTTTTACGACTAAAGAAAAAATTCGTACCTTTGAGAGGACAAGATGTAGACCCCCAGTACTCAGACTGCTTCCCTTGGGGATATTTGCCAGAAGGCTTCTTTATCCCACCCTTTGGTCCAAGTCCCTTAGGACCACCGGACCCCCTTGTCTTCTTCTCCTTTCCCTTGCCTTTAGGTCTGAAACCTTTGGCTTTGGCTGTAAGAGCTTGCGATTGTTTCAACTCGTCTAAAAGATCCATCATCTCAAAAACATGATCAAGTGTTTCATCGAAGTAACAGATCTTTATGAGTATCCTCATCGCCTATTTTCTAGCCTCCCCATCATGTCCAAACAACAACTTGAGTTTAAGCATGACATCATGATTAGCGGCTAATGCACGAGCACTACCCCACCTTTCAAAGTCAAAAATCTCCTCCTCAGTTGAGTTAATGGTGAGTCCAGGAGGACAAGTTTCACTGAGTACGTCTTTGTACTCCTTTGCAGTCTGAGCAATGTCTAACTCTTCTTTCCATTCAATACAGTATGGAACCAGTGCGTTAAATTCCTCAAGTATCAACGAAAATGGATTCATAGCAATTCTCTAAACCTATAAGCACATTTAAACAAACAATTAATTTAATATCCGACATTATTTCCCTGGAATAATATCATTAAATCACTAATCACATCTAAAATCCCATCAGGTAAGGCAAGCCACGTTCGTGTGGACGTTTACCCACCCAAATGATTTAGCAATTATGTTTGCTTTGGTCGTACATCATTATAGCGTTACTTCGTTGGGAAAAATACTATAAAGCGTACCTAAGTGTAAACCATTACTCAGTACCAAGGCGAATCGTTTAGAATTGTTATGTCACCGCAAGCCACGTTCGTGTGGACGTTTACGATAACTCGCAATCCCTCACAATTTCCTATAACTGTCTACATCAATTATTCTAAAATCCCATTCAGTATAGCAAGCCACGTTCGTGTGGACGTTTACCATACCAAAAAGATTTATATAATTGAAATCCATTTACTTGATCCATTTGATCTCGTAAATCAAGACTCGGAGAATCATAAGTGAAACTCGAAGTTTCTAACCAGTGATTCGCCATGCGAGCGACCCTATCTCTCATAAATGAGGGAGCCGAGCAGACAATCGACCCACCTATCAAAGAATGGTACGAAGGTCTCTAATTTGTGTCATCCACATGACCAAGTGGCTTTGGCTCCATTCCACTCCCCGGGGTGAGAATGAGTCGACTTGAAGTCAGTTTCAGAAAGACAAATTAGGCATTGTTTGATAAACTCGATCAATGTTTCTTGTAAAAGGAATTACAAGAATTCTCCTCCAATGACTCGTCTATACGAACTTCGAAAGTCCATAAGAGTCACCAAGAGAACAGTAATGGAGACCATGGGAATGTTTCCATCCCCTCTCCCACTTAGCTTTTTACAATAAGGGATACGCTATCTAGTGCATAAAATAAACACATATAGCATGCATATAAGCAATAAAGCACATAGTAACACATAGTCAAAATAATGCTAGAAAATTATTTTCCGACTATCATGGCTTCATTCCATCTTCATATGCATCTTCTAGTCTTCAGTCTTCGTTCTTGAATGCTCCATGTGACGAGAATATTAATTTCTAATATTTAAATCTATTTATTTTCAATTAATCCAAAAGTTACTTAATTCGAAAATTAAGTCAATCGAATATATCAAAAATAAAATTAAATATTATTAATATTTTTATCTATTTAATTTCCCATCTAATTCTATTAAATCTTTTTAGAATAATCTATCCAAGTAAAACTCGGAATATTCTAGAAGACTTCTATAATAGAATAAGGAAACAAAATAAATTTAGGACTCTTCTACTTTCCATTATCAATTAATTTCCATCTAATGAAAATTCCCAAGAATAGGAATAATCAAATAGGAAATAAATTAATACTAAATTAATTAAATTCCTAATCCATGAATATCTCCATAAAGGAAATAAAACAAATAGGAATAAAATTAATTCAATTAATTCTCTTCCTAATCCATGAGAGTTTCCTAAAAGGAAGATACTCAAATAGGAAAGTCGAATTAATTTAGGAAAGTCGGATTATGGTAGGAGTAGCACGGGTTGGGAGTCCCCGCACCACCCCCACCGTCGACCGCCGCCCGGGAGGAGCACCGCCGCCGCCCCCAGCCCACGCGCCACCACCACCGGTGGCTGGCATGGCCGGAAGCTCCCACGGACAGCCCCTACGCCGGCGATCGATCCATGGGGTCGATCATGGGGATGATCGGCCCCTTCGTCCATCGTCTTCTTCGTCACACCTTCTTCGTCTTCCGGCGATCGTTTCGGCATCGACCCAACGCAATTAAATTACAAGAATTAAATTACAATATCCGGTATCGATTCTATACATGAAATCGACCCTATACATTTTCCGGAAAAATAAAGACCGTAATAATAAATCCTAAATTCGGTCAACCCCCGAATTTTTACTATTACAAACATTCATCCACACAAAACGAATCTCGACATGTCCGAGAGTTTAATAAACGAACAATCATGATAATTAATTAACAATAATTAAATCCAACCATGATAGTCGGAAGTCCCTGCAAGGTAGAACAATAATCGAGCATATACATGAACACGAAACCAAACGCTCTGATACCAGTTGTTGGAAATCGATATCCCGGGCTATTAAAATTTGCGGAAAATAATAACCCGAACGAAATCCTTCATCGCCGGAGATCCGAACGCGAACCACCGCACGAGCCGGGGCCCGACCAAGTACCCAGCGAGGCCCGAAGGCCGCGAGCACCCAGCCGAGCCCCCGCACGGGGCTCGCGATCATCTCGCGATGATCGCTGGGGATGCGCGAGGCATCCCCGGGGCTGCTCGCAGCAGCCCCGCAGCGGGTTCATGAACCCGCTGCTCGCGGAGGGGTCACCCCCGTACGCCCGCTACGGGCGAACCCGTAGCACGTACGAGGCAGCTACGGGCGACCCCGTAGCATACCCGCGATCGAGCTCACGGGCTCGATCGCCCCTCGGCTCCAGCCGAGGGTTTCTCCACGCGACGCCGCCGGCGATGGGGCTGGGGTTCTCCCGCCGTGGCACCAGCCCACGGCGAACCCCGGCGGTCGACCCGAGGTTGACCCCACGCCCCGGCGTCCAGCCGGGGCTCATCCCATCAACCGCGCGCCGGCGGTCGAACCCTAGGGTTCGGCCGCCACCCTCGATCCCATCGAGGGTTTTTCTCGACCTTCGCCGGGGATCTCGAATCCCCATCCCCGAAGTTCGTGCGTTTACCCGGATCGTGTGTTCATGTATACGCTACAATCAATTCACACAAAATCATAAAAGAGGGTTTACGATTTATTACCTTCGATTCGTTGTACGGAGAAACGAATTAACGCGTTGATGACCTTGCGATCTTCCCACGTATTCCTTGCACCTCGTTCGAACGTCGTGTGGGCGACGATCTATCGAACTCCTATGGATCTCCTTCACTCTTCAAGACTTTATGATTGGCGTATCTTAGGTTAATGAATTGTGAAGACCATGTAGTGCTTTTATAGGCTACGTAGGGGATCATAAGGAGATTAAATATTGGGCTTCTAATATTGAAAATTAAATTGGGTCCAACCCAAATCCATTAATTCTTATCAATATTAATTTTATTTATTTTCCACTATATAAATAAAATTGCACTCCCAATATTTATCCATATTATATCAAATAATATTTCTCCGGTAGTATTATTTATTCCGTGTATTTAAGATTTAAATATCCATGAATAAATTTATTTACTGCTCAATAAATATTATTCATTTCTTATATCCGAGAATAGTACCGTTCAACCTTAATTATTATGCGGATTAAATCCACCTGCAGGGTTTACATAATAATTCCTTATGAACTCATCTCGGAGATATTATCAACCCTTACGGGATACACTTTTCCGTCAAGTATTCACGGCATGTCGTATATAAAATATAGTGGCCCAACTTAACCGGTAATTAACCCAATAATTAAATCGGTTAATTCCTTTGGAAAATCAAAGTCACTTATATTAAATATACACACCCGCAATAATATCGGGGATTAAGAATAAAATACTCTGAGATTTAAATTGATTATCCAAGGCAATCCTAATCAATAAATCTCAAGCGATCCGCCCAATACACCAAGTGTACAAGTGTGATAAAATAATTAAGATAAATTATTTTCTCTCTCACACAACGACTATACCGATGGATTAGTCCGTGTCCATCTAGGTCG
Organism: Euphrasia confusa; assembly: GCA_954870475.1. Classification (NCBI taxonomy): domain Eukaryota; kingdom Viridiplantae; phylum Streptophyta; class Magnoliopsida; order Lamiales; family Orobanchaceae; genus Euphrasia; species Euphrasia confusa. The sequence goes on from OX940956.1 coordinate 11,704,039, forward strand.
TGAGCAACTGTTTGATTAAATACGAGTAACCGATAGTATGATCTTCTGTGTGGGCCAGACACACCATACTAACTACAACGTATAAAATCCAGGACTATATTTTGCATAATTAATTGCAAATAATTGTTTATTAATTAAATAGGTTAAATGCTATGATCGGGAGTTTACCGATACTTAAATCTAGACATTAAGTACACAACTCCAACAGTCCACCAGAGTTTTTCGGAGTGGATGTTTTCACACCACCTCCACTGGCGGATGGTTTCTTGCCTTCGGCACTCCCAGCTGGAGTCGCCGGTTTCTTGCCCGAACCCGAAGGTTTCATGATCTTTGGATCTGTGTCAGCAGTCACAGTCGCAGTGGAAGGTATGTTTACTATCTTCTTGCCTTCTTTTGTTATCTCGCCAGCTGCGAGTAACTTATGATATTCCGCCCGATTAACCACCCCAGAGTAAATCCGAACTGACGACACTTTGTCTTTGCCCGGATGACGGACAGTGGAAGAAGCCAGTTTGGCAGAAGTAGTCAGGTCAACTGACGGTTCAGTGGACGCAGCCTTGCGTCGATCAACTTTTTCCGGGTGAGCCTGGAGTTCAGTAAACGCCGCTTTCTTAGACTTAGGCGACGGAGCGTTCTGGAATTGTTCATTAAGATAGACGGTCATATCGGCCAACATGTCATCCAAGTTCTTAGCTGCCATTTCGAAGAAAAGTTTCAACACTTGGAAAAATTCTAACACTCGGAAAAATTTCAACCACGGAATCTCAGTCAGGGCGCCGGATGCGCAAAGCTAGAGTTGCCGGATGCAACGGAAAAGGAAAAACTAAGAACCTAGGAATGTCGGACTTGCAGTTAGCAGCTGAGAGTCGAGAGTTCGAGAATTCCAAAGTTCGATGTAAGCGTACCAAGGTAGGTTTCACCCCAGGGGTTATATATAGGAAAATTTTGGGCCGCCCGTCCGGATTAAAAATACACAGCTCAAGACCTGTAAAAAGCCCATCTCAAGAAGAAAATTTGAGCCCATTAGACGAACAAAAATTTATTAATTTGAAAATATTATTAAAATAATGATTTTCAAAAATAATAAATAAAAAAAAAATAAATAAAAATTTCAAAAACGAAAATCAAACTGAGAGTTGGAAAGACGAAGTTGAGTGCCATCGGTTTGAGTTCCATTGTTCGAGTCCCCGAAATTGGACGTGGCGCTGGATCAGGAAACCAGGCTAGGTGTCGCCACATTTCCAGCGACCCTGGTCGCCGCTTTTTCGGCGACAGGCGTCTCCGGGTTTTGGCGTCAGTCGCCGTTTTTGGACATTCATGAGGCGCCGAAAATTTCGGCGAACGTAGTCTCCGGTTTTGGGGAGAAATGGGTCTCCGGAAATGGCCAAGTCGCCGTTTTGGAAACAAGGCTTGATTTTGGAATTTGCAGGATTTTGAATCTCCGTTTTTGATGTCACCCGAATTTGATTTGCCAATGGTTGAGCGTTGTAGTCGCTGCACTCGATGTTTAGACTTCCGAGATGGTAAACCACATAGCCCTGGATATGAACTACAGAGATGCCAAAACAAAAACAACACATCCCGAGTTAGTCATTCAAGAGTTCAACACACAACAAACATTCAAACACATTTTAGTGGAGATTCGAGGGGTGATATTAGGCAATGAAGAGCAAATATTTTCCCAGAAAAGAGACACTTTCATCATTTTTCCAAAACAAAAATTTCACATGAGGTGAATAGAACTTTGAGTTAATGAAAAATCTCTCATAGTAAAAACCGGTGAGATGAACCGAAGTATGTTGATAGACATGTTTGCTTGTCCTTCGTCTCAGTCACACGGAAGCAGTCGTGTTTCGTCGAAACATATTGGCAGAGTTTGCACCGCACAAGAGATTGTAATTCATGAATGCAAGGTGAACTTTTAAGGCACTCCACTTGGGACTAAGCGTTACTACAATCAGAGGGGAGCAAGGTTCGACCTGCGTCCTCCAGACGAGTTTTAGCTTTATAAATGAAATGCAAAAGATGCTCATTACAGCAGTCAGAGGGGAGCGAGGATCATCCCGCATCTCCGAAGTGTGATGGTTGAGCATCTTAAATTAGAGCGTCCATGTACTACCTTTCGAAGAGGGGAGCCGACGGACAATGTGATCCGGCGTCCTCCGCTACTCGGTTTTATGGATCTATGCACATGATAGCTTATGGGAGTTTAATGCCAAGTTCACATGTTTGCATTCAGCGGAATAAATACTCTTGGGTCCGAAGACTAAAGCGGCCTCGAATCCATGTTTGTCTGACTAGACTAATCCACGACAATTCCGAGTGCGTATTCAGAAGTAAAGAAACTACTCTTTCAGACTTCAAAATTTTTCGTGAACTCTTAGAGAGAACACATGCAGAGAGAATTTCTTAGTTTCTTAAATCTCTCAAAGTCAAGAGGTTTGGTAAAGATGTCAGCAAGCTGTTTTTCCGTTGAAATATGTTGTAGACTGACTATATCACGATCAACCAAATCTCTAATGAAATGATGTCGAATGTCGATGTGTTTAGTTCCTGAATGCTGGACAGGATTTTCGCTCATTTTGATAGCACTCTGGTTATCACAATACTGCACTAATGGAGCACTCTCAAGAAGATAGTCATTCAACATTTGTTTCAACCAAAGTAGTTGAGTGCAGCAACTTCCAGCTGCAACGTACTCCGACTCGGCAGTTGACAGTGCGATACAGTTTTGCTTTCTACTATGCCAAGACACGATATTATTGCCAAGGAAGCAACAACATCCGGAGGTACTTTTTCTTTCGTCCGTGTCCGTCGCCCAGTCGGCATCAGAAAAGCCGACAAGGTTGGATGAAGTGTCGCGCGCATACTACAGACCTAGCTGAGAAGTCCCAGAGATGTAGCGGAGAATCCGTTTCACAACTCGTAGATGGTCCTCCTTTGGATCAGCTTGGTACCTGGCACACATACAAACACTAAACATAATGTCAGGACGAGTGGCAGTTAAATAAAGTAAACTCCCAATCATAGAACGATAAAGAGTTTGGTTTACACTCCGACTTTTCGTTGACGTAGACAAGCGTTCCGTAGTTGCCATAGGAGTGTTAGCGGGCTTGGCATGATGCATCTCAAACCTCTCAACCATGTTTTTAGCATACTTACTTTGAGATACAAATATCCCATTTGGTCGTTGAGAAATCTGAAGTCCAAGAAATTGATGCAACTCTCCCTCAAGGCTCATCTGAAATGTTGAGGACATGGCTTCTGTGAATGCAGTCACGAGTTTAGAGCAAGTAACTCCGAAGACAATGTCGTCAACGTAAATTTGGGCAACAATCATGTGCTTGCCATCCCGCTTGATAAACAAAGTTTTGTCCACCGATCCACGCTCAAAGCCGAAGTTCAGGAGAAAATTCGTGAGACATCCGTACCAGGCGCGAGGCGCTTGTTTCAAGCCATATAGAGCTTTGTGAAGCTTGTAGACATGATTTGGCTTTTTCGGATCCTCAAAGCCCTTAGGTTGGGCAACGTAGACTTCTTCTTCCAGCACACCGTTCAAGAAAGCAACTTTGACGTCCATCTGTCGAAGTTTGATGCCGAGATGGCATGCAATAGCAATCAAGAGTCTGATGGACTCAATTCGTGCGACCGGAGCAAAAGTTTCATCAAAATCTATGCCTTCCACTTGGGCATATCCTTGGGCAACAAGACGAGCTTTGTTTCGGACAACTTGGTTATGCTCATCTGTTTTATTCTTGAAAATCCATTTAGTTCCAACAACATTGATGTCTGCAGTTCGGGGAACTAAGGACCAAACATTATTCCGTGTGAACTCATTTAACTCTTCTTGCATGGCCATGATCCAAAAATCATCTTGCATGGCCTCCTTGTAATTTTTCGGCTCATTTTCGGAGAGAAAGCAAGTGATGCCGATTTCATTACATACTGCAAAAGTACAGATGTTGTAGAGTTCGTCGGGAGAATTCACTTGTTTCTTTGAGCGTGTAGTTCGCTCATTCAAACTTCCGATCATTTGATTCGGTGGATGACGTTTTTGAATATGACCAGGTGCTTCTCTCGGAGCGTCAACTGGGTTTTCAACTTGATCATCATCGTCATCCTCAGTTACCGAAGTGTCATCATTTCGGTTGCTAGATTCTCCAACTTCAGGTGAAGTATTTGGAGTAGCGTTTTCAGAAGTCTCAGTCGTGGGTGTTGAAGGAAAAGTTCGAACTTCAAGAATTCCTTCCTTAACCCAATCAGCCTCTGCATCTTTACCTAGGAAGTCTTGTTCATCAAAGTTGATGTTCACAGTTTCTATGACTTTCCTTGTTCGAAGGTTGTAAGCACGGTAGGCATGACTGTTTTGGCTATAGCCAACAAAAATTCCACGATCAGCCTTGACTTCAAATTTCTTTAGAGGATCACGATCCTTCAAAATATAGCAAGTGCAGCCAAAGACACGAAAGTGGGCAACTGAAGGTTTCTTGCCATTGACCAGTTCATAGGCAGTAGCAGTAGTGCCAGATCGAATGCTTATTCGATTCAAAATGTAGCCAGCTGTAGAGACGGCTTCTGCCCAAAAAGTTCGAGCCAAATTTTTGGAGATTAACATTACGCGCGCCATCTCTTGCAGTGTTCGATTCTTACGTTCGGCGATCCCATTTTGTTGAGGCATTTTTGGGGCCGAGTATTCATGGTGAATACCTTTCATCAGGCAAAATTCATTGAAGCTAGAATTTTCAAATTCTGTTCCATGATCACTTCTGATCCTCTTTACCTTAGCTTCATGATTTGTTCTTATCCATTTTACTATCCCTTTGAAGGCATTAAACGTTTCGTCCTTGGACGCCAGAAATCTTATCCAATTATATCTAGAAAAATCATCGACAACAACCAACACATATTCTTTCTTAGCTATGCTCTTCACCTCCATTTGACCCATCAAGTCCATGTGTAGAAGTTCGAAAGGAGCTGAAGTACTCATGAGTGTTGGAAGTGCTGGATGAGGAGTTCGTGTTAGCTTGACCTTCTGACAGTCACCACATACTCGCTTCTCGATTTTGGGGAGTTGAGAGATTCCTCGAACTATCTCCCCCTTAACCAATTTGCTCAGATTGCGAGTGCTAGTGTGGCCAAGTCGTTGGTTCCACAAATCAACTTCATCGGAAACGGTCACGGAGAAGCAACTATACTCAGTTGTATAGCAATTGTTTTTAGCACGTGGACCTTCCATGATACACTTTCCCTCAACATCAAAAACTCTACAGGATTCTTTATCAAAACTCACATTGAATCCTTCATCACACAGCTGACTGATAGAGATGAGGTTGGCAACAAGTCCCTTGACATGGACAACATTTCTTATCGGCGGTAAACCTTTGATTTGTAGCGTCCCCTTTCCCTTGACAACACCTTTTGCTCCCCCTCCAAACACCACGGGGGAACCAGTCATCGGCTCATATTCTTTCAAGAATTTCTTAGTGCCGGTCATATGTCGGGAGCAGCCACTGTCAAAGTACCAAATACCTTTGTTGCCAGCTTCAGAGGCATTGAGTGCAACATTGCAAAAAATAAGTTCTCTCGGCTTCCAGTCAGTTAGAATGGTGGAGTTAAGTTTAACTTCACTCTTTTGTGACTTAGGCACCCACTTCTTCTTCCCATCAGAATTTTGACTGTTCCTCTCAGTCACAGCTTTCAGAGTTTGCTTAGCTTTCGGATTTGGAGAAATGGGTTTCTTCATCTTCTTAGCAACCTCAGCCTTTTTCTTAGCAGTCATAAGATCTCTGTTCATGTCCTCTTTCATCTTGTAGCAAAACGGTCGAATGTGTCCAGGTTGATCACAATAGTGACATACATATTTTCTTCTTTGACGATTCTCAACCTTCGTAGACGTCTTGACCAAAACAGTTTTAGTGCGAGAGGATTGTCCATTTTTCTTTACGTTCTGAGATTTGTCTAAGTTCTTCAGCAACGTCTTCTCATAAGGTAGGATACCACGAGGATGTTTGACAATATTCTTCGGGAATTGATATGTCTCAGATTTTGAAGTCGTGATCGACTTTTGAGTTTTAGGTTCTGGAGACTTAGCAATCTTCTTCCCTTCAGCAATCTCCTTCCGTTTAGATGATTCAACGTCATCCTTACTTTTATCCTCAGGCTGATCATTCGATGCCTTTACAAAAGTCACATCATTCTTCTTTTCAGGAGTTGAGTATATAGACTCAAAAACTTTTTGAAATCCAAGGCCGTATCGACTAGGATTCATATATGAAGCAGCATTGTCAAACACGGAAGAGTTCGTGTTCATTTTCCTCAATAGCTCATTAGTCATATGAAGTTTTTCTTTCAACACATATCGTTCCTTGTCAGTCATGGCAAGGTCAGTTTGAACTTTCATTAGAGATGACTTCAGTTCGTCATTTTCAGCGTCCGAGTTCTTAAACAGAGTGACGCTACCGTCGTGGAGTAGCGCAAAATAATATTTATAAGTCCTAAACTATTCACTAGCACAAGTACTAATAGCAAGTATAAGGTCGATCCCACGAGGAGGCGATTTAGCTTATAGTTTTCCCGGCTTTGAATGCTCAATTGGGTTGTCACGTTTAAAAAGTTTGTTTTGGGAAGCAGTTGGGCACTGCCGAACCGTGGTCACCTTTACTACTTGACTGGAAATAAACAAATAAACTATATAAATTAAACAGGAAATAAAACTACTACCAGATTGCTCAATTAACAGAATCGAGTGAAATAAATATAAAACAAATAATGAAAAGTGTATCTAGGCATTGACTTCCCCTGATCTCCCTGATCAAGTAACTACTGTTCATTGGCACATATGATTTTGCTAACAGCCTCGTCAATTGGTTATAGGTTGTCCAATTAAAGTGAAAACGTCCCTAAGATGTCACGCACGTAACCACCCCAACCCTTATCCGCTCTTTCAGTGTAAAATCCTACAAGTTACTTTATGCAAAACTTCTGGCGTTGACCAATTCAATTCTATGTGACCGCATGAATCTAAGTTGACCAACCCGCATTAACATCTAAGCAGACCCAAAACGGCCAATAGCATGCCCGGGACACCCGAGTCATACGACCGCAACTCCAGCAATACGTAATACTATGTGGATGCAAATTACTTTATGCATTGAGCCCACGTATGTGTGTGTTGAGTGAAAAGGGTTTCCTACTGGTCACTGTAAGTTGCCCAAGTCCCCAACCCCTGGATCTACTACCCTATTGCATCGGGAACGAGACTAAGTTAGTTGCTTTATCCCAAGAAACCTTACAGCAGTCTACTTCACAGGTTGATCAGGATCTGTCGTTGCCCAGACACAAGACAGATTAGCTACTCATAATTAAATAAATAAAACAATAAATATGCTGAACTATGAACTTCATATTAAAAGGGAAATTGTTTGAACGAAATTAAAACTTAAAAACTGAATTCAAAACCATGAAACATTAAAGAAATTGTTTTTGGCCCGTAGGCAATGATCACAACTCATCGACGAGGAGTTTTGGTTCTCTCCACATCGACTTCTTCTTCCGTCTTTCTCGCTGGTCAGGTAGGGTTTCTTGCGTGCGTCTTGTATATTTCGGTCCTCCTCTCTCTCTTCACGTTCTTCTTATATTTATAGGGCTCAAATCTGATGGAGAGGCGTGCAGGAGAATACCTATAAGATAGGACGAGAGTCCATCTATTCTTTATCTCTGAACCTGGTCGCTTTTGTAGAGTCCAGAAATTTCAGGATACTAGGTACACTGCTTGCCCAACGTTCCGCCTCTGGTCAATTGTCGCTCTTGCCCAATTGCTTTATCTCTGATAGCCTTCTTTATTTACGAGGTAGCAGATCATGTGTCGTACTTGGTCGTGCGTCAATCTTGCTCCACTTTCGGACTCTGTCCCAACTTGCTCAACTCCACTTGGATGCTCCAGTCAGATCAGCTTGCTCAACTTGCACTCTTGACCACGGAGATGATTTTCTTGCCTTTTTCACACAATTTGCTCCTCTTTCGCTGCCCACCTGCATCACTTGACCACAGACCCAAAACGTGCCCTCCCAGACACAAGTAAAGTAAAAACAAACTAAAGACTTTATTTACTTGACTCAAAAGAACTAAAAATGAGCCAAAAAATATGGCTCATCACACGCACACACTTTACTACGCTTGTCCTCAAGCGTGCGGTATGACTTGCCTGCTCAATTAGAAATCAAAGGGAGGTAGAGATAGAAACAATAACAGAAGACTCAAGCATGCTTATCAAAATACAGAAGTTGATCAAGTGAACATACAGTCAAAATCATAGTCAATGTAATGCCTAAAAAACGGTCAAGAGCTTGCAACAGGATTTTGGTTATTCTCTCCAAGTGTTTCTCTCTATAGTGTATGGGCAGTGTTTCGCTCAATGCTATTTTATAAAGAAGCTTTGCTTTGGGCTTGACCAAATTCTATCCTGTGACATTTTCAATTGAGTTAGGCAATATCATTAGGGCTTTCTAGGGATGACTGTATAGGCTGTCTTGTCTTGGGCAATGCCCAGAATTGATCTTAGGTAGGATATGCATTTTACTTAGCAACTTTCCTCCTACTTTCTTCTCTTTCTTACGGGCCTTAGCACACCGTTTTATTCATGGATCTTTTTTTTTTTTTTTTTTTTTTTTTAAGAGAAGACTTTGCTCTGACCTGCTCTGTTTATGTAATTGAGCATATCTGCAGGTTGGCCAGTGCAGTGGGAGTTTTCCCCCAGGTGATCAAGAAAAATAGGCTCGGCTCAAGGGGTTAACAAAGGTCTTCTTTTTATTTGCAGTACAGAACAAAATGCCTAAATCATTTACTACATCAACTCAATTTCAATTATCACAATGGTCAGAACTTGGGCAAGCTTCAGCATTACAAACTTTGTAAACAACTACTCTCAAGAAAGAAATATAACACACAAATGTAGGCTCAAATCCTCACAGCTTACCTAGTTGCAATTCCATCGTCCCTAATATTTTTCATGCATAGACTATTAATTTTGAAAATTGTTCAACTTCGTCAGGTATTCATCAAGCATGCGACTCGATCAGACTATGGGGTTGCTCTTGCCGTTCCCCCACTCACACACTTTGCCTCCGGCAAAGTGTGCAAATAGTAATAAGTTGGACAAGCATCTCCCCTGACTCTATACTCCGACTCCCAACGATGTTGGCGCACCTTCCCACATACACACTTTGCCTTAGGCAAAGTGTGCAAAAGGAGGTCGACCCCATCAACAAGAGTTTTCAAACTCAAAACAACAAAGGGAGGGTACATTTAAAGGGTTGGATCAGGTGGGTACCTGAAACCGATGTGGGAAAAGTATGCCAGTAGGGCTATATAGGTCTCTTCCTACTTCTCTTCGAGCAAGTTCAGCTGTTCCGTGATCTCCTTCTTTTGGGACTCAACTCGAGCATATGCTCGACTTCCAGGCTCAGCTATTGCTCACTCAATTTTCCTGCTTCCTGAAAACACAAACAGACCAAAACCCTTTCCTGCCCAAGGCTACTGATTGACGTGCAGTGATCAAATTTATTAACTGAAAATTAAATAAATGGAAATAACATAATATACATACCGAGGTCACGTCTCGGTCTTGCCCTTTTTTTTGTCATGGGCCTGACTTATTTTAATTCCACTTGGTCAAGCAGCGGGATCGGGGGGTACTGCCCCCTTGAGGTCTTCATTACCATAATATGCTTTAACTCTCTGTCCATTTACTTTATAAATATGATCATCGTTTGGCCAAGATAGCTCAACCGAACCAGTTGGGCATACTGCATGCACCTTGAATGGTCCTTCCCATTTAGTGGACAACTTGCTCCCTTTGAAGCGATACTTGGTCTGGTAAACCAGAACCAATTGCCCAGGTTCAAAACTCTTCTTTTTGATGATCTTGTCATGGGCCCTCTTTGTCCGCTCTTTATAGTTGACCGCGTTGTCATAAGCTTCTATCCTTATCTCCTCCAGCTCGGTCAGGTCAAGTTTGCGCCCTTCTACGGATGCGTCCCAATCGTAATTGACCTTGTTCACTGCCCAATGCGCCTTATGTTCAATTTCCACGGGCAAGTGGCATGACTTTCCAAACACCATGCGGTAGGGGGATATCCCTGATGGTGTTTTGTAGGCAGTTCTGTATGCCCAAAGTGCATCATCGAGCTTGTCACTCCAATCCTTTCCTTCTGGCCTGACCGTCTTCCTCAAGATGGTTTTTATTATGCGATTGGATAGCTCTGCTTGCCCATTGGCTTGGGGGTGATATGCTGTGGAGATCTTGTGGTGGACTCCATACTTCCTGAGCAACCTTTCTATGATAGAGTTACAGAAATGCGTACCTTGATCACTGATCAATGCTCTGGGCACACCAAATCGGCTGAATATATCGCCCTTGAGGAAGTTAGCCACTACCTTTGAGTCATTCGTTGATGTAGCCTTGGCCTCCACCCATTTTGATACGTAGTCAACTGCTAAGAGTATGTACTCTTTGCCTCTGGAGTTGGGCAATGGCCCCATGAAGTCTATTCCCCATACGTCGAATACTTCTATGGGAATGATAGGTACCATGGGCATCTCATCCCTCTTGGTCACGTTCCCTTCTCTTTGGCACTTGTCACATTTCCTGCACCACTCAAAGCAATCTTTGATAAGGGTTAGCCAATAAAAACCACAGTCAAGTACCTTCCTCGCTGTACGCTTGTGCCCAAAGTGTCCTCCACATGCTTGCTCATGGCAATGCTTCAAGATGTCAGCTTGCTCAGCTTCAGGAATGCAACGTCTCAGAACTTGATCTTCTCCCCTTTTCCACATGTAGGGGTCATCCCATATGTACTTCTTGCTCTCCCTCTTGAGCTTGTTCCTTGCATAGAGAGTCATATCTTCCCTGATGTGTCCCGTCACTATGTAGTTGGCCAAGTCTGCATACCATGGTTCTCCTTTGTAAGTGGAGGTCTTGTACAAGTGTTCATCTGGGAAAGTCTCAATGATGGGCATGCCTTCTTCTTTTTGTATAATCTTGCTCAAGTGGTCAGCCACAAAGTTTTGATTACTTGACTTGTCTCTGATTTCGATGTCGAAATCTTGCAGCAGCAAGATCCATCTTATCAGTCGTGTCTTGGTCTCCTTATTGGCCATTAGATACTTCAGAGCGGCATGGTCAGTGTAGACTATGATTTTGCTCCCGAGCAAGTATGATCTGAATTTCTCGAATGCGAAGACCACGGCCAGTAGTTCTTTCTCAGTGGTCGAGTAGTTGCATTGGGCAGCATTTAATGTCTTAGAAGCGTAGTAGATTACATGTCGCTCCTTTCCCTTCATTTGCCCAAGTACCACTCCCACGGCATATCCGCTCGCATCGCACTCAAGCTCAAATGGCCTTCCCCATTCCGGGGGTTGGATTATGGGGGCACTGACTAACCTGTCCTTGAGATTGTTGAAGGCTGCTTGACAATCTTTATCGAAGTTCCAGTCAACTTAGTTTTGTAGTATCCTGGTCAAGGGTTGGGCAATCCTCGCAAAGTCTTTCACGAACCTTCTATAGAATCCTGCATGCCCAAGGAATCCTCGTACTTGCTTGACGTTCCTGGGGTAAGGAAGTTTGGATATGGTCTCTATTTTTGCTCGGTCAACTTCAATACCCTTGGCTGAGATAACATGCCCAAGTACTATTCCTTCCTCGACCATAAAGTGGCATTTCTCGTAGTTGAGCACCAAACTTTTCTCCACACATTTGCTGAGGGCCAACTCCAGGTTGGTCAAGCACGTTTCGAACGAGTTGCCGTATACAGTGAAGTCATCCATGAATACTTCTATTCCTTGCTCGAGCAGATCAGCGAAAATGCTCATCATGCATCTCTGAAAGGTCCCAGGGGCGTTGCATAGACCAAAGGGCATGCGTCTATAGGCGAAAGTACCATATGGGCAAGTAAACGTGGTCTTGTCTTGGTCTTCCGGGGCCACCCAAATTTGCATATATCCTGAGTATCCATCGAGAAAGCAGAAGTGTGTCTTTCCAGCTAGTCTCTCGAGCATTTAGTCAATGAAGGGTAAGGGGAAGTGATCTTTCTTTGTTACCTTGTTCAATTTCCTATAGTCGATGCATACCCTCCATCCGGTTTGAAGTCTAGTTGCTATCTGCTCCTTTTTCTCGTTCTCTATTACTTGAATCCCTGATTTCTTGGGCACCACGTGCACTGGGCTTACCCATTTGCTGTCTGATATTGGGTATATAATGCCCAAGTTGAGTAACTTGAGTATCTCCTTGAGCACTACCTCCTTCATGTCAAGGTTCAATTTCCTTTGCGGGTCTCGGACTGGATTTGACTCTTCCTCGAGCAGTATATGGTGTTGGCATATGGTGGGGCTGATTCCCTTGATGTCGGCTAGAGTCCATCCAATGGCTTGCTTGTACTGGTCAAGAATTTCCCTTAGCCTCTTTTCTTCTTCCTTCTTCAGTTTCGAGCTTATGATCACGGGCAATGTGTCATTTTGCCCAAGAAACATATACTTGAGATGTGCAGGTAGTTTCTTCAACTCTAGTATTGGTGGTTTCTCTAAAGATGGCACCATAATAGTTGTCTCCTGTGGTGGGAGCTTGCTCATTCCTCCAGGATAATTTTCCAATGCTCCCAGTTGCTCAACTAACTCTCTGATTTCAAGTTGCTCATCTTCAGCGTCAGCTATTGTCATTCCTCTTTGAATTACCAGATTGGTCTGGTCAGAAACGCCGTACCCCAAAATTTGTTCCTCGATCATCTCATCGAATTGGTCAACAACGTGTACTTGCTCAGTATCCTCTGGGTGTTTCATTGATTTGAAGAGGTCAAAAATGACCGTCTCTCCTTCGAATTTGCAGGTTAATCTTCCAGTCTCGCAGTCAATATTTGTTCTAGCTGTCTTCAAAAATGGTCTGCCCAAGATCATTACCGGATTCTTGCTTGACCTCCCCATATCTAGAACATAGAAATCTGCAGGAAAGATTAGTTCCTCCACCTTGACCAATACATCTTCCAGAATTCCTTCAGGGTAGACACTTGACCTGTCTGCCAACTGGATCACTACTCTTGTGGGTTTCATTGGTCCTATGCCCAAGTCTTCGTACATGGACTTGGGCATGACATTGATTGAAGCTCCAAGGTCGAGCATGGCCTTCTCTATTTTCATGCTGCCTATTATGCATGGGATATAGAACATCCCAGGATCTGCGCATTTCGTGGGCACCTTTCTCTGGAGTACCGCTGAAACATTCTCTCCTACCTCAAACTTGGCATCGTCTTGGTACTTGACCTTTTTTGTGCACAACTCCTTGAGGAATTTGGCGCATCTGGGCATGAATTTCAGAATGGTCAATAGAGACATGTTGATCTCCACCTTTTTGAACATCTGGAACATATCATTGGTGTCTTCCCTCTCTTTCTTCTTGCTCAATCTGCCTGGAAAAGGAGGGTAGATTTTTGGTGGTGTTCCTGCTTGGGCAGGTGCGGATGTTTCCTTCTGCTTGGGTAGGGGTTGATCAGGTTCATCCTCTGACTCCTCCTCCTCGTTGACATCCTCAACGATTCCTTCCACAAATGGTGCTGGAGTTGGCTTCTTGGGCACTTCAGATAGGGCTTTTTCGCTTTTCAGCTTGATGGCGTTCAGTTGAGCCATGTTCAACTCAATTTGAGATGGCAGTTCATTGGTCTTTTTCTCCAACATGGTCATAGCTTGGGCAAGATGTGCTAGTTGAGCATTTATATTCTGTAATTGCCCACGTGTCTCAAGCTTGTACTTCTCGTTCTCCTGTTTGTACTTATCATTCTCTTGTTGGGATTTGATATTCTCAGCGACCAAGGTCTGCATCATGTCTGCCAAAGTTGGGCCATTGATCTGGTTTTGCTGGTTGCCTTGTCCTTGGTAGTTATTGCTCTGTTGACTGCCTTGCCCATGGTACTGTTGATTTTGATTACCTTGGTTTCCTCCTTCTTGGTAATTATTGTTCCCATGGCGGATATTTTCATGATTTTTCCATGATGGGTTGTACGTGTTGGAGTTTGGATCGTACATCGATCTCCTCTCTTGCCCATTCCCGTTTGGTTGCATGATTGCCTTGACTTCTTCATCAAACAATTCTGGGCATTCGACAGTTGCGTGGTTGCTCTCCTTGCATATTCGGCACGCCTTGATTGCCCTTTTGTGTCCTGGGTTACCGTTGAGCACCAGTTGCTCAACTATATTGCAAAGTTTGTCAAGCTTGACTTCTGTTGCTGAGGGCACTGGCAAGTTGCTCATGGGTAGATCATTGCCATCCTCTCTTAATGCTTCTGCCATCTCCGTGAACAATTTGAACGCTTCCTCGGTGCTTTTGTTCAGAATTGATCCGCCACTGGCTACGTTGATCAAGGTCCTTTCTGAAGTCCTCAATCCAGAAATGAAGTACTGGATCAAGTCATGATCACGGATCTGATGTTGTGGGCATTTGGACAACATCTGTTTGAACCTGACCCAGTAGTCATGGAAGTTCTCTCCAGTTCCCATCTTGATGCTATTGATCTTTGTCCTCATTTGCTCGATGCGTGCAGCTGGGAAGTACTTCTCGAGGAACTTCTGTTGAAGTTGACTCCAGATGGTCACTTCTCCAGCAGGTAAAGTGTAGAGCCACTCTCGGGCACTTTCGGCCAAGGAGAATGGGAAGGCCAGGAGCCTTATGTACTCCCCTAGTTCCTCACTTGCTCGAATGGTACCACATGCCAGTTCGAAATCTTGGAGGTGTCTCTGGGGATCCTCCAATGGCATGTCACTGAACTTGGGTCCTCCAGACGAGTTTTAGCTTGGAGCAAGGTTCGACCTGCGTCCTCCAGACGAGTTTTAGCTTTATAAATGAAATGCAAAAGATGCTCATTACAGCAGTCAGAGGGGAGCGAGGATCATCCCGCATCTCCGAAGTGTGATGGTTGAGCATCTTAAATTAGAGCGTCCATGTACTACCTTTCGAAGAGGGGAGCCGACGGACAATGTGATCCGGCGTCCTCCGCTACTCGGTTTTATGGATCTATGCACATGATAGCTTATGGGAGTTTAATGCCAAGTTCACATGTTTGCATTCAGCGGAATAAATACTCTTGGGTCCGAAGACTAAAGCGGCCTCGAATCCATGTTTGTCTGACTAGACTAATCCACGACAATTCCGAGTGCGTATTCAGAAGTAAAGAAACTACTCTTTCAGACTTCAAAATTTTTCGTGAACTCTTAGAGAGAACACATGCAGAGAGAATTTCTTAGTTTCTTAAATCTCTCAAAGTCAAGAGGTTTGGTAAAGATGTCAGCAAGCTGTTTTTCCGTTGAAATATGTTGTAGACTGACTATATCACGATCAACCAAATCTCTAATGAAATGATGTCGAATGTCGATGTGTTTAGTTCCTGAATGCTGGACAGGATTTTCGCTGATTTTGATAGCACTCTGGTTATCACAATACTGCACTAATGGAGCACTCTCAAGAAGATAGTCATTCAACATTTGTTTCAACCAAAGTAGTTGAGTGCAGCAACTTCCAGCTGCAACGTACTCCGACTCGGCAGTTGACAGTGCGATACAGTTTTGCTTTCTACTATGCCAAGACACGATATTATTGCCAAGGAAGCAACAACATCCGGAGGTACTTTTTCTTTCGTCCGTGTCCGTCGCCCAGTCGGCATCAGAAAAGCCGACAAGGTTGGATGAAGTGTCGCGCGCATACTACAGACCTAGCTGAGAAGTCCCAGAGATGTAGCGGAGAATCCGTTTCACAACTCGTAGATGGTCCTCCTTTGGATCAGCTTGGTACCTGGCACACATACAAACACTAAACATAATGTCAGGACGAGTGGCAGTTAAATAAAGTAAACTCCCAATCATAGAACGATAAAGAGTTTGGTTTACACTCCGACTTTTCGTTGACGTAGACAAGCGTTCCGTAGTTGCCATAGGAGTGTTAGCGGGCTTGGCATGATGCATCTCAAACCTCTCAACCATGTTTTTAGCATACTTACTTTGAGATACAAATATCCCATTTGGTCGTTGAGAAATCTGAAGTCCAAGAAATTGATGCAACTCTCCCTCAAGGCTCATCTGAAATGTTGAGGACATGGCTTCTGTGAATGCAGTCACGAGTTTAGAGCAAGTAACTCCGAAGACAATGTCGTCAACGTAAATTTGGGCAACAATCATGTGCTTGCCATCCCGCTTGATAAACAAAGTTTTGTCCACCGATCCACGCTCAAAGCCGAAGTTCAGGAGAAAATTCGTGAGACATCCGTACCAGGCGCGAGGCGCTTGTTTCAAGCCATATAGAGCTTTGTGAAGCTTGTAGACATGATTTGGCTTTTTCGGATCCTCAAAGCCCTTAGGTTGGGCAACGTAGACTTCTTCTTCCAGCACACCGTTCAAGAAAGCAACTTTGACGTCCATCTGTCGAAGTTTGATGCCGAGATGGCATGCAATAGCAATCAAGAGTCTGATGGACTCAATTCGTGCGACCGGAGCAAAAGTTTCATCAAAATCTATGCCTTCCACTTGGGCATATCCTTGGGCAACAAGACGAGCTTTGTTTCGGACAACTTGGTTATGCTCATCTGTTTTATTCTTGAAAATCCATTTAGTTCCAACAACATTGATGTCTGCAGTTCGGGGAACTAAGGACCAAACATTATTCCGTGTGAACTCATTTAACTCTTCTTGCATGGCCATGATCCAAAAATCATCTTGCATGGCCTCCTTGTAATTTTTCGGCTCATTTTCGGAGAGAAAGCAAGTGATGCCGATTTCATTACATACTGCAAAAGTACAGATGTTGTAGAGTTCGTCGGGAGAATTCACTTGTTTCTTTGAGCGTGTAGTTCGCTCATTCAAACTTCCGATCATTTGATTCGGTGGATGACGTTTTTGAATATGACCAGGTGCTTCTCTCGGAGCGTCAACTGGGTTTTCAACTTGATCATCATCGTCATCCTCAGTTACCGAAGTGTCATCATTTCGGTTGCTAGATTCTGTTGGGATATGTCCTTCGATCCTACGTGTGCAATCGATAAAGTCATAAGGTCGTCTATGGATGTTAAATGATTAGTCGATAATATTAATTGTTGGGAACAATATAATATTGATCGATAATCAAACCTACAGGGTCACACACAGACTCGATGTTGATATACGTTGCTTGATAATAATATTGATTTAGAATCAATATTTACGTGGAATTATACATGCATGGGATGCATGGCTTGCATGGAATGCATGTCACATAGTGTGACATGGCATGCCACACAAGCAAATGGGACCACATATCATGATTTGGCATGATTAGGTGGAAGTGTCCTTTCATCTCCCCATTAACCACCATTACTTGTGCATTATGATGCACATAATGGGGGGGTTACATGGAGTGGTTAATGGAGATGAATAAAGACATGAAAATCTGATTTTCATGACACTTGAACATCACCCACGAAATTCCACACAAAAAGATAGAGAAAAGAGCTCTTGGAGAGACGTCTTTACAAGCCACAAGCATGTTCATCAACCGGGTTCGTGTGCAACACGTAGAGGCCGGGCCATTTGTGCGGCTTCAACATCCGGGCGATCTAGACAAGAAGAGTGACGAGGTCATTCACAAGGAGAGCATCTAGTGACTGATCCATGAAGGTGGTTCAATCGACTCAACACCACCTTCATCAACATCAACGAGGCACGCTACACCGGTTGTAAGTATTATCGTTAATCCCTATATATATATATTGGATGTATATATATAAACGTGTCTATACATATAATGTGTGCCTAGATCTTCATGTTGTTCGTGTTCTATTGTTTTACACGCTTCCGCACACACGAACAAGGTAATCGAGCGATTGGATCGGCATCGAAAACCATCAGATTCTCCAACTTCAGGTGAAGTATTTGGAGTAGCGTTTTCAGAAGTCTCAGTCGTGGGTGTTGAAGGAAAAGTTCGAACTTCAAGAATTCCTTCCTTAACCCAATCAGCCTCTGCATCTTTACCTAGGAAGTCTTGTTCATCAAAGTTGATGTTCACAGTTTCTATGACTTTCCTTGTTCGAAGGTTGTAAGCACGGTAGGCATGACTGTTTTGGCTATAGCCAACAAAAATTCCACGATCAGCCTTGACTTCAAATTTCTTTAGAGGATCACGATCCTTCAAAATATAGCAAGTGCAGCCAAAGACACGAAAGTGGGCAACTGAAGGTTTCTTGCCATTGACCAGTTCATAGGCAGTAGCAGTAGTGCCAGATCGAATGCTTATTCGATTCAAAATGTAGCCAGCTGTAGAGACGGCTTCTGCCCAAAAAGTTCGAGCCAAATTTTTGGAGATTAACATTACGCGCGCCATCTCTTGCAGTGTTCGATTCTTACGTTCGGCGATCCCATTTTGTTGAGGCATTTTTGGGGCCGAGTATTCATGGTGAATACCTTTCATCAGGCAAAATTCATTGAAGCTAGAATTTTCAAATTCTGTTCCATGATCACTTCTGATCCTCTTTACCTTAGCTTCATGATTTGTTCTTATCCATTTTACTATCCCTTTGAAGGCATTAAACGTTTCGTCCTTGGACGCCAGAAATCTTGTCCAAGTATATCTAGAAAAATCATCGACAACAACCAACACATATTCTTTCTTAGCTATGCTCTTCACCTCCATTTGACCCATCAAGTCCATGTGTAGAAGTTCGAAAGGAGCTGAAGTACTCATGAGTGTTGGAAGTGCTGGATGAGGAGTTCGTGTTAGCTTGCCCTTCTGACAGTCACCACATACTCGCTTCTCGATTTTGGGGAGTTGAGAGATTCCTCGAACTATCTCCCCCTTAACCAATTTGCTCAGATTGCGAGTGCTAGTGTGGCCAAGTCGTTGGTGCCACAAATCAACTTCATCGGAAACGGTCACGGAGAAGCAACTATACTCAGTTGTATAGCAATTGTTTTTAGCACGTGGACCTTCCATGATACACTTTCCCTCAACATCAAAAACTCTACAGGATTCTTTATCAAAACTCACATTGAATCCTTCATCACACAGCTGACTGATAGAGATGAGGTTGGCAACAAGTCCCTTGACATGGACAACATTTCTTATCGGCGGTAAACCTTTGATTTGTAGCGTCCCCTTTCCCTTGACAACACCTTTTGCTCCCCCTCCAAACACCACGGGGGAACCAGTCATCGGCTCATATTCTTTCAAGAATTTCTTAGTGCCGGTCATATGTCGGGAGCAGCCACTGTCAAAGTACCAAATACCTTTGTTGCCAGCTTCAGAGGCATTGAGTGCAACATTGCAAAAAATAAGTTCTCTCGGCTTCCAGTCAGTTAGAATGGTGGAGTTAAGTTTAACTTCACTCTTTTGTGACTTAGGCACCCACTTCTTCTTCCCATCAGAATTTTGACTGTTCCTCTCAGTCACAGCTTTCAGAGTTTGCTTAGCTTTCGGATTTGGAGAAATGGGTTTCTTCATCTTCTTAGCAACCTCAGCCTTTTTCTTAGCAGTCATAAGATCTCTGTTCATGTCCTCTTTCATCTTGTAGCAAAACGGTCGAATGTGTCCAGGTTGATCACAATAGTGACATACATATTTTCTTCTTTGACGATTCTCAACCTTCGTAGACGTCTTGACCAAAACAGTTTTAGTGCGAGAGGATTGTCCATTTTTCTTTACGTTCTGAGATTTGTCTAAGTTCTTCAGCAACGTCTTCTCATAAGGTAGGATACCACGAGGATGTTTGACAATATTCTTCGGGAATTGATATGTCTCAGATTTTGAAGTCGTGATCGACTTTTGAGTTTTAGGTTCTGGAGACTTAGCAATCTTCTTCCCTTCAGCAATCTCCTTCCGTTTAGATGATTCAACGTCATCCTTACTTTTATCCTCAGGCTGATCATTCGATGCCTTTACAAAAGTCACATCATTCTTCTTTTCAGGAGTTGAGTATATAGACTCAAAAACTTTTTGAAATCCAAGGCCGTATCGACTAGGATTCATATATGAAGCAGCATTGTCAAACACGGAAGAGTTCGTGTTCATTTTCCTCAATAGCTCATTAGTCATATGAAGTTTTTCTTTCAACACATATCGTTCCTTGTCAGTCATGGCAAGGTCAGTTTGAACTTTCATTAGAGATGACTTCAGTTCGTCATTTTCAGCGTCCGAGTTCTTAAACAGAGTGACGCTACCGTCGTGGAGTAGCGCAAAATAATATTTATAAGTCCTAAACTATTCACTAGCACAAGTACTAGTAGCAAGTATAAGGTCGATCCCACGAGGAGGCGATTTAGCTTATAGTTTTCCCGGCTTTGAATGCTCAATTGGGTTGTCACGTTTAAAAAGTTTGTTTTGGGAAGCAGTTGGGCACTGCCGAACCGTGGTCACCTTTACTACTTGACTGGAAATAAACAAATAAACTATATAAATTAAACAGGAAATAAAACTACTACCAGATTGCTCAATTAACAGAATCGAGTGAAATAAATATAAAACAAATAATGAAAAGTGTATCTAGGCATTAACTTCCCCTGATCTCCCTGATCAAGTAACTACTGTTCATTGGCACATATGATTTTGCTAACAGCCTCGTCAATTGGTTATAGGTTGTCCAATTAAAGTGAAAACATCCCTAAGATGTCACGCACGTAACCACCCCAACCCTTATCCGCTCTTTCAGTGTAAAATCCTACAAGTTACTTTATGCAAAACTTCTGGCGTTGACCAATTCAATTCTATGTGACCGCATGAATCTAAGTTGACCAACCCGCATTAACATCTAAGCAGACCCAAAACGGCCAATAGCATGCCCGGGACACCCGAGTCATACGACCGCAACTCCAGCAATACGTAATACTATGTGGATGCAAATTACTTTATGCATTGAGCCCACGTATGTGTGTGTTGAGTGAAAAGGGTTTCCTACTGGTCACTGTAAGTTGCCCAAGTCCCCAACCCCTGGATCTACTACCCTATTGCATCGGGAACGAGACTAAGTTAGTTGCTTTATCCCAAGAAACCTCACAGCAGTCTACTTCACAGGTTGATCAGGATCTGTCGTTGCCCAGACACAAGACAGATTAGCTACTCATAATTAAATAAATAAAACAATAAATATGCTGAACTATGAACTTCATATTAAAAGGGAAATTGTTTGAACGAAATTAAAACTTAAAAACTGAATTCAAAACCATGAAACATTAAAGAAATTGTTTTTGGCCCGTAGGCAATGATCACAACTCATCGACGAGGAGTTTTGGTTCTCTCCACATCGACTTCTTCTTCCGTCTTTCTCGCTGGTCAGGTAGGGTTTCTTGCGTGCGTCTTGTATATTTCGGTCCTCCTCTCTCTCTTCACGTTCTTCTTATATTTATAGGGCTCAAATCTGATGGAGAGGCGTGCAGGAGAATACCTATAAGATAGGACGAGAGTCCATCTATTCTTTATCTCTGAACCTGGTCGCTTTTGTAGAGTCCAGAAATTTCAGGATACTAGGTACACTGCTTGCCCAACGTTCCGCCTCTGGTCAATTGTCGCTCTTGCCCAATTGCTTTATCTCTGATAGCCTTCTTTATTTACGAGGTAGCAGATCATGTGTCGTACTTGGTCGTGCGTCAATCTTGCTCCACTTTCGGACTCTGTCCCAACTTGCTCAACTCCACTTGGATGCTCCAGTCAGATCAGCTTGCTCAACTTGCACTCTTGACCACGGAGATGATTTTCTTGCCTTTTTCACACAATTTGCTCCTCTTTCGCTGCCCACCTGCATCACTTGACCACAGACCCAAAACGTGCCCTCCCAGACACAAGTAAAGTAAAAACAAACTAAAAACTTTATTTACTTGACTCAAAAGAACTAAAAATGAGCCAAAAATATGGCTCATCACAGAGTCTGCAGTTTCTTAACTTCAATTGACTCCTTTTTCAGTGACGTCTTCAGTTTTGAGTTTTCAAAACTCAGCTTCTCACACAATTCTCTCAGTTCGACAACTTCCTTGAAATACGTATTCTTTTCTTCGAAAAGGTCATCAAATTTGACTTTAAGAATTGTCATAGAATTGTTCAACTTTTTCTTCTCATCCTCCGTCTTCTCAACTGAGTTTTTCAACTCAACAACCGAGTCATTCATCATGAGTTTCTGATTCGAGAGTTCATTAAAAGATTCAGTCATACACTTCAGAGACACTTCAAGAATGCTATTTTCAATGATAGCCGTGTCGTATAGATTTTCGAGTTTAGAGTGACTCTCTTTCAGAGTAACTAACTCAGTGCACACATTTTCAGATTTAGTCATTTCAGTTGTCTTCTCCATCTCTTCAACATCAGACACTTATTCATCATCCGAGAATATATCATCATCACACCAATCTCGATTAGCCGAGGCCACACGAAATATGTTGTCTGCTGTGGCGGTGTCCTTCAGGAAAGTGTCAAGTTCAAAGTTTTCAACTTCGAAGTTTGCTAGTTCAAAGTCTTCACCAAAAGTGACAACTAGAGCGTTGTCCTCATCGTCGTCAGAATTATTGTCCTCTGATGAGCCATTTTATTTGCTCATCTTGAGCCCCTTTTAGAGTCAGTTTGAGTCTGTTTGATGTGTCTGGGAGGGCACAGTAGAGTGTTTGGTCAGGGTATGCAGGCAAACAGGTAACAGGTGGCGCACTGGGCAAAAGAGGCAAGGAAAACCCCTTCTTTGGGCAAACGGCGATCTGGAGTGTGTAGTGACTGAGCAAAGATGGCCTAACAGGCAAGTCAAACCATTTGGGGTTGAGTCATGAAGCAGAAGACCCAAATCGACTACTAAGTACCGTGCCTGGTCCGTTCATCTGTGGAGGAGAAGAATACCTGAAGAGAGTTTGGGAAGCGGGTTGCCAGCGGGCAAAGTCAAAGGCGGCTGGAGCTAAAGATGGAAAGTACTTAGCGGCGCCTGGAAAAGGAAGCCCATGCAGCGGCCCATGCAACTGCGATTCCGCAACCCTAATTCACGCCTATATAAGGAAGAGAAGCTGGAGAAGAAGGAGACACAATTCCGACCCCGTTCACGAAGCAGCCGCCGGCGATTGAAGCTTGGAGATTTTCGGCCAAGTTGTTTTGCTTTTGAAGTTGATCGAGCCTTCGGGCATTAAAACAATTTATTGCTTTATGTTTTTATTAATTTGTTTTTGCTATTTCAGTTGAACTATTTCAGATTTTAGTTAATATGAATCTCAGTTTCGATTTCCAAATTATTTCTTGTTTTATTTCTTTGAGTATGAGTAGCTAAACTTGCAGGGCGTCTGGGCAAAGGCTGATCGAAGGGGACTCTGGGCTAAGATAGAACCGTGAGGTTGTTAGGGCTTTTAGTTAACTGCCTGTAGGTTTGTTCCCGATACATAGTTGAGGTTTAACCATATTCTTGCAGGTTTGGGCAGACTAATTTGGTCGTTAGGAAACCCTTACACTTTGAGATACCAGCGATTGATCAACCGAGTATTCCGCGTTAGATGTACTACGGGCATAGCGCTAGAACGTGTTGGAGTAGCGGTCGTATGATTCGGATTTCCGGACATGCTATTGGCCGAATTGGGTTCGTCGAGAGAGTAATGCGAGTTTGGGCAAACTAGATCCATGCGACCACATAGGTATCGAATTGTCTAGACTCAGGGGATTAGGCATAAGTATACCTTGCCTTTCTTTACCCAGTAAGGACGGATTGGGGTGGGGTGACTGTAGGCGTGACTTAATTGTTGGAAATCGATATCCCGGGGTTAACAGAATTGCGGAAACATAACCCCGATCAAAATCCCTTCGCCGGAAACCACCGCGAACCAATTCACGAGCCGGAGCCCGGCCGAGAACACCCGCCGCGGGATGAACCCGCGGCTGCCCTAGCCGAGCCCCCGCGAGGGGCTCGCGATCACGCACGGTGATCGCCGGGGATGCGCATCGCATCCCCCGGGGCTGCTCGTAGCAGCCCCCGGCGGTGAGTCCGGCGACTAACCGCCACCGTCGGTCGAGGGAGGGGGCGCCTGCCGCGGCACCAGCCCGCGGCTGCCCCCAGCGATCGACCCTAGGTCGATCGCTCGCCCCGGCGTCCAGCCGGGGCTCCCTTCCTTGCGTGCTGCCGGCGATCGAGCCCTAGGGCTTCGATCGCCACCCTCGGCGTCCAGCCGAGGGTTCGTTGCCATCGATCCCGGTGGGGCTCGCTTGACAGACCGCGGTCCGGTGATCTCGGATCACCACCGCGCGGTCAAACCCCATCCCCGGGTTCGTCCCTCGAATCTTCGTTCATGTGCATATACGAATTAATTAAAATCATTGAAGGGGGTTCAACGATTTTACCTTTGTTCTCGTTGTACGGAGAAACGAGATCTATGAAGACCTTGAGACCTTCCCACGTATTCCTTGCACTAGCTCGAACGTCGGGTGGGCGACGATCTTCTGAACTCCATGGATCTCCCTCTCTACTTTCTCTCTTTAGAATTGTGATCTTCAAGTTGTGAGAATAGAGAAGACCATGTAGTGCTTTTATAGGCTACGTAGGGGATCTTAAGGAGGTGGAATATTGGGCTTCTAATATTGAAGATTAAATTGAGCCCAATGCTCAAGTCCATTAATCCTTATCAATATTAATTAATTTATTTTCCACTATATAAATTAATTGCACTCCCAATATTAAACCATATTATATCAAATAATATTTCTCCGGTAGTATTATTTATTCCGTGTATTTAAGATATAAATATCCATGAATAAAATTAATTTATTGCTAATTAATTTATTCATCTCTTATAACCGAGACTAGTACCATTCAACCTTAATTATTATGCGGAACAAATCCACCTGCAGGGTTTACATAATAATTCCTTATGAACTCATCTCGGGGATATTATCAACCCTTACGGGATACACTTTCCCGTCAAGTATTCACGGCATGCCATATATAAAATATAGTGACCCAACTTAACCGGTAATTGACCCAGTAATTAAACCGGTCAATTCCTTTGGAAAATCAAAGTCACTTATATTAAATATACACACCCGCAATAGTATCGGGGATTAAGAATAAAATACTCTGAGATTTAAATCGATTATCCAAGGCAATCCTAATCGATAAATCTCAAGCGATCCGCCCAATACACCAAGTGTACAAGTGTGATAAAATAATTAAGATAAATTATTTTCTCTCTCACACAACGACTATACCGATGGATTGGTCCGTGTCCATCTAGGTCGTGAGCAACTGTTCGATTAAATACGAGTAACCGATAGTATGATCTTCTGTGTGCCCATGCACACCATACTAACTACAACGTATGAAAACCAGGACTATAATTTGCATATATTTAATTATAAATAATTAAACGCAAATAATTGTTTATTTAATTAAATAGATTAATGGCAATGGATCGGGAGTTTCCGTTACTTAAATCTAGACATTAAGTACACAACTCCAACAATCTCCCACTTGTACTAAGGTCCAGTCATTTCCTCCAAACTCCCGACTCCCATACTCATCACGTGCTTAAGTTGTACTTCCAAGAAGTACTATGTGAATGAGCACTCTAGGTTGCCACTCTGAAGTTATCTTGGTGACTACAGCGTCGTCTCCCTCGACGATGACTCGTATCAGGTGGTACTTGCTCTATGTGTTATCTTACACTTATGGACTTGTGATTTCTTACCATTTGCCATCGCACCGCTATTTACATAGCCTTTGGCAAATTAAGAATCACGTCTAAGTCCCAGAGATTATCCCGGAGCTATACCAAAACTTCCGCAGCCTCTGAGGCCGCTATTTGGTTACCCATGGCAGAGTCCGAAAAGCATCGTGCTTATCACTCTTCCATGTTAAAAACTCCTTCTCCTTCAATAGTGAAACACATAGCCTGATATCGACTTACACCGGTCCTCATTCGATTAGAAATCTAAGAGAATGTAATCCAAAGGAAAAGCTTGTCTGCTCCGTAATCCAGAACATAGTTTCCAGTACTTCGAAAGTACTTAAAATGTTCATTACAGCAGTCGAGTATTCCTTTCCAGGATTACCTTGATATCCTCCCACTATACTAGCCGCATAGCAGATATCAGGTTCTCGTTTTCAACATTGCATTTATCAAGCTTTCCACACTTGAAGTGTAGGAAACCGCTTTCATTGCTTCTATCTCCTTTTGTGTTCCAAAACACATATCCTTAGATAGATGCATTCCGTATCTGAAAGGTAACATACCTTTCTCGGAATCTTGCATGTTAAAACGAACCATAATCATTTATATGTAAAGATGTCCAGGAGAAGTACAATGCTCTTTTCTAGAGATCCAAGATCTCAAGAACAGGTCCAACTTCTTCCTATATCTTTCATAATGATTTATCCAGACAACCATCATTTCATGTCTGATACATCTTTACATTGTTGCCAATGATAAAATGTTATCTTCATAAAACCCGAGAAACACCACCTTGTTTCCATCACGTTTCCAATACACACGATTCGTCTATGCTTTGATGAATCCATAAAATGGACTATCTCATCAATTTGCAAGTACCACGAACTCAAAGCTTTGTTCCAATCCATAAATGGATCAACTAAGCTTGTACTCTAAATGATCTTGCCTCTTAGCAATAATCCTTATTGCTTTCCAAGAAGGCACATTTAGATCTAGTACTGCCTCCATGTAGATCCAGGGATCGATTTCATGTATACTATGTCCAGAGTTCGAAAACTCTCCTAGTCTTATGAATATCTCCGGTTGATCCACAACCTCCCACTACAACGGCATTCCGGTGTATAAACAGTAATAACAGCAGGTGCAGTTTGTGGTGCACCGCTACTCGGTTCGGCTGGTTCTAAGTCTTAATCTTTCTCTCTCATTTCAAAGTACTACGTCACTTTGGGCTTGTGGTTCATCTAATAGTCTTACTCTAAGAACCGGGCGTTAGAGCTTATAACGTCCTTCTGGTTCATAGTACTATTGAACACACATCTTTTGTTCTTCTAGGATATTCTACAACCGCATTTGAATCCGCCGTTGTTTCCAGACATATCCATAGAACACAGGTAGTTCCGTATAACTCATGCTTCTACTATTTCTATAAGAGTTCCATTTCTTATTTCCGACACACCATTTCTACACAAGAGTGTATGGTGTGTCATTTGGGATCAAATCCCAATCTCTGATTAGTATGCCATGCATTCCTCAGACAGGCACTGGCCTCCGCGATTAGATCGCAGGCTTTCAATGGATATACCTTGAAGGTTCCCCGCAATAGCTTTGTGTCCATTGACTTGTCAAAACACTTTGCTCTTTTGGCACATCAGGTATGCTAATCCATTTTTCGAGCAATCATAAAATGAATTACTCGTACCTTATTGTCTGAGTAAACAAAGGTCTGCATACATCAGAGTGAATCAATTCTTATACTTGTCCGGATCTTATATCTTATATCCATAAAGGATTGCTTAGTCATGTTATCTTCCAAATTACATTCTTAGGTCGGAAGGTCCACTCCTTCAACTTAATTGATCAAATATCAATTTTCGACCTTTGAACTTCTTATTTGAATAAACATGATTTAGCATAAGAATCCACAAGTATAATTGATTTAATAAAGAAAACTCTTATTAGTAAAACGAGTTTTATACTACGGTTCGTTGCACCGTGGTGGACTCAGGATTCATCATTTATATATTGCTAGCTAATGTACCAAAATAGATAATATCATTATTTCTTCTTATAACCATCAAATGATTAATAGAAATAAAATATCCATTTATTAGAAATCCAGAACAAAGTTCTTTCTAATTTGAAAGGTACATAAAAGCAATAACCCAAAATGAAATCCTATAAAATGTCCTCCACTGCAACTGCTGCCTCCTCTACAGCATTGTCCATGTAGACTTACGATTTCTTCTTTTCTAAGTCGTCGGGTTTCCTGGAACCCTTGCATTTAGAATGCACATACCGTTAGTGGTTCCATATCTACACACCAGGTTCCGGTAGATAATACCACTGACTATGTTTTACGACTAAAGAAGATTTCGTACTTTCTTTGAGAGGATAATCAGACTTCCAGTACCCAGACTGTTTGCATCGAGAACTCTTGCCTATTGGCTTTCTCGTCCCATCTCGTGATCCAAGAAACTTAGGACCACTGGGTTTCTTTGCTTGCTTTTCCTTTCCCCCGGTTTTGCCCTTAGGTTCGAAACCTTTGGCATTGGCTACAAGAGCTTGCGATTTCCGTCTCAACTCGTCTAAAAGGTTCATCATCTCGAAAACGTGTTTAAGCGTTTCCTCGAATGAATGACCTTTATGAGTATCCTCATCGCCTCTTGTCTAGCCACTATGTCATGTCTAAACATCTCCTTGAGTTTGAACATGATATCATAATCAGTGGTTATTGCAAAAGCATTTTCCCACTTCTTAAAATCAGTTCT
Source organism: Euphrasia confusa (assembly GCA_954870475.1). Taxonomy (NCBI): domain Eukaryota; kingdom Viridiplantae; phylum Streptophyta; class Magnoliopsida; order Lamiales; family Orobanchaceae; genus Euphrasia; species Euphrasia confusa. The sequence continues at coordinate 11,732,472 of OX940956.1, forward strand.
TTCCTCATCAGTTGAGACATTAGTATGACCGGGAGGATAAAGCTCTCTTGAGTACAAACATGTACTCTTTAACAGTCTGGGCAATGTCCAGATCTCTATTCCAATCAATACATTCAGGGACCAATGAGTTAAAATTCCTCAAGTATCACATAAAGTGGGTTCAAAGCCATCCATAATCTATGAGCACATATAATAACAAACAATCGATTTAATATCCGATATTATCTCCCTCTAATAATATCATTAAACCACTAATCACATCTAAAATCCCATCGGGTAAGGCAAGCCACGTGGTGTGGACGTTTACCCACCCAAATGATTTAGCAATTAGATTTGCTTCGGTCATACATCACTTATAGCGGAACCTCGTGGGGAGGAATACTATAATGCGTATCTAAGTGTAAACCATTACTCAGTACCAAAGTAAATCGTTTGGAATTTCTACATCACCGCAAGCCACGTGGTGTGGACGTTTACGACAACTTCACAACTCTTCACAACTTCTTACAACTGTCTACATCAATTAATCCAAAATCCGTCAGTATAGCAAGCCACGTGGTGTGGACGTTTACTACACCAAGAGACTTTTATAATTGACTCCCAATTACTTGATCCATTCGATCTTGTAAATCAAGACGCGGAGAATCATAAGTGAAACTCGAAGTTTCTAACCAGTGATTCACCATGCGAACAACTCTATCTCTCATAAATGAGGGAGCCGAGCAGACAATTGATCCATCTATAAAAGAATGGTACGAAGGTCTCTAATTTGTGTCCTCTACATGACCAAGTGGCTTTGGCTCCATTCCACTCCCCGGGGTGAGAATGAGTCGACTTGAAATCAGCTTTGGAAAGACAAATTAGGCATTGTTTGATAAACTTAAACAATGTTTCTCGTAAGAGGAATTACAAGAACTCTCCTCCAATGACTTATCTATATAAACTTCAAAAGTTTATAAAAGTCACCAAGAGAGCAGCAATGGAGACCATGGGTATGTTTCCATACCCTCTCCCACTTAGCTTTTTACAATAAAGGGATACGCTATCTAATGCATAATTAAATACACATAAGCATGCATACATGAAATAAAGCACATAAAATATTATCACATAGTCAAAATAATACTAGAATATTATTTTCCGACTATTATGGCTTTATCGCATCCCCGTACGCATCTTCTAGTCTTCAGTCTTCGTTCTTGAATGCTCCATGTGACGAGAATATTAATCCCAATATTTAAATCTATTTATTTTCAATTAATCCAAAAGTTACTTAATTCGAAAATTAAGTCAATCGAATATATCAAAAATAAAATCAAATATTATTAATATTTTTATTTATTTTTATTTTCCTATCTAATTCTATTAAATCTCTAGAATCCCATCCAAGTCAAACTCGGAACATTCTAGAAGACTTCTATAATAGAATAAGGAAATAAAATAAATTAGGACTCCTAATCCTTCCAAATTAATTCCTTTCTTAATCCATTAAAAATTCCAAAAAGGAATAATTAAATAGGAAAAATTAATTAAGGACTTTAAAACTTTCCAAATTAATTATTTTCCTAATCCATTTAAAATTCCATAAAGGAATAATAAAATAGGAAAAATTAATTCTAAATTTATTTTCTTCCTAATCCATGAAAATTCCTATAATAGGAATAATCAATAGGGAAATAAATTTAATACTAAATTAATTCTTTTCTTATTCCATGAATATTCCATAAAAGAAATAATCAAATAGGAAAACCGAATTAAAATAGGAAAGTAAAATCTCGGTAGGAGAAGCACGAGATCCCGAGACCCCGCGCCTCCCGCCGCCGATCGACCACCCCGGTGAGGAGCACCGCCGCCCAGCCCAGCCCACGCGCCACCACCACCGGTGGCCGGCGTGGCCGAGGGGTCCGCGGGCAGCCCCCGCCCCCAGTCGATCTCCATGGGGATCAATCTCGGTCGATCCCCGAGCCCTCGTACTTCCTCGTCACGCGTCTTCTTCTCCGGCGGTCGTTTCGGCATCGATCCAACATAGAATAAATTACAAAATAAATTCTATACTATCCGGTATCGATTCTATACATGAAATCGACCCTATACATTTTCCGGAAAAAAAGTAGAACGTAATAATAAACCTAAATTCGGTCAACCCCCGAATTTTTACTATTACAAGCATTCACCACACATAAAACGAATCTCGACATGTCCGAGAGTTTAATAATCAAGAACAATATTATGACAATAATTAACGAACAATTATATCTAGCCATAATAGTCGGAAACCCTGCAAGGTAGAACAATTTATCGCATATACACATGAACTAGAACCAACGCTCTGATACCAATTGTTGGAAATCGATATCCCGGGGTTAACGGAATTGCGGAAACATAACCCCGATCAAAATCCCTTCGCCGGAAACCACCGCGAACCACCTCACGAGCCGGAGCCCGGCCGAGAACACCCGCCGCGGGATGAACCCGCGGCTGCCCTAGCCGAGCCCCCGCGAGGGGCTCGCGATCACGCACGGTGATCGCCGGGGATGCGCATCGCATCCCCCGGGGCTGCTCGTAGCAGCCCCCGGCGGTGAGTCCGGCGACTCACCGCCACCGTCGGTCGAGGGAGGGGGCGCCTGCCGCGGCACCAGCCCGCGGCTGCCCCCAGCGATCGACCCTAGGTCGATCGCTCGCCCCGGCGTCCAGCCGAGGGTTCGTTGCCATCGATCCCGGTGGGGCTCGCTTGACAGCCCGCGGTCCGGTGATCTCGGATCACCACCGCGCGGTCAAACCCCATCCCCGGGTTCGTCCCTCGGATCTTCGTTCATGTGCATATACGAATTAATTAAAATCATTGAAGGGGGTTCAACGATTTTACCTTTGTTCTCGTTGTACGGAGAAACGAGATCTATGAAGACCTTGAGACCTTCCCACGTATTCCTTGCACTAGCTCGAACGTCGGGTGGGCGACGATCTTCCGAACTCCATGGATCTCCCTCTCTACTTTCTCTCTCTAGAATTGTGATCTTCAAGTTGTGAGAATAGAGAAGACCATGTAGTGCTTTTATAGGCTACGTAGGGGATCTTAAGGAGGTGGAATATTGGGCTTCTAATATTGAAGATTAAATTGAGCCCAATGCTCAAGTCCATTAATCCTTATCAATATTAATTAATTTATTTTCCACTATATAAATTAATTGCACTCCCAATATTAAACCATATTATATCAAATAATATTTCTCCGGTAGTATTATTTATTCCGTGTATTTAAGATATAAATATCCATGAATAAAATTAATTTATTGCTAATTAATTTATTCATCTCTTATAACCGAGACTAGTACCATTCAACCTTAATTATTATGCGGAACAAATCCACCTGCAGGGTTTACATAATAATTCCTTATGAACTCATCTCGGGGATATTATCAACCCTTACGGGATACACTTTCCCGTCAAGTATTCACGGCATGCCATATATAAAATATAGTGACCCAACTTAACCGGTAATTGACCCAGTAATTAAACCGGTCAATTCCTTTGGAAAATCAAAGTCACTTATATTAAATATACACACCCGCAATAGTATCGGGGATTAAGAATAAAATACTCTGAGATTTAAATCGATTATCCAAGGCAATCCTAATCGATAAATCTCAAGCGATCCGCCCAATACACCAAGTGTACAAGTGTGATAAAATAATTAAGATAAATTATTTTCTCTCTCACACAACGACTATACCGATGGATTGGTCCGTGTCCATCTAGGTCGTGAGCAACTGTTCGATTAAATACGAGTAACCGATAGTATGATCTTCTGTGTGCCCATGCACACCATACTAACTACAACGTATGAAATCCAGGACTATAATTTGCATATATTTAATTATAAATAATTAAACGCAAATAATTGTTTATTTAATTAAATAGATTAATGGCAATGGATCGGGAGTTTCCGTTACTTAAATCTAGACATTAAGTACACAACTCCAACATTAATAGGACTGCTTTCACTTTGTTCGACATCCTATAACCGATTGACAAACCATCAGTTAAAATCATAAGTGCCAGGGATCGGTAGTTTGCCCAGAGAACCCAGAGAGAAGCCAAAGCCCAGAAGCCTACTTTCTCTTATTTGATTTCAGTTTGATTAAGTGTTTTTCTGTTTCCAGTTCGGTCAAAGTGTTAGTTTAATATTTCTGCATGATAGTTTGGATTAATTAGTTTAATTATTTCTATTAGTTGGTAGTTTGATAAAACGCTGTGACTCAGCAACCAAACTTAAAACCTTTTTATTGTGACACTATTTGGGCAAAGCCGAGATTAACTAAATTGCAATTGCTTCCTCGTGGGATCGACCCTATACTTATCACTTGCTATCTTGTGTTGAGTTTAGGAACTTTATAAATTTATTTTGGCCGCGTTAGCTTCCACGACAAAGTTTTCGCGTCGTCAAAATTGGCGCCGTTGCCGGGGAAGCAATATTCCAGCTTTTTAGTTTTTCTGTGCTAATCGTTTTGTTTTTACTTCTTTGACTAGGTACCATAAACGCGGTGGAAGGCGACACGGGATTACTCTTTGATCCTGAGATCGAGAAAACCGCCAAGAGACTAAGAAAAGAAGCAAAGAACAAGGCATTAGCACGTGCATCCCAAGGAGAGAATTCTGCCAAAGCACGTAAGGTAGAAAAGGCAAAGAACAAAGAGATCATACCAGTTGACACTCCTAGTCAACCAATACCAGAAGAGATAGAAGAGATGGGAGCAGAAGCACCACGTACTTTGAGGGACATGATGTTCCCGTCAGAGATGAACTTGAGGCCATTGGGCATCACTTTGCCCACCATTCCTACCCCCTGGGAGATGAAACACAACTTCATACAAATCCTGCCAAAGTTCAGTGATATGCCCGGAGAAGACCCACAGAGGCATTTACAGGACTTTGAGCTAGCATGCGGGACGATTCAGGCAACCGGGGTATTAGCGCAATATATACGACTCCTGGCCTTTCCCTTCTCTTTAACTGATGGGGCCAGAGAGTGGCTGTATACTATTCCGCAAGGCGAAGTGACCACCTGGGCACAACTACAAAAGAGGTTCTTGGAAAAATATTTCCCAGCGGCACGAATCCAACAAATGCGCAAGAAAATCAATAGCATAAGGATGGGAACTAACGAGAATTTCCAAGACTATTGGGCAAGATTCAAGCAACTGCTAACTAAGTGCCCCCAGCACCAAATCCCGGACCATGATCTCATCCAATACTTTGTGTCCGGATTGAGACATCCTGAGAACACTCTACTCCTAGCTGCCAGTGGAGGGTCTCTACTCAACAAAAGTGCTGCCGAGGCATTCAAACTGTTCAAAGAGATGGCGGAGGAGTTAGGCGAGGACACCGATATGCCCAAACAAAGCCTGCTGGTACAATCCCCCTCTGACTCAAAAATCGACAAGCTGTGCAGTGCAATGGAAAAATTCATGACCAGTATAGCGGGAGGACCAAAGAAGGCAGTCAAAGCGTGCCAGATTTTCCAAGAGGTAGAGCACACCACTGATGAATGTCCATCTTTATTCGATGAGGAGCTCAAAGCGATGGGACAATCTAATGGAAACGGTCAAGGAAGAGGGAGGCCGCACTTTGACCCATACTCAAATACCTACAACCCAGGATGGAGGCACCATGAGAACTTCAGGTATGGGAATAATAACAACCAAGGAGAAGGATATCAAGGCAACCCGAACCAGAACCGTTACAACCATCAGCAACAAGGGAACTCCCAGCAGAATCAGGGCAAAGGGGCATCACTATCGGACATGATGGAGACTTTGGTCAGAGAGAACGTGAAGTTCCAGCAAGAAAACATGAAAGCCATGCAAGAAAATGAAAAATTCAAGCAGGAGACTAGAGGGCAACTGAATAACTTGGGAGCCCAAATGGCCCACTTGAACCAAGTCGTGGCAAAGCTGGAACAAAGGAACGGAAACTTACCACCACAAGTCGAAGTGAAGAGTGCCCACTGCAATGCCATCCAGCTAAAAAGTGGAAGAATCTTGCCAGAAGTCAAAGCACCGACCCAGGGCAAACACCCTCAAGAGACAGAACCCACAGAGATAGAGGACATAACTGTTGAAGATGAAAGAGAGAAGGAAGAAGAAGTGGTCAGGGCAAAGAGAGATAAATCACCACCATCGAAGATTCGAGTCCCCTTTCCAGGAAGGCTAAGCAAGAATAAAGAAAGGGAAGAGACTTACGAGATGTTCCAGATGTTCAAAAAGGTGGAGATCAATATGCTGCTACTGACTATACTGAACACTATGCCCCGGTGTGCCAAGTTCCTCAAGGAGCTGTGCACAAAGAAGGTAAAATATCAAGACGATGCAAAATTCGAGGTGGGTGAAAATGTCTCAGCAGTGCTTCAAAGGAACGTGCCTACCAAATGTGGAGACCCAGGCATGTTTTACATACCATGCATCATAGGAAGAATGAGAATCGAGAAGGCAATGCTAGACTTAGGGGCATCAATCAATGTGATGCCCAAGACTATGTACGAGGACCTGGGCATAGGGGTTCTCAAACCCACAAGAGTGGTGATCCAGCTGGCTGACAGATCCAATGTCTACCCTGAGGGCATACTGGAGGACGTATTGGTCAAAGTGGAAGATTTAATCTTCCCAGCAGACTTCTACGTACTAGACATGGGGAGATCAAGCAAAGAGCCAATTATGATTCTGGGCAGACCGTTCCTTAAAACCGCAAGAACACACATAGACTGCGAGACAGGCAAACTAACATGTAAGTTCGAGGGAGAAACAGTCACCTTTGACCTTCACAAGTCTATGAAGCACCCAACCGATACTGAGGAAGTTCATATGATCGATCAGATCGACAAAGCGGTAGAAGGAAAAGTGTTGCAAAGCGGTAAGTACGACGAAATTGAAGTAGTGATTCAAGAAGGAATGCTACACGATGAATTAGAAGACGAACCGGAGGGAATACAAGAGGCAATTAAGCAGTTGGGGGCATTGGAGAATTATAAAGGAGATCCGGGCAAACTGCCAATACTAGAGGAGACGGTCATGAAGCCATCCTTGGAGAGACCCCCAGTACTGGAGTTGAAGAATTTGCCAAAGCATCTGAAGTACATGTACTTAGGAGAGCACGACACTTTGCCCGTAATCATCAATTCCTCACTCTCGGACGAGGAGGAAGTTAAACTCAAAGAAGTGCTGGGGCGATACAAACTAGCCATAGGATGGACTTTGGCTGATATAAGAGGTATAAGCCCGACGATTTGCCAACACCATATACTCCTAGAAGATGACTCTACACCAGTACGAGACCCCCAAAGGAAACTCAATCCTGCCATGAAGGAAGTGGTACTCAAAGAGATAAAGAAACTCCTCAGTGTAGGGATAATTTACCCTGTCTCAGACAATAAGTGGGTTAGCCCTGTACACGTTGTGCCAAAGAAATCAGGGATCCAGAAAGTAGAGAATGAGAAGAAAGAATAGATCGCTACCAGGCTACAAACAGGATGGAGAGTGTGTATAGACTACCGTAAGCTGAACAAAGTGACCCGCAAAGACCATTTCCCTTTTCCCTTCATCGATGAAATGTTAGAACGATTGGCCGGGAAGAAACACTTCTGCTTTCTAGATGGGTATTCAGGGTATATGCAGATTTGGGTAACTGAAGAGGATCAAGACAAAACAACGTTCACGTGTCCCTTTGGCACCTTTGCCTATAAGCGCATGCCCTTTGGGCTGTGCAACGCACCAGGGACTTTCCAGCGTTGTATGATGAGTATATTCTCTGACCTATTAGAGAACGGGATTGAAGTATTTATGGATGACTTTACGGTCTATGGCAATACCTTTGACCTATGCCTGGCAAACTTGGAATTAACACTACAGCGGTGTGTAGAGAAGAGTTTGGTTTTGAATTATGAAAAGTGTCACTTCATGGTAGAAGAAGGAGTAGTCCTTGGACATGTAGTGTCGGCCAAAGGCATAGAAGTCGACAAAGCAAAAATAGAAGTCATCGCCAAACTGCCATATCCAAGGAATATCAAACAAGTAAGGGGATTCCTTGGCCACGCGGGATTCTATAGGCGCTTTGTGAAGGACTTTGCCAGTATCGCCCAACCAATGACAAGATTACTACAGAATGACGTAGAGTGGAACTTTGACGATGACTGCCAAAGAGCCTTCAACCATCTGAAGGAGAGACTAGTGACAGCACCCATCATCCAACCCCCAGAGTGGGGGATGCCTTTTGAGCTAATGTGTGACGCTAGTGGATATGCAGTGGGGGCAGTACTTGGGCAACTAAAGGGCAAAGAGAGACACGTGATATACTATGCCTCAAAGACACTTAATGCCGCCCAAAGCAATTATGCAACCACTGAGAAGGAGCTATTGGCCATAGTGTTCGCGTTTGAGAAATTCAGGTCGTACTTATTGGGGAGCAAGACCATCGTGTATACTGATCACGCTGCACTCAAATACTTAATGGCTAAGAAAGAAACCAAACCAAGGCTAATCCGATGGATCCTACTGCTACAGGAGTTTGACATCGAGATTAGGGACAAGGCCGGCAATCAGAACTTAGTGGCAAATCATCTCAGCCAAATTTTACAAAAGGAAGAAGACATGCCCATAACTGAGACGTTTCCAGACGAGCACTTGTACTCTATCTATGCCATGAACGAAGAACCATGGTACGCTGACCTAGTAAACTACATAGTGGGAGGAGAGTTCAGGGATCAAGCCACCCTATACGAAAGGAACAAGATGAAACGAGAGGCAAAGAGCTACATCTGGGATGAGCCTTATTTATGGAAAAGGTGTGAAGACCAAGTGTTAAGAAGGTGTGTCGCTGAATCAGAGCAACAAGCTATAATGAGGCATTGCCATGAGAAGCCATGTGGAGGCCACTTTGGGCACAGGCGAACTGCCAGAAAAATTTTAGATTGCGGTTTTTTCTGGAAGACTTTGACTAGGGATTGCATTGCCTGGTGTAAGGGATGTGATCAGTGTCAAAGGGAGGGAAACATGACAAAAAGAGACGAGATGCCCTCTGTGCCCATACTACCAGTGGAGATATTCGATGTATGGGGTATAGACTTCATGGGAACACTCCCAAACTCCAAGGGCAAAGAGTACATACTACTGGCAGTGGACTATGTATCTAAGTGGGTCGAAGCCAAAGCGACAACCACCAATGACTCGCGAGTAGTGGCAGAATTCTTAAAAGCAAATATTTTCAGTCGTTTTGGTGTACCCAGAGCGTTGATAAGTGATCAAGGTACACACTTCTGCAACGCGGTGATAAAGAAGCTATTTCAGAAGTATGGGGTGACACATCGGGTTTCAACAGCATATCACCCCCAGGCAAATGGGCAAGCTGAATTATCCAATCGAATCATCAAGACTATTCTAAGGAAGACAGTTAGACCCGAGGGCAAAGACTGGTCTGACAAATTAGATGATGCACTTTGGGCATACCGCACTGCTTTCAAGACACCCTTTGGGATATCCCCATATAGGATGCTATTCGGGAAAGCATGCCATTTGCCCGTGGAAATTGAACATAAAGCACATTGTGCGGTGAACAAAGTCAACTTCGATTGGGATCTTGCAGGGAATGAGCGCAAGTTAGACCTTGTAGAACTGGAGCAGATCAGGATCGAGGCGTATGATCATGCAGCTCACTACAAGGAACGGACCAAAAGGGCACATGACAAATTATTTAGAGGCAATCGAGGCAGGCCAACTGGTGCTGCTACATCAGACTAGGAACTTATTCAGAAAGGGCAAACTGTTCACCAAATGGGAAGGACCCTTTGTTGTTCACGAGGTTTGCCCTAATGGATCAGTGGAGCTGAAGAGTAAGACAGACAAGGGCAAGGACTACATTTTCAAGGTAAACGGACAACGAGTTAAACCGTACTTTGGGCAAGAGGACCTGGAGGGGCAAATTGCCTTCATCGATCTCTAGCCAAAGTCAGCAGCAAGGTCATGCCTAGGACCTAAAATAGGGCGCTGGCCAGGAGGCAACCTGGTATGTTTTTATGCTTTATTTGCTATTTAGTTTTTGCTTTTCCATTTTTAGGTTTAATAAAAAAAAGATCACTTCATACCAAAATTAACAAGGCCGGAAGAAAGGGTGTATTGTATTTTTGATTTTGCAGGGACAGGAGTTTGGGCAAAGGGCGTCAGTTGAGGGCTTACCATAACTGATAGATGGAAAGTGCGAATTTTGAGGGAAAACATCCCATCATTAGGACTCTGCAATTTCAACTTTCCATAACTCCCCCCCCCCCCCCCCCCCCCACGAAACCCGATAACTACCCAATTAACTCCCCTTCCAAAATTCAAAAATCCCTATAACCCTAACTGCCGTCGTCCATGGTGAGCACTCGACCGAAAAATAAATTGAGAGGAATCCCGGACGGAACCCATATCGATCTTACCACACCACCACCACCCACCACAACAGCCAAATCGAAGCGCAAGAAGATGACGGAGCCAAAGAACGACGCCGCCATGGAAGCAAACAAGGAGGAGGCACTGCCCGCCGCCACCAGTGAGACAACCGGAGAAGCTTCCTCCGCCGTGCCGCTCGTCATAATACTGCCAACATCCACCACGCCAAACAACCCGCCGCCGGTCGACCAGAACTTGATAGCGCAACTCAGCGCTGAGCTCGACGTGCCCCAGCTTTCCGAGCAAAAGGATTTGGAGATTCTGGCCGACGCAGCGGAGGGGTCTGAACAGCCGACCGGCGACGTGATCGAAAGCCCACGAAGGAAGAAGCCCAGATCTGACGTTAAGTGTAAGGGTTTAAAATTGTCTGATGCAGGTTCGAGCGACGAGAAGGAGGAGGAGAATTCGACGGCTGCAGGCGGCGATGATGAGGAAGAAGAAGAACCAGAAATCGAAGTCACCCACAACCTTCCAAAGACACCGAACACCAGAGCTTCGACCAAGAAGCGCAAAACTCCGGCTCCGGCGACTACCAGCGTCCCCCCTCGCAAAATCGTGGTGCCCAAAACTGTGTGCTTCGACACACTGAAGCTGATGGGGGTGGAGGCCAAAGTGAGGGAGTACTTTCCGAACATTGGGTGGAGCCAGTGTTTGGAGTGGTCTGGGCAAATAAGCGATAAGGTGGTGAGAGAGTTTTTCAGGACTTTGGTGATCAAAGAAGACAAGGAGGAAGGAGTTACTGGCATCCAGTTTGAGATACTGGGAAGCAAGGTCAAAGCAAGCTGCACCGAACTGGACCTCGGTTTGGGGATGGTGACATTTGAGGAGTGGAAGTCAAAGGAGTACCAGGGGGCACTGAAGGCTTTGCCCGAGCGAACCAAGAGCGAGTTGAATGAGATCTGGAAGGTGTTAGGCAAAGGGGGGACGTTCATTGCACAAACCACTAAGGGGCATCAGTTGAAGGATGATGCGATGAGGGTTTGCCACAGGATCCTGGCTGTCAATTTCTTTGGCAAACAGGACACAAGCAATGCGATCTCCCAAATCGAGTTGGGGATGCTGTGGTGCATGGAGAAGAAGATCAGGCTCCACTTTGGGTCTTTTCTCTGCGCACAGATGAAGTGGTTGATCACCCATCCCATGCAGCGCCACTCCTTTGCCCAGTTCCCCATGGTGTATGCTGCGAAGATGGAATTGCTGGTAGGGAAGAAGGTGAACCTGATGAGCGAGGAGAAGTTTGACAAGGCCTGTTTCAAGAGGATGCATGATATCAAGGAGAGCAGTGATGGAGTCATAGTATTTGATGACAACAAACCAGTGAAGGCAGAGAAGGTTGTGCCAGTTAGGGCAAAGGTTAAGAAGGAAGAGTTGAAGGAAGATGGCGCTGTGGAGGAGCGCCTTGAGAGGATTGAGCAGAAGCTGGAAGAGCTTACCGGGATGATGAAGGCGTACTTTGACCGCGACGGATTCAGGTACCCGCCTGGACCCAGCTCTTAAACTGACCCTCCCTTTTGTTTTTATTTTTTTTATTTTATTTTTTGTGTTTACTGTTTGGGTCAAATAACTCGGGCGACGGGGTCGACCTCCCTGCTGACACACTTTGCCTACGCAAAGTGTGTGAGGGGGTAGGTGCGCCAACGTTAATTTAGAGTTATTGTTTGGTCGAGGCAGCCCCTACTGATCTTATTACTTTCACCCACTTTGCCTACGCAAAGTGTGTGAAGGGGGAAAGGGAAAGGGCAAACCTCTGTGTCTCATCGAGTCAGCATGATTATGTGAATACTTGGGGCAATCAGAAGCATTTCATTTATACAGCAGTTCAAAATTTGTAGTTAAAAGCATGAAAATAGGGACGATGGAACTATACTAGGCAAACTGTGAGATTTGAGCCATACATTGAATTGAAATTTCTTTCTTGAGAGAATCTGTTGTGATATTTATGATGCCTGACTTTGCCTATTTGCTGTGATAAGTAGTTTTGTTGAGTGGGGGTTATTGTGTGATTAGGGCATTTTTCTTTCAGTTTGACCATGTGAACATTAATCCCTTGCCAGCCCCTTTGAGCCTGTTGAATTTTCTTTGTATACCAGTCTGGCACTTTGCCAATGAGCAACCAGACAGATATTGAGGGGTGGAGAGATTGGTGTTGAAAAAAAAAAAAAAAAAAAAAAAAAAAAAAAAAAATAGAAAAAGAAAAAGAAAAAGAAAAAAAAGAGAAGAAAAAGAGTAATAAATTGGTTGTGTGCTAAGGCCCGTAAGAAAAGGGGCAAAGTGGTAGAGAATAGGCTAGTCACTGAGCCCTCTACCCAAACTGTACCTACTCCTCAAAATCCACCCAAAGAGCCTGCATTACAACCCAATAAAAGCCCCTATGATGAGACCCCCCACTTAGTCAGAATAACTTGATCAGCAAACTGTCAAATTTGGGCAAAGTAGATGCACAACAGAAAAAGAGTGACATTATACCCATCCACTGAAAAGAGAGATACACTTATGAGGGTGTGACCCCAAGCCCTAGTATAGACTCTTGACCGAATTTTTATGTTTCTAACTTGAATTTTGACTTGCCTGTATTTGCTTTGCCCATTTTATATTCTGTAATCATGCTAAAGTCCTTTGAGTCTCTGTTTATTTTGTTTCCCCCTCTATCTTGATTTCTTTTTACTTTGGTCTTGAGTCCGGTGAGTCAAACCCCACGCTTGAGGACAAGCGTATTGCAAGTGTGTGCGGTTTGATGAGCCATTTTATTTGCTCATCCTGAGCCCCTTTTAGAGTCAGTTTGAGTCTGTTTTATGTGTCTGGGAGGGCACAGTAGAGTGTTTGGTCAGGGTATGCAGGCAAACAGGTAACAGGTGGCGCACTGGGCAAAAGAGGCAAGGAAAACCCCTTCTTTGGGCAAACAGCGATCTGGAGTGTGTAGTGACTGAGCAAAGATGGCCTAACAGGCAAGTCAAACCATTTGGGGTTGAGTCATGAAGCAGAAGACCTAAATCGACTACTAAGTACCGTGCCTGGTCCGTTCATCTGTGGAGGAGAAGAATACCTGAAGAGAGTTTGGGAAGCGGGTTGCCAGCGGGCAAAGTCAAAGGCGGCTGGAGCTAAAGATGGAAAGTACTTAGCGGCGCCTGGAAAAGGAAGCTCATGCAGCGGCCCATGCAACTGCGATTCCGCAACCCTAATTCACGCCTATATAAGCAAGAGAAGCTGGAGAAGAAGGAGACATAATTCCGACCCCGTTCACGAAGCAGCCGCCGGCGATTAAAGCTTGGAGATTTCCGGCCAAGTTGTTTTGCTTTTGAAGTTGATCGAGCCTTCGGGCATTAAAACAATTTATTGCTTTATGTTTTTATTAATTTGTTTTTGCTATTTCATTTGAACTATTTCATATTTTAGTTAATATGAATCTCAGTTTCGATTTCCAAATTATTTCTTGTTTTATTTCTTTGAGTATGAGTAGCTAAACTTGCAGGGCGTCTGGGCAAAGGCTGATCGAAGGGGACTCTGGGCTAAGATAGAACCGTGAGGTTGTTAGGGCTTTTAGTTAACTGCCTGGAGGTTTGTTCCCGATACATAGTTGAGGTTTAACCATATTCTTGCAGGTTTGGGCAGACTAATTTGGTCGTTAGGAAACCCTTACACTTTGAGATACCAGCGATTGATCAACCGAGTATTCCGCGTTAGATGTACTACGGGCATAGCGCTAGAACGTGTTGGAGTAGCGGTCGTATGATTCGGATTTCCGGACATGCTATTGGCCGAATTGGGTTCGTCGAGAGAGTAATGCGAGTTTGGGCAAACTAGATCCATGCGACCACATAGGTATCGAATTGTCTAGACTCAGGGGATTAGGCATAAGTATACCTTGCCTTTCTTTACCCAGTAAGGACGGATTGGGGTGGGGTGACTGTAGGCGTGACTTAATAGGACTGCTTTCACTTTGTTCGACATCCTATAACCGATTGACAAACCATCAGTTAAAATCATAAGTGCCAGGGATCGATAGTTTGCCCAGAGAACCCAGAGAGAAGCCAAAGCCCAGAAGCCTACTTTCTCTTATTTGATTTCAGTTTGATTAAGTGTTTTTCTGTTTCCAGTTCGGTCAAAGTGTTAGTTTAATATTTCTGCATGATAGTTTGGGTTAATTAGTTTAATTATTTCTATTAGTTGGTAGTTTGATAAACGCTGTGACTCAGCAACCAAACTTAAAACCTTTTTATTGTGACACTATTTGGGCAAAGCCGAGATTAACTAAATTGCAATTGCTGCCTCGTGGGATCGACCCTATACTTATCACTTGTTATCTTGTGTTGAGTTTAGGAACTTTATAAATTTATTTTGGCCGCGTTAGCTTTCACGACAAAGTTTTCGCGTCGTCATCCTCAGACTCGTCGTTCTCAGAAATGACATCCTCATCGTCAATCACAACATAGCTAACTGGTAGCTTCTTCTTACGATGCAAGTTCGGGCATTCATTTTTAACGTGTCCATATCCCTTACACTCATAGCATTGCATCTTAGAAACATCTTTGCTAGTAGAGGAGTATGGCGAAAGTTTTGTCCCTTTGAACTTTTTGTCAGACGATGATCCCTGATTTCGGTTGTCAGGAGTATTCGGGTATGAGTTAGAACTTTTCTGAAATTTTCGAAAGTTTCGAGCACAGTTCTTCCTCTTAAACTCTTGTTTCACAAGATAGGTGACTATCTCAGTCAATGCAGCAAGTTTGTCTGGATTAATGGAGTTCATCAGTCTCTCAATATCCTTAGTGTTGGAAATCGACTACCCGGGACTTGTCCGTTCGACTACTCGAACATCCGAACACTCCCAGTCGACCTCCGAAAGCGTTGCTCCGTTCACGTAACAGCCCGTGTGCCAAATCACGCCCAGCCATCGCCCCGGAGGACAACCGCGTGACAAGCCCGCTGATCTGTCTCGGGCAGCGGGCGCTGCCCTTAACCAGCGGTCGCTGGAAAGGCTCCTGGCAGCGGGCGCTGCCAGCCTTCCAGCGGGCGCTGTTCGTCCGCGAACAGCAGCGCATTCTGCTGTTTCGGGCTCGTTTCCGATCCGTTTTTCCTCTTCCGACTACCGATCCGAAAGTCCTTGAACCCCCAGTAGTCGAGGAACACGATCCACGACACCCGAAGCCCGATCTTAGATCCGATGTATTTTCAACGAGAAAGAAATCGAATAAAAGCGGAATAAGGGTTTCGATTTCTTATACCTTTGTCGCGTGATTCGGAGAAGCCGAATTGTTGAGACCACGAAGTCTTCCGGTGTATGTCTCTATCCCCGACGTTCAGCCGTTGAGTGGGCAACGATCCGCTGAACCTTCCTCTTCTCCTTTCTCTCTTGAACCCACCATAGGAATAATATCCTCTGTCTCAGAAATATATTTGCGCAAGCAAAATTATTTCTACAAAATTATTACTGCGCTCTTAATTAATTAAACAGAGTAAAATTAATTGCGCAAGCTTTTATTTTCTCTGCAGAATTAATTATAGCGTAAGTTAGGTTTTGATCTTCTGTCTCAGAAATATAATTGCGCTAGCAATTAATTTCTCCAGAAAATAATAACAACGCTAATCTATTTATTTTTACAGAAAAATAATTGCGCAAACAATTTATTTTTCTCCGCAAAAATAAAATAGCGGCGTTTCTTAGGTTTAGAGAAAGAGAGGGTGAGGTATTTATAGAGCTACACCAGGGACCTTATGGAAATTAATTATTAGGCTAAATTGCAATTTAATTAACTCGGCGTCCTAAAAGACAAACCTTAATTAAATTCCACAATTTTAATTATAATTAATTCCACTATAAAATTATAATTGAATTCCCAATAATTAATTTATATTATTTCAATAATAATAATTCCGCCGAATTACATATACGACTTTCCCCGTGTTTAAGATATCGTATGTCCACGAATTAACTTTAATTACTAATAATTAAATTAACTCGTTTCTTGTTATCCGAGACTAGTACCACTCATCCTTATTATCATGTGGAACGAATCCACCTGCAGGGTTTACATGATAAACTTTATGAGCTCATCTAGGGGACATCATCAACCCAATAAATGGGACACGGTTTCCTGTCTATAATCTATAGCATGCCGTGTGTACAATTCCGATTCCCAATTTACCGAGAATATTGACTAATCAATTAGTCTCACTCACTAGTAAGTCAAAGAACCGAGAACTGGACACACGCACCTATAATTATATAGGGATTAAGAATTCGTATATCCGTAATATCTGAGGTCTAGTTCGATTACTGCGATTAGTATAAATCGAACGCCCTCCCGTGGTCCTGCTCAATACACCAAGTGTACGAGTGTAACATGATAGTCAAGATCGACTATCTACCAGTCACACTACGACATACCAATGGATTGTCCCTGTCCATCTAAGTCGTGAGCTACTGTTCGATAGTATACGAGTAACCGACAGTATGATCTTCCGCGTGTCTCCTCACGCCATACTGTCTACAACGTATACATCAAGGACTATTGCATTAAATGCAATCATGCTTGAATCATATCTCGAATGAAGGTATAGATAAGGAGTTCCGTATTTGCACTAAACTAGACATTTAGAATACAACTCCATCACTCAGCTTCCTCATCATCAGATTCACACAAATCAGCAGAAAAACTACTTTCAATTTTCTCATTTTTCACATGAGTTTTTCGAGAGTTAGAGCTTCTTGAACTTTTTCCTTTCTCTGAAATCTTGAGAGCAGTCATCGGTTCGTAGACAAGAGACATGTCTGGGTTGCTTCGAACTTTGAGAGTCAGGTCATAGTTTCTCAAATCAGCCATCAAGTCGGCATAATCCCAGTTTTGGTTCTAATCATTGCGTGCTTCGATAGTCAGCACCTTGCTTTTGAACCTAGTGCTAACACTGGAGAGGACTTTCTCATAGACCATGGGAGCAGGAAAGATTTCTCCGAGTTCAAAAGCCTCATTCACATATCTCATGATCTTGTCCAAGTAGTCATTGAAATCTTCATCTTCCCTCATCCGGAGTTGATGGAATTGAGCAGTGATAGTTCGGATTTTCGATCGCTTAACAGCATGACTTCCTTCACAAGTTCTTTGTAAAGTTTCCCATGCATCTCTGGCAGATGTGCACTTTTTGACCAGCTGATACATACTGAGGTCCAGCCATTCACAGATAAGAAGTAAGGCTTTGCTGTTAGCCGTGGACAAGTCATGTTCCTCTCTCGTCCAACTACGTTCCGGTTTCGGAATTCTTACGCCATCGGCATCTTCAGTATATGGGCGTTCCCATCCTTCTAACACTGCCATCCAAGATCTAGAGTCAAAACCCTTAATCCTAGCAGAAACTTTGGCCTTTCAGTTTGAGTAGTTCTGATGAGTATGTTGGAGTTGTGTACTTAATGTCTAGATTTAAGTATCGGTAAACTCCCGGTCATAGCATTTAACCTATTTAATTAATAAACAATTATTTGCAATTATTTATTATTAATTAATTATGCAAATTATAGTCCTGGATTTTATACGTTGTAGTTAGTATGGTGCAAGCATGGGCGCACGGAAGATCATACTATCGGTTACTCGTATTTAATCAAACAGTTGCTCACGACCTAGATGGACACGGACCAATCCATCGGTATAGTCGTTGTGTGAGAGAGAAAATAATTTATCTTAATTATTTTATCACACTTGTACACTTGGTGTATTGGGCGGATCGCTTGAGATTTATTGATTAGGATTGCCTTGGATAATCAATTTAAATCTCAGAGTATTTTATTCTTAATCCCTGATATTATTGCGGGTGTGTATATTTAATATTAGAGACTTTGATTTTCCAAAGGAATTAACCGATTTGATTATTGGGTTAATTACCGGTAAAAATTGGGTCGCTATATTTTATATATGACATGCCGTGAATACTTGACGGGAAAGTGTATCCCGGAAGGGTTGATAATATCCCCGAGATGAGTTCATAAGGAATTATTGTGTAAACCTCATGAGTGGATTCGTTCCGCACAATAATAAAGGTTGAACGGTACTAGTCTCGGATATAAGAGATGAATATTATTTATTGAGCAATAAATAAATTTATTCATGGATATTTAAATCTTAAATACACGGAATAAATAATACTAATCGGAGAAATATTATTTGATATAATATGGATTAATATTGGGAGTGCAATTTTATTTATATAGTGGAAAATAAATAAAATTTAATATTGATAAGGATTAATGGATTTGGGTTGGACCCAATTTAATCTTCAATATTTAGAAGCCCAATATTTAGTCTCCTTATGATCCCCTACGTAGCCTATATAAGCACTACATGGTCTTCACAATTCATTAACCTAAGATACGCCAATCATAAAGTCTTGAAGAGTGAAGGAGATCCATAGGAATCCGATAGATCGTCGCCCACACGACGTTCGGACGAAGTGCGAGGAATACGTAGGAAGATCGCAAGGTCGTCAATCGATTTCGTTTCTCCGTACAACGAATCGAAGGTAAAATCATAAACCCCCTCTATGATTATTTGTGCGTATTAATTGTGATATATACATGAACGCACGATCCGGGAAAACGACGAACCTCGGGGACGGGGATTCGAGATCCCCGGCGAGAATCGAACGCGGCGGTCGAACCCTAGGGTTCGGACCGCCGGACGCGCGGCAAAGGGAACCCCGGCTGGACGCCGGGGCACGCGATCGACGCGAAGTCGATCGCCGGGAGGTTCGCCGTGGGCTGGTGCCACGGCGGGTGGACCTCCCAGCTACCCTTGGCCGGCGGCGGTGGCGCACGGAAAAAGCCCTCGGCTGGAGCCGAGGGCGTGCGATCGATCCTCGGATCGATCGCGGGTAAGCTGCGGGGTCACCCGCAGCGACCCCGTACGTGCTGCGGGTTCGCCCGCAGCGGATGCGTGCGGGGGCTACGCCCCGCTGGGCAGCGAGTCATGGACTCGCTGCGGGGCTGCTACGAGCAGCCCCGGGGATCGCTACGAGCGATCCCAGCGATTGTCCGAGGACGATCGCGAGCCCCTCGCGGGGGCTCGGCTGGGTGCACGCGGCCTTCGGGCCTCGCTGGGCATTCGGTCGGGCCCCGGCTCGTGAGGTGGTTCGCGTTCGTGGTTTCCGACTCGCGGGGGACTTCGGCTGGGGGCGGGCTGCGTGTCTTCGGGCGCGTAGTCTCCAAAGGTCGGACTCCTGCGGATGAGTCGGTATTCGGGTCTTCCGACAATCTAGGGTTTTCGGTCGGGTTATCGGTTCCGCATAAATTTTTTGATAGCCCGGGACATCGAATCCCAACAACTGGTATCAGAGCGTTTGGTTTCGTGTTCATGTATATATTCGATTATTGTTCTACCTTGCAGGATTTCCGGCTATCATGGTTAATTTAATTATTGCTTAATTAATTATTCATGATTATTAAACTCTCGGACATGTCGAGATTCGTTTTGTGTGGTTGAATGTTTGTAATAGTAAAAATTCGGAGGTTGATCGAATTTAGGATTTATTATTACGTTCTTTATTTTCCGGAAAATGTATAGGGTCGATTTCATGTATAGAATCGATACCGGAATTGTAATTTAAATTATTGTGAATTTTTTACGTTGGTTCGATGATGAGACGATCGCCGGAAGATGAAGAAATGACGAAGAGAGTAGGGCTTGGGATCGATCCCATCATGGTGATCGATCCATGGCCTAGCCGGCGTGGCTAGGCGGCGGCGGCGCTCCTCCCCGAGTGGCCGGCCGATCCATCATGGTATGATGGTATGGGGTCTCCCAACCCATGCCACTTCTACCAAGATATTACTTTCCTAATTAATTCGGATTTTTCCTATTTGAGTGTTCTCCTTTTGGAAACTCTCATGGATTAGGAAAAGAATTAATTTGAATTAATTTTATTCCTATTGATTTATTTCCTTCGTGGAATTATTCAAAGATTGAGAATTTAATTAATTTAGTACTAAATTTATTTTTCCTATTTGATTATTCCTACTCATGGGAATATTCATGGATTAGGAATAAAAATAAATTTGGAAAGTAGTGAGTCCTAATTTACTTTATTTCCTTGTTCTATTATAGATGTCTTCTAGAATATTCCAAATTTTACTTGGATAGATTATTCTAGAGATTTAATAGAACTAGATAGGAAAATAAATAAATAAAAATATTAATAATATTTAATTTTATTTTTGATATATTCAATTGACTTAATTTTCGAATTAAGTAACTTTTGGATTAATTGAAAATAAATAGATTTAAATATTGGAAATTAATATTCTCGTCACATGAAGCATTCAAGAAACGAAGACTGAAGACTAGAAGATGCATATGAAGATAAAGCCATGATAGTCGAGAAAAATAATTCTCTAGCATTATTTTTTACTATCTGATCTATGTGCTTTATTGCTTACATGCATGCTATATGTGTTTATTTTATGCACTAGATAGCGTATCCCTTTATCGTAAAAAGCTAAGTGGGAGAGGGGATGGAAACATTCCCATGATCTCCATCACTGTTCTCTTGGTGACTTTTATGGACTTTCGAAGTTCATATAGACAAGTCATTGGAGGAGAATTCTTGTAATTCCTTTTACAATAAACATTGATTAAGTTTATCAAACAATGCCTAATTTGTCTTTCCAAAACTGATTTCAAGTCGACTCATTCTCACCCCGGGGAGTGGAATGGAGCCAGAGCCACTTGGTCATGTAGAGGACACAAATTAGAGACCTTCGTACCATTCTTTGATAGATGGATCGATTGTCTGCTCGGCTCCCTCATTTATGAGAGATAGGGTCGTTCGCATGGTGAATCACTGGTTAGAAACTTCGAGTTTCACTTATGATTCTCCGCGTCTTGATTTACAACATCAAATGGATCTAGTAATTGGATTTCAATTATATAAGTCTTTTGGTGTAGTAAACGTCCACACGAACGTGGCTTGCTATACTGAATGAGATTTTAGAATAATTGATGAAGATAGTTATAGGAAATTGTGAGGGATTGCGAATTATCGTAAACGTCCACACGAACGTGGCTTGCGGTGACGTAACAATTCTAAACGATTCACCTTAGTACTGAGTGATGGTTTACACTTAGGTACGCTTTATAGTATTCTTCCCAACGAAGTAACGCTATAATGATGTACGACCGAAGCAAACCTAATTGCTAAATCATTTGGGTGGGTAAACGTCCACACGAACGTGGCTTGCCTTACCTGATGGGATTTTAGACGCAATTAGTAATTTAATGATATTATTTGAGGGAGATAATATCGGACATTAAATTGATTGTTTGTTTACATGTGCTTATAGGTTTAGAGAATAGCTATGAATCCACTTTCTGTGATACTCAAGGAACATAAACTCACGGGTCCCAATTATATTGATTGGAAGAGAAATTTGGACATTGTCCTGACTGCTGAAGAGTACAAGTTTGTACTCTCTGATAAATGCCCTGCTGAGCCCACGGCTGCCTCAACTGATGTGGAAAAGGCAACATATCGGAAGTGGAAAAAGGCTGATGAAATGGCTAGGTGCTATATTTTGGCTTCCATGTCAAATGTACTCCAAACCCAACATGAGCCAATGGACACTGCCCGGGATATGATGACTAACCTCAAGGAGATGTTTGGGGAGCAGGATCGTGCGGCAAGGCAAGAAGCCATGAGAGTCCTCATGTCGACTACTCAGTCTGAAGGAACGCCCGTTGGGGAGCACGTTCTCAAGATGATGAGTTTGTTGAATGAACTTGAGGTCCTAGGAGCTTCTATTGATGATGAGACGCAAGTCGACATCATACTCCAGTCTCTGACCCCTAAGTTTGAGCAGTTTCGTATGAGCTATAATATGGGTAAACTATCTTATACTCTTGCGCAACTCCTGACTGAACTGAAGGCGGCAGAGGGGATCTACAAGAAGGGCAAGTCTCAAGCGCTTGTGGCTACCAAGTCCAAAAGCTTGAAAGCTATTGGAGGTAGGGGCAAGAAAAGGAAGCAAGCCATGAAACCCAGTGGTGCCAAGAGGAATGGACCACGAGTGGGGGCTAGTAAGCCAAAGGGCAAGTGCTTCCGATGCAACAAGTCTGGACACTGGAAGTCTGAATGTCCTCTCAGAGGTACGAATTTTTCTTTAGTCGTAAAAACATAGTCAGCGGTATTATCTACCAGAATTCTGGTGTGTAGATATGGAACCACTGACGGTATGTGCATTATTTAAAATGCAGGGGTTCCAGAAAACCCGGCGACTTAGAAAAGAAGAGTTCGAGTCTACATGGGCGAAGCTGTTGGGGTAGCAGCGGTTGCAGTGGAAGACATTTATCTGTTTTAGGATTTCATTTCAGTTATTGCTTTATGTACCCCTTTATTTTGAAAAAGAACTTTTGTTCTGGTTTTCTTTATTATTAATGGATATTTTATTTCTTTAATCATTTGATGGTTTGGATAAGAAATAATGGTGATATCTATTCTGGTACATTAGATAGCAATATGTGAATGATGAATCCTTAGTCTACCACGATGCAACAAACCGTTATATATAACTTGTTTTACTTACTAGATGTATTTCTCTTATTAATCATTATACTTGTGAATTCTTGAACTTGGTAGTATCTATTCAAAAGGGATTCAAAAGGTCGAAATTGATTTGATCAATTATAGTTGGAGGAATGGACCTCCCGACCTAAGAATCGATCTTGAAAGATGATACAACTGAGTTAACCTTTCTGGATAAAGGATGGAATTCGGACAAGTATTGAGAATGATTAATGATTAATGCGGTGACATGTGTAATTGGAAAGGCACGAGTCGTTCTTTCAAGAATACTCGAAGATGGATTAGAATACTTGATATGCCATAAAAGCGGAGTGTTTTCAACACAAAGCCATTATGGGGATCCTTCAAAGTATATCCATTGAAAGCCTGCGACTTGTTCGCGGAGGCTATCACCTATCTAAATAACACATAGCATAAATCAAAGATTGAGATTAAGTCTCAAGCGACTACACCATACACTGATGTGTAGACATGGTGTGTCAGGAATAAGAAATAGGATTCTAATGGTAAAAGAACAAGTTTGTTCGGAACTACCTATGTTCTATGGATATTTCTGGATACAACAGCACATTCTATGTGGTTGTAGAATATCCTAGAAGAACAAGTAATTGTAAGTTCAATGGTACTGCGAACCAGAAGGGTGTTCTCGCCCGGTTCTTAGAGGAAGACTATTAGATGAACTACAATGCCCTAATTGACAAAGTACTTTAAAAGACGAGGAAAGGAAAGACTGAGAACCAGCCTGACCGAGTAGTAGTACACCACTGACTGCACCTAATGTTGTTACTGTTATACACCGGAACGCCATTGCAGTGGGAGGTTGTTGACCAACCAGAGATGTTCATAAGACTGGAGGAGTTTTGAACTCTGGATCTAGTATACATAAAATCGATCCCTAGTTCTGCATAGGAACTTGCGAATTGATGAGATAGTCCATTCTATGGATTCATCAAAAGGCAAGGAGAGGTGTGTTAGAGACGTAATGGAAACAAGGGTGTTGTTTCTCGGAATTTTGTGTAGATAACACTTCATCGTTGGCAACAATGTAAAAGTGTTGTCAGACATAAAATAGAGGTTGTCTAAATAAATCGAGACATAAGATTAAGATGAAGTTGGATCATGTTCTTAGAAATCTTTCGATCTCTAGATAAGAACATTTGTACTTCTCTTAAGATATCTTATACGATTATGGTTTGTTTTAAACATGCACAATTCTGAGAAAGGTTATTGCCTTTCGGGAACAGAATACATCTATCTAAAGGTATGTGTTTCGAATGCATAAAGGAGATAGATATAGACAAAGCAACTTCCTACACTTCAAGTATAGAGAGCTTTGTAGATGCAATGTTGAAAAACAAGAACCTGATATCAACTATGCGGTAAGTGTAGTGGGAGGATATCAAAGTAATCTGGACAAGAAATATTTGAATGCTGTAAAGTACTTGGAAGTACTGGATTACTAGCAAAACGAAATCTTCTTAGATTACAGTTTCTCAGATCCAAAATCAGAGAAAGACCAGTGTAAGTCGATATCAGGCTATGTGTTCACTTTTAGAAGAGGTGGAACCTAGGGATGAAAGAGTGATAAGCGTGATGCTTCTCGGACTCTATCATAAACCGAATAGCAGCCTCAGAGGCAGCGGAAGTTTTGGTTAGGTTCCGGAATGACCTCTGAACTTGGATATGACTCTTGGTTCACCAAAGGCTATTTACATAGCGGTGCGTGGAGAACTGAAAGAAGTCATAAGTTCAAAAAGGTGATGATAACACATAGAGCCAGTACCACCTGATACGAGTCATCGTCAAGGGAGACGACGCAGTAGTCACCAAGATAACTTCAGAGCGGCAACCTAGACTGCTCATTCACATAATACTTCTGGGAAGTATAACTTAAGCACGTGATGAGTATGGGAGTCGGGAGTTTGGAGGAAATGACTAGACCTTAGTACAAGTGGGAGATTGTTGGAGTTGTGTACTTAATATCTAGATTTAAGTATCGGTAAACTCCCGGTCATAGCATTTAACCTATTTAATTAATAAACAATTATTTGCAATTAATTATTATTAATTAATTATGCAAATTATAGTCCTGGATTTTATACGTTGTAGTTAGTATGGTGCAAGCATGGGCGCACGGAAGATCATACTATCGGTTACTCGTATTTAATCAAACAGTTGCTCACGACCTAGATGGACACGGACCAATCCATCGGTATAGTCGTTGTGTGAGAGAGAAAATAATTTATCTTAATTATTTTATCACACTTGTACACTTGGTGTATTGGGCGGATCGCTTGAGATTTATTGATTAGGATTGCCTTGGATAATCAATTTAAATCTCAGAGTATTTTATTCTTAATCCCTGATATTATTGCGGGTGTGTATATTTAATATTAGAGACTTTGATTTTCCAAAGGAATTAACCGATTTGATTATTGGGTTAATTACCGGTAAAAATTGGGTCGCTATATTTTATATATGACATGCCGTGAATACTTGACGGGAAAGTGTATCCCGGAAGGGTTGATAATATCCCCGAGATGAGTTCATAAGGAATTATTGTGTAAACCTCATGAGTGGATTCGTTCCGCACAATAATAAAGGTTGAACGGTACTAGTCTCGGATATAAGAGATGAATATTATTTATTGAGCAATAAATAAATTTATTCATGGATATTTAAATCTTAAATACACGGAATAAATAATACTAATCGGAGAAATATTATTTGATATAATATGGATTAATATTGGGAGTGCAATTTTATTTATATAGTGGAAAATAAATAAAATTTAATATTGATAAGGATTAATGGATTTGGGTTGGACCCAATTTAATCTTCAATATTTAGAAGCCCAATATTTAGTCTCCTTATGATCCCCTACGTAGCCTATATAAGCACTACATGGTCTTCACAATTCATTAACCTAAGATACGCCAATCATAAAGTCTTGAAGAGTGAAGGAGATCCATAGGAATCCGATAGATCGTCGCCCACACGACGTTCGGACGAAGTGCGAGGAATACGTAGGAAGATCGCAAGGTCGTCAATCGATTTCGTTTCTCCGTACAACGAATCGAAGGTAAAATCATAAACCCCCTCTATGATTATTTTTGCGTATTAATTGTGATATATACATGAACGCACGATCCGGGAAAACGACGAACCTCGGGGACGGGGATTCGAGATCCCCGGCGAGGATCGAACGCGGCGGTCGAACCCTAGGGTTCGGACCGCCGGACGCGCGGCAAAGGGAACCCCGGCTGGACGCCGGGGCACGCGATCGACGCGAAGTCGATCGCCGGGAGGTTCGCCGTGGGCTGGTGCCACGGCGGGTGGACCTCCCAGCCACCCTTGGCCGGCGGCGGTGGCGCACGGAAAAAGCCCTCAATTGGAGCCGAGGGCGTGCGATCGATCCTCGGATCGATCGCGGGTAAGCTGCGGGGTCACCCGCAGCGACCCCGTACGTGCTGCGGGTTCGCCCGCAGCGGATGCGTGCGGGGGCTACGCCCCGCTGGGCAGCGAGTCATGGACTCGCTGCGGGGCTGCTACGAGCAGCCCCGGGGATCGCTACGAGCGATCCCAGCGATTGTCCGAGGACGATCGCGAGCCCCTCGCGGGGGCTCGGCTGGGTGCACGCGGCCTTCGGGCCTCGCTGGGCATTCGGTCGGGCCCCGGCTCGTGAGGTGGTTCGCGTTCGTGGTTTCCGACTCGCGGGGGACTTCGCTGGGGGCGGGCTGCGTGTCTTCGGGCGCGTAGTCTCCAAAGGTCGGACTCCTGCGGATGAGTCGGTATTCGGTTCTTCCGACAATCTAGGGTTTTCGGTCGGGTTATCGGTTCCGCATAAATTTTTTGATAGCCCGGGACATCGAATCCCAACAGAGTAAGCATAATCGGTTTCTGGACAAACATGGACGACTCCATTGTAGCGGAATTATGAAGTCAAGTAACGGATCACGTCTTATACGTATGACGTCCCGCTCTGATACCAATTGAAATTACGTCTTCGACGTATGATACCAACTTTTCGCGAAGTTGGACTTAAACTCACGAACAACAACTTCAGTCGTAGTAACACTCACACAAGTTCGTAGTATGAAAGACTGAAGACAAAGTTATGTAATAGTTTTCATTCCATTGAATAACAAAACTAAACTATTACACTTGTAGAGTATGGTAGGCAAACCGATTACAAGAAGTTTCCCGAGTGTCGCAATAACTCCCACTAACTTGCAATCTAGCACACAAGTACCTAGAGCTAAATCTCCTAACTCTAATCTTGGCACAAGGCGCAAAAGCTACTACACAAACTCGAAGCTCGAAACTGTCGGTCACGATTCTAAAAATCAGATTTCGTTCTATCAAAATCGTCAAATGGTGAAATTGAAATCCATGGGTTTATATAGGCAGCCCGCACATGTGAGGTGATGACGTGGCACGTTCTGATTGGTCACATGCTTGGCTGATGTCACTTCTCCATGGATGACATCACTATTGTAGAACTTGGATTCTTGAATCTTGGAATCTTGAATCTTTGATTCTTGTATCTTCGAATCTTGAATCTTCAATTTCAAAATCAGACTTCAATTCAATCTTGACTCCATCGATCTCAATTCTTCATCTTCAAACTCTCGTGAAAATCTCTAAGTGTTGAAGCCTCGGAATATCATCGTCTTCATGGTCGTCGATATCATTGAAGTAGTAAACACTGGAACCATTCTCCAATTCCTGATTTGTGTACTTGGTGAAAAGAATCACGTTGAAAGTACTTAGGTGAATATCGTCGTTGAAGAATGTCATAGTCGTTGGAACCGTGCCTTGAGGACAAGCGTCGCCGAAACCATGCCAGTGCCAAAACCGGCGACTCCAGTCGCCGATTTCATGTTGGAATCCAAAACCAGCGACACGGGTCGCTGATTCCATGTCAAGCCCAAACCGGCGACTCCTGTCGCCGGTTCCGTGTCAATGCGGGCAAGCACACATCCGGAGACAGCAGTCTCCGTTTCCGCGACATGCATCAGGAACGGCGACGCCAGTCGCCGTTTTCGCCTCTCTCCATTTTCGGCGACTCCAGTCGCCGATTCCGTGTCTTCCTTGGCACCAAAAGCGGAGACTCAAATCTCCTTTTCCATGCACCTGCAATCCTGAAAATCAACAAAAACAAAAACACAAGTACAAAAACGTTGTCGCCAAAATCAACATTTACAGTAAAGATCACAACCCCTAATTTATACACCTCAAACAAAAAAAACCACTTCTTATTCTCATTTTGTAGGGATTGAGTGAGTATGAAATTTTTATTCAAACCAAAGAAAAAAAAGGTAAACACTCAACTTTTTCAAGCAAAGTCTTTCCTATTTATTATGTTTAGAAAAATTTATTTGTTAAATTTAAAATGAAAGACTTAGAAAATGTTAGAAAAATCTTGAGCATAAGAAATATGGCTGACTTAATATTTATCTAAATTAGACTTCATATGGTGAAAAAGTGCTTTAAAAGTTTTCCATGCTTGATTACAAATTTTTTATATGTCTCTTGTTGGTCATTTTGTGTTGTCAAAAGATGAATGCCCTAGAACAATTCTTGAAGTTGATTTTACGAAAAATATTCCTTATTTGTGTGGTGTTGGTTATGACATGTATCTCGTAGTGTATAGGCCGAACATTGCATACTCTGTGAGTTGTTTGAGTAAGTATATTGCAAACCCTTGGCAACTCCATTAAGAAGCTATGAAATGATTGCTTATGTATTTGACTGATATTAAGTTTTATGACTTGAAATTTATAAAATCTAAAGTTGGTGTTGTGTTGAGTGGTTATATTGATGTCAATTATGATAATGATAGAAATATTAGAAAATGATCAACTTTTTATTTTTATGTGTTTACTGTGTGTAATTCTTGTGTTAGTTGTAAATTCCAATTACATGTGATTGTCTAATCGACAACTATATATATATGATGCATTTAAAGAGACTATTTAGTTGAATAGATTGCTAATTGAAATTAAGTTTTTTGTTGGGACTAGCCAATTGGTCAATTGGAGAAATTTTAAATGCTCACACACACGTGTCTCGGGTTCGAACTTTGAATCTTACGATTTTCAATTCAAGTGCTCAATTAACTGAGCAAACAACCATTGACAATTGAAATTAAGTTGTTAAATGATTCTATGATTGTATACTATGATAGTCAATCTGATACCCAACTGTGCAAAAAACTTTGTGTTCCATGATAGAACTAAGCAAGAACACAACGCTTGTGTTCTCTGTCTCATTTTTATGGTCACATTTCATTTGTTATTTGTGAAAGTAGTTGTGAGACAAAAGTAGTATTTAGATATACAGTATTACATATATTGTTTCTCTGCTGCTTATACTATGTTTTTCGAGATCTTTAAAGATTTGATTTTACCTTATTAATTAAGTTTTAAGTGTTTCAAGTGTTAAATATATTGTTTATCTACTGCTTATACCCTATATTTTTCAATCAAATCTTTAGAGATTTAATATTACCTTACTAATTAAGTTTTAAGTGTTCAAAGTGTCTTTACAAATTTGATTTTACCTTATTAATTAAGTTTTAAGTGTTTTAAGTGTTACATATATTGTTTCTCTACTGCTTATACTATGTTTTTCAACCAGATCTTTATAAATTTAATTTTACCTTACTAATTAAGTTTTAAGTGTATACTCTATGTTTTTCGATCGGATCTTTACAGATTTGAATTTACCTTACTAATTAAATTTTAAGCGTTTTTCTGGCAAGTGAATCTTTACAGATTTGAATTTACCTTACTAATTAAATTTTAAGCATTTTTTTCGCAGGTCTCTACGTACGCCTTCTAGATCCATACACAATACATAATTCAATAAAATCATATGAAAGTAATAAACTAAGAGCAACCTCAATAATTTTACTAAAATGACAATGGTCAATTTTTAATTTGGCAAAAAATGGGAAGTGTCAATTGTCATTTGTTAAATCTTACTCCAATTGTTTAAATATAGCAAAGGTAATTTTATTAAATTAAATAATAGTATGTTGTTTTTTTATGTGATCATATCAACTTTATAATTAAAATAAATTGTTGAATTTTGAGTGGTTGAGATGGATTTTGAACTATTTTTCATGTATATTTGCTTCAATATACATGAAAATTTGACAATAGCCATATTTTTGCAATAATCATTTCAACCATTGAGGTTGTTTTTTTTTTTTTTTTTTTTGCCTTTTTGCCTAAAAATGGCAATGACACTTGTCATTTGACAACATTGGTTTTGCTACAAACTCCAAAAGTGACGTCTATTTCTTTTTCAAATTACCATTTCATTATAATATTCTCATTTTTTTTAAATGAAAAACAAAGTATAATTAGGTTTACATTTTTTCTGGGAGACAAACTTTAGACAAATCAAGATTCTCCATCTCTCCTCTTCTCTTTCTATCTGTCAACGATATTCTTTACACTTGCGTCATTATTATTGTGTTTTTTATATAGATTCCAACATATGGTTTACTTATTTGTTTATCTTTATAAATAAATAAATAAAATAATATTAGTCTATAACTTTCGAGAAATGGTGTGAGAAAGAGAAATAGGTAGGACTCTTGGTCCACTTCTGGTATTGATTCTTTTAAATTATTCTGTCAACCAACACAAATATTTAAATCATGCTTTCATTGATTTCCTTCAATTATTTTATGTGCATGATTTGGGATTATCTCGTGGAATCTTATTGTAGATAAGCTCGACAAAAATCAACATATCCAAATACTTTAAATGGATAATAGTACTCCTATAACGTACACAACATTTTTTAATTGGTTATATTTTATTGTTTTGAAAAACACTAAGTTATACGAGTAAATGTGAGATAAATTTATGTTACAGTGTCAGTGTGTGCTTTGTGGTATTATTATTTGTATATTTAAAATTTTACATAATCATAATTAAAAGTACAGTATGGTATTGTGCATCAATCTGTTTTTCATTGCAATTGTCCAGCTGGAAAAAGACAAGCTATTGGATAGAATGAAGAGATGTTTCTAAACAAATGAGTGATCCAACTTTTACCAGAAAACAGAGGAAGAATTATTTCAAGAGATAGAGACTTACAAACCAGGGGAGATTCCTCATGTTTGAAACACCAAATAGTATAGAAATTTCACACATAAAAAAAAGCCGGAGACGAATCTCTACATATCTCTGCAAAATTCCTCAATATTGCCTCAAGATCTTGCCTATAGTTTGTATATTAAATGTTTATTTATGATCAAAGACCATCCCATTTCATAATATCCCAACTTCTTTTTCTGGTGTATCTGCAAAACTCAGTGGTGGACAGAAGTCTATACATCAACTCTCTTACATAAGTGATTGTGACCCTGCCACATATGACTCTGGGATTTCTCATCATCTTCTTCCTCTTCTTCTTCTTCTTCTTCTTCTTCTTCTTCTTCTTCTTCTTCTTCATCTTCCATGCTATCGGCACCGGTTATCGAAGTAACTCTCGATGCCCCGTTCAAGTGAAGTGGGCCCTGAGGCGACCCGGACTGAGAATTGCTCGGCTTTGAGGACTCGCCACAGTGTTCTTGAGACACCCACAAAACTCCCAGGTCAATGGTAGATGGGTTTGCTGATCCGGTGGCTTTTCTATTGTGAAGTCGATATTTCTGAAACACGAAACTTCAATAAGTGATCAATACTCTTGAAATTTTACAAATTAAAAAAAAAGAAAATCAAGGAATACAAAATTCAAAAGAAACAAACGCACTTGCAAATGACTCTTGACTTCGTCGTTGGTGAGGCCATCGATTTGCATAAGCTCTCTTATCTGCTTAGGAGTAGCTACTGAAAAGAAAAAAAATAACATAATCAAAACATTACATCCATATACATGAGAAGTCTAAACGTATCTCACATCACCTATTACACTATATATTATCACAGTTACAAATAAATCATTCAAGATTGATCAATAAGACTCTAGTGTCTTTTGCATTCATCACAATCATCATATCTTTGTTCCAAAAACGAAAAGGATTCATGAAATCGAGTTCAAAATTGAAGTTGAGAAAATTACGAAAAAATAATTCACTTTACTTATCATCACTCAAAACTTTTTATCTTATCACACCAACCCGATCTCTGAACAAAAAATATGCCACTCAATTTCATTCACTTATTTTTAAATATAAGGTTTTGGAGATTCAAACCTTGAGGGCCTCCAAGACGTTGCAGGGCACTCACAAACCGGCAATGCAATTCGGGCGACCAGCATCTCCTTTGCTTCCTTGTGGTTTGTTCCTTAGCAATGGATTGGCCATTAGTTGGAGATGAAGACCCTGATCTACTTGAACTTGTTTTTGAGCTAAAGCCATTAGTGTAAATCTCTTCCTTGGAGCTCTTGGTTTCAGGGGTAAATTCAGGTGTAAGAAGGGAAAGCTCTGTTACCCCGGAAAGCTCATTTCTTCCTTCCTTTCCCATATTCATCACCGGAAAAACATTACATCCCTTGAGAGGTTCGAAGGCCTTTTCGATTTTCCGGTTTTTACCACTAGGAAACAAATCGTCCATGGTCGGCCCATTAATCAGTTCATCCTTTCTCTGTTCATCATAAAAAATCCAATATAAGAGATTCCATAAGCAAATTGTGGTGAAACAACAGTGTTTTGCTTTTTTGTTCTTACTTTTTTATTGTTATCTCGTTTAGCGGCAGGGGAATTTAAGGTGTTGACATTCTCTGTGTTTGGATGGTGATGATGAGGATGGTGCTGATGATTATTACCGGAGTTCCATAGCTGAACGGAACTCATCCAACTCATTTTGTCTCTGCTGTTGTTACCGGTGGCGTTTTTTTCTTCAACCCTATCGTTTTCTTCGTGCGTGCTCGTTTTCTTTAACGGCATGAATTCTTCAATAATCGGCTCTGCGATTGAGCTCCTGCACTGGATTATCTCCTTCTTCACCGTAGCAATCGCTGAAATTAAAAATCAAATCGAAAAAAAAACAGGAATCAAAATCCGACGCAAATGAAAACACCGAAATCATTTTCTCGAGAAATATCCAGACCTCATAAAAGCAAAAAAATCAAAAATCAAAATCAAACACACATCTACGAACAAAAGACGCGGCGAATCTCACCATCTGCGACGAGAATCATGCAAAGAGGAAGCTCGCGTCTGAAGCCTTCGATCTTTTTCATCTCGTCCTGCAGGCGATTGACGTGATCCTCGAGCTTGGAAATCTTCTCCGACGCGTTTCGGACCCTGGAGACTTCTAGAAGAATCTCTCCGGTGGATTTCGGAACGCAGACCTTCGGCGAGAGGCTGCAATCCAAGGTGAGCTCCGGCGGAATCAGCGATCTCATTTCCTCTAGAATCAGTGATAGATCTTGATGCGTGTGAAAGAGGATTTATTGTTTGAGTGGAGAGCGGCGCTTTTAGAGAGAGAAAATATATTGGAGAGATTCTGTGCAACAACGCCGAGTTTTGACAGAGGATATTGTGTGTGTGAGAAATTGCTCCTTTTATCTTTTTATGGAGAAAAATGAAAAATGGGAAAGTCTTTTTCTCGTCGTCGCGTATTTAATCTATTTTTCTCTCTCACACACAATAAATAAATAAATATAGTATTAATTCTTAAGGGCGTGTTTGTTTTGTTCTAATAACAAAACGAATCAATATTTGCAAAAAAATACTAGTAGTACTAACAAATATTGGTACTATATTTTGGCATCATCCAAAGGCCGTTTCAGCGACATTATAATAGGTGCCCAGATTAAACTTTAAAATATGTTTTTTTTTTTCTCTTTTTAATAATAATATCACGATTTTAAGAAATTGACCCTCGGTAAATATTAAAAAAAAAAAGGTAATTGTATTTTTAAGACAGATGAAGTATGCGCCATTTGAATGGTGAATTCGAATAATTATATTTTTTATTTCTAGAAAATATTATATTTATACAGTAACATTTTGACCTCTAAGTAATAAATAAAATCTGGAAAAAAAATCTTCGGTTTCAATTTCATAGGATATTCGGTCTTATATGAAATTGATGTTAATTCATAGATAAAATAAGGATACGGTAATTATCATATTTCAATAATGAATTTGTAATTTAATACTGGTATTGGTACCATACTCATACTGTATGCGTTGTGCATATTTTTCGTTTGAAGAAGCATATTAATTAATTAAATTACTACAACTGTATTGTATGCTCTTTCACCTAATTTGAAAGCACTATAGTTATTCAATATATAAACAATTGATTATGGATACATACTGTATTTATATAGATATAGTGGTGTTTGGTCTCAAGACGCAAGTGACCCGAATTGCTTATCTAAACAAACACATGAATACAACAATCCTACTGTGAACAATTACAATCATTCGCCAAGAATCTACTCAATCAAGTGTTTTGAATTCCCGATTGATGGTAAATTTTAGATATATTCCACATATCGATTGATTAAACAATATAATTTGGGCAACCTTATTGTTGTTAGCATATTTTTATTAGTTATTATATTTATAGGATTATTAGGGTTTACCTTTTGTTTATAGGATTAGGGTTTACCTTTTGTTGGCTATATAAAGCCTCTCTCTTGTATATTTCATATCACGATTATTTGTTCTAATACCACAAGTTCTTTACGTTTATCTTTTCTTTTCCTTTAACCCTTGTTGGATTATTTAAATCCTAACATGGTATCAGAGCCAGGTTTCATCTAAAGCACACTTGTTCGCGGATTTTTTTCTGATCGTTTTCTGATCGTCTTCACCTTTCTTTTCTGATCGTTTCGGTTGTTGGCGTTTTCGCTTTTGCTCGTTTTCCAATGGCTCCTGGTGAAGACTCGTTGCAGTCAATTGGTGTTCGTTTGGATGGCAAAAACTATTCGTATTGGAGCTACGTTATGAAAAATTTTCTTCGCGGTAAAGAGATGTGGAAATATGTTTCTGGCGTTGCTCAAGCTCCCAAAACAGGTACTGATAATTATGATGATTTGCTTGATAAGTGGGATTGTGCCAATTCCAAAATTATTACTTGGATCAATAATTCTGTCGATGTTAAGATTGGTGTGCAATTGGCTAAATATGAAACTGCTAAGGAGGTCTGGGACTACTTGGAAAGGCTATTTATGCGCACCAATATATCTGTTCGCTTTCAGTTAGAAGGGGAAATTCGTGTTCTGTCACAGAATGATCGCACCATCCAGGAATTTTATGCTGAAATCACTGCTCTTTGGGATCAGTTGGCTATGACAGAATCTGCTGAATTAAAAGCCTTTGGGCCTTATCTTATTCATCGGGAGGAGTCGCGTCTTGTTCAGCTTCTGCACTCGCTTCGCCCGGAATACGAGCACTGTCGTGCTTCGATTATGCATCGTAATCCTTTGCCCTCTGTCGATTCAGTGGTTCACGAGTTGCTAGCTGAAGAAACTCGACTGAAAACGCAAAAGATTCCAAACGCCCCTTCTGCATCCGTTTTGGCAGCACCATCTCAACAGTCTCGACCGAATACAGCTAGAAAGGTTGAATGTCGTTATTGCAAGAAGCCTGGACATTGGATAAGCCAGTGTCCTGTATTAGCCCTGAAGAACTCGTCTGGTGATAAGTCTCAGCAACAGAAGAGTGGTGGACAGCAACGCACATCGGGTACCGGACAAACCCGTAGTGGGTCATCTTATATGGCTGCAGCTGCATCTGCGGGTGATTTGGATGTGGCTTCTTCTCAGAAAACTTCTATGGATGCTCTTGCAGAACAGTTTCAACGATTCCTTGCTACTCAGTCTTCGGCCTCAGGTCAGACAGCCCCCCCGCCTCAGCATTTTGCCATGACTACTCGTACTCCATCAGGTTTGCCTTCATCAAATCCCTCAGGTATATCATCATCCCTTTGGGTCTTGGACTCGGGGGCTTCGTTTCATATGTCTCCTGATCCATCTAAATTCACATCCTTGTCTTCTGAGTCTTGTTCCCCTACTGTTGTTACTGCTGATGGTTCATCATTACCATTAGTTGGCATTGGCACTATTAACACTCCTCACGTGTCTCTCTCAAATGTCTATTGTATACCTAAGCTTACTCTAAATCTTGCATCTGTTGGTCAATTATGTGATTCTGGATATTCTGTTCATTTTTCTTCGACTTCTTGTTCTGTGCAGGATCCCGACTCCAAGAGGCTGATTGGGACAGGCCGTAGACAGGGGGGTCTCTATGTTTTGGATGAGCTGCGCACTCCTGGCTATGCAGCTGCCACCTCTGTTGATTTATCTTCCTTTCATTTAACCAAGTCATCCTCTAAGTATTTTTTATGGCACTCTAGACTTGGTCATGTTTCACACTCTCGTTTAAAATTTTTGTGTAATACTGGCGTTTTGGGTGATTTAAAATCTCATGATATTTCTGATTGTCGTGGATGTAAACTTGGGAAATTTTCTGCTTTGCCTTTTCATAATAGTTCATCAAAATCTTGTGCACCTTTTGATTTAGTCCACTCTGATGTTTGGGGACCCGCTCCTATTCCTACTAAAGGGGGGTCTAGATATTATGTGTCCTTTATTGATGACTATACTCGTTATGTTTGGGTGTTTTTGATGAAAAATCGTTCTGAGTTCACTAAGATTTATACAGATTTCCAAGCCTACGTTAAAACCCAACACTCCGCTGTTGTTAAGTGTTTTCGTTCTGATTTAGGTGGGGAATACACTAGTGGAACCCTTTCTGATCTTTTTTTGTCTGAAGGTACTGTGCATCAGTCCTCGTGCACTGATACCCCTCAGCAGAATGGTGTTGCTGAGAGAAAACACCGACATATTGTTGAAACTGCCAGGTCTATGTTGTTGTCCGCTAGTGTTCCAAATGAGTTTTGGGGAGAAGCTGTCCTTACCTCCACTTACATTATTAATCGTATTCCGACTGCTCATAACTCTGGCACTTCTCCTTATGAGCAGTTATTTGGCCAAACACCAAATTATTCTGTCTTAAGAGTCTTCGGTTCCACTTGCTTTGTTCTTCGTCCACATGTTGAACTGTCCAAACTTTCCTCTCGGGTTGCTATATGTGTTTTCCTTGGGTATGGTATAGGTCAAAAAGGTTATCGTTGTTATGATCCCTCCTCTAGAAAATTTTATGTGTCTCGCCATGTCTCCTTCCTTGAGCATATCCCCTTCTTTACCATTCCCTCCAGCACACACAACTTGACTAAATCTGATCTTATTCACATTGATCCCTTCTCTTCTGACTCTTCACTTCCTACTGCACCTATTGTTGACGATTCTCCGACCCCTGACACGGCTACCCAATCACCGCTTGTGACTACGGATCTTGCTGCGCCACGCTATCCAGTACGCATACGTAAGTCTACTCAATTACCTGATTTTGCATACTCTTGTTATTCTAAGTCCTTTGCGTCATTTCTTGTTTCTATTGATCCAATCTCTGAGCCTTCCTCCTATAAGGAGGCTGTCCGATCCCGTGATTGGCAAAATGCTATGGCTGAGGAACTGTCTGCCTTAGACAAGACTGGTACTTGGGACCTTGTTGATCTTCCTGCAGGTAAAAAGGCTATTGGTTCTAGATGGGTGTACAAAGTTAAGACGAAGTCTGATGGTTCTATTGAGCGATACAAGGCCCGCTTAGTTGCTAAGGGGTTTGCTCAAGAGTATGGTTTAGATTATGAGGAGACTTTTGCTCCGGTAGCCAAGATGACTTCAGTTCGTGTCCTCATTGCTGTTGCTTCTGTTCAACAGTGGCACATATCTCAGATGGATGTTAAAAATGCTTTTTTGAATGGAGAATTGAAGGAAGAAGTGTATTTGGTTCCCCCACCAGGCGTCTCTCATGCTCCAGGACAGGTTTGTCGCCTTAAGAAGGCGTTGTATGGCCTTAAACAAGCACCTCGTGCTTGGTATGATAGATTTTCTCGAGTTGTGATTTCCCTTGGTTTTGTCTCAAGCCCTTATGACTCGGCTTTATTTGTTCGATCGACTTCTGCCGGCCGTGTTCTCCTTCTGTTATATGTTGATGATATGATTATTACGGGTGATGATGTTGATGGTATTGTGGGTTTGAAAGAAACCTTGTCCCGTTGTTTTGAGATGAAAGATTTGGGCCCTTTACGATACTTTCTGGGAATTGAAGTTGCCTCCTCTCCTCGAGGTTACCTTCTCTCTCAGTCCAAGTATGCTGCTGATATTCTTCACCGTGCACGACTCACTGACACTCGCACCACTGACACTCCTCTCGAGCTGAACGCAAAGTATACTCTAGATGATGGTACTCCTCTACAAGATCCTACTCTGTATAGGTCCATTGTTGGTAGTCTTGTTTATTTGACGATCACTCGTCCTGATATTGCCTATGCTGTTCACATTGTTAGTCAGTTTGTTTCAGCACCCACGACTGTACATTGGGCTGCTGTTGTGCGTATTTTACGTTACCTACGGGGATCTCTTTATCAGAGTCTTTTGTTTCCATCCTCTTCTTCGTTGGAGCTTCGTGCCTTTTCTGATGCCGATTGGGCTGGTGATTCGACTTCTCGGAAGTCCACTACTGGGTTTTGTATTTTTCTTGGTGATTCTCTTATTTCTTGGAGAAGTAAGAAGCAAGCTGTAGTTTCTCGTTCATCCACCGAGGAAGAGTATCGTGCTATGGCTTCCACTACGGCTGAGATTATATGGTTGCGCTGGTTACTGGCTGACATGGGAGTCACTCTTACTGACCCCACACCTATGTACTGCGATAATAAGAGTGCCATTCAGATTGCTCACAACACGGTGTTTCATGAGCGCACCAAACACATTGAGATTGATTGTCATTTCACTCGGCATCATTTGGATCACGGAACCATTTCTCTACCGTTTACTCCGTCGTCCTTACAGTTGGCTGACTGCTTCACGAAGTCTCATTCTGTCAGCCGTCATAGATTTTTCATTGACAAACTCTCGATGCTCCTTGCTGTACCATCGTGAGTTTGAGGGGGGGTGTTAGCATATTTTTATTAGTTATTATATTTATAGGATTATTAGGGTTTACCTTTTGTTTATAGGATTAGGGTTTACCTTTTGTTGGCTATATAAAGCCTCTCTCTTGTATATTTCATATCACGATTATTTGTTCTAATACCACAAGTTCTTTACGTTTATCTTTTCTTTTCCTTTAACCCTTGTTGGATTATTTAAATCCTAACAATTGTAATGTCCCGAAAAATACAAGGTGCTTAAAGGAATTGAATATGCTACTCATACCAACAGATGCATCTTCTTTTCTGGGCATCTTCCTATAAGAACTACCAACAGATGCATCTTCTTTTCTGGGCATCCTCCTATAAGAACTCCAAAGTTAAGCGTGCTGGTACAGTGGAACCAGGATATCACTCTCGACGTCAGTTATTGGTAACCGAGCCGGCCCATTAGGGTCGGACTTCGACCCCTCGACGGGCCGGGGCGTTACACTTATTATCTTAACAAAATTACCGAGCCGGCCCATTAGGGTCGGGCTTCGACCCCTCAACGGGCCGGGGCGTTACACTTATTATCTTAACAATTTTTTTTATAATGTTATTGTTTCAATTTTGACATGATATCAAAGCAGGTCCAATACGATGTGAGTGCTCATGCCGATGAAATT
Organism: Euphrasia confusa; assembly: GCA_954870475.1. Classification (NCBI taxonomy): domain Eukaryota; kingdom Viridiplantae; phylum Streptophyta; class Magnoliopsida; order Lamiales; family Orobanchaceae; genus Euphrasia; species Euphrasia confusa. Next base: position 11,772,144 of record OX940956.1, read on the forward strand.
TCCCCCCTCTCATAAGGGAGTGTTAGATATATTCAACATCGATTTGAGTGCTCTTGCCAATAGAATTTTTCTCCATGAGGGAGAGTGTTCGATATATCCAACATCAATTTGGGTGCCCTCTCCGAGAAAGAGTGTTAGATATATCCAACATCGATTTAGGTGCATCTGCCGATAAATATATTCAACATCGATTTGGGTGCTCTTGGCGATGAAATTTTCCCCCGTGAGGGGAGTGTTAGTTATACCCAAAATCGATTTGGGTGCCCCTGCCGTTGGAGAGTGTTAGATATATCCAATATCGATTTGGGTGAACTTGTCGATTAAATTTTTCCTCGTGAAGGAGAGTGTTAGATAATATCTCACATCTTTGAAAAAAGAACAATGAGTGTTAGATATATCTCACATCTTTGGGGAAAAAACATTGGGCTTCCTTGTAAGAGAGCGTGTTAGATATATCTCACATCCATTGAAGGAAGATCGGGCTCCCTCTTAAGGGAAAGTGTTACTGTTAAATATATCTCATATCGATTGGAGCAATAACTTTGATAAGTGAGAGTAAGAAAAATGTTGAAATGTACACGAAAAATCATCTTCAGAGGTAAAATCGACAAAATGCATTGCAGAGGAAAAATGGTAATTTTGCCAGGAAATTTAATTTCGCGTCTAATGAAACGACGTTGTTTCATGATGAACTGACTGCGGGTGCAGCGGTCTAGGGCGCGCGATTTCTCACTTGATTCTTAACCAAATCACATGGTTCTTGTGGCTATGTGATCCTTGTCAGCTCATCTACAAGACACACATGGAATCGAACGAGTTGATCGCACGGTTGAGATTTGAGAGGTTGTTACAGGCCGACGGTGCCGATCATGATGAGTTTGATTTTGTGCATTTCATTTTCAGTATATAATCGCGTGTGTTGATTGAGATGCAATTCTTGAGCTAGAGAGAGCTTTGTACAATCGGTTTTGAGCTTCGAATAATACCAGAACACCCCTCCCCTCCACCGTGCGCGTAGATCACTTTTACGGTGATCGAATCACGTAAAATCGTTGTTGTGTGTGTGATTTCTCTTCGTGTTTGCGTTCGTAGTGTTTAATACAAGCTCGTGGTGAGGTGTGTGTTGAGTGATTACGATTTTAGTTTTTGCTCCGGTTATTCGATTTATTGTGTGAGCTCGAAGGTCGCCGGAGCTCGTGTTTATTTTCGGTCACTTTTCTCAACAAAAACACCCCTTACCATGAGGAGAGTGTTAAATATATCCAACATAAATTAGAGAAAGAATAGTTATAGTAAAAATCTTTGGGCAATGAGAGTAAGAAAACACCCCTACTCATGAGGGTGGTGTTAGATATATCGAACATCGATAGGAGAAAGAACATGCTTATTCGTGAGTGGAAGTATTAGATGTTAAATATATCTGACATCGATTGAATAAAAAATTATGGACAGTGAGAATAAGAAAACAACTATAAAAAACCAACAAACAGTATGCAGTATATCAATCAATACAATTAAAAAACGAAACTAGAAAGGAAACACACACAACACTAAGAACTTTTAATGTAGAGTACCTATACACCCAAACATCTGGTGTTTGTTTAGAATGTATGGATTTTTTATTGTATTTTTATATTATAAAAAAAATTACATTTTCAACATAAATCACATATTTGAGTGTATGGGTATTACGGTTAATTCTATGTCACCTCAATTCTATACACACATTTACCCTAATTCTATGCACTATCCTAATTTCATACACACATTAACATATGTAAATACTTGAATTTTTTTCATTTATGTGATTGTTAAAACATTTTCTAGTAGTCAAATGTTAAAATGTGTAAGGATTATGTTACTTCCCATGATGGGTAGCATAGAATAAACCGGGTACTACATAGACTAAACCTTAACTCGCACAAAAAGATACGACATAAAAAAATCTTAAAATTTACAAGATTTTTCCACGAAAATTAACTCCAACTCTCTTTATCTCAAATTTTATCTTGATAAAAAGATATAACTCTCTTTATCTCAAATTTTATCTTGATAAAAAGATACGTAAGAGTTAAAATTTTATTTTTTAGTTAAAAAGTATAATCGTTGTTGGTAAAATTTAAAAAGTATGTAAAAATGTATGATTAAAATTGTATTTTTAAATTGAAAAAATAATTTTTTTTTTAAATAATTCATGTATTAATTTGTACATATAAAAAGGAAAATATTGTGCATGATTTTTTAAATAGATGAACATGGTAAATGCGACTAATTTAAAAGGAGGGAGAAAGTATGTAGAGTATAGTGTTTGTGAAATGTGAAGTCTGACAAATTTGTGAAAACATGAAGAATCAAGATGACAACATATAATGTAGTGTGGTGCTATTGCTGTGATTGGTGACATTTGGCAAATAGTACACACGGGCTATGCGTGTGGTACAACCACTCTGCTACTAATAAAAGAGATAAGGAATCTCGTCTCTCTCCTCTTGGTAGAAAGTGATAAGTAAAGATTCTCTTCTCTTTTTCTTTCTTTTTTTTTTAAATCGAAATATTCTAGGCAAATTAAATTTAAATTGTTCCTAAATTATGATATTGATTGTATCATAATTATTTTAACTCTTCCTACGATTTTAGTATAAAATTATAATAACATACCTTGGTTAACTCTTAAAAAAATATTTGTTTATTTTAAAATAAAATAAAATTAATTTTGGAAAGGACTATATTAATAATCTTAACTAAATTTATAATTTAATTATTTTTTATAATACTTACAAAAATCAAGGATAATAATCAAGTTATTTTCATAAAACTTGAAATCTTTGATAAAAATGTTGGTTACGTCCATTTTTTTTTGTTTAAAAATAAAAATAAAAAATCTTACTATTCTCGTGGTTTTTTATTTTTATTTACTTTTGCTTTTGTTTTTCAATTAAATTTTACTATAATTTTATTCTCACAAATATAAATTAATTTATTTACACTTATATTATTACTACTTTTTAAATTTAAATTTGTTATTTACTGTTATTAGAGACATAGGGGAAGGCATGTGATGTTGTAAATGCAATTCTTCGACGAATTAGATTGAAAATTATTTTGGTTCCTTCCCACATTTGTCGGCTAGTTACTCTGCCCATCTTTAGATTTATATCATATCTCAAAGCTCAAGGATCGATTGAGGTGAATATAAATATTTAATGTAATTTAAAAAAAATGAAATTGATCAATACTAATAAACATTTAATGTTAAAAAATTGATTAAATTTTTATTTATGCTAATTCAAGTGGAATATATTTATTACCTATTCTTGATTTAGTAGTCAATATTGATATTGAAACATCACCTATAATTCTTTTATAATTTTCAAAACTATGACTAAGTACGGGTCACAAGTTTTATGAAGGGAGGTTGACAAGAATTTCAACCGGAAGAAAATGTAAACTGTAGTAAATTTCAGTTTGACCCACAAACATGTTATATATTTAATAAAAGTAAAATATCAAATTAGATTCTAATTTTACAAAAATATAAAATTATATCGACTTTTTCTTTCCCATTAATAATGATAAATTTATATAGTCAATACATACAGTTTGCAAAATATGCTATACATTCACTTTAGTTACAAATATATAGTCAATTAAGTTATTTATTCAAAAAATAAGATAAAATGCCACGTCAATTCAAGTATTTGTGAACAATTTTACAAAGTCCACTTGTGAGAAAGTACTTACTCTCATGTACTAGTAATGAATATACATAAAAGGAGTGTTGGAGTCAAATTAAAAGAACAAAATCAAAGATATTATTTGTATAATATTTTAAAAAAATACTTATAAAATTATTTACAAATTTCATAAGTTAATAAAGTTGAAACATTAAATAAATAACTGTTCAATGATATTTTAACGATAAAAACTACATAAGTAATTTATAATTTCAAAACAATAATCACACTTCCTTCACAAATAACAATTAAAACATAACAATTAAAATATAACAGAGAAAATACATCATGGAAATAATTTGACTCGAGTGTATCAGATAAAAAATCATATTGCATAAACATAATTAAATCTCCATAAATCAAGTAAACAATCTAATAATATGATCGAAAATTTGTGCACAAAAAACTTGGACGAACTCACAATTTTGACCGATCAAATTTTGACCTAATAATATGATCAAATTTTGATCTAATAATATGATCGAAAATTTGTGCACAAAAAACTTGGACGAACTTACAATTTTGACCGATCAGTTGCCTCCATCAATCTAATAATATGATCAAATTTGTGTGAAAGAATTAGCATAAGATTCCATCCAATCCAAATAATATCCACTGGCAAAGGAATGTGACCAACATTCAATAATAATTGCGTGGATTTGGGGGCACGTTATGGTGCGATGCATTTGTCGTCGGTCAAAGAAAGCATCAAAAACTTATCGAATTTTCTGATCAATGGAGATTGAAGAATATTTACTTACTCAACTTTTTTTTCCATAAAACAATATAGGGAATATATAATTATAACATCTACTACATTATGTTGAAATATGACTCGAAAGAGAAGTAAATCGGGACAAAATTTGGAGTCGGGATGCGAAAAGATCGATGTAGCAGTCTGGCGCATTTGCGCCAGCCTGCTGGGGCCGTGGCGCATTTGCGTCAGCCTGCTGAGGCTGTGGCGCGTTTGCGTCAGCTTTCTTGTGCGATTTTTCGCTGCGTTTTTGGACTCCAAATATGGGTTTTTGATTTATTTTATTGGTTAGAAAATAAGAATTATATTAGAATATAATTCTATTCCTTGTGGATTTAGGAGTCATATATTAAGAAAAGGGTTTATTCCTATTCCTATTCCTATTTGTTACGTAATTTATGGGTTTTCTACACCTATAAATAGGGATCTCCATGGACATAATTATTGAGAGAGAGCGTGTAGAACACGAGCTAATACCATCATAGAGAGAGATATTATTGTGTGAGATTAGAGGGTTTTAGAGTGGATATCAATCCTTGTAATCATCGGCAATATTATAGTGAAAGTTCTCGTCGTTCCTCCCGTGGTTTTTTCCCGATTTGGGTTTCCACGTAAATTCCTTGTCTTCTTTTCTTGTCTCCTTCTTTATTTGTTGTTGAGTTATATTCGGGGTTCCGCATATTGTTCGTACTATACATCGTCGTTTTACAACAAGTGGTATCAGAGCGAGGTTTCGATGGCGAGCGTGAGGTACGATCTACCGAATTTAAGTCTCAACACGAGGTTTCCTATTTGGCAACACAAGATGAGGTTAGTCCTCAGATCTCTTAAGCAAGAGGTTTGTCTACTTGGTGATGACAACAAGCCGAAAGACATGAAGCATGACGAGTGGGTGGAGCTCGATCAGATGGCTATGGCGACCATAGGGCTTCATGTTTCGGATTCGTTGACTGAGGAAACGACGGAGGCGAAGACCGCAAAGGAATTATGGGAGTTGTTGGAATCGATGTGCGTTGAGAAAACGGTGTCCAACAAGCATCACTTGAAGAGAAGTATCTACTTCCTCAAGATGGCGGAGGGGTCGTCGATTCAAGACCATGTAGCGAGATTCAAGGAGCGTGTAGCTGACCTTGGGAAAATTGGCGTGAAGATCGAAGATGATGATCTTGCGTTTTGGATGTTATGCTCGCTACCCCCCTCCATGGCGGCTTTTCGGGACACGCTTCTCTATGGACGAGATAGTCTCACGTTTAAAGACGTAACTTCGGCTCTCTCGTCAAGGGAAAGCGTACAAAGGATGGAGTACAACAAGGATGGTGTGCCCGATGTGGGTGAAGGACTTAATGTCCAAAAGAAGTACCGTGATAAAGGGAGCGACTCGGGGAATTCGAAGTCGCGACACGGGAATAAGACGTGTTTCTATTGCAAGAAGAAGGGACACATAAAGTCGGAGTGCTACGCGTGGAAGAAAAAGGAGAGCAACAACAATAATTTCGGTAATAAGGATTCCGGTGACGTTGGATTAGTAGATGGGAATTTCTATGGAGAACTACTAATGGCTCTAGGCGAGAACTCCAACTTTTGTGGTGATTGGATCTTAGACTCGGGTTGCTCGTTTCATATGTGTCCGGACCGGACGTTGTTCGAGACTTATGAATCTTTGGAGCATGGTGCGGTGTTCATGGCTAATGACACCTCGTGCAAGGTCGAAGGGATTGGGAATATCCGCTTGAAGATGTTCGATGGCACGGTGCGCACGCTAGGCGAGGTAAGACATGTCCCTGACTTGAAGAGGAATTTGATTTCCTTGAGTACCCTTGATATGAAGGGCTATAAACTCACTTGTAAAGGTGGAGTTTTAAGAGTTACCAAGGGTGATTTGGTAATATTGCGGGGAAAGAGAAAGACGAGTCGTCTTTATGTCCTCGGTGGAAGCTCGGCGAAAGAAGTAACCGAGGGTGATACAAGCTACACCGGAGAAGGTGGAGTTTATGAGGCTACCCAAGAGGCTTTGGTAGTGTTGGGAGGAGACGAAAAGGCGAGACGACCTTATGTCCTCCGTGAAGGCGCGGTGAAGGAAGTAACCGGGGCCGAACCTCGACTCTTGCTAGAAGAGTCTATCCGGCTTAGAGGCGCGCAACCAAGTAAGGCCGGAGTGACCAAGCTCATTGAAGATAAAGCGGTGAACGAAGTAACCGTGGGAAAAACTAAGCTCTCGGATGAAGAGTCTACACGACTAGACCATGTGCGGCTTGGGCATGTGAGTAAAGTCGATTTGAAGGATCGAGTGTTTCTCGATCTATGGAGTGTTTCTAAACCTGGTGAGCATTGTGCGCTTGGAAAGCGCTCGAGAGGGTATATCTCGAATTGGGCTCACAATTCGAAGAAGACACTCGGGTATGTACGTTCCTATTCAATGGGACCTTTGAAGGTCCAATCTTCTAGGAACTAGGCCCGTTGGGGCGTTTGGAGGAAGACGAGGGGCGAGCCTATAGATGTGCGATGTGATTTCGCATGCGCGATGGGATTTCGCGGCTTGGTGTTATATGTGATGTGATTTCACATGTGCGATGGGATTTCGCGGTTTCTCGTCAAGGTGGAGATTGTTGAAATATGACTCGAATCGAAAGAGAAGTAAATCGGGACAAAATTTGGAGTCGGGATGCGAAAAGATCGATGTAGCAGTCTGGCGCATTTGCGCCAGCCTGCTGGGGCCGTGGCGCATTTGCGTCAGCCTGCTGAGGCTGTGGCGCGTTTGCGTCAGCTTTCTTGTGCGATTTTTCGCTGCGTTTTTTGGACTCCAAATATGGGTTTTTGATTTATTTTATTGGTTAAGAAATAAGAATTATATTAGAATATAATTCTATTCCTTGTGGATTTAGGAGTCATATATTAGGAAAAGGGTTTAATCCTATTCCTATTCCTATTGGTTACCTAATTTATGGGTTTTCTACACCTATAAATAGGGATCTCCATTGACATAATTATTGAGAGAGAGCGTGTAGAACACGAGCTAATACCATCATAGAGAGATATATTATTGTGTGAGATTAGAGGGTTTTAGAGTGGATTTCAATCCTTGTAATCATCGGCAATATTATAGTGAAAGTTCTCGTCGTTCCTCCCGTGGTTTTTTCCCGATTTGGGTTTCCACGTAAATTCCTTGTCTTCTTTTCTTGTCTCCTTCTTTATTTGTTGTTGAGTTATATTCGGGGTTCCGCATATTGTTCGTACTATACATCGTCGTTTTACAACACATTATACTGGGATTTTCTACCATACTCTACCCTAATAGGTACTAGGTAGTACCTCAATCCATATAAAATGCAATATGTTGTTACTGTAAAAAAAATTTAACCAATTAAAAAAATAAAAAGATAAAAGTAAATATAAATGTAAAATGTATGTATGGGGATGTGGTAGTAAACTTATGTGTGTACAATGTATGTATGAGTATACTGTAAAAAGTCTCTTCCCTGAATCCAATAACTAGAATTTATTTCACGATTTTCAAAGTCTATTTATTTTTGTATTGAGAGATAAAAAGGTAATTCTTTCATCTCTCAAGTCTTAACGCAATGCATAAAAAGTCTTAACACAATGCTTAAGAAAATGACTCCTAAATTAAAAATAAAAATGATTTTTCGTGTATTTAATATAGTAAAAGTACAATTGTAACGCCTCAGAAAATTCAAAGACTTAAAAGAATTGAATATGCTACTCATACCAAAAGATGCATTTTCTTTTTTGGGCATCCTCCTATAGAACTCCAAAATTAAGCGTGTTGGCTAGGGTAATTCTAGGATGGGTGACCCCTGGGAAGTCTCCCGGTGCGCACGAGTGAGGAATGGTTGGTCCTGGGCAAGTAAAGCAAGTAAGGCACGCAACAAGGACGAAAAAAGGTGGGACGATTGTAACGCCCCATAAAATTCAAAGGCTTAAAAGAATTGAATATGCTACTCATACCAACATATGCATCTTCTTTTCTGAGCATTTCTTTGCTGGGCATCCTCCTATAAGAACTCCAAATTTCTGGGCATTTCTTTGCTGGGCATCCTCCTGTAATAACTTCAAAGTTAAGCGTGCTGACTCTGGGGTAATTCTAGGATGGGTGACCCATTGGGAAGTCTCTCGGGTGCGCACGAGTGAGGACAAAATGCGCTAGAAAAGACAAGTGTTGATACAGTGGGGCCAGGATATCACTCCCGACGACAGTCATTGGTAACCGAGCCGGCCCATTAGGGTCGGGCTTCGACCCCTCAACGGGCCGAAACGTTACAATAATTGATATTGATGTATAAATAATAAAATAATCAGTTGAAAAATAAAAATTAATGGTATAAAAATGAATAAATATATATTGAAATGATAAAATTATAAAAAGAAATTTCATTTATAGATATACAAAATTTTACAAGACAACTAAAAAATAAAGTATGCATTTATTATTTTGTGTAATGAGATCAAAGTATCAAAATTTTGATATTAGATACAAATTAATTTTGATATTAGATACAATATTAATTGGGGACTTACCACATATATAAAGATGAATAATTACATTTCTAACTATTGAGATGTTGGGTTACAATTTATAAATACACAGTACAAACAATATATAATGTGTCAAATAATATTCGATATATTAAATTGTACATAAACAATAAGTAATGCATGCTATCATGCCCCCACTATCATTTCAACCATTGGCATCATTTTTTTTTTTTATTTTAGATATATCTAACAATTTATGAATAATCTTAAAATAAAAGTACTAATTTTTTAACTTTAAAATATACTAATTTTTACTACATTTTTCCAATATACTTTTTAAATTTAATCAAAGTTTTTGTAATTTTTAATAAAAAAAATATTTTTCTCTTTTTCTATCAAAAATCAAAAAATTATATTTTTTAATATATATTTTTCTTAAAAGAATAATGAAAAAAAAAGTAGCCCCGCATTTATCGAAAGAAAAATAATTTCTTGCGAGCTTCATGCCTCTCAAGATGTTTACACTCTACATCATGGCATTTGTAAAAAAAAATTATTTATAAGTGTAAAATTTTACAACAAAAAAATTATAAAAATTCATAAGGAGTATTATTAATTCATAACTTAAGAATAACCAACAATTCAAACAAACTACTGAATTCAACTCAATTTTCTTATCAAATACTTTAAAAAATAACTATAATTAAGAAATTTTGCTCTTTGATGCATCTAGAAGAAAAGATAAAAAAAAAAAAAAGGTCAAAGAATCTTTTGGCATGCCTCAATTATATTACTAGGAGTATAAGTCATCAACCACAAGATTCACATGTTGTGAATCATTGTCACTAGTCATGATTTGGGATCCAAAGAAAATGAGAGAATATATATATATACTTCATATACTAGTACAATATATATATAATTAATGAGATACCTAAATCAATGGCTTTGCAAACCAATCGCCATCACTCTCTCACTCTACCAAAAACCAAAAGCATCTTTCACGTGATCACAACTTCATTAATTTGTCCCATCCCTTCTCTTTCTTTATACCCCATTCCTTTTATTCCACTACTACCCTCTATCTCTCTCTTTGGGCTGCTTTCAAGGGTATTTTAGACATTCCACAATTTCCATCCCCACTATTCTATAGTACTATTTCCTCTTTCTACCACATCTCTAATATATTTTCTAATACTATCAATTTGTCAAATGTAATTTTGTCATTTTACTTGTCAGAATGTTTTGTCAGAATGTTTTGTCCATAGGCGTACCACGTACGTTCTTCTCATTTTGCTTTTCACATCACATTGCACTACAGATTCAACTCTAAGCATATTATTCATACTTATAAAAACAATTAAAATTTTATTTAAACATTACTACGTATATTTGTGAAGGGCATTCTTGTTATTTCACTTGGTATTTGACAGCTACCAAGAAACTTACATTTCATCATTGTTTGTTTTGATCATTTATACTTATATATGCATGGAATTAATTGGAATGCTTGTTCAAGATTTTCAACTCTTGTTAAAGAAGCCTGTTTGTTTGTTGGCTTTCATTTTTTGAGAAATAATTGTCATTCAATGATTTCTGCGTCACCTACATCTATCAATTTTTATCATATAAAAGAGTGTTCACTACATTTATTATTTTTAAAATGTTATAAAATACTATCACAATTTATAAATTATTTATAAAATTTGATAAATTATTTTTTATCTAAAATTGTTAAATTGTTTGAATAAAAAAATGTATAGAACTTATAATAAGATGTTTTAAAATTTTATGTAAGAATATAAAATATTTAAAAAATAAATAAATATTTTACCAGTTATTAGTGTTTTTGTAACATCTATAAAGTATTTAAAAGAATTAAATATTTTACCCATATAAAAAAGTAAATGTCTTGAGTACGTGTTAATGTGAGACAAAATACCCTCTCAAAAGCAGTTATTAGTAGCAAATATGATCTTTAATATCACTCTCTTGATAATCCAATCGATACATAAATGATCACGGTGTGATGATTTTAATTTTTTATATTTAAAAAAATATAATTATACATTTTTAAGAGTTTATAAAATGTTTATATATTTTTTTAGGAGCAAATTATAGTATTGAATAATTATATAGTATTACTTCTTTTTCAAATACTACTTCTGTCTCAAAGACTACACTTCCTTTCCAAATAATAAAAAAACGTGATTATAAAAATGAAATAGAGATATTACTTTTTTTTCATGTTATACGGACATATATTTTGACACGTGTATATAAATCTAAGCATGCTTTATATTAATGAATTAAATAAGAAAGTGGTGGGATTGATTCATAACTAATTATGAAAAGAATAATTAGATAGTACATTAGAGATGAAGAATGTCAACTCATCAAACTAATGACGTACGTCCAAGGACTTACCGTAAGAGTTACTAAGAGGGCTTTCTTGGCATTTTATTTTAAAAAAATATCGAATAAAATCTTTATCTTTAAGATCTTCATATTTGAAAACTGGATGCTTTTGAAAACATCATTTATTATTAGAAAATAATTAGATAATTGATGTTTTAACAAGCCACTAATAATGTTACTAGTCTTAGACCTCGTTTGGTCCAACTTATTTAAAATGTTTGGATAAAATAGATATATAAAAGTTATAAAATTTTAATTTTTTTGTCAATTTAGAATTTTATATAAATAAAACTACAAAAAAAAACTTATTATATATGAAAAAAAATAATTAAAAAAATAAATAAATAAACCAAATAATAAATTTAGAATTTTTCTATATATATAAAAGTTAATAATTTTAAAAGTATTTTGGTCTTTTATTGTTTAAGTTACGAAAGCTTATAAGCTTGTTTAAAAAAATATATCCCCTTACTTGTTTTTTAAACAGCTTATAAGTTGTTAAACAACTTATTTTTAAGTTTTATAAGATTTTTTTTTAAAATTTACCAAACAAATTTTTGGAGCTTAGCCAGTTTAGATGAGCTTATTTAAAAGAGCTTATAAGATTTAGGTCTTATAAGTTGTTTTAAAAGCTGATAAGCTTATGAAAGTGTTGGACAGAGCTTATAAGTTTTTTAAAACAGCTTATAAGCTGTTTAAGAGCTTATAAGCTCTTAAAATTTGTTTGACAACATTTTTAAAAAAGATCTTAAAAACTTAAAAATAAGCTGTTTAACAGCTGTTTAAAAAAGTAAGGGGGAAGTACTTTTTTTTTCAACTGCTTATAAGCTCTTGTAACTTAAACAATAAAAGACCAAAATACCCAAAATTATTATCTTTTATATATATACAAAAATTATAAATTTATTATTTAGTTAATATAAATATTTATAATTTTTTTTATATATAATAATTTATTTTTTGTAATTTTATTTATATACAGTCTTAAATTGCCAAACAAATTAAAATCTTATAAGTTTATATATCTATTTTATCCAAACAGTTTAACAATTTATTTATTAAATAAGACATAAAAGACTTATGAGCTTTTAAAACAACTTATAAGATATAACATCTTATAAGCTATTTTAATTTTTAAATAAGCTCACCCAAGCTCTATGTCTTATTTAACAAATAAATTGTTAATCGTTTGTATAAAATAAATATATAAATTTATAAGATTTTAATTTGTTTGAGAATTTAAGATTTTATATAATAAAATTACTAAAAATAAATTGTTATATATGAAAAAAATAATTAAAAATAATTATATTAATTAAATAATAAATTTGGAATTTTATATATATATATATATATATATATATATATATATATATAATGTAATAATTTTAAGGGTATTTTGGTCTTTTTTAAGTTATAAAAGCTTATAAGCTGTTTAAAAAAATATTTTCTTTTATTTTTTTTTAAACAGCTTATAAGCACAGTTTTTTATTTAATTTTTTAAGATTTTTTTTTAAAGTTTATCAAACAAATTTTAGGAGCTTATCAAACAAATTTAGGAGTTTATTAAACAACTTATAAGTTATTTTAAGGAACTTATAAGCTCAGCCAAACAGGCTCTAGTGCCCTTACTCTTTTTTATTAATATCAATTAATTATGGTAAATGTTTTATTTTTTACCTTATTACACTTATACCATTTTTACAATATGACGAAGAATGAATCAAAATTAAATTTAAATTCACATTAATTATCCATCGTTAAATACTCTTTTCATGAAGAGAAATAAAATAATTTCATTTGTAATTTAAAATTGTATTTTATCAGTCCATTTGAATTCGTTCTTAAAAGGTCAAAACTGTTCATTTGATTATGGTAGTAGAAATTCGGTCGGCTCATAATTTAGAATTATACTCCGTACCCAATTAATTTAGTTGGGTCCCTCACACTTTAACCATGCACGGTGCACCCACAATCAACTACATGACCTATATTTCATAGTACTATCAACAAGCACACAGTACAATATAGAGTAAAAATTAAAAAAGAGAAAAAAAAAACACTTTAGTACTTAACCTATAGTCCATTTTTCACTTTAGTAACTGAATTTTTTTTTTATAATCATTAGGACTCGACCTAAGGTATAATTCCACTTAAGTCCTAAAAGCAGCTGATTTCGGCAACACATGCCGGGCACGTGACTTCACCTCACACGTGTCTCGCTTGCATTGGCTCCAGGTGAGAGATTACGCTATTACCTATTTTTTATTATTTAACCTATTTATATTTCATTTTCTGAATTCATCAAATCGTAAAAAAAAGAAATAACATTCTAATTTTCCCCCCAAATTCCAGAACCCTAGACGACCGACGAGAATCAATTGAAGATCGAAGATCAAAACTTTTTGGAAGAGCTATGTAGGTGCGTGAACCACTTGGTGAGGAAAACATCCTGGACCGACGCGAATCCAGGTAGACGATTCTTGGCGTGCGGAAATTTTCGGGTAAGAATCGATCTCATACTGTTGTATATGACTCGAACCCAGAAGGCGTCGGTCGACGGCAAAGGAGTGTCGGCCGACAACCCCATGTTTCTCCAGCGTTTGCGTTAAACTTCTGAGGCTGCGGCGCAAATGCGTCAGGTCTTTTGGACGACGGAAGGCAAATTTCAGTGTTGATTTGCGCTGCGCTAAGTATTCGAGTGAGGAGGAATTTTGCTTGGGTTTATTTATTTAATTAGGGAATTGATTTAGGAGTCGTATATTAGGAAAATGATTTATTCCTAATCCTAATTGTTTCCAATTTGATAGGTTTGCTACACCTATAAATTGAAGTTCTCATTTAGACGAAAATCATAGAGTTGATTATTGTAAGCCTCAACGATGTAGTGGATTGGTTCTTTCTTCCCGTGGTTTTTTCCTCGTGTTTTGGGTTTCCACGTAAATTTGTGTTCGTTCTTTTTCGTTTATCTTTTTTTTTTCGCATCTCATATATATTTCGAGGGTCGTGAGTGATTTAGTTTCAATATCGCAACAAGTGGTATCAGAACATCGTAAAAAACATAACACATACGAACTCTAATTTCTTAGACATTGTTCGGGTATGAACCCTAAATTGATTATGCAGACATTGTTCCCATTAAGTCGAACCTGAATTTTGATTCTCAAATTATTAAGACACATTTATGATTTCATGTTTATTGTAATAACTGGATTAATGAAAAGACCAAAATACCCTCAATCAGCTTTGGAAAAAAAATTGAAGTCACGTGCCCGACACGTGTTGCCGGAATCAGCTGCTTTTAGGACTTAAGTGGAATTATGCCTTAGGTCAAGTACTAATGAGTAAAAAAAAATCGATCACCAAAGTGAAAAAAGGACTATAGGTCAAATACTAAAGTGTTTTTTCCCTATTAAAAATATTTCTTTCAATTCTTTTTCCTATTTTTGAAATTATATGTAGTACTTACTTACATACTAACCCTATGCTGAATTTGTGATAAGAAGAACAAAGGAGAAAAAGGAAAGAAATGAGAAATAAATATAAAAACAAAACTTTTGATACTCTTTTTTAATTGATAATGAAGTAGTAGCACATGTCTCACATATATATATATATAAGAACACAAACCCTAAAACAAGAAGACTCTAATAATTATATTAGGGACCAAATTAAAATAACTAATAAATGTGAAATCAACTCTTATAAATTACAAAGTGATCTCAATACACAAAACTCTTATAAATTACAAAGTGATCTCAACACACAAAACTCTACGCATGTATGCACGTGCAACCAATCAATATATTTCAATACCCTCTCTCAAAATGAGAATACAAATTTTGAATTATCATATTGTCGAGAAAATAATGAAAACACTCCATCAATTCAAACCAACCAACTCATTGTGAACATCATTCAGGCACAAGTACTATTTGCTATCCCCCACTTTTTTTTTTGGATTGCTGGAGAGAGAGGGAGAGAGACCCAGGACATGAGACGTAGTTCAAGGTCCTGAACCTAGATAACAGTTTTTCCGTCCTCTGGGTTTCGATCAACTCGACCCAACCCGAAACAAGCTAAACCAAAACAAAACAACATCCGAGATCGCCGAAAGCCACCGTATTTTCTATTGTTAGAAATTTTGAGGGTGGCCCGTATGAAGATTCTTGAAGAGAGGGGTAAGCCATTATAAGATATTATTCATGTGTCGAATGACACCCCTAAAGAGTTCTTATTCTACACGACTATTTATAATGTCGTGTGTGACTCTTCAACTAGATACATTAACCTTTCAATATCTAGATACATGACTTTTCATTTCTAGATACATAACATTTCACATTATTTCTAAGAACATACATTCATGTTTACAACATTCAATAACTTCAACACTCCTCCTTAAACTTGAATGTGTGTAAACTTTGATGCACTTCTTCGAGATTTTGTTGATCTTCAAAAATGGATCGGTTTCACCCTTTGGCACATAAAGAAACAAAGCTCTTGCATCAGCTTGTTACATTTACGATTGTTTTTACGCTACAATTGTTGTGCAGCTTCCTCCGAACTTTTCCTCCTGTTTTTACTCCCTCGTTGTTATATCTCATTTTGTTTGAGATACGAATGTTACCTGCATTGGAACACTCTCATCCAACAAGAATTACTTTGCAAACTTGTTTGGAAGGCAGTTCTCACGATTTTCTAGTCTTGAGCCAATTTTGGCAATTTTGAGGGTTTTTAGAATGATCGACTCATAGTCGTCAATTGAGTAGGAGAGTAAGACAGTTTTTAAACCAAAAGTGGCTCTGATACCATGTTAGAAATTTTGAGGGTGGCCCGTATGAAGATTCTTGAAGAGAGGGGTAAGCCATTATAAGATATTATTCATGTGTCGAATGACACCCCTAAAGAGTTCTTATTCCACACGACTATTTATAATGTCGTGTGTGACTATTCAACTAGATACATTAACCTTTCAATATCTAGATACATGACTTTTCATTTCTAGATATATAACCTTTCACATTATTTCTAAGAACATACATTCATGTTTACAACATTCAATAATTTCAACATTTATCGGTTTTGATCGTCGCAGTTTCGATCGTCGTGCGCCACTTGATCGTCGCAGTTTCGAACCAGACTTCACTTGGTACTTTTTTCTTTTTGAAATCTTGCTACGCCTGATGTGGTCTACATCATGAAATAAACAAACAAAAATTCCACTCATTTAAATTTAGTGACTCACGTAATCTTCTGTTGTACAGTAAAAGGGGAAGAAGAAGAGTGTTTTATTTATTTATCTGATTTGGGAAAGTGTATGGACGTGAATTAATCGGAAAAGAAACACTCAAAATATTAAACTCTCTTTTACTAAAAAACATTTTCCTTTTTTTTTTTTGTTTTTTTTTAGAATTACCACGACATTTCTACTGCTTCTACATAATTCTCAAAAGTACAGACTAATAATTCTATTTTAATTCATACTAATCAAGTTTAATATTATATATATTTCAACATTCTCCCTTAAACTTGATTAGTCATCCCAAGCAAACTTCTCAACATGGTGAAATCTTCATACTTGAGTGGCTTCGTAAAAATGTCGGCAATTTGATCATGCGATTTTACGTATTTCACTTGAACTTCCTTTTTTATGATGCATTTTCTGATGTAGTGGAATCGAGTGTCAATGTGCTTACTTCGGTTATGAAACACCGGATTCTTTGCTAATGCGATTGCCGACTTGTTGTCCACACAAATCATTATTGGATCTTCTTGTAACCATCCAAGCTCCATTAATAAACTCCTTAGCCAGATTGCGTGACAAACACATGATGTTGCAGCAACATACTCAGCTTCACATGTAGATAATGTGACTATGGGTTGCTTCTTTGACGTCCAGGTGAAGGCAGTGTCCCCGAAGAAAAATACGAATCCACTTGTACTTTTACGATCATCATTATCTCCGGCCCAATCGCTATCGCTATATCCAAAAAGTTTATAATTATCAGTACTTGAATACAAAAGACCATAGTTGATTGTACCTTTGAGATAGCGAAGTATTCTTTTTTCGGCCTTCAAATGACTCGTAGTTGGATTCTCCATATAACGGCTTACGAGTCCTGTCGCATAAACAATGTCTGGCCTTGTGCATGTTAGATATCGTAGGCTTCCCACCAAACTCCTGAATAGTGTCGGATCCACCTTTTCTCCTTCGTCATTCTTGGATAACTTGATCCCGCATTCCATCGGTGTGTTAATTGCTTTGCAGTCCTCCATCTTGAACTTTTTTAGAATTTCTTTTGTATATCCTTCTTGTGTGCTAAATATTCCATTGTCTGTTTGTTTGTCTTCTACACCGAGGTAGTATGCCATTAACCCAATGTCAGTCATCTCTAATTCTTTCGTCATCGCCGTCTTGAACTCCTCAAACATTGTTGTGTTGTTTCCTGTGAAGATAAAGTCATCTACATACAAGCACACTATTAAAATATCATCATCTTTGACTTTAAGATAGAGGGCGTGTTCATGTGGACATTTAATGAAGCCTTTATTCTCCAAGTACTGATCAATCCTGCAATTCAATGCCCTTGGCGCTTGCTTTAATCTGTACAAGGCTTTCTTCAACTTGAGAACTTTATCTTCTTCTCCTTTCGCTTCGTAGCCCATTGGTTGCTTGATGTAGACATCTTTGTCGAGTACTCCATTCAAGAAGGCTGACTTAACATCCATCTGATGAATTTTCCATCTATTTTGGGCTGCAAGATAAATTATTAGTCTAATTGTTTCTAAGCGAGCGACTGGAGCAAATACCTCATCATAATCAATTCCAGCTCTCTGACTATATCCTTTGGCCACGAGTCTTGCTTTATATTTTTCGATTTCTCCTTTGGAATTTTTCTTAGCTTTATAAACCCACTTTACTCCAATGGCCTTCTGCCCTTTCGATAACGACACAAGCTCCCACGTCTCATTTTTCTCTATGGCCTTTATTTCTTCATCCATTGCTTCTCGCCATTTCTTGCTTTGTGCAGCTTCTTCAAAGTTATTTGGTTTACAATCAGCAAATAAACAAAATAAAGTAAAATCTTCTAACCTTTCGGTGTCTTCATAAATATCGTGCAAACTCCTTGAACGTAGCGTGGCTCTTTCATTTAAGAAAGGTGGTGGCGAATCTTCAAAGTCTTGTTCAGGTACTGGTGGAGTGGATGGAGTAGTTGGCGACTCTTGTTGGACATCTGCACCTTGTTCGACTATATCATCAGTTTGTGGGATGAAGGTGAAGTCATTTTTGCACCCAAAATCCCATACTCCTTCTTCATCAAACTCCACGTCTCGACTTATCACAGTTTTCTTTGTAATTGGATTATATAACTTGTAGCTTTTGGAATTCGAGTCGTACCCGATGAAGATAAATGGTTCGCTTTTGTCATCGAGCTTGGTTCTTGTCTGATCTGGTACATGTGCATATGCTTTGCTCCCGAACACTCGTAGGTGGTTGACTCCTGGCTTTCGGCCGCTCCAAGCTTCTTGTGGTGTTTTCCCCCAAACACTCCTTGTTGGAAATCGGTTGGTTAGGTACACTGCACATGCCACTGCTTCAGCCCATAATTCTTTGGGTAAATTTTTCGTCTTTAGCATGCTTCGCGCCATCTCCATAATAGTACGGTTCTTTCTTTCAGCTACGCCATTTTGTTGGGGGGATCTTGGGACAGTTAGTAGCCGTCGAATTCCATTTGCATTGCAAAATTCTAGAAACTCCTTTGACGTGAATTCTCCGCCACGATCAGTTCGCAAGGATTTAATTTCTCTTCCACTTTCCTTTTCAACGGCGACTTTGAACTTTTTGAAAGCTTCGAAAACTTCAGATTTCTGCTTCAAGAGATACACCCACGTTTTCCTTGTAAAATCATCAATAAAAAGTAGAAAATAATTATTTTTACCGAGGGAACTAGGCTTTATTGGTCCGCACACGTCTGCATGAATTAACTCCAGTGGCTTTTGACTTCTTGAACTTGACTGCTTAGGGAACGACTTTCGGAACTGCTCTCCAAGTAGGCATCCTTCACAGATTTGATCGGGATGTTTGATGGACGGTAACCCCCTAACCATCTCCTTCTTTGATAACAACTCCAAGCCTCCAAAATTTACGTGCCCAAACCGAAGGTGCCATAGCCAAGATGCATCTTTATAACATGTCTTAAGGCATTTTGCAACATCATTTTGAATGTTTAATAGAAACATTCTATATTTCGACATAGGCACCTTAGCGATAATATTATTTTTTATATCTCTTATTGAAAGGCTGTAATCTTTAATGTGAATATTATAACCCTTTTCCAAGAGTTGTCCTATACTCAAAATATTATTTTTCATATTGGGCACGTAATAGACGTTTGGAATAAATTCATGATTTCCGTTTTTTAGTTTAATTAAAATTTTGCCTTTCCCTTTTACTGGTATTTTAGATTCATCTCCAAATGAGACATTGGCACTTACAGACTCGTCGAGCTCCACGAACATTTCTCTTTTTCCACACATGTGATTGCTCGCTCCTGTGTCAAGGTACCACGTGCCATCTTGTCTTTCTCCTTCTCCCTTATAAGCTAGTAGAACACTAGCATTTTCTTCGCCCGAGCTTTGGACGTAATTAGCTTTCTCTTCCACCTTTGGTTTTGCGTATCTACACTCGGAAGCATAGTGCCCAAAATTTTGACAATTATAACACTTTATGGAAGATTTTTCGTACCTCGACTGTGGATTGTTGCTCCCTCTTCCGCCTTTTTGAAATTCCCTTCGTTCTTCATTGTTGAAATTTACTCGTCCACGTCCACGTCCATAGCCACGACCTCTAAATTGTCCTTGTCCGCGACCTCTTCCTAGTCGGCCACCTCCATTGCTCGAACTTTCTTCTTATCTTTCGTGCTTACTTATAATTTTAAGAGTTGTTCTACAATTTCTTGTTTCTTCTTGTGTTTCTCCTCGTAAGCTTGTAACGAGCCCAATAATAAATCAATAGACATTTCCTCCAAATTTTTCGTTTCTTCAATTGTCACCACTATATGCTCAAAATTTGAAGTTGAAGAGCGTAATATTTTCTCCATTATTCTTATATCATCTAATTTTTCTCCATTCCTTTTCATTTGATTTTAGACCGTCAATACTCTTGAAAAATAGTCTGAAACTAGTTCTGACTCTTTCATATGTAAAGATTCAAATTCTCCCCTTAATGTTTGAAGTCGTACCTTTTTTACTTGCTCTGCTCCTTTGTAAGAATTTTGTAGCTTTTCCCAAGCTTCTTTGGCGGTGCTTGCACTCGATATTTTCTCGAAATCATCGTCCCCCAGTGCTTGATAAATTAGGTAGAGAGCTTTCTTGTCTCTCTTCCTCACATCACGCAGATTATCTCTCTGTTGTTGGGATAACCCGGCCTCGTCCTTCGATTCTTCATACCCGGTTTTAACGATCTCCCACACATCGTGAGCTCCGAGTAGAGCTTTCATCTTGATACTCCAATTATCGAAATTGTTATTGAGCACAGGGACTTGAAAAGATTGTAGGTTAGCCATTTCTCAAGTAGGAACTTAGAAGCTCTGATACAAATTTGTTGTACAGTAAAAGGGGAAGAAGAAGAGTGTTTTATTTATTTATCTGATTTGGGAAAGTGTATCTGATTTGGGAAAGTGTATGGACGTGAATTAATCGGAAAAGAAACACTCAAAATATTAAACTTTCTTTTACTAATAAACTTTTTCCTTTTTTTTTTTTTTTTTTTTTTTTAAATTACCACGACTTTTCTACTGCTTCTACATAATTCTCAAAAAGTACATACTAATAATTCTATTTTAATTAATACTAATCAAGTTTAATATTATATATATTTCAACATTTTCTTCTCGGTCGGTACTTTCGGAGGAAATCTAAAACTGCATCGGGTTTCTCGTCGAAAGAGATACTCGCACTCGTCGGAAGAGATGGAAGACGAGGACGAGCGGTCCGAACTTCACGGACTACTTAATTTGATTGATTTTTTTTATCTCTCTTGCAATTTTTTTATTGCAAAAGTTTAAGCTCTGATACCATGTTCAATATGTAATAAAATGAACAAAAAGAACAAGAGAAAAAAAAGGAAAGATACCATAAACAAATATAAAAATAAATTTTTTGATACTCTTTATTAATTTATAATGAAGTAATATGTTAGAATATCCCACATCGGTTGGAATAAGAACTCTGGGTTTACATATAAGTTGGACAACCTTAATACCTTAACGTACAAGACCTTTTAAGGTGTTATTGGCCCAACTTTGACATGGTATCAGACCGGGTCCAATACGATGTGGATCCCCCAACCGATGAAATTTCCGGCTCGCCACAAAGATGGCATTAATCCACGAGTAGAGCCGATGAAATTTTCGGCTCGCCACAGAGATGGCATTAATCCACGAGTAGAGCCGATGAAATTTCCGGCCTACTCGTGAGGGGGAGTGTTGGATATCCCACATCGATTGGAATAAGAACCCTGGGCTCACATATAAGTTGGACAACCTTAATACCTTAACAAGGCCGTTTAAGGTGTTATTGGCCCAACTTTGACATGGTATCAGAGCAGGCCCAACACGATGATGGGTGCCCCAGCCGATGATATTTCCGGCTTGCCCAAAGATGACACTATGTCCACGAGTAGAGCCGACAAAACCGAGCCTAATCGTGAGGGGGCGTGTTGAATATCCCACATCGGTTGGATATAGATCCTAAAGCTCAAATATAAGTTGGACAACCTTATCACCTTAATAAGGCCTTTTAAGGTGTTATTGGCCCTACTTTGACATGGTATCTAAGGTGTTATTGGCCCAACTTTGACATGGTATCATAGCAGGCCCAACACGATGTGGGGCCCCGTTCGATGGAATTTTCGACTGTGGGCACCCCTGCCGATGAAATTTCCGGCCACGAGTTATTCCGATGGAATTTCCGACTTACTCGTGAGGGGGAGTGTTAGAATATCCCACATCGGTTGGATAAAGGACCTCGGGCTCACATATAAGTTGGACAACCTTATCACTTTAACAAGGCCTTTTAAGGTGTATACTACCTCGGGCTCACATATAAGTTGGACAACCTTATCACCTTAACAAGGCCTTTTAAGGTGTGGCCCAACTTTGACATAATAGTACATGTCTAACACAACCCTAAAACAAGAAAACCCTTATAATTATACTTAGAGATCAAACTAAAACGCACAGGTGCAACCAACCAATATACTTCAATACTATATTTATGTGATTATGTCTATATCGCATCCTTATGTAAAAAAATTAGTTTATTGATCTAATTTAATTAGTTTATTGATCGATAAGTTTTTATGAACAAAACGAAGAAGCTAATGGATTGAAGACATCCTTTGTGCGTATCTTGCTACAAGCCTACAAGTCAAGTCCGTTTCTGACTTTATAAAGGCCATAGGCAAATATAGTAAATAGGTTCACATTAAATTATAAAATAAATTATTCTTCTATTTTTTCATATTTATTAACAAATTTATCAAGAGCATGTTGTAATTTTATTATAGTATAAAAAAATAAAATAATAATAACAATACATGAATTATAGTTCAAAGAAAATTTTAATTATTTTATTTAAATTAAAAAAAAGTTATCAAAAACTTAAAAACTACAGTTCAATAATTGCTCTAATTTTTTATATATTTTTAAAATTATTATGCATTTTAGAGTGAAAATAATTAAGATAAACGAGATTTAAGATTTTTTTATGTTACTTAAGATTTAAGATTTGTAAGAATATTTTTTTTGAAAAATAAAATAATTAAGATAACAAAGTTTAAGATTTGTTGTAAAAAAATATAAAATAATTAAAATAAAATAAGTTAAAAATATAAAATAATTAGATAAATGTTTTAAATTACATATACATTAATTTTGTTTTTAAAAAATATAAATATATATTTAATTATTTTTTAAAAAAAATGAGCCCTTAAAAATCGGAGCCCATTTAGGATATCAGGGATTCAGGGTAAGGTTACAAATTTCACAAACTAGATTGTAATCATTTTTTTCAAAGATCTGTAGGTTAGTACTGAGTGGAGCTGGTTAGAAATTAGAATGCGTGGGACCACCAAGAAACATGTTAGTGTCGGCAGACACTGATCGCCGCATATCTAAGACTATCTACAATCGTTTCAACATTCAACACCCTACTTTATTACACCACATCATCTTCTCTCTCTTCCACCTAATCATTCAACACCCATTTAACTTTTACAACCTACAATAGTTTTATTTAATAAAATTCAACACCCTACCCCACCATTTATATTTCATTTTCTTACTGGTGGGTCCCATTTCTTTTGTTTCATTTCTTTTTTCGCCATGTGTCTCCTCTCTTCTTTAACCATGTGTCAAAATGGGCCCATTTCTTTTGTTTCAACCACATTGAATCCATGTGGGCTTCAACACCATTTTCAACATCCCATTGCAATGATTAAACAGTTTAAAAAATAAATTCAACATCCCATTGTAAGTAGCCTAATGGCGAGGCTGTGCTGCTTGCCATATAAAGAATATTGCCGGGCCTACCCGTACGTACCCCTTCCTCTCTCGATCGTCGATGTTTCAAATTCAAATAAATTTAGGACAAGAGTAGCTCATTGAACTTATAAAACGTATCTCGATTTTCATACTTATTCGATACTAGATAATTTATAATTGAACATCTTAATACGTCTCATAATTGTGAAATTCACCTTATGTTAAAATTTGAAACGTAAAAAATGGGATGATGATTGATTATAGTCCTTGAATTTGTGGGTCACACCCTTTCTTCCACTCACATCTTTTTAGTGTTCACTAATACTAATAAAAAACATTATTGATGTATATGAAAAAGGCAAGTACCTTTTGGATCCATACGGGCCATACAATAATATATATAAATCGTATTGGGCTTCTTTCAGACCTAAAAGGGTTTGAGACTTGAGAGATTGCTCACTGGGCTGCAGACCAAATCCGCTGTGGCATAAGCCCTTTCACCTCGCCTTTAAGAGGATATCTTATGTGAGAATTCTGAACAATGTTAGATTATGTAAAATAAACACCAAACGGATTCAACTCTCAACAGAAGGATATCAAGTTAAAGGAGCTACATTAGAGTCGTTACTTCAAAATAAAAATAAACACATGTGGTGTGTGGACACCGCTAATACCGTTTCTATCTTGTAAGCAAAAATGTTGGTGTTCAGTCCTAAAAGACTCCTTCTCAATCCCCGCCTTTTCTTAACATCCGAGAAAGCTTGAAAATAAAACATCTCTCAACTAGTTCGACCTGCAGACCAGAGCCCTAAAACCGAGTCTAATTGATTACAATTCGTCCACCAATCATCCTGTGCACGGGAAAAAGGTAGACAACAAAAACAAATCAATGAAGCTAATAGATTTTTTTTTTCATAATATGACTTAGGGCAGTTTTGTAATCATCCCTATACACTTTGTGGAATGTAGGAATCAAAGAATCCATTTTAGAATTAGACAAAATACAGTATAACAGTTTCGAAATATCTAGGGACTAAACATTAATTACCTATGCAAGCATTTAACTATTGCTCGGCTTCAGTTGCTTGGAAATTGTCAACCGTAGTAGAATTAGGCTGGTTGTCTTCTGATGTCTGCAGGGGCTTTCGGTACCATAGAAACATAAACCATAAGGTCCTCCATAAAGCTCCATTCGCAATGTGAGGAATGAAAACACGGCCCCAGTATGGGTAATAAGGGCCGGGAAACTTCAGCAATGCAAATAATATTGCAATAGATATCAGATGCCAGGGGACTTTCGCCTTCTGCAAATACAAGCAAAGAACACAAGTTCAAAGATGACCAACATAATATACAGGAGTAATAAAACAGATATATGCTTTATTATAAGCGAAATTAGAAAAGTAAACAGGGGTAACTAAAGATGATACCACTAAGGTTTGACAAACTTACAACACAAAAGGATTTGACAATTACAAAAAACAATCTGAGGCTACATTCGTTATACGTTTTGGACATGCTGTCAGCGGTACGATGACCAGAAATTGCTATTCTCATAAATTAAGCTTACAACTAATTCCCTCAACTTTTCTAATTCGTACAAATAATCCCAAATTTTAACTTGCAGTTACATTTACATACCTTGATTTTGCTATTATTAATTTACAACAAATAGCCATGTTAGAATTTCTGTATTTATAATATTTTCCAGCTGAGGGGTGCAATCGTAAAATAATTGCTGGCTCCAGCATTTCTGCCAGGCCAACAAGAAGTTGGGACGAAAGGCAGGCTTACTCAAACCTCAAGGCTCGTTCTTGCAAATTTTCATAAGTTGGCTACTTTTGCTTTTTAAATACCAAAATGTAAAAATAAGACGAAGAGAGAAAAAACACCTTCAGATACGGAGATGATTCCAAAGCAGCGTTTCTCAACACACCAGCAACGGCAATCCCGACCAGAAACGGAAACGGGATAAAGTATAGCTTTCTCTCGTGTGCACAATACGACATTTCACTAATGGATGTAATTACAAATAGAGGTACGGATAAGTATTTGATAACCGCCAAGGCAAGGTCGAGTACGAGCTGAATGAAATTGTCCAGTGTCGTGTTCCAAGGGAAGCTCTTAACCGGCTGTGGAAAACCATCCCATAGACTTGTAGCCTTGTCCACAATACGACCAATGCTGATTTTTCTAGGATCGTCCGACTGGTTAGCAGCAGCCATGTTCATACTGCAAAGGGTTTTCGGAGAAGTTTGACGTGTTTGGTTCCGTTTGAAACTCAGTATCCTTCTCTGAGTTTTAAGGGGCAATGAGAAATTCTGCAGAAGAAAGGAAGCTGTTAATAGTTAATACTAACAATAAGGAAGTTGCTCAGTCCATACTAGGTAAACTAACTACTCAAAAACATAACTCGATTCGGGCTTTTTTAATTCAAACACGAAGGCATAGCAATTACCAGTCGAATCTACAAATCGACAGCTACAAATTACACGGGATCGAGTGGATGCTTACTTCCTTACTGATTTGAAAAATGTGAATACAAATATATTTAAATACTAAAAAAATAAAAAAAAAATGTGAAAATTATACCAGATAATCCCACCATATCGTATTCAACCCAAAACATGAACACAATGATAAAATAGTATTTGTTTGAGATAATTGGTAATAAGAAAAACCAACTGTGTAAGAGCTGAAAGACCTAATTACAAATTACAGGAAACGAAATTATCTTATAAAACCCTAAATTAATTTCTCCCATTTGAAATATTCAAATATTTAGGGAAAAAATACCTGGAGCGAGCAAACAGCGGAGGCGTTGAGCTTGAGAGCCATCATCGTCTTTCTGGAATTGCAGAGAATATATTATTAGTATAAATTACTATAATTTATTATTGTGGAAAAAGATACTCCTGGTATATTTGTCGAGAAAAAAAAATAGGTGAAAACCCCAGAGCGACGGTATTGGGAATTTGGGATATGGCTTGTGTTTGTTTCAGTGTGCTTAAATTAACGCTGATAATTATTTACGTATAAATTGTGAACGGCTAATAAGTAGCCGCACGTAATAATTAAATACTAGAAAACTATTACTATAGTATAATTAAATTCACACTCCATGTAAATCATAAATAGAATGTTGAACATGTTAAATTAAATTCATAAAATTATATATAATGTAGTATAATACTAGTATATGATTTCGAATTAAGGAGTTGAGGAATTTCTTAATCCTGCAGTTTAACCCACTTCATTTAGTGCAGCAGTTTTCGATTCATGTTATCGAGTAGGTGTTTATATTCCGGTGAGTCCATAACGATAAGAGAGAAGTAAGTAGTTTGCGCCTAAAACATGGCGAAATCAAAACACAAACAAAGTTATTTCATTGAACATCTTGTGAAGACATGGTACCAGTCATAAACATTACATAAGAGATGAAAAACATGACACTCCCTAACTCTAATAGCCCGGAATAATCGGTGGTGGCGGAGAAGCGTATTGGGCCCCCAAGATAGGCGGGAACACCGTCGGTGGGAAGACAAAAGCCTGTGGTGGAGGCGGGGACTGGACTGGAGGTGGCGGAGAGAACACCGGTGGTGGCGGTGGTGACATGACAGGTGGCGGCGGAGAGTGAACGACAGGTGGCGGTGGTGGTGAGAACACCGGTGGTGGAGGCGAGCGAACGACAGGTGGCGGCGGTGGTGAGAACACTGGCGGCGGCGGCGAGTGAACGACTGGCGGAGGTGGGGGCGAGAAGACAGGTGGCGGCGGTGAGTGAACGACTGGTGGAGGTGGCGGCGAGAACACTGGCGGAGGAGGTGACTGAACACGTGGAGTTGGTTTTGGTTGTGTTGGTGTTGGAGTCGGGGGTCGAGCCATTTTGGGAGTCGATATAGGGGCTTTAGCTACGTAAGGTGGGACCAAGGCCCTCGGTGGGACTGCATTAGGTGGTTGTACGGAAGGCTTCGGAGGTTGTACCTTCGGAACAGAAGGCGGCGGTTTAGGTACATTCGGAGGTGGAGGTTGTGGCTTAGGAGTCGGAGGTACGTTAACCTTGGGAGATTGTGGCTTTGGAGTCGAGGGTACGTCAACCTTAGGGGGTTGCTCCTTTTGAGGTGGTTTAGGTTTTGGAGTCGAGGGTACATCAACGGCCTTGGGAGGTTGTTGTGGCTTCGGAGTTGGAGGTGCTTCGGCCTTGGGGGGTTGTTGTGCCTTTGGAGTCGGCGGAGGTTGTTGTGGCTTTGGAGTCGAGGGTACATTAACCTTAGGGGGTTGTTCCTTCTTCGGAGGCTGTGGCTTTGGAGTTGAGGGTACTTCAACCTTAGGGGGTTGTTGTTCCTTCTTAGAAGGCTGCGGTTTTGGAGTCGAGGGTACTTCAACCTTAGGGGGTTGTTGTTCCTTCTTAGGAGGAGGTTGTGGCTTTGGAGTTGGTGGTACTTCAACCTTAGGGGGTTGTTGTTCCTTCTTAGGAGGCTGCGGTTTTGGAGTCGAGGGTACTTCAATCTTAGGGGGTTGTTCCTTTTTAGGAGGAGGCTGTGGCTTTGGAGTCGCGGGTACTTCAACCTTAGGTGGTTGTTCTTTCTTAGGAGGTTGCGGCTTTGGAGTCGAGGGTACTTCAACCTTAGGTGGTTGTTCCTTCTTCGGAGGTTGAGGCTTTGGAGTCGCGGGTACTTGAACCTTAGGTGGTTGTTCCTTTGGAGGCGAAGGCGTGGCGGCCTTGGGAGGTTGCTGCTTTGGAGTCGGTGGTGCTTCGGCCTTCGGTTTTTCGTCTTTAGGAGGTTGTACCTTTGGAGTGGAAGGCACGGTATCCTTGTGGTGTTGCGGTTTCGGAGTCGGAGTCGGAGTCTTGGGTTCCTTGGGAGCCTCGTGCTTCGAAGGTGGTCGACACCCCTTGCTGCAATCCGTCTTCTTACTCAACTCCAAACGGCATTCCTCTTCCGGTCTCTGATTCTTCCCACCCTTGAAGCAATTCTCCTCGCCCTCGAAAACAACCCCGGGCAACGCGTCGTGATTGCAATGCTGATCAATCGCGTCAAAATAGTTGTACGAGAACGTCAAGTTCATCAGATTCGGCAACGTGCAGATCGCCTCGGGGACATTGCTCCTAAACTTATTCTCCCCTATGTTCACAATCTCCAAGCTCTGAAGATACTCCATGTCCTTGGGCAAATCTCCAAAGAACTTATTGCCCCTGATGTCCAACACCGTAGTCGAGTTCAGCAGCGTGATCTCCTCCGGCAAACACCCCGTGAGCTTGTTTTTCGAAAACACCATCTCGTCCAGCTTCCCCGCCATGTTCCCGATGCTCTTGGGTATGCATCCGGTGATCTTGTTGTCGGCTATCACCACCACCGACGCCGGCGAGTTGCCGAGATTCTCGGGTAGGAACGACCCGAACCGATTGTGGTTGAGGAAAATCGCGTCGAGCGGCCTGTCGAAGAGCCCGCCCGGCAGCTCCCCCTCGAAGTCGTTGTACCTGAGGTCGAGGTATTTCAATTCCGGGAGCTCGAGGACGGCTTTCGGGAAGGGGCCCACGAAGCGGTTGTTGCTGACGTCGAGCTCGTAGAGGATCTTGAGCTTCTTTATGGTCTCGGGGATGAGTCCGCAGAAGCGGTTGGAGTTGAGGTGGAGGAGGCTGATGTCGGTTAGGTAGCCGATCTCGGAGGGGAGGTGGCCGGCGATGTCGCCGTGGTTGAGGTCGACTCCGGCGACGACGGTCACCTTGTCGTCGTCGAGGGCCTGGGCGCAGAAGACGCCGGAGTATGAGCAGACGTCGGGGCCTTCCCAGTTGGCGGTGTAGTCCAGGGGGTCCGAGAAGATGGCCTTCTTCAGGGCGTGGAGGGCTTTGTAGGCATTCTCGAGGCGGGAGTTGGAGAAGGTGAATGAATGGTTGATCTCGACGGAGTGATCGTCGTCGTCGCCGGAGGAGTGAGACGAGAGGTGTTGCTCGGACGTGAAGGAGATCTGGGCGGTGGCTCGGGAAAGGAGGAGGAGGAGGTGGAGAAAGAAGACCTTCATTTTCCTTTTGATGATCATGTGATGGTGTCGAGAGCCTCGTCTCGTACTTGAAGACAGACGATGGATCGACTTTCTCATGACCATTGAAATTGGAAGGTCAATGTAAAATCCACACAGAAAATTTAGGAGGTGAAGCTTGCATTTCGACAAACAAACGCCCTGCTCTATTTAGGCAATGACTCGGTCTCAGAGTATGCTACTATCAAGGAGTTTCCTCTACTCGGTACAATTTTCATGTAATTTGCTTTTACTAATTAAATTGCAATTTCAATACCATTTCATTTTAAAAACCACACAAATATACACAACAGTTTAAACTTTAACAACCTAAACAAGTATAGAAATGCAAAGTTTAATTTACAATGGTCGAAAAAAATGTTAATAGTATTATTTTGGAAATAACACATTAATGGTCAAGGTTATGAAACATTTATATATTTCAAAATTATTAATGTAATAAGAAAATACTTAAGATAAATGTTACATTTTAAAAAGTAAGTAGAAAAATTGAAGGTAATATTATATTTTAAAGTGAGAAAATAATTTGTTTTTTAAAAGTCTCCATAATTAATTGGGGAAATTACAAAAGCGTAAAAATGTATAATAAGTTGAGACGAAAATGACATTATTTTATGATTTTATAATTTATATGCAGTATAATTTTTTGAGAGTTTTAGAGAAAAAAATAATTTAGGAATTGATAATATAATAAAAAAACTATAGTTTTGAATAATAATAATTAATGTATATTATATTACTCTTTACATCAACTTAATTGACTTTAATGATTAATAATTCTGTTTCAAAATCAAATTGTCCTAACTAGCCTTTATGTGTTGTTAATTATGTACTCCTTCCGTCTCACGATTGTTTGTCAAATGTTCTCTTGTTGTTCTCTTTGACTGTCACACGATTGTTTGTCAAATGTTCTCTTGTTGTTCTCTTTGAATCGATTACTTATTAATATTTTTTATATATTTTTTATTATAAGTAATTGACGGTCAAACAAGATAACAGTTGACCAGGTTGACAAACATTCATGGGACGGAGAGACTATAATTTAATATACAAATAAACCTTTTAAAATCTTATCTATTTTGGACAAGATACTAAAATTCTTTCAGCTACGGTAATTATTTTTTTGAATTTCTGATTTCTTCCGACTCTTTCAAATGAAACCGGTGTGAAGATTTGATTTCAACAATCATTTCTATTATTCTATGCGATTCTTTTTCGGAAAATAAGAACAAAGAAAATAGCCGTTCCAATTTCCGATTTCAACCGTTGAAGGCGAATTCCAATGATACCAAGGAGCAGGGTAACAAGAGTTTCGGAATGAGCATCGACGAAGTAGTGCAAGAGTGCAAGCGCTAATTTTATTTCGCTGGACAGGAAACGACTACGGTGTGGATCGTGTGAGCGTTTCTGTTGTGCAGGTACCCAAATTGGCAGACGAAAGCCAGGGACGAGGTTTCTCAAGTACGTACTACAGACGGATTCACCTTGTAGTACGTACTTGTTTCCGCTGATGTCGTCTTCTTTGATATCCACATCACCGCCAAATACTGTCGCCGCAAAGAGGTGTTCCTCTCCGTCATCGACATGACGACCCAACAATTGATCTGGTACGTCTTTTCCATAAAACACGGGTTTTTTGAACTTGATTTTTGTATAGAACTCCCAAACCCATTGGCGGTAACATCATGGCACAATGTTTTTTTTAGTTTATCGTTAGTAATGTTGTATTATGTAATGTAGCTTTGCAAGTTGCAACCGTTTGTACTCTTTTAGTCTAGTTTCATTTCTAGTACAAATTCAAATAATTAATACTAAAACTAGTTTGTTTTAGTTTCGTTACTACAAATTCAAATAACTAAATACAACGTACTAAAACTAATTTCGTTCTTAGTAATTTACTAGTTTCGTTTCTAATCTCGTTTTTAATAATTTACTAGTTTCATTTCTAATCGTTCCTATTTCCGTTTTTCGTAAATTACAAATTTCGTTTCTAATCTTATGTAATACAAATTTAAATAACTAATGTACTAAAAGTAGTTTTTTGCTTAGTTTCGTTCTTTCTTTTGTTCTTAATTTTCTACTAATTTCATTTCTAGTCTTGTGTACTACCAATTCAAATAACTAATTTTAAAATTAATTTTTTGGTAGTTTAGTTCCTAATTTACCTTTTCGTTTCTTGTATTGCTCACTACGAATTCAAATAACAATTACTAAAACTAATTTTCTCTTAGTTTTGTTCTTAGTTTTGTGTACTACAAATTCAAATAGCACTGACTAATACTAGTACAAAAAAGCAACAAATCCCAATTTACTTTGACATCCAACACAAAACAATCACAAATAGCAAACGAAACTCTGATTATGTTTGGGTCGCGAACAGAAACAACACCATCACATTCGCTCCTCACTCACAAGGATTATTTTTTTACGTGGCTGAAAACGAAACTGTTAGCTTTTAGGATCGTAACCTGGCTCTAATACCACTTGTTACGGGACAAAGCTCTGAACGCCACACGATCAAAACCGGTGCCACTAGATACTACTTGTTACAGATCGACGATGTATAGTACGAATAATAATGCGGAACCCCGAAAATAACTCAACAATAAATAAAGAAGGAGACAAGTAAAGAAGACAAGGAATTTAAGTGGAAACCCAAATTGGGAAAAACCACGGGAGAAACGACGAGAACTTTCACTATAATATTGCCGAAGATTACAAGGATTGATATTCACTCTAAAACCCTCTAATCTCACACAATATTAGTATCTCTCTCACTTGGTGTTCTTCGTGTCTCTACACGCTCTCTCAATAATAGTGTCCATGGAGATCCTAATTTATAGATGTAGAAATCCATAAATTAGGCAACAATTAGGAATAGGAATTATAATCCTTTCCTAATATAACTCAAACCTCCTAACCAAGTTAGGAATCCAAAAATACTTATTCCATAAGTCAAGAAGTCATCTAGAAGCTTCTAGGGTCGAAGAGCACGCTGAAAAACCGATCTCGGTTAAGAAACGGGCGCGTCGGACGCAGACTGGCGCGCCGCGGTGAATCTGGGCGCGCCGTGTTGGAGTTGTGTACTTAATGTCTAGATTTAAGTAAAGGAAACTCACGATCCATTGCCATTAATCTATTTAATTAAATAAACAATTATTTGCATTTAATTATTTATAATTAAATATATGCAAATCATAGTCCTGGATTTTATACGTTGTAGTTAGTATGGTGCAAGCATGGGCGCACAGAAGATCATACTATCGGTTACTCGTATTTAATCGAACAGTAGCTCACGACCTAGATGGACACGGACCAATCCATCGGTATAGTCGTTGTGTGAGAGAGAAAATAATTTATCTTAATTATTTTATCACACTTGTACACTTGGTGTATTGAGCGGATCGTTGAGATTCATCGATTAGGATTGCCGGCGATAATCGATTCGAGTCTCAGTGTATTTTATTCTTAATCCCCGATATTATTGCGGGTGTGTATATTTAATATAAGTGACTTTGATTTACCAAAGGAATTAACCGATTTAATTATTGGGTTGATTACCGGTTAGGTTGGGTCACTATATTTCATATATGACATGCCGTGAATAATTGACCGGACAGTGTATCCCGGAAGGGTTGATAATATCCCCGAGATGAGTTCATAAGGAATTATTATGTAAACCCTGCAGGTGGATTTAATCCGCATAATAATTAAGGTTGAATGGTACTAGTCTCGGATATAAGAGATGAATAAATTAATTAGCAATAAATTAATTTTATTCATGGATATTTATATCTTAAATACACGGAATAAATAATACTACCGGAGAAATATTATTTGATATAATATGGTTTAATATTGGGAGTGCAATTAATTTTATATAGTGGAAAATAGAATTAATTAATATTAATGGATTAATAGATTTGGGCTTGGGCTCAATTTAATCATTAATATTGGAAGCTCAATATTCCACCTCCTTAAGATCCCCTACGTAGCCTATAAAAGCACTACATGGTCTTCTCTATTCTCATAACTTGAAGAACACAATTCTAGAGAGAGAAAGTAGAGAGGGAGATCCATGGAGTTCGGAAGATCGTCGCCCACCCGACGTTCGAGCTAGTGCAAGGAATACGTGGGAAGGTCTCAAGGTCTTCATAGATCTCGTTTCTCCGTACAACGAGAACAAAGGTAAAATCGTGAAAACCCCCTCGATGATTTTACATGTTAATTATCGTGAAAATATCGTGAACCAAGATCCGAGAACGCGACCCATGTCGAGGTTGAACCGGGCGGTGGTGATCGAAGATCACCGGACCGCCGGCGGCTCAACGGCTCGACTAGAGAGGGGTCGAGGGGCGTGAGCCTCGGCTGGACGCCGAGACTCGATCGAGCATGAGCTCGATCGCCCATGCTTGTCCAGCGGGCTGCTGGAGCAACCGCTCGCACGGCGCGATCACCGCTCGCGCGGGCTGATCGCCGCTCGCACGGCTGGACCGCCGCTCGCGCGGCGGTGGCTGCGGGCTGATCGCTAGCCACGGTTCGACCGTGGCTTGGGGGCGATCAGCGGGACATGGCAGGCTAAGGGCTGAACCCTAGCGCTCGCACGATGCGAGCGCACGCCTCCATCGGGCAGCCGCGGCTTGGCCGTGGCGAGGGTTCGATGGTGGGCTGATCCGCGAGGGTTCGACCATGCCCAAGGGGGGCTGCCAAGGGCAGCCCTAGGCGGCTGTTACGGACAGCCGCGAGCCCCACGCGGAGGCTCGACCGAACAGCCCGTGTTCGTTCGCGGTTAGGGCTTGTTTGGTTGGGCTAACCCCGTGGAGGTTCGTGGCGGATTTCCGGCAACCGGGAGTCGATTGGAATTGTCGTTCCGCAATTTGACAATTCCGGATATTCGTTCTCCGAAGGATTTCGGTCGAATTAATTAGATAATTAATTTTAATTAAATTATTAATTCCGGGATATCGATTTCCAACAATTGGTATCAGAGCGTTGGTTTTCGTTCACGGTATTTTTCGATAAATTGTTCTACCTTGCAGGGTTTCCGACTATTATGGCTAGATTTAATTGTTTTAATTAATGTCATAATATTGTTCTTGATTATTAAACTCTCGGACATGTCGAGATTCGTTTTATGTGTGGTGAATGCTTGTAATAGTAAAAATTCGGGGGTTGACCGAATTTAGGATTTATTATTACGTTCTACTTTTTACGGAAAATGTATAGGGTCGATTTCATGTATAGAATCGATACCGGATAATTGTAATTAAATTATGTAATTTATTTTAATTACGTTGGATCGATGCCGAAACGATCGCCGGAAGACGAAGAAGATGTGACGAAGAAGACGAGGGGACGAGGGGTCGATCATCCCCATGATGGATCCCCATGAGGATCGATCGACCCGCCGTCGTGGGGGCTGTCCGCGGGAGCTTCCGGCCACGCCGGCCACCGGTGGTGGTGGCGCGTGGGCTGGGGGCGGCGGCGGTGCTCCTCCCGGGCGGCGGTCGACGGTGGGGGTGGTGCGGGGACTCCCAACCCGCGCTACTCCTACCATAATCCGACTTTCCTAATTAATTCGGTTTTCCTATTTGAGTGTTCTTAATTTTAGGAACTCTCATGGAATAGGAAAAGAATTAAATTGGAATTAATTTATTTCCTATTTGATTATTCCTATTCTTGGGAATTTTCAATAGATGGAAATTAATTAATTATGGAAAGTAGAAGAATCCTAATTTATTTTATTTCCTTATTCTATTATAGAAGTCTTCTAGAATATTCCAAGTTTGACTTGGATGGGATTCTAGAGATTTAATAGAATTAGATAGGAAAATAAAAATAAATAGAAATATTAATAATATTTAATTTAATTTTTGATATATTCGATTGACTTAATTTTCGAATTAAGTAACTTTTGGATTAATTAAAAATAAATAGATTTAAATATTGAGATTAATATTCTCGTCACATGGAGCATTCAAGAACGAAGACTGAAGACTAGAAGATGCGTACGGGGATGCGATAAAGCCATAATAGTCGGAAAATGATATTCTAGTATTATTTTGACTATGTGATAATGTTCTATGTGCTTTATTACATGTATGCATGCTTATGTGTATTTAATTATGCATTAGATAGCGTATCCCTTTATTGTAAAAAGCTAAGTGGGAGAGGGTATGGAAACATATCCATGGTCTCCATTGCTGTTCTCTTGGTGACTTTTATGGACTTTTGAAGTTCGTATAGACAAGTCATTGGAGGAGAATTCTTGTAATTCCTTTTACGAGAAACATTGATTAAGTTTATCAAACAATGCCTAATTTGTCTTTCTGAAACTGATTTCAAGTCGACTCATTCTCACCCCGGGGAGTGGAATGGAGCCAAAGCCACTTGGTCATGTCGAGGACACAAATTAGAGACCTTCGTACCATCCTTTGGAAGGTGGATCGATTGTCTGCTCGGCTCCCTCATTTATGAGAGATAGGGTCGTTCGCATGGTGAATCACTGGTTAGAAACTTCGAGTTTCACTTGTGATTCTCCGCGTCTTGATTTACAAGATTGAATGATTCATGTAATTGGGAGTCAATTGTAGAAGTCTTTTGGTGTAGTAAACGTCCACACTATCGTGGCTTGCTGCATTGAATGGGATTTTGGAACGATTGATGTAGACAGTTATAGAAGGGAGTAAAGGAGCGTATGTTAACGTAAACGTCCACACTATCGTGGCTTGCGGTAAATATGCGTGTCCTAAACAATCTTCTTAGATACTGAGTAATGGTTTACACTTAGGTACGCTTCTTAGTATTCTTCCCATCGAAGTAACGCTAATGATGATGTACGACCGAAGGAAATCTAATTGCTAAATCATTTAGATAGGTAAACGTCCACACTATCGTGGCTTGCCATATCTGATGGGATTTTAGATGCGATTAGTGGTTTAATGATATTATTTGAGGGAGATAATATCGGAGATTAAATCGATTGTTTGTTGTTATATGTGCTCATAGATTAGGATATGGCTTTGAACCCACTTTATGTGATACGTAAGGATTTTAAACTCATTGGTCCCTGAATGTATTGATTGGAATAGAGATCTGGACATTGCCCAGACTGTTAAAGAGTACAAGTTTGTACTCAAGAGAGCTTTGTTCTCCCGAGCCTACTAATGTCTTAACTGATGAGGAAAGAACTGATTTTATCATGTTCAAACTCAAGGAAATGTTTAGACATGATGTAGAGGCTAGACAAGAGGCGGTGAGGATACTCATAAAGGCCAGTCGAATCGAGGAAACGCTTAAACACGTTTTTGAGATGATTGACCTTTTGGACGAGTTGAGACGGAAATCGCAAGCTCTTGTAGCCAATGCCAAAGGTTTCGAACCTAAGGGCAAAAACCGGGGGATAGGAAAAGCAAGCAAAGAAACCCAGTGGTCCTAAGTTTCTTGGATCACGAGATGGGGCGAGAAAGCCAATAGGCTAGTGTTCTCGATGCAAACAGTCTAGGTACTGGAAGTCTGATTATCCTCTCAAAGAAAGTACGAAATTTTCTTTAGTCGTAAAACATAGTCAGTGGTATTATCTACCGGAACCTGGTGTGTAGATATGGAACCACTGACAGTATGTGCATTTTAAATGCAAGGGTTCCAGGAAACCCGACGACTTGGAGAAGAAGAAATCATAGTCTACATGGGCAATGCTGTAAAGGAGGCAGCAGTTGCAGTGGAGGACATTTTATAGGATTTCATTTTGGGTTATTGCTTTTATGTACCTTTCAAATTAGAAAGAACTTTGTTCTGGATTTCTAATAAATGAATATTTTATTTCTTTTAATCATTTGATGGTTACAAGAAGAAATAATTATATTATCTATTCTGGTACATTAGCTAAGCAATATATAAATGATGAATCCTGAGTCCACCACGATGCAACGAACCGTAGTATGAAACTCGTTTTACTAATAAGAGATTTCTTTATCAATTATACTTGTGGATTCTTATGCTGAGTCATGTTTATTCAAATAAGAAGTTCAAAGGTCGAAAATTGATATTTGATCAATTAAGTTGAAGGAGTGGACCTTCCGACCTAAGAATCTAATTTGGTAGATAATATGACTAAGCAATCCTTTATGGATATAAGATGTAAGATCCGGACAAGTATAAGAATTGATTGACTCTGATGTATGCAGACCTATGTCTACTCAGACAATAAGGTACGAGTACTTCATTTGGTGATTACTCGAGAAATGGATTAGAATACCTAATGTGCCACAAAAGCAAGTGTTTTGACAAGTCAATGGACACAAAGCTATTGTGGGGAACCATCATGGTATATCCATTGAAAGCCTGCGATCTAATCGCGGAGGCAAGTGCCTGTCTGAGGAATGCATGGCATACTGATCAGAGATTGGGATTTGATCCCAAATGACTACACCATACACTCTTGTGTAGAAATGGTGTGTCGGAAATAAGAAGTGGAACTCTTATAGAAATAGTAAAAGCATGAGTTATACGGAACTACCTGTGTTCTATGGATATGTCTGGAAACAACGGCGCATTCAAATGCGGTTGTAGAATATCCTAGAAGAACAAAAGATGTGTGTTCAATAGTTCTATGAACCAGAAGGAAGTTATAAGTTCTAACGCCCGGTTCTTAGAGGAAGACTATTAGATGAACCACAAGCCCAAAGTGACGTAATACTTTGAAATGAGAGAGAAAGATTAAGACTTAGAACCAGCCGAACCGAGTAGCGGTACACCACTAACTGCACCTACTGTTATTACTGTTTATACACCGGAACGCCATTGTAGTGGGAGGTTGTATAACAACCGGAGATATTTATAAAACTAGGTGAGTCTTCGGACTCTGGACCTAGTATACATGAAATCGATCCCTAGATCTACATGAAGGCAGTACTAGATCTAAATGTGCCTTCTTGGAGAGCAATAAGGATTATTGCTAAGAGGCGAGATCATTTAGAGTACAAGCTTAGTTGATCCATTTATGGATTGAAACAAAGCATTGAGTTCGTGGTACTTGCGAATTGATGAGATAGTCCATTTGATGGATTCATCAAAAGGCATAGACGAATTGTGTGTATAGGAAACGTGATGGATAACAAGGTGGTGTTTCTCGGAGGTTTTATGTAGATGACACTCTTATCATTGGCAACAATGTAAAGATGTTATCAGACATAAAATGATGGTTGTCTAGATGAATCATTATGAAAGATAAAGGAAGAAGTTAGACATGTTCTTGAGATCTTGGATCTCTAGAAAGAACATTGTACTTCTCCTGGACATCTTACATAAATGATTATGGTTCGTTTTAACATGCAAGATTCCGAGAAAGGTTCGTTACCTTTCAGAGACGGAATGCATCTATCTAAGGATATGTGTTTTGGAACACAAAAGGAGATAGAAGCAATGAAAGCAGTTTCCTACACTTTGAGTGTGGAAAGCTTAATAAATGCATTGTTGAAAACAAGAACCTGATATCGGCTATGCGGTTAGCGTAGTGGGAGGATATCAAGGTAATCCTGGAAAGGAATATTCGACTGCTGTAAAAGTACTTTCGAAGTACTGTTCTAGACTACGAAGCAGACGAGCATTTCCTTTGGATTACATTCTCTTAGATTTCTAATCAAATGAGGACCGGTGTAAGTCGATATCAGGCTATGTGTTTCACTATTGAAGGAGAAGGAGTTTTAACATGGAAGAGTGATAAGCACGATGCTTTTCGGACTCTGCCATGGGTAACCAAATAGCGGCCTCAGAGGCAGCGGAAGTTTTGGTATAACTCCGGGATAATCTCTGGGACTTAGATGTAATTCTTAATTTGTCAAAGGCTATGTAAATAGCGGTGCAATGACAAATGGTAAGAAATCACTAGTCCATAAGTGTAAGATAACACATAGTGCAAGTACCACCTGATACGAGTCATCGTCGAGGGAGACGACGCTGTAGTCACCAAGATAACTTCAGAGCGGCGACCTAGATTGCTCATTCACATAGTACTTCTTGGAAGTACACTTTAAGCACGTGATGAGTATGGGAGTCGGGAGTTTGGAGGAAATGACTAGACCTTAGTACAAGTGGGAGATTGTTGGAGTTGTGTACTTAATGTCTAGATTGAAGTAAAGGAAACTCACGATCCATTGCCATTAATCTATTTAATTAAATAAACAATTATTTGCATTTAATTATTTATAATTAAATATATGCAAATCATAGTCCTGGATTTTATACGTTGTAGTTAGTATGGTGCAAGCATGGGCGCACAGAAGATCATACTATCGGTTACTCGTATTTAATCGAACAGTAGCTCACGACCTAGATGGACACGGACCAATCCATCGGTATAGTCGTTGTGTGAGAGAGAAAATAATTTATCTTAATTATTTTATCACACTTGTACACTTGGTGTATTGAGCGGATCGTTGAGATTCATCGATTAGGATTGCCGGCGATAATCGATTCGAGTCTCAGTGTATTTTATTCTTAATCCCCGATATTATTGCGGGTGTGTATATTTAATATAAGTGACTTTGATTTACCAAAGGAATTAACCGATTTAATTATTGGGTTGATTACCGGTTAGGTTGGGTCACTATATTTCATATATGACATGCCGTGAATAATTGACCGGACAGTGTATCCCGGAAGGGTTGATAATATCCCCGAGATGAGTTCATAAGGAATTATTATGTAAACCCTGCAGGTGGATTTAATCCGCATAATAATTAAGGTTGAATGGTACTAGTCTCGGATATAAGAGATGAATAAATTAATTAGCAATAAATTAATTTTATTCATGGATATTTATATCTTAAATACACGGAATAAATAATACTACCGGAGAAATATTATTTGATATAATATGGTTTAATATTGGGAGTGCAATTAATTTTATATAGTGGAAAATAGAATTAATTAATATTAATGGATTAATAGATTTGGGCTTGGTCTCAATTTAATCATTAATATTGGAAGCCCAATATTCCACCTCCTTAAGATCCCCTACGTAGCCTATAAAAGCACTACATGGTCTTCTCTATTCTCATAACTTGAAGAACACAATTCTAGAGAGAGAAAGTAGAGAGGGAGATCCATGGAGTTCGGAAGATCGTCGCCCACCCGACGTTCGAGCTAGTGCAAGGAATACGTGGGAAGGTCTCAAGGTCTTCATAGATCTCGTTTCTCCGTACAACGAGAACAAAGGTAAAATCGTGAAAACCCCCTCGATGATTTTACATGTTAATTATCGTGAAAATATCGTGAACCAAGATCCGAGAACGCGACCCATGTCGAGGTTGAACCGGGCGGTGGTGATCGAAGATCACCGGACCGCCGGCGGCTCAACGGCTCGACTAGAGAGGGGTCGAGGGGAGTGAGCCTCGGCTGGACGCCGAGACTCGATCGAGCATGAGCTCGATCGCCCATGCTTGTCCAGCGGGCTGCTGGAGCAACTGCTCGCACGGCGCGATCACCGCTCGCGCGGGCTGATCGCCGCTCGCACGGCTGGACCGCCGCTCGCGCGGCGGTGGCTGCGGGCTGATCGCTAGCCACGGTTCGACCGTGGCTTGGGGGCGATCAGCGGGACATGGCAGGCTAAGGGCTGAACCCTAGCGCTCGCACGATGCGAGCGCACGCCTCCATCGGGCAGCCGCGGCTTGGCCGTGGCGAGGGTTCGATGGTGGGCTGATCCGCGAGGGTTCGACCATGCCCAAGGGGGGCTGCCAAGGGCAGCCCTAGGCGGCTGTTACGGACAGCCGCGAGCCCCACGCGGAGGCTCGACCGAACAGCCCGTGTTCGTTCGCGGTTAGGGCTTGTTTGGTTGGGCTAACCCCGTGGAGGTTCGTGGCGGATTTCCGGCAACCGGGAGTCGATTGGAATTGTCGTTCCGCAATTTGACAATTCCGGATATTCGTTCTCCGAAGGATTTCGGTCGGAATTAATTAGATAATTAATTTTAATTAAATTATTAATTCCGGGATATCGATTTCCAACACGCCGCACTGGAGTAGCACGCCGCGCTAGGTTTACACTAAAACCCGAGCGCGGCGCGCTGGAAGCTCTCGACTTTTGGAGCGCGCCGCGCTGATTTACACTGAAAATCCAGTGCGGCGCGCTACGAGGCTTCTTACCAAATACCTCGTTTGCGACCCCGTTTCGACTCCAATCCTTAAGCGGTTTTGAGTCACATTTCAACAGAAACTCTGGTTATATTCGAGATGGAAGCATAATCTGGTCGGCAAGCTCATCACGCGTGATATCAGATGCAGTTTTACGGCTCTGGAATAAAGAAAACATGGTTCTTCTAAAAGGCTTTTGGCACGTGGGGCTGGAGAAATAGGATTCCGTCAATGGAGACCCCGAGTTCAGCGGTCAATCCGTCACGATGTCGGGGACGGCGTCGCTGTAATCGGCGAGGACCAGAAGGAAAATTCTTCACGTGGCGCGTGAGCGGGTGGATCTCGCCATCGACCATCGATTTCGATGTGTCCTTCTGAATCGTCGAGTTTCACCATCGTCGATTTTTTCGAGTTTCACCAGCGCCGCCGTTGCTTCAGATTTCACCGCAGACAACGAATAGTGGGAGAAAATCGACTCGATCTCCGGCCACAATTCGGAGCACTCCACCAAACGATTTTGGATTTCTTAAAAAGTAGCATATGATATGGTTTTCGATTTGTAGGTGAAATTACGTCTTCGACGTAGGATACCAACTTTTCGTGAAGTAGGTCTTAAACACTGTCACTTCAGCAACTTCGTTCTCACACACTCAGCTCTGCTTGCTATGTATGTTGTTCGGTGTATGTGGTGTGTTCGAACTCAACAAGAGTAAAGTAAAGTGCTGAAGACAAGGTTGTATAATAGTTTCATTTCATTGATAAACAAAACTAACTATTACACTTGTGGAGAAAGGTAGACGGTATGATCAAGAGTCGTATCCCAAGTGACGCAGCACTCCAACGAACTAATGATCTAGTACTATATCACCTAGAGCTAAATCGCATAACTCTACTATCGGTGCACAGCACAAAACAACTACCAACACTCTTAAAGCTATAAGCCGTAAACAACGAACGTTGATACTCAGATATCGGATTTCGTTCTCTCAAAATCGTCAAAGGATGTCATCCAACTCCATGGGTATATATAGGAGTCTCGCACATGTGAGGCCTTGAGATAGAGCAATCTGATTGGCCACATGCTTGGTCTACATCACAATTTCATGGATGACATCACTTTCGGAATCTTCGATTCTGGAATCTTGGAATCTTGAATCTTCGATTCTTGAATCTTCGAATCTTGAATCTTCGATTTCTTTAACTTCAGACTTCAACACATCTTGACTCCGTCGATCTCAATACTTCATCTTCAACTTCATCGTGGTGAACACTCGTCGTTGAACATTTCATATTTCATCGTCTTCATTGTCGTCAATAGAGTTGAAGTAGTAAACAACACTTCATGCATCAGATGATACACGAAGTCAAGGAGGCACGGCGTGCGACTCCAGTCGCGTGGAATGGACAGCATCACGCGACTCCAGTCGCGTGCGACGCAATTCGCACAGCATGTCAAGCGACGCAAGTCGCAAGCGACGCAAGTCGCACATCATGGACACGCGACGCCCGTCGCTCGCGACACCAGTCGCAAATGTTGGGAGAGGGCAGGTTTGCGCGACGCCAGTCGCGTGCGACTCCAGTCGCGAATGGAGGAGATGGCCAGTTCGCGCGACGCCCGTCGCGTGCGACTGCAGTCGCTCAACATGACACGCGACGCATGTCGCGTGCGACTCCAGTCGCAAATGGAGAAGAGCGAAAGTCACGCGACTCTGTCGCGTGCGACTCCTGTCGCTTGAGGTGGTGATGCATTGTCGTGCGACTCCAGTCGCATGAACTTGAGGATGAACTTCATATTGATTATTTTGCATTCACTCAACCTACACCTGAAATCAAAGACAAAAACAACAAACACATATGTTGTTGCCAAAACTAACATCTACAGTAGGAGCGGATACCGGAACTATTTTAGGGTCGGATGGAGAAATCAATTTATATTGGC
The DNA here is from genome assembly GCA_954870475.1 of Euphrasia confusa. NCBI lineage: Eukaryota > Viridiplantae > Streptophyta > Magnoliopsida > Lamiales > Orobanchaceae > Euphrasia > Euphrasia confusa. Next base: position 11,816,201 of record OX940956.1, read on the forward strand.
CTATTGGGCATGATTTTTAATTGTTAAAAACACAACAAAAAGGGCATTTTTGGAAGATTTTAGTCTTTTATAATTAGACTAATTAATATTTATACATATTAAAACACTTAAAGACTTACTCTTTTTTAGAATCCCTTAATTTTTTTTTATAGTAAAAATATATTGTTTAATCAAATATTATTTGTTTTTTATTAAAGTATTTGGTTCGAAGAATGAGGATGTATAATTAATATAAACAACTTCTTAAATTTATATGAAAAAAATGAATATATCAATATTTTTTACTCACAAACTACACATGAAAATGTGTAATATTTCAAAATAAAAGATTTAAAATGTCTGATGAATGATGATGATTCCATGTTAATTAGTTAATTTTTAATTAAATTTAAAATATAGTAATGATTTGATATTTAATTAAAATTAAATTTATTTATTAGTTTTATAAAATTAAATTATTATTCAATATTTTAATAATTAAATTATTTTAGGCGAATGATTAGAATGTTAATATTAGGGACATAATATTTGGATAAATGTTTGAAGTTATATGAAAAAATAGATATATTAATATAATTTCGCAATTGAATATTTTTAAATTTTTATACTGTAGATAAAAGTTGGTTGGTCAAATTCTTTATTTGAATTAATTCATACTTCCAAAGATCAAATTTTTGTATATGTATAATGTATTTTTAAAAAATCAAGTAAGAAAATTGATAAAATATTTACAATATCACTGAACAATTATTTTTATATGATTGAGATTGTATTAGTTTTTTTAAATTGTTAATTAAAAATTAACGAATTAATTTATGTCTTAATTAAGAAACTTCGTTCCCACGAAATAAATTGTTGTGTGCATTTATTACAAGATATACCTTCCATTAGTACTTGATTCGATCCCTTAATTATATATATATACTCCATATATATGTATGGTAATTCTTACAATTATCAATTATCCTTTCTTCATTCAACGGTCTGAATTCGAGAGAGATGGTGATACTGAGAGAACACGCGAAGAAAACATCGAAAGGTCGAAGGAAAATCGAGATCAAGAAGATCGAGAACCTGAGCAACCGGCAGGTCACCTTCTCCAAGCGCCGCGCCGGCCTCTTCAAGAAGGCCAGCGAGCTCTGCATCCTCAGCGGAGCCCAGATCGCGATTGTGGTCCACTCGCTCGGCAAGCGCGTCTTTTCCTTCGGCCACCCCTCCGCGGAAGCCGTCATCGACCGATTCCTCGGCGGCGGGGGAGATCACCAGGGGGAGGAATGTGGCGGCGCGGCCAACACGGGGGACTACAACCGCCACTACTCGGAGGTGTGCCGGGATCTTGAGGTCGAGAAGAAGCGGAAGGAGGCGATCGAAGAGGCCAAGATGGCGGAGGGATACGCCGGCGGCGGCGGGGAGGCGGCGATGTGGTGGAACAATGACGTCGACGGGATGGATCTCGACGAGTTGGAGCAGTACTGGGCGGCGCTGGAAGAGCTGACGAAGAACGTCACGATTAGAGCCGACGATATGATGATCGGTCAGAAGTCGAGCGCGTTGCCGGCGGCGGTGGCGTTGGCACTTTACAACCACGAGATGGGCGATACTGAAACGGCGTCGTTTGTGAACCCTAATCAAATCGCGCCTTTTGAGTCTTTATTTTAGTACTGTAATAGCGATTATTTTTTTAACAAAATTAATAAAATTAAAATTATGTAATGCTAATTTTGTTAGAGCGTGTGAATTATTAATTTTTTAGTGTGAATTTGAAGTGTTGGACTAAATATATATTTAGGTGAACCTATATTAGAATTTAAAAAATTATTCTAAAAAAATACTACTACAAGTTATTAAACTAATCATTTTTTCAATTTGATTTTTTTAAGGTGTCATTCAAATCTTGTAAATACGATTAAGAATTGGGTAATGAAACTTTTATCTGCAAATATATATATATATATATATATATATATATATATATATATATATATATATATATATATATATATATATATATAAAAATATAATAATTAATTGTGATTATATTATACAATGATAATATTAATAACTCTATACTTTTTAATATAATTTTAAACATTTATCGCCACATTATGAAATATTAACAATTCTAATCATTCACATAAAAATAATTTAATTCAAAAAATACTAAATAAATAACAAAATACTTCAAAATTATTAGTGTAATATCTCTTTTTTTTATATAATATCAATTTATGTTCTCTCCAATAAACTGATTTATTAAACTGTTCTTTATTTTGTTTTTTATTAAAAAAAATGTACTCCAATGAAAAATTCGGTGAAAATAATGCATGTGGCACTAGAGTATTGACATGACACGTGTTGTGCCACAAAAATCCCCAACCAACATGTAGAATGGGTCGACACTCGGCATCGGATAAAAAGGCCCAAATAGGGCTCCTACTAGTACCATGGGCCCCCACGCCAACTCGCCATCACACGAATCAGATAATGCCCACGCATACCGTGCCCGGATCCCGGCCAACCGCAACGGGCGACAATAACCCGACATACGGGACGACGAGTCAAATGGTCCCGAAACGCGGCCCAGCACGAAGCTTAGGCGCCAACGACCCGCATGCAGTGGGACGATTGCCGAGCCCCCGGATCGCGCCAGCGCATCCCGCACGAACGCCGAATATCAATTTCCCCACCAACTGGTGGCGTGGGCCCATGTGCCAGCCCGCCATCGCGAAGATCAGGACATGCTCCGCATGCACACTACAAAAAAAAGTGGTTTTTGCGACCACGCAATGTGGTCGCAAAAAACGGGAAGTGGTCGCAACTAATAGTATTTGCGACCACGCGTGGTCGCAAACGTGTGGTCGCAAATACTTGGTCGCAAATGTCTTTTTGGCGACAACGGCGCGGTCGCGAAAACATTTGCGACCACGCCCGTTATTAGCGACTGCGCCCGTGGCAGCTAATGCTCCATGCTGATGTGGCACTGAGTGGTGACGTGGCAGACTATTTGCGACCACGCGCGTGGTCGCAAATGCGCATGGTCAACTTCCGGTCTGACAGCATTTGCGACCACGCGTGGTCGCAAATACCTATTTTTCTGAAAAAAAATATATTTTAAAATTGCAATTTCCGACCTGCAAATCAATTCCAATCGCAATACAAACCGAATCCAAAATACAGTTCAAATACAAATACAATCCAAAATCATCAAAACATTTATTCAAGTTCATCAACACAATCCTAATAGAGTAGACAATTAGTACAATTCGTAATCAAACTAAACATAAGCTACGGTGAGTCACGGGTCAAATCACGAGCTGGAGAACCAGGAGGAGTAGTCGAACCACCTGCACCTGACATGGAAGGAGGTCGCATATCAGGAAACATCCTAGCCATGTGCTCATTCCAGAAGAGCATGTCAGCCATTCGCTTGTCGTACTCAGCCTGGGATAATGCAGCAGCAGAAGATTGACCTGAAAACGAGGAACGAGACGATACCGATGGAGAAGAGCCTATAACACACAATATAAAAGTGATCTTAGTAGTTGTTGATTTGATTTAAGTTCAAATAGTTAAAGGTTGTATATATATTAAAATTAACCTGGAATTGAAGGACCAAGGCCCTTACGGTATCCACGAGTAGTCCCTAAAACCTCCTCCAATATGGCAACATCATCCACAGGTGTCCCGCTGGCAGATGCTTGTGTCGACCTATCATTTAGTTCAGCCTACAATATTCAAATTCACACGAGTAGTTAGTTCTTAAACAATAGGAGTTTTTATTATCAAAATATTCAATTATTACTTACAATTTTAGCTGCAGAATCGGCATCTAAAGGTTGACCATCTGGCCCAACATGAAACTTGATCCAGTTCTCAACCGGAGTAACCCCTTGTTGGGTTTGCGGATCAACCTATATATTTAAAAGAAAACAAACGTTATGTAATGTTCAACACATTTAACATACATAACAACGAATAAAATGATTTATTACCGATCTATCCATATGTCCAGCATAAGACAATCGACCATGAAGACTACGCATAGTATTCTTCGACCGGTTCTGACTGGACTTCTGCGAACGGGTCTGTTTCAAACATTCAAAATATTAAAACACGTATATTCATTAATTTGACCCAAAATATTATATATATAAATACATGGTTACCTGAAATGCTGGATCGATAAACCTATCCACGCACTGATTCCACAACTGATCTGAACGGATAGAGTCAGGCTTAGTTTTCTTAGCTAACACTAGGTCATCTGCTCCACCATTTTTCTTGAAATGCTTATGAAGCTTGTGCTTCCAATCTGTGTAACGCTCCCTACAATCTCGATTTACAACAGCTGAAATCGTAGGGTCGTTCATGTCGATTTCAAACAAATCCTACAAAATATTCAATCGTGTTACAGAATCATAATGAGTTAGTTAACTACAATAATCAAGATCATAAATTACCTGTAGGTGCAAAAGAACAGCATTTCGCTGCTCCGCTGGTACCGAAGACCAATTCGTATGGCAAGGATCGCAGTAGTGTCTCACCTGTTACATACAAAACTTGAATGATCTTTTAACATTAAATGTTTATTTATAATCACATGTAGTTAGCTTACCTGTATCCCGACAGTGGAATAATATGAAGCACCATTCTCTCCAACCGCTTTCATCGTCCCATTCTGGTCTTCCCAAGCTAATGGGACAGGACGACCTTGCTCCGCCACCCTCAGCAATGTCCGAGCGCCTTTTGCTATCCCTCGCCCAGACTTTTTCCTAGGTACTGGAGGTGTCGCCTGATCATCGGGGTCTCCACCTACACGATCGAACATTAATCAACTCGTAAAAAAAAGAAAGTATTATATATAATGCTTCATGTGGATATAAACTAAAAGTAAAATGTTACATGTCTGGCAAGGAGCACCGAAAGAATGTGGATGCCCATGTGGTGGCTCACCTCCACCAGAAGAGCCCGCTAGCATCATCACAGCCTGAAAATTTATCACAATATTATAACAATATATATATATGTACACAGAGTATTAAAGGGAATTCTAATGTGAACCTTCTAGTCAATGTCATACGTACAAAATAATGTAAAGTAAAGTTTTTAGAAAAAATACCAGAGCCAAAAGGTGATGAAGCATCGTAGAGAGAGTCATAACTAGCACTGTAATAAAAGTTATACGTTCAGAAATATTTTAAGAAATGTCAATTGGAAAAAAATATTCATCTGGGTGTTTTAAGGGCACAATCAATGACAAGAGGCAAAAGGTGAAAAGTGAATTTATTCAGTCAACTGGTCATACTCACTCCTAAAACTGGTTTCAATTAACCTGAAAATTTGAATTAAAAATCACATTAAAATATTTTTATTTATTCACATTCAGAGAATTGGATATTCAAGTTCAAATACACAAATATTTGTACTCAGCAAAAAAATTCAGTATCAGAATTCAACATTAGGTTAAGTTTGATTTCAAGTACTCATTATTTGAATTTTCATTATTTGAACTGTTGGCTATGGTTCCTCTACTAGCAACATCATTTTTCGTTTTTATTTTTTACTTCAAAGAAAATAAGCAAAAGCCTAAAATCTAATAATTTGAAGAGAACAAATATATACTTTCAAAACAACCCACCTCGTCATCTAATAATTTGAAAAGCCTAAATCATGTTCAACTAAAATCATGTTCAACAAAATCATGTTCAACAAAATCGAAAAACCCCAAATCATAAAACTCCCAAATTGAAAACCCTAATTTAAGAAATTATAAACAAAAGCTTAAATCGATCGATCAAGTAAATTGGTTTCAGAAATTACATACATCCTTTGTTTAAAACCCTAAATCCAAAAACTCTTAGATTGAAAATCGAAAACCCTAATCAAATAAACGAAATTGAAGAAATAACGACGAAGCTAAGAGAGGATGAAGCATACCTGTCGGAGCTAAGAGAGGATGAAGCTAATCGTCGCCGCTGCCGGAGATCTGCCGGAGATGCTCGCCGCTCGGAGTCCAAGTCGAAGTTGTCGCGCCGCTGCTGCTGTTGTGAGATGAATGTGAGAAATGAAAAAACGCCCCTCTGCCCGCTGATATCTTTTAAGACATTTGCGACCACACTTTTTGCGACCACGCGTGGTCGCAAAAAAGCATCCACGTGGCAGTTACTTAAGCCTATTTCCAGCGTGGAAATTCATGTTTTCTGAAATACATTATTCGCGACCACGCTTGTGGTCGCAAATGGCATTAGCGACCAGTGATGTTAATAGCGACCACGCCTTTGGTCGCTAAAATGTAGGCGGGAAGCTGGCGGCATTTTTTTGTGAACAAATAGCGACCATGTGTATTTGCGACCGCGTGTGGTCGCTAAAAACGACTATTAGCGACCACGCTCTGTGGTCGCAAAAAGTGTGGTCGCTAAAAGAGTTTTTTCTAGTAGTGGCAATGCCCCGACCCCGAGCATCACGATTGGGCGCCAACGACCCATACGCAGAGGGACAACGGGGTTCCGAGACCCAGGACCGCGCCGCGAGCACCCGGCACGGGCGCCAACGACCCGGCTTGCGGGAGGACATACCACCCGGGATCACGCCCCAGCACGGGACACGGACATTAACAACCCGGCGCACGCGATGATGAGGACGATGGGCGAACCAACCCCGAGCCCCAAATCACGGGAAACCACCACATGAATAAACACGCGACGGAAGGAGCGCCCGAAGACGGAGAAAGGCCATACTCAATCCCGGGCACCGTGTCCCGGGACCGTACCCCGAGCCGCTGACGCCACACAGATGCGACCTGCACCGGGCAGAAGTGCACGAGCCAAAGACGTCTCTATCTTTGCATGTAGAACTACGTGTCAATAATGGACAGATGGATTCTACGTAATCCATCTATAAATAGACTAGATCCGGACGAGAGAAGAAAGGAGGAAGAGAAAGGTCGTAAGACTGACGGATGCCCGGGGAAGAGGATCCCGAACGAGTGATCCGTTACCCACCCACATACTTATTAGTCCACAATATTACCTGGAAATGCCAGAGAATAAACAGAGATATCATCTCGGGCATTCAAGCTTAGTCTCGGTGTGATTTCATTTCAGCTCCTTTTTGTAATATAAATTTAATGTATTGGTACCGTTTCCAAACCCTCTAAACACAGCCCAGCCCCGTACTTTTCAACCCGAACAAAACGTACCAAAACAACACGTATTTATAATAACTATATCATGCACAAGTGTATGATTTATTTAACACTTAATCCAAATCTTCATTATAAATATATAAAAACATTATCAAAAATAAATAAATTATCATTGTGTATGATTTATTTAACACTTAATCCAAATTTTCATTATAAATATATAAAAACATTATCGAAAATAAATAAATTATTATTAAAAACATTTCAAAAAAATATTCACTATTAACACTAAAATCAACACTGAAAAAAGTGAAAAGTGGGTATATGATTCTTCTTTTACTCTCAAGGTGTAAGTTATAAGTTGCCTATTTATAATGCTACATAAATTTTGTCACATGGTGCCCGACGCCAGAAAACCGAGTCAGCTTTGTCACCTCAGCACGACATGGGACCTCATTAAGAAGAACAAATATAATTGAGTTAGAATCATGGTCCACTTGAGATTGTCCATTTATTTATACGTCTCTCAACTTTTTTTTATCATATAAAACAATTAATATACACTTTTGAAAATAATACACGTGGCACCACGACGCCGGAAAGCTGAGTCAGCTTTGCCACGACCTCACCACAACATGCCACCTCATTAAGAAGAAATGTAATGAAAAAATATTTGAGGAAAGGATAGATGATAGCCTACACCACTAAATTAAAAGTTGTAATATTAGTGTATATATATGTTATAAATTGTAGTATAAATTATGAAATACATAATTAATTAATAATTATTATTTAAATAAAAATAATTGTTTAGATTAAAAATAAATAATAAAATATAAATAATAGTAGTAGTAGATATCAATCATGTAATAAATTATTTTCCATGATTAGTGGTGTAGGCTATTATCTCTCCTTTAAAAGACAGGTTCCCTATTATATATGTGATATACGTTCGCAACTTGAATTGGATTGCTTTAAAATTTGTTTTAGATTTATATCAGTATTTTACAAGATATTATTTCCCTCCCATAATAAATGCAATACTTTTTTTTGGCACATAGATTAAGAAAAATATTATTTTTTGACTTTTAGACCAGTAAAAAATAAAAATGTATTTTTAAATTGAAAAATAAGATAGTTGTGAGTAAAGTGTATAAAGTATGTAGATAAAGTAAGGGTAAAATTGTACTCGAGGCTTTGTTCCAGAAAGTCTAGAGTCGAATTTATAGCATTACAAAGCCTTGTAATCGAGCTCTATAATCGATCTAGTGAATTATTGCAGCGGCAAGAAGTGGACGTAGCCCTCGTTAACGGGTGAACCACTATAATTATTCGTGTCATTTATTTCCGTATTTTTCGTTCTTGTTTGTTCGTATTGCTTTTCAGGCGGGGATTTCGGACGCGAATTACCCAACAACTGGTATCAGAGCGCTAGGGCTATAGCGATCGGGGGAAAGCGATTGCGGACACCACCACCTCTTTCGGGGTTACGAAATTTGACGGGAATAACTATGGGCATTGGAAGATGCAGATCGAGGACTACCTTTATGGGAAGCGGCTCGAAATTCCTTTGAAGGGTAGACCGGAGAAGATCAAGGATGACGAGGAATGGGAAAGCCTCGACAGGCAGGTGTTGGGATTGATACGTTTGTCTTTGGCTTCAAACGTGTCATTCAATGTGCGCTCAATTCCCACAACCAAGGGCTTGATGGAAGCCCTATCGAATATGTACGAGCAACCCTCGGCGAACAATAAGGTATATCTCATGAAGCAGTTGTTCAATCTGAAAATGTCAGATAATGCAAACGCAGCCAACCACATAAACGAGTTGAACTCCATCTTGGACAAGATGAAGGCGGTTGGGGTGAACTTTGATGATGAGATCTATGCCTTGCTCCTACTTGCGTCTCTGCCGAATAGTTGGGAGCCCATGCGGGCAGCTGTTAGCAACTCTATGGGGAAGGAGAATCTAAAGTTCTCCGATGTTAGAGATCGAATCCTTGTCGAGGAAATCCGGAGAATGGATTTCAAGGGAAAGACTCCTAGTTCGGCCTTGAGTGTGGAGAACCGGGGGAGGAACTCGGGTAGGAATGCTAACAGGAACAGAGGGAGATCCAAGTCTAGGAATGGGAGAGATAGCTCGAAGTCTGAGGATAATGAGTGCTGAAATTGTGGGAAGACGGGGCACTTCAAGCGGGATTGTCGCTCTCGGGGGAAGAACGACAACAAGAAGAAGGGAACCGCCAACGCGGTGATACAGGATGAGGACGATGGGGATGTCCTTCTCCTATCGGTCGACTCACCGATCGATTCCTGGGTGCTGGACTCAGGGGCTTCTTTCCATACTACTGCACAGTGAGAGGTAATGTTGAATTATGTCTCGGGTGACTATGGAAAGGTTTTTCTTGCAGATGACGAGCCACTCGATATAGTCGGGATGGGAGATATCAACCTGAAGCTGTCTAATGGGCAAACTTGGAAGATCACCAAGGTCAGACACGTGCCGGGGTTGATGAGGAACCTAATTTCGGTGGGCCAGCTTGACAGTGATGGCTACCGGACGTCATTTGGAGATGGGTCGTGGAAGGTTTCGAGGAACGCCATGACCATCGCTCGAGGTCATAAGACGGGCACACTTTATTTGACGACGAGCATGAGGGATTCGGTTGGTGTTGTTGATAGCACCCAGAAGATCGAACTGTGGCATTGCAGGCTGGGGCACATGAGTGAGAAAGGGATGAAGATCATGGCAAAGAACGGGCTGCTTCCCGAACTCAAGGAGATTGAGTCTCACGTGTGCGAGAGCTGCATTCTTGGAAAGCAAAAACGAGTGAGTTTTTCCAAAGGTGGAAGGGAGCCCAAGGCGGAGAAGCTGGAACTAGTACACACGGATGTTTGGGGACCAGCTCCCGTCGCCTCACTCGGAGGATCACTCTATTACGTTACCTTCATCGATGACTCCACAAGGAAGGTATGGGTATACTTCATGAAAAATAAGAGTGACGTGATCTCTGTTTTCAGGAAATGGAAAGCCGAGGTTGAGAATGAAACAAATCTCAAGGTGAAGTGTTTGAGGTCCGACAACGGTGGTGAGTACGTTGACGCCGACTTCAAACAATTTTGTGTCGAGAGTGGGATCAAGATGGTGAAGACTATTCCAGGGACCCCACAACAAAACGGAATAGCGGAGCGAATGAACAAGACGCTAAATGAGAAGGCCCGGAGTATGCGGTTACATTCGGGGATGCCCAAGATGTTTTGGGCGTATACCATCGACATGGCAGCTCATTTAATCAACGGAGCACCGTCGGTTCCTTTGGAATATCGGATTCCTGAGGAGGTTTGAAGTGGGAAGAAGCTGAATCTGTCCTACTTGAGGGTGTTCGGGAGCTTGGCGTATGTTCATGTCGACGCAGCTGCTCGTAGCAAACTTGATCCTAAATCCAAGAAGTGTTTCTTCATTGGATACGGCGGCACGGAGTTCGGGTGTCGATTTTGGGATGCCGAAAATAATAAGGTGATCCGAAGCAGGGATGTGATCTTCAACGAGGCGGTCTTGTACAAGGGTAAAGACGAGGTGATTGAAGATAACATTGATCCCGTGGGAGACACGGAGGAGGTTCCGGTGGAGGTCGAGGAGACCGAGGAGATTGACGAGGGCAACACGAGTAGCGGGGATGAGAAAGATGAGAATGCTCATCCCAACATCGATCCAGTTACACCGAAGCCGTGGAGGTCGACTAGGGTAAGAATACCTCCCCATAAATTTTCACCTTCCCTTAACTATATTTTGCTGACTGATAGGGGTGAGCCGGAGAGCTACACCGAGGCTATACAAGCGAGGGATTCGATCAAGTGGGAGTCTGCCATGAAAGAGGAGATGAGCTCATTGATGTCGAATCAGACTTGGGAACTAGCCGAGCTTCCGAAGGAGAAGAAGACCTTGCACAATAAATGGGTCTTCCGGGCAAAGGAAGAACACGATGGAAGCGTTCGGTACAAGGCAAGATTAGTGGTGAAAGGCTTCCAGCAGAAGGAAGGGATCGACTACACGGAGATCTTTACTCCGGTAGTCAAAATGGTAACCATCCGGGTGGTGCTTAGCTTGGTGGCAAAGGAGAACTTACATCTTCAGCAAATGGATGTAAAGACCGCATTTCTTCACGGAGATCTAGATGAAGAAATTTATATGAAGCAACCGGAGGGTTTTGAAGTCCGAGGAAAGGAGAAACTTGTGTGTAAACTTCAGAAGAGCTTGTATGGGTTGAAGCAAGCTCCGAGGCAGTGGTACAAGAAGTTCGACATGTTCATGAAGCGGGTCGAATTCACGCGATGCGAGGCGGACCACTGCTGCTATTTCAAGAAACTTGGAGGTACCTACATAATTTTGCTTCTTTATGTAGATGACATGCTGATAGTCGGGGCGAGTTTGGTGGAGATCGACAAGCTCAAGAAGAGTCTATCGAGGGAGTTCTCTATTAAGGATTTGGGTGCTGCCAAATAAATCCTGGGGATGAGAATCACGAGGAGCAAGGATGGTCTTGAGTTGTCTCAAGAGGAGTACCTGAAGAAGGTACTAGCACGGTTTAATATGGAGGATGCAAAACCCGTGAGCACTCCTTTGGATAGTCACTTCCGTCTGTCAAAGGAGGACTCGCCAACGAGCGAGAAGGAGATGGAGCATATGGATAAGGTCCCTTACGCCTCTGCGATTGGGAGCCTTATGTATGCTATGGTGTGCACGAGGCCTGACATTGCCCATGCAGTGGGAGTAGTCAGCCGGTTTATGAGTAATCCGGGGAAGCAACATTGGGAAGCCGTCAAGTGGATCTTTCGATACTTGAGAGGGACTTCCGATTTTGTTTTAAGGTTCCAAAAATCAGATTTGGGGTTACTCGGGTTCGTAGACGCAGATAACGGGGGTGACGTGGATAGTAGGAAGAGTACTACTGGGTACGTGTACACTTTTCGGGGGTACCGCGATTAGCTGGGTGTCGAGGTTGCAGAAGATCGTAGCACTATCTGATTGCGAGGCGGAGTACGTCGCTGTGACGGAAGCCGCGAAGGAGATGATGTGGCTACAGGCTTTCCTGCTAGAGCTGAGGCAAGATCACTCGGGGAGTGTCTTGTATTCCGACAGTCAGAGCGCCATTCACTTGGCGAAGAATCCGGCGTACCATGCTCGAACGAAGCATATCCAGCTGAGATATCACTTCATTCGATCGGCCTTGGAGGAAGGCGTCTTGGTGTTGGAGAAGATTCTTGGGAGTAAGAATCCGGCCGACATGTTTACGAAGGTGGTACCGTGCGACAAGTTGAGGTTGTGTTCAACCTCGGTTGGTCTTCTGGGATGAGGACCGGGGACGCCGCTACAATGGGAAGAGACGATAGGGGTCGTGAATTAACTTCAAGTGGGAGATTGTTGAGTGTGAAGGGTGAATTCACGCGGAAAATCAACAAAGACAGGCCCAGCACCCGCCAGGGGGTCTGGCGGGTGCCAGACAAGTTCAGCGGGCGCCGGCTACTTTCGGCGGGCGCCGAAAGGGTTTCGGCGGGCGCCGAAACCAGAAAATCGGGTCTGCATGTTTTTTGCTCTTTTGGCGGGCGCGACATGGCCTCCGGCGGTCGCGGGAAGATTTCGGCGGGCGCCGAAATGTGTTTGGCGGGCGCCAAAAGTACTAAATCCCAGAATCGGGATTTAGCTTGTTCCCTAAGTTTTCCCTTCCCTATATAAACCCTATGTGCGTGTAAAATAGGGTTAACACCTCCAGAAAGTCTAGAGTTGAATTTATAGCATTACAAAGCTTTGTAATCGAGCTCTATAATCGATCTAGTGAATTATTGCAGCGGCAAGAAGTGGACGTAACCCTCGTTAACGGGTGAACCACTATAATTGTTCGTGTCATTTATTTCCATATTTTTCGTTCTTATTTGTTCGTATTACTTTTTAGGCGGAGATTTCGGACGCGAATTACCCAACACGAAAGAGTGTTTTTAAGTGAAAAATAGGAATGTTTTTTTTTTTTTTTTTTTGAGTTTTATCAACTATTATGGGAAATCTCAAAGTACCAAAAAGTAAAGTAATAATGTATTTTGTGAGAGTGAGTAAAGTAACGGTAATATTTTCAATTGGAAAATTTTATATAGAAATTGATTTATTAAAACATTATGATCGTAAAATACCATGATCGCAACATGATTTGTTCCTATTGATCTAAATATATTTGGGCCAACTCGACTAATGGGCTGGATCCGTGTAGGGGCATACCCGTCAATTCGTGATGCAACAACGGTTGCCATGGCGCCTTACTTTCTCTCTTTCTCCCAAATAGCACAACAATGGAGGTTTCTTACGTAGTGCGGAAAGAAAACAAAGGAGAGAAAATAGCTGAAAGATATTGTGAGAGAGACGAAAGCATTTTATTTTATCAGACGATTTCAGATTTATCGGAATTTATTCGGAATTAGGTCGGTCGAATTTCGTTTTCCATTTTTAAGCACTTTTTTCAGAAGAAAAATAAAATCATGAAGAGCGTAATGGACGATATACGAGCACTGATCCAAGAGGCCAAGCTTAGGACGGTATGGTGGATCCTCTGTATATTCTCGGTGACCTACGTCTTAACACGTGAGTTTCTTTTTGCTCTCGATTTTTATGTTCAGGTTTTGTTTCAAGCGTGAAATCGATTATCGGACGATTCTTCGTTTTCCTTCTTTGAAAAATTGGCTGTAACAGAGACGACAATATAACATATTCGTGAAGTTTTTGTTGATGTTTCCTTTTTTCTTTTGATTCTGCTATCTGATTTAGTGGTGTTTGAATTGAATATTTGGTATACTTGTGGCAATGTCGTGTTTATTGTTGTTTCAGATACCAGTAAATCTATGTTGATGAATGTTCCCATAGCTATACTCTTGGTTTCCGGAATAAGAATATTGCTTAATGAGGTGGAGTTTAAGTGGAAGGTTCGTACTATCAGAAAAACGTCGTACTTGGCACACCTGGATAAGAAGCAGCTATCGTTGAACGATGCTCTTATTTCTACGGAGTTGTCACCCCCACAAGAATGGAAGAAGAAAATAGATTCCCCAGTTGTAGAAGCCGCCATTGAGGAGTTCCTGGACAAAGCCTTGAACGACTTTGTCATGGACTTGTGGTATTCCATTATTACGCCTGATAAAGAGGCACCTGAGCTCATACGTGCCATAGCCATGGATGCTCTCGGCGAAGTTTCTCTGAGAATCAAAGAATTGAACCTTGTTGACCTGTTGCTAAGGTATTAATGTTTTTTGGATTTGTCTGTACTTTTGGTTTTTGTTTTGGAGTTTTTTTGGAGTCAATATGCAACATTGAACTATTATATAATATTGGTTCTTGATTTCATTATTGGGGATGAATAGTGTGAAGGCCTCAACCCTTTGGGACCAACATGTGTAGTTTTCTCGTTTTTCTTCATAGTGCATTTTTATGCAGATTTCATATGTAACTGAGTCTTCAATTTCATATGTAACTGAGTAATAGTATTATATATATATATATACATATTTTTATTTGTGTGGGATTAATATTTTTTTATTAAATGCGTACCACCTGATCTCTTTTTCTTGTTACGTTACTGATAGTTGATGATACGAATGCCTGAACATAGTCTATCTTTTTTTCAGTGATATAGTTGACCTGATAGGTGACCATCTGGACCTCTTCAGAAAAAACCAGGCTGCTATTGGGAGAGATGTTATGGGAACATTGTCTTCGGAGGAAAGAGACGAAAGGTTGAAACACCATCTCATGGACTCTAAGGAACTTCATCCTGCATTGATATCTGCAGAGTGTGAGTACAAGGTGTACAAGTGTTCTGCTGAAGGCATTTTTAACGTCAATTGTTTTTCATCTTTATGGTTCATTTTCGTTACACGTGATACTTGTTGAAGATAGGTACTTCAACAGCTCATTGGTGGACTTTTAGCTATTGTGTTGGGACCAAGGGAAGCCAAGTGCCCTTTAGTTCGGTGCATAGCACGCGAGCTCTTAACTTGTTTGGTGGTGCAACCTATTATCAATTTCGCTAGTCCTGGGTGAGATGCTATTTCCACAAGTGTCTTATTTATTTTAGTTTAAAGGTTAATATTTTTCATAAAAATCTGTTTTGAGAACTTTATGTTGTAGCAGTCAGTGTCATGATAGTCTTGAATTATAGACTTGTGTTACAGTTGGAGCACCACTGAAACCTAAAACGTTAATTTTGATTCACAAGTTAATGCCACATTTTAAGATAACTATTAGTGTTTTAAGTTTTTATCTTGGTTTCAAATTAATTTATTATTAGAATTTATTGCTTTCCTTTTCCCTCTCTGTAACTTACTTTTGGAGATAAAAATATTCTTGAATCTCCAGGTGAATGTGGCCATAGTACCAAAATATATCCCCACTTGTATGGGTCTCTTATATATCTTTCAAAATTCTACACATGATATCATACATCAAACCATAAAATATCAAAATTTTACCCTTGTTTCTCTCCGTGTAATTTATACTTTATCTGGTATGTTTAAGATATTCGCTTGCAAATTTTGAGGGTGTTTGACAAATCATTTTTTCAAGAGCTAAAGATGTTAAATATTAGTTTACAAATAGATGTTGAATTGTTTTTATAAAACAAAATGAAAGAGCTTATAAGATGTTAGGAATGATATTTTTTTTAACTAAAATGTTAAAGTTAAAGAAGGTTTTTAAATAGTAAGATCTTATTTCTAAAATAAGTAGCGGTACCCTAGATTTTATAAATATTTTATAAGCTCCTAACAACTTGTTAGCGAACTTATAAGCTTAAACTGATATTTTATTGTTATTGTTTTATGTGAGCCACTCAGCACCTTAATTTATTTACCATTTTTTCCAGATATATCAATGAGTTGATTGAGTATATAATCCTTCTTTACGATAGTGGGGGATTAACGGCTTTCACGACTGGTCGATCACCTAATGTGGAGACTCATCAATCTGGACCTACCGTTCCTGCAGAACACGGTTCCAACAACCAAAGGGCTGAGGTGCCTTTATCTCACGTCAACGATTACCGGGAACTTGAGTCAAGTGACTCTGGGAATCCCGTATCTAATACAATGCAGGATGAGTCCCCGCATGCTGCTGACTGGGCAAAGGGATTTGAGGCAGCCACTCAAAGAAGAACAGAAGTCCTTATGCCTGAAAATCTCGAAAACATGTGGGCCATAGGGACAAACTATAAAAAGACACATTTACCTAAAAAAGACTCGATGGCTGAAGCGCCGAAAATGGAGACCGAAACATCTAGTGAAACAGAAGTTAGCTCTAATATTAATGAGCAGGATGGTGTTTCCCAAGGGAATATAAATAAGCTTACTAGGTCAGATAGTACTATTGGTACAGAAGTTCAGTCGAGTATCGAAAACATG
This sequence comes from Euphrasia confusa, assembly GCA_954870475.1. Lineage (NCBI taxonomy): Eukaryota > Viridiplantae > Streptophyta > Magnoliopsida > Lamiales > Orobanchaceae > Euphrasia > Euphrasia confusa. The sequence continues at coordinate 11,832,780 of OX940956.1, forward strand.
CTCAATAGAAAGAGCATTGCACTATCCAAATCCAATAGTGGAAATGTTAAAGAACATATTTCACACAAGAGCAGTCTAGATGCAGAGTCACGCGAGGGAGTATTGCAAGTTCCCAAGTTGAGATGTCGAGTAAGTCCTCCAATTATTTTTTCTGATTTATGAAATGTTAATGGCTTGATATATGCAAATGAATCTTGTTATCCAAGAGTATCTCCATTGCCCGCCCAGGCTTCTTTCTTTCTGCTATCACGTGTAAATTTGTTTACATTAGCGTATTTCATTGGGAAAAAATGGGAATTAGTACATGGTGGGAACTCCAACAAAAGAAATGAAGTAATAAATAATCCTTTTTCTGTACCTAATTACGCAACCCATTTCTGGCCCACATACCCCTTAGTCTATATACATAATTATCATCCTGACTATTTAATTCTCACCTGATTATGCAATGGTAATTTGGATTTTATTATTTAATCATCACCTGATTTTGTAATCTAGACTATGTGTCTACACACCTTATGGTTGTCCTTCTTTTACATATCATTTTTATTGAGTTATGCTACTATATCATCCTCTAGGACTTAATATTTGCACGTGAAGTTGATTTTCTATCTATCTAGGGAAAAGTGGGTGGCATCTACTAAACCAGGAAAAGTATAGAATTGTATTAATAACCTCATTATAGCATGACGTGTTGCATTAATTTCGGAATGTTTCTCATCCCTTTATAGTTCGATTGTCTGATTATATTATGTGCTTTAGCTGATTTATAGGTCACTGATTAGCTATTTAACTATGCAGGTAATCGGAGCATCCTTTGAGAAACTTGACTCGAATTCTTTTGCAGTTTACGCAATTTGTGTGACTGATGCTGGTCACACCTCTTGGTTTGTGAAAAGAAGGTATGGATATTTGAAACAGCTGAATTAGAATCTTGATTTATTTGAAATACTCTATCTACTTTCACTGGTGAGTTAATTGCCCATTTATGTACCTTGTTCTACAGATTTCGGAATTTTGAGAGACTGCATAGGCATCTTAAGGATATTCCTAATTTTACATTGCATTTGCCACCAAAGAGGATATTCTCTTCAAGTACAGAAGATGCTTTTGTTCACCAGCGATGCATACAGCTTGACAAGTATCTCCAAGTATGGTTCTAATCCCTACTCTCTGTGGTCATAAATACATGTTTTCTTATTTAGCTGTTTAGAAAATACCCTATTTATCGACAGGATCTCTTGTCAATCGCCAATGTCGCTGAGCAACATGAAGTATGGGATTTTCTGAGTGCCTCGTCTAAGGTGGGTGACTTTTGTTTCTGTGGAAAACACTATACCTATGGATTTATTATTATTATAATTATTGCAGAATTACTCTTTCGGAACATCGTCTTCATCATCTTCGGTGATGACGAATCTGGCAGGTACGTGATTTCTCCTTGCAGATGTCATCTTTTAAATCGCACTAAATTGTCTAACTATATCATATCATTCGTTGAAAGTCTTGTAACGTTATGTGTTAAGAATGATTTAAATTAGTGTTTAATGTGGCACTTATATTTTTTTGCATCCTGTAGATGTCAAGGATTAGGTAACTCTGCTCTTTCAGTATTAAATCCACAGACACTATGTATCAAAACTCGATATGTATATCTCCTTTGTTCATAGAAGTTCAAGAGCACGGTAGATATACAGTAGATTACAATCGTTGTCTCAGTGGTTGATTGTTGGTGGTTTTGACGTATTCATCGTAATCTTAATTTCTAGCCTGTCTTCTATACATTTACCTTCACAATATATAGTGTCATTTAGTTGCCTGTGCAAGTTTAGTTGTCTTTGTTTGAAATGATTTGATTTTGTTATTATAAACTGTTTCAATTTTATTTATTTATTGGCGCTTTAAGATGGTTCCTGAAGTGATTGATAATATTACCATTCCCACCCACCCCCACACAACGAAAAATAATTCTGCAAACTTTTGATGAGTGATTTTTGTGTGAGCAAATGAAACTATTCTCTTACATTTGCAAGGAGCTTATCTTCTTTCTTTTCATGCCTTCAACTTCTTAGCTTAAACAATTTGCTTAAAAGTTATACCAACCAAATATATTTCCATTACGGGTTCCCCTATGACCAAAACAGTTCGTGTGGATGATGCTATGGATGACATTGCACGCCAGTTCAAAGGAGTTTCTGATGGCCTAATACGGATGGCCGGCAGCTCTTCTTATGAACCAGCATCTCCAGTCACGAGCAGAAACGTGTCCTGGAATGCTGAAGATATAAATAAGTTGGCAACGAGGCAGAGTACCTCAAATTCACTTAATAGTTTTTCTGATAATGAGGAAGGCGATAAAGATGTAAATGGGTGGCAGTTAGACAATGAAATGAAAGAGGATCCAACAGGAGCGCCTCCAGAGGTAACCTGAATTTGTTAGTGCACATTTAATTCAATCATTTTCTTGTTATAGATGGGTCTATACCAATGGTACTAAAGCCCTTGGTTATGATAAATCATGTTGCTTTTTTGCAGTGGACACCACCGAAATTGAGTGTTCCAGTTCTGAATTTAGTGGACAAAGTATTTCAGCTCGAAAGAAGAGGCTGGCTAAGGTGATTCTATCCTTTTCCACACTTAAAACACACTCATGATCAACTAAAGGCGAAAAAGTAACCCAAAATAGGGTGATCTTGGTTCAAATTCGATTTGTGAAATTGACAAATTGCTTTTAGTTAAACATATAAATGTGGAGTTGAGTTGTTAGATACAAATGACAGTTTATGCCAGTGTCCTTGAGTATGTCTATTTTTTTTTGTAAATGACCGCCTAATGCTTTCCCAACCCATCATTTAAACTGCTTCATGCTTTTGTTTACTTTCATTTTTGGGTCTTTATTTACAAACTTATATGGTAGGTGAAGTGGGTTAGTTCAGATTAAACATCAAACAAGTCTTCTTTTGTTTTGCGTTGTTTTCTTAGAGATGATGCTATAATTCGATGTTGGAAAAATAATCTTTTTGTTTTCATATTTCTCAGTAGTTGATTCGATTTTAAATTTGTGGTTTGTAGGAGACAGGTCTTTTGGATATCAAAGCAGATATTGCAGTTAGCCATGGAAGATGCCATTGATGACTGTCTTTTACGGCAAATCCAATGGCTCCGTAGAGAGGATGTTATAGCTAAAGGGATCCGATGGGTCCAGGATGTAAGTAACGATTCTTCTATTCGAAGGCTTGTTCATGGTGCAGCAAGTTCTTGCACAGAATTTTTTTAATCCCTTCTTCCCCTATAAATTATTTGAGGGTTCCATAACTTATTACAGTATTATTTATGAACATTCGAACAACATATGTTCACTATTGAAACAATTGGTGTGCTCTGATACATTTCCTCTTTAACCACTAGTAAATAACATTTTGTTCTGCTCTTTTTTATTTTTTACTATTAACGTCAAACTTTGTTTGTATATTGATTTGGTTTTCAAGAAAGTTATGCGATTTTCTGATTGCTTTCTTCTCATCAGTTTCTCTGGCCCAATGGGACATTCTTTCTGACACTGCGAATCCAAGGGAAACCGGACAGTGGTAATGACGCTAATCAAGGGCAGCAAAATTCAAGGCAACAAGGAGGGAGGAGGTTCACTAAAATGGGATCTTTTGAGCAACAGCTTGAAGCTTCACGCAGAGCTAGTGACGTGAAAAATATGATCTTCAGTGAGTAATTTCTTGCTCTTTGGTTTGTGGTTAATTAGACGGGGTATAAGAAAGAAAATTACAGTTCCCTTTCCAAATTATTGGCACTTAATGTTTCGTAAAATATTAGCAATAGCAAATATCGACTATTAAATTGCATATATTATTATACTATACCTAAATTTTAAAAACTTGACCCCTATTATTTTTTAAATATCCCAATAATTGTTATTCGTATGAAGAAATAAATCTTATCCCCTAAAGTTCATTATCTGTATTGTGACAATAGTAGCCTTATTACTGGAGCAGAATCTACGCTTTTCTAGTTTGATTTGGGCGGCTTGGTTTCATTAATTGTGGCTACTAGTAATATTAGATTCTCAATGGCAGATGGTGCTCCGGCCCCATTGGTCAGCTTCATAGGGCATAAGCAGTACATGCGTTGTGCTAGAGATATATACTATTTCCTTCAGGTAAAATCCTCCTCACACCCTCTACCTAGCTCGTTCTAAAATTACTCGAAGCATATTGATTTTAAGACTAACCATCCAAGAGAGAGTTAAGAACTTAATATATCAAATTGTGATTAATGCAGCATTTTTCACCATTTATTTACATGACCCTAATTCCTCGTTGAAATCACTTGCAGTCCACAGTTTGTCTGAAGCAACTTGGGTATGGAATTCTAGAGCTCGTTATTTTGTCACTTTTTCCCGAACTGCATGATGTTGTGAGGGATATCCATGAGAAGATGCATGTGCAGACTTCACAAAACTGATTTTTTTTCTTGGGACCAATGTAAAGTTGGTGGTCTGACTGGTCTCTATAACCATTTTCGGGCTGATAACACATTAACACGTCAAGTAGAATACAATTTTATTAGGTTAGCAACTGCAGTTAGTACTCAGTTCTGGTGGATGTGATTGAGAATTTTTGGTTGTAAAAAAAATTGAAGAATTTTATGTACTATTGCTAGTGCTAGACTCAAAGATGTGTAGATATAAAGATTGGTTTCCAATGTGTACAGCACTTTCACACCCAATAAAATAAGTGTCATTTTTTTATCTGATAAGAAAGGCAATCCTCAGAAAAGAGACCAATACATTGACATGGCTATAACCCCTTTATCCATGATGATAATCTATTCATCACCCATCACCAAATTTATAAATGCATAGTTTTGGAGAAACTTACTAGTACATCTCTAGGTATAATCATATCATATAAGCATATGACAAAAACACTAAAGCTTTCAGTCAAACATACGACACACTGTCAATTGTACGGTTAAAATCAGCAAACTGAAAGTTGTATTTGTTTCACTCGGACAGGTACAAGAGAGTCGTGCACGCCACGATTGGAAAGCTGCTCGTATGCAACCGGTGGTCTACATAACACGAACCGTCTCCCAAAAGCTAGACAGATAGACCCAACGAAGATCAAAATCGAAGAGAGTATCCAACAAAACTGCAAATTACCCAATGCCCGAGCCCTCAAATCAGCCTCACGAGTCCCACACACGACTGCCCCCTCACTCACGATGCCATCGCCCAGACTCATCACAGGCCGACTAACACATCCCTGTGGGACAAAATAAGGATCCCAAAGATTGAAACCCATGTTTATAAACCAACAACCTTGGAAAAGGACCGATATCGAAATAATTAATCCCGCTTGAAAGCTACTTGGAGAAAAAGTTGCATATAAAGCTGCTAAAAAAGACACAAGCACTATGAGCTGCATTAGCAAATGGTAATGGCCTTCGAGCCCAACATGATCAGTCGAATGATAATGGAGCAAGAAAAGCTCTTGTCCAAAAACCGAGGCAACAAGGATTCCAGAAACTTCCAACACGTGTTCAGATAAATGGAAGGCCTCACTAAGGAGTATGAAGCTCGTGAATATGAATAGCGACAGGAAAATGGTGGCATGCTCTATGTTGTCGAGCTCAAACAAGAACTGGAGGTGCTTGATATCGAATATTTGGGCCAAAATCGCGAATAAGGAAAATGAAAAGATGAGTATGGGTTCTAGGAGTTGTAGTTTGAACAGAGGAGTTTTTAAAGGGTACCAGAATCGTAAGGTGAATTTGTTGGGGCCTATGAGGAAATAGGCCCGAATAGTGTTTATAGTGTGCCACAGGCCGAGGAAGGCAAGGGCCAGCCCGGGAACTAGGTGCCCGGTAAAAGTTCCCATTGAATTTTTTATGCGTTTGATATTCTAAGACGAGGATGAATCTTTGTTGTGTGGCGGTGCAAGCTTAAATACTTATATACTTGCAACACTTATAGGCTTTTAAAAAGAGAAGGTTAGTTGATACCTTATCAGCAGTTTTGGTGCATGCTGCATGTATTTCCACACACGAAAAAGAATGAATTATTGAGGATCTTAGAGGGTGAGAGAGAAGACAAAGGCCACCAATTAGTAGGAAACGAAGGGTATATGTCGATGGCTGATTGGTACGGAGTCACTTTGGCCAGAAGCCTAAAATAGTGAAATATAAGAATTTAGAGTGAACACTTATATTTATCACCATCAATAGATTCCAAATTACTGATGAGGATAATAAGACAAATCCATTAACTTTAGAAAAATCACAGAAACTTACCTAAGGTATATCACCTTTGTACATATCTTCATTCAACCGTGTTCTATGCAAGGTTTCGACTAAAGTACAACTGCTAAGCCAGGAAACATAAAATATCTCAAGGGGGAAATAAAACTAAGTTGGAGTGCCTTTTTTTGATTTCCCAACACAATATATACCTAGCAATATATGGTTCCCTTCTTTTCGCCACCACCCAAAAAACCTTTCATTAAAGAGATATAAGTACCGTCATCAGGCACAACACCTTTACAAACCATTTCCTTGAGAATGAGCTCGACGTGATCTCCTCTGTCATTTCTGCATAACCCTTCTATCAGAGCATTATAAGTGTGACGGTTAGGCTCCAAACCAAAACTCACCATCTCATCCCGAACTCTCAAAGCCCCTTCCATATCACCCTTCTTTTCACACCCCCTAATCAGAGTGTTATAACTGACATGATCAGGCCTAATCCCTCTTTTATTCATCAAATCAAGAACACAGAAAGCTTCTTCAACCTTACCATCTCTGCAATAACCCTCCATCAAGGCATTATACATCACAAGGTCGGGCAATATACCTTTCGATAATGCCTTTGAAAATAAATCATCTGCCTCCTTCATCTTTCTCCTATTAGCCAAAACACGAATAAGCAAAGTGTAAGTTACCTGGGTAGGCTCAAGCCCTTTACTTAGCATTTCATTATGCAGTTCAAAAGCTTTCTCTCCCTTTCCAACCTTGCAATAACCGTTTATCATTGTGTTGTAAGTAACCTCATCAGGAAACAAGCCCTTGACATTCATCTCTTTAATCATATTATCAGCCTCTGTAAACTTACCCTTCGAAAACAGCATGCGGATTAGCAGGTTATAAGTTGAAACGGTCGGCATTATTCCTTTCTCTACCATCCTATCCCTATAGTAAGAAGCTCTATCAAAATCCCCATTATTACAAAACGCACCGATCAGATTATTATAAATCACAGATGTCGGGACCAATCCACATTCCTCCATTTTCCTCAAAAGTGCAACTGCCTCCTCAATCTTCCCCTTCTTGAACATCAAGCTAATTAAAATTCCATAAGTATAACAGTCGGGCTCAATATTTTTTGCTGCCATTTTTTCAAGAACACTATCGGCTCCTTCGAAATCACCACTCAGCCAATACCCGCGGATCATCGTATTGTACGTCACTATATTAGGACTAAACCCGAAACCCTCCATGCACCTAACAAACTCCTCGGCCTCCTTCGACTTCCCTTGCTTGATCAATAGATGTATCATCATGTTGAATGTGAAGATATTCGGCTTAATAATCCCGTTTCCAAACATCTGATCATACAAATCCGAGGCCTTCTCCATCTCATCCATCTTAATAAACACGCTTAGCATAAAATTACACGTCTCGGTTTTCGGAAAAATCCCCATCCCGCACATCAAGCGAAAACACTCCATAGCCTCACCTCCCCTTTTCAACTCACAGAAAGCCCATATCAACATATCCAACGCGATAGAGCTCAACACATCTAATGTGTCGCGCGCAGTGACTAGACCATGAAAAATCTCTTGAGGGTTTGCGGCACGAGAAGCTATAAGCTTCTTAAGGAGCCCTGTGGCGTGTTTCGGGGATGGGAGGCGGGCAGCGATGGCAATGGCGAGATAGTAGCATTCTGTGGTGAGGGAATTAGGGTTGATGTTGTAGATGAAGTCGGGGACGAGGGCAGGGGAAAGACGGAGATGGTGGAGGGTGGATGAGATGAGAGCAGGGGTGAAGTTTGGGGACAGGGACAGGTGTTTGATTAAATGCCACTGAGAAGAGTTCGCCGCGGAAACGAGTTTTTCAGGGGTGAGCGGCGGCGGACGGCGGCGGGGAAGTGAAGAGCAATGGCGGCGGCGATGTAGAAGAGAATAAGTATTGGTTAGTAAACTCTTGTGGGATTTCATTTTTTGAGCGGAGGTTTTCGCAAGTTTGGCCGTTGAGGTTGTATAGTACTTACTATACGGAGTACATTTTTACGTATCAAATTTTAAAGTCAAGTTGTCACATAAAAGTCCAGCGAGCTTCGGTTGACTCTCATAAAGTATGGTTCTTCAATAATCTTGAAAAAGGAAAGTGTGGGTGAAAGTACTGTTGAAGGTTGAAATCATAAAGTATGGTTCTTCAATAATCTTGAAAACGAAAAGCGTGAAAGTATTGTTGAAGGTTGAAATCGATTGTTGGAAAGTATTGTTGAAGGTTGAAATCGATTGTTGGCAACGTTCGATTGTAAGACACCCGAAGTTCGATTGATATACTCTACTCTACAAGGGTTCTTTGTGTTTCAATTGAAACGTTGTAGTAACTCATTGCCATAGTTCAAATTTTGGTGTACATACTAAAAGGCAAGAACAAATCACTTTGTCTTTCCCACAAACAACAAAAATAATGAATAACCCAAATAGGGAAATACTAATGAAGTACTATATATATTACACTCTAAATTCTTCAAAGTTTCATGCCTATGAGCAGAGCAATAAGTTACTCATGGCTAAATTCAAAACCAAAGATTAACATTATCCAATTTGAACAAATTGTATTCCATCAAAAACATCAAGTAACAACAACAAAGAGGCAATCAACAGCAAATTCCACGCCACAAAATCAAAACCCTAACAATAATAATACCTCTACCAAAAATCAAAATTTTCTAACAAAAAATTCCAGAATAAGTAAAATCAAGCGACGGCGACGGGAGGCGGGTTGATTTTATTGTTGGGTTTATCCTGAAAATCCTCCATGTTGTATACTACGGTGATGTAGAGCGAGCAGCTAGGGCAGCGCGCGATTTCCTCGCCGATTCGGAGATCCTCCTTGGTGATCTGGAAGAGATCGCCGCAGGGACAAGGGTACGTGAAAGCCTCCATCTCCTCGTTCCACTCCATATCCTCGATCTCAACGTCGTCATACGACATCGTTTCAGAATTTAGGGTTTCTCTTTCTTTTCCTTTTACGCCTCTCTCCTGAGACACAGAACTGAAGGGAGCAAGGTTTGGGATCCTTAATTTAAGTAAACGGCTTATATCACGAACTTTATAAACGGTCTACTTGCACATTTGAAAGCCCACAAATATCATCCAAGTTCAGCGTTGGACCACTGATATCGGGCCATTGGCTTCGGCCCACACTATTAATAATCCAGTCTCTTCTTGAAAAGCCTAACTATTTACACCTCCACAATTACTCTTTACACCCCTCTTTTAAACTCACCTCTTAGTTTACTATTCAAACCCCTCCTTAAAATACCGTAATACCCTTCTTTACAGTGAAAAAAATAAACTTTTTTGTAACTCTTAGAATCTCAAACTATTTTTTTACTCCAACCGGTAATTTTCATTATTCTCTGGCCGCCTTCTTTGTCGTTCTGATTGGGCAACATCGATTCTCGAACAAAGGGTGATTTTTTGAAGAAAGTGGTTGAAATGGGTCAAGCTTCGGGCCAAAGGACGGGAATTTCGGGCGGAGAAATTTTGTGAGGAAAAGGGTTATGGAAGAAGTTCACCGAGGAGCTCTGATAGCTGTTAAAGTTGGAGCTATTCGAATTGGAAGTGGATGAGGATGATGCTCTATGTGACGGTGAAAAACGAGATCGGCGCCTGGACTTTCTGGGCGAAGGGGCAGCGGATAAGGGGAGTCGTAGGAGGTCGCGGTGGATTTGGAGGCGTCGAAGAGGTCGAATCAAGTTATGGGGAAGGACAAGCTGTCGGACGACTCGCCGTTGATGTAACATGATAATAATAATTGTGTGCAATTAGTTAGTTTTGATTCTTATTTGTTTTTCTGATTTGATACTTTATAGAGAAAATGTACAAAAGAGCTAACATGTTTATTTATTGGTCAACATAGTAGTATGAAGGAGGTGATCGATTACTAGGAAATTGCAAGTATGCATTAATGTGGTGAAGGACTTGAATGGAGGAGCATATTCGTCGAAATCATGTTCTGAGATCTTTAAGCTCTTTCTTAGTTTTTGTATCAATCCATGCCTTATCTATCGGCTTAGAATCTGGAGGCCCAAAATGTGTTTACTTGAACGCCCATGTTAATACAGATAGTCTCAGTGCATCGAAGTTCCTTCAAGATCCGTAGTTGTGTAATTATTGGCTTAGTAAGGAAGATAAGATTGTATTTTTTGGTGGGAGATCGAGTGAAAAATGATTTTTAGTAGAAAAGGGTAAAGTTGGTATTTTACTAAGCGGTGTGAGTATTAAATGGCCGCTTTGATGAAGTACCCTAGTCAAAGGTTCTTATTAATGAACTATCACACTCAAAATTTTTCTTTATCATATACCCCTTTTTTTATTTACTAATGAAAATAAATGTAAGATTACATAAACACCCTTGATCCATTAACCCAAACCCAAAACCAATTCCCCATTCACCTCCTACCCGCACCCGCACCCACAGCTACCAAAATCGAAAAAAATGAATTTCCCAAACCTAATTTGAAAAATGGATTCTTGAGAAAACGAATTCCACATTCCTCTCCAAAATCGAAAATGAATTTTCTAATCCTCTCAAAAATCGAAAATAAATTTCATATCCCTAATTAATTTCCAGTAGCTCGTCGGCCGTTTTACCGTTCGTCTTCAACCCGCCGTTCTCCGTTCGTCGGCCTTCAATACAGCAAGATCATCATCGCCTACTCCGTCTGTAATTCATTACCAGCAGCTCATCGGTCGTTCTCCGTTCGTCGTTCGTCTTCAATCCTTTGTTATGCGTTCGACGTTCGCCGACCGTAAAAACTTCGAGGTCATCATCGCCTATTCGCCTACTCCGTCTCCAATCCGAAGTCCGCAGTCCCAGTATCTCCCAATCCAGCAGCTCAGTCAGTGTGTTGTGCAGCCCCCGAATTCAACATCTCCAAATCATCGCACACTCGATTATTTTGCAATGACCAGAGAATCATGGTCGTCGGTTTGTTATACAGGGAATTTTACTCTCTCTAATGGTGTTTATTCTTGGGTATTTGATGGTAGGATTGAGAATGGTAAAGTAATCCCATTTCTTGTTTCTCAAAACATAAAATATTTGGATTTGTACAAGTAGCTTATTGATCGGTTGAAAATATTTGGACTTGTACCACCTGATGTCCACCTGCCGCTTCAGACCGGAGAAGCAAGTCTAAAGCTCGATCCGTTGGAGCATCAACCAATTGGGGAATGGAGGAAGAGTCGTAAGAAAATGCACAATTTGTTCAATTTATATTAGGTTGGGAATTCACTTTATTCGACATTGTTCGTTTGAATTTCATGTAATTTAATTTGGTTGACTATTATTAAACAATTGTGAGTTTGACTTTTATTTTCATTTTAATTAAATTATAATTACGAATATAAAACTATTTTTCATTTTAATTTCATTATAATTACTAATATAAAGCTGATTTACATGAAATTACGTTATATTTACTAATATAAAGTTAGTTTTTATTTTAATTTCATTATAATTACTAATATAATGGTGATTTATATGAAATTACATTATAATTACTAATATAAAATTAATTTTCATTTTAATTTCATATTATAATTACTAATATAAAATTAATTTACATGAAATTTCACTATAACTAATATAAAGTTAATTTTCATTTTAATTTCATTATATTTACTAATATAAAAAGTTAATTTTCATTTTAATTACATTATAATTACTAATATAAACTTAGTTTTCATTTTAATTTCATTATAATTACTAATATAAAGTTAATTTACATTAAATTTCATTATAATTTCTAATATAAAGTTGATTTACATAAAGTTACATTATAATTACTATTTACTAATAAAAAGTTCATTTTAATTACATTATAATTACTAATGCAAAGTTAAATTTTATTTTTATTACATTATAATTACTAATATAAAGTTAATTTACTTGATGTTAACGGCGAAAAAAATCCTGCTAAGGTAAGCGCCGAACATAAAAAAGATATTTCGAGGATTGGACTAACAAAAAGCTAAAGAAGATCTGATAAAATATTTAATATTTAATATTATATGTGAAGGTTTTTGGAGTGTGGAAGTCCCCAATGATTAAAATTCATCTACTATTTATAGGAAGAGAAAATTAGGGTTTCTATTGGGTATTGGGCCTTTCCTTATTGGGCTTTATTCTTTCCTTATTGGACTTTATTCTTTCCTTATTGGACTTTATTATATGCAAATTACGAGTATAGTCCTCCCTAGCGCAACTTCGGATGACCAAACCACAGAGTCATTTCCTCCATCCTTGCTACATTTTGGGCAGCGCATCTGGTAGACACACATCTTCCTAGCACGGTTATCTTCATCGGCGTGGTAGGCAAGTCTGTTTATTCCCCTTTTATATAATTCTGTTAGGTGGTCAGTTGCCTAGCAGAGTCTGCCTAGCTCGGTCTGCTAGGCAGGGCTGCCTAGGAGAGTCTGCCTAGCTCGGTCTGCTAGGCAGGGCTGCCTAGGAGAGTTTGCCTAGCTCGGCGCCTAACATGGTCTGCTAGGCGGGGTTGCCTAGCTCGACGTGATAGGCGGTCAGTTGCCTAGCAGAGTCTGCCTAGCTCGGTCTGCTAGGCAGGGCTGCCTAGGAGAGTCTGCCTAGCTCGGTCTGCTAGGCAGGGCTGCCTAGGAGAGTTTGCCTAGCTCGGTCTGCTAGGCAGGGCTGCCTAGGAGAGTCTGCCTAGCTCGGTCTGCTAGGCAGGGCTGCCTAGGAGAGTCTGCTTAGCTCGGCGAGTTAGGCTATTAGTTGCCTAACATGGTCTGCTTAATATGGTCTGCTAGGTTTAGCGTCTCTGCATCGTTTCTACTCAGATTATAGGGCCTTGTTCGTGGACCAATTTATTGGGTCTTGTTAAAATGTGGTATAACAAATGCCCCCCGGAAATAATCTTTTTGGGATTTCAGAAAGGTTAATTCCGGCAAAAAAATCCATTTTAAGAAGAAAAAATATGATTCTTCTCGAATGGGTCGTGATAAGCGACTGATGACCGATCATTTCCAATTTAGGAGATGGACCAACGATTTCGACTCTTGTTAGGTGGTGTCGGGCAGACCAAATTTTTCGTGTTCGGACTTGTTCTTGTGTTAGGCTTATTTGAGAATGGATGGTGTTCACTTGATTATCGCATATGTATTTTTTAAAATTCGACTTTCACGCAGGGCTCGACCTATCTGTCTTCAAATTCTGGTCACCACATTCATGTCGAGCACACCAAAATGGGGTCTAGCACGTTCTATTCACGTCGGTCTATGTATTGTTTCGGCAACAGATTTTCCTTTTGGATTTCTCCTTGCATGAGGCGTGCTCTAGCAGAGCTCGCCGAATGCCCCTGTGTGTATCTCTTCCTTATCTTCTCACGATTCATCGTAGGCAATTTTATCTTGGCCGTAACTTTTTTGGTTTGGTAGATACTAGTTAAACTCGTCGACTACCTTTAGTGAGCCTTTTTCTTTGCTATGTTAAGTAGTATATTGCCTGCCCAACATTGCGGCACGAGAAAGGAATTTTTTCGTCCTCGATTTTCTTTATTTTTATTTTTATTATTATTATTACTTTTATTATATATATTTTTTTTATTTTATTTTATTTTATTTTTATTTTTTTCGACGGACAGCCTAACTCGTAACACGTGCTCTACAAAGTATTAGACGAACATGGTGCATTTCCCTGAAATGCCCCAGTGTAATTTGTTTGCAAAAATTATAAGAACCACATGATACATGTTAGGCGAGGTAATATCACAAATGGTCCTGTTCACTTCTCCAGAGTCCATTAGTAGTCCTTTAGTTTCAAAAATTATCAGCGCTCGTCCTTTTGGCCGTAAAATCGCAAAAATTCCGCTCAAAAAGCCTACGTGGCAGCCGGAGTAGTGACATGTCAATTAAATCTGCGGACACGTGGAATTGGAGGGAAAATTGGCCTGGTTTTTTCGTAATTAGCTAGCCATCAGGGGCTTTTTCTCCAACACACAAAATCGATCCCAAATTAAACCTAATTCGATCAAAAGGGGCTAATTTCATTCCCGTTTTCTGAAAATACAAAATACACAGACAATCTTCTTCCCCAATTCTTACCCAGAACCCTAGTTAAAAAACCCTAATTTCTTACCTCAAAATCCCAAAATCCCAGAAATGGGTGCTAGAGGAAGCAAATTGAAGCGCAAAAGGGGGCGAGAAGAGGATATTACAGTCGTTTTGCAGTATGGAGGGAGATTTGTCACAAAGCCGACCTATATGTATTATGGAGGGAGGAGTACTGTGTATGAAGATGTCGACTTGAAGGAAGATATTTCAATTGCAAATTTGAAGAAGTGCTGCGAAGACCTAGGTATGAAAGGCAACAAAATTTTCTATGCTACACTGGAAAATGCATTCAAGCCATTATGTACTGAGGAGGATTTGCATGCTTGGGCTTTGGAGTGTGTAGAGAGAGCCATGCCAATTAAAATCTGTGTGGAGGCAAGAGTTGTTTCTGAAATTCGAGTAAAGGGTAAAGGGCAGAGTAGTCAAGTTGGTAATGAGGGTAAAGGGCAGAGTAGTCAAGTTGGTAATGAGGGTAAAGGGCAGAGTAGTAATGTTGGCCATGAAGGTGAAGGGCAGTGTGCTGAAGGTGATGGAGAGATGGATGATGATTCATGTGACAGTGATTTTAAGTTGGATTCTGATGTAAGTGTTGATTCTGACAGTGTTGATGATGAAGTTTGGAGAGAGATTGTAGATGAAAGTGAGGAAAAGGATTCTGGGCAGGAGTCTAACCAAAGTGATGATGAAGATGTTATATGTCATGATGATGATGACTTTGATGAGAAAAGAGATTCTGATGATGAGTCACAACCTGTTGAGTACCCCATATTCAACAAGGAGGTCATTTACAATCCGGTGTTTGATATTGGTTTGAAGTTTGAGAGCAGGGAGTTGTTTAAAAAGGCCATCCAGTCTCATGCCATCAATACAAAGAGGAATCTGTACTTGAAGAAGAATGATAAAATAAGAGTATATGCAAGATGCAGAGGAGAGGGGTGTGAATGGGCTTGCACAACTTTGAAAATGAGTAGTGAGGAGACATTCCAAATCACACTGTACAACCCTACTCATACATGTCCTCCCAAATTCCATGTCACAAACCTTTCTAGTACATGGTTGGGACATAAACATGTAGCAGATTTTCAAAGTGATCCCAAGAGAAGTGTGAAGGGATGGAGGAAGGAAATTATGAGGAAAATGAATCTGAATGTCTCCAATCAGCAAGCCTTCAGAGCCAGAGCTACTGCACTGAAAATAGTTGAAGGAGTGCCTGATTTGCAGTACTCAAAGCTCTGGGATTATGCACAAGAAATCAGAAATTCAAACCCTGGCTCAACAGTGGTACTGGATATAGATGATGAAGGTAAGTTCTCTAGAATGTATGTTTGTTTTGATGCTGTGAAAAGGGGATTTAAAGCTGGTTGTAGGCCATTCATAGGGGTAGATGGATGTTGGTTAAAGGGTCCAAGTGGGGGGATTTTACTGACAGCTGTTGGAGTTGATCCAGCAAATGCCATCTATCCTATAGCATATGCTATTGTGCCTGTGGAAAATAGAGAAACTTGGGAGTGGTTTTTATTTTGTTTGAAGGTGGATCTTGATATAGTGGCTGATGAGGAGTATACATTTATGTCTGATAAACAAAAGGGGTTGATACTTGCATTGAATGAAGTATTTCCTAATGCAGAGCATAGACATTGTGTGAGACACATGCACAATAACTTTGTAGTGGCTGGCTTCAGAGGTTTAGGGTTCAAAAAACTTTTGTATGGGGCTGCCATGGCTACAACAGAGGGTGTTTTCAATAGACTGATGGATGAGTGGAAGGATAATCCTGATATGGTAGCTGGTGCTGAATGGTTAAATGATAAAGATCCTAAGCAATGGTCTAGATCTCACTTCAGTTTCAAGTCTAAGTGTGATGCATTGTTGAATAATATGTGTGAAAGTTTCAATTCTTGCATTCTTGATGGTAGGGATAAACCTATCATAACAATGTTGGAGTGGATTAGAGAATGGATGATGGAGAGGTTTCAGAGCAATAGGGATGCTGCATCCAAATGGGAAGGCAGATTGGTTCCCAAAATTCAAAAAAAATTGAGGAAAAGAATTGAGAACCTGAATGACTGCATCCCTTTGAAGGCTAACAACAGACACTACCAAATACATTGCTCTGATAACTCCTTATTTGCTGTAGATTTGGAGTTGAGGTCTTGTTCATGCAGAGCTTGGGAGTTAAGTGGATTGCCTTGTAACCATGCACTTTCTGCTATCTCACATCAAGCCCTTGATCCAGAGTTGTTTGTTGATGATTGCTACACTATTCAGGCCTACAAGAGAGCATATGAGGCTGCTATTGTGCCAATTGTTGGACAGGTGGAATGGGCTGCTACAATGTGTATTCCTCCTATGCCACCATCTTTTGGAAAGAAAAAAGGCAGACCTAAGAAGTTAAGGAGAGAAGATGCTGCTGAGAAGATTCAAAAACCTATGAAATTGAAGAGAAAGCAAGGGGTATTTAAATGTAGGAAATGTGGAACTGTGGGCCACACAGCAAGGAAATGCAAGACCCCAACAGGACCTCCACCTTCTTCATCTCAAGCACAAGAAAGTGTGTTTGATGCTCCTGTTACTCAAACTGACCCTACACCCCCTCCACCACCTGTTACTCAAACTGAAGTTGGGACACAAGAGAGTGTGTTTGAGGCTCCTGCTGGAATAAATATCCCAATTGAAGTGCCTGCTCCAGCTGAAAGTGTGTTTGATGATGATCATTTGTTTGCTGAATTGGTAATTGAGACTCCTACTATAATAAATCTCCCAAGTGAAGTGGCTGCTACAACTGACTTCATTCCTACACAAATGTCAAGTGTTGGAGACCACAATCTCCAAAATCAAGTGTCTAATGCTCCAACTGGGGATGAACAAAGGGTATAAATTTATATTTTAATTACAGTTGATTAAAATACATTACAATATATTTGTGTATGTTGCAGGTCAGAAAGAATGGTAAACAAAGGACCAAAACTCTTATCAGGGGAAGAGGTAGGAGCAGAGCTGTTGGAAGAGGTAGGGGCAGAGGTGTTGGACCAGAACTCTCACAACAGCCCACTTCCAGATTGAGGGATGAAGATGACACTGAGTTTGAAGCCCTCCTGAGCCAAGTCAACAGTGGTCAACATTTGGGACCAACAACATGGGAGCAACTTCATATGGGTAAAAATGTTGAATCTTCTGCTCCACCTGCATTTGTGTCAATTCCATCTTTAAGAAGCTCAAGCAGGGGGTCAGCAGCAATGTTCACTACACAAACAAGAAGCTCTACAAAGAAGATGGCTATCAGTGTGAAGGGAAAGGAAAAATTGTAGTCAAACTCTTTTTTTTTTGTTTTAATGTCCTGAAAAAACAGTTGATGTGAAGTTGGTATTAGGTTTTGTGGGAAATTCACATCTTTTGGAACTTGATGTTGCTGTTGTGCAATGTGGGAATTTTTGGAACTATTGATGCCTCTTTTGGTATTAGGTTTTGTTGTTTGTTATGGAATGAAGATGTTGAAATTATGTTTATTTTGTTATTTGGTTTTGTTGTTTGTCTAATCCTCACTACAATCAACCAATGCAAAAGAGATAAATTATCAATAAAAAACAATAATTCATTACAACCATAATTCATTACAAACATAATTCATTACAAACCCAGAATTCATAAACATTAATTCATTATTTCAGATTCATAAACCAAAACCAAAACCCAGAAATAACAACTACAAACCCAGAAAAAACCACTACAAACCATGCTTCTCATTTAAGCAAAATGGTAATCCAGATTACAAACAAAATAAACACAACCAGCTTCATCATTGGCAAATTGTTTTCCACTGAGCAGTTGGGATTCTTCAAAACCGTTTCAACCTTTTTTTCTTCTGACCGAATGCTATCCATATCCTCTGCCCGATTACTATCCACACCTTTATCTTGATTCATGACTAGCTCGTTTATTGGTTTGCACCACGACTGGAAGGTATGTTCTGCACAATAGTACATCAACCTTCGATAATTAACAGTTTTCGAAGCACATACACGAATTTGAAGCTTTTTGTGGCATTGGCTGCAAAACTTATCTTCGTATACCAACCAATTACGTAGAGAAAAGCTGGAAGATGATGAGTTCTCAGACATTTCTTGGGGAATTTGAAGCTGAAAGATGGAAGCTTTTTCGATTTCTTGCCCTATTTCAATTTTAGGGTTTTGTTCTTACGGGATGAAATGGTTTTGGGAAACAAATTGGGATTGAATTAGGTTTAAATTGGGATCGATTTTGTGTGTTGGAGAAAAAGCCCCCTAATGGCCGGCTAATTACGAAAAAACCAAGCCAATTTTCCCTCCAATTCCACGTGTCCGCAGATTTAATTGACATGTCACTACTCCGGCTGCCACGTAGGCTTTTTGAGCGGAATTTTTGCGATTTTACGGCCAAAAGGACGAGCGCTGATAATTTTTGAAACTAAAGGACTACTAATGGACTCTGGAGAAGCGAACAGGACCATTTGTGATATTACCTCCATGTTAGGCCTAGCAGGCCCTAGGAGGAGTTTCACTCTACTCCAGAATACTATTTTTTCTCTCTGCTAGGCGACAAGCAGCGCTTAGCATGCCAGGCCTAGCAGATTCTTTTCTTCTCTCTGCTAGGCGACAAGCAGCGCTTAGCATGCCAGGCCTAGCAGATTATTTTATTCTCTCTGCTAGGCGACAAGCAGCGCTTAGCATGCCTGGCCTAGCAGATTCTTTTTTTTTCTCTCTGCTAGGCGAAAAGCAGCGCTTAGCATGTCAGGCCTAGCAGATTCTTTTATTCTCTCTGCTAGGCGACAAGCAGCGCTTAGCATGTCAGGCCTAGCAGATTCTTTTTTTCTCTCTGCTAGGCGACAAGCAGCGCTTAGCATGTCAGGCCTAGCAGATTCTTTTCTTCTCTCTGCTAGGCGACAAGCAGCGCTTAGCATGCCAGGCCTAGCAGATTCTTTTCTTCTCTCTGCTAGGCGACAAGCAGCGCTTAGCATGCCAGGCCTAGCAGATTATTCTTTTTTTTTTTTCTCTCTGCTAGGCGACAAGCAGCGCTTACCATGCCAAGCCTAGCAGATTCTTTTATTCTCTCTGCTAGGCGACAAGCAGCGCTTAGCATGCCAGGCCTAGCAGATTCTTCTTTTTTTTTTTCTCTGCTAGGCGACAAGCAGCGCTTAGCATGCCAGGCCTAGCAGATTCTTTTATTCTCTCTGCTAGGGGACAAGCAGCGCTTAGCATGCCAGGCCTAGCAGATTCTTTTCTTCTCTCTGCTAGGCGACAAGCAGCGCTTAGCATGCCAGGCCTAGCAGATTCTTTTATTCTCTCTGCTAGGCGACAAGCAGCGCTTAGCATGCCAGGCCTAGCAGATTTTTTTTTTCTCTCTGCTAGGCGACAAGCAGCGCTTAGCATGCCAGGCCTAGCAGATTTTTTTTTTCTCTCTGCTAGGCGACAAGCAGCGCTTAGCATGCCAGGCCTAGCAGATTCTTTTCTTCTCTCTGCTAGGCGACAAGCAGCGCTTAGCATGCCAGGCCTAGCAGATTCTTTTTTTTTTTCTCTGCTAGGCGACAAGCAGCGCTTAGCATGCCAGGCCTAACAGATTCTTTTATTCTCTCTGCTAGGCGACAAGCAGCGCTTAGCATGCCAGGCCTAGCAGATTCTTCTATTCTCTCTGCTAGGCGACAAGCAGCGCTTAGCATGCCAGGCCTAGCAGATTCTTTTCTTCTCTCTGCTAGGCGACAAGCAGCGCTTAGCATGCCAGGCCTAGCAGATTCTTTTCTTCTCTCTGCTAGGCGACAAGCAGCGCTTAGCATGCCAGGCCTAGCAGATTTTTTTTTTCTCTCTGCTAGGCGACAAGCAGCGCTTAGCATGCCAGGCCTAGCAGATTCTTTTCTTCTCTCTGCTAGGCGACAAGCAGCGCTTAGCATGCCAGGCCTAGCAGATTCTTTTTTTTTTTCTCTGCTAGGCGACAAGCAGCGCTTAGCATGCCAGGCCTAACAGATTCTTTTATTCTCTCTGCTAGGCGACAAGCAGCGCTTAGCATGCCAGGCCTAGCAGATTCTTCTATTCTCTCTGCTAGGCGACAAGCAGCGCTTAGCATGCCAGGCCTAGCAGATTCTTTTCTTCTCTCTGCTAGGCGACAAGCAGCGCTTAGCATGCCAGGCCTAGCAGATTCTTTTCTTCTCTCTGCTAGGCGACAAGCAGCGCTTAGCATGCCAGGCCTAACAGATTCTTTTATTCTCTCTGCAAGGCGACGAGCAGCGCTTAGCATGCCAGGCCTAGCAGATTCTTTTCTTCTCTCTGCTAGGCGACAAACAGCGCTTAGCATGCCAGGCCTAGCAGATTTTTCTTTTTTTTTTCTCTCTGCTAGGCGACAAGCAGCGCTTAGCATGCCAGGCCTAGCAGATTCTTTTATTCTCTCTGCTAGGCGACAAGCAGCGCTTAGCATGCCAGGCCTAGCATATTCTTTTTTTTTTTTTCTCTGCTAGGCGACAAGCAGCGCTTAGCATGCCAGGCCTAGCAGATTCTTTTATTCTCTCTGCTAGGGGACAAGCAGCGCTTAGCATGCCAGGCCTAGCAGATTCTTTTCTTCTCTCTGCTAGGCGACAAGCAGCGCTTAGCATGCCAGGCCTAGCAGATTCTTTTATTCTCTCTGCTAGGCGACAAGCAGCGCTTAGCATGCCAGGCCTAGCAGATTTTTTTTTTCTCTCTGCTAGGCGACAAGCAGCGCTTAGCATGCCAGGCCTAGCAGATTTTTTTTTCTCTCTGCTAGGCGACAAGCAGCGCTTAGCATGCCAGGCCTAGCATATTCTTTTCTTCTCTCTGCTAGGCGACAAGCAGCGCTTAGCATGCCAGTCCTAGCAGATTCTTTTTTTTTTTTCTCTGCTAGGCGACAAGCAGCGCTTAGCATGCCAGGCCTAGCAGATTCTTCTTTTTTTTTTTTTTCTCTCTGCTAGGCGACAAGCAGCGCTTAGCATGCCCGACCTAGCAGGACCTCGGAGGAGTTTTACTCTACTCCGGAATAATAATTTCTCTCTGTTAGGCAAATTACGACTTACCTCTCTCTTGAAGATTACGATTTGCCTCTATTGTTGAACATCTCTCTACCATTCTCCCAAATCAACGGTTTGACTTGTGTGATCTCTACAAACGTCCATTTTGCTCCATCTCTTTGACAAACATGATAGGCTTACGATTTTATCATCCACTCATTTCAGACTTCAGATCTCCTAATCTCTTGAACTGTTTAGCTTCTAAATTGCTCGTCCAACGCTCGAGGATCACCCCCTCCTTCTAGCGCCAATTGTAAACGGCGAAAAAAATCCTGCTAAGGTAAGCGCCGAACATAAAAAAGATATTTCGAGGATTGGACTAACAAAAAGCTAAAGAAGATCTGATAAAATATTTAATATTTAATATTATATGTGAAGGTTTTTGGAGTGTGGAAGTCCCCAATGATTAAAATTCATCTACTATTTATAGGAAGAGAAAATTAGGGTTTCTATTGGGTATTGGGCCTTTCCTTATTGGGATTTATTCTTTCCTTATTGGACTTTATTCTTTCCTTATTGGACTTTATTATATGCAAATTACGAGTATAGTCCTCCCTAGCGCAACTTCGGGTGACCAAACCACAGAGTCATTTCCTCCATTCTTGCTACATTTTGGGCAGCGCATCTGGTAGGCACACATCTTCCTAGCACGGTTATCTTCATCGGCGTGGTAGGCAAGTCTGTTTATTCCCCTTTTATATAATTCTGTTAGGTGGTCAGTTGCCTAGCAGAGTCTGCCTAGCTCGGTCTGCTAGGCAGGGCTGCCTAGGAGAGTCTGCCTAGCTCGGTCTGCTAGGCAGGGCTGCCTAGGAGAGTCTGCCTAGCTCGGTCTGCTAGGCAGGGCTGCCTAGGAGAGTTTGCCTAGCTCGGCGCCTAACATGGTCTGCTAGGCGGGGTTGCCTAGCTCGACGTGATAGGCGGTCAGTTGCCTAGCAGAGTCTGCCTAGCTCGGTTTGCTAGGCAGGGCTGCCTAGGAGAGTCTGCCTAGCTCGGTCTGCTAGGCAGGGCTGCCTAGGAGAGTTTGCCTAGCTCGGTCTGCTAGGCAGGGCTGCCTAGGAGAGTCTGCCTAGCTCGGTCTGCTAGGCAGGGCTGCCTAGGAGAGTCTGCCTAGCTCGGCGAGTTAGGCTATTAGTTGCCTAACATGGTCTGCTTAATATGGTCTGCTAGGTTTAGCGTCTATGCATCGTTTCTACTCAGATTATAGGGCCTTGTTCGTGGACCAATTTATTGGGTCTTGTTAAAATGGGGTATAACACTTGAAATTACATTATAATTACTAACATAAAGTTAATTTTCATTTTAATTACATTATAATTACTAATATAAAGTTCATTTTAATTACATTATAACTACTAATATAAAGTTGATTTACATGAAATTATATTATAATTAGTAATATAAAGTTCATTTACATGAAATTACATTATAATTGATAATATAAAGTTAATTTTCATGTTAATTACATTATAATTACTAATATAAAGTTCATTTTAATTACATTATAATTACTAATATAAAGTTCATTTTAATTTTAATTACATTATAATTACTAATATAAATTTAATTTACATGAAATTATATTATAATTGATAATATAAAGTTAATTTTATGAGTAGGTATGTGACGTTTAATACTTAGGTATATGGAAATCTCCTTATGATATTCTTAAATGGCTCTTAAATGGGTTACATACATATGCTTATTGTTGTAAGATTGTATTCATCCAAAACGATTTTGAACTGCATAAGGTATATAACAATTAATGCTTAGGTATGTTTATTTAAATTTTCAAATTTTCGTGAATTTGTTTCAAAAATTTTATCACTCCCGCTCGTTCCAATTTCCAAAAATTGAAATTCGCTCCCTTCTACTCCTTCAAGTTTAAGCTCGATTACATTTGTACTATATTTTAGACCAACCCAATCCAAATTCTAATAAAATTCAAATTCTCTCACACCCTAATTCCCAAATTTTGCCGCCGAGGGATTGTATAATTCACGCACGAATTGAGGGTAATGTCTTCCCTACCTTCTTCTCGGTGCACTTCTACAAATTATTTGTTAAATCTAAACATTTGTTCTTGCACGATTTTTTTTCCCTTTTTTCCTGACTTTGAAAATTAATTTTTTTTTCTTTTCAAATGCGATTTGGTCTTTTATCATAATGAATTTATTTTTGTTGTGTAGAGAATGAGTTCTTCGAATAAGTTTACGTTTGATGAAGACGAAAATGCTCCGGTGCACATTTGTGCAAAACGATTTGAAAATCGTATTGTCTGTGATTCTTTTATTTCAGATTGGGAACATATAATTGTAAAACGGAGAGGTTGGGGTAATTTAAAGTTGTAATTTGCTATACAATAAAGTTGTTTTTTGCTATTCAGAATTTTTAGTTGTTTGTTGCTATTCAGAATTTTTAGTATTTTTTTGGATAATTTATGGAACATGATGAATCTATTTTGGTCACAAGGGCTTTGGAGTACTTTGTTTTATTAGATTCAGCATTTTTGTGTAGTATTTTGATAATTTATGGAACATGATAAATCTATTTTGGTAACAATTTGAATACATCGACAAGATGATCAGTTCTAACATTGTTGACAAAATATTGTTGACAAGATGATCAGTTCACAGGTTCTCAAAACATAACTCGCAAGTTCACAAAATATAAACAACAAGCCATCTATTTTCTCAAGTTCACAAATCGTTGTTGAAATTAAATGATCAGTTCACATAAACGCCATTTGTTGCCATCGTATGATCATTTCACAAAACATGTTGACTGACAAGTTCCGCGACGAGATTCTTTTTGTATTGTTGCATGTCGACTGAGTTCAATCTTTCAAGGTCTTGCTTCCCGATCAAAAACTCTATAAACTTCAATGCATACAAGCCGCAATCGTTCCTAACAAAAGACACAAGAAAATTTAATTACCAACTCTTCAAACAAACAATATATTTAATTACACTACCATTTGAGAGACACACCTAAATTCACAATTAAACACAAAAAACAAATATGAAAAATAAATCAAAATTTAACGGGGAATTAAAAACCGAAATCAAATCAAAATTGAACTGGATTGGGCAAACAAAACCACATGAAATCCCTTAAATTGAATTGCAAAACCAAAATTGATCAGTAGCATAATTGAAAATATCCAAAAAACAAAGCATATTTATTCATATACAAAGGCTAGCACAGAGAAATCCAAAACCGAACTCGTTTCAAACAAGCTTACACTACAATTCGGATCAATTAGCACATACAAATCCAAAACAATTTATACAATACACAGAATACAATTAGCACAGGCAAATACAAAAACCAAAATCAACATAAAACTAAAAACCACAGACACTCTGAGGAGACGCCAACAGTCAGTTGCAGGGGCAAGAGCCCTTTGAACAACAGTCGACAAACAAGGACCGCAGCCAACAAGCAAGGACCGCAACAATTCCACTCACTACCCTCTCCCTCTCATCCTTACGACCCTACCCACTCCTCTGTTTTTATGTATACCATATAGTTATTCACCCCCCAAAATCAAGAATCTCAACTCCATCTTCACCGTGTTGGTGGCCGGAATAACCGAGAAACCACCGTTGCTTCCCCGACAATCCCCACCCAATTCTCAGTCATGTATTTAAAACGATCACACACATATCTTGCGTCTTCTATTAGCTACTTGTCCTTTTTCACAACTAATTCAAACAATAAACAAGGTAAAAAGAAAACTCAACCGATCTACCATGAACGGGTCGAAGCTGAACCTATCCCCACCGAGCCGCCACAACCCGCGTCTCCAAGCCGCTCGATGACAACCTCACCAGCTAGCTCGTGTGTCTCGTCCAAGCATAGCCAGGCGGAGGACGACTGCGGCGATGGCAGCCCCCCTCCTCGTCGAGCCCAGATACTAACCTAAAATCAATTCAACACAAAACTGAAAAAAATAAACTAGCCCTCTTCGAATCGATGGATTGGGGGTTTATCTGCACGTGTTTTTTCTTCTCGATTTACAGTATTCGGCCTCTGTAGGTGGGCCGCCGGAGTTGAGGATTTAGCACATTGGGCCGCCGGAGTTGGGGCTAGGGTTTGGTTCAGCCTTAGTGTAGTTCGAAACCGTTGGGGATTTCGATTAGCACATCAAGCCGAAGATGATGTGGGCTAGGGTTCATCTTTTACCTTCATCTTTGAGTAGTAGTTCTTCCATTATTTCCACAGAAATAGAAAAAAAAAATGGGAGCTTTGTGGCTGTGAGATGAGACGAGGAAGGGGGAATTGAATTTTCTTTTGTAAAAAAAACACGTAAGATAAATGGCGGCAATCCGGACTTTTCCATACATACAACACTAATTCATTTTTATTTCTATTTTCTTTTTGAATTATTTAAATAATAGGGTAGTCAATGAAATAGACAAGGTCAACCGGGTATATCATCAATTGTTCCGTATTAAATTAATTGATAAATTTTAAAGGAAGTGTGGAAAGTAAAGTCGGAGGTGTAAATAGTTTGAGCCTTCTTGAAATCAATTAGTGGTCCAAAATATTCGAAAAAAGAATTAGAGAGCTCAACCACTACACCACATTGACTACAATTGGTCCAAAATATTATGCGTATTTTTTACTAGTATTTTATAAGTAACATTTTTCTTATCTATATAATTGTTTGAGACAAAAATAGTAGCATACAAGACTTTGGTCGAGCTTATATTAAAATTTATTTGGTAAATTTTTGAAAAAATATCTTAAAAAACTAAAAAATGAGCTATTTAACAGCTTATAAGCTGTTTAAAAAAAAGTAAGAAAAATGTACTTTTTTTTCAACGGCTTATAAGTTCTTGTAACTTAAATAATAAAAGACTAAAATACCCCTAAAATTATTACATTTAATATATATATATATACAAAAATTTCAAATTTATTATTTAGTTAATATAATTATTTTTAATTATTTTTTTAATATATAAAAATTTATTTTTGATAATTTTATTTATATAAGATTTTAAATTATCAAATAAATTAATAATTTATAAATTTATATATTTAGTTTATCCGAACTGATTTAATAATTTATTTATTTAAATAAATATAACAGCTTATCAGCTCTTAAAATAATTTATAAGACGTCATATCTTGTAAGTTTTTTAAAATAAGTCATTCAAAGGAGCTCTATATTTTTATGAAGCGAAGCAGCACACGGAATTAAAAACATTAACTTTATTTATTTATTTATTAAACAAGAAAACAGTATTGAAGCTTTCAATGTCAATTTCATCCATCATTTTACATAACAACTCATATTATGAAAAAGAAAGAAAGCACTCCTAAAATTCAACATTGTCCTACTAAAAGGGTATCAATAGAAAATTATAGTGATATTCATAGAATTAATATCTTCCATGTATTAAACTCTGATTAAGAAAAATGTAAGTTTAATTTTTATTTTTGTTTTGAATATGGAACGACAAATAAAAAAAGTGTAACTATTTAATTTATCCGAATCAGAATAATGGATGTTATAGCCCAAAGGAGTAATTTTTTTTCTTCCCTTCATGTGGGTCTGTATAATTATTAGCTTCACACGTTCTTGTATTTAATTTACACCACAACCCCGATGAAAAATATCTTGTAGGAATATTCTAGAGAACAAAACCGCGTCCCATGACCAATAGGGCCATGTTTTATTTTTTACATCATTATAATATTACACCAAATTTATTTTATTTTTGGTATAAAGTAACCACATTCGAAGCACAAACTATATTATTAGAAGAAACAGAGGAAAAATATAACGATCAAATAAAAAAATATGGGAGATTCATGCATCGGAGAAATAACGAGGCTAGGAGCGAAGATGAAGGTCAGAAATCCATTCATGTCCATACGCGGCACGAAAAGGGATGATGCAACTGCTGTTACCGAAGAATCGATTCGAGAATCCAAGGCCCAAAGCCCGGATACGATGTCAGAGACCACGGTTATCTTGCTCATGGATCGCTTTGCGCCTAGCTGAATTTCGGGTACAAGGATATAGGATGCAAGTAGGAGGTTTAGTCAATTTCATGTATGATTAGGTAGCTATAATGAATGCCGTACCCTTGAGGTTTGTAATATTTGTTTTAGTTTTACATTAGAATAAGAAAGAAATGTATGTTATTAAGTTTGTACCATAATATATAGTACTATCTTTTTCAATAATACATAAATGAAAAAGATCCCCTTTAAGAATAAACTTCAACCTATATCCATGCATGTTTAATTATATGTTTGTCTATAATTATATGTTTGTCTATGTCTCAGGCTAGTTGTCGCATTTCCTTTTTGAATAACAACACAAAAGAAGTACGACATCTGCTCTGAGACGGAGACGGAGAGAGTACTAATTAATATGTGTTGATATCTCACGAAATTAACCAATGAAGTCACCCATGAGTGATCAACTCAACACGGTATAACGAACAACGCTATATGCCTATATCTAACTGAAGTGATTTGACACGTCATTCTATACTTGCTTAAATGTTTTAGACAAAGTAACATTTATATCACAATGAATAAAATAAAATGATCATATGTTGGTTTATACCATAAAAGAATTTGTAAACTTAATTAATCAAAGCTACGCAAGGATTATGAATTTGAATTTCATATACGAGTAATTCACAGAATATTATTATTTTGTTGTGTGAACAAATTCTAGAAATAAAATATAATGCATGTTTTCATCGGATTTGTAGAATGCTATCTACAGCATACTTCTATATTACGTACAAAATTTGTTGACTAAACTTATTGATTGCAATTTGCAACTGCTCTACAATATAATACTATATATCTACACTTAATTGGCAGATTAGTTACATAACAAAAACAACAACAGCTCTATATATCTACATAGATGAACTCGGCTCAATGCTCTCACTAGACCATTCATTCCTATTTCTAACATTTTCCATCTCCTCATTCCACCTCAAAATCTCCTTCCCATATTTCATAACTCTATCGACGCTGTCCGCCTCCAATCCCGTTGCCCGTGACACGAACAGCTTCCGGCCCGTTAGTGAATTAAACAGCCTCTTAAACTTCACGGCCACGTAATGGAAAGCCCGTTGGGCCAGTGGAGGGTTATTGCCGCCGTGCGGATGATGGCTGATCACGGGCCTAAAATCCTCGAACCACTCACACCTCGAAAGCGGGCTCCGGTCGATCTTTTCTTCTAGAAGGTCGTATTTGTTGAGGACGAGAAGGAACTCTTTTTCGGCGAGGGCCGGGTGGGTGAGGATGGTCTCGAAGAGCTTCTTCGATGACATCATCTTGTTCGTGCGGGCCCCGTCGATGTCCTCGTGGTACTCGTCGTAATCGGTCAGGGATGCGCAGTAGATCACGAGGTCAACGTCCTCGAACATGGTCAGCCACTTTCCGTTTTCTCCGAGGCTGCTGGTATGAACTCTGATGAGTTGGTAGCTGCAGGGGAAAAAAAAGAAGTCAAATTTTTCGTTCTGACTTTTGTGTTTTTTAATTCTTGAGCTAAACTAGTGTTTTCATCAAAGGCTTGTTGTGTAAGACTGATTAATTGATGATGAAAGATAAGAGAACTAACGGTACAGGTGGCCGGTTTTCGTCTGAAGGCTCCATGTACGCATCGTGAGATGACTCGGGAAAATAAAATTCCATGGACGCCACCCCGTTAGAAGAACTGAAGCCCTCGGCATACAAGATGTCCATTTGAGAAGGCTGGTAGTCTGTTTGTGAAATCTCAACAACCTTTTCGATAACGGAAAAAAAGGACGTAAATGAATACTCGAGAAAAAAGGAATGTGAATGATCAAATAAAAATATTAAGAGCGCAGGTTTACCCGATCCAAGAAATAATTAGCCACTCTAGGCAGTGTATGCAGTTCGTTCCTGCGTTTGTAAGTGGCTTGGAATCCTTTATCCTTCCATAATTCCTCGACTAGAGGCGAATATACCCGTGTGGCGGCTGGAAAAATGATCTCCAAGTTGCCAGAGATCGCAACTTGGAGAAGCCAATCGGAGAATGATTTCAATCTTAGAGTCAATGAATAAATGTTACTATCGTCAACCTTTTCGGAATAGTCTGTCAACAATAAGCCCTTTGTTAGCATCTGATCAAATTTGCAACAAATACACTCATTTTGGATTATTTCCAAAAATCTTCCAATATTACAAATATGACCCTTGAAGTTACAATCGCCTTACATTTTGCACTTGGCCTTGGCATTACAGAAACCCGAAGACAACGTCAAATATTTTGTACATTTAATATTTCTAAATATTAAAAGCAGTCAGACGAAAAGTTGAATCTTTGTAGTAGTATTTTTAAAGATGATGGATGAAAATGTAAATTATTTGATCACACCAGCAAATTTCTGCCCAGTCAACCTACCGACGAGCTAAAGCGTAGAGTGAAACCAAACCTTTTAGAAGCTTTTGTAATTTTCAAAAATTTAACAGTTGTTTTTCCGAATACTATAAACCTCAGGGGTAGTTTTGTAATTATTCCTAAAAGATGCTAAAATCTTATAGGTAGTGTATACCTGAAGGACCAGGTTCCTCGGCATGTTGTCTCCTCTTCTCGATCAAAAACTCTTCTTCAAACTGTTCTCGTCCCTCGAGAAGAATACAGATATAGTAGTACAAGTTTCTTTGGATAACGAATTTGATGTCTTGCTTCTCGTCGTCTGAGAATGGGACACTATATACAACTTTGGCCTGGATTCAAGAATATACAGACATGTTCAGTAACTGTGATATTCAGTGTCAACCTTAATGGGCTCAGATAGTTTTCATGGAAGTACACAATGAAGTTTCTAGTTTATTACACGTCACTCAATCAAACCTCAAGGGTGTCGTTTAATAGGGTCGTTTTTGTAGTTAGGTTAAACCTCAAGGGTACTTTTTGAAATATTCCTAGAGTTTACAAAAGACATTACATGTTTTCTTGAGAAGAACATGCAAAATTTTACCAAATCATAAATAACATTCATGAAGCTACAAATTTTATCCAAAAAATACGCAGTTAATTGGTGAAACACATTCAATTTTAAACCAAATTACAAAAGAGAAATCTACCAGGAAAGATAGATATACCACCTGCTTAAATATGGTACTCGTTCCGGACTGATCAGAACCAACCAGAAGAAGTTTATAGATCGTTTTGTATTCTGGGATCGTTGCAAGAACCTTATCAGTGTCTTTATCAACATCTCCACCACCCAGATTCGATGTATCCGAAGGGTATGGCAACGACCAAGCCGCACAGAATAACTTCACTCTTTTCTATATATAGATAAAAATTCATCATCATTATTGATATGTATGCCTTAGGAGTGTTCCAAACACTTAAAAAAACGTGATTATTATCAACTTCTGATTCTCATCTGCATAATAATTTAATCATCAACATCATAATAATATATTTCCGATTTTGCTCTCTGTTGACATTGCACAACCAAATAATATATTTCAACTTACTTTCTCCCATAATTTGCCTAACATATTTTTCATGCCTTCCTGCTGACAAGATCCATCGGCAGAAACCCAAAAGTGCACACTTCCCTCGCAGTTTATTCCGGCAGCCTGAAAGGTTTAGGACAAATAATCTGAGATTCTCTGTTTCAAAATCGTAAGGCATAAAATCATATAATGAAAAAAATAAAATTAAGGGCAATCACCTTTAACATAAATAGCTCAGGTTTAGTTATCCTCCGATTATTTATCATCACATTCGTTTCTCCATTGCTAGCATCTTGCATGATCGGATAACCGAGTGGCAGCTGGGCACTTATAATCTGGCTCGGCTTTTCTCCCTCCTGCTTGATCACGTCAAAAGTCGTTATTGTCATAACTAAATTGGAATGATTACTAAAAAAACCTCTAAAGTCGAAAATCTCACCTTTCCCCAAAATCCAGAAAGTTTATCATACCAATATCTCCCAGGCCTAAGCTTCTTCGGAGGGTTCGGGCAGCTCTGCAAACTAACGAGCTCCTCTAAAGACAAATGCTTGCCATTCACAAATATCAGATGAGGCGGCAATTGATTCACCTCACACGTCACCTCGTGACTCATGTACTCCCTCGTCACCTCTTCCCCGAGCAGTTTCTTGAGCATTTTCGAACACTTCCCAAGCAATCCCCTTTTCGACTCGTCTATACGATAATCGATGCACGTGATGCACTTCCTCCCTTGCGGCATGCACCCCATAGCTCTCAAGACGCATTTTTTGCAGTACTGGGCCCCACATACGAGGCAGGATTCTTTCTCAGAGAAGAAGCGGTTAGTTTTGCCGCACTTGTGGCAAGACCCGCTTCTGCCCTCGCCCGGAGCGGCCGGTTGTTTGCAGGGGTAAATCTCCGAAGGCTCGTCGGAATCGCTCTCTTCGGAAGCGCCGTCGATGCTCGACGGCGAGTTGCGGAAAGTGACGGTGGAGACCCGGTTGCCTCCGCCCGCCTCGCGAGAATCGTCTTCCGATGAGATTTCGCCGTTTGTTCCCCGTTCATCGTCGTCTGAGGGGTTGTTGCTGGAGTCGAGACTTTTGACTGCTATGGGTTGGATGATTGGAAGGGAGAAGTTCTTGAGAAGGGCGGTGGTAGCGGCCAAGGCGGCGGTCGGGATGCGGCGGATGTCGATGGGGACGACTTGGGGAATATCGCGATTGAGCGGGGGGCCATTGTACTCGATGGCGAAGGAGTAATCTCCGTCGTCGGGGTCGTCTGTTCTTGCGGATGATGATGCCAAAACACTGGTCATCTTCTTGAACTCAACTGCGACGAAGAATGATATGAGAAACAGAGCATTTGCGTAAGACGATGGTGGCGGTGGCGGCGGTGGAGAAGTGCGTTGAAGATGACGACTTTTTCACGGCATTGAGAAGTTGGACTGAAAGAGTGAAAGACTTTTGATGATCGGAGACCGATTCTTCGGAGGGACGCGTTTGGGGAATTTTAACAAACAGTTGGTAGGAAGTTTCGTGGTTCAGACGCTCGCTCGCTCGACCGACCCACCACAAACAAATTAAATTCAATTCAATAATTTATAGTAGAACTCCATACTATTTTAAAAGTTCAAAAAATCAGGAGTAATTTTTGTGGTGTATCTATTACTTTCTATATTCCACAAATATTTTATTAACAAAAATGTTTTTATTTATTTGGGCGTAAGAATATAATGATTCAATAAATTCATTAACTTTTTATACTACTCATAATATTTCATAATAATAAATATAATTATTTTTTTAAATAAATATTTCACAATATTATTTTTTTTAAGTATATTCTTCTATTACTAGTAAAGTTTTACTTTATAATATCATTTTACTTCTAATTTTTAATTTAATTTATTATTTTTTTAATTATTTTACTTTTTATCTTACAAATAAATTTATTTCTTATTTTTTTAATTTAAAAAAATATTTTTTAATATATGTGTTCAGAAAAGTGATCACATAATTAAAGTATAATATTGTTGATAATTTTTAGAAGTATTTAAAGAAGGAGTAATTTGGTTTATTAATTTATATTTCAATTTTTATAAAATATACTTTTTAATTAAGGATAATTTTCTTAATTGTTTTTAAGGATAATTTTTTTAACCGTTTTTATTAATTGGTTTATTAATAATCTTATAATTATATAAAAAAATATTTTAAAAATACTAATTACTATAATACCCTTACTAATTAGAAAGTGTAGTTTTAAAATATTAAACAAATTTATAATTAAGAAAAGATAATATCTTAAATTACATACAAAATTTTAAAATTACTCTTTTATGAAAATCACCTTAATTTTTAATTATAATACATTAATATATAAATATTACTATTGTCTCAATTAATTATATAATATTTTTTGTAATTTACAATTGATTAATCACTTATTTGTAATTTATAAAAAGCAGAACATAATTAATTTTTCAGAAATACTATATTTAATATTATTATAAAAAATAAAATTATTTTAATAAAAAAATAGTTTTTATTTTATTTATTTTAATATATATATATATATATATATATATATATATATATATATATATTTAAAATATGAAAAGAAATATAAAAGTGTATAATACTCCTTTTGTTTTATAATAATAGGATTGGTTTTATAAATTATAATAATAGGACCGTGTCTTTTATATTTTGTGAAAACAAATTAAAAAAAAATCATCTTCTTATAAAATGAAACTGGAGGGAGTGTAATCGTAAGAAGGGTACACATGACATGAGTATTGATTTATTGATTAAAGAAGGGGTATATAATTGAAAGGAGCTGCTACTTTTGACTTTTGTCTATTTCATGTGGGTCTTTTTAGTAATTGTATGGCAAAAAAACACCAAAAGGAAAAGACAGAACAAAATGAGATCCACGTGTAGACGAAGAAAAAATTATCAACTAAAATGGAAGATGTTGAAGAGATTTGTCGTCAACTATATAATGATAGTATTCATTATTCATACGTGTTGAATGAATGTTTTATAAATTATAGTATTCGATGATTTTATACACGAGAATGGAAAGTTGAATTTGTCCCAAAACCGATCTCTTTAGTTTCTTTGACTTGTTCGTATCTATTGGTCAAAATTTAATTATTCATCTACTTAAATCTCCTTTACTTGATGGGATGGGATTGGATTCTTTTAGGCGTATGGTTCGGTTCATACTCACCAACTTAATTCAATTATTTTTTACTTTAATTTTAATTATTATTTACTTAACTGAACTCAAAATTATAATACTTGCATTCATTTTTTAATTCGAACTCAACATTTTTTAGGTCCTACCACTATTTTCTTTTACTTTTAAATACTTTTCATTTTAAATAAAATACTCTATATTTTAATTTGTTGGATTATTAATTATGTATTTTAAATAAAAATAATTAAATATATTTTTTCTTGTAAATTAAATAAAATATAATTTTAAAATATTATGTTTATGAGATATTAATAATTTTTAATTAAAAAATATTAAGATTTTAATTTGATAATTAATAGTTGTAAAACATCTAAATTCCAAATAATAAAAACTTTTCTATACGCAATGAATTAAAAAAATAATAATTTAAATAATTTAAAAAATTCAAATAAATAAATAATACTGTAAAACATCTACTATATTCAAAATAATAAAAACTTTTTTATACGCAATAAATTAAAAAAATAATTTTAAAAAATTAAATATATAAATAGTACTATAGAGGTAATAGTAAAATAAAAAAATATATATAAAAAAACAAATAAAATTTAAAAATAAAAAATAAAAAAGTTAATTTAAATAATTTTTAAAAATTCAAATAAATAAATACTATGTAAAACATCTACTAAATTCAAAATAATAAAAACTGTTTTATACGCAATAAATTAAAAAAAATATATATAAATAATACTGTAAAAATAATAGTAAAATAAAACAAATATAAGAAAACAAAATAAAATTAAAATAAAAAGAATAATAGTAAAATAAAACAAATATAAGAAAACAAAATAAAAAGGTTGAAGTATTGCCACAAAAAAAAAAAAAAAACCAGTGCAAAATATTGAACTCGGTTCATTTGAGAAGGAGTGAGTAACATGGGGTAAGGAATTGAACTGACTCTTACATTGGTACGAGTTCATTTCACTCAGTTTAAATAAAAAAAAAAGAACTACTAATGTACATGCCCTTAGGTAGTTAGGTTGCATGGCAGATAAAATAGTTTTATGGTTTTTTTAAGAGCAAAAAATCCGTGGCACTAATTGAGTTTTGTGTAAATGTATGGTTACAAATATACACCATATGTGTATACCAATATGTATACGAATGCAATAGGGACGTCAATAAAAAAACATGCTTCAAGTTGTTTCTGGTTAGTAATTTAGTTTTTTCTTTAGGATAACAAAGTGCAAATGAATTCAGAAAAGTTCAACTACTTTCACGATACTTTGTCTTACCATTTTTATGAATCCTCCATTTCACAACACACTTCAAATGAATTTACACAACACATCAAACTCAGAATAGTTTTTCTTAGCATAATAAACATACATAACATAATCCTGCGATTTTTGTATTAATTCGTCCGATTAATCGATCTTACCGTCGCGCTCCTTTAGCTTCTGCATAGAGCTGATCAATGCAATCCTGCAGATATCACAAAACCACGTTTACACAATACTAAATAAAATGTTTGATCCTCGTTCGGGCCATACCTTGAAACATTTGTACAACTGCGGCCTCTTGAGTTTAAACGTCGGAGTGATAAGATCGCGTTCGATGTCGAAAGGAACCGGTTCTAGATGAACTCCTCTTATCATCTCAAATCCGCGAAGCTGAAAAATATAACAAACAATTCACATCATCAACCCGAGTACGCGATATTACTAGTCGAGAAACAGAATGAACTCTGCTCCTTACATTGTGTCTTTTAGCAGTACTGTTGAGCTCGTCTAGCACGTATTTTCTCGCCTTCGTGTTGGCGCACAAAGACTGGAAATCGCCTTTCTCTTGATTGCTCGATGCCCAGTTTTCGAGCGCCTTTTTCTCAGGCACCACCACCGCCACCAGAAACGACTCGAAGCTGTCTCCATAAACCCAAACCTACAGATTCACTCGGTTAGTTAAGTACACGAATCGTACCTAAAAATCGAAACTCTTTTTCACTTACTGATGCTACAATGGGAGACTGTGAGTACACGCTCTCGATACTTTCGACAGCAACATATTCCCCTTGGGAAAGCTTGAATATGTTCTTCTTCCGGTCGATAATTTTCATCACTCCGTTCGGCTGCCACTCCCCAACGTCCCCTGCCATCATAAGTAAGTTTCAAGACTTCGCCATCAGACATATCCAACGGTTCCAAACCGCCTGTTCCAGATTCCTTTTTTAAGATTTTTTTTTCCTTACCAGTATGAAACCATCCGTCCACGACGACTTGCTCGGTTAGGTCCGGGCGTTTATAGTAGCCAGAGAACATTGTCGTTCCCCTTATACAGATTTCACCTCGCGGAACACTGGAGAGCGCATCATATCCCATGTCGGGAATCGATTCCAGTCGAGCCTCGATAGTTGGCATAGGGACTCCGACTGTACCCATCATAGGGTACACGTCAGCTATCGAAGTGAAACATCCTGCGCTACTTTCTGTCAGACCTGAAATGTAATCAAAAAAGAAAGACTCGTCAGACGAAACAACTTTCGATTCATTGAAGATGTTTTATTTCTTCTTACTTACCGTATCCCTGTGAAAACAGACAGCAACACGCGACTCTCAGAAACTCCTCCACGTGCTGAGGTAAAGGTGCAGCCCCAGACAGCATAAGACGAACACGCCCTCCGAATCCTTGTTTGATCTAAACAACGAATATCCGTTATATATGTAGAAATCATAATCGGATATAAAGTAGAACTCGGTTATGTATGTATATATACCTTATCAAAGACCAGCTTGTCGAACATAGGAGACGCTTCATCGTGCTTCAGTCCTTTCTGCAGATTCCTTAGTTTACTGCCGAAGATAGAATAATAAATAACCCGTTTTTAATATTACTATTAGTAGTATTATTTCACCGAGAGAGAGAATGAACGATAGGTGAATAACACAACGTACTAGTGATACGCAAGCTGGAATAACGACTTTTTCAGTAATCCACCAGCCGAGATTTTATCCATTATGCCCGTGTGGATTCGTTCAAAAACTCGTGGAACCCCACAAAATACGGTCGGCCTTAACAAGAGAAGATCCTCGATCAAAAATCTAACATCCTGCAATCGAGTCGAACAAAAATACGGCCATGTTTAAAAATTACAAGTAGTCGAACAGCACAATAATATAATTAAGATGAAGCCTTACTTATAACTTACCCCCTGCCAGTATCCAATCGAAGAACCCCGGAAAATGAAGTAGGTCTCCATAGTCTGGTCAAATATGTGAGCTAGCGGGAGAAAGGAAAAGTATACGTCGTCTTCTTTACCCTGCACGACATATACTTCAGTTACTTGGGATATTTTATATATTTTTTTCCTCCGAGTTTTATTTACCTCGTCGTTATTCTCGAGAAGAAGTTGATCGATAGATAAGACTTGTGCCATGAAAGCACCGTTACTTAGCACCACACCTTTTGGTTCACCTGTCGTACCACTGGTGTACATAATCGTGCATGTATCGGCCTTCGTTTTAGGAGGAAGATTTTCGTCCAAGTTTCCCTTGAAAACAAACATATATAATTAAATGGTCAAAATCGTAACTTTCTCTATGACTTGATTGATTACAACTTAGAAATTTACCAAAAGAGCGAATTCATCCCAGGAGAAGCAATCCGCGCCTACTTCCCTCGCTGCCGCCTTCTGCTCGTCGGATATCTTACCGAAGCTGACAATGGCTTAACAAACAAAACATGCACTTACACTATATAAGTAAGTAATCTAGAAAACAAACCAATGACATCAAAATGGACAATTTTACGTACTTTTCAGATGTGATGTACACCGGGGGAGACATGTTAGTATCTGCAAAAATCGATACGGTTACTGAAAACGACACTTTACAAAATGATCATATATAATAGTAATTACAAGGAAAAGAAGTTACCCCATTGAGGGGTAACTTTTGTAAATTTTTTAAAATTTTGTTTCATCTTTTTTTAATTAAGTGGTACAGAAAATCAGATGCTGATCGATAGGGAAAAGCGAGCGTACTGCTGGTAGCTTGCTTTCGTGAACAAAAGCAACGGAAACCTCAGCATGGTTTACTATGTACTCCACAGCATTTGCTCCTGCACATCACAAGTCACACAATTTCAAAATATATACGTACGGCTCGTCTAAACAATTCATTGGATTAATCGACACAAATAAAAAAAATTGCATACCGAGGGTGTCGTATAGTGGTACATAAGTAATGGCATTACTATTACAAGCCTGCATTGCTATGACCCATTCGGGGCAGTTAGCTCCGTATATGCCACACTTATCCCCCTAATGAAATCGAAGATATAGACATTATATATGTATGTAACAATTTATATTGTGGATGTAATAATAATAATAATGTTACAGATTATTAATTTGGTTTGACTAACAGGATTGACGCCGCGGCTTCGAATAGCAGAACCGATCTTGAGGGTAGCATCGTAAACTTGTTGGTAAGTTAGCCAACTGTATTCACCAGCCTGAAAAAATT
Source organism: Euphrasia confusa (assembly GCA_954870475.1). Lineage (NCBI taxonomy): Eukaryota > Viridiplantae > Streptophyta > Magnoliopsida > Lamiales > Orobanchaceae > Euphrasia > Euphrasia confusa. Next base: position 11,871,389 of record OX940956.1, read on the forward strand.
CGTTTGGAATTAGTATGTGTTATTGGAGCCTTTCTTGATTACGTTTTTAACGGAGTAGTATAAAAATTAGTCTCTCGGTCTCACTGAAAATGTCTCACTTTTCATTTTATAGTGAGACAGAGACTATGTTTCGAAACTAGTACTCCCAACGTTAGGCTACAAGATTCTGCCACGTGGCATCGTTTGATTGATCGATCACTCACTCTAGTTGGGTTGGATCTATCGAGAGAACATGGTGCATGACGCATAATGTTGCGTCTACACGATGGACACCTCGACGGATCGGATCCAACTCGAGCGACCGAGCAAAATTGTAAAAGTCTATACTATATATTAGCCTTATTAGGCAATTGGAAACATTGCAAACTTATTATTATTGTGCCAAACATATTGTAAATGATAGAGTAGTAAATACTTTTGATGTAATGCATCCTATTATTTACCTTTCCATCAATTATTTGACGGCGACCCAACATCCTGTTACTCGGGTTTTTCTTCATAGAATTACTACAACGTAAAAGAGAGATAATTAGTACTTCGAAATATATGTTCAAAAAGGCCCATTAGCTCAGCTGGTTAGAGCGTCGTGCTAATAACGCGAAGGTCGCAGGTTCGAGACCTGCATGGGCCAAAACTATTTTTTTTCTATTCGATTTTTATTTGTTCATCTTTTATAAGAGAAATGAATGGAAGAAGGAATTGAAGAGACAGACAAACCTGAAAAAGTCCCAAGGAGAGTGTAGTTGATCTGGGATCTCCGAAATGCCGTTTTTAGCATAGATGCATCGATACACTGGCCCGGCCGAAGGACGACCATTGCCCGCTGCCCTTTCATCCTCAACTTTGACAATGTACTCCGAATCCATTTTGTTATTTTTTTATGAAATCAAGAAATGCAAGATGAAGTGAGATGCTGATAATAACAATAATGCTACACAACACAAAGCAAAATACAATGTGGCTTTTATTGTGTTTGTGGAGAGAGAGATGCTTTTACAGGTGAGAAACTAACAAAAGTCATTTATGTTGTTGCTATGGTGGTTGAAATCAAATTAATTATGAGTGAGAGTTTCTTGTGTTACTTGCATTTTCTTACCAGTTTTTTTGTTTTTTTTTCAATTCTAGATTTCTAATAATTATTTACGACTAGTATATATTTCTTGTGGGTGCTAGCTGAAGAATTCAATTGTAGGGGTTGAGACTTTGAAAATACTTGGTTTTGGTGTTTACATGTACAGTTGGACTTGGACCCATATACTATAAATGTTGGCCTCTCTTTTCAATTCAATTTCATCTAATCTTACTACACTAATCTCATTTCACCATGACTTTTTATCTAGATTAAATATGTTGATGTAAAGAACTCCTCTTGTAACAAGAATTGTCTCGCATTCATTGAAATTTGCCTCCTTGTTATATAAATTAAATTGTTTAAGATTTTTGTTTTTAGATTCTTCTAAATGTTTAGAATATTTATGTTGTTTTTTCACCTTGTGGTTCATAGTGCAGACTTTCTTATACTATGAGATATTTTCTTGTAAAATCTTAACAATTTGGCCTTTCAATAATCTTAACAATCTCTATTCAAGAATAAATTCGACGAAGGAAACTTTGATTGGATAACATAATTGAACATCAAATCATTATAAGCGTAGAATTTAGGTGAATTAATTCAGTAGTAATTGAGTAGGCAGGTTGGGACTTGGGTGGGCCCCCACCCCCACCTTGGTTCGTAGATCAAAATAGCTCAAAATATATCCAGGTATAATAATGTGGACTTTTCTTGGTCCTCTGCAAATGGCTAATAGAATTCTGGTGCTTCTACAGGGCTGAACCATAACGACGACATCACAATTTTTATTCGAGTAATCAGGTGACATATAACAAAAATACTCTTATAATCCAAATGCTTGCAAATAATATGCCTCAATACCGAGTTGGAATGAATGAGAAATTAAAATTTAATGATGTAACTAAATTACGAAATAAATGGAAGAGAATTCCAAAGTGAGAAAGTATCTTTACATTGGAAAAGAAGAAAAAAATGTAGTACAATATTGGAGTTATGCTCCCAATTCTACATGACTACGAATCCTGATACGAAAACTTGAGAACATACTGACTCCTTCAAGCATTTTGGTCTTGCTAATAATTTTTTTTTTTGTCGTCTTCTTTTTGGCCCTCCGGCGAGACACATCAGGAAATATATCAGGAAAGGTCAATTATTTTTCAAAATTGCATATACTCACTTGATAATATATATGTTTCTATTTTAAGGGAGGGATATGTAAGAATATGCAAACCTCAATGGGGTTTAAATTTGAAAACTTGGACCAACGGAATAATTTTTTAGGTCGAATTCCTCAAGTTAATTTGTGTAAGCATCCCTAAACCTCATAGATCCCTACCAAACTCCATAAGATTTCCTGCCACAAAACATATAAGAGGTCCGCAAAGAAAGCAGAGAAAGTATGTGTTGGTACAACGAGGCATGAAGACACATGTGTATAATTTCCAGAAAAACTCTCTAGGCACAGTCAATTCATTTTGTATAAAGCAAACAATAAGTCCGATTTTGATAAAAGCCACCTTCACAATCTAATTACTTAGTTTGATCTCGTGTTTCAATCAAAAACCTTTATATATAATAAATCTGCGCAGTCGAGAAACGTTACCTTTGACATCCAGTAGACTAGGGTACTTGCCTGCATAGCATTTCTTGCCTCAATTTATACACCATAGATTCGTTCCCTTCTCTCGCATAACCATCAATGAACGCCTCGTATATCACAAAATCCGGTTCAAACCCTCTAACCACCATCTCTGCCTGAAGCTTTAAAGCCTCCTCCATCTTCCCCTCCCCACACAAACCCCTAATCAACTTTACGTAATTGTCCCTCTCCAGAACACACTCATGTTTCTTTTCTGTCATCCTCCAAAACTCATAGGCAGCTGAAATTTCATTCTTTTCACAAAGTGACCCGATCATAACATTAACGGTTAAACTCTCCGGACTAAATTTCTTCCTGCTCAGGTCCTTATATACAATCAACGCGGAATCAAGATCTCCGACTTTACAATACCCTTTTATAAGATGCTCGAGAGTAATGCGGGTACTCTCCACACCTTTCATCACCATTTTTCCATAAATCTCCTCGGCTTTCGAAACCTCTCCAACCCTGCAAAAAACGCCGATAAGCATATTATACGACACCGAGTCGTGGTTCAAACCTTTATCCTCCATTTCAGTGAATACCCTTTCGGCATCTTCCACGTTCCCATCATCACAATAGGCAGACATCAACACGTTGAAACTATAAATATTCGGCACACATCCAATTCTATCAAATTCTCCCCATAACTCCTTGACCTTATCCGTCAATCCATCTCTGTAAAAACCAACCATGACCGCGTTCAATGTATTTGAGTTCGGAGAATTTCCCTTCCCGGATTTCCCATTAGCACCCGCACTCTCCGAATCCACAAGAAACATTTCTTTATACAAATCGTAGCCGGCAAAAGAACCTTGGCTCTTTGAAACCAGTTCGATCAAGGAGTTGCAAGTGCTGGTTTTCAGCAATACGTTCTTTGACTTCAAAATCGAATAGATTTCAATAGCGCTGTCGATCTTTTTCGACTCGAAACAAGCTACGGTCAATAGATCAAACACAAAGGGTGCAGAATCACAAGCTCTGTAAGTTTTTATCAGCGCCCCGAGAATCGCGACAGGGGTCGCCTGGTGGGAGTCGGAAAAGGCGCGCATGGATGATTTTATCACGTTGAGGGCGTGGGACTTGAGCCTGGAGCGAGAGAGGATGTGGACGACGGTGGCGTAGGAGGAGAGGGAGTGGGAGGAGAGGGAGTGGTGGAGCGTGAAGTGAAAGAAACGGAGGACCAGGTGGGGGTTGTTTCGGAGCTGGAGGGAGATGTCGGAAAACTGGGATGGGGTGGTTTTGGCGGGGGTGAGGAGAGAGCGGAGGTGGGACCAACGTGATTTTGAGCGGTGGTGCTTGAGGATGGAGACGGCAGCGGAAACTAATTCGTCTCCGGGAGAGGATTGCGTTGGTGGGGGTGATGAGGAGAATGAGAGAGACTTGGGGAATAGTGGAAGGAAGAGGACAGAATTGGATAAAACGCCATTGATGCCTGTGGGGAATTTCATCGAACAGGTGGTGTGCATGGGGTTTGAAGGTGGTGAATGCGAATTGGGTTGGGCCTAATTTTGTTGGGTTTGTTATGGTTAGTTTGGTCTTGGGCTTAATGAGTTGCATTATACTTTAGAAAAAAAAATTGAGAAACTTTTTTGCCACATAGAAATATAGTATAAGAAAATAGACATTTTTTGACTTTTTTATAAAAAAAAAGTCAAAGATAAAATGTATTCCCTCTATCCCTTAAAACAGTACACACCCTCCTTTTTGGTCAATCTCTTAATACAATGCACATTTCATAAATTGAATGTCTTTTCACAACTTTATCCTCACAATACACATTTATTTATCTTTTCACAACTTTATCCTCACAATACACATTTATTTACACTTGTACCATTACTTTTTCAACTAATTACTTTATTACTTACAAATCAATACCTATTATACCCCTACTTTATATTATTAAACACATAAAAAATCAATTTTTCTTAATCAATCTACGTGACATTTTCTCTATGCACTATACTAAGGGTCTATTAGATGCTACACCTGGTGTATTACTCTGGTAGCATCTTAACCGTTGATGCATACACAATACACGTCGGTGTGTGTGATTGTGTGTGCACTTGTATAAAATAATATTAAATCTACAATTATTAAATGCATGGTGTACTACATCGGGTGTAGCATAGATAAAACCCTATACTAAGGGATGGAGGGAGTACTCCCTATTTTTTAAGTTCAAAAAATATAATAATTGTGAATAAATTTTAAAAAATAATGAATAAAATAAAAATAAATTTGTATTTTAAAGTGAATAAATTATATGCTTATATTACATATACACCTTCAATCTTTTTGTTACATTCTATATAATTTCACACCTAAAAAAATAGATACGCAGACCACGTGTTCAAACAGAAAAGTCAATCAGTGTACTGAATTTAAGTAGTCGATTCAATTGTGCAGCGAAAATAGTAAAAAGTACAATAACTGAAAAACTTAAAAAACAAGGATATAATCTTAATAAGTTGTATTAATCAATACAACCTACCAAGCTGCTTCAAAAGCAATAAACTTTACAAAACAATCCGAGAAATACAATAAAAGACTAAACAACCAGGAGATTGAATAGTTAGTACTCGAATAAATACTTAAAAAAAACATGTGCTGGGAATTTTTATTCTCTAAAATATGACGTCTCTACGTTGTATTTTTCAATCCACGCTAATGTTATATTTATAAGGGACAAGTTTCTCCTCCAAGTAATTATTGTGGTAAGAAGATCTTATTTCTTTATTTGTATATCTTGAATATCTTTCTCTCTAAGTTGAATTCTCCTCTCAATAATAAATATTCTACAAAAGAAAGTCAAAGTCAAAATTAATTAAAATAATTAATTTGACTCCAACATTTTTACTCTACTCTTAACTACTTTTAAATATAATAAAAATAATGTTATGAATATTATTAATTAGTGAATGACTAGTTTACCCTTTTTTGGTGAACAAGACAGAAATCTTACTTTGTATCCTATATAAAGGGGTCCCCCCTATGAATGAATACAACAATCTTATTCTCCTATCATATTGTCTCTCTTTATACTCTATTATTCTCTCTCAACCGCGTTCTTCATCGAAATTCTACTATCCAAGATCCGAAGATTTCAACTACGTTTTGATCTGAAGTTCCAATCAAGTAAGAATTTATATTTATATTTATTAATAATTATAAATATATCTACTTCTCATCTCTTCTTCTTAAATTCTAATTTACCCGAAGAACATTATAATTTGATATTCCTGAAGTAATATCATATGTTTCCGAAGAACATTATAATCTGATATTCCTGAAGTAATATCATATGTTCCCGAAAAACATTGTAATATGATATTCATGAACTTCTTCATAAATTGCTCATGTTGAAGCAATTAAAATTTTGATGTTCCTGAAGAACATTATAATATGATATCCTGAAGTAATATCAAATTAATTATGCCTAGTAAATCAATTAAATATTTAATGTTCCTGAAGAACATGATATGATATTCCCGAAGAAATATCAAAACTAAATGTTCCTGAAGAACATAATATGATATCCTGAAGAAATATCAAAATTAAATGTTCCCGAAGAACATCGTGCGAGTTTTTCGTAACCAAGTCATGTATGTGCGAACTCGACCCATGAATCAATTAAGGGACTTCCTGAATTCCAAAGTGGGTGAAACTTTAGGAAAAGTTAATCCAAACCTTGTTGAATAGCCCGGTGGTTATTTGCTTGAGTATTGGGATAGCCACATGAGTTTGAATCCCCATGAAAATTTGATATTTCTGAAGTATTATCAAATCAATTATTTTTAATATATCAATTAAATTGAATGTTCCTGAAGAACATATACTCCGTTAAAAATATTATATTGATTGTTCTGGAAGAAAATCATGATTTGATATTATTCGATAAATATCAAATTAAATTGCTCCCGTAGTAGCAATAAGTTTAGAAATATCAAATTAAATTGCTCCCCGTAGTAGCAATAAATTTTAAATGTTCTTGAAGAACATCAATATTCCCGCAGAAATATCAAATCAAATTGTTTTGAAGTAGCAATTAAATTTTAAATATTTTTAAATCGATATTGATATAATAAAAAATATTCTTGAAAGAATATTTTTATTGATTGCTCCCGAAGAAGCAAAGTTAAAACATTAAATGTTTTGAATAAAGTTATATCTCATGATACTAATACTGAAACGTCAAATTCGATTATTCTCGTCATATGAATTATCCCTAAAGGATATCTTTTGAAAATCGAGAATAAATGTAATTTTTGAGAAAATTATATTTTGAAATTTATTTTGATCCCTGAAGGATCATTGGTAAAGATATTGTATCCCCAAAGGATGATTGGTAAAGATACTGTATCCCCGAAGGATCATTGGTAAATATACTGTTATGCAAATTATGACATATTAAGAGTGGGCTCCGGAAGAGCTTTACTAATTATCCCCACGAATACTACAAATGTACTTAAACATGAAAATAATGCATATCATGAATGATTGTGCGTGGAAATGAATCAAACATTTCCCATCTGTGAATTAATATATTAAATATCTCGAGCCCACGATCCAGAAGATCGGTTTATAGCATTTCTGTTGATTTGCATATTTAACGAAGATCATTTCCCGGCATTATGGGGAGATAAGAATATAAAGATATAAATGCCGAGAAATTTCATTGAATGAAAAAAAATCTTTAATTCTTGATCCACCAATCAATTGAACCCGAAGTTCATGAAAATAAGTGACTTGCAATATTCAGCAAGTAATCTGCCAAATTAATGAAGGTGTGACAAAATTACATATATTTGTGATAAATGAACTATAAGAGTTCAAATACCAAAGAGATCAACTCAAATGTTGATTCTAATATACGCCTGAAGCGTAGTAGATCGATCTTAAGATATAAAATAAATCCGCGGTAAAACAAAGAAATTAATTCACCCTCAAAATCTCCTGAAAAGAGTTAGATAAAAATCCCATTGAAAAAACATGTGCACATGATAATAGAAAATCGTGGGATTGCGGAAAAACCAAATTAAATATTTTGGGAAATGATGAAACATTTGGTTGTTAGAATGAATTGTCATCAACATGGAAAAAATAAAAAGTCGTCAACGACATATTTGCCTCAAGAGTTGCTCTAGAAAATTTGGATCCAAAACTTAAATCAATAATAGTGTGTCAGCAGCACTCAAAGAAACAGAAACTAGCAATTGAGTCTGAGCATGACTCGCTGAATAAAAGAGATATTTGACTCTATAGTACACACCTCAAAATATTATCCCAGAAGGATATACGTGGGTGTTCGTACGAAAAATGAGTAATGATGTGGTGAGATATAAAAGCGAGATTAGTTTAGTCAAATATTTTTGAAAGATGACATTAAGTTCCGCTACTTAATATTTATGGCAGCAACAACGATAGATATATAAATCGAATGTATGATTTGACTATGGAGAAGTCATAAGAAAGATACATACATGAAAATCCTTGATGAATTTTAAAATTCCTGATATGAAAGAAAATGAAAATCAGAACATGTAAAATATCATATTGCATATGGACGAAAATGATATTGAATATAAGGTCCCGAAGACCAGTGATTGTACTCTTTTTCCCTCTACTAAGTTTTTCCCATGGGGTTTTCTTAGTTAAAGGTTTTTAACGAGGCAATCACCACAATATAAATGTGAATGTCATGTACTCTTTTCCTCGACTATTTTTTCCTACAAGGTTTTATAACGAGGTTTTTAACGAGGCATGTACATCACTCGATAATAATTAATGAGAACATCAGAATGTTCCATATAAGTTTGTTTGCGAGATAAACAGAGATATTGAACCTGAAGTTCAAATGATTGTGAATTGAAGTTCACATTATTGTTCATTTGTCAAGAAATGTATATTGAACACTAGACGCATTTAATATACTCCCTCCGGCCATTAATAGATGTCATACTTTCCTGGACACGGAGTTTAAGAAAATTGTTGTTGTTTTATTTTTTAATTGAAAAGTAAGGATTAAAATATATTTTAAAAGTGAAAAGTAAAGTAGTTGTGAGTAAGTTTAAAAAGTAGGTGGGGTAAAGTAGAATAAAATTGTATATTAAAATGAAAAAGTTAGAATAATTATTTCCTTTTTTGGGGTGTGTCAACTATTGTTGGACACCCCAAAAAGGAAAGTATGACAACTGTCTTTGGACCGAGTGAGTATTCCAGAAGAGTTACCGGCCGGTTATAGCAATTGCGAATGCTCTAGTCAATATAAATGTTTGGTAAAGGCATGCACCAGAAGGACGAAAAATATACAATAATACAAATGAATGAGAAACTTAACAATTCGAAGGTTGGGTCCTGAAGACCAAAAATGTATATTTGAATAACTAAGTCTTTCCTATATGGTTTTATTAGTTACAGGTTTTAACGAGAATGATTGATCACAAATAATTACTTTCAAATGTCAAAGATCTTCGGTGATTACAATCAGGGGGAGCAAGCTGTACTCTTTTTCCTTCGCTCGGGTTTTGTCCCACTGGGTTTTCCTGGCAAAGTTTTAACGAGGCGGCAATCCTGTAAATAGTCATTCAAGGGGGAGTGTTATGAATATTATTAATTAGTGAATGACTAGTTTACCCTTTTTTGGTGAACAAGACAGAAACCCTACTTTGTATCCTATATAAAGGGGTCTCCCCATATGAATAAATACAACAATCTTATTCTCCTATCATATTGTCTCTCTTTATACTCTATTATTCTCTCTCAATTCTCTTGAGTTTATAACAAATAACATTTTGTTTCTTAATTTATGGGTCGATCAAAATATCTTATTTTACCTTTCAAATATAGTTTTTACTCTACTCATAACTACTTTTATCTTAATCTGTAAGTCAATAAAATTATGAATATTGAAATATGACTCAAAACCGTTCTTTGATGGGAGTTGATGTTTTATACGGACAAAGGAAACGAGGTTACGGTTCAGAAGCTAGGCTCGCTCGAGCCCATTCTGGCTCGCCCGAGCCCAAACTCTCTGTGTGAACTATTATATACATAAAAAAAGTGTTGCAATTAATATGAGATAGATGCACCGGTTAATTATACAAGTATTTATATGTGTTGGTATCTGTTTTACCACCATAAAATCTTGTGGTTAATTTTGATTGTCTTTTGCAGCATATTTATTGGAAATCGATTGGACTTTAGTTAAAGCAGGGTGATTGAAGTCATGATCTTAGGTGATTGAGATGTTGTTCAATAAACGATCATGTAGAATTGTCGTGAGTATATATTCTAAATTTACACAAGATACATTATACACTTAATTAGGTGCATGATATATTTCAAAATCGAAAAATAATAATATAATGTTTGAACGAGAGTATGTGATGATTTTGGCATGGATATATAAAAGCGATGGAATTATTCTGGTGGCGTGCTTTAATAATTAATATTCCAACATTCGATTATTCCTTCCTTGCCAATATAAGTTTTCTGTTATTGTATGATTCTGAGTTATCAACCAAATATTCAATCAATAATTCACATCGTCCAAGAACATGAGATACACGGAGATCTGTCACTTGAGCCACAACCTGAAATACCACCGCACGGCTGCCCCCTTCAAATGCGACGGCTGCAAGGAGATCGGCCTCGGCTCCTCCTACAAGTGCGTCGTGCGCTGCGACTACGACCTCCACACCCACTGCGCCGTCCCATCCCCTTCCATCTCCCACCCTTTCTACACAAAGTGCTCGTTTCAGTTCCTCAGCCGCCCGCCCGGGCAGGACCCTCGATACTGCAACGCCTGCCAGAGGGCGGTCAGCGGCTTCCTCTACCACTGCAACACCTGCGGCTTCGATCTCCACCCTTGCTGCGCCAAGCTGCCCATGCTCATCAACGACGCAGATCTCAAGCTCCATTTGTACAGCTCCGTTGCCGCGCCATGTCACAGGCATGCAAATTAATTAATTAATATATATATACTCCCTCTATCCAGTAAAAATAGGCACATACGTTAAAAATAGTTAAATTTTATTTTAGTAGTTATTTTTTTTCATAATTTTTGTATACGGTTAAAAATAGTTAAATTTTATTTTAATAGTTATTTTTTTCATAATTTTTGTATACTGTTTATCATATGTATTTGACAGACAAAAAAAAAGTCTTAACCGCATATTTTTACTCGATAGAGGAAGTATTAATTAATACTGCATGTATTCATGTATTATTAATATTGATGAATAAATTAATTAAACAGGTGTGGGCGGAAGGGGAGGAGCTGGAGCTACAGGTCGTCTTGCAGGAAGTACAACTTCCACGTGGCGTGCGTCAAGGAGATGTTGGTGGACAGCTGGCATGTGTTGTATGAGGGCAGCAGCAGCCGTAGTAGCCGTGCGGTGCCGAGCTTGAAAGCGACGCTGGAGGCACACAGCAGCCACAAGAAGCAGACGGGGAAAGGGAAAGGGAAAGCCAACAAGTGTTGTGAGGTGGCGGGGTTGGCGCTGCAGTTCGTGGTGTCCGCTGTTCTAGGTGATCCCACCACCCTCATTGCCGGCCTAGTCGGGACCTTAATGTCTAAATAGTACATATATACTGTACAATAAATTAAATGAATTAATGTGTTGAATATGTGAATTCAAAATGTGATGCACACTTTGCTCTATGAAGAAGCAACCCAAAGTATATATAAATATGATTATCACTGTTTTGTTCTACTTGCAAAGTGTAGCTAGTAGACTCTTGAAAATAAGTCACGTCACAAGTATTAATTTAATTTGACTCAATTTTGAAATCTGGCATTCTGAATTTTCCAGGAATACATACATACTGCAGCAAAATATCATTTTCATAAAAGGTAGAAATTTTTTAAGTACAAAATAACGAGCGCATAAGGATCAACTTTACCGTCTACCCAAGAGCTAACACAGGCTAGTCGTCGGATACACACTTACTAGCTACGTACTATTGTTATCAAGAAATACCGACTAACTCGGTAGTCCAGAATTTCTTAATATATACTTACAATTAATATAGTAAAAAATGAGTGCAAGGAGTCCTCAGGAGCATAGTCGAGTGGTAAGGCCTGTGATGATGTGGGTGTAATTCCCCGGCGACGCAGGGTTCGAATCTCGGGTGGGACAAATTTTCATTGAAATATTATGAAGGTTTGTCCTGGGGTTCGACCTGTTGGCTCTCTCGCACAGGTGTCTGCTACTCGGGCACATTCCTCGATTTACATCCTACCCGATCGAGGGACCTCCGATCGGGTGGGGGTGGAGTTTCTCGTCTCTCCTCCTTATCAAAAAAAAAAATGAGTGCAAGGAAGGACATTATTTAAAACTCACTGAGTGCATCGGCTGCTTCCATGCATTAGTAACCTAAACAAGTAAAGAACATTATACTTACTAACCAATGCATATCCGTGGATAATCTTTTAGTCGTGTCTCGGTGATCGTGTCAGTGTTTCTGGCGGGATTATTTCTCGCATTTTCACTCAGTGGTGTATAACAACGAACTAGCTAGCTAGTTCAGTTGGTACAATGATCGGTATAGACTATATATAGTACACGGTAATTTCAGTCAATTTTTCACTTTTTTTTTAGTACCACAAGACGCCCCCACCTCCAAACCGCCACCTGGCAGATATATAAATCCAACATCCTCATGTAATTTGACTAATTATATCTGTGTCAAAGTGAAATTGAAATAAATCAAGGATATATTGAGAAACATATACTGTACAAATAAAGTGAAGCTGAAAGCAATAAGCAGCAATTATTAAATTTTAAATAAATTAAAATTGGTGATTTCAAATTCTCAATTCATTTAAATTAGTTACTGTTGGGCCAAGTAAAAAATAATCTCAAATTGCATTGCAGGACGTCGTGCGGCACAAGAAAGTCGAGAATCTTCCTGTAACAAACTACCACTGACCCATATGACTATCCCACTGATTTGTTATACGAATTCAGTTATATAATTATATGTATATATTGTATGTATCTTGTATGTATACGCGAGGGAGCGGAGCGTGTGAGTGCGTCGCGCGTGTCTATATAAACAGATAGTACACGCAGCGAAAAATCATATCACCCACTTCAAATCATTTTCACTATTGCTCTCTCTCTCTCTCTGCAAAAACTCATCAATGGCGACCCCTCAGAGAATCCAGCTCCTCGTCATCCTCCTCATCTCGCTTTTCGTCTCCGCCGTCACTGCAACCAAGGGCGGCGGCGCTCCACCCCCACCCCTATCTCCTTCCTCCACGACCTCATTCCACGCGCCGCCGTTGACTCACACTTACCCGCCGGCTCTCTTCGCCACCATCCTCTCCACGCTCGGCTTCCAGGAGCTCTCCACCGCCACCGTCTCCGCCAACCTCTCCGCCACCACTCCGCTCACAATCTTCGCCCCTACCGACGCGTCTCTCCTCACCTGTTCCGCCTGCTCTCTCCCGGTCCTCCTCCAGGAGCTCTCTATCCCCGGCCTCTACCCCCTCCATTTCCTGCAAACCCTAACATTCGGTACCAAAATCGAAACGCTAGCCCCCAACCGCTGCCTCACAATCACCAACAACGACAAGGAAAACAAGGTCTTCGTCAATGGTGTCCAGATCTCGAGCCCCGACGTCTTCAACAACGGACTCGTCGTCGTCCACGGCCTCCAAGGCTTCGTCTCCCACCTCTCGCCGCTCTCCTGCAACGTCGAGCGGATGACGTCGCTGTCCTTTCCTTCGCCGGCGCTCGCCGCCGCGACGTCGGCCGTGCCTCCGTCGCTCGTCATCATGCGGTTGATGCTCACCGACGCTATTATTCGCCTCCGCGCTACTGGACACAACGTCGTCTCGCTCGCGCTGCGTGTCAAGTTTACGGAGCTCTCAGATCTGAAATCCATGACGATTTTCGCGCTCGACGATGTCTCTATTTTCTCCGGCGGAGGAAATGCCTACCTGTCCAACTTCAGGTATCACGTGGTGCCAAACAAGCGGCTGACGGCGGTGGAACTCGTGAGCTTGCCGTCGACTACCTCTTTGCCGACCATGGACCATGGAAATAGCCTGGCGGTGACCAGCGCAGGCGGCGGCGGACCTCTGGCGCCGATGAGGATTAACTTCGTGAAGATTACCACGATCGATCTGCTCCATAACTCGAGGATCGTGGTGCACGCAATATCGTCCCCATTCCCGCATATGCATAATCATCAGGCGTACGCTGTGGAGAGCGCTGCTGAGATCCAACGGTCCACGTGCGATCACTACGACTGGAGCCGTGGAAAATGTGTGGCTGGAGCTGAAGTGCCAGCTGGCTTGAAGCCGCCGACGGTTGGAGTTGAAGTTCACCGTGATGGGCTGTGAGATATTATCGAGTATACTGGTTATTGGTATGAATTGTTGGTCACTGCAGGGTAATCAACTGTACTGAATCTCACGTTTTTCGACTGCTAGCTAGTTTGTACACGCTGTACTAATCGTTGCTGCAGTTATCGAATAAATATTTGACATGGACGTGGTGCACTTCGTATTTCAATATCATCATTCCGATCCATTGTTACACTTATTCAAGTGTGTGCATATCTACTGACGTTATAACTTTAAAAACTTATTTAACTAATAGTGATGATATAATACACAAAATGTAAATAAAGTTCAAACAAGTATTCTATTAAATTGTTGGCAAGGAATTGAAAGTTACATCTAAACAAAGAAATACTAGTGTAATAGGATTTATCATATGGATCACCAGGTTCAAATTTCGGAACTGCAACCTCATCCGTAGTCCAACTGAAGTCTTAAAAACCCGCCTGTTATATTCAACAATGAATACTGCATAATAAAAGATGAGATACATTGTGTGCTAATGAATCAAATCACAATGCTTGGTATCGCCATTGCCATAAACAGAATCTGCAGCAGCATTGAAAAATATCGCATGATACAGCACAAGGAAATCGTCCGGAACTTAACTAAAAATAAGCAAGCAACCTCAATTTGAATTAGGTCATAATTTGGCATCATATTATTCCATTCGGTAGAGCCCCCATTTTTGTACAATTCTAGCAGAAATATACACAATAATAGTTCAACAATAATTAGACCAAACAAAATCTCTATATAGCAGAGGGACCAGGTAAAGAGTCTGAGGAGTTTGGGCAGGGCAAAATGAATTTGTCACAAGGGGCAAAATTGTAATCTAATAAAACAATCCTATGCTCATTGGAATTGTTATGTCACCATCTACCCTTGCATTTAAGGTTTCCCTTGTTGAAACCCTGGTAGGTTGAGATCAAAAAAGCTGCCCGACAAGCTTTCCCTAGCACGTTTCCGAGACCACTGTAGAATCTCGTCTGAAGTACCAGAAACCGATGCCTGGGCTCTTTCTACAATGCCTTCTACAAGATGCACGAGATGTGTAAACAGACCGACGGAGAATACAAGAAGCAATTCAGAAAACAAGTATTACTCAACACTAAGAAATGTGCAGCTAAATAAACCTTCATAACCTACATTTGTGCAGATTTTCATTACGCTATTTGAGATACACCTGTAAAAGCTTATTGGTGGTACAGCATCAGAATACATATATTATATCATTGGTTATTGCAAAAATACCCTTGAAGTTCAACTTAGTTACAAAATAACAATCGTTCAGATTTACAAATACTACTATGCTATTTTGTTTGCGATGTGGTCATTCTTACTACATAATACAGACCTCAAGTAGGTGTTGTGATCATAACGGGGGTGTTTTTGTAATCAACCCTCTTTATCTTAAGACAGAAATACAAATGCATCTCGTCATGAATCTTCTAAAACTGCAACAGATACTAGCAAACTACACCATACACATTTGTTAATTGCATTCCTGTTAATAGAATGCTACACAGTGAACTAGGTGATTTACAACAAAATGTCATGGCCAAAAATTCCACAGGCATTATTTTAGTAAATGTTAGGAACAGCAAATGACCTATAGCAGTCCTTTTATATTAATCTACGGACTAAATCGGAATACGTAGTCCACAAGCAAGCAAAGGGTACCGTCCATTACCACACAAGATACCATAAAATATTATCATTTTATTTATATCCAAATTATGAAGGCAGGTATAGTAATTCATTCAAACCACGCTTTACCATTGCATGGATCAGTATATTTATAATTATTAATGCTGCTTGCTTGACCACCGGATCCATCAGTCAGCTCCTTTGCCCTCTCAAGGCCTTTTGACTGGTACGGAGCTATGGGATGACTAGTAAATTGAAGTGATCCCAATAATTCATTCTCTATGCACTCGTACCTGCAAAATCAAAACTATAGGCTTCATCTTTCAAAATGAAATAAAAAGGTATAATAATAATAATACTAGAAAAATAACAGCCCCCCTTCTCCCGAGTATAACTTTTTAAATAAAACAAAAATATATTCTTTGTAAAAAACCGAATTATAATTAACCCTTTAACAAAAAAAAAAAAAGGCTGGACGGATAAATTCACATTTTTTTGCAGAGGTTATCAGTGACCACAGAGAGATTAATGACTTGCATCCTTGTCTCCATGATTTGTTCATCAGAATACTCATCAAAAGGCTCCTCAAGAAATTTAGATAGTTTCTCGACGTTGGACTCTAGCTGTTGCTGCTGGTCCTCGAACAAATGCTGTTTTATTTCCCTTTCTTTTTTGTTCATCTCACCCTTGAACAAATCATCACCAAACATATAGAATGCGAATGGATACGAGTATGAAAGAGCTCGCCTCGACCTGAAAAGTCTGTGAATCCCATTTGAGACCCAGCTAAAATCTTTTGATGCCCAGTCCCTCTGCTCAATATGGTATACTTTCTCTTTTATGGTCTCCCTTAGTAGGGATTCCTGCTTAAAGGAGTCTGTATGAGCTTTATGGCGATTATGGTAATGCATGTATCTGTAGAGGTCCCGCTTGGCACGCTCAGCCTTCTTCTCCCTATCTTCTTTAAATCGACCACAGCTATGACCATCAATAGTGGTCCAAGTATGGTTTCGTCCAGTAGCTCCACCGCACAGCCAACTAAAATAATGAATGAAAATAGTAAGAACAGCAAAGGTAAATCCAATAAATGCACAGCCTAATTACAAGAAAAAATTAAAATAAAAAATTGAAAATACCTATCCGAAAAAATAAAAAATACTGGAGGTCTTATTCTTATTAAACATTACCCCTTGATAAACAAAAACTCTTCATACATCATCTTTACAATTGCAAATTCCCTTACATTTAAGGCATAATCAGATCACATAGAAGCAGTGTTCTAAAAAACGTGCAAGGTGGCGCCTACATGCTAGGAGGTTGCCAACTGTCTCAATTTCAGCCTATGAGGATTGGGGTCTAAGCGGGTTTTAGGTGGTCTAAACCTAATTTAGGCGACCTAGGCGGGCCATACACTTTTTTTTACAGAAACCATTAGTGTCACTCAAACCGTAAACGAAAAAAAATCAAAGTAAAGGTGTTGCAATTCACACACTTACTTTCGTACTGCGAATTCTAGGTTTCAAGCTTTCAGCTCCTCTGCTGTTTTTTTTTATCACAAATCCTCCTCATTCCTCCTATTCTTTTTAACTAGCTTATAGACAATTAATTAATAATTCTTTTAATGACATTGATTTAAAGAAATATAAAACAAATATCTAAATCAGCCAAGCCGCCTAGGCGCTAGGAGTCGGCTCAACGACCTGCTAGAGCCTAGCATTATTTGAAACATTGCATAGAAGGTTCTTGTAACTTTTCTTTTGGAATTACGCAAACTTCGGGGATAAATATTGTACTTCTCCAGATATGGGGAAGTGGTCAAGGAAAGCAATCTTACCAAAACGCTTGCCCACATATGCAACTGACTAAATTACAACCACCATTCTTCTCTACAGGTTTGTCACATTTGGGGCAAGGCTTCGTATGTACAGTAATCCAATTGACCGTCTCAGATTCATCATGGCATTTCTTCAACCACAGCTTCCACATCAGGCACGAGCAAGGGGAATGCGCTTCTGATACACAACTGAAACAGAACTGGAAACCACAAGAACATTCTACCTCACAAGTTTCATCGTATTCTACTCGTAACGCATTACCACAGTGGGGCACACTCGGGCACCATTTGACCTTTTTGTTGTCTTCGATGTATGACTCAAGAAGAAACCGATCAAATTTCTCTGCCAGGTCAGGGTGCTTTGTCCCAACTAGCTTCCTAACAACAGCTTCGTCACAGATAGCATTGCATTTGTGGGCCATACATCTGATCCGCTTGCTTTGCCCTTCCTTAATTTTGACAATGAAATGCTCTGTCCAGCCTGGAAAATGGATTTTTTATAAAGTGTGAAGAAATGGAATTGTGTAACGTAAATCATTAAAAGTGGGACCGTGAAATAAAAAATTGCCTAGATAGTAAATTTATAATTTAGGAATTGAATCAATTGATACAAAAAGTACATTAAGGTTTGAATTTATTAAAACAACACGGCAAGTTCTAATAATACAAAATATACACCTGAGAGGTTTGAGTTTTTGTTGAAATTAAATGAAGTCACTAACTGTGATGATTTTGATAAATTTGAAGGGGGTTTTTGGAATGATTTTTTGCTTAGGAAAGGGGTATCTCAGTATTTGTAAGACAAAATAACTTGTAAGCGAATTTGTTTTTGTTTTGGTGTTTGGAAGTTACCTGAGTTGTTTGTAATTAGGATCAACCTCACTGGTACTTTTTGTAATTAACCCTTTTATCATTAACAAAAAATGTAATCAACATAGAGGGAATTGAACTTACAATTGTTACAAAAGCAATGACCACAGTCCATTAGGGTCACATCTGTTCCAGGCACGTCATCCATACATATATCGCACATCACTGTAGAGGTAGGCTCCTGTGGATCAAGGTCAACAACCACAGTGATGCCAGCTTCAGAAAACAATCGGCTCTTACCCTTGTCAACATAAACTGCAAATAATTTCTCAACATCCCATCGATAATGAATGAGAAGAGTTCGGGCATGGTGTTCTCTCACTGACAATAGGTCTATCACTCTACGTAAATCTTCTGTCTGCACAGTTAAATGAAATCTCAATTACAATTCGCAGGAAAAATAAAAAAGACAAATTAAACAATAGCAACTTCATTGAACAAAATTGACATATTATTATTATTTTTAAATAATGGCATGGTAATTACCTGTGCAGCCAAGAGAGACTCTTTTGTAATTACCTGAAAAACAGGCACAGCGAAAGGTCAATAAATAATACGTAGTATCAGATTTGATTAGTTACATCATTCTGCTAATAAAAGCCAAAGGTCAATAAGTATGGGTTCATTAGCTCAGAGTCTGCTACCTGGGATAGCAATAATCAGGAAAAGAGCACATGGCGAATTTAAACAAGTGAGAATCACACATTTGGTTAAGACAGAAGAAAGGATTTCAACGTATCCCGGTGAGTTTACACAGTGGCGAAAAATACAGAATTTTCTTCAAAAACAAAATAAGTCTTCTTCACTCCTTTGAAGATTGCTAGAGAAACACAAATTCTTTTATTAAGAAATCACATGTTAAAGACATACTTCAAAGTAAACCAAAAAACTCCTTTTATTATCTTCACTTGAAAGATAATAATAACAAGAATACACGACACATAATTCTTATATGTCAAAATCAAGAAAAGGCTTATGCATAAATATCTCTCTTGTTCTCGACAATCGAAAAGAAATCTAAGCAATTTCTACTTGTGATAGAATAGATGTCCATATGAACAATAAAACTATTCGTGTAGAGAACCAAATAATCGAAAAGAAACGGTCACGAAAATCAAATTCCAGACTACATTGTATATTAACCACCTAATCTCTACACTGTATGATTGATAAAATCAGCCTTCTATATCCAGTCACAAAACCACAATCAACTGAAAGCAACATATACATAGATTATGTAATCAAAATTCTTCACACATCAAATAAATTCAATAACGAGATATATCGGCATTCATTCTCGAATTACAAAGGGAAAGCTGCGTTGTGATGTACTAATAATATACCTTGCAAGTAGGGGCTTTAGGTAGGATCTCGGAATCATCGGCATTCTCGAGTCCGTCAATCGAATCCGCCTCTCCGTCGGAATGGAAGTAATCCTCTTCGCCGCTGCTTGAATTATAATCTTCCTCCATAACACTCAATTTCTTAAATTTCTCTGTTATTTCTATATATTATACACATAAGAAAAAAGTTAATGAATAAGAAAAAAAAGTCTGAGACATTGATGACGTCGATCGCTCGGGGAATCAAATTTACCGATAATCCGATGAGATTTACCCGGCGATTGAATAGATTTATTAGTTGAAGATGGTGGGGGTTTTAGATTTTAGTTTTCCCCGGTGCGGGGAGAGCTTTATAGTGAATTTTAAAGAGCCCTCTGTACGACGTCGTTTGCAGGATTTTGTATGCGGTGAAAAGGTTTTAGATATACACGGCACACGGGTTGCGTTTTCCTGGCACGTGTGGATTTTTTGGATTTCGGGCTGGCCCATGGGCTGAACAAATCCGACAAGTATTTCGGCCCACGAACATAGAGCTAAGGGGCATTTTTATTTTTATTTTATTAAAATTAAAATTTAATAACAAAAATATTTTAATTTAATTCAATGTTACAACTTACAAGTTACAAGTACTAATGCATCATAAGTACTTGCAAAAATATTTTTTTACTGCTCTGTTGGATAATTGTTTTTATGTTTTCTCAATCTCTTGTCACGTTTTGCTCTTTTTTTTTTGTCGTTTATACCATCGGAACATGATAACCTGCACACATCATAAAACATAAAACATAAAACATAAAACGCATCAAGCCTTGATAATAAATACGGAATACCTAAAAACTACACAAAACAACACAAACTCAAATAAAACGAACAAGTCAATCATATCCCATGCATAAATTCTAATTATAAAATAATAATATCAATATTTAAATCATCCCATCGATAAATTTTCGTGGACTCTAAAGCTCTAGTCGACTAGATCTCACTTATGCTAACAAGTAACACCAATAACTCATTCTCTAATAAATTTTTACTACATCTGTACCAAGAATGCATATTTTTTAGAGAGAGGTAGTTGTATACTACTAGTATTATAGCAAAATTTAATTTTTTTTTAAAACTAAACGTGTATAAATAATAAAAAAAAAATTAAAATTTAAAATGAAAAGCTCTAATAGTTTAGTTGGTTAGAGCGTGTTGCTCAGTGGCTATTAACCACAAGGTCGAAAGCTCGACCCTTTATTATTTTAAAAAATCATTGTGAAATATATTATTTTTGAATGAAACTGTAATCTAAAATTTACAAAAATGGCATACTACTAATAATTATTTTATTATCAAAATATAAATAAAAACTACCGTGTAAGGTTCAACCCCTTCTTCTAGCTAATTTCAAAAATATACTCTCTTCAACTCTTTAAACATACAATATTTTTTTTACAGAGATTAAGAAAAATATTGTATTTTGACTTTTTGACCAAAAAGTAAAAGGTAAAAATGTATTTTTAAGTTGAAAAATAAAGAAGATTAAGAAAAATATTGTATTTTGACTTTTTGACCAAAAAGTAAAGGGTAAAAATGTATTTTTAAGTTGAAAAATAAAGTAGTTGTGAGTAGAGTTTATAAAGTAGGTAGATAAAATAGTAGTAAATTAAATTATATTTTAAAGTGAAAATGTGGATTTCTTTTTTCTTTTTTGGGTGTATTAACTATTATGAAACACCCTAAACAGGAAAGTAATGCATTTATTGTGAGAATGAGAGGGTAATTATTTTTATTGTTCAATAATATTTAATTTTACAAATCTTATGAATAATAGTGTCAAAATAAAATGTATGGCTTAAATAAAATCATTGTGTAATATATTTTCTAATGAAAATGTAATCTAAAATTTTAAAAAATGGCGTACTACTAATAATTATTATTTTATCAAACTATAAATAAAAACTACCGTGCAACGGTGCAAGTTTTGATTAATCAAAACACCACAGTACAAATCAAATGTATTACTGTACTATTATCTATCCATGCATTAACAAAAAATACTAGCTAGCTGCACCATATTTAAAGGTGTAAATATATAATGAATTAATTCAATTCCAAATTACACTCTACTTATAACTAATTATATCCTAACATAAAAATAATTAATTAATTAATTCTGAGGATGCTTAATAATCCTCTGCAGGATGACAGTCCTGGCCCTTCGGATATCCCTGCTGCAATTATCAGCTTGCACCCCCAACTCCTCGATATTCTCCATAAACACCCCCAGATTCCTCTTAATCTCCGCGACGACAATTTGCACTCTGGCCCCCTCACTTTCCATATTCGCAAAATCGGCGCTTTTGGCGAGCGTCTCGATGTCCAGCTGGAGCCTGCTGACCAGCACCCGAATGTTGTCGAGGTCCTTGATCGCGACGTAAGTCCCGACGTTCATGTAGTTGACGATCTCCTTCTGCCCCTTCATCGCCTTCTCGTAGCTCCTCAGCAGCGAGTCGATCCACTTCCCCATCGACCCCAGCGGGATCGACGTCGCCGCCGCCAGCGCCGCCGCCACCGGAGGCGCCGCGATCGCCGCCGCCACCACCGCGCAGATCAGCACCGCGGCGAAGGTCGCCGCGAATATGACGCTCGACACCTTCCTCCACGACCCGATGCACCTCAATTTCCGGTCGAGCTTGCCCTTCTTCAGCTGCAGCCGCTCCAGCATCTGGATCTGGTGCAGGTACACCGACTGGAACACCTGGAAGAAATCGTCCGTGAACGGGTCGCCCGACTCCTTGAAGCTCCTCAGATCCGCGAGCGCCTTGGCGTACCGGTCGCGATTTTCCGATTTGTTTTCCCCGCCGTCGTCTTCTTCCAGCTGCTGGAGCGCGACCTTGATGAGGAGCTGCCCGTCCCGGGCTCGCTTCAGGCACTTCTCCAGCGCCGCGCAGAAATCGAGCGTTTTCAGGCTGTTGTCGAAGTACTCCTCCACCAGATCGAACAGCTCTTGATTCCTCCATATGTCTTTCTTGCAGTCCAAAATCACCTGATCAATCCCCAATTTAAATCCACATTTCCTTCTTTGAATTAAATACTTATTTTCTGATTTTCTCAATCCCCAAACTTTTAAATTATAATCACGCCTAAAAAATGCAATTTGCTAAAATAGAACCTCTCTCGGATTTTAATTCTAGTCTAAATAAATTAAATGTAATTTGCTAAAAAAATGTATTTATAATTCTAAATAATTTTTGGTTGTTAATTAGTTTAAGAACATTAATTTGTAGGCCTAAAATGGGAGAGGGTGAAAGTACGGGGACCAATGTGCAAACTAGTCATACTTTCTTTCTTTGTTAGTTACCATACCAAAACACCTAAAAAATGCAATTTGCTAAAATAAAACCTCTCTTGAATTTTAATTCTAAATGAATTAAAGTAATTTGCAATTTATGACCTAATTAAAATGAAATGAATACCTTGACAACTTCTTGGTTAAGATCGAGGAGGCATTCTGTGGTCTGCTTGAGGGAGTCGAAGGACAAGGCCTTGACCTCGACGCCCTGGGCGAGGGAGTGGATGACGTCTGTTGTTCGGGTTTGGAGGGTGGAATCGAACGACTGCAGGTCGACGTCGATCTTGCAGGCGGCCTCGTACGAGTTGAGGTGGTCGGATGTGTACTGTAGATTGTTAATGGTAGGGTTTGAGCTACTTGTTCTCTTGCTCATGTGGATTCCCATGCTTGTAGTAGTCTCAACAATATATATAAATAGTCCTGTTCCTGATCTGCAAAAATAATTAAATTAAACAAAAACATAATAAATAATTATTTCAAATAAATGCGATACGACGAGGCCAATCGCTTCACACAAGCTAATTTGTTGCTTTCAAGCAACATAACACATTGATCATATTCATGAAAACCAAAACTGCATAGTACTTCAATGAAAAATTCGGCGAGAATAAGAAATTGAACGCCCTGGTTGTCGAGCTGCCACATGGAAATATTTATATAGGGGGTAGAAGCTGTTTAGGAATGAAGAAGCTTAAAGAGAGAGATTAATGGAAAAACCGTTATGAGGAGGCAACAAAGAAAGAACAAAATGTGGCTGTGGATGTGGTGGCATTTTTTCGGGATTAGATTTGCTTGCACGCATCATGAGTTTATATAATTAAATTAATTACTAAAAATAGTCGTATGGAAAACGCGGGAGACAATATAATGGCTTCTTCACGACTACTGTGCGAGCGTAATGGTGCATGACAGATAGATGAATCTTGGTCTGCAAGAATCGAATGTACTAATGGATAAAAAAAAGGCATGATCCGATCGCGCATGTACGCGATCAGTTTCATACAAATCTGGCGCATCTAGATTATATGCATGCGCCATGCGTGATTGAATTATTTACGACGTCGTTAACAAACGATAAAAAACGACGACGGCAACACGGGATCGAGATACACAAAACACCGTGCGAGAATGAGATTTTAGACAAACCTTATTGTACCGTAGAGATCGAAATTCTTCGGTCTTTGTGGGAATGCAAGACTTTGGTAGATGTTGTAATGAGCATTTGATCTGTGAGAAGGAAGATGGGCAGCATATTTATAGTGGTGGTTTATGAGCAATGGAGAAAGACTTAAGGCGCAAGTATTTGATGAAGAATTCCAGCATATTGGGATAAGAAGTGGAATTATGAAGACACTGAAATCATGTTACAAAAGCCACAATAAAGTCAAACTTCTATCCACTCCTAATTAATTTTCATCAACCTTTACACCTTGGGAATACATTACAATTGGAACACTATATTCTCCAAACTAGTTTTTTTTTTGTTTTTTAATCATTTTTTTTAAATTTTGTTAGAAACTAATTAATGCAACACGCCATATTTCAATTACAGCAAATACGACTGTATATGCACATATATACTTGTTCATTAAATAAAGAGGACCTGTAATTGAAGTCAACACGAAACCAGATTGATCAATCGTAATCCAATTGACTTAAATCGTTAAAATTAGTTCATGTAAATACTATTTACATTTGTATTATCTATAATGAAATAATTGAGTACGTTGTTGTTTGTCTTACGTGACTAACATATATTTGGAAATATTATCAAATTTCTAAATAAGTGTCGAAATGAATTAATGGATTTTGACAAAATCTTACTTAACGTCCGTTTTTCAAGTGAATATTCCTTAAAATACGGAACGTAATCAACACTTGTTTGGGGTAAGAAATGATATTGTGCATCGCGTGTCACTCTGTTCCTTCACGGGGCCGAAATGCCACGTCACGAAGTTGACACGTGTCCACTCTTTACTCGCTGCTGCTTATTCCACGCGAGGCCCATCCATGCATGTACCCTATAGCAAGCCTTGCTATTCCCACTCCGAATATAACTCTTAAAAGCAAAATGGATTTTTTTTTGTTTTTTTTTGTTTTTTTAAATCTCTACAATAAGAGCATCTTCAATTGTAGATACAAACACAAATTAAAAGGGATAAAAAAGTATCAAAAATTAGATATTAAGACGTACGAGATTATTTAAAAGAGTATAAGATGTTAGTAAGCAGGCCCGTTCTTGAGTTTACAGGGGCCCTAGGCGAAATATCGTAAATGGGCCCCACACTAAAAAAACTGTTCATCTAATTTTTTTTATATTTTTTAACAAATTTATCAAGAGTATATAATTTTATTAAAGAATGAAAAAATACTAAAATTATTTTAGTAGTACATAAATATTTTTAAAAAAACACAAAATAATAATTTTTTTTCTTGTAAATTAAAAAAATATTAAGAAAAATTTAAAACGATAGAAAAAAAACTTGAAAAAAAATCAAGAATTAAATAATTAAAATAAACGAGATTTTTTTTAATGTTACTTAAAAAAATTTAGATTTTTTTTGTTGATAAATAGATAAATTAAGATGAAAAAATTTAAAATTTTTGTTGTTAAAAATGTAAAATAATTAAAATAAGTATTTTTAAGTTTATATATATATATATATATATATATATATATATATATATATATATATATATATATTATTTTTCAAAAACATAATACTCCCCCTCATTTTTTGAATTGAATTTTTGGGTTTTTTAAACATTTTAATGAATCTTTTTTATGCCAAATATAACTTCATTTAATTTAATATAAGTCATCACAATTTAATGACTATTCAATTATTAATAATTGATTAGAGTAAAATGTGGAGACATTTAAGGTAAAAATAACTATAACGTCAATTAAAAACAAAAAATACAAAATTTAAAACGTCAATAAAAAAAAGAAGGAAATATACATATAGTTTTTTTTTTTTAGAAATGGGCCCCTAAAAAAAGGGGGCCTGGGACGTCGCACCCTGGGCCTATGCCCAGGGCCGGCCCTGTTAGTAAGTTATTTTAAAAGCTGATAAACTGTTAGTTGTATTTAATAAATAAATTGTTAAACTGTTTAGATAAAATAAATAAATAAATATATATATACTTAATTTTGTTTTGTAATTTAAGATATTATATAAATAAAATTACCAAAAATAAATTGTTATATATGAAAAAATAATTATATAAACTAAATAACAAATTTAAAATTTTTGTATATATATAAAAAGTAATAATTTTAGAGGTATTTTGTTCTTTTATTGTTTAAGATATAAAAGCTTATAAGATTTAAAAAAAAAAGTAAATCCTCCCTACTTTTTTTACACAACCTCTTAAACAAATTATTTTTAAATTTTTTAATTAAGATTTTTTTTTTTAATTTTATCAAACAAATTTTAAGAGTTTATTAGCTGTTAAACCGCTTATAAATTGTTTTAAATAGCTTAGCTCAACCAAACACGCTTTAAGTACAAATCAAAATTTGTCTTAATTATTATTTGACAGCGGGAAGCGTATAACACAACGATTGATACTCATTGATTCTAAAAATACTGAAAATTAATAAATCAAATTCATTAATCATAAGAATACAAAAACTTCATAAAAACTAAGATATTATGAACTCGTTTATTCAATCTAAAAAATAAATGTGTAACATAATTTCAATAACGAAATATAAATATCAATCTAAAAAACAAATGTGTAACATAATTTCAATAACGAAATATAAATATCAAGAAACTCTAAACATAGTTTTATTAAAAACATAATTAATAATATAATTAAATATTGAGCCTTTAATAACCACGTCAGCCAAGATAAAAATGAATAATTATACCTATAACTATTGGGGTGATGATGTATAATTTGATAATTAGAACAAATTATATATATGTGATGTCATATGTGTCAAATAATTTTCACTAAATTGTCCTGGGGCTAGACCTGTTGGCACTCTCGCACATGTGCTGCTATTCGGGCACATTCTTCGTTTAACATCATATTCGATCGAGTGACCTCCGATCGAAAAAGAGTGAAGTTTTTCGTCTATCCTTCTTATAAAAAAAATATCACTAAATTGTACTACTTCTATTCCATATAGAGCTGCATATACGGTTCGGCTTGACTCAACAGATCGCTTCGAAATCGAAACCAAAACTAGATAAACCGGGATTGACCGGTTCGGGATCGGAACCTGAACTTTGGACCGATTTTCATCGGTAGTCTAGTCCCAATTTTAGGTGGTTCGGTCCAAGTTCCGAACTTAAACCAGATGGTCCAAACCGGATTTATTTTTTTGAATTTGGGAAGGTAGCGACCGCTACTTGGCATGTAGCGTTCGCTACTCTACTCGATAATATTTACTTATTAAAAATTATCTTCTGTTGATAAATTACCGATCAATTTGATTTATCAAAAAATTCAAAATAAAAAAAAAAAAAAAAAAATCAATTGGGGCAACCCCAACCCAACAACTCAACTCAGCCCACTAACAACAAACCAAAGCCCAAGCCTACCAACTCTACGAATAATTAAAGAGAGAGAGAGAGAGGAGAGAGAGGGGAAAATAGGGAGATAATCATTTAATTGATATTAATATTTTTGTGTTGGTGTATGAGATTTGGGTATTTTACTTGTGGATGATTATGAATATGATTTTTATTTTTGATTCTATGTTTGGGTATTTTTTTTATTGACATGAGTATTTGTAGCTAGATTTCATTAGAAGATGAAGTTAGAGTTACGCCTATAAAATGTTTGATTAAATATTTGAATGAAAATGAATTGGTCTAATTGTGATATATTGGAATCACGTTTGAAGTTAACAATTAGTGACGGCGTGAACGGAGTTAAACTCAATTGAGGATTTAATGGATTGTGGCCATCAAGAATGGGAATTTTCTTTGGAAAGCTCGATTATACACAATAAAGGTCCAAAACTTAGGGGAAGAAATTAATTGGTCAACTAACAAACTCATCACCATTTTGGGGTGTTTCAATAGGAAATTATAATGATTAACATATGGTTGTTGCTCTTCTTTTCGGGTCAATCTTTGAACCTAAATACAAGATTGTTGAACTTGGAAAACGACGACAATCAGACTATCTCTCTCGAGTATTAACATTCATTTTATAAGTTGGCTTGAACCTTATCTTCGCTTTTATCTACTTGATTGCACATTTGTTACTTTGATTTACTACATGCTTAATGCTTTCATTATATATTTTCTTTAATTTGACTTGACAAACTTGACAATGAATATTACTTTTGAATCGCTCACTATACCACTAGTTCTCCCTCGAATTGATATATAATTCAAGTGGTCTATTTATAATGTACTTTCGATTTTGAAGCGAGATAGTAATTTGATGGAGATGAAACCGCACTACTATTCCTTGATAAATACGATCGATTGAGCGTTAACAAGATTCAAGCTCCAATCGTAAATTAATTATCTAGCTTTAATTACTAAATAAATATTAGTATGTGAAGGGTCATATTTCTGAAGAGACGTGCTCTTGAAGAGTCATGTTGATGTTCTATAAGAGTCTCATTTGCATTTGTAAAAGGCACGTTTGAAATAAAAAAATATTGAGTATTTTCCTTTCTCGTTAAAAGAGTATTGTATCTAGTATACGTAGTATCAAGATCGATTCTCCTTTATATCTATATTGTTGTAGTTTTATTCTGCATCAGTTGGTATCAGATTGTTGGATTCCCGATCCTCTCGATGCCGCCTCGTCGCCAACCTGTAGGGAATGATAACGCCCGAATGGAACAACGATTGGATTTATTGACCCAACAACTCACACAGTAAGGCGAGTTACTACAACAAATAGCAGCCCTAACTCTAGGGAATGCAAACGCAGGAGCCAGACCGCGCGCTCCTCCCGCTGGTGGTCACAATGACGGTTCTGATGACGAAGAGACGATTGAGAATCCCTTCGCGCCTCACCAAAATCGTCGACAAGATGACGGTTCACGTTGGGAGGCAGGTTTGAAGGTTGATTTGCCAGAATTTAGTGGATCTATGGATCCGGGTGCTTTCCTTGATTGGTTAGTTGATGTCGAAGAAGTTCTTGACTATAAAAATGTGCCGGCAGATCGACGTGTCCCCCTCGTTCGTACCAGCTTACGAGGTCGTGCTGCTGCATGGTGGTCTCAATTAAAAGCAGCCCGTAGTAGTCAACGGAAATCACGAATAAGGACGTGGGATAAATTCGTGAAGCATCTGCGCTCAGAATTTTTGCCTTTCCAGTATGAAAGAACACTTTACCAAACGCTTCAGTGAACCACTATACTGATGAGTTCTACAAATTGCTTGCACGTATTGAATTATTTGAGACACAAGATCAGTTAGTCTCACGATATATTGGGGGATTGAGACTAAATTTTCAGGACGTCCTCAATATGCTTTCTCCACGATCTATTTCTGAAGCACATCAACATGCGATACTTTTGGAAAATCAACTCGCGCGACGATCACCCAATCCTTTTACTCCGGCTCCGTCTCCGTCTCGTTCTTCTTCTACAATGTTGCCTACTTCGCACCGTAAACCTATGGAGAAGGGGGCTCTGACTCGTCACTAACAACTAAAACTCCTATTCCCCCTACGGGTACCTTCGCTCGTCCCGGACAGTGTTTTACGTGTGGAGAGTTCGGACATTTGCGAGCTAATTGCCCCCGCCGTAATACACATGGTTTATTCCTAGAAGAAATCTTCGAGGAAGACGATGATTACCAAGGGCCTCCTCAATTAGACGAGGAGCAACCAAGTACTCATGCGACGGAAGTACTCACCGGAGATGTTGGTCAAAACTTGGTTTTAAGACGTACGTGTTTGGCTCCGAAGCACTCTACGTCAGACATTCAACGTCATTCCATTTTTGAGTCGACTTGCACCATAAATGGAAAGGTATGTCGTTTTATCATCGACTCTGGATCTTGTGAAAATGTTATATCATCTACTGTTGTTGATAAATGTTGGAGTAGTATACTTAATGTCTAGATTTGAGTATTCTGAACTCCTTGTACACTGTCATTTATCTATTAATAATGAACATTCATTTGCTTTTAATTATTGTTAATTAAATAAATGCAAATTATAGTCCTAGATTATATACGTTGTAGTTAGTATAGTGTGCGTCGTCACACGGAAGATCATACTATCGGTTACTCATATTTAATCGAACAGTTGCTCACGACCTAGATGGACACGGACCAATCCATCGGTATAGTCGTTGTATGAGGGAGAAAATAATCGGTCTTGATTATTTTATCATACTTGTACACTTGGTGTATTGGACGGATCGCTTGAGATTTATCAATTAAGATTGCCTGTGATAATTGATTTAAGTCTCAGAGTATTTTATTCTTAATCCCCGATACTATTGCGGGTGTGTATATTTAGTATAAGTGGCTTTGATTTTCCAAAGGAATTGTCCGGTTTATTATTGGGACAATTACCGGTAAAGTTGGGTCACTATATTTTATATATGACATGCCGTGAATACTTGACGGGAAAGTGTATCCCGTAAGGGTTGATAATATCTCCGAGATGAGCTCATAAGGATTTATTATGTAAACATCGCGAGTGGATTTGTTCCCGCATAATAATAAAGTTGAGTGGTACTATTCTCGGATATAAGAGGTGAATAAATTTATTAAGCAATAAATAAATTTTATTCATGGATATTTAATCTTAAATACACGGAATAAATAATACTACCGGAGATAATATTATTTGATATAATATGATTTAATATTGGGAGTGCAATTAATTTATATAGTGGAAAATAAATTAATTAATATTAATGGATTAATAGATTTGGGCTTGGGCTCAATTTAATCATTAATATTGGAAGCCCAATATTCCACCTCCTTTAGATTCCCTACGTAGCCTATAAAAGCACTACATGGTCTTCACAAATCATAAGACAAGATTATCACACTTGATATTCTAGAGAGTTTGTGAAGGAGATCCATAGAGTTCGGAGGATCGTCGCCCATCCGACGTTCGAACGAGTGCAAGGAATACGTGGGAAGATTCAAAGGTCATCTTGATTTCGTTTCTCCGAACAACGAATCGAAGGTATAAAATCTAAACGCCCTTTATGATTTTATACGATTATTTATCGTGAAATACCGTGAACGCAAGATCCGTATATTGAACCCCGGAGTAGACGGCCGATCGCGTGGTGGTGGTGAAACCACCGGACCACGCGGACCGCTCGCCTAGGGTTTCGAAGGGGCGAGAGGGGTCGAACCCTCGGCTGGGCCGAGGGCTTGCGATCGATCCTTGTGATCGATCGCTGGAGCGCGGGCTGGTGCCGCGCTCCACCCCACCACGACGGTGGGGCCCTCCAGGCGGTGGCGAGTCGCCGGACTCGCCGCGGGGGCTGCTGGGCAGCCCCACCCCGACCGATCGCACGATGCGATCGGTGATCGCATGAACTGATGGAGTAGTATACTTAATGTCTAGATTTGAGTATTCTGAACTCTATGTACACTTTCATTTACCTATTAATAATAAACATTCATTTGCTTTTAATTATTATTAATTAAATAAATGCATATTATAGTCCTGGATTATATACGTTGTAGTTAGTATGGTGTGTCGGGCCCACACAGAAGATCATACTATCGGTTACTCGTATTCAATCGAACAGTTGCTCACGACCTAGATGGACACGGACCAATCCATCGGTATAGTCGTTGTGTGAGAGAGAAAATAATTTGTCTTAATTATTTTATCACACTTGTACACTTGGTGTATTGAGCGGATCGCTTGAGACTTATCAATTAGGATTGCTCTGTGATAATTGATTTAAGTCTCGGAGTATTTTATTCTTAATCCCCGAAACAATTGCGGGTGTGTATATTTAATATAAGTGACTTTGATTTTCCAAAGGAATTAACCGATTTAATTATTGGGTTAATTACCGGTTAAGTTGGGTCACTATATTTTATATATGACATGCCGTGAATTCTTGAAGGGACAGTGTATCCCGGAAGGGTTGATAATATCCCCGAGATGAGCTCATAAGGATTTATTATGTAAACCTCGCGAGTGGATTTGTTCCCGCATAATAAATAAGGTTGAGTGGTACTATTCTCTGATATAAGAGATGAATAAATTTATTAAGCAATAAATAAATTTTATTCATGGATATTTAAATCTTAAATACACGGAATAAATAATACTAACCGGAGAAATATTATTCGATATAATATGGGTAAATATTGGGAGTGCAATTTTATTTATATAGTGGAAAATAAATAAAATTAATATTGATAAGGATTAATAGATTTGGGCTGGGCTCAATTTAATCATCAATATTGGAAGCCCAATATTTCACCTCCTTTAGATCCCCTACGTAGCCTATAAAAGCACTACATGGCCTTCATAAATTATAAGACAAGAATATCATTATTTGATAGTTCTAGAGAGTTGAAGGAGATCCATAGGAGTTCGATAGATCGTCGCCCACCCGACGTTCGAACGAAGTGCAAGGAATACGTGGGAAGATTCAAAGTTGTTTGATTTCGTTTCTCCGAACAACGAATCGAAGGTATAATATCTAAACCTCCTCGATATTATTCGATTTTGATTTATCGTAAAATATCGTAGAACGCAAGATCCGAGATCGAAGCCCGGACTAGAGGACGAACGCGTGTGACGACGACGAGTGTTTGTCGTGGAACAAACGCCGGTCAAAATAAATTTATAAGTTTCCTAGACCTTTCACCAACAACGAGTATTAGTGGCAAGTATAGGGTCGATCCCACGAGGAGTTTATTGTTACTTTCCCCCGGCTTTGCCCAAAGGGTTGTCACGTTTAAAAAGGGTTTTGTGTTCGCTGTGGGCACAGCGGTTCCGTGATCTCCTTGCTACCTTAACTGAAATAAAACAAAAACAAAATAAAAACGAATTAAAAACATTTGGGCAAGTCGTTACCTTGATCACACTGGTCAAGTGTTTACTGTTCACTGGCACATATATCATTTTGCTAACAGCTTCATCTTCCGGTTATAGGCCCAAAATATTAACGTCCCTATGATGTCACGCACGCCAATACCCATGACCCTCATTCGCTCTTATGTTTAAAGTCCTATTAGATCTCTCTCAATAGGTCTCCTGACATTGACCAATTCGACACTATGTGACCGCATGAGTCTAAGTTGATCAAGCCGCTTTCATCCTCCAAGCAAACCCAGAATGGCCAATAGCATGCCTGGACAGACCCAAGTCATACGACCACATCTCCAGCAACATGTTGTACTTCGCGGACGCCCAGTCTCCCGGTCGCGTTGATCCACGTACTTGTGTGTTAGGCAAGTCGGGGTTCCCACTGGTCATTGTAGGATTACCCAAGTCCCTAACATCCTCGATATACTACCCTGTTGAATCGGGAACAAAGCTAAGCTAGTTGCTGTCATCAAGAAGCCTCACAGTATTTTACACAGCAGCCTGATCAGGATCAGAACTTGACCAAACGATGTTAATTCAGCAATACATAATTAAAATAAATAACGAAAGCAAAAACGAAATTAAATAACTGAAACAAAAGGGAAATAAATTAAGAAAAACATAATATACAATTTCGCCCAAACGGGCTGCCCAAAAGGGCGGTGTTCCTCCTCACTCGACTCTCAAAACAAATACATATAATCTCTCATATATTTTGTGTTGTTTTGTGGAGCTCGGGTTGTGTGTTGTTGCTTTCGTTCCTCTCTTTTTCGTGGCTCTATTTCGTTGCTCTATTTCGTGGCTCCTTGTGTTCTTCACGTCCTCATATATTTATAGATGATAGGAGTCTTGGGAAGCAAGTAAAAATCGCTGATCTTGATTGGATAAGGATTCTCTTGAAGACTCCTAGATTTTCAGGATTCTGGACAGCTGCCTGCCCATGCTGACGTCTTGACAGACTCGTGTGTATATAGGACTCTGATTTGATAGAGACGTGTTGGACAATGACTCTAAGGTTGGATGAGAGTCCTTCTTTGATACTTCTCTGAATCTGGTCGCCTTTGAGGACTCCATGATTCCCAGGACTCTACTGCTTGCTCAACGTCCGTCTCTGATCAATTGTCGCTCTTGCCCAATTGCTTTATCTCCGATAGCCTTCTTTACGAGGTAGCAGATCATGCGCAATACTTGGTCGTGCGTCAGTCTTGCTCCACTTTCTGACTCTGTCCCAACTTGCTCAACGGGACTTGGATGTTCCAGTCAGACCAGCTTGCTCAACCTGCACCCTTGACCACGAAGGTGGTTTCCTTGCCTCTTTTACGCCTCGGTCTTCTCTTTGCCTTGGTTAAGTCATGGATCACGTGTGAGACTTTGGAAGTAAGGAATCTCCGCAAAGTTCCTTCGCCCATAATGGTTGCTTGCTCAACTGTCGGTGATCAGTCGAAAGTGAGTGTTTTGCCCAAATGGCAGGACTTCTTCATCTTTCACGTAATTCACTCCTATTATGCCCAAGGTGTCACCTGCTATGCCCTGCATCACTCTTACTCCAAATGTGTCCTCCCAGACATAATAAAATAATAAAAAAAAATAAAGACTTGATTACTTGACTCAAAATAACTAAAAATGAGCCAAAAAATATGGCTCATCACACACACACACTTTACTACGCTTGTCCTCAAGCGTGCTGTATGACTTGCCTGCTCAATTAGAAATCAAAGGGAGGTAGAGATAGAAAAAATAACAGAAGACTCAAGCATGCTTATCAAAATACAGAAATTGATCAAGTGAACAGACAGTCAAAATCATAGTCAATGTAATGCATAAAAAACGGTCAAGAGTTTGCAACAGGATTTTAGGTATTCTCTCCAAGTGTTTCTCTCTATAGTGTATGGGCAGTGTTTCGCTCAATGCTGTTTTAAAAGAAGTTTTGCTTTGGGTTTGACCAAGTTCTATCCTGTGAATATTTTCAATTAAGTTGGGCAATATCATTAGGGCTTTCTAGGGTTTACTGTATAGGCTGTCTTGGGCAATGCCCAGAATTGATCTTAGGTAGGGCTGCATTTTACTTAGCAACTTTTCCTCCTAATCTCTTCTCTTTCTTACAGGCCTTAGCACACCCTTTTATTCGTGGATTTTTTTTCTCTTTTTTTTTTTTTTTTTTTTTGCTTTTTTTTTTTTTGCTTTTTTTTTTTGTAGAGAAGACTTTACCCTGACCTGCCCATTTTATGGACTTGGGCGTTTTTGCAGGTTGGTCAGGGCAGTGGGAGTTTTCCCCCAGGTGATCAAGAAATATAGGCTCGGCTCAAGGGGCTAACAAGGGTCTTCTTTTTATTCATAGTACAGAACAAAATGCCTAAATCATTTACTACATCAACTCAATTTCAATTATCACAATGGTCAGAACTTGGGCAAGCTTCAGCATTACAAACTTTTTAAACAACTACGCTCAAGAAAGAAATATCACACAAATGTAGGCTCAAATCCTCACAGCTTACCTAGTTGCAATTCCATCGTCCCTAATATTTTTCATGCATAGACTATTAATTTTGAAAATTGTTCAAATTGATCAAGGTATCTATCAAGCATGCGACTCGATCAAACTATGGGGTTGCTCTTGTCCTTCCCCCACTCACACACTTTGCCTCTGGCAAAGTGTGCAAACAGTAATAAGTTGGGCAAGCATCCCCCCTGACTCCGACTCCAACGATGTTGGCGCACCTTCCCACATACACACTTTGCCTTGGGCAAAGTGTGCAAATAAAGAGG
This sequence comes from Euphrasia confusa, assembly GCA_954870475.1. Classification (NCBI taxonomy): domain Eukaryota; kingdom Viridiplantae; phylum Streptophyta; class Magnoliopsida; order Lamiales; family Orobanchaceae; genus Euphrasia; species Euphrasia confusa. The sequence goes on from OX940956.1 coordinate 11,907,276, forward strand.
TCGACCCCATCAGACAAGGTCTTCAGACTCAAATAAAAATATGTCAGTGGGAGGAACGCATTCAAGAGGAGAGATCAGCAAGGTACCTTTGCCCAGTGTGGGCATTGTGTGCAGGCAATACCTCTGGTCTCATTCAAGGCCCTTCCCAAAATCTTTAATTTGACCTCAGCTGGCTTGCCATACGATTTTGTCTTTTCTGGTCATGGCAGTTGCCCAAGGTCTCTGTTCTTGCTCAACGCGCATCTTCCTCCTCCAGCTTTGGCTCCTTGCCCATTATCTACAACACAAAACACACTACCTTTCGAGGAGAACACTGCTCAAGGCTTATTTATTGAATAAAATAAAAAAAAGGAAAAGATACTACCAGGTTGCCTCCTGGCTAGCGCCTAAGTTATCGTCATGGGCATGACGTTGGGTTGCACGTGCAGTTTGCCTTGATCTCCCTGTTCTGCCTTCAATTGCCCTGTATGGTCAAGCTAAAACAAAACAAAAATCACAAGTCAAATAGCACGGAGAAAGTAACTGGAATTTAAACTCCCCGGCAACGGCGCCAATTTTGACGACGACGAGTGTTTGTCGTGGAACAAACGCCGGTCAAAATAAATTTATAAGTTTCCTAGACCTTTCACCAACAACGAGTATTAGTGGCAAGTATAGGGTCGATCCCACGAGGAGTTTATTGTTACTTTCCCCCGGCTTTGCCCAAAGGGTTGTCACGTTTAAAAAGGGTTTTGTGTTCGCTGTGGGCACAGCGGTTCCGTGATCTCCTTGCTACCTTAACTAAAATAAAACAAAAACAAAATAAAAACGAATTAAAAACATTTGGGCAAGTCGTTACCTTGATCACACTGGTCAAGTGTTTACTGTTCACTGGCACATATATCATTTTGCTAACAACTTCATCTTCCGGTTATAGGCCCAAAATATTAACGTCCCTATGATGTCACGCACGCCAATACCCCTGACCCTCATTCGCTCTTATGTTTAAAGTCCTATTAGATCTCTCTCAATAGGTCTCCTGACATTGACCAATTCGACACTATGTGACCGCATGAGTCTAAGTTGATCAAGCCGCTTTCATCCTCCAAGCAAACCCAGAATGGCCAATAGCATGCCTGGACAGACCCAAGTCATACGACCACATCTCCAGCAACATGTTGTACTTCGCGGACGCCCAGTCTCCCGGTCGCGTTGATCCACGTACTTGTGTGTTAGGCAAGTCGGGGTTCCCACTGGTCATTGTAGGATTACCCAAGTCCCTAACATCCTCGATATACTACCCTGTTGAATCGGGAACAAAGCTAAGCTAGTTGCTGTCATCAAGAAGCCTCACAGTATTTTACACAGCAGCCTGATCAGGATCAGAACTTGACCAAACGATGTTAATTCAGCAATACATAATTAAAATAAATAACGAAAGCAAAAACGAAATTAAATAACTGAAACAAAAGGGAAATAAATTAAGAAAAACATAATATACAATTTCGCCCAAACGGGCTGCCCAAAAGGGCGGTGTTCCTCCTCACTCGACTCTCAAAACAAATACATATAATCTCTCATATATTTTGTGTTGTTTTGTGGAGCTCGGGTTGTGTGTTGTTGCTTTCGTTCCTCTCTTTTTCGTGGCTCTATTTCGTTGCTCTATTTCGTGGCTCCTTGTGTTCTTCACGTCCTCATATATTTATAGATGATAGGAGTCTTGGGAAGCAAGTAAAAATCGCTGATCTTGATTGGATAAGGATTCTCTTGAAGACTCCTAGATTTTCAGGATTCTGGACAGCTGCCTGCCCATGCTGACGTCTTGACAGACTCGTGTGTATATAGGACTCTGATTTGATAGAGACGTGTTGGACAATGACTCTAAGGTTGGATGAGAGTCCTTCTTTGATACTTCTCTGAATCTGGTCGCCTTTGAGGACTCCATGATTCCCAGGACTCTACTGCTTGCTCAACGTCCGTCTCTGATCAATTGTCGCTCTTGCCCAATTGCTTTATCTCCGATAGCCTTCTTTACGAGGTAGCAGATCATGCGCAATACTTGGTCGTGCGTCAGTCTTGCTCCACTTTCTGACTCTGTCCCAACTTGCTCAACGGGACTTGGATGTTCCAGTCAGACCAGCTTGCTCAACCTGCACCCTTGACCACGAAGGTGGTTTCCTTGCCTCTTTTACGCCTCAGTCTTCTCTTTGCCTTGGTTAAGTCATGGATCACGTGTGAGACTTTGGAAGTAAGGAATCTCCGCAAAGTTCCTTCGCCCATAATGGTTGCTTGCTCAACTGTCGGTGATCAGTCGAAAGTGAGTGTTTTGCCCAAATGGCAGGACTTCTTCATCTTTCACGTAATTCACTCCTATTATGCCCAAGGTGTCACCTGCTATGCCCTGCATCACTCTTACTCCAAATGTGTCCTCCCAGACATAATAAAATAATATAAAAAAAAATAAAGACTTGATTACTTGACTCAAAATAACTAAAAATGAGCCAAAAAATATGGCTCATCAGCGTGGTGGCGATCTAGGATCGCCGGACCACGGCGATCGACCCTAGGGTTTCGGGAAGGGGGCGAGAGGGGCGAACCCTCGGCTGGGCCGAGGGCTAGCGATCGATCCTTGCGATCGATCGCTGGAGCGCGGGCTGGTGCCGCGCTCCACCCCACCACGCCGGTGGGGCCCTCCAGGCGGCGGCGAGTCGCCGGACTCGCCGCGGGGGCTGCTGGGCAGCCCCACCCCGATCGATCGCCCTTGTGCGATCGGTCCTTCAATCGCGCGAGCCGCGCGGACGGGGGCTCGGGCTGGGCGTGCGCGCGGCCTCGGCCGCGTCGTGCGTTCGGCTCGTGCTCCAGCTCGTACGTGGTGTTCGTGTGATCTCCGGCGAAGGGTTTGATCGGGTTATTGGTTTCCGCATAATTTTTAATAGCCCGGGATATCAAATTCCAACAATTGGTATCAGAGCGTGGTTTACGTTCGCGGTATTTTCGATGAAATTGTTCTACCTTGCAGGGTTCCGACTATTATGGCTCAATTTATTATTCGTTTAATTTATTTTGTCATGATTGTTGGTTTTATTAAACTCTCGGACATGTCGAGATTCGTTTTTGGTGGTGAATGCTTGTAATAGTAAAAATTCGGGGGTTGACCGAATTTAGGATTTATTATTACGTTCTATGTTTTTCCGGAAATTGTATAGGGTCGATTTCATGTATAGAATCGATACCGGAATTGTAATTTAGATTTTGTAATTTATTTTGCGATTGGATCGATGAATCGAAGACCCCGGAGAAGACGAAGTGACGAGAAGACGAAGGACCGGGGATCGATCAATCCCCATGATCGATCCCATGAGGATCGATCGACCCTCGGCCCAACGAGGGGCTGTCCGTGGGAGTTTCGGCCACGCCGGCCACCAGTGGTGGTGGCGCGTGGGCCGGGCGACGGTGGCGTGCCCTAGGCGGCGCTCGGTCGAGGTGGGGGTGGCGTGGGGTCTCCCAACCCATGCTACTCCTACCGGAAATTTACTTTCCTAATTGATTCGGATTTTTCCTTTTTGAGTACTCCTATTTTTTTAGGAATTCTCATGGATAAGGAAAAGAATCAATTTGGAATTAATTAGGATTCCTATTGGATTAGGAATCTAATTAATTTGGTATTAATTTATTTCCTATTTGATTATTCCTATTCTTGGAATTTTCATTAGATGGAAATTAATTAAGAATGGAAAGTAGAAGAGTCCTAATTTATTTTATTTCTTTATTCCATTATAGAAATCTTCTAGAATATTCCAAGTGGGTCTTGGATAGATTATTCTAGAGATTTAATGGAGTGGAAAAGAAAATAAAAATAAATAAAAATATTAATAGTATTTAATTTTATTTTCGATATATTCGATTGACTTAATTTTCGAATTAAGTAACTTTTGGATTAATTGAAAATAAATAGATTTAAATATTGGAAATTAATATTCTCGTCACATGGAGCATTCAAGAAACGAAGACTGAAGACTAGAAGATGCGTACGGAGATGTGATAAAGCCATAATAGTCGGAAAATAATATTCTAGTATTATTTTGATTATGTGATAATACTATGTGCTTTATTACATGTATGCATGCTATATGTGTTTACTTTATGCACTAGATAGCGTATCCCTTTATTGTAAAAAGCTAAGTGGGAGAGGGTATGGAAACATACCCATGGTCTCCATTGCTGCTCTCTTGGTGACTTTTATAAACTTTTGAAGTTTATATAGATAAGTCATTGGAGGAGAGTTCTTGTAATTCCTCTTACGAGAAACATTGATTAAGTTTATCAAACAATGCCTAATTTGTCTTTCCAAAACTGATTTCAAGTCGACTCATTCTCACCTCGGGGAGTGGAATGGAGCCAGAGCCACTTGGTCATGTAGAGGACACAAATTAGAGACCTTCGTACCATTCTTTGATAGATGGATCGATTGTCTGCTCGGCTCCCTCATTTATGAGAGATAGGGTTGTTCGCATGGTGAATCACTGGTTAGAAACTTCGAGTTTCACTTATGATTCTCCACGTCTTGATTTACAAGATTGAATGAATCAAGTACTTGGGAGTCAATTATAAAAGTCTCTTTGTGTAGTAAACGTCCACACCACGTGGCTTGCTATGCTGACGGATTTTGGAATAATTGATGTAGACAGTTGTAAGTAATTGTGAAGAGTTGTGAAGTTATCGTAAACGTCCACACCACGTGGCTTGCGGTGATGTAGCAATTCCAAACAATTTACTCTGGTGCTGAGTAATGGTTTACACTTAGATACGCATTATAGTATTCCTCCCCACGAGGTTACGCTATAAGTGATGTATGACCAAAGGAAATCTAATTGCTAAATCATTTGGGTGGGTAAACGTCCACACCACGTGGCTTGCCTTACCTGATGGGATTTTAGATGTAATTAGTGATTTAATGATATTATTTGAGGGAGATAATATCGGTATTAAATTGTTTGTTTGTTTTATGTGCTTATAGGTTAAGAATGACTGTGACCACACTTTGTGATATACTTAAGGATGAAAACTCACCGGTTCCATATAGTAATGATTGGGAACGAAATCTGGAAATTGTTCAGACTGTTGAGCTTTCCGAATCCACTGTTGTCCCAACTGATGAGGACATTAAGAATGACCTCAGGATGATGTTGAGACATAGCGTGGAAGCCGGACAAGAGGTGATTAACATACTCACAGAATCTTCTCTCAACGAGTCTCTTAAAAAGGATTCGGCGAAAGCAGAGTTTGTGCGTAAGTTAAGAGAATCACAAGCTTTTGTGGCAAGGCTAAAGGAAAAGCGTGCAAAGAAGCCCAGTGGTTTAAAACCACGGATTGGGAGAGGCAAGCCTTTGGGCAGATACTTTCAATGCAAGCAGTTTGTGTTGGGATATGTCCTTCGATCCTACGTGTGCAATCGATAAAGTCATAAGGTCGCCTATGGATGTTAAATGATTATTCGATAATATTAATTGTTGGGAATAATATAATATTGATCTATAAATCATACCTACAGGGTCACACACGGACTTGATGATGTACTATGTAGCTTGTTAATTATATTGATTTAGAATCAATATTTACGTGGATTAATACATGCATGGGATGCATGGCTTGCATGGAATGCATGTCACATAGTGTGACATGGCATGCCACACTAGCAAGTGGGACCACATATCATGATTTGGCATGATTATGTGGAGGTGTCTTTTCATCTCCCCATTAACCACCATTACTTGTGCATTATGATGCACATAATGGGGGGGTTACATGGAGTGGTAAATGGACATGAATATAGACATGAAAATCTGATTTTCATATCACTTGATGCTTACCCACGAAATTCACACAAAAAGGAGAGAATAGAGAGTGTTCTTGGAGAACCACTTCAAGCAAGCAAGGTGTTCATCACCCGGGTTCGTGTGCAACACGTAGAGGCCGGGCCATTTGTGCGGCTTCCACATCCGGACGATCTAAAGGAGTGACGAGGTATCAGAGCCTAGGGCTCGTGCACACTTTTGTGTTGGACACAAGAAGTTTAATCAACATAATTGGATTATATATTTGATTGTGATTATGTGATTAGATGTAAGGCCAGCCACCGTTAGTGGTCGGGTGAATGATTTCGTCGTTTTTTACGTTTCGATTGGCCGTAGTATTTGAGGGCTGCGTCCCTTGGAATCATTTGTAATAGATAGGTTTTTCTATTATATTTGTATTGTACTACTTGTAAGCGATGGACTTGGTCCATGGTTCGATGGAGGATCTCGGCTCTCCGGCGAAAACGAGAAGAAACGAAGCAAAACGAAGCAAAACGGGCGAAACCGGGGCTGTCAGAGAAAAACGACGACCGTCGTTTTGGAAACGACGACCGTCGTTTTGATTTGAAGACCGTCGTTTTGGAAACGACGACCGTCGAAATGCTGATTTTGGGTCAGATTTTTTCCAAACCCTTTCGGCGGGCGCCGTTTTGGAAACGGCGACCGCCGGTGGTGTTCGGCGACCGCTGTTTGTGAAACGGCGGGCGCCGTTCGTGGTTTTTTGGGTACGGAATAGATTTGACCAAAATCGGAGGGCACGGAACTGAAACGGCGGGCGAGGACCAGTCCAGAAGATGTTCAAGGCTTTTGTTGTTACTTTAATTCTTTTCTTTTGAGAGTTGTGAGGTTCTAGGGGCCTTTCGATTTCGTATTTATTTGCTTTGCTAGTTATAAGTTGTTTTATGTTATAAATGTTCAACTTACATATAAACAAACCTATGCATGCAAGTTCCCAAAATAATGAGTATAATGTCTTGTCCAAAAACATCACACTCATGAAGCCCTCGATCATAAGTTGGTAGGTCCGCCTCAGCGGGGTACTACTTGTTATCTTGGGATAAGTGGGAGTAAAGGTTAGACCTTTACACGTGAGTTTGGTTTTCTCATCGATAGATCCACTGCAGGCGTGGCTATCGAGACATGAGATGAGAATGGGACTCTCATCGACCGAGAGTGACATTAGATGTCATTGACATGGGTTGTCTACCTATCTTGGACTTCTTAAGTGCGGACTCAGTCGGCTTAAGAATTTGCAAGATGAGGGTCTTGGAATTGTTTTGTTCAAGGGAACAAAGATATTAGATATTGATTGAACAAAATGGAATAAATAAGTAGCTTGTTAGACAACCTTATTTGTTTACCGCTTTGTGAATGTTTACATACTTTATTTATCTTTCTTTTGTAGTTTATCATGTTAATTTCAACTCGATTCAAGTTTGGTTCAATTCTTGATTATGAAAAATTGAACAACATAAATTTTCTTGATTCACAACGTAATTTGAGGATGGTCCTCAAATACGAAGACAATGAAAATGTGTTATATGACCACATCCTAAGATATCATTGAACAACTCAATAGTATGTTCGGGGAATATGCTAAGATTGAGCGGTTCGGTGTGACCAGGGTCATCGCTTCAGCTAGGCTGGAAAAATGGAAATCTATGGAATCACATGTGCAACAAATGATTGGATTATTTGCTTCAAGTGACCTCCTAGATTTTTCCTATGATGATTATTTGGCAACCGATTTCATACTTCAATCTCATGATGGTTATAATGCCTTTAGGCTAAAATTTCCACATGAATGGTTTGAAGAAATCGCTTCGTGAGCTCCACGGGATGCTCAAGGCTGCTGAGCCGGCGATAGATAAGGACCCTAAGAGAGAAATTCTTATGATATGGGATAGGGTATTCAAAATAGCATGGGCAAGAAGGCTACTAGGGTTCCTAGGGAATCTCAATGCGTCTACTGCAAAAGTGTTGGACACTACTTGCAAACATATAAAAATTCATATTTTATTCAATTTCAAAACAAATGCCTAATTTGTCTTTCATTTGATGGATTATAAGGTTAGGATTATTTACACCTCGGGGAGTGATTTAATCCAAAACACTTAAGTTCATCAATGACACAAATTAGAGACTTTCGAGCCATTGGATGGCGTGAAACGATTGTCTGGTTGGCTCCCTCATATTTTATGAGAGATAGGGCTTCAATTGCATGATAATATCGCTGGTTAGAAAACTTCGATTTTTCACTTACGATTTATCACGTTTTGACATTGTATTAATTTTGAATGGGAAATTTGAATGAGAATCAATTATTGGGAATAATTGAATCTGCCCAAAGTTCAAAGAAGATGTGAAGAACGGGGTTGCTTCATCTTCAAGTATTAATGATATAGACATTAAACTTCACAAATTCTACTTCTTGGGTATTGGATGCCAAATGTGGTTCTCACATTTTTATGTGGAGGAACTACATAGAAGTATAAGTTTGGTGAATAGAGATGTCGATCTGCGGGCAAGAAATGGAGCGAAGGTCGCTGCATTAGCCGTATGATCATATGATGTTGTTTTGCCTTAGGGCCTTGTTTTAGTATTATAACTATGTAATTTCGTACCCTCAATAAACAATGAATATTGGTTCATTATTAGATACTGATGGATTAGTTTTTTCACTATTAAATAGTTTGGTAACTATTTTAATTGTGAATTATTCTTTGTTTTGGTACGATTATTATATTGTTTATGTATACTTTAAACTTGACAAATCATATATATCATTAAGACCAAAGGCCAAATCGAATAAGTATCGATGAGACATAACTGAAACATTTTTGATTAGATCAAATCAAAATCTAAACATGTAACGAAGCTTCTTTTAGAAGGAATTTTAGAATCATTTGACTTAGAGTCATTTGATACATGTGAATGATGTGTGATTGAAAAGATAACAATGTCATCTTTCTTGGAGAAAGGAGAACATGTGCGTAATTAGGGATGATCCATACTGATGTATGTGGAACCTATTAGTTCACAAGCACATGAAGGTTATGTTTCGGAAAAGAGAAAACAAACTATATTAGATATAGTTCGACCATTCGATGAGAGGTCTAAATGAACTACTGGTCTCTTTTGGGAACACACAATTCTAGACTTCAACTTATACACTGAATAGGACGCTGTCAAAAGCTGTTGATAAGACACCATACTAGGTATGGAAAGGGAGGGTCCCTAAATTGTTTTCATCAAGATTTGAGGTTCTAAAAGCTTCTCTGACGAGATTTATCTCTATAGAGCTTGAACTCAAATGGGATAAAAGTTTCCTTATGGTATGTCCATAAGAAACTCGAGGGTACAACTTCTACGATCTATTTGAGAACAATATTTTGTTGCTCGAGATAGTGATTTTCTTGAAAAGAGTTATCTTTCCTAGAAATTCAGTGGGAGCTCGGTTGTCTTGAACGAGGTTCAAGTGAAACAACCAATGATGAATACTCAAGACTGGGTTGAGAGTATTCTTATGGTTTTGGAAGCCATACCAGCCCTCGTAGGTCCGAAAGGAATAAATCTATCTCTATTATTCAAATACTTAGATATTGTGACCAATGAGAGATATGAATTCATGCTTTTGGAAAGCGGTGAACCTTCGACCTAATTCCAAGCTATGACGAGTCCAGCTACTGAAAATTGGCATGGTGCCATGAAATCTGAGATGATATCAATATCTGATAATAAAGTTTGGAACTTGATATATTTGCATCACGGGGTTAAACCCAATGAATGCTAATAGATCTTTAAGATCTAAACAGACAGATGGAAAACCTAGGGTTTTCAAAGCAAGGTTGATGGTAAAAGTTTTATTCACGAGGTGGATTATGGAAAAACTTTCACCTGTTGCTTTGATTAAATCATTCAGATCATCTTAGCCATTGCTACTCATCTTGATAATGAGGTATGGTAATATTGGATGTTAAAACTAACTTCTTGAATTGGATTCTAGAAGAGAATGTGTTTTGACACAGCCAAAGAGTTTTATCGATCCTAATAAGGCTGAGAAATTATGCAATCTTATAATTCCATTTATGGAATAAAGCAAAGCATATCGGAGTAGCAGTCTTCAGTTCAATGAATCCATACTGGGTTTTGGATTTCAGAGGAACTCGTAAGAATCTTGTTTTACAAGAACAGTGGGAGTTACGTTGTATACATTGTGTTGTATGTCGATGACATACTCCTTATTGGAAACAATGTTTCTATGCTTAATTCTATTAAAGAATGGCTTGGATATTGTTTTCAATAAAGGATCTTGGAGAAGCACATTACATATTGGGCATCAAGATCTGTCGGAACAGATCGAAAATGATGTTTGGACTTAGTCAAGTGACCTATATTGATAAGGTACTTGATAAGTTCAGAATGAAAGACGCCAAAAAGGGTCTCATTCCAATGAGTCATGGCACATCTCTTAGCAAGATGCAAGGCCCTACGGGACTTGATGAGCAAAAGAGGATGGAAAACATTCCTTATGCTTCGGAAATAGGGTCTATAATGTACGCCATGATATGTACACGACCGGACGTATCGTATGCTTTGAGCATGACGAGTCAGTTTCAAGAAAATCCAGGTGAGGCGCGTTAGACTGCGACCAAGAATATTCTTATGTACCTTAGATGGACAAAAGAATATTTTGTTGTCTTTGGAAGACAAAAAGAGTTGATATTAACAAGCTGTTTGAATGCTAACTTTAAAACAGACTAAGATAATTTCCGATTTTAATCTGGTTATATCTTTTGTCTGGTTAGAGGTGATATTTGCTGGAATAGTTCCATGCAATGCAATATAGCTGATTAAACTACAGAAGCTGAGCACATTATTGCATTGGATGCAGTAATGTTGGCAGTTAGAATTTGAAAGTTCTTGAATGAACTAGGTGGCGTAACTAGCTCAGCCCATCCGATAGTTCTCTATTTATAGTAGAGTTATCGCGCAAGCCTATGAGCTAGGAAGCACCACAAGTCTAAAACTGGTGCTCAGGAAGTTTCACATTATTTGGGAGATAGTTTTGTGGAGACATCGAGATAATAAAGTTGCAACTTTTGGTAAGGTTGCAAACCCGCTTTCTAAACCTCTCCAGCAGTTTAAGCTTGAGGCTTTCACGACTGCAATAGATATAAGACATCTTAGAGATGGGTTGTGATTTCTATTACTGTATTAGATACTTTTGGAGATTTGGTAAACATTCACTCATATGTATAATACATAATTTTTCATATAAATATGGTTTAATTTATATGAATTGTCCAAATGATTAAGTTATATCAATTGGGTTATGAGGTCGACTTACCGCATAATGAAGTCCCAATGGTTGAACTGATATACTTGAATCATATAGCTGTTCCTGGTTCGTATAATCGAGTACGGACAAACCGATAATACAAAGAACTAGATTGTAATGTGTACTATAGCGCCGCTTCATGGGCTAGTGATGTGGGACATCAAGTACAATTACATAGATATTAGCTGGGAGCTAATGATCGAACAGACCCGACTGGAATAGTATTTAAGATTTCGAGTCATAATACTATTTCATTGACTGTCGAGCAATTTCCTCTGACCTGAGTAGTCCAGAGTGATTCCATTGTGAAATGGTGTACTTTGATACAAGTAAACGCCTTTCGTAAAAGGAGGTTATAAAACTTGTTATTGGGTATATCAGGAAGCAAGTGGGAGAGCTTGGATTGACAAGATGGGATTGTCCTCCATTTTATAATGGGACACATGTCTTAACGGCCACTTGGAGAGTCGAGACTGTGGAAAATACGTGGCCACGTCCAGATTCGTATCATAGTGATAAATCTGGTTTTACAGTCTGTCTCAAAGTCCAAGAAAGGTTTGAACCGATTGAGGATGACTCGAGTCTTGCCTCAAGTTCAAACTTAGACATAAAGTGACAACAGGAAATTGGCAGCACACTGGCTCTGAAGGCCAAGTGGGAGATTGTTGGGATATGTCCTTCGATCCTACGTGTGCAATCGATAAAGTCATAAGGTCGTCTATGGATGTTAAATGATTATTCGATAATATTAATTGTTGGGAACAATATAATATTGATCTATAAATCATACCTACAGGGTCACACACGGACTTGATGATGTACTATGTAGCTTGTTAATTATATTGATTTAGAATCAATATTTACGTGGATTAATACATGCATGGGATGCATGGCTTGCATGGAATGCATGTCACATAGTGTGACATGGCATGCCACACTAGCAAGTGGGACCACATATCATGATTTGGCATGATTATGTGGAGGTGTCTTTTCATCTCCCCATTAACCACCATTACTTGTGCATTATGATGCACATAATGGGGGGGTTACATGGAGTGGTAAATGGACATGAATATAGACATGAAAATCTGATTTTCATATCACTTGATGCTTACCCACGAAATTTACACAAAAAGGAGAGAATAGAGAGTGTTCTTGGAGAACCACTTCAAGCAAGCAAGGTGTTCATCACCCGGGTTCGTGTGCAACACGTAGAGGCCGGGCCATTTGTGCGGCTTCCACATCCGGACGATCTAAAGGAGTGACGAGGTCATTCACAAGAAGAGCTTCGAGAGACTGATCCATTTGAGGTGGTTCAATCGACTCAACACCACCTCAACGACATCAACGAATCACTTCGTCGCCAAAAGTAAGATTTCGTTGATATCTCTCTATATATATTGGATGTATATATATATAAATATATGTGTGTCTATACATATTTGTGTGCACTAAGATCATAGCATAGTAGATCTATTGCTTTACACGCTTCCGCACACACGGTATATCGATCGGATCGGTATACCGATACCTTCAGTTTGGGCACTGGAGGTTTGATTGTCCTCTCATCAAAGGTACGAAATTTTCCTTAGTCACTGAAACATTGTCAGCGGTGATATCTACCAGCACCTGGTGTGTAGATACGGGTGCCACTGACCATGTCTGCAATTCATTGCAGGGGTTCCAGGAAACCCGGAGACTTAGAGAGGGAGAGATCGTGGTCTACATGGGCAATGGCGCGTAGGTGGCGGCTGTTGCAGTGGGAGACGTTCACTTACGCTTTAGTAGTGATAGGGTTTTAGTTTTACAAAATTGTCTTTATGTACCGAATTTTAGAAAGAATTTAATTTCAGTTTCTAAGTTAATTGTGAATGGATATTCTGTTTCTTTTGATCACTCCGTGGTCATAAGAAAAAATAGTGAGATTGTCTGTTCTGGTACATTGATAGATGATTTGTATGTTCTAAATCCTGAGTCTAACACGATGCAACTAACCGAGAGTAATAACACATCTACGAACACCAATAAGAGAAAGGAATCTTCTAAAATGAATCAATTATACTTGTGGCATCTAAGGCTAGGTCATATTAATTCAAATAGAATTCAAAGGTTGAAAGCTGATGGTCTCATCAGTGGTGTTGAAGGAGAGGACCTTCCAACCTGCGAATCCTGTTTGGAGGGTAAAATGACCAAGCGTTCTTTTTCTGGTAAAGGACGTAGAGCTGAACAAGTATTGGATTTGATTCACTCTGATGTATGCGGACCTATGTCTACTCAGGCAAGGGGAGGGTACGAGTATTTCATCACCATTACTGATGATTACTCAAGATATGGATATGTATACCTGATGCGCCACAAGAGTGATTCTTTTGACAAGTTCAAGGAATTCAAGGCTCTTGTGGAGAACCTTCGTGGTAAATCCATAAAAAGCCTGCGATCTGATCGCAGAGGCAAGTACCTGTCTGGAGAATTCAAGGCATACTTGGCAGAGAATGGGATTGAATCCCAACTGACCTCACCATATACTCCTCAGCAGAATGGTGTGTCAGAAAGAAGAAATAGGACTCTTATGGAGATGGTGCGATCAATGATGAGTTACTCGGATTTACCTGTTATGTTCTGGGGACATGCCTTGGAAACAGCGGCGTATATTCTGAATAGGGTTCCGACCAAAACGGTACCAACTACACCCATGGAATTGTGGAGTGGGCGTAAGCCTAACTTGAAACACATTCGGATCTGGGGATTTCCAGCACACGTGTTGCGACAAGGCGCCGATAAGTTGGAACCTAGATCAGAAATACGGTTGTTTGTAGGATACCCGAAAGGAACTAAAGGTGGCATGTTCTATAGTCCTACGGACCAGAAGATCGTTATAAGTACTAACGCTCGGTTCTTAGAGGAAGACTATGTCATGGACCACAAGCCCAAAAGTGACATGATGCTTGATGAGTTGAGAGGTAACGAGGAAGACCTAGATACAGCCGAACCGAGTATAGATACAACACTAGAACCTGCACCTAATACTGTCACTGTTGATACACCGGAAAGCCGTCGTAGTGGGAGGGTTGTTAAACAACCAGACAGATGGATTGGACTGGGTGAGTCTTCGGACTCAGCACACGGAGTTCATGAAATCGATCCCTGGACCTATGATGAGGCGGTACAAGATATAGATGCGCCTTCTTGGAAGAAAGCGATGAAATCCGAAATAGAATCTATGGATTTTAATAAAGTCTGGGATCTTGTAGAACCACCAAGCGGCGTAAAGCCAATTGGGTGTAAATGGGTCTACAAGAGAAAGAGAGGATCTGACGGAAAGGTTGAAACCTTTAAAGCTCGGCTTGTTGCGAAAGAATATACTCAGAAAGAGGGAATCGATTATGAGGAGACCTTCTTGCCAGTAGCCAAGATAAAATCGATCCGGATTCTCTTATCCATAGCAGCTCATATGGATTATGAGGTGTGGCAAATGGATGTCAAGACAGGTTTCCTGAATGGAAGTCTTGACGAGACGATTTATATGAAACAACCAGAAGGATTCATTGCTAAGGGGCGAGATCATCTAGTGTGCAAGCTTAATCGATCCATTTATGGATTGAAACAAGCCTCGAGATCGTGGAACCTGCGGTTTGATGAAGTAGTCCAATCTTTTGGATTCATTCAAAGCATGGACGAATCGTGTGTGTATTGGAAACGTGATGGAAAGAAAGTGGTGTTTCTCGTGCTTTATGTAGACGACATTCTTCTCATTGGCAACAGTGTAAAAATGTTATCAGACATGAAGGGATGGTTGTCTAGACAATTCGATATGAAAGATTTGGGAGAAGTTGGACATGTTCTAGGGATCAAAGTTATAAGGGATCGCCGGAATAGAACATTGTATCTTTCCCAGCAATCTTACATAGACACGATTCTAGCTCGTTTTAACATGCAAGATTCCAAGAAGGGTGATCTACCCTTCAGTAAAGGAACTTATCTTTCTAAGGAGATGTGTCCTCGGACACAGAAGGAGAAAGATGAAATGAAAGCGGTTCCCTACGCTTCGGCTGTGGGAAGCTTAATGTATGCAATGTTATGCACGAGGCCTGATATCTGTTATGCGGTTGGCATAGTAGCGAGATATCAGAGTAACCCTGGAAAGGCTCATTGGACTGCCGTAAAGAGCATTTTCAAGTATTTGCGAAATACTAAGGATTATGTTCTGAGATACGGAGCAGACAATTTGATTCCTTTGGGTTACACAGATTCGGATTTCCAAGCTGATAAGGACCGGCGTAAGTCGACATCAGGCTATGTGTACACTTTGGGAGGTGGAGCCGTATCATGGAAGAGTGTTAAGCAAAAGTGCATTTCAGACTCTACCATGGAAGCTGAATATGTTGCAGCCTCATAGGCAGCAAAAGAGTTAGTATGGTTCCTTAATTTCCTCCAGGACTTAGATGTGATTCCGAGTTTGCCCAAGGCTATGAAAATTTATTGTGACAATAGCGGTGCAGTGGCAAACAGTAAGGAACCACGGTCCCATAGTGCTACGAAACACATAGAGCGCAAGTACCACCTGATTTGAGACATCGTCAAGAGGGGCGATGCAGTAGTCACAAGGATAGCTTCGGAGGACAACCTAGCGGACCCTTTCACCAAGATACTTCCTAAGGAAGTATATTTTAAGCACTTGGAGGGTTTGGGAGTCAGAAGTTTGGAAGATAAGACTAGACCTTAGTATAAGTGGGAGATTGATGGAGTAGTATACTTAATGTCTAGATTTGAGTATTCTGAACTCTATGTACACTTTCATTTACCTATTAATAATAAACATTCATTTGCTTTTAATTATTATTAATTAAATAAATGCAAATTATAGTCCTGGATTATATACGTTGTAGTTAGTATGGTGTGTCGGGCCCACACAGAAGATCATACTATCGGTTACTCGTATTCAATCGAACAGTTGCTCACGACCTAGATGGACACGGACCAATCCATCGGTATAGTTGTTGTGTGAGAGAGAAAATAATTTGTCTTAATTATTTTATCACACTTGTACACTTGGTGTATTGAGCGGATCGCTTGAGACTTATCAATTAGGATTGCTCTGTGATAATTGATTTAAGTCTCGGAGTATTTTATTCTTAATCTCCGAAACAATTGCGGGTGTGTATATTTAATATAAGTGACTTTGATTTTCCAAAGGAATTAACCGATTTAATTATTGGGTTAATTACCGGTTAAGTTGGGTCACTATATTTTATATATGACATGCCGTGAATTCTTGAAGGGACAGTGTATCCCGGAAGGGTTGATAATATCCCCGAGATGAGCTCATAAGGATTTATTATGTAAACCTCGCGAGTGGATTTGTTCCCGCATAATAAATAAGGTTGAGTGGTACTATTCTCGGATATAAGAGATGAATAAATTTATTAAGCAATAAATAAATTTTATTCATGGATATTTAAATCTTAAATACACGGAATAATACTAACCGGAGAAATATTATTCAATATAATATGGGTAAATATTGGGAGTGTAATTTTATTTATATAGTGGAAAATAAATAGAATTAATATTGATAAGGATTAATAGATTTGGGCTGGGCTCAATTTAATCATCAATATTGGAAGCCCAATATTCCACCTCCTTTAGATCCCCTACGTAGCCTATAAAAGCACTACATGGCCTTCATAAATTATAAGACAAGAATATCATTATTTGATAGTTCTAGAGAGTTGAAGGAGATCCATAGGAGTTCGATAGATCGTCGCCCACCCGACGTTCGAACGAAGTGCAAGGAATACGTGGGAAGATTCAAAGATTTTTGATTTCGTTTCTCCGAACAACGAATCGAAGGTATAATATCTAAACCTCCTCGATATTATTCGATTTTGATTTATCGTAAAATATCGTAGAACGCAAGATCCGAGATCGAAGCCCGGACTAGAGGACGAACGCGTGGTGGCGATCTAGGATCGCTGGACCACGGCGATCGACCCTAGGGTTTCGGGAAGGGGTCGAGAGGGGCGAACCCTCGGCTGGGCCGAGGGCTAGCGATCGATCCTTGCGATCGATCGCTGGAGCGCGGGCTGGTGCCGCGCTCCACCCCACCACGCTGGTGGGGCCCTCCAGGCGGCGGCGAGTCGCCGGACTCACCGCAGGGGCTGCTGGGCAGCCCCACCCCGATCGATCGCCCTTGTGCGATCGGTCCTTCAATCGCGCGAGCCCCGCGGACGGGGGCTCGGGCTGGGCGTGCGCGCGGCCTCGGCCGCGTCGTGCGTTCGGCTCGTGCTCCGGATCGTACGTGGTGTTCGTGTGATCTCCGGCGAAGGGTTTGATCGGGTTATTGGTTTCCGCATAATTTTCAATAGCCCGGGATATCAAATTCCAACATGAACCCCGCGACGCGGGGGTTCGGCTGTGGCCAGCCGCACGCCTTCGGGTGTGTGGTCTCTTTGGCTGGACTCCGGCGCGTTCGTCGGCGTTCGTGTGATCTCCGACGAAGGGTTTTTGATCGGGCTATGGTTTCTGCAAATTTTAATAGACCGGGATATCGAATTCCAACAATTGGTATCAGAGCGTGGTTTACGTTCGCGGTATTTTCGATAAAAATTGTTCTACCTTGCAGGGTTTCCGACTATTATGACTTAATTATTATTCGTTAATTATTTTGTCATATTTGTTGGATTATTAAACTCTCAGACATGTCGAGATTCGTTTTTGGTGGTGAATGCTTGTAATAGTAAAAATTCGGGGGTTGACCGAATTTAGGTTTATTATTATTGTTTTTCGTTTTTCCGGAAATTGTATAGGGTCGATTTCATGTATAGAATCGATACCGGAATTATTATTTAAATTATTGTAATTTATTTACGTTGGATCAATGCCGAGATGACCGCCGGAGAAGACGAAGTGACGAGAAGACGAAGGACCGGGGATCGATCAATCCCCATGATCGATCCCATGAGGATCGATCGACCCACGGCCGAAAGGGGGCTGTCCGCGGGAGTCCCGGCCACCAAAGGTGGTGGCGCGTGGGCTGGGCGGCGGCGGCGGTGAACCCTAGTCGGGCGGTCGATCATGGTGGGGTGGTGTGGGGTCTCCCAACCCATGCTACTCCTACCAAGATCCTACTTTCCTATTTGATTCGGTTTTCCTATTTTGAGTGTTCTTATTTTTAGGAACTCTCATGGAATAGGAAAAGAATTAAATTGGAATTAATTTATTTCCTATTTGATTATTCCTATTCTTGGAAATTTTCATGGATGGAAATTAATTAATTATGGAAAGTAGAAGAGTCCAAATTTATTTTATTTCCTTATTCTATTATAGAAGTCTTCTAGAATATTCCGAGTTTCACTTGGATGAAATTCTAATGATTTAATAGAATTAGAAAGGAAAATAAAAATAAATAAAAATATTAATAATATTTAATTTTATTTTTGATATATTCAATTGAGTTAATTTTTTTTTAATTAAGTAACTTTTGGATTAATTAAAAATAAATGGATTTAAATATTGGAAATTAATATTCTCGTCACATGGAGCATTCAAGAAACGAAGACTGAAGACTAGAAGATGCGTACGAGGATGTGATAAAGCCATAATAGTCGGAAAATAATATTCTAGTATTATTTTGATTATGTGATAATACTATGTGTTTTATTACATGTATGCATGCTATATGTGTTTACATTATGCATTAGATAGCGTATTCCTTGTTGTAAAAAGCTAAGTGGGAGAGGAAATGAAAACATTCCCATGGTCTCCATTGCTGCTCTCTTGGTGACTTTTATAAACTTTTGAAGTTTATATAGATAAGTCATTGGAGGAGAGTTCTTGTAATTTCTCTTACGAGAAACATTGATTAAGTTTATCAAACAATGCCTAATTTGTCTTTCCAAAGCTGATTTCAAGTCGACTCATTCTCACCTCGAGGAGTGGAATGGAGCCAAAGCCACTTGGTCATGTAGAGGACACAAATTAGAGACCTTCGTACCATCCTTTTGAAGGTGGATCGATTGTCTGCTCGGCTCCCTCATTTATGAGAGATATGGTTGTTCGCATGGTGAATCACTGGTAAGAAACTTCGAGTTTCACTTATGATTCTCCGCGTCTTGATTTACAAGATTGAATGGATCAAGTAATTGGGAGTCAATTATAAAAGTCTCTTGGTGTAGTAAACGTCCACACCACGTGGCTTGCTATACTAACGGATTTTGGATTAATTGATGTAGACAGTTATAAGGAATTGTGAAGAGTTGTAAAGTTGTCGTAAACGTCCACACCACGTGGCTTGCGGTAATGTAGCAATTCCAAACGATTTACTTTAGTACTGAGTAATGGTTTACACTTAGATACGCATTATAGTATTCCTCCCCACGAGGTTACGCTATAAGTGATGTATGACCAAAGCAAATCTAATTGCGAAATCATTTAGGTGGGTAAACGTCCACACCACGTGGCTTGCCTTACCTGATGGGATTTTAGATGTGATTAGTGATTTAATGATATTATTTGAGAGAAATAATATCGGTATTAAATTGTTTGTTTGTTTTATGTACTTATAGGTTAAGAATGACTGTGACCCCACTTTGTGATATACTTAAGGATGAAAACTCACCGGTTCCATATACATAGTAATGATTGGGAACGAAATCTGGACATTGTTCAAACTGTTGAGCCTTCCGAATCCACTATTGTCCCAATTGATGAGGACATTAAGAATGACCTCAGGGCGATGTTGAGACATAGCGTGGAAGCCGTGCAAGAGGTGATTAACATACTCACTGAATTTCCTCTCAACGAGTCTCTTAAAAAGGATTCAGCGAAAGCGGAGTTTGTGCGTAAGTTAAGGACATCACAAGCTCTTGTGGCAAGGCTAAAGGAAAAGCGAGCAAAGAGACCTAGTGGTTTAGAACCACGGATTGGGAGAAGCAAGCCATTAGGCAGATGCTTTCGATGCAAACAATTTGGGCACTGGAGGTCTGATTGTCCTCTCATCAAAGGTACGAAATTTTCCTTAGTCACTAAAACATTGTCAGCGGTGATATCTACCAGTACCTGGTGTGTAAATACGGGTGCCACTGACCATGTCTGCAATTCATTGCAGGGGTTCCAGGAAACCCGAAGACTTAGAGAGGTAGAGATCTTGGTCTACATGGGCAATGCCGCGAAGGTGGCGGCTGTTGCAGTGGGAGACGTTCACTTACGCTTTAGTAGTGATAGGATTTTAGTTTTACAAAATTGTCTTTATGTACCAAATTTTAGAAAGAATTTAATTTCGGTTTCTAAGCTAATTCTGAATGGGTATTCTGTTTCTTTTGATCACTCTGTGGTCATAAGAAGAAATAGTGAAACTATCTGTTCTGGTACATTGATAGACGATTTGTATGTGCTAAATCCCGAGTCTAACACGATGCAACTAACCGAGAGTAATAACACATCTACGAACACCAATAAGAGAAAAGAACCTTCTAAGATGAATCAATTATACTTGTGGCATCTAAGGCTAGGTCATATTATTTCGAATAGAATTCAAAGGTTGAAAGCTGATGGTCTCATCAGTGGTGTTGAAGGAGAGGACCTTCCAACCTGCGAATCCTGTTTGGAGGGCAAAATGACCAAGCGTTCTTTTTCTGGTAAGGGACGTAGAGCCGAACAAGTATTTGATTTGATTCACTCTGATGTATGCGGGCCTATGTCTACTCATGCAAGAGGAGGGTACGAGTACTTCATCACGTTTACTGATGATTACTCAAGATATGGATATGTATACCTGATGCGCCACAAGAGTGATTCTTTTGACAAGTTCAAGGAATTCAAGGCTCTTGTGGAGAACCTTCGTGGTAAATCCATAAAATGCCTGCGATCTGATCGCGGAGGCGAGTACCTGTCTGGAGAATTCAAGGCATACTTGGCAGAGAATGGGATTGAATCCCAACTGACCTCACCATATACTCCTCAGCAGAATGGTGTGTCAGAAAGAAGGAATATGACTCTTATGGAAATGGTGCGATCAATGATGAGTTACTCGGATTTACCTATTATGTTCTGGGGACATGCCTTGGAAACAGCGGCGTATATTTTGAATAGGGTTCCAACCAAAACGGTAGCCACAACACCCATGGAATTGTGGAGTGGGCGTAAGCCTAACTTGAAACACATTTGGATCTGGGGATGTCCAGCACATGTGTTGCGACAAGGGGCCGATAAGTTAGAACCTAGATCAGAAATACGGTTGTTTATAGGATACCCGAAAGGAACTAAAGGTGGCATGTTCTATAGTCCTACGGACCAGAAGATCGTTATAAGTACTAACGCTCGGTTCTTAGAGGAAGACTATGTCATGGACCACAAGCCCAAAAGTGACATAATGCTTGATGAGTTGAGAGGTAACGAGGAAGACCTAGATACATCCGAACCAATTAGTGATACACCACTAGAACCTGCACCTAACACTGTCACTGTTAATACATCGGAACGCCGTCGTAGTGGGAGGGTTGTTAAACAACCGGACACATGGATTGGACTGGGTGAGTCTTCAGACTCGGCACCCGGAGTTCATGAAATCGATCCCTGGACCTATGATGAGGCGGTACAAGATATTGATGCGCCTTCTTGGATGAAATCGATGAAATCCGAAATTGAATCTATGGATTCTAATAAAGTCTGGGATCTTGTAGAACCACCAAACAACGTAAAGCCAATTGGGTGTAAATGGGTCTACAAGAGAAAGAGAGGATCAGACGGAAAGGTTGAAACCTTTAAAGCTCGGCTTGTTGCGAAAGGATATACTCAGAAAAAGAGGGAATCGTTTATGAGGAGACCTTCTCGCCGGTAGCCAAGATAAAGTCGACCCGGATTCTCTTATCCATAGCAGCTCATATGGATTATGAGGTGTGGCAAATGGATGTCAAGACAGCTTTCCTAAATGGAAGTCTTGACGAGATGATTTATATGAAACAACCAGAAGGATTCATTGCTAAGAGGCGAGATCATCTAGTGTGCAAGCTTAATCGATCCATTTATGGATTGAAACAAGCCTCGAGATCGTGGAACCTGCGGTTTGATGAAGTAGTCCAATCTTTTGGATTCATTCAAAGCATGGACGAATCGTGTGTGTATTGGAAACGTGATGGGAAGAAGGTGGTGTTTCTCGTTCTTTATGTAGACGACATCCTTCTCATTGGCAACAGTGTGAAGATGTTATCAGACATAAAGGGATGGTTGTCTAGACAATTCGATATGAAAGATTTAGGGGAGGTTGGACATGTTCTAGGGATCAAAGTTATAAGGGATCGCCGGAATAGAACATTGTACCTTTCCCAGCAATCTTACATAGACACGATTCTAGCTCGTTTTAACATGCAAGATTCCAAGAAGGGTGAGTTACCCTTCAGTAAAGGAACTTATCTTTCTAAGGATTTGTGTCCTCAGACACAGAAGGAGAAAGATGACATGAAAGCGGTTCCCTACGCTTCGGCTGTGGGAAGCTTAATGTATGCAATGTTATGCACGAGACCTGATATCTGTTATGCGGTTGGCATAGTGGCAAGATATCAGAGTAATCCTGGAAAGGCTCATTGGACTGCCGTAAAGAGCATTTTCAAGTATTTACGAAATACTAAGGATTATGTTCTGAGATACGGAGCAGACAATCTAATTCCTTTGGGTTACACGGATTCGGATTTCCAAGCTGTTAAGGACCGGCGTAAGTCGACATCAGGCTATGTGTACACTTTGGGAGGTGGAGCCGTATCATGGAAGAGTGTTAAGCAAAAGTGCATTTCGGACTCTACCATGGAAGCTAAATATGTAGCAGCCTCAGAGGCAGCGAAAGAATCAGTGTGGTTCCTTAATTTCCTCCAAGACTTAGATGTGATTCCGAGTTTGCCCAAAGCTATGACAATTTATTGTGACAATAGCGGTGCAGTGGCAAACAGTAAGGAACCACGGTCCCATAGTGCTACAAAACACATAGAGCGCAAGTACCACCTGATTCGAGACATCGTCAAGAGAGGCGACGATGTAGTCACCAAGATAGCTTCAGATGACAACCTACCAGACCCCTTCACAAAGATACTTCCTAAGGAAGTATATTTCAAGCACTTGAAGGGTTTGGGAGTCAGAAGTTTGGAGGATAAGACTAGACCTTAGTATAAGTGGGAGATTGTTGGAGTAGTATACTTAATGTCTAGATTTGAGTATTCTGAACTCCTTGTACACTGTCATTTATCTATTAATAATGAACATTCATTTGCTTTTAATTATTGTTAATTAAATAAATGCAAATTATAGTCCTAGATTATATACGTTGTAGTTAGTATGGTGTGCGTCGTCACACGGAAGATCATACTATCGGTTACTCGTATTTAATCGAACAGTTGCTCACGACCTAGATGGACACGGACCAAGCCATCGGTATAGTCGGTGTATGAGGGAGAAAATAATCGGTCTTGATTATTTTATCATACTTGTACACTTGGTGTATTGGGCGGATCGCTTGAGATTTATCAATTAGGATTGCCTGTGATAATTGATTTAAGTCTCAGAGTATTTTATTCTTAATCCCCGATACTATTGCGGGTGTGTATATTTAGTATAAGTGGCTTTGATTTTCCAAAGGAATTGTCCGGTTTATTATTGGGACAATTACCGGTAAAGTTGAGTCACTATATTTTATATATGACATGCCGTGAATACTTGACGGGAAAATGTATCCCGTAAGGGTTGATAATATCCCCGAGATGAGCTCATAAGGATTTATTATGTAAACCTCGCGAGTGGATTTGTTCCCGCATAATAATAAAGTTGAGTGGTACTATTCTCGGATATAAGAGGTGAATAAATTTATTAAGCAATAAATAAATTTTATTTATGGATATTTAATCTTAAATACACGGAATAAATAATACTACTGGAGATAATATTATTTGATATAATATGGTTTAATATTGGGAGTGCAATTAATTTATATAGTGGAAAATAAATTAATTAATATTAATGGATTAATAGATTTGGGCTTGGGCTCAATTTAATCATTAATATTGGAAACCCAATATTCTACCTCCTTTAGATCCCCTACGTAGCCTATAAAAGCACTACATGGTCTTCACAAATCATAAGACAAGATTATCACACTTGATATTCTAGAGAGTTTGTGAAGGAGATCCATAGAGTTCGGAGGATCGTCGCCCACCCGACGTTCGAACGAGTGCAAGGAATACGTGGGAAGATTCAAAGGTCATCTTGATTTCGTTTCTCCGAACAACGAATCGAAGGTATAAAATCTAAACGCCCTTTATGATTTTATTCGATTATTTATCGTGAAATACCGTGAACGCAAGATCCGTAGATTGAACCCCGGAGTAGACGGACGATCGCGTGGTGGTGGTGAAACCACCGGACCACGCGGACCGCCCGCCTAGGGTTTCGAAGGGGCGAGAAGGGTCGAACCCTCGGCTGGGCCGAGGGCTTGCGATCGATCCTTGTGATCGATCGCTGGAGCGCGGGCTGGTGCCGCGCTCCACCCCACCACGACGGTGGGGCCCTCCAGGCGGCGGCGAGTCGCCGGACTCGCCGCGGGGGCTGCTAGGCAGCCCCACCCCGACCGATCGCACGATGCGATCGGTGATCGCATGAACCCCGCGACGCGGGGGTTCGGCTGGGGGCAGCCGCACGCCTTCGGGTGTGTGGTCTCCTCGGCTGGACTCCGGCACGTTCGTCGGCGTTCGTGTGATCTCCGGCGAAGGGTTTTTGATCGGGCTATGGTTTCCGCAAATTTTAATAGCCCGGGATATCGAATTCCAACAATAAATTGTCCATTGCTTCGGAAATACACCCTAGTCCATATAGCTTGGCTTGGCTACAACGTAATAATAATATAACAGTCAATCGTCGTGCGTTAGTATCGTTCTCTATCGGTACTCACTATGCCGATTCTGTTTGGTGTGACATTGCACCTATGGACGCTTGCCATTTACTACTTGGTCGTTCGTGGAAATTTGATCGGGAAGTCATTCATCATGGTAAATTCAATTCCTACACCTTTACTTTTGAGGGAATTAAATTCACACTTGTTCCTAGCATACCTCAGACTCCAAAAGTAAATCAAGATCAGAAGGTTACTCTCCTGTCCTATAAACAATTCGTGCACGAGCTTGACACATCGTCATTTTCTCTATTACTGGTGGCTCATGATGGTGTTATTAATAGTACTACACCTCCGATTGTTATACCTTTGTTGCAAGAATTTGTTGATATTTTTCCTGCTGCTCCTCACGATTCATTACCTCCACTGCGTGACATTCAACATCACATAGATCTCATTCCGGGGGCACCTCTGCCCAATCGCTCTCATTACAGAATGAGCCCCACTGAGCATGCTGAATTACGTCGCCAAGTTGAATAATTATTGAGTAAAGGTCATGTTCGCCAAAGCCTTAGTCCTTGTGCCGTACTAGCGTTACTTATTCCTAAGAGGGATGGACAATGGCGTATGTGCGTCGACAGCCGGGCAATTAATAAGATCACTGTTCGTTATCGTTTTCCGATACCTCGGTTAGATGATTTGTTGGATCAATTAAGCGGATCCGTTATCTTTAGTAAACTGGATTTGCGAAGTGGATATCATCAAATACGCATTCGTCCAGGGGACGAGTGGAAGACAAATTTCAAAACTCGGGAAGGCCTATTCGAATGGCTTGTTATGTCGTTCGGTTTATCTAATGCCCCAAGTACATTTATGAGGGTTATGAACCAGTCACTTCGTCCTCTAATTGGTTCATGTGTCGTCGTTTATTTTGATGACATATTGGTGTACAGTAAATCAGAAGCCGAGCACATTACACATCTTCGAGAAGTTTTTCAAATTTTACGGGCGGAAAAGTTTTATGCATCCCCATCTAAATGCATATTTTTTTCGACCTCGATTTTATTTCTCGGATATCAAATTTCTTCTTCAGGTATCAGCGTCGACTCTAAAAAAATAGCAGCCATCCGAGATTGGCCAACTCCATCGACTTTCACAGAAGCTCGTAGCTTTCATAGGTTAGCTTCTTTTTACAGGAGGTTTATCCCTCATTTTAGCTCACTCATGGCTCCAATCACACACATCATGCATCAAAAGAAATTTTCTTGGACTTCAGCTGCGGAAGATGCTTTTCAGTTGATAAAACAAAAGTTGACCAATGCCCCTGTACTTGTTCTACCAGATTTTTCCACTCCTTTTGAACTTCATTGTGATGCCTCAAAGATTGGGATCGGGGCTGTTTTAAGTCAAGGAGGTCGCCCTGTTGCGTATTTCAGTGAGAATGTGAATGGTGCACGACTTCGATATAGTACGTACGACCTTAAATTCTATTCCATTGTTCAAGCAATTCGTCATTGGCGCCATTACCTTTTTCAACAGGAATTCGTTTTATTCACGGATCATGAATCATTGAAGCACATGTCCACCCAAGATAATTTGTCATCCCGTCATGCGCAGTGGTCTTCATTCCTTCAGCAATTCACTATTGTTGTCAAACACCAGTCAGGTGCTTCCAACCGTGTCGCCGACGCCCTCAGTCGACGTCAATGTCTTCTTTCCGATATGCACATTGTGGTACCTGGGTTTTCAGAATTATGCAGCCTCTATGAAACAGACCCATTTTTTGGACCTATTTATTCTCGACTTAATACGAGTTTAGTAGAGGATTATTCTATTGTTGACGGGTACCTTTTTAAAGATGTACGTTTATGTGTCCCGAACTTCAGCTTGCGTGCCTTAATAATTTCAGAGATCCATGGAACTGGTCATGCAGGGCGAGATCGGACCGCATACATGGTGCTACGTCGATATTTTTGGCCCACTGCCCGAAGAGAGGTTGATCGTTACGTCAAACGTTGTCGCATATGTCAACTTTCCAAAGGCTCTTCTTCGAATGCTGGTTTGTATCTTCCTTTACCAGTTCCATCTCAGCCTTGGGTAGCATTGAGTATGGATTTTGTACTCGGATTACCACGCACTCAACTCGGCAATGACTCAATTTTTGTGGTCGTTGATCGCTTTTCAAAAATGGTTCACTTCATACCTTGTAAGAAAACATCGGATGCCGTGAATGTGGCACAATTGTTCTTTAGAGATGTTTACCGTTTACACGGATTACCTTCGTCTATTGTATCCGATCGAGACACGCGTTTTCTTAGTTGGTGCGCAACTGATTTACTCTTTAGTAGTGCCTATCATCCCCAAACTGACGGTCAGACGGAAGTTGTAAACCGATCATTAAGCAACCTTCTTCGATGCTTAGTTGGCGAAAAGCCCAAATCCTGGGATATTATTTTACCTCAAGCAGAGTTCTCCCATAATAAGGCATCTAATCGATCGATTGGTCTATGTCCTTTTCAGGTGGTGTATGGCATTATCCCTCGAGCTCCGGTAGATTTATTGCCCTTTCCAAATAAAGAGCCTGTTGACAAACGTGCTGAGGACCTTGTCACAAATTTGCAGCAACTTCATTATAAAGAGACAGCTGCCCGTTTAACCACTGCTAATGCCAAATACAAGTTGCATGCCGACGTTCGACGACGCAATGTGAACTTTGATGTGGGTGATTATGTTTGGGCTGTTCTCACAAAAGATCGTTATCCATCGCATGAGTACAACAAGTTGTCATCCCGCAAGATCGATCCTGTGGAGATTGTGGAGAAAATCAATCCAAATGCCTATCGATTGCGCCTTCCCAGCCATATTCGAACTTCTGATGTATTTAACGTCAAACATTTGGTTCCTTATGTGGGAGACAATTCTTCTTGATATGAAGTCTCATTTGATTCGCGGACGAATCGTTACGAAGGAGGGGAGAATGATGGAGATGAAGCCGCACTACTATTCCTTGATAAATACGATCGATTGAGATTTAACAAGATTCAAGCTCGACGATCGTAAATTAATTATCTATCTTTAATTACTAAATAAATATTAGTATGTGAAGGGTCATATTTCTGAAGAGACGTGCTCTTGAAGAGTCATGTTGATGTTCTATAAGAGTCTCATTTGCATTTGTAAAAGGCACGTTTGAAATAAAAGAATATTGAGTATTTTCCCTTCTCGTTAAAAGAGTATCGTATCTAGTATACGTAGTATCAAGATCGGTTCTCCTTTATATCTCTATTGTTGTGGTTTTATTCTGCATCATAATTCCCATTTACATAAGAGCACGACTTTTGTTTGGCCCCAATGAGAGAAAGAAAATGGAGCACCTAGCATCTTCACAGACCAAGAACTACGAGATATCCCTTTTCATTCTAGGATGACGGAGGAATTGTAACATTCGATCGTTTTTTCATGTTTTTCCTGAAGATTTGGAGAAAGTTGCAATCAATATGATTTCTCAAATCCTTAATTCCTTCTCGAAAAAAATAGCGTCAAATTATATTTTTTTGCGAAGGAACCAAGAGATTGGATCGCCGTAAGAAAAATGCTTGGTTTAAAATTCAAATATTTTCAAAAACAATATAAATCATGCGTGTTGTTCAATTAATATATTTTTTTTGATAAAAAAAAATGTTTTCATCAGTTTTTCAATTAATTTTAATTTAGTAATAATTTATCAAATATTATTGTTGGGCTTTAATAAGAATTTATTTTATTTATTTTATTTTTTAATTGTTCACATTTAGTCATTTACATTAGTATTTTTTTAAACAAATTAAATCGCTTGTTAGGGGTGGTTGTTGTTGTTTTGTTTTGCTCTTTTATTTTTTGAGATTCTGAGAGTTAGCATGTTAGCTCGTTGATGCGGTAAGTTCTTCTTATGCGCTGTACTGTATCTCCAAACTCTTTTATTTTTTTCTCTTATATGATATTGATCGTTAACAAAAAAAAATTAAATAATATAAAATATATTCTAATATTTCAAATACAAATATTAGAATATTCAACGAACATAAATCGAATTTTAGTATTCAAATAAATACAGATACAAATACATATTATTTGAATATATTGATTAATAATACAAACTGAATAGTAAGATACACCGTACACAGTATATTTGATTCAATTAGTTTTTTTTTTTTTGTAAAAGTCAATTACATTAAAAAAAAAAGGTATCGTACTACAGTGCATGGATTAGTAAGATACACCGCATGAAAAGGTATCGATTAGTTTGTAAACCTATGAAATAGGGCAATTTATACCTTGTTTCTAAAAGCACGATTCTAATTGTACACCAATGATTATATCTTCATTTATTTTTGGATAAATATTCATTAGGTATGCTAATATATTAATTGTTATATTAATTTAATGTTTATAATAATTATTTTTTGAAATGAAGATTTTTTATTATTAAATGATGATTTTTATATTTTAAAGGATGAGAGCACTATTTATATCGTACTCCTGTGAACATGATATAAGTATTGATGAAATAGTACTAATGAGTGTGATGTTAAAAAAATATTAAATGGATGATTATACATTTATAAATAAATTAAATATAAAATAGGAAAGTTTGTTTGGAAAAAATAAAAAATCGGGCATGCATCATGCCTAAAGATTTGCCCCTTAATACGTATATCGTTCAAACACGGCTCGAGCAAGTCCTTTTTGTTGTTTTATAATAATACAAATACATATAATAATAAACTTTTTATAAGCTAGTCATGATGTAAATATATATAGAGAAGAGGTGGATACTAATTTGTGGTAAGTGTGGATTCCAGGTGTAGCATTCGTAGGCGTTTTTTATCATCAATAATTGCATCATTGTGCCCACAACTTTGGGGCCTTGGACAAAGGACAACGTAAGATATTGTTAAAAAGATTTGGTGATCGAACACGTTGTTCTCGTAATAATGGTCACATTAATTGGACGATGTGACAGTAATATAATGGACTCTTAAATAGACTAGAACCAGAAGCTGAACCAAAACTTAGATCGGTGCTCAAAACCGACTTTTGTGAAAATTGGAGGAGCGCAACGGATGGATCGATAATGTCTAGTGAACTTATAATGATTTGATATAATTATTATTTAGTCCGTATGTTGTTATAACTTATAAGTACACTTTCAATGTGAATTGCTTAAATAAGAAAATAATCTACTGATAATTAACTTTCGTATAACTTTTATAAGGCAAAAATAAAATATTTGAAACTATGAGTTACATTATTAAAAAAAATAAAACACTTTATTGTGAAAATAAAATACCTGTCCCATTTTTATAGTCACACTTTCTTTATTATTTGTGAAAGAAGTGTGTGATTATTGGTTTGAGCGTAGTAAAGAAAAATAACACTAGAGGGGTTTAATTTAGTAGTACTTGATATCTACATGAAAAAGTTACTTTATAAAGCTTTTAGCATATTTTTTTACACATGAACTATAGAGTTTTACTTTGCATTAGAAGATGACACGCCAATGTATATCATACGTTATATTTGATGTTGTGAGACAGCACTTACATTTGTTTGGCCCGTTTTGAATGTTGAGAATTTTAACTAAAGTTCTAAAGTTCTTGCATTGCCCTACCATATTAAATATGATAACCGACCGTCGAATTACACGTGATGACTGATGTTCATGTGCCCTACCTCAAATTAATCAACCCTTTTGAATAACTTTGAGAATTATTAATAATTATTTTTAAAATAAAAAATTGTTATGAATATTATTATATTATAGTGAATGACTTGTTGGCTAAGTCAGAAACCCTATATTGTATCCTATATAAAGGGATCTCCCCATATGAATGAATACAAAAAATCACAACAGTTCTATTCTTACGTTATTAGCACGAAAGCTCAACAGCGTTCTTCATCGAAGTTCTATTCATCCAAGATCCGAAGTACAAGGCAAGAATTTATATTTTGTTTATATTTATTAAATAATTATAAATATATCTACTTCTTCTCCCTTCTTCACAAAAGTAATATGTTCCCGAAGAACATATAATCTGATATTCCTGAAGTAATATCATATGTTCTTGATAAACATTATAATTTGATATTCCTGAAGTAATATCAAATTAATTGTACTGAGTAAACCAATTAAAATTTTAATGTTCATGAAAAACATTATGATATGATATTCCCGAAGTGAAATTACGTCTTCGATGTATGATACCAACTTTTTGCGAAGTTGGACTTAAACTCACAGACAGCAGCTTCAGTCGATGAAACACTCACAATAGTTCGTAGTAAAGAAACTGAAGACAAAGTTATATAATATGTTTCATTTCATTGAACAACGAAACTAAACTATTACACTGAGTATGGTAGGCAAAACGATTACAAGAAGTTTCCCGAGTGTCGCAACAACTCCCACTAACTTGCAATCTAGCACACGAGTACCTAGAGCTAAATCTCCTAACTCTAATCTTGGCTCAAGGCGCAAAATCTACTACACAAACTCGAAGCTCGAAGCTGTCGGTTACGAGGGTATATATAGTAGAGCCGCACATGCGAGGTGATGACGTGGCACTCTCTCATTGGTCACATGCTTGGCTGATGTCACTTCTCCATGGATGACATCACTATTATAGAACTTGGATTCTAATCTTGGAATCTTGAATCTTTGATTCTTGAATCTTCGAATCTTGAATCTTCAATTTCAAAAACAGAACTTCAATTCAATCTTGACTCCATCGATCTCAATTCTTCATCTTCAATTTCTCGTGAAAATCTCTAAGTGTTTAAGTCTCGGAATTTCATCGTCTTCATGGTCTTCGATATCATTGAAGTAGAAAAACACTTGAACCATTCTTCATTTCTTGATTTGTGTACTTGGTGAAAGGAATCACGTTGAAAGTACTTAGGTGAATATCGTCGTTGAAGAATGTCATAGTCGCTGGAACCGTGCCTTGAGGACATGCGTCGCCGAAACCGTGCCAGTGCCAAAACCGGCGACTCCAGTCGCCGGTTCCATGTCAAGGCCACATGACACACAAACGGCGACTCTGGTCGCCGTTCCATGTATCGCCAAAAACGGCGACACCGGTCGCCGTTCCATCCACTTCCAAAAACGGCGACAATAGTCGCTGATTCCATGCATGCCAAAAGCGGCGACAGTTGTCGCCGTTTCCACGCCAAAATTCCTGAACCAAAAACGGCGATTGCGGTCGCCGTTTCCTTGCACACTTCCAATGCGGCGACTCTTGTCGCCGTTTCCGTGTAATTCCAAAAGTGGAGACTCGTGTCTCCATTTCCATGCGCAAGGAAGTTGACTTCGGATTCCTAACCTGTAATCCTGAAAACAACACACAAACACAAATACGTTGTCGCCAAAATCAACATTTACAATCTCCCCCTTTTTGGCACAACTCATAAAAACAAAGTTAAGTAAAAACGAGATAGAAGTATCTCCCCCTCAATCGAATACATCAACAAAAATAAGCTAAGTAAAAGATGGAAACACATCAATCATACAATCAATGAAAAACCACAAAAGACTTAGCCAAATATCTCAAACCAAAAGATAGAAACTTAGATAAATATTCAATCTCAAAGCAATAATCCAGAGTTAGAAAAATATGAAAAACCATGCATGGACGAATTTAGAGTTTGATGCATGCTGAAATCAAAGTACGAAAAACGAGTTCAAGAGTTATGAAAAACGGAAATGAAAAACTTGGAATAAAAAAACTTGAACTTGGATTCTGGAACTTAGGATCTTGACTCTTCATTCCTTCGGGGAGGCAGCTGGAGTGGGATCACGTTCAGGACTTTCAAGAACTTCTTCTTCATCCTCGCCATAGTCGAATCCATCGTCTGAACTCGAGTCTTCTTTCTCGTCCTCATCGGTCTCATCACCCAGACCAAAAATCTCGAACTCGCCGAGATCATTTCCACCATCATCTTCAACATCAAGAATGTTGACATCATCATCATCATCTTGATCTTTCAGTCCACCGGACGGCATCGACCTCGAAGTTTCACCAACCTTCGCCTTTCCCTTATCCCGAATATCCATACATCCTTCAAAGATATCGTCGTCCGTCTTCTCACCGTCGTCAGCTCCTCGTTCCACTTGTTCGACAGCTATGTTGTTTCCTTTGGCAAGCTGCACGTGCGCTTCTTGGATAGCGTCCCTAACCATCTTCAGAATGAATGTATCCTTCAAACTTGCATCGGGAGCTCCAACATCACCGAGTCCTCCCCCTTGTTGGATTTCACGCTGAAGTTTGTCAAAGGATGACTTCTGCTTTTTCTGCGTGTCAATCATTCTGTTGTAAGCAAAGGCATGTTCTTCCTGACACTTTTCCAAGGCAAGCGTGTCAGCATAAAATTCTTTGACGCAAGCTGATGGAACCACAGCACGATGACTGTGGATAGGATGATAAGGATTTTTGTAAGGAGGAACTTTAGAGTTGGGGCCAAAACCGCGAGGAACGATTCTGGGTTCTCGTTGAGATTTAGGTTCCGCCTCATTAGCTGCAGCTGTCGATTCCTTTTTCTGACGTTTGGCCGGAGGAGACTTATCTTTCTTGGCTATCGATTTTCGCTTCTTTTTCTGTGGAGATGGAGGAGGAGTTAGAATTTCCGGAAGCGCATTCCTGTCAACAGTCTCAAGCCAAGGGAGATCGATAACACGTTTGTTCGGATTCAAATACGTGCTAGTGATTTTGACCGCGCCGTTCTTCTTCAACTTTTTCTCGAAATCCGTATCAGGAGAAAAGCCTTGGGCATGGAGCATGCCATAGATCAAGCAGGGATGAGTGAGGTGAATTCGTTTGTCCTCTGGCAGCTCAGCTTGGCGAATGATTGTTTCATCGGTTGTCCTAGCAATCTTACACAAGTCATTGAAAATTATTTTGCCAAGATTGATTTGTTCGCCGCAGCCAAGGCGAAATATGATATGCATCAAATCCGGAGTCAGCACAGATTCGTCTTTGTAAGCAGTCCAGTTGGACATCCCGAGACGTTGCAGGATTCCATAAAAGGCTGACAGCTTAGCCGGCAGCGGCAATTCAGACTTAACCTTTTTCTGGGTAATGTAGGTGCCGATTTTTAAGTCTTCGGCCCGTTCCTCAGCCGATGGTGAAGTCCAGTTGGACTGAACTCCCAACCTCTCTAAAAATTTGTTAATGGAGAACGGGCGGACTTGTTTCGGAAAATAAAGCAACCATATAGTCGACTCTTTGGGTCCGCGAAGTCGGGGGACAAGCTGGCGTAGAATTTGTAGAGAATAGGAATGGAATAGCGGTATGTCAGGTTTACAGACTTCAGCATGTGCATCTTGGACAGGAAGTCCGTGATGCCATGTCTGACATAATCCTCCTTGAGGATAGTTCGATCAGTCAGGATTGGGAGTGTCTGAATAAGTTTGTGGCGACGTTCAGCAGTCGCAGTGAAGAAGTCACGAGAGTGAGCTTTCGGGCACTCGGAAAATTCCGAGATATACTTGAAGCCGGCAGTCGACTTTTGGGATCCAGCTGATCCGGAGGAAAGTGGTGGTTTCTGTGAGCTATGACTTTTCGACTTTGCAATCGACCCAGTGGAATGTTTTAGAGTACCAGCTCCACTGGCAGTGGGTTTCTTGCCTTCGGCACTCCCAGCTGGAGTCGCCGGTTTCTTACCCGAGCCAGACGGCTTTGTAAGTTTTGGGTCTGTGGCAGCAGTCACAGTCGAAGTTTTCACAATCTTATTTCCATCCTTGTCCATTACCCCATCCTCAACAAGTTTAGTCCATTCAGATGGCGAGACAACGCCTTTGAAGCAACGCATGAAGCCCTTTTTGTACTTAGAAGTTTTCTGAGAACCTGACAGTGCTGGAGTAGCGGATTTTTTCAGGTCAGTCAACGGTTCAGCAGAAGCAGTCATGGCGGAGCGTCGCTCAATTTTGTCCAAGTGAGCTTTAAGTTCTTCATACGCCGCTTTCTTGGACGTGGGCGAAGGAGCTTTCTCAAACTGCTCGTTCAAGTAGACAGTCATGTCAGCCATCATATCGTCTAAGTTCTTAGTCGCCATTTCGAAGAAAAGTTTCAACACTTGGAAAAATTCCAACACTTGGAAAAATTTTCAGCCACGGAATCTCGGTCAGGGCGCCGGATGCGCAAAGCAAGAGTTGCCGGATGCAACGGAAAAGGAAAAACTAAGAACCTAGGAATGTCGGACTTGCAGTTAGCAGCTGAGAGTCGAGAGTTCGAGAATTCCAAAGTTCGATGTAAGCGTACCAAGGTAGGATCACCCCAGGGGCTATATATAGGAAAATTTTGGGCCGCCCGTCCAGATTTAAAATACACAGCTCAAGACCTGTAAAAAGCCCATCTCAAAAAGAAAATTTGAGCCCATTAGACGAACAAAATTTTATTAATTTGAAAATATTATTAAAATAATGATTTTCAAAAATAAAAAATAAAAATTTTCAAAAACGAAAGATCAAACCGAGAGTTGGAAAGACGAAGTTGAGTGCCAACGGTTTGAGTTCCGAAGTTGGAGTCTCCGGAAATGGACGTGGCGCTGGACCAGGGAACGAGGCATTGAGTCGCTGCTTTTCCAGCGACTCTGGTCGCCGCTTTTCCAGCGACTCTGGTCGCCGCTTTTTCGGCGACAGGCATGTCCGGATTTTCGTGAGTCGCCGGTTTTGTGAGTCTCCATTTCTGTGGAATGAGAATCTCCGTTTTTGTGTCTCCGGTTTTGGCAGTTTGGCCATGCCAACCAACCTGGAAGAATTTAGTCTCCGGTTTTTGGGTTTCCAATTTCGCCAACAGTTGAACTTTGTCGTCGCTGCACTCAATGTTTAGACTTCCGAGATGGTAAACCACATAGTCCTGGATATGAACTACAGAAATGCCAAAACAAAAACAACACATCCCGAGTTAGTCATTCAAGAGTTCAACACACGCAAACATTCAAACACATTTTAGTGGAGATTCGAGGGGTGATATTAGGCAATGAAGAGCAAATATTTTCCCAGAAAGGAGACACTTTCATCATTGTCCAAAACAAAAATTTCACACAAGGTGAATAGAACTTTGAGTTATTGAAAAATCTCTCATATTAAAAACCGGTGAGATGGACCGAAGTATGTTGATAGACATGTTTACTTGTCCTTCGTCACAGTCACAAGGAAGCAGTCGTGTTTCGTCGAAACATATTGGCAGAGTTTGCACCGCACAAGAGATTTTAATTCATGAATGCAAGGTGAACTTTTAAGGCACTCCACTTGGGACAGCTTTGCTACATCAGAGGGGAGCCGGCGGACATTGTGACCCGGCATCCTCCAGATGAGTTTTGGCTTAAAATGAAATGCAACAGATGCTCATTGCAGCAGTCAGAGGGGAGCGAGGATCATCCCGCATCTCCGAAGTATGATGGTTGAGCATCTTAAATTCGAGCGTCCATGTGCTACCTTTCGAAGAGGGGAGCCGGCGGACAAAGTGATCCGGCGTCCTCCGTTACTCGGTATTATGGATCTATGCAGATGATAGCTTATAGGAGTTTAATGCCAAGTTCACATGTTTGCATTCAGCGGAATAAATACACTTGGGTCCGAAGACTAAAGCGGCCTCGAATCCATGTTTGTCTGACTAGACTAATCCACGACGATTCCGAGTGCGTATTCAGAAGTAAAGAAACTACTCTTTCAGACTTCAAAAATTTTCGTGAACTCTTAGAGAGAACACATGCAGAGAGAATTTCTTAGAGTTTTGAATCTCTCAAAGTCAAGAGGTTTGGTAAAGATGTCAACAAGCTGTTTTTCTGTTGAAATATGCTGTAGACTGACTATATCACGATCAACCAAATCTCTAATGAAATGATGTCGAATGTCGATGTGTTTAGTTCTCGAATGCTGGACAGGATTTTCGCTGATTTTGATAGCACTCTGGTTATCACAATACAGCACTAATGGAGCACTCTCGATAAGATAGACATCCAACGATTCAGTGTAGCATTTCCCGGCAAACTTTTTTGGTTCCAGTTTCAGAGGCATTGAGTTCAACATTTCCGAAGATCAGTTCCCTTGGTTTCCAACCATTCGAAGTGGTGTAGTTAAGTTTAACTTCACCTTTTTGCGGCTTCAGCACCCATCTCTTCTTCACATCAAAATTTCGAGAATTTTTCTCGATCACAGACTTCACATTTTTCTCAACTTTCAGAGTTTGAGAAATGTGTTTCTTCACACCCTTGACAGCTCCACTCTTCTTCTTCTCAGTCACTAAGTTCCGGTTCATGTCATCTCTCAGCTTATAGCAGAAAGGTCTAATGTGTCCGGACATGTTACAGTAATGACAGACATATTCACGCCTTTGTCGAATCTCTCTTCTCCCAGAGGGTTTTATCATGCTAGACTTAGTCTGAGAGTTTTTCACATTTGATCTTGAGTTGATGGGTTTGTCAAGTTTCTTAAGTAAAGTCGCTTCATATGGTAATATTCCTCGAGGATGTTTCACGATGTTTTTAGGAAATTGATAAGTCTCGGATTTAGAGCAAGCAGTCGAGATCGACTTTTGAGTTTTAGATTCCGGAGACACAACAACTTTCTTTCCTTCAGCAATTTCCTTCCGTTTTGAATGTTCAGCATCATCCTTAGATTTATCCTCTGGCTGATCATCTGAAGCTTTGACGAATGTCACTTCCTTCTTCTCAGGTGTAGAGTATATCGACTCAAAAACTTTCTGAAATCCAAGTCCATAACGGTTAGGATTCATATATGACGCAGCGTTGTCAAACACCGAAGAATTCGTGTTCATCTTCCTCAACAGTTCATCAGTCATCTGAAGTTTTTCTTTCAAAACATAGCGCTCCTTGTCAGTCATGGCAAGATCAGTTTGAGCTTTCATCAGAGACGTTTTCAGCTCATCATTTTCAGCATCTGAGTTCTTAAACAAGATTTGAAGTTTCTTAACTTCAGCAGTTTCCTTTTTCAGAGAAGTTTTCAGTTTTGAGTTCTCATTACTCAACATCTCACATGAGTCTCTCAGTTCAACCACTTCCTTGAAGAATTTATGCTTCTCTTCAAACAGATCATCAAATTTGACTTTAAGTATTGTCAGAGAATTGTTCAACCTCTTTTTCTCGTCCTTCGTCTTCTCAACTGAGTTTTTCAACTCAATAACCTCAGCATACATCTTTCGTTTCTCAATCGAGAGTTCATTAAGAGATTATGTAAGGAACTTCAGAGACACTTCAAGTGTGCTATTTTCAGTGATAGCTGTGTCACATAATTTTTCGAGTTCAGAGTAACTCTCTTTCAGGTCAACCAGTTCAGTAGACTCAGACACACTTTGATGAACATCAGATGTCATCTCTTCCTTTTCGGTCTCAAGCTCAGATTCATCATCCGAGAAAATATTATCATCACAAAAATTTCGGTTTGCTGACGCCACACGGAAGATGTTGTCAGCAGTTGCAGTATCTTTCAGAAACGCATCAAAAACAAAGTTTTCAACCTCCACATTCTCGAGATCAAATGTTTCACCAAAAGTTACAACTAGAGCGTTGTCCTCATCGTCATCTGAGTTTTCGACATCCGTCCCATCATTCTCAGAGAACACAATCTCATCATCTATCACCACGTAGCTGACAGGTAGCTTCTTCTTTCGATGTAGGTTAGGACATTCATTTTTGATGTGTCCAAAACCCTTACACTCATAGCATTGCATTTTCGAGACGTCCTTGCTAGTCGTAGTATATGGTGATAGTTTTGTGTCTTTGAACTTCTTTTCTGAAGACGATCCCTGATTTTGGTTGTCAGGAGTACTTGGGTATGAGTTAGAACTTTTCTGAAATTTTCAAAAATTTCTAGCACGGTTCTTCCTCTTAAATTCTTGTTTCACAAGATAGGTGACTATCTCAGTCAGTGCAACAAGTTTGTCCGGATTATTAGAGTTCATCAGTCTCTCAATATCCTCAGCTTCCTCATCATCAGATTCACCCAGATCAGCGGAAGA
This sequence comes from Euphrasia confusa, assembly GCA_954870475.1. Classification (NCBI taxonomy): domain Eukaryota; kingdom Viridiplantae; phylum Streptophyta; class Magnoliopsida; order Lamiales; family Orobanchaceae; genus Euphrasia; species Euphrasia confusa. Next base: position 11,946,330 of record OX940956.1, read on the forward strand.
ACTACTTTCAGTTTTCTCATTTTTCAAATGAGTTTTTCGAGAGTTCGAGCTTCTTGAACTCTTTCCTTTCTCAGAAATCTTGAGAGCAGTCATCGGTTCGTAGACAAGTGACATATCTGGGTTACTTCGAACTTTGAGAGTCAAGTCATAATTTCTCAAATCAGCCATCAAGTCCGCATAATCCCAGTTTTGATTCTCGTCGTTGCGAGCTTCGATAGTCAGCACCTTGCTTTCGAACCTAGTGCTTACACTGGATAAAACCTTCTCATAGACCATGGGAGCAGGAAAGACTTCTCCCAGTTCAAACGCTTCATTGACATATCTCATGATCTTGTCCAAGTAGTCATTTATGTCTTCATCTTCTCTCATCCTGAGTTGATGGAATTGAGCAGTGATAGTTCGGATTTTTGATCGCTTAACTGCATGACTACCCTCACACGTTCTTTGTAAAGTTTCCCATGCATCTCTGGCAGATGTGCAATTTTTGACCAGCTGATACATACTGAGGTCCAGCCATTCACAGATAAGAAGTAGAGCTTTGCTGTTAGCCGTGGACAAGTCATGTTCCTCTCTCGTCCAACTACGTTCCGGTTTTGGAATTCTCACACCATCGGCATCTTCCGTATATGGGCGTTCTCATCCCTCTAACACTGCCATCCAAGATATAGAGTCAAAACCCTTAATTCTAGCAGACACTTTGGCCTTCCAGTTTGAGTAGTTCTGATGAGTTAGCATAATCGGTTTCTGGACAAACATGGACGACTCCATTGTAGCGGAATTATGAAGTCAAGTAACGGATCACGTCTTATACGTATGACGTCCCGCTCTGATACCAATTGAAATTACGTCTTCGATGTATGATACCAACTTTTCGCGAAGTTGGACTTAAACTCACAGACAGCAGCTTCAGTCGATGAAACACTCATAATAGTTCGTAGTAAAGAAACTGAAGACAAAGTTAGGTAATATGTTTCATTTCATTGAACAACGAAACTAAACTATTACACTGAGTATGGTAGGCAAAACGATTACAAGAAGTTTCCCGAGTGTCGCAACAACTCCCACTAACTTGCAATCTAGCACACGAGTACCTAGAGCTAAATCTCCTAACTCTAATCTTGGCACAAGGCGCAAAAGCTACTACACAAACTCGAAGCTCGAAGCTGTCGGTTACGATTCTAAAAATCAGATTTCGTTCTCTCAAAATCGTCAAGTGATTTCTTCAACATCCATGGGTATATATAGTAGAGCCGCACATGCGAGGTGATGACGTGGCACTCTCTCATTGGTCACATGCTTGGCTGATGTCACTTCTCCATGGATGACATCACTATTGTAGAACTTGGATTCTTGAATCTTGGAATCTTGAATCTTTGATTCTTGAATCTTCGAATCTTGAATCTTCAATTTCAAAAACAGAACTTCAATTCAATCTTGACTCCATCGATCTCAATTCTTCATCTTCAATTTCTCGTGAAAATCTCTAAGTGTTGAAGTCTCGAAATTTCATCGTCTTCATGCTCGTCGATATCATTGAAGTAGAAAAACACTTGAACCATTCTTCATTTCTTGATTTGTGTACTTGGTGAAAGGAATCACGTTGAAAGTACTTAGGTGAATATCGTCGTTGAAGAATGTCATAGTCGCTGGAACCGTGCCTTGAGGACATGCGTCGCCGAAACCGTGCCAGTGCCAAAACCGACTACTCCAGTCGCCGGTTCCATGTCAAGGCCACATGACACACAAACGGCGACTCTGGTCGCCGTTCCATGTATCGCCAAAAACGGCGACACCAGTCGCCGTTCCATCCACTTCCAAAAACGGCGACAATAGTCGCTGATTCCATGGATGCCAAAAGCGGCGACAGTTGTCGCCGTTTCCACGCCAAAATTCCTGAACCAAAAACGGCGACTTCGGTCGCCGTTTCCTTGCACACTTCCAATGCGGCGACTCCTGTCGCCGTTTCCGTGTAATTCCAAAAGTGGAGACTCGTGTCTCCATTTCCATGCGCAAGGAAGTTGACTTCGGATTCATAACCTGTAATCCTGAAAACAACACACAAACACAAATACGTTGTCGCCAAAATCAACATTTACACGAAGAAATATCAAAACTAAATGTTCCTGAAGAACATGATATGATATCAAAACTAAATGTTCCTGAAGAACATGATATGATATTTCTGACGAAATATCAAAATTAAATGTTCCTGAAGAACATCGTGATATGATATTCCTGTAGACATATCAATATCAAATTGATTATGATTATTTACTAATAATCCCGAATAATATCTTTGAAAATTCACCGTAAAAGAAATATACGATCACCCGAAGTTGTTCGTATTATAGCTTTGTGGAAAGATTTAAAAGAAAGATACGATCACCCGAATTTGATTGTACTACAAAAAACGTGTGGTATGATTGATTCCACGTTCGATTACAAGATTTTAAATCTATCGAGGCATTCTGAATAAATTGGTTAAGGAAAAATCATGAAGTTCAACTCACAAGTTTGAGTCGCATTATAATTTGATATTCCTGAAGTAATATCAAATCAATTATTCTTAATATATCAGTTAAATTGAATGTTCCTGAAGAACATATACTCGTATTTTAAATATTATATTGATCGTTCTGGAAGAACATCATGATTTGATATTATTCGATAAATATCACATTAAATTCTCATGTAGTAGCAAAAAGTTTGGAAATATCAAATTAAATTGTTGCGTAGGTAGCAATAAATTTTAAATGTTCCCGAAGAACATTATGATCATATGATATCAATGAGTAATATCAAAATTAAATTTTAAATATTCTTTAAGAAGATCATCATATGATATTCCCGCAGAAATATCAAATCAAATTGCTTATGGTTTAACAATTAAATTTTAAATATTTTAAATATATTATACAAAATATTATTGAAATAATATTTTTAGTGATTGCTCCCGAAAAAGCAAAGTTCAAACATTAAATATTTTAGAATAAAGTTATATCATGATTAGACGAACGTCAAATTCGATTATTCTCGTCATATGAATTATCCCTGAAGAATATCTTTTGAAAATCGAAAACAAATGTACTATGCGGGTACTTATGGAATATCGAAAAAGTCGATTATTTTCTTAATGTTTGACGTGTTAATCCTGAAGAATACACAATTAATTTATTATATTTGATAAATATTCTTGAAGAATATTTGATTTAATTATTCGTCAATAAAGTTTGAATGAAACAAGTAATTTGTACCTAGTATTTTGATCCCCGAAGGATCATTGGTAAAGATATTGTATCCCCAAAGGATCGATAAAGATATTGTTATGTGACATATTAAAATTGGGCTCCGGAAGAGCTGTACTAATTATCCCCTCGAGTACTGCAAATGTACTTAAAAATAAAGATGATGCATATCATGATTGTGCGTGGAAATGAATCGAGCATTTTCCATCTGCGAATTAATTTTACATATGCAAGTTATATTAATATCACCACTAAATTCTAAAGTGTATTTTTTATAAACGGGCATAATATCTTGAGCCCACGATCCAGAAGATCACGATCCAGAAGATCGGTTTATAGCAATTACGCTAATTTGCATATTTAATGAAGATTATTTCCCGGTATTAGGGGGAGATAAGAATATAAAAGATGTAAATGCCGAGAAAATTCATTGAATGAAAAAGATCTTCAATTCTTGATCCACGCATTAATCAATTGAACCCGAAGTTCATGAAAATAAGTGACTTGCAATATTCAGCAAGTAATCTGCCAAATTAATGAAGGTGTGACAAAATCACATATATTTGTGATAAATGAACTATAAGAGTTCAAATACCAAAAAGATCAACTCAAATGTTGATTCTAATTTACGTCTGAAGCGTAGTAGATCGATCTCAAGATATAAAATAAATCTGTGGAAAAACAAAGAAATTAAGTCACCCTCAAAATCTCCCGAAGAGAGTTAGATGGAAATCCCATTGAAAAAGTATGTGCACATGATAATAGAAAATCGTGGGATTGCGGAACAACCAAATTAAATATTTTGGGAAATGATGAAAGATTTGGTTGATAGAATGAACTGTCATCAACATGGAAAAAGTCGCCAATGTCATTTGCCTCAAGAGTTGCTCTAGAAAATTTGGATCCAAAACGCAAATCAATAATAGTGTGGCGGCAGCACTCAAAGAAATAGAAATGAGCAATTGAGGTTGAGCATGACTCGCTGAATAAATGTATATTTTGACTCTATAGTACACACCTCAAAATATTATCCCAGAAGGATATACGTGGGTGTTCGTAAGAAAAACGAGTAATGATGTGGTGAGATATAAAAGTGAGATTAGTTGCTCAAGAGTTTTTCGCAGAAACTCGATATTTTTAAGGATGACATTAAGTTTCGCTACCTTATACTTCTGGCAGCAATAACGATAAATATAGATATGCACGAATGTATGATTTGACCATGTAGAAGTCATTAGAAAGATACATACATGAAAATCTTGGATGGATTTTAAGATTCCTGAAATGAAAGGAAATGAAAATCAGAATATGTACAATATCATATTACTATGTCATTATGGACACAAATGATATTGAAGACAAGGTCCCGAAGACCAGTGATTTTGGTCCCGAAGACCAGTGAATCAGTGATTGCACTCTTTTTCCCTCTACTAAGTTTTACCCACGGGGTTTTCTTAGTTAAAGGTTTTTAACGAGACAATCAACACAATATAAATGTGAATGTCGTGTACTCTTTTCCTCGAGTATTTTTTCCTACAAGGTTTTATAACGAGGTTTTTAACGAGGCATGTACATCACTCGATAATAATTAATGGGGACATCAGAATGTTCCATATGAGTTTGTTTTCGAGATAAACTGAGGTATTGAACCTGAAGTTCAAATGATTGTGAATTGAAGTTCACATTATTGTTCATTTGTCAAAAAATGTATATTGAACACTAGATGCATTTAATATACTCCAGAAGAGTTACCGGCCGGTTATAGCAATTGCGAATGCTCTAGTCAATATAGATGTCTGGTAAAGGCATGTCCCTGAAGGACGAAAAATATACAATAATACAAATGAATATGAAACTCGACAACTCGAAGGTTGGGTCCTGAAAACCAAAATTTATATTTGAATAAAATGGTTTTATTAGTTACAGGTTTTAATGAGACTGATTGTTCACAAATAATTACTTTCAAGAAGTCAAAGATCTTCGGTGATTACAATCAGGGGGAGCAAGTTGTACTCTTTTTCCTTCGCTCAGGTTTTGTCCCACAGGGTTTTCTTGACAAGGTTTTAACGAGGCAGCAATTCTGTACATAGTCATTCAAGGGGGAGTGTTATGAATATTATTATATTATAGTGAATGACTTGTTGGCTAAATCAGAAACCCTAGATTGTATCCTATATAAAGGGGTCTCCCCATATGAATGAATACAAGAAATCACAACAGTTATATTCTTCTCTCATGTTGTCTCTCTTTCGTATCTATTATTCTCTCTCAATTCCTTTTGAGTTTATAACAAAAATAAAATAATTAGTACTACTGGGTATTATTTATTTTCTAAGAATGAATAAATATTATGAGATATTAAAAAAAATACTATTATAAGAAATATTTTATTTTATCAAATTTATGTTTCCACAATTAGGACAAACATATTTAATGTTCAACACGACTGTTTATAATTAATTTGTGCTTTTGTTTGGTTTGGTAAATATGCTTCATTACTCATTATTTAATTAATAATTGATTTAGAGAATCAAAGTGCGAAATGTTGAGTTTATTTTTGGAGGAAAAGTTAAAAATGAGGATGAAAACGTAATTAGGGGAAGATGACCCTTACACCTGAACCTACTAAAAAATTAGTACAGTAGTTTGATGTTCTAGTCGCAAGTTATTTTATAAAATAGCAATAATGTCATATGACCTCACACCTAAACCTTCTAAAAGGAAACACGAGGTTTCCACATACAACTTATAGTAGTAATTAACAAAACAACCCATAGTAATTAACAAAACAACCCATGTAGATGTTAGTTTTGTCAACAACATATGTTTGTTGTTTGTTTTTTGTTTTCAGGTGTTGAAGTGAATGGATGCAAGACTTATAACTTGGTGAAAATTGAATGAGTGAAGTCAATGCATCAAGTGTCCGCTTCACAACACCTGAGCTTACTGGTCAAAGGTCTGCTTCACAACACCTGATCCTACCAGCGCAAGGTCTGCTTCACAACGCCTGATCTTACCAGCGCAAGGTCTGCTTCACAACACCTGATCCTACCAGCGCAAGGTCTGCTTCACAACACCTGATCTTATCAGCGCAAGGTCTGCTTCACAACACCTGATCTTACCAGCGCAAGGTCTGCTTCACAACACCTGATCTTATCGGCGCAAGGTCCGCTTCGTCATCTGATGATGTATGTGTAACGTCCTATCATCAACGTCAAGCTCAAGAGATGTATATCCACGTTCAAGTGTTGATGATGATGGAATGAGTAACATCGTCATCAAGTTCATGCGACGAGCGTCGCTTGAACAGCCTTCTCCTCCATTTGCGACTGGAGTCGCACGCGACATGCGTCGCGTGTCAAGTTGAGCGACTGCAGTCGCACGCGACGGGCGTCGCACGAATTGGGCTCTCCTCCATTTGCGACTGGAGTCGCACGCGACAGGAGTCGCACGAACTCCATCTGCCAACTTGTGCGACTGGCGTCGCGAGCGACGTGCGTCGCGTGTCCGTGCTGTGCGACTGGCGTCGCTTGCCATGTTGAGCGACATGCGTCGCACGCGACTGGCGTCGCGAATGATGCCCCTTCAACCTGTGCGACTGAAGTCCCTTGTCCTGACCTCTTCTACTTCATGTATCAACTGATGCATGGTGTGTTACATCCTATCATCAACGTTCAGTGCAAGTGATGCCTACCCACGTTCAAGTGTTGATGATGAGTGAATGTTGTTTACTACTTCAACTATATCGACGACCGTGAAGACGATGAAGTACTGAAGCCTCAACGACGAGTGTTCATCACGATGAAGTTGAAGATGAAGTATTGAGATCGACGGAGTCAAGATAATGTTGAAGTCTGAAGTTAAAGAAATCGAAGATTCAAGATTCGAAGATTCAAGAATCGAAGATTCAAGATTCCAAGATTCAAGAATCGAAGATTCCAAAAAGTGATGTCATCCATGGAATTGTTACATCAGCCAAGCATGTGTCGAATCAGAACGTGCCACGTCAACGTCTCACATGTGCGAGCTACCTATATATACCCATGGAGTTGGATGACATCCTTTGACGATTTTGAGAGAACGAAATCCGATATCTGAGTATCAACGTTCGTTGTTTACGGCTTATAGCTTTAAGAGTTTTGGTAGTTGTTTTGTGCTGTGCACCGATAGTAGAGTTATGCGATTTAACTCTAGGTGATATAGTACTAGATCATTAGTTCGTTGGAGTGCTGCGTCACTTGGGATACGACTCTTGATCATTCCGTCTACCTTTCTCCACAAGTGTAATAGTTAGTTTTGTTTATCAATGAAATGAAACTATTATACAACCTTGTCTTCAGCACTTTACTTTACTCTTGTTGAGTTAGAACACACCACATACACCGTACAACATACATAGCAAGCAGAGCTGAGTGTGTGCGAACGAAGTTGCTGAAGTGACAGTGTTTAAGACCGACTTCACGAAAAGTTGGTATCTTACGTTGAAGACGTAATTTCAATTGGTATCAGAGCGGGACGTCATACGTATAAGACGTGATCCGTTACTTGACTTCATACTTTCCGCTACAATGGAGTCGCCTATGTTCGCACTTCAACCGATCATGCTTACTCATCAAAACTATTCGAATTGGAAAGCCAAAGTATCAGCTAGAATTAAAGGACATGACTCTCGTGCATGGAGATCAGTGTTAGAAGGCTGGGAACGCCCATTTACTAATGATGCTAAAGGCAACAAAATTCTCAAACTTGAACGACATTGGTCTAATGAAGAGCTTGAAGCTTCTACTGCCAACAACAAAGCCTTACGTTTCATCTGCGAATGGCTGGAGCTCAACATGTATCGACTTGTCAAAGATTGTACCTCAGCCAAAGAGGCTTGGGAAACTCTCCAGAGAACTTGTGAAGGACACAAACATGTCAACAAATCTAAGAGTTGCACTCTCATTACTCTAGTTAATAAGCTTCATATGGGAGAGCATGAAGACGACATAAAGTGTGAAACATATTCTGGAATATTTTCTTCAGATCGTGAATCTGAGTGTGAATCGGAATCGACAGAGGATGCTCCTAAAACACCTCAAGTTGATGTTGAGTCGAGAAAAATGTTGGATTTGAAAGAAAGACCATGTGATGAGGATATATTTTCGGATGATGAATCCGTGACTGAAGCTGAAGAGGATGAGGTGACTTTGAATGTATCTCAAAATGAAGTTGAGTGTGCCGAACTGCTTGCCTTGAAAGAGAGCTACTCTGAACTTCATAGATCTCTTGAAACAAGCTCTGCTGAGAATATTGAACTCATAGTCTCTAAACAACTCTTGAAAGAAGCTATCAATGAACTCTCCGAGCGTGAACGAAAATTCTACAAAGAATGTGTTGAGTTGAGGGACGTGGTTGACAAGACTGAATGTGAGAATCAGAAGTTGAAAAATTCTCTGACAATCCTGAAAAATAAATTTGATGATCTCTTCGAAGAGAAGCACAAATACTTCAGGGAGGTTGTTGCACTGAGAGAATTGTTTGAGAAGTCGAACTCTGAAAATTCGAAACTGAAGGCTTCTCTGAAGAAAGAATCATCTGATGTGAAGAAACTTAAAACTCTGTTTAAGAACTCCGATGCTGAGAATGATGAGCTAAAGTCATCCTTGTTGAAAACTCAAACTGATCTAGCCATGAGTGATAAGGAGTGTTATGTTCTGAAGGAGAAACTTCACATGACTGATGAGCTACTGAGAAAAATGAACACAAACTCTTCGGTGTTTGACAACGCCGCATCATACATGAACCCAGGTCGTTGTGGACTTGGCTTTCAGAAAGTGTTTGAGTCTATCTATGCTTCACCTGAGAAGAAAGAAATGACCTTTGTCAAAGCTTCAACTGAATCTTCAGATGGTAAGGCTACACATGACTCTGAAACTGTAAGACGAAAGGAAATTGCTGAAGGAAAGAAGGTTGTCACATCTCCGAAAGCTGAATCTCAAGAGTCAACATCGACTACTTGCTTGAAAACGGAGACATATCAATTTCCTAAGTCTATCGTGAAACATCCTCGTGGTATCTTGCCATACGAGAAGACGTTGCTGGAGAAGTTGAGCAAACCTCAGAACGTGAAGCCAACTGTTCAACTCTCTCGCTCTAAACCTGTCATGGTTAAGACTTCATCGAGTGCTGAAGTTCGTCGTAAGAGAGAGTATGTTTTTCATTACTGCAACAAACCCGGACACATTAGACCTTTCTGCTATAAGCTGAGAGATGACATGAACCGGGATTTAGTGACTGAGAAGAAGAAGAGTGGAGCTGTCAAGGGTGTGAAGAAACACATTTCTCAAACTCTGAAAGTTGAGAAGAATGTGAAGTCTGTGATCGAGAAAAATTCTCGAAATTTTGATGTGAAGAAGAGATGGGTGCTGAAGCCGCAAAAAGGTGAAGTCAAACTTAACTACACCACGTCGAATGGTTGGAAACCAAGGGAACTGATCTTCGGCAGTGTTGCACTCAATGCCTCTGAAATTGAAACCAAAGGAGTTTGCCGGGAGATGCTACACTGAATAGTTGGATGTCTATCTTATCGAGAGTGCTCACTTGATGTTGTTCTGTGATAGTCAAAGTGCTATCAAAATCAGCGAAAATCCTGTCCAGCATTCTCGCACTAAACACATCGACATTCGACATCATTTCATTAGAGATTTGGTTGCTCGTGATATAGTCAGTCTACAGCATATTTCAACAGAAAAATAGCTCGCTGACATCTTGACGACGCGAAAACTTTGTCGTGGAAGCTAACGCGGTCAAAATAAATTTATATTCTGCCAAACTAAACACTAAGGAGTATAGTGATAAGTGTGGGGTCGGTCCCACGAGGAAGCAATTGCAATAAGTGATCTCGGCTAGCCCAAACTGTTGTCACGGTTTTTTAAAAAAGGTTTTTAATGGTTGCTGTGGTCACAGCGGTTTAATCAAACTACCAACTAACAGAAACAATTAAACTAATTAACCCAAACTAACATGCAGAAATATTAAACTGAACACTTTGACCAAACTGGAAATAGAAAACAATTAATCAAACTGAAATCAAATAAAGGAAAGTAGGCTTCTGGGCTTTGGCTTCTCTCTGGATTCTCTGGGCAAACTACCGATCCCTGGCACTTATGGTTTTAACTGATGGTTTGTCAATCGGTTATAGGATGTCTAACAAAGTGAAAGCAGTCCTATTAAGTCACGCCTACAGTCACCCCACCCCAATCCGTCCTTGCTGGGTAAAGAAAGGCAAGGTATACTTATGCCTAATCCCCTGAGCCTAGACAATTCGATACCTATGTGGTCGCATGGATCTAGTTTGCCCAAACTCGCATTACTCTCTCGACGAACCCAATTCGGCCAATAGCATGTCCGGAAATCCGAATCATACGACCGCAACTCCAACACGTTCTAGCGCTATGCCCGTAGTACTACACGATACTATTCCTCGGTTTGATCAATCGCCAGTATCTCAAAGTGTAAGGGTTTCCTAACGACCAAATTAGTCCGCCCAAACCTGCAAGAATAAAGTTATTCCTCAACTGTGTAATCGGGAACAAACCCCAGGCAGTTAACTAAGCCCTATCAACCTCACGGTTCTATCTTAGCCCAGAATCCCCTTCGATCAGCCTTTGCCCAGACGCCCGAAAACTAGCTACGCATAATCAAACTGAAAATAAATAAAATAAAAGCGAAACTAAACATGCTGGAATTAAATTGAAAATTAAACTAACAATTGTTTAGAACATTCAGAAATTAAAAGACGAAATAAAAAACATGAAATCGAAAGGAATTCGCCGCGCTTTGCCCGAAGGCAGAAAGCCGGCGAGAACTCGACTTCGTCTTCTTCAACCCATCAATGGCGTCTCTATATATTTTCTGGTGTTTAATTTCGTCCTCTCTCTCCTGGTGTACCGATTGTAGGGTTTCATGTGTTGTTTTATAGGTGTAAGAAGTCTTGGACACCAAGGAAAATCGCGGTCAAGATTTTGTCTTTGAGATAAGGAAAGAAAAGATTCTTTCCTTATTCTTTTCTTGGTAATAAAATCCTGATTCATCTTTGCCATAAGTCCACCATAGTCCGTCTCTGGTCAACTCTTCTCTCTAGTGTGCTCGATACCCGATGTTTGCCCAAAGTGGTGCCTTTGCCCAAAGTCTTGACTTTGCCCAAAGTGAAAACTTCAATTTCGGCGTCTTGTCCTTCTGCATCGTGACTTTGCCCAAAGTGGTGACTTTGCCTCCTTAGGTCAAACTGCTTCAGTCACTTTGCCTCGAATCCGCGCATTTGCCCAAAGTGAACTATTCCTTTGCTTTTTATGCACAATCTCCACTTCTGACCTGCAACCTGCATACTTTGCCCAAACACTCCAATGTGCCCTCCCAGACACACAAAACGACTCAAACTGACTCAACAACGACTCTAAAATGGCCCAAAGATGAGCAAATAAAATGGCTCATCAAACCGCACACACTTGAAGTACGCTTGTCCCCAAGCGTAGGGTTTGACTCACCGGACTCAAGACCAAAGTAAAAAAAAGAAATCAAGGTTGGGGGGGAACAAAGTAAACAGAGACTCAAAGGACTAGCATGAATGATATAATACAAGTAGGCATAGCATATACAGACAAATCAAAATTCGAGTTAAGAAACATAAAAATTCGGTCAAGATTCTGTACTAGGACTTTAGGTCACTCCCTCGCAAGTTTATCTCTCTTTTCAGTGTATGGGTATAATGTCACTCATTTTCTGCTGTGTACGTACTTTGCCCAAATTTGACAATTTGCTGATCAAGTTATTCTGACTAAGTGGGGGTCTCATCATAGGGGCTTTTATTGGGTTGTAATGTAGGCTCTTTGGGTGGATTTTGAGGAGTAGGCTATGTTTGGGCAGAGGGCTATATATTTTGGGTTTAGCCTTTCTCTGCCACTTTCCCTCTTTCTTACGGGCCTCAGCACACAACCACTTATTGTTTTTTTTTTTTTTTTTTGTTTTTTTTTTTTTTTTTTTTTGCTGAACATCAATCTCTCTACCCTCATATCTTTTCAGGTGCCTATGGGCATAGCACCAGACTGGTATACAAGAAAATCAATAGGCTCAAAGGGGCTAGCAAGGGATTAATGTTATTTATTTGGTCAAACTGGAAAGAAATGCCCTAATCATCTAATAACTCCACTTAACAAAACTACTTATCACAGCAAATAAGCAAAGTCAGGAATTATAAATATCACAACAGACTCTCAAGAAAGAAACTTCAATTCAATGTATGGCTCAAATCTCACAGTTTGCCTAGTACAGTTCCATCGTCCCTATTTTCATGCCTTTAACTACGTAGTTTGAGTTACTGTACAAATATCATGCTCTTAGTTAGCCCAAAGTATTCACACAATCATGCTGACAACGACCAGACACAGAGGTTTGCCCTTTCCCTTTCCCCCCTCACACACTTTGCCTTGGCAAAGTGGGTGAAAGTAACAAGATCAGTAGGGGCTTCCCTCGACTAAAAATCCAAACAACAACGATCATACTGAGTATGGTGAACCTCCTCACACACTTTGCCTGGGCAAAGTGTGTCAATGAAAAGATCACCCCATGACTCGAAGTGACTCAACGAAAAGAAAAGAAAAGAAAAGAAAAGAAAAGAAAAGAGACTATAGGGAGGGCAACTAAGGAGGAGGTAAATTTAAGGTAGAACCTGAATTAGGCACGGGCAAAGTGGGACATTAATGTGTTCAGCAGCTCTACGGGGCTTTTTTTTATGTTGTCTTGTCGCCTTAGGACTTTGCCGGAATCAGTAGCGTGAGCACGACTGCCCAGACCTTGACTTCGTTCCAGGGGTTATCCTTGCAACTTTAAGGAGCTCATCCATCTTCTTGCGTAGTCTTTAGTTTGACCAAGTAGCCGGTATGCCCACACCGATGCCCTTTCGCCCTCCTTGACCTGCACCTAAAAAACAAACAAACCCTTCCTTTCTCTTTGGTTGAGACAAGTCAATGTGCTCTATCCGCGAAGAAGTTTTATTCCTAAATAAAATAAAAATAAAAATAAAAGAAAAACATACCAGGTTGCCTCCTGGTCAGCGCCCTAGTTATCGTCATAGGCATGACGTGATGTATGCTCACCATTATTCATGGTGCGAGGTTTAAGCTTCTCCTCGTTATGCCCATATGAGGCCTTCAGGAACTTGAGTAAGTCTGTGCAGTTGCTCATCATCCATCCATGTAGAGTGCCTGGTAGTTTGCCCAAACCAATTGGTAGCACATTGGTCAGGGGTGACTTGCTCTCTTTCTTCGCACTAAGGTACTTCAAAGCATAGTGGTCAGTTGTGGTCTTACTGCCCAATAGAAATGACCTGAAATTTTGGAGGGCAAAGACCAATGCTAGAAGATCCTTCACAAAATTCTTGACTGCCCCAGTATGCCCAAGGAATCTTCTCAGTTGCTTCACAATGCTTAGGTATGGAAACTTTGATATCATTTCTTCCGTTTTCGGGTTAAGCTTCCTTTGGGGGTCTTGTATGGGTACAACCTCTTCCTCAAACAAGATGTGACGCCTGTATATGGTCGGGCTAATACTTCTTATGACTGCCACTGGCAATCCTATGCCCTTCTTATTTTGCCCACGCATTTCCGCGAGCTTTTCTTCCTTTGGGCACGTCACAAATGCATCGACGCTTACGGGCAAAGTGCCATTTTGCCCAAGGAACATGTCCTTCAAATGCTCTGGAGGCATATTGGGTTCCATCATTGTTGGTTTATCAGGAGGGGGTGTCATGAAAATCTCCTCTGGTGTTGACAGTTTGCCCAAACCGCCAGTGTTATTTTCCAGCGACCCAAACTCTTCGGTTGTCCATTGTACCTCCTTTGTTTGAGCTTTGATTTTATCATTCATCATTCCTTGCTGGACGACAATTTCAGTTTGTTCATACACCCCACTTTGGATAGGTATTTCCTTAACATCCTTCTTGATTTGGTCAATGTAGTGGACTTGTTCAATGTGTACAGAGTGCTTGGGCTTGTATAGGTCAAAGGTGACCGTCTCTTCCTCAAATTTACATGTCAGCCTCCCAGTTTGCCAATCAACATCAGTCTTGGTCGATTTCAAGAACGGTTTGCCCAGAATCATCACTGGCTCTTTATTCAATTTGCCCATATCCACCACATAGAAATCGGCAGGGAAAATGAAGTCCTCCACCTTGACCAAAATTTCTTCCAGTAAGCCCTCGGGGTAGACGTTTGATTCGTCGGCTAGCTGAATCACAACCCTTGTGGATTTCAGTTGTCGTATGCCCAAATCCTCATACATCGTCTTGGGCATGATGTTGATCGATGTGCCCAGATCCAACATGGTTTTTTCAATTTTCTTTGTACCAATGATGCAAGGGGTGTGAAACATCCCTGGGTCTCCACACTCGGTCAGTCCATTGTTCTTTATGATCGAGGACACACTCTCTCTGGCTTCAAATATTGCATCCCTTCGGTATTGGACTTTCTTTGTAGATAACTCCTTCAAGAACTTGGCACACCTGGGCATAGTGTTCAAAGTGGTAAGAAGAGGCATATTGATTTCTACCTTCTTATAAAGCTGGATCATCTCATCTGCATCCTTCCTTTCATTGCTTCTAATCAATCTTCCCGGGAAGGGTAATCTGATCTTCGGTGGTGGAGATTTGTCTCGCTTTGCCCTAAGTGCTGTCTCTTCTGCTCTTTGGTCATCTGCGGTGTGTCCCTGAGGCTCTTCTTTATGTTCTTCTCCAGATTCTCGATCCTTCTCTACTGGTCTAAGTACCTCAGGTGGACGTTTCTCGCTCTTAGCCTGAATCGCACACACTTGGGCCTTGTTCACTTTAGTTTGGGCAGGCAGCTCCTCCACTTTCTTTTCTACTTTAGCCACTGTTTGGGCAAGGTACGCCAACTGTGAATTAATGCTTTGGAGTTGCCCACATGTATCTACCTTGAACTTCTCACTCTCTTGCTGGGACTTCATTCTCTTTGACCAAAGTCTGAACCATCTCGGACAGTGAATTAATATTCTGAAATTGCCCACGTGCCTCAGCCTTGAACCTCTCATTCTCTTGTTGAGCCTTCAAATTCTCCCTAGCCATGGCACTGACCAGTTCCGCAAGTGAGGGTTCATTGCTTTGGTTTTGCTTAGGGTATTGCCCTTGGAATTGATGCTGATGGTAGCGCTGTGGGTATTGGTTCGCATACTGACCCTCCACTGGTTTGTTCCCGTACCTAAAATCTTCATGGTACCTCCATTCGGTGTTGTATACGTCTGAGTGGGGGTCAAAGTGATGTTTTCCCCAGCTTTGCCCATATCCGTTCATATGACCCATTGGATTTATTTTCTTAACGACGAGTCTGGGGCATTGATCTGTAGTGTGATCTTCCTCCTTACATATTTTGCATGCCTTGACCACTTTATTTGACCCCGCCACCATGTTTTCCATGAATTGCTCCATGGTACTACACAACCTGTCAATTTTGGAGTCTTCTGTTGTGGGCAAAGGCATATTCTGTTTGGGCAGATCACTTTCGTCTTCTCTCGAAGCCTCTGCAAACTCATTGAACAATCTGAATGCGTCATTTGCGCTCTTATTTAACACTGATCCTCCACATGCAACGTTGAGGAGTTTCCTCTCCGTTGGGCAAAGTCCAGTCATGAAGTATTGGATAAGATCATGGTCCGGAATTTGATGTTGTGGGCATTTGACCAATATTTGTTTGAACCTAGCCCAGTAGTCGTGGAAGCTTTCATTATTCCCCATCTTTATGTTGTAGATCTTCTTCCTCACCTCCTGAATCTTTGATATTGGGAAATACTTCTCAAGAAACTTATGCTGGAGTTGTGCCCAGGTGCTCACCTCTCCTTCGGGCAAAGTATAGAGCCACTCTCTTGCTCCGTCGGCCAAAGAGAATGGAAACGCCAAAAGTCTGATGTATTCGCACAAAGGGGCGGCTCCTTGGATCGTTCCACAAGCTAGTTCAAAGTCTTGGATATGTCTTTGGGGATCCTCCCACGGCATGTCACTGAAATTGGGCAGAATTTGTAGGAAGTCGTGCTTCATCTCCCAGTTCTGATTGATCGTGGGCAAAGTGATGCCTGAAGGTCTCAGATTCAGGTTCAAAGGGAACATCATGTCCCTTAGTGTCTTGTTCGCCTCTCCCATCGTAGATTTTGAGGTTAGTACGGGGCAAACTCTTCTAGTCTCCTCTGCCCTGGCTCTTGTTTGGGCAGGATAGTACTTTGGGCTGCACGTGCTGTTTGCCCTGGTTTCTTCGTTCTGCTCTCCTTTGCCCTGTACGGTCAACCTGAGCAAAAACAAAAATAACAAGTCAAATAGCACAGAAAACTAATTGCTGGAATATTGCCTCCCCGGCAACGGCGCCAATTTTGACGACGCGAAAACTTTGTCGTGGAAGCTAACGCGGTCAAAATAAATTTATATTCTGCCAAACTAAACACTAAGGAGTATAGTGATAAGTGTGGGGTCGGTCCCACGAGGAAGCAATTGCAATAAGTGATCTCGGCTAGCCCAAACTGTTGTCACGGTTTTTTAAAAAAGGTTTTTAATGGTTGCTGTGGTCACAGCGGTTTAATCAAACTACAAACTAACAGAAACAATTAAACTAATTAACCCAAACTAACATGCAGAAATATTAAACTGAACACTTTGACCAAACTGGAAATAGAAAACAATTAATCAAACTGAAATCAAATAAAGGAAAGTAGGCTTCTGGGCTTTGGCTTCTCTCTGGATTCTCTGGGCAAACTACCGATCCCTGGCACTTATGGTTTTAACTGATGGTTTGTCAATCGGTTATAGGATGTCTAACAAAGTGAAAGCAGTCCTATTAAGTCACGCCTACAGTCACCCCACCCCAATCCGTCCTTGCTGGGTAAAGAAAGGCAAGGTATACTTATGCCTAATCCCCTGAGCCTAGACAATTCGATACCTATGTGGTCGCATGGATCTAGTTTGCCCAAACTCGCATTACTCTCTCGACGAACCCAATTCGGCCAATAGCATGTCCGGAAATCCGAATCATACGACCGCAACTCCAACACGTTCTAGCGCTATGCCCGTAGTACTACACGATACTATTCCTCGGTTTGATCAATCGCCAGTATCTCAAAGTGTAAGGGTTTCCTAACGACCAAATTAGTCCGCCCAAACCTGCAAGAATAAAGTTATTCCTCAACTGTGTAATCGGGAACAAACCCCAGGCAGTTAACTAAGCCCTATCAACCTCACGGTTCTATCTTAGCCCAGAATCCCCTTCGATCAGCCTTTGCCCAGACGCCCGAAAACTAGCTACGCATAATCAAACTGAAAATAAATAAAATAAAAGCGAAACTAAACATGCTGGAATTAAATTGAAAATTAAACTAACAATTGTTTAGAACATTCAGAAATTAAAAGACGAAATAAAAAACATGAAATCGAAAGGAATTCGCCGCGCTTTGCCCGAAGGCAGAAAGCCGGCGAGAACTCGACTTCGTCTTCTTCAACCCATCAATGGCGTCTCTATATATTTTCTGGTGTTTAATTTCGTCCTCTCTCTCCTGGTGTACCGATTGTAGGGTTTCATGTGTTGTTTTATAGGTGTAAGAAGTCTTGGACACCAAGGAAAATCGCGGTCAAGATTTTGTCTTTGAGATAAGGAAAGAAAAGATTCTTTCCTTATTCTTTTCTTGGTAATAAAATCCTGATTCATCTTTGCCATAAGTCCACCATAGTCCGTCTCTGGTCAACTCTTCTCTCTAGTGTGCTCGATACCCGATGTTTGCCCAAAGTGGTGCCTTTGCCCAAAGTCTTGACTTTGCCCAAAGTGAAAACTTCAATTTCGGCGTCTTGTCCTTCTGCATCGTGACTTTGCCCAAAGTGGTGACTTTGCCTCCTTAGGTCAAACTGCTTCAGTCACTTTGCCTCGAATCCGCGCATTTGCCCAAAGTGAACTATTCCTTTGCTTTTTATGCACAATCTCCACTTCTGACCTGCAACCTGCATACTTTGCCCAAACACTCCAATGTGCCCTCCCAGACACACAAAACGACTCAAACTGACTCAACAACGACTCTAAAATGGCCCAAAGATGAGCAAATAAAATGGCTCATCACATCTTCACCAAACCTCTTGACTTTGAGAGATTTAAAAACTTAAGAAATTCTCTCTGCATGTGTTCTCTCTAAAAGTTCACGAAAAATTTTGAAGTCTGAAAGATTGTTTTCTTTACTTCTGAATACGCACTATGAATCGTCGTGGACTAGTCTAATCAGACGAACATGGATTCGAGGCCGCTTTAGTCTTCGGACCCAAGTGCATTTATTCCTCTGAGAGCAAACATGTGAACTTGGCATATAACTCCCATCGCTTCATGTGCATAGATCCATAAAGCCAAGTAACGGAGGACGCCGGTACCCCCGGTTCCCCTCTTCGAAAGGTTGTACATGGACGCTGAACTTTAAGACACTCTCCCATCACACTTCGGAGGACGCAAGTGAACCTTGCTCCCCTCTGACTGCTGTAATGAGTGTCTGTTGCATTTCATATACAGCGATAAACTCATCTGGAGGACGCCGGTTCCCCCGGCTCCCCTCTGATGAAGTAATGCTAGACCCAAGTGGAGTGCCTACAATGTTCACCATGCTCTCATGAATTATAATCTCTTGTGCGGTGTAAACTCACCATATATGTTCCGATGAAACACGACTGCATTCTTGTGATTGCGACGAAGGACAAGTTAAACTTATTTCAATATACTTCGGTCCGTTTCCCCGGTTTTTACTTCGAGAGTTATTTCATTATACCTCAAAGTTATATTCACCATGTGTGAAATTTTTGTTTTGGAGATTGATGATACGTGACATTTTTTTTGGGAAAATATTTGCTCTTCACTGCCTCGTATCACCGCTTGAATCTCTCTTAAAATGTATTTGAATGTTTGTTGTGTGTTGAACGCTTGAATAATAACTCAGGATGTGTTGTTTTGATATGTACTCTTGTAGATCATGTTCAGCATCTCGTGGAGTTCAACCTTTAAGGCGGAATATGAGTGTAGCAGCTTCCAGTGCATAACTCCTCATGCGAAGTTGTCTATGCATGCTTTCGTGCGACGCTGGTCGCTCAACCCAGCATTCGCGACGCTGGTCGCACGCGACGCAAGTCGCATGACTAGCGACTTCGTGCGACGCCAGTCGCACGCGACACAAGTCGCTTGCTCTGCGCTACACACTTCATCTCCACCTATGCTGTTCAACACCAACACATCTCCACCACTGCTGTTCAACTCCTATGGTCTTTTTGTCCAAGACGAGTCGACCCAAATTTTTTCTATATATAGGCCTTCAAAAACATGACTTAGGGTTACTTGCAACTCGAAATTCTAAGATTCTTACTCTCGGTGCTTACGTCTTGCTATCTTGCTATCGTGGTTGGGTGTCGTTGTTCTCTAGCTTCTCGCATCCGGCGTTCGACGATCTATTCTCTTACTCTAGCTTCGTGCATCAGGCACCAGTGTTTCAATCTTAGGTTCTTAGAATTTCACTCTTGCTCCTATCACTTGCTATCTGACTATGTCTTCTGCTGGAAACCTGGTTGATGAATTGGATAAGGAGGTCCTTCAATCACTGCGTGATACATGGCAGCAGGCACTGTCGCCTGAATCAAGGAAGAAGGCACTTCACGCTCTTCAAAAACATATGAATAAGATGGACAGGCGATCTGGAAAATCGAACTCTGACACTCAGACTGTTGATCTTACTAAGCACGTGAAGCACTCAGTTTCTGGTGTTAAGGATCCTAAGAAGTCAACACCTTCTTTCTCTGGTGGTGTTACTGCTGAACCTTATTACTATCTGAAGGTTGAAGAGTGTGGCAAACACTACAAACCTGATTTCTTTACTCGTAAGGCTGAGCATCGCCTTACCCTGATTAAAAATTTGCCTATTCTTGCGGATCGCCACATCCGCCCTGCTGATTATGAGAACACCGGCGTCTCAAAATTTTTAGAGGCTATGCACTTGATGGAATCTGTGACACTGCCTCTTAAGTACTCTATCCCTATCATCCACAAATTCTATGCTAGCCTCACTCCTGAGTTCGCTGACCCGATGAGTAAGATGTATGGTCGGTTTGTGTTCCGATCGAAACTTTACGTGTTTCGTCCACTGAACATCAACATCTATCTGAAGCGTCTGGAGGTTGTGTGTTCATGGAAGTCGCCTGCTGATGATGATAGACTAAATGCATTGAAGATTGGATCTTTCCTTTCTCAAGGAAAAGCAAAGTCTATTCTACCTCTTTCTTCGAAGTTGTCGGCCTTCTATGGCACGCTTCATCGACTCAGAATGACGAACTGGGCTGCTGCTCGTCCTGATGAAAACTACCTATCACCCAAACTCATGCATATTCTTTTCCGCCTTGGCTGCGGTGAACAGGTTGATCTCGGGGAGATCATTTTTCATGATATCTGTCGCATTGCTCAGGCATCGGACTCAACTCTCTCTCAACAGCGTGATCTAGAAGAGGAGAGACGCATGCACCTCACTCACCCATGCCTGATCTACGGGATGTTGCTAGACCAAAAATTTTCTCCGACAGAGACGGAGAGAAAAGTTAAGAGAATGGCTCATGTCAACATCACTCCTACCTTCCTTAAGCACAAAGTTTTAGACTTACCATGGACTAAGTTTGCAAGGAGAGATGAGGTACCTAATCCTATCACTCCACCTCCTTCACCGAAGTCGTCAAGGAAGCGAGTTGCCGCTGTTAAACTTGAATCTTCAAGTGTTAAGCGCAATTCATCGTTGTTTCACTACAACACAACGATTGGAACGTAAGCAGGCTGCTCATGCAGTTGCTCTTACTGAGATGATGGAGGCTCAGCATGATCAAAAGGATGCTTTTACCTACCTTCACCAGATGACCCATCAAGGGGGAGGATTAGGTGGTGCTGGATCATCTTGCAAAGGGCTGACTGATATATTTATGTTTCAGCTGATAAAGGATGGTATCAAGGAAGCCTTGGCTGATCTAGCCAAGTCTAAACATGTTGTTGTCGAGAGTGAAGATGAGGGTGATGAGGGTGTCCGCGAGATGATGGCGGGAGAAGTGTTTGAGATGTTGAGGAAGGGAAAAGGGAAGGTCGATGAACCTTCACATCCAGAGGTGTCGCGTGCGATGCCGTCTGGTGGTCTGTTGGATGAAGATGAAGATGTCAACATTGAAGGTGATGATGAAGATGATGATGACAGAGTGAGGATCGGAGAAGATGAGTTTGGCTTCTACGAAACTCTTGAGAAAGACTATGAATCAGACTCTGATGGCGATGAAGCTGATGAAGATAGAGGTGATGGAAGTGCAGCTGATGATGATGAGGCAAGGTCTGGTGATGCTTCACCACCTACTACTCCTATGCGCTCGCCTACTCCAGCTGGATCACCCAAGGGCTCGGACTTTGCATCTCAGTGATGCTTGGCTATCTTGTTTTGATTAACTCCTGAATTTTTTCGTTTTTCATATTTCATCGTTGCATGCATAAGACTTGAACTATTTTCCTCCATGCATGTTTTTCATATTTCGTTTTGATGAACCTCTCATGTTGTTTTGATGTTGAACTTGACTAAGTGTTTTTGGTTTTCATCTCTTCAATGCTAGTCTTTCATTGTTGAATGTTGATTGTTTTATTTTTACTTAGTCTTATTTTGATATGCTTCTCTTGAGGGGGAGATATTGTGTATCTCCGTTTGCTAATCTTTGGTCACATGAGTTGTGCCAAAAAGGGGGAGATTGAAGATGTTGGTTTTTTACAACAACATATGTTCTGGTTGCCTGGTTTTTTTGAGATTCTTTGTATCTCCTTATGCTAACTCTTGTTCACATGTTGTGACAAAAAGGGGGAGATTGTAGATGTTAGTTTTGTCAACAACATGTGTTTGTTGTTTGTTTTTGTTTTCAGGTGTTGAAGTGAATGGATGCAAGACTTATAACTTGGTGAAAATGGAATGAGTGAAGTCAATGCATCAAGTGTCCGCTTCACAACACCTGAGCTTACTGGTCAAAGGTCTGCTTCACAACACCTGATCCTACCAGCGCAAGGTCTGCTTCACAACGCCTGATCTTACCAGCGCAAGGTCTGCTTCACAACACCTGATCCTACCAGCGCAAGGTCTGCTTCACAACACCTGATCTTATCAGCGCAAGGTCTGCTTCACAACACCTGATCTTACCAGCGCAAGGTCTGCTTCACAACACCTGATCTTATCGGCGCAAGGTCCGCTTCGTCATCTGATGATGTATGTGTAACGTCCTATCATCAACGTCAAGCTCAAGAGATGTATATCCACGTTCAAGTGTTGATGATGATGGAATGAGTAACATCGTCATCAAGTTCATGCGACGAGCGTCGCTTGAACAGCCTTCTCCTCCATTTGCGACTGGAGTCGCACGCGACATGCGTCGCGTGTCAAGTTGAGCGACTGCAGTCGCACGCGACGGGCGTCGCACGAATTGGGCTCTCCTCCATTTGCGACTGGAGTCGCACGCGACAGGAGTCGCACGAACTCCATCTGCCAACTTGTGCGACTGGCGTCGCGAGCGACGTGCGTCGCGTGTCCGTGCTGTGCGACTGGCGTCGCTTGCCATGTTGAGCGACATGCGTCGCACGCGACTGGCGTCGCGAATGATGCCCCTTCAACCTGTGCGACTGAAGTCCCTTGTCCTGGCCTCTTCTACTTCATGTATCAACTGATGCATGGTGTGTTACATCCTATCATCAACGTTCAGTGCAAGTGATGCCTACCCACGTTCAAGTGTTGATGATGAGTGAATGTTGTTTACTACTTCAACTATATCGACGACCGTGAAGACGATGAAGTACTGAAGCCTCAACGACGAGTGTTCATCACGATGAAGTTGAAGATGAAGTATTGAGATCGACGGAGTCAAGATAATGTTGAAGTCTGAAGTTAAAGAAATCGAAGATTCAAGATTCGAAGATTCAAGATTCCAAGATTCAAGAATCGAAGATTCCAAAAAGTGATGTCATCCATGGAATTGTTACATCAGCCAAGCATGTGTCGAATCAGAACGTGCCACGTCAACGTCTCACATGTGCGAGCTACCTATATATACCCATGGAGTTGGATGACATCCTTTGACGATTTTGAGAGAACGAAATCCGATATCTGAGTATCAACGTTCGTTGTTTACGGCTTATAGCTTTAAGAGTTTTGGTAGTTGTTTTGTGCTGTGCACCGATAGTAGAGTTATGCGATTTAGCTCTAGGTGATATAGTACTAGATCATTAGTTCGTTGGAGTGCTGCGTCACTTGGGATACGACTCTTGATCATTCCGTCTACCTTTCTCCACAAGTGTAATAGTTAGTTTTGTTTATCAATGAAATGAAACTATTATACAACCTTGTCTTCAGCACTTTACTTTACTCTTGTTGAGTTAGAACACACCACATACACCGTACAACATACATAGCAAGCAGAGCTGAGTGTGTGCGAACGAAGTTGCTGAAGTGACAGTGTTTAAGACCGACTTCACGAAAAGTTGGTATCTTACGTTGAAGACGTAATTTCAACCCACCTCAACATGGTAAATAGATGTATCTGATTCCCATCTTTTTCGAATCCACACCAACACACGTATCTTACTTATTCGGTTGCTCAATTGCTCATTCTCACCGAATCCTAAAAAAATTGATTGAACCACCTACATAATTGGTTGATCAATAGGTTTTGAACAAAATGTTTGATCAATGAAAAGTACAATTGTTTCGATCTAATGCTCCATAAGTGTTTGGCGAAATGTTTAAATATTATGAATTATTTAGAACCCAATTACTTGTCATAATGTTTGGAATTAATTAAGTACATAATTAAAGCATCTTCAATGTTAGTTACAGTAAAACGTCTATAAATTAATAGCCTCGGGACCATAAAATTAAATTAATAGCCTCGGGACCATAAAATTTTATTAATTTATAAATGTTATTAATTTATCGAGTATTTGTTTTTCATTTAAAAAACCAAATCGGGACCGAAAGTTTCTATTAAATTAGAGAGTGCAATTTATTAATGTATCGAGTATTGATTTATAGAGATTTTTCTATATAATCATTACATGACACAAAATTGTATTCCCTCTAACTTTTTAAAGATGCAATATTTGTTTTGTCACGAACATCAAGAAAAATGTTATTTTTTGTTTTTTTTTTTACCGAAAAATAATTGATTTAATGTATTTTTAAATTGGAAATTAAAGTAGTTGTGAGTAAAATTTAAAAAGTAATTGAATAATTAAGTATGAATAAATTGTATTTTAAAATGAAAAAATAAGAATTTTTATTTCCTTTTTTGGATGTATTAACTATTATGGAACACTTAAAAAATAAAAGTATTGCAACTTTTAAGGGAAGGAGAAAGTACTAATTAAGTACTCATTGAAAATTGAAGTACAATAAGAGAGTGAGAAATTTGAGTATAATAAAAAAAATTATAAGAAAGAGATATGATATGAGAAACTCAACCCATTTGATCTTTGGTCCTTCGATTAGGTGAGACTTAAGTCGAGTAATATGTTTGAGTAGCAGAGACCTACTGGAAAGAGCTAACATGTTTCACCAGAGAATACATTTTATAATATTTTAATTAAAAAATTATTTCATCCGAAAATCGAATTTGTATCATCGGAGAATTGCACTCACATTAAAATACATTTATATATTTTCAATTAAGTCAAAAAATAATAATTTTTTAAATCCATTTGTTTTGATCTTATAATCCATGAGAGGGCACTCCGGCTGTTCGGCAGTTCGTCGCCACACATGATCAAAGGACAGATGTCCAACACTGTCCATCCAACTCAAGGCTTGTCCTTAAGCTACACTCAAGGTTCTAAAAGGCGCTAGGCGCTAGTCGGGCGGTGACTAGGGGCCTAGCGCCTAGAGGGATTAATCGGGGACTAGGCGGGGATTAATCGTTTTACTTTTTTATATTTAATTAATTAATATAATATTTTAAAAATATTTATATGCATAATAAATCAATATTTTGAACAAAATAATCAATAAATAATCTAAACATAGTATTAATCACAAGTTTAACATAGTAGAATAATAAAAAATAATTTGTAAATTTAAAATTTTAGATCATTTTCATTATATATTTAATATTTTTTCAAATTTTGGTATCGTACCTCAAAATTTATCATAACATCATCTATTTTATTTGATTTATCAAGATTTGCATCTAATTTGATTTTTCAGTTAAATCTGCTCGAGAACCGTCTAAGTAAGTAAGGACGAAATTAATTGAACTTAGGCGGTCCAAAGCGGGTTTAGGCGGGTCTGGGCGGGTTTAGGCGGCGCTTATGCGGGTTAGGGGCCTAGAGCCTAAAATCGAGGCGGTCGAGTACAGCCTAGAGCCTAGGCGGGGATTAATCGGAGCTAGGCGGGGATTTTTAGAACCATGGCTACACTCGGTAATGTGGATTTTTTATTTGATATTATTTTCTTTCTTAATGAATTAGTTATACTCCTAATAATTAAACATTCCTAATATTTAATATTAAAATAAAAAAAATATGAAAATTAAGTACTTCTTTTGTTTCATTGAAAATAATATAGTAATGTCCCAAAGTAAATGTCATATTTTTTTTACGAGTTTAAGAATAATATTAATTTTTTATTTTTTAACTAAAAAGTACTAGAAGATAAAAGTATGCATTAGGGTGAAAATTAAAGTGTTTGTTAGTAAAGTTTAAAATATAGGCGAATAAAGTAACATAAAATTGTATTTTAGAATTAAAAAGTAATATTTTTTTGGTCAACTATTGCGAAATACATCCAAAAGAAAAATATATATGTTAACTAATTTAAGAAAATATATAACTACATAAAGTACTAGAAAAATATATAACTCATAAACATACATTTAGTTTAACCTCAAAACACACATTAAAATACTACCTCCATTCCGCAAGTGTTTGTCAGTTTTCTTTGTAAATTACGAAACAGATCGAGTACATTATTTTTTAAGTTTCCTGCAAAACAAATTGAATCAAATTCATTAATAAAACTTGAAAAAGAACACGAATTTTGAGTTCAAATAGATGTAGATAGTAAAAAAATATTATTCATAATATAGAGTATTAAAGGATAATTGTACGTATATATTTTGATGGTATAATTGTTTTGTCATTAAACATTTCTATCATGTCGTTATTCCCTTTTTAAGTAAATTAGGCTATCAAACTCATATCTTGACCATATTTTTCTGGAAATCTCACTAACTAACTAACTAAACTTTTGATTATATTTTATTTATTAATTTATTTTCTCTCTTAGCTCTTCACCTTTCTTTTTTTCTCTATAAATAGGTTCCTCAAGTTCATCCTATTCAATGCAAGACTTCAATTCTACTAATTTGTACATCTTTCATACTCACTCAAACTATCTTCAATACACATCACCACCATTGCATCTTTCATATCTTCCCTAGCTCTCTCATGGAGGAAGTGAAACCCGGGAGCTCAATTTCCGACCCAACCGGCCGTTTGCCCATACCCGGTTTCGACCCGCCCCGAAAACCCAAAAGAAACAAGTATGCATTGGCTTGCTCATTCCTAGCTTCCATGACATCCATCTTGCTAGGATATGGTATACATGCTTTGTTCTTATTTCTATATAAAATGTAATTTTATTTTATTCAAATTATATAATAATTGGGTATACATGCAGATATTGGGGTGATGAGCGGAGCCATAATCTTCATCCAAAAGGACCTCCACCTAACCTCCGTCCAAAAGGAAATCATAATGGGCATCATCAACATCTACTCCCTCTTTGGGTCGGCCGCCGCCGGCCGCACCTCCGACTGGATTGACCGGCGCTACACCATCGTCGTCGCCGGAGCCATCTTCTTCTCCGGCGCCCTCCTCATGGGCTTCGCCACCTCCTACGCCTTCCTCATGCTCGGCCGCTTCGTCGCCGGAATCGGCGTCGGCTTCGCCCTCATGATCGCCCCCGTCTACACCGCCGAGGTCGCCCCCGCCTCCTCCCGCGGCTTCCTCACTTCCTTCCCTGAAGTCTTCATCAATTTCGGTAAGCAATTGCATTAATTAACGTAAGTTAATTATTATTTTTTTAATTAGTAAATCTCTGTTTTTTACAGGGGTATTATTGGGATACGTGTCGAATTTCGGTTTTTCGAAACTCCCCCAGCACGTGGGCTGGCGGCTGATGCTCGGAGTGGGGGCCATCCCCTCCGTCCTCCTGGCGGCCGGGGTCCTCGCCATGCCCGAGTCCCCGCGGTGGCTCGTGATGAAGGGCCGGCTAGCGGAAGCCAAACGAGTCCTCGACCGAACCTCCGACTCCCTCGACGAGTCCGAGCTGCGGCTGTCCGAAATCAAAGCGGCCGCCGGCATCGACGATGACGTGGCCTCAAACAACCGCAAAGACGGAGGGGTTTGGCGGGACCTACTCTTCCGGCCGACCCCGGCCATCCGCCACATACTGATTTGCGGGGTCGGGATTCACTTCTTCCAGCAAGTGAGCGGGATCGACTCCGTCGTGCTTTACAGCCCGGAGATATTCGAGAAGGCCGGAATATCGAGCGACGCCGACAAGCTGCTTGCAACGATGGCCGTCGGATTCAGCAAGACGATCTTCATCTTGGTGGCGACGTTCTTGCTCGATAAAGTCGGGAGGCGGCCGTTGCTTCTGTCGAGCGTGGCCGGGATGGTGGTGTCCTTGTTGGGCCTCGGGATTGGGCTTACGGTTATCGAGCACTCGGGCCGGAGGATGACTTGGGCCGTTGCTTTGTGTATAACTACGGTTTTGTCGTTTGTGGGGTTCTTCTCGATCGGGATGGGGCCGATCACGTGGGTTTACAGCTCGGAGATATTTCCGTTGAGGTTGAGGGCGCAAGGGTGTGGGATAGCGGTGGCGACGAATCGGCTGACGAGCGGGGTGATTTCGATGACGTTTATATCGTTGTATAATGCTATAAGTATTGGAGGAGCTTTCTTTATGTATGCTGGGTTTGCGGCCGTGGCGTGGGTGTTTTTCTACACTTTGTACCCGGAGACACAAGGGAAAACGCTAGAGGAAATGGAGGCGTTGTTCGGGACTTACTTTGGGTGGAGGTCGACGCTAAGAGCGTTGAAGGAAAAAGAGGATGAGAAAACCGGCCAAGTTCAATTGGCGGCAACCACCACCACCACCACCACCACCTAGAGCTAGAGTTAACATAAATATGTAATTAGGGTAGTTGATCATATAATGTGTTGTTGAGAAGAAGAGCTTATTTGTCCTTTTCAACTTCATGAAAATCAGAAAATGTAGTATAATGAATCAATAATATGTAGTCCACTGTTGTTACCATTGAGTAGTACTCTATTCTACTATAATTAAGTGATTTATTTTCTTTTTGTTGTCACTTTTCGAATTATTTTGTCTATACATTTTTGCTCTTTAAATAATATTTTTTTTTTTAAAGGGCACATTTTATATCATCCAAAGAATTACCAGAAGAAAACAAATCAAAAGGAACGTAAAGAAACCTCCAGAAATTAGGACCACAACACCACAAATCCACAATGCATGTTGTTTGTTTGTTTTACACGATTCAGATGTCACATGTATACGAGTGAATGGGTAATCAAGAAGATTGAATGTTTCACATGTCACTATGTTATGTCTACATAGTGGATATGGAATTTAGTTAATCATTGTATAGTCCTAACTTCCCATGTTCTGTCTTATGAAGAAACTCTCTTCGGGTTGGGTTGGGTCATGTCGGGTCGGGTCGGGTCAAAACTTAATTAGTAGTATGTGTGTTCTGTAAAGTAACATAATGAGGTTCAATTGAATATATTGGCTTGATGATTGCATTTTTTTATAAACAAAAATGTGCAGCTATGATAAAAATTGTGTCAATGCCATTATTTAATATGCGTGAGTGAAGAAGGGCAATGCACTTTCTCTCTTATTTATTTCTCATACTTGTCCTTTTGTTTTTTTTATTTGTTTTTCACATGAAGTTTTGATATCACATTTCACAAATGCCCTAATTCCTACCATTATAACTAATTATAATTGTTTACATATTAAATACAGTTTTAGAAACACAAGTATACAATATTAAATAAATAAATAATTTTAAAATTATTACATATAAAATATAGTAAAAATAAAATTTCAACGTATACATACATATACAACTGAATATTGAACATATATAACCATTTAGGACCTGTTCTTTTGGACTTAATTTCAGTCCAGTTCAATTCAGTTCAGATCCCTTCAGTTCAGTTCAGTTCAGTTCAGTTCAGTTCAGATCAGATCGCTTCAGTTCAGTTCAGTTCAGTTCGTTTCAAAATAAATTAAAATAAAATAAACAAAAAATAATTTGAACCAATAATTTTAAATATACAATATAGTTAATGTCACAATATTTTTAATATTTTTAAAATAACATTTAATAATTTATAAATATTATTATTATTTTTATTAAAAAATCAGTTCAGTTCAGTTCAGATCGCTTCAGTTCAGTTCAGTTCAGTTCAGATCGCTTCAGTTCAGTTCAGTTCAGTTCAGTTCAGCCGGTTTCAGTCCAAAAGAACAGGTCCTTAAATTAGATTTACTTTAGTTTAGGAGAGTATATTTAATTCAAATTTCATGGGAGTTACATAAAAGAGAAACTTGTGTTATTTATATATTGAACATATATAAAAAGTTTAATTAAATTTACTTTAATTTAGGAGGATATATTCAATTTAGAGGTTTATGGGAGTTTTTTTGGATTTTAATAAGTTTATGGAATTTCATTGATTTAGAAAATCCAGTATATATATAGTTTGATTTTTATATGAATTTTCATAGTGTTTGTGTGATTTTTTTATTGATTTATGTGAATTTTAATATTTTTTAAATAATTTTGAAATATATTATTTTATTCATTTACATGAATTTTTATACATTTCGATAGATATTCAAAATTCGAATTGTACTTGAAAATAAATTGAATAAATTTTAAATTTGTTTTCGCTTCAAGAAAAATTAGAATTTTAATTTTCGACCTGATTCCAATTTTAAACTACTAGTAAATTTGGATTTAGACGAAATTCTTATATATATTTATTATTATGAAATTACAAAAAAATAGTTATATTGTTTAAAGTAACTTGATAAATAAATTTATTGATTTTTACAATTGTTATACAAGTATAATTTTTTTACTAAATAAAAATTTATCAATATATTCAATAATTTTAATATTATTTATATATATATCAAACATATAATAATGTATTATTTTTTGAAAATTTTATTTTGTTTTATTTTTATCTTTAACATGTTGTCTAATTCTATTTTTTTTAGTTTTATTATTTTTTAAATAATAAATTAGTCAATTAAAATAGAAATTCATAGAAATCTCATTTATTTAAAAAAGATTTTAAATAATTGATTTTTTTTTTGTATTTTAAAGTAGAAATCAATAAAAATCTATATACTTTTAAACTTTATTAATTTTTTAATATCTATAAATTTTTAAAGACAATTTAAAATCTATATTGAATACTTCGAGATTTTAATAAATTTTTAAATATTCGTAGTACCCTTAAATTTTAAAAGTCCAATTACAAAGGACGATACATTTACACCTGTGTATAGAGCATTCTATACACCAATTATATTATGACACGTGTCATTAAAAAAAAAATTAATTAAAATATATTTTAATTACTATTAAATTGATTTATTAATTAAAAAAATCAATAAAATCTTATAAAATCTTCAAAAAATAATAGCAATTCATTACCTCCAAAAATAATATATATAATATCTCAAATTCTCTCCTAATCCTGTCTCATGCCCCCTTAGTCAATATATTAAGTAATTTGATTTTATGTACTAGTAACATTTAAAAAAGAAATCTAACTAGCTTTGTCTCGATTTTGCAATACACAATCGATTCCTAACTGATCTAAGTTGAAAACATGGAACCTTTCTTCAGGGTGCATGTACCTTTCTCTCATGTAATTATACAATTTTACATTTTTTTTAATATAAACAACCTTATGCTTATTTTACAATATATGTAAAAATTATGTAACTCAGTAAATATTTGGTTAATTAATGTAGGCCAACTTTCGTATAAACCGTCAAAAGACTAATCAGGGGTATGATGCAATCCCTTACATGGTTGCCTTTTTCTCGAGCATACTGTGATAATTTAATGGTTGCTCAAAGAGCAACGTAACAATCATATCATTCAATGCTTTTGGATGTGTCATAGAAATGGTGTACATTTTTGTATACTTATATTATTCAATTAACACCCATTTTTGCAATAAAATAGACATAGATTACGCATGTAAATTATATCGTATTATATTAAAATACACATAAATTGCAAAAATAAATTAATATAATTTTTTTTTTGCAATTTACTTGAATTTTAATATAATAATTTTATTTTTGTAATTTACATGCATTTTAATATAATTATAATTAATATGTGCAATTTACGTGCATTTTAACGTAATATAATAATTATATACAAATTTATGTGTATTTTAATATTATTTGATGTAATTTATCATTTTTGTTTAATCTATCTATATTTTAATATATAAAGAAAATTTTATACTACATGAGTCTCAACTATTTATGCACATTTTTTTTAAACATGTCAACTAATTATGCACACTTTTAATTATTTTACTTTTTTACTTTAAAATACTATTCTACTCTTAGTTTATCTACATACTTTTCAAACTTTAGTTACAACTACAAATAAATTTTTAGCCCTTATTTTTTTGTCAAAAATTCAAAATGTAACATTTTTCTTAATTTATGTGTCGGGTTTTTCTCGATTAGGATGAGGCCGATCACGTGGGTTTACAGTTCAGAGATTTTCCCGTTGAGGTTGAGGGCGCAAGGGTGTGGGATAGCGGTGGAGACAAATTGGCTGACGAGCGGGGTGATTTTGATGACGTTTATATCCTTGTACAACCCTTGTACAACGCTATAATTATTGGAGGGGCTTTCTATTTTTGTAATAAAATAGACATAAATTACACAATATTATATTAAAATTCACATAGCACAAATAAAATAAAATAATTTTTTTTGCAATTTACGTTGAATTTTAATATAATAATTTTATTCACTACTACAAAATACCCTATTATGATACTTTATAAAAATGTTAAATGTGCATGCTTTTCTGTTGTTATGCATGGATGAATTCATGGAGTAATGAGATTGGTGCATTGGTGCATATGCGCATGATAACAACTTAAGTTGTCTTCTAGTACAACTCACCATGTGGTCCAAGTTTATAGTTTTGAGTATTTTGTTTTTAGTCCCTTTAGTATTTAGTATTTGCAGTTTCTGTTATTGCTTTTAATACTAGAATAAAGGAGATGTACTGTAATTCCTTTTCACTGTGCTTCTTCCCCAAGCTACTATGTAAACACGAGAGACTATTCGTATCAATGAAAATAGTTCTCTCATATTGATGTTTATGCTTGGTTTATTTTATTCATCATTTTCTTTATGGTATCAGAGCATATAAATTGAATATTTCCGCAACCCACTTTTCTGTTTGATTCAAATTTAGTAACATGGCTTTGGTTTCGAGTGAAGATCAATCAAGTCCAGTGTTCATCAGTCATGGTGAGAATCCAGGTCAGATGTGTTGGAAAAATTGGAATAAAAAATTTGGTTTGACCAATATTTGACTGATTTTTTATGGCTAAATATTAATTCAAGTTGAAATTAATTTGTTGATAATTTTCTACGGTGTTGCGTAGATAATTATAGTATTTTATTTCGTCAAGATCCGATTTTTCGGTGAGTGAGAAATAAATAATGAATTAGCCAAGTGAAAAAAGCATTATTGAATGAAATAATTAAGTCTCATCCCACATCGGAATGTGGGAGATAATAGGTTTGTGAGAACCATTATAAAAGGTCATGTGTATTGATTGTTGAGAATGTGAAAAGTCACAATCCCACATTGAATGTGTTGAGAAAATCAATATTTGTGTGATGTTATATGAGGAGTTAGAAAATGTTTCAACTTTGAGTAAACCCATTGACTTGAATTATTATTCTTGGTCAATTGAGAAATGATGATTTGGACTTTGGGCCTTCGAGATTTTTCTTGGGCCTATAAGAGTTTAATAAGTACAAATTGTATTTGTAGTGGGCCTGTAAAATAATAACAAGTAAGGTTATTATGGCTTGGGCTTACCAGCCTTTGGGTTGAGTAAAATTAGTTGAAACTTTTAGTTGGCTTAAGATGTTGGGCTAGCCTAAATGGGTTGTACGGAATTTTAATAATTAACCCAATATGGGTTGTACTGAATTTGAATAGACGGTCCAATGACTTGAATAGTCATCAGAATTTTATATATTTAATAAAATATATAAATAAATCCTCATAATGATTGTGACCTTTGAGTTGGTTAAGACTTTTGAATTGCCTTTTGTCTTTTGGTACTTCCCTATGAGTAGTATAAATAGAGCATCTTAGTTGAGAGTTATTCATCCCATTGAACATATCCCACATCAGAATCTCTTTTTTCTAAGTTCATAAACATTCTAGTGTTGGAATATTGTGTAGACAATATTAGTTCCTTGCATTTGCATATGCTCGGTTCTTGCTCTTTCCTCGTTCGCCGGAGCTTCTAGCTGGTGTGCCTCAGACTAGAAGACGATTGAAAGTCGTTGTATCTTTGGGGACTAACGTCGCAAAACCGTAGCATACACGGGGCGTTTTAGTCTTGCGGATAGCGAAAGCGCCTCGACTACCCGCAACAAGTTTCTGTTCGAAGCCCGATAAAGGTTAATTTATTTAATTATTTTATTTAAGTTTATTCTGAAATTGTAAAGATCAGTAGTACTGTTCTAGTCCAGATTTTATTTTATTTTATGTTTCGGATTTAGACATTTTGTACAAAAATAACCAACAGATGCTGGTACCAAAACAGCTCACTATCACCAATTATCATACATGGAGCAGAGCGATGTATGTAGCTCTTTCAGCCAAGAACAAATTAGGGCTGATCACTGGAGCCATACCTGAACCTCCAGTTACTGACCCAACACATGGGAGCTGGGTAAGATGCAACCATATGGTGCTGTCATGGATAACAAATAGCCTATCTCCTAAGATCTCAACATATACTTTGTTTTCTGGTTCTGCTTCACAAATCTGGGCAGAGTTGAAGAAGAGATTCTCAAAGAATAGCAGTCACAGCCCACAGGGTATTCATGCTGGAACAGAAGCTCACCACAACAAAGCAAGAAGGTAGTCCAATTACTATATATTTTGGTAATTTAAAAACCATTTGGGATGAAATTGCTGTGTATGAGGAACCTACAATCTGTACTGCTAACCCTTGTGGTGTGTTGAGTGCCTTGAACAAGAAGTTGGAGGCTAGGAAGGTTATGCAGTTTCTTATAGGGCTTTGACAAGATGTTGTAGTGCGTCCAAATTAAATAAAAATAACCGAACATATTGCCAAAACAATTCGCCTAAGTCGATCTCACGAGAAACAATACTATCGGCCCGTAAAAATGTTTCTATGTTTGCAACGAAGAAAAGAGGAAAAAGTCTATAGTATAATGCATGATTTAGATTTGCTTTGTTTTTAAACTAAATTAACTAAAAACTAAAATACTAAAATAAATTAAAAAGTAATCAACAAGGTTTAATTAAGAACAAATATTAATAGAATCACATTTAATCCTTATATGAGTTCAATGATGATATATAAAAAATTTCAATTTCTCTTTCTTTCTCTCCACCACTTTAAAGCTAGTTAGTAACACAATTTTTAAGTTTGAGTCGCAATCAAACTTAGTACGTACAAGAAAATAATATTTCACCATTATTTTCGTACTTCCGATCGATCAACATGAGCTCTCTCCATTAATCACTCTTCTTTAAGGGTGTTAATACGGTTAAATCAAACCGAATCGAACCGAAACTTCGGTTAATCGAACCAAATAAGCGTTATTTTCAAAAACTAAAAACTAAACCGTTTGAGAAATAATTTAGTAATTTCGGTTTGTTTTGGTTTAGTTTTAACCAAATTTTAATTAAAAAAATATAAAAAATATATTTTTTAATATTTTAATTAAAAAATTAAGATACAAAATTATTTTTATTTTTTATTAAAATAATTAAAACGAAATATTAAAAATGTAAAAATTAATTTTAGTTAAAATAAAATGTTATTATTAAAAATATAAAAAAAATATATATATATATATTATTTACATTTACAATAATATATATGTATATATATATTAATTATTTTTTATTTTATTTTATTTTATTTTTATTCGGTTTGATTTGATTTTTATCAGTTAATCGGTTAAAAACCAAACCGAAAATCGAAAATTCAAGAAAATCAAATTAATTTGGTTCGGTTAGATTTAACCGAATTACATCGGTTTGGTTTAGTTTGGTTTAGTCGGTTTAACCAAACTTTTGACACCCTACTCTTCTTCGATCATGCCTTGCATTGCACCCACTATAAGCAATCATTAGTGAATAAAAACTGATCAGTCTTAATAAATACAATCCCAGTTAATTAATCTTAAATCAGTACTAGATTCATTTTATTCCTAATTCAGAGTCACAAATTAAAACAGTTAATTATGATAAAATTAATACACGATAGTAGTTGTGATAATGAGCTCCTCAAACTGCTGTCTCATATACTGTAGACATTCCAGATAAATTTCATAAATCAAGTTGGATTTTCTCCATAGTAACATTAACCCTAGTTATCAGAAGGACATCCCAGATGGGCAGAGCACCATTTCTGATTCTCAGCATTAATCAGCTTTAACATTTACCTTGGGAGTATTATGCTCTGTCAAGTCCTCCGGTAATGAAAAGCTATGAATTTTCCCTCCACTTTCTATCCCCATCATTGTCTCTTGCAAACACAATATAAGAATTAACATTGCTCGCAGTCATACAGTAAACCATGATATTCTGATATTCAACTTCACATCAACACACTCGCTTGCATGGACCAATATAAAATATGTCAAATGTACAAGATTGCCAAAAACATTTCCATTATAAGAATTGCCTTATGCCACACCACACCTTTTTGGTCAAGAGATATCAAAGATGCATTCCATGTCATCAAGGCCCAAGGAGTAAAGCCGGCCTGCAGCATATCTAATTCATCAAGTGTGCCAAAAAAGAAAAAGAGAAGGCAAAACTGATGGCATGCTTATCTAACTATTGCAGTGTCCAGAAAAGAATAAATCATTTAGACACTACTGGCCAAATAAACCACCAATGCCCAGGTCTCCTTGCCGATATCCCTTCCTCTTTTGGCTGTATTGTGCATTCTGAGCAGGAAAAGTAGGCATAAAGTCCTTAGACTTGGGTAGTGGTACTTCGCGGAACCATTCATGACTGAGAGCTTCCCCAGCAGTTATCCTCTTGTCAGGGTCATAGGTAAGAAGCTTGCTCAAAAGGTCGAATCCAGCATTGGATAATACAAGCGACCCGGTAAAAGATGTTGCAGGGAACTTTGTACGCAATATGTTGTACTTATGCTTGCCAAAGTTCACCTTGCCCGGAAGCTCCGAAATCCCAGGCCAAATCTTCGCATTTGGAGTACCAAGTACCTTGTATATCTTGTCGAGCTGATCAGCCTCAGATTTCCCATTGAACAATGGTTCTTTAGTTAATAGCTCAGCCATAATACATCCGAGAGACCACATATCAATTGCTGTAGAATATTGCTTGGCTCCCAAAAGAAGTTCAGGTGCCCTGTACCACAGTGTAACCACCAACTGAGTATATGGTTTTAGGGGGAATCCATATTGGCGAGCCAGACCAAAATCACAAATTTTCAACTCACCACGATTGTTTAAAAGCAAATTTGATGTTTTCAGATCTCGGTGCAGAACCCAGTTATCATGAAGATAATAAATCCCCTCTAAGAGCTGGAGCATGAGACATTTGACTTCACTTTGACTAAATGGCTGCTTCATTGAATCCATCAATCCCCTAAGATCGTGTTCCATGTACTCCATGACCATAAAAATGCTATCAAGATCGCTTCCTACAACTACTTCCTTAACATCCACAATGGACTGGTGATGAGAAGATAGAAGAATATTGATTTCTCGGAGAGCAGTCAAAGGAAACCCTTCTCTCTCCTTCTCCATCTTGACCTTCTTCAAAGCAACAATTTCCCCTGTCTTCTTATCTTTTGCTCTAAAAACAACTCCATAAGTCCCTTCGTTTATCTTATTCAATCTCTCGAACTCACACACACTTCTGCAACCCTGAAGCATATTGACACACCTCCGTGGAGGGCTGGCTGGTTCTGGTGTGCCATTAAAGCCACAATCATCATCAGATTCAGAATGACTAACATTAACACCATCATAGATTTGATCATCATCATAATTACCATCACCGTCATGTTTACTATCTCTACTTGATGACCTAACATATTCATCACCTTCTCTTATGACTTCACCAAACTTAGGACTTGTCAATTCTTTATTATCTCCGTGGTCTGAAATTTTACCTTCATCAGCAGGTGAATAAGCATTGTTTTCCCAGCGAGATGATATTATAGTTCGTGGAGTCTCATAATCGGCATCACCATTAACTGCCCCTGTTCCTAGGTTATTAACACAAAGTTCTTCCTGCATCGACAGAGAAGTTGTTTCAACAGGGGCCTCTGACAAACCAGACAATAAGTCATCATTATCTGCCAACGAAGACTGCATACAAGCATCACGCATAAGATTAGACTTTGGCAACTCTCGACAAGACTCAGCCGAAATATTCCTAATTTTGACTGTTTGACTAATATGCGTACCCTCTCTATCCAAGACAAATGGCGAAGATTTTCTCTTTTTGCTGTGCACAGACGACCGAGTCTCATTAATAACATGGTTTTCGGTATCGACAGCCACATCAGATTCAGACCCATCACCGGACAGCTCACCAGGTTCATGATCCTTAGGGTGGGCTACAACCCCACACCTCCTAGGCCCCATACCATGATGTTCTGAATCACGTAGACTCGAAGTAGAACTATACCCACCTTTCATCACCCCACTATCTTTAGTAGCCTTACGTCCGACCCTACTCGTGTAGTCGAGTCTATCTCGACCCCTAGCATGAACCCTCCCGTAACCCTTCCAATCATATTCCTTTGTGAATACCCCGAAATCAGCCTCACGGTCTCTAAATCCATGGACTCGGTAACAACCTCGAGGTCTTCCAGAGGCCATAACCCTAGGCAATAAAACGCAACTTCGAAAGAAAAAAACGTCTAAAGTGGATTTCTGAAGAAAATCTAAACCCTAATTCAAAATCACCCAAATATAAAAATTTTGGGAAAAATAAATCTCCGAATCAATTTCCTTCCTATTATTCAAACCCAGAAATTAAAGAAAATTGAACAGAAAATATATAGAAATCCCCGAGGAATTAACGCCGTTCGCAGAAGTCAGAAAAGGAAGGGCTTACCGAAGGCAAGTACAATACAGATAATCGCGTCGATTGAGCGAAAGGGTTTGAACGAGAAGATAGGTAAAAGGAGAGCGAAAAGCATCGGTTTTAAGCGGTTTTGTAATTTTTGTAAATTTTGAGTATTATAGTAGTAGTACTCTTTTTATGTTATTTTCTTTTCCGATCCAAAAAATAAAAAAAAATACATAATGTTGTATTATTTTATAAAAACAAAAACATAATAAATCAATACACTTAATCTTCTTAATTATTCAGGGCTGCAGCGCGACCCACACAAGACTATCCCTTGGCAACACGTGGCAGACGGGAGACAGGCCCGGGCCCGTCCCGAGTATTGGAAACGCCACGTGGAGCGGGTCCCACCCGGAGGTGTCCATGTGGCATATGGCGGCGGCCTCGACCCTCCCTCCGTCGTCCCCTTCCAGCAGGGCGGTGTACACCCTGTTCCCCCCTTCCAAGCTGTGGCAGAAGAAAACCGCGTAAGGGTACGGCAACAGGTGACACGTCACCACCCTGCTCGATATTATCTCCGCCGCCGTCTGATTCTCGGCCGAAACCGTGTAGATCTGCAGGGGGGCGAACTTCGCCCCCTCATCCCCGAGATAACTCGTGGCGACGAGCTTGAATTTCGAATCATCGCCGAAGATCCGGACGACGAAGTCGAGCATGGATTCGAGTGACGTGGCGCAGAACCTGGTCTCGCCTTTGATGGGCGGGGACTCACAGTGGGCCAGGGTGTCTCCGACGGCCAGGGCCTCCTTGGAGGAGTCGGGAAAGGAGAAGAAGTCGAGGATGGAACGAAGTCGGGAAGTGGAGAAAGGGATGGAATCGGATTGGTGTCGAGGGAGTAGGCGAGGGGACTTGGACGGCTCCTCCTTTGCCTGGAAATAGAACCGGAATCTCTCGCCGGATTTCAGAGTGTTGTAGTGAAAGAATATGTTCGCCTCCGCCGTTTTCAGGAGCTCCGGCCCCGTCGGCAATCGAGGAGGATCGTCGTGCATCGCGAGACACTGCATATAGAGAAAGGAAATTAGTACTACTAGAGTGGTGATTTCAGAAGCCATGTGTTTCAATTTTGCTCCAAGGAATTTTAATTTGGGTGTGGTGTATATAAATTTTTTTTTTATTTATTGTTGATTTTTATCAAAAATTTTAAATATAAGAATTTTCTTAAATGATTATACTGGTAGTAAATTTTTTTTACTTAATTTCATTTAATTTTCTTCAGTTTAACTTGATTAATTTTGTTTCAAAATAAATAAATAAAGTTTGAATAAATAATTTTAAATATACAATTTTGTCACAATATTATTAATATTAAAAAAATTAATAATTTATAAAATTATTATTATTATTATTATAAAAAAGTTAATTTAGTTCAGTTCACATCCGTTCAAATGCTTTCAATTCAGTTAAGAAGATTTCAGTTTAGTTCTATCGTTCAAATGAAAGAAGAGTTTAATTTTCTCTACCTAATAAATAAATTAATTAATTCCACCATTTCATTTAATATTTTTATTTTTGAAAGTCAAACAAATTAATTATTAATTAATCCAAGTAATTAGGTGTTTTTATACTATTGTCTAAGAGATCAAATATGCACATGGGCCATGGCCTCAAAGTCAGAAGATCAATGTTACGTACGTAGGTTCTATACTAGTATATGAAATCAGAGAAGCCAAATAATTAATTTTGATTAGATAATATATTCATTCACATGAACAATTTAACTTTTTTTTTATGTAGTTAATTTGACATTTGAAAATAATTATTTTTACTGAATGAATTTACATGGGATAATCGGATCACACAGTATAACAAGTACACATATATATATATATATATATATATTGTATATAAGAAAATGTTTTTAATTTAATAGTAATCGGCATTTTTTAGTTCACTAGTTTGGTGGTAGGTGATATATATAAATATAATATGAATAATAGCATTATTAATTAATTAAATTAATTATATATATAAATGGAAGTCATCATGATCAATTGATCATAATAAATAAAAACAAGTTGGAAAAATATTTAAAGCATCAAACTAATTAAAGTCAAAAGCCGTAGCAAGCAAATCTTAGAATGCAATATTTTATCAAGCAAGATTACATATACAGTATAACAATTTTTTTTTCTTTTATATATAAAGTAGTACGTATTATGTTTATGTTTATAAAAAAAATACAATTTTTAATAAATTGTTTTTTTTTACCTTTTTTGTAACATATCAAATTTTTACTTAATTAAAAAAAATCAAATACCATAGTATGATATTTGATTTTTTGTTATTTTCACAAAGACAACTTCAAAGATTTGTAGAATCAATGATCTGAAGTCAAATATCACACACCAGTTTTGCAATTTCAATTCTTAAAATTTCAAATGTTAATAGTATTTAA
Organism: Euphrasia confusa; assembly: GCA_954870475.1. Lineage (NCBI taxonomy): Eukaryota > Viridiplantae > Streptophyta > Magnoliopsida > Lamiales > Orobanchaceae > Euphrasia > Euphrasia confusa. Next base: position 11,987,557 of record OX940956.1, read on the forward strand.
GAAAATGGAAAGTAAATCAAATACTATTTTCTTCTTATAAATTAAAATTATTTACAAATCGCTTTTGTCTACATTGTTTTCACGAGTGTTTTGTCTTCCTATGTGTAGAGTTGACATTAATGGTGTCCACTAATGGTGCATTGAGTGCTTTATAGTTTTATAGTCAACCACGTACATAACAAATCGTACAATATTTCCATCGTGAAATACTTTTGAGTTAAACTAATGAAATAGTATATCCCCTATACACTTTACATTTTTTGAAGTTTTAAATTTTGCATAAATAAAATAAAAGGGATTACAACCAAATGCGCATAAAAGAAAATATGTTACCGGCCCAAACGAGTTGAAAAGCTAGCCTCCTTCACAAACAAACCCTATGCGACTATCAATCACATATTATTCAATTCACGTACTATATATGAAGATACATTCATATATAGCTGATAGCCTGGACAATTCATCACTTTACTGTTTTATATTTTTAGAGTATACAATTAATTGTATAATACTACTTATAAACTATGTTATGGCTTTTGACATTAACTTCCCCTAGCTAGATAGGCTTCTTGACGCTTTATAAAATTTTATTTCATTTAGACGTCAAGGCATATGATATATATATATATATATATATAAATATATATAAATAACAATGGAGCTAACATGCCTACCGTCTCTCTCTAGTAGAATTATGTACAATTTTTTTTGGATGCCTCAATCAATACTTTTAAAACTAACTACTCTACGTTAGAAAAATACAAATTTATATCTATTTTTTAAATGTTATTGAAGACTATTTTAAATAAATTTTTACTCGTTACTTTGTCAAAAAATTATATTTTTCTTAATATAATTGTATGTATAATTCTCTGAAACGGGTGGACTAATTAATAATTTATATATAATAGGTGGGGTATTTGTAGTCTTAGTAGTTGAATAGTGGAGTATATAAAATATACTCCCTCCGGCCATTAATAGATGTCATACTTTCCTGTACACGGAGTTTAAGAAAATTGTTGTTGTTTTATTTTTTAATTGAAAAGTAAGGATTAAAATATATTTTAAAAGTAAAAAGTAAAGTAGTTGTGAGTAAGTTTAAAAAGTAGGTGGGGTAAAGTAGAATAAAATTGTATATTAAAATGAAAAAGTTAGAATAATTATTTCCTTTTTTGGGGTGTGTCAACTATTGTTGGACACCTCAAAAAGGAAAGTATGACAACTGTCTTTGGACCGATGGAGTAGTAGGTAATACTACTATTAGAGAATAGAGAACATTGATTTTGGAAATTAGAGAAAATTACTAATGTTTTCAAGATTTTATATTTTTACAATTTTTATACATCTTTGTATTTGAATTTTAGAGCAACTTTTGAAAAAAAAAATTAAGTCATTTTTACCCTTTTACTATTAAATGCCACGACTAATGGTAAGAATTTATTTTAAAGTTATTAAAAAAGTGTAATAATTAATTCAGTACGGAAATAATAATTAAAATACCAATTAAAATCAATTAAACGTCAAGAGCAAACTGATATGCAGGTTCGATAATATTTTGTTTTTAATATAATTAAATTTGAATTAATCAAAAGGTCATTGACTCATTTATGGTAGATCACCTTATTAATTTGTAATTAGAAAAAACAGTGTATAAAAATACATATAATCTCTTAGAACTACGTACCTCATTATCAAATTGTCCCTAAAATATGTAGTGTCGTGGCCTGTGGCATCCACTACATATTGTTGCATGCACATATATATGGAAAATCAATTGCGATCACTATAAAAAGTTTGTAATTTATTCTTTTTTTATTGAAAGTAAACACTAAAAAATTCACAGCCGTCTAACGTGAGTGTTGACTTTTAATATTTATCACCTTGTCAGATTTTTTTTAATTGCACAAAGTTGTCTATAAATAGAAAGTCAGAGGTCGTACAGCTAGCAAGGAGCAAGTAAAACCAACTCCTCCTACCTATCAAATTATCAATTCGGATCCATGGAAACAAAATTCATCTCAGCCTTATTTCTTCTCTCTATTGCAATGGTAACGTTTTCTGGAAACAAATTTCATCTCAACGAATAATTGCTTATTGAAAATTATTATTTACTAAGTTTTTGTTCTATTTTTATTATATATCAGATACTAATTACCTATGTTGCCGATGCAAGAAAAGACCCCGATGAGTATTGGAAGATCGTAATGAATGGCGAGGAGATGCCTAAACCGATTGCAGATCTATTACATGCTACTCGCAACTTAGCCTCGGATCCGAATTCGAAATCTGATGTTTTTGTTAGAAATTTTGAGATGAAGACTAATGCTATATTATATCATCATATCCATAAACCTTAATGTTTTTGTTAGAAATTATTGCCTTATAGGTATGTATGTGCGGAAGATTTGTATTTGTATATTAAGTAAGGTTTTTGTTAAGTTGAGATTTGATAAGTGAATAAATATTTTACTACAAAAGAAAGAAAGATACTCCATTTTCTTTGATCACAAATACGTACAAGAACAACAACAAAACACCCACAAGTCCATATATTTTTGCAAAATTACAAATACATCCTTGTTTTGCTTTTATTTTACAAATTGCGCCCAAAGAGGTAATTCGTAAATTTAGGAAATTAATTAAACTTAATTTGTTACACCCGAATAATTAGGAACCCAAACTAAGTTATCCGCCGGAAAAAAATGGCAAACGGGGTCCGTCCCCGGGCGGATCCCGAGAACCTGGAACGCCACGTGGTTTGGGCCCCATTGAGACGTGTCCATGTGGCAAACAGCGACAACCTCGACTCCGTCCCCATTCTCGCCCCTCAGAAGAACCTTGAACATCGTGTGGCAAGTCACCGACTTCGGCGCCGCCACCTCGCGAATTCCGACGACGACCCGACTATCGGAAGTGCTGCGGGCCGTGGATACGGGTTCAGGCCGGGCCCTGGGCCCGAATATGGCCTGGACGAAGTCGAGCATGGATTCGGGAGAGGTGGCGCATGTCTTGGTCTTGTTGGAATGTGGAGTCGAAATCGAGACGAAAAGAGGATGGAGAAATTGTCGAGGGAGTCGAATGATTTTTTCGGGTTTGGCGTCGGCCGACACCAGGTCATGTCGGCCGAAATGAGAATTCGATGTCGGCCGACACCTTGTTCTGTCGGCCAACATGTTTGGAGCGCAAAGATTATTTTTCTTTTGCGCTAAGTTTTGCAGCCTTTTTTCAGCGTGGCTCTTACCTTAATTAATATTAAGGCTGACGTATATAATAGTTATTCCATCAATGTAATTATAACAGCGTGAGAATTCTAGAATAGCGAGAGTAGACGAGAGCGAGAATACTGAGAATACGTGTGTGCGTTTGTAATCTTTCAAAGTTGTTTATTATTATTCTAGTGAAAGATCTGCAGCGGCGAGAGTGGACGTAGCCTTATTGGGTGAACCACTATAAATCCTTATCTTTATTTTTCGTTCGTATTTTATCGTCTCTTGCAGCGACGCGGTTAGGCGAAAATCCTAACAACTGGTATCAGAGCTTCAAGGAAAGCGATTGAAGAGACGATGGGAGATCTTGCGAATTTCTCTGTAGCGAGATTTGATGGAAACAATTACAGGCACTGGAGGATGCAGATCGAAGACTACCTGTACGGGAGGAAGCTTTATCACCCATTAAATCCGAAGCCGGAGAAGATGGAGGATGCGGAATGGCTTGAGCTCGACAGACAGGTCCTGGGGATTATCCGTTTGTCCCTGTCGATAAGGGTGGCGGATGACGTGGCCGATGAGACCACTACTCAAGGCTTGATGAAGGCCCTTGCCAACAAGTATGAGAAGCCCACTGCCAACAACAAGATACACCTCATGAAGAGTCTGTTCAACTTGAGGATGAAAGACGGGTTCGATGCTGCGATTCATATTCATGAGATGAGCTCGAACATGAACAAGCTGAAGGCGGTCGGAATTGCGTTCGACGACGAGTTGTGTGCATTGATCTTGTTGACGTCTTTGCTGGACAGCTGGGAGCCCATGAGGGCTGCGATTAGTAACTCCATGGGGAAGGAAAATCTTAAATTTGCTTATGTCAGAGATAGCGTTCTGGCCGAGGAGCTGCGAAAGAAGGATTTTAAAGAGGCAATGTCTGATTCTGTCCTGAGTACTGAGAGCCGAGGACGAGGCCGAGGGAGCGACACTAATCATGAAAGCGGAGGGTCAAAGACGAGAGATGGCAAGAATGTGGTTTGTTGGAACTGTAAGAAGGAGGGACATATCAAGCGGCATTGCAGGGAGCCTGCGAAGGCTCAAACCAATGCGGTGACTGACGAGGATTATGGAGATGTCTTGCTAACATCTTCTGAGAATACTGAAGACTCCTGGGTGCTGGATTCGGGAGCGTCGTTTCACACCATGACAAGACGCGATTGCATGGAGGGTTTCCTTGCTGGGAATCGTGGGAAAGTTCGCCTCGGGGATGGTCGAACTTTGAAAGTTGGTGGTGTTGGTAACGTGACTTTGAAGATGTCTCGTAGACAGACGTTGGAGCTTTCGAAGGTGAGGTATGTGCCGAAGCTGAGGAGAAATATGATCTTGGTCAGTCAGCTTGCTAGAGACGGCCATAGGGTGACCTTCGATGATAGGTCTTGGAAAGTGACGAAGGCTGCGGTGGTGATTGCTTGTGGTCGAAAGACGGGCACCCTTTACACTACGGCTGGAGGCCGTGTTGAGATTGGTGGGGCCGAAAACACCAATGCGCCTGAGCATTGCGAACTGGGTCGTGTGAGTGAGGATTCGGTGAAGTCTCGCATGGATCGGAGTTCGGTTCTCGAAGAGCAGAGCAGAGTTCGATTCTCGGTGATCGAGAGAGAGTCGGAGAGTGGAAAGCTGAGAAGTGACTTGGAAGATTTTCCGGTGAGAGAAGACCAACCGGATGAGATCTTGAAGACCAGTCACGAGCTTTCAAGTCGAGACGATGAGGCAATGTTGGCTGGGAAATCGAGCAGGTGGGAGCTGGCAATGAGAAACGAGGCGACCTCGTTATTGTCACATGGTGCCTTGTCCGCGGAAAACAAGGTGATGCATTCGGGTAAATTTTCTTGCGTCTCTGCAGGTGGAAAATTTATGAAAAAGTCTAAGTGCATGTTGATGAAGGCCTTGAAGTACCTAAGAATTCGTGATGCGTCGAATTTTAAAGGTTATGGGCTTCGGGCTTAAGCCTTTGGGTTTGAAAATTTTAAGCCCAAACTCGGCCTATAATAATATTAGTGTTTCGAGCTTAGAACGGGCTAAGCCCTAACATCTCAATCTAAAATTATTTTCACAATTATTTCATAAATATTTTTAAAAAATATATTAGGATTGATCGAGTAGCAACAAAACTAACACAAGCCAATAATATTATCAAAATAAAAACAAAGATTATCATATTTTAAATCTTGTCGGCATTAACTATGTAATGTTCGTCAAAACTTCTACTTAGAAGGATTTGAAAAAATAAATATTCAAAAATAAGTATTAATAAAATCATAAAAATAAATATAAATAAGAAGAGAAAAAATAAACTTATTATAAAAAAAAATATTATTTGTACTAACCATTGAAGAATAGATCGTGTTCTTCATCTTAATTTTAAATTTATTTTTATTTATAAAATTAAAATTAATTATTATATAGGGTCGGGCCTATATGAGGCCGAGTTTACGAAAGCCCAAGCTCGGCCTATATATAATATGGGCTTCATGTTCGGCCCAAGCTCGGCTCGACCCTAAATAATATTAATCGAATGAGGCTTTTTTTAGGGCCGAACGAGACGAGTTAAGGCCGGCCCGACCCGATTGAAAGGCCTATTTATATGGGTCTGGCCTATATAATAGTTATTCTAGAATAGCCAGAGTAGACGAAAGCGAGAATACTGAGAATACGTGTGTGCGTTTGTAATCTTTCGAAGTCGTCTATTATTATTCTAGTGAAAGATCTGCAGCGGCGAGAGTGAACGTAGCCTTATTGGGTGAACCATTATAAATCTTTGTCTTTATTTTTCGTTTTTATTTCTCGTTCGTATTTTATCGTCTCTTGCAGCGACGCAGTTAAGCAAAAATCCTAACAGGTCTCGCCTCGGATCGGGCCCTGCTCGCACTCGCGGAGCGTGTCTTGCATGGCTAGGGCCTGCGGGGAGCCTTGGGAGAAGGAGAAGTGTTTCAAGAGGGTTTGGAGGTCTCGGGAGGCGAAGGGGATCACTGATCAGAGTCGGCGACTTGTTTGGAGAGGGAGTTGTGGAGGGAATCGGATCGTGTTTCCGAGTTTGAGGTCGTCGACGAGGGATGAGTGTTGCGATTTAAAGCACAAATCGCTCACGGCGCTCACGAATATAAACACGAGATGTCGCAAAAAAAAGATATGCGTAAAGAACGAACAAAGAATTTACGTGGAAACCCAAAACACGGGAAAAACCACGGGAAGGAAGAAACAATTCACTATATCGATGAGGCTTACAATAACTTGTCTAGTCTGATTTTCGTCTACCGGAGAACCCCAATTTATAGGTATAGCAAACCTATTAAATTGGTAACAATTAGAATTATGAATAAATCTTTTTTCCTAATAAATGACTCCTAAATAATTAAGGAATAAAATTATATACAATATAATTCTTATTCCCTAATTAAAATAAAAAACCCACGCAAAAAAAACTCATCCTTACGCAAAAATACTTTGCGCTGAAATCTGCGCAAAAAACTTCTTGGTGTCGGCCGACAGTCTCACGCTGTCGCCCGACATGTCTGACGCATTCGCGCCACAGCCTCTGAAGCTTGACGCAAACGCGCTGAGAAAACTGGAGTTGTCGGCCGACACTCCTAGCTGTCGGCTGACACCTTTGCTGGGCCAAATTCGAGTCATACACAACAAATCTCCACCTTGACGAGAATCCCCGCAGCTCCAAGCCGCACCAACCTCCAATGATCATAGACCAATGTTTCTTCCTTCCACCTAGCCCCGTAGGGCTCACTCAAAGCATGAGCAACCTAAGTTTGAGCCACACCCAAACTTAGTACAAGAATCCGAAGTTGCACCGATCACCCCTTGAGTACCGCCAAGCTCCGTGACCATCACGCAATCTCCATTCTCAAGTCTCGCCTTCTCGCTACTATCAGCACCACCTGCATTCGCCATTGCTTCAGTGCTATCCATAGTACGCCTAGGCTCGAACTCCGATTTTTGAATACTATTCAGGTTAGTATTCCCGGTGTCCCCGACACCATCACACATGCATGAATTTTCAACCAAAAGTGATCCCGACTCACTTTCCAGCGAATGACTTCCTTGGGCAGTGGCAGTTGCCCTCGTGGTAATTGTGTTGCCGCACAGCTCATACAATCCACCAATCTTTCTCTCACCTCGCAAAATAAGTCGTCTACCCCGACTTACTTTCAACACTCCACCTTTACAGAAGTACCGGTACCCTTTCTGATCTAAGGTGCTAAGAGAGATAAGATTCCTCCTCAGGTCTGGAACGTACCTTACATTACCGAGGGTTCGAATATTCCCATCGAACATCTTGATTCTCACCGTTCCCGTGCCGCGTATCTCACACAATGAGTCATTACCCATGACCACCGTTCCACCGACACTCTCATCAAACGTGTCAAACTCATCCTTGTTGTGACACATGTGATATGAACATCCCGAATCCAAGATCCACCCCTCACTCGTTCCCAAATCGGATACAGCCAGGAGTTCACCATCGATGAAACCTCCTTCTCCGAAATCGACCACGTTCGATTCCTCTCTCCGATTTTTCAGGGCCTGACAGTCCCTCTTCATGTGGCCTTCTTTCTTGCAGTAGTGACAAATCCCCCTGAATCTCTTCTTCTTTGCCCCGCCCTGGACATTAAGACCTTCACCTGGATTTTCACCACTTACAACCTTCTTCATCGTCTCTTTTGATCTCAAAGCATCGACCAAGTCTCCAAGCTTCAGGGTCTTACTACTATATAGAATAGTATCCCTAAACGAATCATACGAAGATGGCAACGAACAAAGCAAAATCAAAGCAAGATCCTCTGTATCATACTTTAACTCCATGGTCTCAAGATCGGACACGATCTCCATGAAGGTAGACAGATGCTCTTGCAGGCTTGTACCCTCCACCATACGATGCGCGTACAACCTTTGCTTCAGATGCAACTTTGTGGTCAAAGTCTTCGTCATACACAGATCCTCCAACTTCGACCACATCTCTGCCGCCGTCTTCTCCTTGATCACCTCTTCGAGTAAAGGACCAGAGACGTAGACCGAAATTATACCTCTTGCCTTTCTGTCCTTCCGAGCCTTCTCTTCTGGCTTCATCGTGCTTGCCATATTGTCCATGCCCAGCAACGCATCATCAAGGTCCATGTTGGTGAGAACCGACTCCACCTTGAACTGCCATGTAGAGAACCGCATGCTCCGATCTAACAACGGAATATCAAATTTCGCCGACATCTCTCCAAATATTCACGAGCACCACCGAACACGGAAAACCCAAGTCGCGACCTCAGGCTCTGATACCACTTGTTGCGATTTAAAGCACAAATCGCTCACGGTGCTCACGAATATAAACACGAGATGTCGCAAAAAAAAGATATGCGTAAAGAACGAACAAAGAATTTACGTGGAAACCCAAAACACGGGAAAAACCACGGGAAGGAAGAAACAATTCACTATATCGATGAGGCTTACAATAACTCGTCTAGTCTGATTTTCGTCTACCGGAGAACCCCAATTTATAGGTATAGTAAACCTATTAAATTGGTAACAATTAGAATTAGGAATAAATCTTTTTTCCTAATAAATGACTCCTAAATAATTAAGGAATAAAATTATATACAATATAATTCTTATTCCCTAATTAAAACAAAAAACCCACGCAAAAAAAACTCATCCTCACGCAAAAATACTTTGCGCTGAAATCTGCGCAAAAAACTTCTTGGTGTCGGCCGACAGTCTCACGCTGCCGGACATGTCTGACGCATTCGCGCCACAGCCTCTGAAGTTTGACGCAAACGCGCTGAGAAAACTGGAGTTGTCGGCCGACACTCCTAGCTGTCGGCCGACACCTTTGCTGGGCCAAATTCGAGTCATACACAACAATGAGGAAGAAGACGACGACGGATGGGTCGACCATATTGTGATGCGTGTGCAAGGGCGGATCTAGAAAAATAAAAGAAGGGGGGCTAAAAATTAATAAATGGGTTGCAGAGAGCTTGAACCCACGACCTCAAGGCTTTCTACTTTACGTATGGTGGGCTAACCACTACCACTTGAGCTACCTCATATTTTTAAAGAAAAATAGCATAAAATTATATATCAGGGTGGGCTAGAGCCCGGCCCAGTCTACATGTAGATCCGCCCTTGTGCGTGTGGGAATGGACGACTTGCTCTATGCCAATATCGTTGGCATGATGATGATGGTTTTCGAGTATTTCGAGTATCCCTTTATATATTTATATAAATCAAAGAACAAATTAAAGATGTTAATTAACTATATAATAGTATATTTGTATGCGTTATGTTATGGATTTAATTACCAGTAGGATGATGATGAGATGAAGAAGCATGAGAGATGAGACCACAAAGTGAAAGATTTAGATCCATAAGTACAATCTTTGTTGATCGAGTAAGTATATTTGTTGGCTTTGGCCTTTGGCCTTTGGTATATATTAATATGAGATATTTAGGCAAAAAGAAATTTTGATGTACGCAATTATAAGGTACTGTATACTAATTTTATTACTTATTTCATTATTTAAGGTAATTGAATTATTGTATTTATAAAAAAATGCAATATTTTAAAATTGAAATGTCTGTTTTACTCTTATACACATAATACATTTTAATATAAATATTAAATTAATTTGAGGATTGCGTGTAATTTTGTTTTTTAATTTGTATAAATTTGTTTTTTAATTTAAAATTTTAATATTTAATTTATTTTTTAAATAAGAAAAAGTTGCGTAATTTTGTTTTTTAATTATTTAATTTAAAATAAAAAATATAATTTTGTTTTTTAATTTGAGAATTTAATATTTAGTTTGTTTAACATTAATGTTGAGGATTGGGTGTAATTTTATTTTTTAATTTAAAATTTTATTTTTGGTATGGATCACCTTAAATTATAATTAGGATAAACTAAGTTATTAAATTATAAACAAAAAATAATAATTACCCCTAATCCAAATTGTCCCTATTAATATAAGAAATTATAATTAGGATAAACTAAGTTATTAAATTATAAACAAAAAATAATAATTACCCCTAATCCAAATTGTCCCTATTAATATAAGGTACAATTGGGTGACAATGATATACTTATGTCCGTATAACAAGAATAGTTACACTTCATTTTAAATATTTTAGAAATATATCTTAAATTTCAAATATAAGTTAAACAATATTATAATTATTTTAACAAAACTTTTTAAAGTGTTATTAATTCAAATTCGATATGGTATCACAGTAGTTCCAACACGATAATGGGTGCCCAAACTGATGAAATTTCCAGTTTACCCAAATATTACACTTATTCTTCTAGTACAGCCGACAAAACCGAGCTTACTTGTGAGGAGACGCGTTAAATATCTCATATCTGTTGAAAATAAATTTAAAGTTCAAATATAAGTTGGACAACTTTATCACTTAAAAAAAACATTTTAAGGTGTAATTGGTTTAACTTTGAAATGGTATAAAATCAGGTCAAACACGATGATGGGTGCGCCCCAACCAATGAAATTTTCGGCTTTTCCAAAGATGATACTAAGCCCACGAGTAGAGCCGACAAAACCGAACCTACTCGTGAAGAGACGCGTTAAATATCCGACAAAATCGAGCATATACTCGGTTTTAGAACATTATGGACATTGGACACGTTGATTAAGAAAAATGTATTTTTTTTTACTTTTTGACAAAAAGTCAAAAATTAAAATATATTTTTAAATTAAAAAATAAAATAATTATTTGTAAAATTTAAAATTAATTAAATAAAATAAGTGTAAAATTAAATTTTAAAGTAAAAAGATAAAAAATAAAAAAAACTTTTTAAAAGTGTGCATCTTTTATTGGAGTCTCGTTGTTCAAAAAGTTTCCGTCCGCCTAACTCCGTCTAAACCCTGCCTATGCGATAGAGTGAAGTTGACCGGCTAAATTTTAACTCTGTTTAAGCTTCAGGCCCCTAGCCGCTTAAGCACCGTCAAAATCTGTCTTGGTCCGCTTCTTGTACTAAAAATTTATCATTAATCATTTATTTACTTTTTAAGGCTATCCTAAATATGCTTAATTAGTCGGGTAACACGTTCCATCTGTACCTGTCACTCACCCAGAATATTATTGAATACTATGATCAATGTCATGTGATGACTTGGATGATAGCAATGAAATTAATATAATTTCCCCGTAATGAGACGCACTGATTGATGAGTGATGGAGATCTCTTGATGCAAATTCACGTGAAATTTCATCACTTCTTTTTATTGTATTATTATAAATTTATACTACTTGTTAAATCTAAACTCTTAATGAAACGCTTCATTTCCATAACAACATATTCCTTGGTAAATTCCCTTTAAAGGGCTTGTCAAACTTCCGCAAAATGCATCTGAACAATGGGAGATTGAAACTGCGTTTGTGTAACCATTCGACGATGATTACATACCATGCCGCGTTGAACATTTGTCACGATTTCACTTTATCTTTTGGCATTGCCCTCCTTTGGATGTATAGGATGACTGGACCATCAAAGTGTATCGTGTTAGGATTTGCGCTCAATTATGTCACTGCAAAAATCGAATACGAACACGAAAATTGTACGAGAAATTAAACGACACACGAATTATAGTGGTTTACCCATTAACAAAGCCCTTACGTCACTAGAATAATTAATAAACGACTGCGAAGAGTTTACAAACGCACATGCGTATCTCAGTATTCTCGCGCGCTCGTCTATTCTAGCTAGCACTCTAGTATTCTCTCGATATGTAGAAGATACAATTACATTGTTGAGGACACATATTTATAGGCTAAAAGAAATCCTAAATCCAATTTAGGTAGAAGTCCACGCTGAAAAAGGACACAAAATCTGCGTAATTTCACGCACAGGAAAAATATGCTACCCCGGCGCTACCTGGAGCGCTCGGCGGTCGCTACTCTCGGAGAATTTTGTCCTGCACATGCCCAGAAATCCCCGATTTCGTTTTCTCCTTCTTTCGTTCCGATTTTGACTCCATCTCCCAACATATAGGATGTTTTGATTGGAATCCCCCTCCTCTTAGCCAATTGATGTTGGTCAAATTAGGCATGAGATTAAAAAAATTTTGGTCCTACAAATGTAGTTTTTTTTCGATTTAGTCCCACATATATCCGTTTTTTCAATTTAGCCTCAAATATGTCGAATTTGATTTCAATTTAGTCTATTTTGTACGGAAATTTCAATTTTCGTCGAAATATTTCCATAAATGCTGACTCAGCGCCACGTATCAGCATCCTGACACATAGCGCTGAATTGAAAAAGGACTAAATTGAAACTAAATTCGACTTATATGGGGCTAAATTGAAAAAGCGGATGTATGTTGGATTAAATCGAAAAAATGCTACATTTATGGGATTAAAAAGTTTTTTTTATCTCAATTTAGGCATATGACGTACCATGTATTTAGATCGAGGAAAGTAACTTAAGTAAAATAACTACTGCTCACCGTCTCACAAAACTCTGTAAATTTTCTTTTGTGAAACTGAAGGAAGTACTATGTTAATTTATGTTGATGACGAGAATTTATTTTGATCAATCAAATAATAAGCAGGTGACATAATAGACGACTCTGTTTTATCTCTTTTTTCGACCGCCCTTGTTAAAATTTATTTCTTTGTTTTTTCATTAAATTTTATATGTAATTAATCAAAATAATTATAAATTGGATAAGTTGTACATTATTAGACAAACAAATTTAATTATTATCATATAAATTACGGTAAATTTACTACACTACGTATTAATTATTTAAATTTAATATATATACAGTGACGAATCCAGAAATATTGTTCAGGGGGGTCCATTTTTATATAGTTTTTTTGGTTCAAAATAAACGAACACATTTTTTTCATAAATTTTTAAAAATATTTTTATTTTATTTATTTCCAAAAAATATTGTTTTTAATTAAAAAATTACATAGTTAGAAGTAAAATTTATATTTTAAATTAAAATATATGTAGACATTATATTTTAAACTAAATAATATTTATTTTTTTAAAGTGTGTATTATTATGAGAGATTTTAAAGAAAAAATATACGAATTTTTAGAACAAGATAATATAATTTATAAAAAAAGTGCTTAATTTCAATATATATATATATGTAATATGATTGTTAGTAAAAATTTATAAAATCCTAACATTATTTTTCAAAATTAATATCATAAATCTTATCATTATTAAATTGTTAAATAAATTAAAATGAAAAGTAAATAAAAAAAACTCAAACATGACACAGACACATGATTCACACACATAAACCTAGCTAACACAAATATATTAATATATTATATACATATATACACAGTAGATTGTAGCACCTAGTATTTAAAAAAAACTGAGGGGGGCCCGTAAGTCCGTAACACACATAAATTAATATATTATATACATATATATATATATTACTACTAACTTTTTTTTTTAACTCAGGGGGGCCCAGTGACCCCCCTGTACCCCATGTAGATCCGTCACTGTATATATATATATATATATATATATTATATTTTACATAAAATATTCTATAAAAATAGTTAACTTTGATCAAATAATAATTGTTATATAATGAAATATTCTAGTTCAATATTGTAGTAACATAATTTAAAAATAATTAAGAAAAATATAAAAAATATGTATTTTTTATATTTTATACTATATTTTTTAATAAAAATTGTAAATAATTGATTTTTTACAAAATTTTAAACTGAAAATCTTTTTTTTAACATAATCAACATTTTAGGGTGATATTATGATATATAAATATTTATTTTGGTAAATTTTATAAATATATATTAAAATAAAATTAATGTGTATATATATACATTTCCACCTCTATATTATACCGAATGGTCACACTTCATTTGTAAATTTACAAAATAAAAGGTGATTGAAATGTAAAAAGTATAGAGTATATCTTAAGAAAGCCCTTCCATAAATTTTTTTCTGGTTCCCCCATGGTATATGATTATGCTCTGATACATTCATAGCATGATAATGGTGCGGCTACCATGTCCATTTTAGACTTTTAGTGATTGAGATCCCATACTAACCATGACCAATGTAAAATACAAGTTGATTGAGAAAGCAGCAATTATCAATATTAATGCAAATGTTATAGTAAGATTTATACATATTTTGTACAAAAATATGAATGACATAGAAAGGTTTCTTTTAATATTTCATATAATTGAATTTGATTAGCCACATCATCTTTGTGTTATTCTATAAATTGCATATTAGTTGTACATAGAATTCTCATAAAAATCAATACCACTTCCGAGTTTTATTTCTTTCAGAAAGGTATAATGAAATCCCTTTACACTGTAGTTGTCTGCCTCACTCTTGCCCTGGTAAGCATATTGAAGTTATAGAATCAACTTTAAAACTCGGAAACTCTTCAAATTAATATATATCACCTACCAACAAAAGTACAAGGGTATTTTTGTAATATTAGAAAAATAACTATCTACTATAAACATACAAATCATTTAACATATGCTTGTTATTGGCTATGCTACATTTTATTCAATTGTCTATATGCCGGACTCGTCTAATACTTATTGAATTTCCCGTTTTCTTATTTTGTAAATGTAGTTTGTGATCTGCAACGATGCAAGAAAGCATTCCAGTGATTATTGGCGCCAAGGTCAAGATTTGAAAGACAATAAGCATACTAAGCGTCAATCAGTACAAGACATTGTCCATGTCACTAAGGACGTTACATCCATTTCTGGCGAAGAAACGAGTGACTCATGCGAACATGGCTCTGGTGAATTGTCATTGGCTAAGCGTAAGCAACCTTTCACAAATGACTTTGAGCCGAGACCTAGTGTCACGGCTTATGTCAATAGTGACAAGCGTAATGGCAAAAACTCTCTCTTGAGAGACTTTGAGCCAAGACCTAGCGTCACGGCTTATGTGGATAGTACGAAGCCTAATGACAAAAACTCTTTCGTGAAAGACTTTGAGCCAAGACCTAGCGTCACGGCTTATGTGGATAGTATCAAGCCTAATGACAAAAACTCTTTCTTGAGGGACTTTGAGCCGAGACCCAGTGCAACGACTTATGTTGATAATCTCAAACCAAACTATGAGAAAGCATACACAAAAGACTTTGAGCCAAGACCTAATGTCTCAGCCTACACCGATGATGTCAATCAAGAAGACGGTAAATCGTTCGTGAAAGACTTTGAGCCAAGACCTAATGTCTCAGCCTACACCGATGATGTCAAGCAAGAAGACGATAAATCTTTCGTGAAATATTTTGAGCCAAGACCTAATGTCTCAGCCTACACCGATGATGTCAAGCAAGAAGACGGTAAATCTTTCGTGAAAGATTTTGAGCCAAGACCTAATGTCTCAGCCTACACCGATGATGTCAAGGAAGAAGACGGTAAATCTTTCGTGAAAGACTTTGAGCCAAGGTCTAATGTCTCAGCCTACACCGATGATGTCAAACCAGAGAAGGCAATTGAGAAAGATTTGAAGGAAGGTGTTGTTTATATATGAGGGCTAGAAAAGTAATCAACAAAATGCATCATCTGCATTGGGTGCAAAAATAAAAGTGTGGCATGCATGTTTATAATCATTAATGTGGTGTGAAAATGTTTGAATGTAATTTGTTATGCGTGAAAAATGTATGAATTTGAAGTTAATGTCATTTGTGTTTTACTTTTAATTATTAAATATGTATGAGAATGCCTAAACAAACTGCCAATCGATTTATGTATGAGTATGACATTACATTAATGTTTTTATATAATTATTATTTTTATTAAAAAATGATGAGTAGAATCTTTAAGGATTTGACATTTTACCTTAAGGAATCTAACAAAGAGACAATAGAATTTATATTTTTCTCCTTGAAAATTCTAAGCATTCATTTAATATTTGAATCATGTTGTTACGACATGGTATCAGAGCAGGTCCAACACGATGTGGGTCCCGGTCGATGGAATTTCCGATTGTGGGCACCCCTGTCGATGAAATTTCCGGTCACGAGTAATTTCAATGGAATTTCCGACTTACTCGTGAGGGGGAGTGTTAGAGTATCCCACATCGGTTGGACAAAGAACCTTGAGCTCACATATAAGTTGGATAACCTTATCACCTTAACAAGGCCTTTTAAGGTATTCAAAGTTGGGCCAATAACACCTTAAAAGGCCTTGTTAAGGTGATAAGGTTGTCCAACTTATATGTGAGCTCAAGGTTCTTTATTCAACCGAGTTAGGATACTCCAATACGTCAAATCCGTTGTCAGGTTGTTAGCTCAGTTGGTTGAGCATTTGAATTGAAAATCGAGAGGAGCATTTGAATTGAAAATCGAGAGGTCTGAAGTTCAGGTTGTTAGCTCAGTTGGTTGAGCATTTGAATTAAATCCGTTGTCAGGTTGTTAGCTCAGTTGGTTGAGCATTTGAATTGAAAATCGAGAGGAGCATTTGAATTGAAAATCGAGAGGTCTGAAGTTCAGGTTGTTAGCTCAGTTGGTTGAGCATTTGAATTGAAAATCGAGAGGTCTGAAGTTCGAACCCGAAACATTGCAATTGTCTTATACCAAAAAAAAAGGTCAAATCCATAAGTAGTCTTTTGTACCGGTTTACAGGTTAAAATGCTGATACTCCTGTCATTCTCTCTCACCCGCTCGCCGCCGTCCTCAACCGCTCCATAGAAGAATCTGCTGGCCGAAACCACGGTGAGACGATGTTGTTGTAAGTCAATGTGGCCCCTCTTTCTTCGCCGTCCGGATACCTCCGGCAAGCGTGCATCCGATCCCACCCCAACTCTAGTCACCTCATCCAGATCGGCCGGCGAAACAACGGTGAGATGACGTAGCTGCAATCCTCCTCTCCTTGCCGTAGGATACCTCCGACAAGCGTGCATCTGGTTCGACCCCAAATCTAATCAGCATGTCCATTGCCGCGTCGGGGATGGAGTTAGGCCGCCGATCTCCAACACCCTCATGGCGGAGCGGCGCGGGGTAACCCCCCAATAACAGTCTCTGGTCGCTAGACCAGGTCATCATGTTCATATTGGATGACCCCGATTTGAGCAACTAAGTGAGTCGGCTTCTCATGAGGGATGATTTGTGTTTTTTTTCTCAGATCTTTGTTATATTTAGTTAAAATAAATTAATTTAAATTAAAGGGATTGATGAAATTATGCACACATTTTCAATCTAGAATCGATCTTCAATTGAGTCACTTGAAATGGCAGGTAAGGTCTCCGCCCACTCAGAGAATTAGGCCGCCGATTTCCAACACCCTCATGGCGGAGCGGCACGGGGTAACCCGACCAGTATCAGTCTCTCTGCTCGCTCGACCAGCTTATCGTGTTCATACTGGATGACCCCGATTTGAGCCGATGAGTGAGTCGGCTTCTCGTGAGGAATGATTTGTGTGCTTTTTTTCTCAGATCTTTGTCATATTTAGTTAAAATAAATTAATTAATTCAAATGAAAGAAATTGATGAAATTATGCACACATTTTCAATCTAGAATCGATTTTCAATTGACTCACTTGAAATGGCAGGCAAGGTCTCCGCCCACTCAAAGAATTGGGGTTATAAAAACAGTGAAGAAGGAAGTGGGAAGAAAGTGAAATAAGAAAAAAATATAATTTATATATATTTTTTTATATTTAACTAGAAAAAAACTTAATTTATCGAGTTGGCAAATAAAAAAATTAAATAGTTAGAAGGTCAACCGACACATCACCATTTTAATATGTTAAACGGGTCCAAATGACTATTTTTGGAAAAAAATAAAAATAAAGGATTATTTGTGGATTTAACCTCAAGAAGAGACCATTTGTGATTTTTTTCCTTAAAAAATTGTATTATGCAAACCCTAGTTATTGAGGATATGAAAAAGAGTTCGATTATTTTTAATATCCCATAACTCGGTCATGAGTGTCACAGCGGTTAGCAGGTATATCCGTCATGTGAAGTTCCTTACCTCGGTTATGTTTTAACCGATGAGTTTTTAAAAACACACAAAGTCGTACACTCACAACGGTTGTCCATTAACCGATATAAATGTCAATATTTACATCGGTCGTTAAATAACCCGATGTCAGTAGATTCTATCACAACGGTTGTCAAAGGAAACGATGTAAATATTACATTTTACATCGGTTACACCGGAACCGATGTAAATTAAGTGTTGTTAAAGGTAAACTCTATAGTAGTGTAGATATGTATGCAGGAAGATTTGTATTTGTGATGAATGTATATTATGTAAGATTTTTGTTAAGTTGAGATTGTTGGAACATCAGTGTTTCGATGAGAGCTTCGATTTGATATTTCATACGTTTAATTTCAAGTAGTATGAATGAGAAATTAAATATCAAATATATATGTAACTAATTGGACGAGAATTTTAAAAGGAATTGTATCCTTACGTGTGAAAAATATGCAAAGTGTAGTAGATAAATATAAGAGAGTACCTTATTATACACACTTGTTGCTATTTTTATTTTAAGTAATAGTATTGTTCGTGCCAATTTTATCTCGTTTGAACATTACTTGCTGGAATCGGGGGTTCATAAAACGACACAAAACTCATTTATTTTTGTAGAAAGGTAATAGACCGAGGGTGCAGAAAATACGAAACACAAAGACTAGGCATGAATGCCCCCTTTTTGGGATATTATTACTCTCTTGGAGTTTTTGGCAATAGCCATTTTTGGGAGTGATTTCCTCCATTTTTACAAGTGTTTTCTCCTCCCTCTTTTTACAAGTAAGAGCACCCCCTATTTTTACAAGTAAGAGCACCTATTTATAGGCAAGGATGCATGTCCTCACTCTCTCTCCATTTGACACCTATTTAGCCACCTAGCACCCCACATGACAAGTATTTCACATGCACTAGATATGTGCTAAACATGCATTGGACCAAATATTCCACTAACTATAGTGACCCACTTGCTGCTGCTTCCCCCGGAAGGCACCGCCTCTTGCCTGGAGCCTTATCTGACCTATCCTTCAATCTGGCACGGGGCTGTCTTCCCGGGGTTACTGTTGAGCTCGCCTGATACCTTCTTCATACTTGGCTTTCAAAATTGACTCTTGTTTACCATTTGACCACCTCATTGATGACATGGCTCCAGTCGTCTGGACACGTGTCGGTGTCGGATTTTTATGGTGTAACATTGGCCCCCAGGAAAATTGATGGATTATATCATCTTTTTTCCTGAAGCTTGGTCTTGGATCTCCTGGTAATCGACTCTTGATACTCTTCGGAGTTGATTATTTGGCTTGTGGATTTTGTCAGTAGTGGGTTTTGGCAGGGGGTCTTCCCGGGATGGATCAACACGTGAGTGGCTATCGGGTGGCATCAGGGTTGATGGAGAGGAGGTTACGGTATCATCGTTCTGGACTTTATGTACCTGCATTGATCAAAAATCTCTTTCGGGATTTTTCCCGATTAGTATTTTTGTAATGGACACATATAGTCATTGGATAAGAAAATTAAGTATTTTTCTCACGGGGTTGTCTTAAGACTCCCCTGTAACAATATTTATAATGGTACTGAGACCATGTATTTTCTTTCCCTGTGCAGATGGGAAGATTTTCCATGTGCCGATATTATTTCGGTCTTTAATTGATTAAAATAAATCAATAAATCAAGAGATAAGATGAAAAGAATTGACAAGATTTGAATTTCAAAAAGTCACCTTTTTGCAGGCTTTTCTGGCCACGTGGCCAGACGATTACAGGCTGAATTAATTAGGGTTTTGAGTTAGTGAGGCGATAATTGAGTACTTTTCTCAGTAATCGCCCCTTTTCTCTTCCCACACGCAACTGCTGCGCCTTATCAGTTTCTTCATCATCGTTTTTTATTTCAAAGTTTGAAATCACGATTTACAATTCTCAGATATCATATTTTGGGTAAGAAAAATTCTCTTTCGATTTCTCTTATTTTCCCTTACGAAATCTTCGTTTTTGTTTTTATTTTTCATCGACCGTAAATCGAATCATGCCGCGACTGAGACAAGGTCCTCGGGGAGGCATCAACCACCCGAAGCTCCTCATGTCGTCTTTGGCCGAGAATACAAATCGTTCATGGAGGGCGCCGTACCTGTCCTCCCGTTGCCGGACGCGCCAGATCTGTCCGCTGAAGGGCCTTATCAACCGGTTTCGAGAAAATCAATTCCGGTGACGCCCGACGCGGATCATCAGGATTGGGGTGCACATGGACGGAAAAGTACAGTGGACCCTTCAACACTACTAGAAAGCGGAAAAAATGGTGGATCCCAAATAATGTTCACCTGTGCGCGCCACTCCGGGAGAATCGGCGTGCTGCCCTCCGACGGGGATGGTGGCCGTCGGAGAAGACGCGCTGAACGTGGGGTTGCGGTTTCCGCTGCACCCCTCCATCTCTGGACTCCTCAACCTCTGTGGATTAGCCCCTCACCAACTTCATCCTAACGGATGGGGCCAACTGTACGGTGTACTCACCGTGTTGGGCCAGGTGGGGCTTTCTCGACCTATTACCGGTGAGGAGTTCCATCAATTCTTCAGCCCTGTCATCTCCAACTCCTCTTCCCGCGGGGATTTCACGGTTTGCCTCAGGCCGAACAAAGTGAAAATTAAGGAACCCAAACTCAAAGATATCCGCTGGTGGGATCGATGGCTGTTTGTTTCCGGCCGCTAGAAAACTCAGACTCGAGATGGGGAAATTGACATTCCTGTCACATATTCTGAAAAACCTGACTGTAAGCATCCCAAACTCTTCATCGTACAATTTTGACTGATCTAAACTTTTTTCAATGATGCAGGTGGTCGATTGCCGAAAACAATAAATCTCCCGTGGGATTTAGAGACGACAAATCTCCTAGCACTGTGTATACCATCAGAAAAAAGAGATTGCAATCTGTACAACGATGACGTTCGTGACGAAGCCGGTTTATACTAACCGCCATACATCGAAGGTCGAGATTATCCAGGTACTTTTTCTCAAAGTGTTTAAGTTTTCCCTGTGGGATTTTTCCAAATCCCATGGTATTCTGCTTAAAAACCGAGTATTGAGTTTCCCTGGGAATTTTTTCAACTCCCTGGTACTTAATCATATTTTTGTTTTTGATTTCATATTTTTCGGGGCCTTCCATAAGGATTCGCCCGAGGAATTTCTTTTGCAGTCTCCTGGGACATAGATTTATCTATCTCTGTTACACAGAATTAATTAATCGGTGCCAATTAAATTTGTCTTATCTGAATAATTATAATATTGGAACTTATTCGGAAGATTGCTCATCTAATTCCGAATTTAGGGACTCACCTTTTCTGGTGTTAGATCCAGGGAGTCTTAAAAGATCCCCCGTGACTAGTAGATCTACTCTACCCAAGTTTTTGGGTTTGCATAGATGTAATTTCACCTTGCATTTTCCCTGGGGAATAAAGATCGACTTTTCAAGTTTGTTCCCATTTGTTTTCCTGTGAGGGATTTTCAATTTTTCCCAGTCCTTTTATTAGGATGCCCCGGGAATAAATGTAATCGCCTACGGAAATTTCATTAATATATCAAGCCTCTTGGACTGTGTTTGTTCAATGCCTTTTACAAGGTATTTTCGCGTCCTGACCTCGGACAAGTTCAGATACTTGTTCTCGGATCATCCCCGCTCAAATTTATACTGGGCATCGGTCTCTTAAAGACTCTTTGGATGGCCCCAGTGTATGTAACTCCTCATCGGGGAGTGTCCCTTACATTTGGGATGCTTGGCTAGCTCTTGGCCTTTGCAAATTTCGGAATAATGGTTTAGGCCCCTCTTGATATTTCAAATATCTTGGGCTTTTTTCGTATAGTGTCGCACCAATATTAGATGTCTTGTCACTTAGAATTTCACCGTTACACGGTGTATTTTGTTTATATTTGCACCGTTTAAATGGTGTCTTTAAGTTTAAAGATTGCACCGGCAAGACGATGTCTTTTAAAATCTGCACCGGATAGACGGTGTCTTTGTATTAAAGTTAGCACCGGATAGATGGTGCCATTGTATAAAATCTGCACCGTATAGACGGTGTCTTTGTTTTAAAGTTAGCACCGGATAGATGGTGCCATTGTATAAAATCTGCACCGGATAGACGGTGTCTTTGTTTTAAAGTTAGCACCGGATAGACGGTGTCTTTGGTTTAAGAAAGTTTGCACCGGATAGACGGTGTCTTTATATTAATGTTACCACCGGATATACGGTGTATTTGTATTAAAGTTAGCACCGGATAGACGGTGTCATTGTTTTAAAGTTAGCACCGGATAGACGGTGTCTTTGCTTTAAAGTTAGCACCGGATAGACGGTGTCTTTGTATTGAAGTTAAAACGGATAGACAGTGTCATTGTATAAAATCTGCACCGGATAGACGGCGTCTTTGGATTAAAGTTAGCACCGGATAGACGGTGTCTTTGTATAAAATCTGCACCGGATAGACGGCGTCTTTGGATTATAGTTAGCACCGGATAGACGGTGTCTTTGTATAAAATCTGCACCGGATAGACGGTGTCTTTGGATAAATCTTGCACCGGATAGACGGTGTCTTTATATTAATGTTATCACCGGATAGACGGTTGATGAGCCATATTTTTTGGCTCATTTTTAGGTTTCTTAGAGTCAAGTATATCGAGTCCTTAGTTTGTTTTTAGTTTATTTGTGTCTGGGAGGGCACGTTTGGGTACTTGGGCAAGTTTTGCAGGTGGGCAGGTAAAGGAGTGAAAAGAGGAGCGCACTGTGTGAAAGAGGCAAGGAAATCACCTTCCATGGTCAAGAGCACTCGTTGAGCAAGCCAAACTGAGGAAAAGGGTCCAGCAGAGTTGAGCAAGCAACCAGGACGTCAGCAGGTGGAGCGAGACTTGAGCCCGACCAAGTACCGCACATGGTCCGCTGCCTCAGTCAGTTAGAGAAGGAAGTACATGGGCAAGCGCTAACATTGACGGAGACGGAACGTTGGGCATTCGGTGTACCCAGAATCCTGAAAATCGTGGACTCTTCAAGGTGACCAGATTCAGAGATAAGGATAAAGAAGGAGTCTCGTCCAATCTTGGAGGTATTCCCCCACACGTCTCCCATCAGCTAAAGCCCGTCTATATAAGAGAGTGACTGACGACGAAGAAGAACAACACATGAGCAGCGAAGAAATCGGATCGAGCCCTAACCTGACCAGCGAAGAAGACGGCAGCCGCGTGAGCAACCAAACTCGCCGGCGTTTATTTTCTGTTAAGCCTTCGGGCCAAAAACAATTTCCCTTATGTTTTTATACTTTTAAGTTCGTACTTTGGTTTATTTCCCTTTGAACAATTTCCAGTTTTAATGCATAGTTCAGTTCGTCTATTTCCCTTTGTTTTATTTTCTGTTTTAATTATGTCAAGTAGCTAATCTGTTTGTATCTGGGCAAAGACAGAACCTGACCAACCCTTAGACATGATCGTGCCGGGAGGCTTATTGATGACAACAACTAGCTGAGTTTTGTTCCCGATTCAACAGGGTAGTAACTTAAGCATGTTAGGGACTTGGGGAATCCTACAATGACCAGTGGGAACCCCGACTTGCCTAACACAGGAGTACGTGGATCAACGCGACCGGGAGACTGGGCGTCCGCGAAGTACAACATGTTGCTGGAGATGTGGCCGTATGACTTGGGTCTGTCCAGGCATGCTATTGGCCATTCCGGGTTTGCTTGGAGGATGAAGGCGACTTGATAAACTTAGACTCATGCGGTCACATAGTGTCGAATTGGTCAACGTCAGGAGACCTATTGAGAGAGATCTAATAGGACTTAAACATAAGAGTGAATAAGGGTTCGGGGTATTAATATGCGTGACATTATAGGGATGTTAATACTTGGGATCTATAACTGAAAGACAAAACTGTTAGCAAAATGATATACGTACCAATGATCGGCAGCACATAGGTCAAGGGGGGAGTCAGGGGAGTCAATGCCTGGATACTTTATTCTCTATTTGTTTCTTCTTATCTGATTAGTCAAGACTGTTAATTGCTCAGTCTGTTAATTAGGTTGCATGCTAGTTTTATTTCTGTATAAATTATTTATTCTTTTCCAATCAAGTAAACGCGGTGACCACGGTTCGGCAGTGCCCAACTGCTCTCCAAAACAAAACCTTTTCAAACGTGACAACCCAATTGAGCATTCAAAGCCGGGAAAACTATAAGCTAAATCGCCTCCTCGTGGGATCGACCCTATACTTACTACTAGTACTTGTGCTAGTGAATAGTTTAGGACTTATAAATATTATTTTGCGCTACTCCACGACGGTAGCGCCAACGGTGTATTTGTATTACAGTTAGCACCGGATAGATGGTGCCATTGTATAAAATCTGCACCGGATAGACGGTGTCTTTGTTTTAAAGTTGGCACCAGATTGACGGTGTCTTTGTATTGAAGTTAGCACCGGATAAACGGTGTCATTGTATAAAATTTGCACCGGATAGACGGCGTCATTGGATTAAAGTTAGCACCGGATAGACGGTGCCTTTATATAAAATCTGCACCGGATAGACGGTGTCTTTGGATAAATCTTGCACCGGATAGACGGTGTCTTTTGAATTAAAGTTAGTTTGCACCGGATAGACGGTGTCTTTATATTAAAGTTTTTGTGTTTCCGTAACAAAGATAGCGTTAGAGACGCAGTCGGACTATTTTGCCCTTCTTACGTCGAATATCGCTATTATCCAGGTATTTTTCTAGGTATTAATTCTTCCCTGAAAGATTTGTGCAATACCCTGGTACTCTGTTAATACTGAAAATAATATTTTCTGGGAAGTTATTTCAAACTCACTGGTACTATAGTATATTTTACTTTTAAATGGGTTTTCCCTGGGATATCTAAAAAGACTTCCCGGTACTCCATCGTATACTATAAACTAAAACTTCCCTGGAATATCTATACAGACCTCCCGGTGTAATAGTTTAAGTATTTCCTGTGCAGAGTATTTCATCACTGTCTTCACTGAAAAACCAGACGGCATGGCTGACAACCAAGAGATTTTTGGCACACTTGGCATCGTGGACGCTGCAGTTTTCACCAAAGGGCGAAAAGCCAAATCTGGCACATCTGCTGGCAGAGGGAGGAGCTCAGTGAAAACCCGGGGTGGTTCATCAAACACTCCCGCAGGCCGAACCCGATCCCACACTCTGTTTAACCCGGGAACGGAAACCGATCCTCACGGGTTGATGAATGCGGTGGATTCTTACAAGGAAACTCCCCTCACCTCTGGCACTGTGATGTCTGAAGCTCCCCCGAGCGCTAGTTTTCCACCCTCCGGTGCTACCTCACTGCTGAAAATTAAACAGGAAGAAGGGAAAAAACGCAAGGGGTCCCAGGGACCTATAATTGTTGTCACAGACTCTCCACCACGTTCCTCCAATACTAGCGAAAACGCCATGTATGGGATTCATGATGAACTGTTCTCCAAGTAAGTAATTTACTTGTTTTATTTATACTCTAAAAATAAATATAATTTATTCTGAGTCTTCTACTCTACACTCATTCTTTTCACTGTACCATTCTTTAGACTCTCCCTGCACGATCCTCCAATTCCTCCAGTGCTCGTATCATTCTATTCCGGGCTGGGTCCCATCCCTCCGGTGTCTACTCAGAACTGCCCTGTGGGTAAGGCTGTGAGGCTATTAATGCAGTTGGCCGGTGCTGGACTACTGAGTTCAATGACTTGATGGACCAAGACAACCATGCGCTTTCCCTGGCGCTCAAGCTAACCAGTTAAGCTACAGTGGCTATCGTCGGTGCACATACTCGTACAGAGAAAATGCTCGAAGCAATCCTAGCACACGAGACCAATGCAAAAAAGCTTGAACAACACATCAAGGAGCTCAATGAGGCATATAAATCTGCAGCCGGGGATCAGGACACCTGCTGGAAAGTTATTGACACCGAGCGGACTGAAAAGGCGAAACTGAAATCTGAGTTGGAGGAGGCCCTGAAGACTGTCAAAGAGGGTGAAAAGATGATGGAGCAGGCCCTGGACGAGACGTCCCGGGAGATAAAAGAACTGAAAGCCAAACTGGCCCAGACCGAAGAAGATCTGAAGGAGACTACAGATAACTTCGATAATGCTTGCGAGATGCTAGAGTCTCCAGCGCATAACCCTCGAATCTTATCTAACCTTCTCTATGTGACTGCTTATGTTGGAATGGTCAGGTCAGCGGCTAAGGAGCAGAATGAAGTTGTCAAAGACTTTGCCCTCGAGACGCTCAAAAAATACATGAAGGCGAACACACTCGATAACCGGGTGCCACACCCATTCAAGAATCTAGAGGTCGAGATTGGCATAGACATGAAGTGGTGGCCCACTTATGACAATCTCTGCATGCCTGGTGAGCTGCCCACTGCTACAACACAAACAACTAATAAAGAAGATGAAGAGATGAAGGACGGGGAGGCACAGGATCAAGTTGGTGATGGGCCCGGGGGCATGCCAAAAGATTCTACCGTGACTCTTCCCCGTGATGATAATTCTACCTCTTGAGTGTCAAAACTCAAGAGTCTGAAAAATTTGAAGCCTTCCCTGGGTGTGAAAAACCCAGGGGTATTAACCATTTTAGTTTTCATAAGTATTATCTTTTAGGCCTTCGGCCCCAGACAATTTCTTATTACTCTTCTGGTTTGTAATAGCTTAAAACTTTAAGTTTTTGCTAGTTTTTGTTAGGATCCTCTCATAGGGACCTCTGAACAATTTGGATGCGTTTGCACCTCTTTATTATCTTATGGTTTTTGTTAGGATCCTCTTGTTGTACCCCATTTTAACAAGACCCAATAAATTGGTCCACGAACAAGGCCCTATAATCTGAGTAGAAACGATGCATAGACGCTAAACCTAGCAGACCATACTAAGCAGACCATGTTAGGCAACTAATAGCCTAACTCGCCGAGCTAGGCAGACTCTCCTAGGCAGCCCTGCCTAGCAGACCGTGTTAGGCGGACTCTGCTAGGCAACTGACCGCCTACCACGTCGAGCTAGGCAACCCCGCCTAGAAGACCATGTTAGGCGCCGAGCTAGGCAGGTGATCTCCTACCACGCCGAGCTAGGCAGCCCCGCCTAGAAGGCCAAGCTAGGCAGACTCTGCTAGGCAATGGACCACCTAACATAATTATATAAAATGGGAATAGACAGACTTGCCTACCACGCCGATGAAGATAACCGTGCTAGGAAGATGTGTGCCTACCAGATGCGCTGCCCAAAATGTAGCAAGGATGGAGGAAATGACTCTGTGGTTTGGTCACCCGAAGTTGCGCTAGGGAGGGCTATACTCGTAATTTGCATATAATAAAGTCCAATAAGGAAAGAATAAAGTCCAATAAGGAAAGAATAAAGCCCAATAAGGAAAGGCCCAATACCCAATAGAAACCCTAATTTTCTCTTCCTATAAATAGTAGATGAATTTTAATCATTTGGGACTTCCACACTCCCCAAACACTTCATATATAATATTAAATGTTTTATCATATCTTCTTTAGCTTTTTGTTAGTCCAATCCTCGAAATATCTTTTTTATGTTCGGCGATTACCTTAACAGGATTTTTTTCGCCGTTAACACCTCTTATAGGGATCTCTGAACAATTTGGATGCGTTGCACCTCTTTATTATCCAGCATGGCTCTTTTCATAAAATGTCAGCCTTTCAAAGTCTGAATAATTTGGCTCTATCTTTTTTTTAGATACTTCGAGCTCTTAACTTCATAGGTCGATTAAAGGTAAATGTTCTCTTCCTTATGGTACTCGCTTTCGGCCCTGGTCCCATTCGTTTACCTCAATCGATTTCCTACAAAGTTTAAGTTTGGCACCAGTGGACTTTTTCTAAGCCTCTTGGATATACCAAACCATTTCGTAATCCTCTTTCCCGAGGAATTATGAATCATCAGAATTCTAATCCCCGAGAAAAGAATTCATCGGCCCCGGGTCTTCAAGACTCTTTTGGAGATTCCGGATTTAAATTTCCTTTACAGGAATCTTCCCTTGAAAGGGGTTCGTCCGGGAGAAGCTTAAAAGCTCTCACCGGGATAGTATATTTTAGGGTGGGCGCGGGTCGAGCCAAGCCCAAAAATATCAAAACCCGGCTCAAAAACCGACATTTGCGATCCGAGCCGAGTCGGGTTTTTCTGAGGTTGGGGCTCAGCTCGGGACCGAGTATGACGAGCCCGAGCCGGGTTTTCGGGTTTTCGGTCCCAAATTTTATAGAATTTCTATTATGAATTTTATACAATTTATAATTTAATAAAAATTTCAAACATTTGAATCACATGATATTAAATTGAAAGTTTAAAACAAAAAACAAAAAATGATATTCTTGCCCAAATAAAAATCCAAAAATAAAAATAAAAATAAAAATCAATTATATCTTATAACTAGTCAAAATTGAATAAAGTAAGAGTAATTCACTAATTCAGAAATGATTTTACAAAAATATATACACCACATTAACACTAGAAAAATCAAGTATACTTCTAATTATTCTCTTCCTCTTATTTGAGGTGTTTTATAATTTTTTTATATTTTTTTTACAATGATATGAACGGTGAAGAGTTAACTCGGAACAAAGAGATGGTAAATTGAAAAACTTGAAGTGAAAACCTTAATAGTAATAATAATGACTACAATAAATATTTTTTTACTTTATATATATATATATATATAATATAAAAAATCAAATTGACGGTCCGAGCCGAGCTTTCGGTCCTAAATATTTTTGGGCTTGGGCTCGGACCGCATACACACTTCACGGGTCGGTCCTATGACGGGTCGGTCTTTAAAAAAATTGTGCTCGACCCGTGACGAGCTTTTTTGACGAGTTTTCGGTCCGAGCTCGGGTTTTCGAGCTCAAACGCCCACCCCTAGTATATTTATTATATCATCCTCCTTCATGAAGGGGTTACCTGGGTAAAACTCTATGTTTTTCCCGGAAAAGATATAATTATTACCTGGGTACAGCTTTAAGCCTCATCCCGGTTAAACATATACTTTATAGTATTTGTAATCATCCCATATAGAGGGTTTGCCTGAGTGAAGTTCTAACTTCTTTTCGGCTTATTTATATTTATCACATGGGTACGACTTTAAGCCTCTTCCCGGAATAATTATATATGTAATATTTCCTTTTTAAAGGAATGATCCCACATAAAGGGTTCATTCGTGAGGATATTAGATCTCTCCCAGGATCATATTATTTATTTTTCAGTCAAATATCAGAAAATTATAATATAGCGCATATAAGGCAAATAGGAGTAAGAAGAAATATAATTATATTTGACTTCAAAAGCTTTTTGCATGAATGATATTCGGCCAAAAAGGCTACAATAATAGAAAGGGTAGAAAGAAGAAGTTATCATTTTAGACTTCTAAGATTTTTGCAGATAAGCATGAATTCGCCCAAAAAGGCTTCAAATTAGTTTCAAAAACATAATATTTGCCATAGAAGGCTCAAAGATTATGTTCTATAAAAACATAATATATGCCATGAAAGGCTAAATAATATTGTTTATTATAACATTAGAATTCTGTCATATTAGACTATAAAAAGTAGGATTCTAACCTTTTTTCTTTCCAAGAGATCGAAATCTCTCCTGGGCACTCCGTCATTTTCCTCGGTGAAGGTCTGAACAGTCTAGTGCGAAGGCACCGTGACTTCAGCTGGGATTTCGGGTTTTGCACCGAATGCTAGTGAATAAAGGGTTTCCCCTATGGTATTTCTAGTTAGGGTCATGTATGACCAACTGATGAGCCATATTTTTTGGCTCATTTTTAGTTCTTTTGAGTCAAGTTGATAGAGTCTTTTAGTTGTTTTTACTTGTTTGTGTCTGGGAGGACACGTTTTGGGTACTTGGTCAAGTTATGCAGGTGGGAGAAGAAGAGGCGCAAATGGTGTGAAAGAGGCAAGGAAAACAGCTTCTTGGTCAAGTATGCTAGTTGAGCAAGATGACCTGACTGAAACACCCTGATCCAGTTGGGCAACGATCCATGTTGGGCAAGGTCAGTGAAGTGATCAAGATAGAAGGATGACCAAGCACCACACGAAGCAGTTGACTGGATACATTAACTGACCAGATACGGAACATTGACCAAAGACGCGTCAGGATCTTATATTTTGGGAAAGAATATTTTCTTTCCTTATCTCAAGAGTCCAATCAAGGCAGCGATTTTCCTTGGTCAGCAAGACATCCAGCGCCTATAAAAGAGGAGTATCAAACCCTAAAAAACGCAGCCATTAGTAACCATATAGTCAGCCTTTTTGAAGAGCCTTGGAGAGCCAAACATAGCCACGAAAATACCAGCCACATAAAGAATTCACGAAGTAGATGAACCCTAGTTGACCAGCGAAGAACACGGAGGAAGAAGACGATGTGGAGTGAGCCAAAACTCCTCCTCGTCGAGTTGTGATCATTGCCTACGGGCTAAAAACAATTTCCTTTATGTTTTATGGTTTTGAATTCCGTTTTTAAGTTTTTATTTCGTTCAAACAATTTTCCTTTTAGTATGAAGTTCATAGTTCGCCCGATTTCTTTTGTTTATTTATTTACTATGAGTAGCTAATCTGTTTGTGTCTGGGCAACGACAGAACCTGACCAACCCTGAGATGTGATCTGCCGGGAGGCTTAGTGATGACAGCAACTAGCTTAGTTTCGTTCCCGATTCAACAGGGTAGTATAATTGAGCATGTTAGGGACATGGGCAATCCTACAGTGACCAGTGGGAACCCCGACTTGCCTAACACAAAAGTACGTGGATCAACGCAACCGGGAGACTGGGCGTCCGCGAAGTACAACATGTTGCTGGAGATGTGGTCGTATGACTTGGGTCTGTCCAGGCATGCTATTGGCCATTCTGGGTTTGCTTGAAGGATGAAAGCGGCTTGATCAACTTAGACTCATGCGGTCACATAGTGTCGAATTGATCAATGTCAGGAGACCTATTGAGAGAGATCTAATAGGACTTAAACATAAGAGCGAATGAGGGTTTGGGGTATTAATATGCGTGACATTATAGGGATGTTAATACTTGGGGCCTATAACCGGAAGATGAAACTGTTAGCAAAATGATATACGTACCAATGATCGGTAGCACTAGGTCAAGGGGGAAGTCAGGGGAGTCAATGCCTGGATACTTTATTCTTTATTTGATTTCTTATTTGTTTAGTCAATTCTGTTAATTGCTCAGTCTGTTAGCTTTTACATTCAGTATTCAAGTTGCATGCTAGTTTATTTTCTGTTATTTAATTTGTTTATTTCCAGTCAAGTTGTTAAGGTGACCACGGTTCGGCAGTGCCCAACTGCTTCCCAAAACAAAATCTTTTTAAACGTGACAACCCAATTGAGCAAAACGCCGGGAAAACTAAAAGCTAAATCGCCTCCTCGTGGGATCGACCCTATACTTGCTACTAGTACTTGTATTAGTAAAGAGTTTAGGACTTATAAATATTATTTTGCGCTACTCCACGACGGTAGCGTCAAAATTGGCGCCGTTGCCGGGGAGGCAATATTCCAAGCAATTAGTTTTCCGTGCTGACAGCTTGATCAACTTTGTGTATGCAGGAATCTGACTCAACGGAGAGCACTGATCAAGAGTTGTTATACGACCCTGAAATCGAGCGAGCCGAGAGGAAGTTGAGAGCAGACGCAAGGCGAAAGAAAGCACTAGCACGAGCAGCTCAATACCCCCAGTTGACCACAGCTGGAACTAGGGAACCAATCTCATTAAAACCGAGAAGGGGCCCACGAATCGCATCCAAGTCACCTCAAAGACCAAGGATGGGAGATACAGCACCAAAGACGTTAAGGGACAGGATGTTCCCAGAGAATCTGAATCTGAAGCCGCTGGGCATCACCTTGCCCACGGTAGAAAACAACACTTGGGAGATGAGGCACGGCTTCATCCAGATCTTGCCCAAGTTTAGTGACATGCCATTGGAGGACCCCCAAAGACATCTACAAGACTTTGAATTGGCATGTGGTACCATTCGAGCAAGTGAGGGGCTAGGGGAGTACATCAGGCTCCTGGCCTTCCCATTCTCCTTGGCCGAAGGTGCCCGAGAGTGGCTCTACACTCTACCTGCTGGAGAAGTGACCACCTGGAGTCAACTTCAACAGAAGTTCCTCGAGAAGTACTTCCCAGCTGCACGCATCCAGCAAATGAGGACAAAGATCAGTAGTATCAAGATGGGGACTGGAGAGAACTTCCATGACTACTGGGTCAGGTTCAAGCAGATGTTGGCCAAGTGCCCGCAACATCAGATACTTGACCATGACCTGATCCAATACTTTATCACAGGATTAAGAACTACAGAACGTACCTTGATCAACGCAGCAAGTGGAGGATCCATCTTGAACAAGAGCGCTGAAGAAGCGTTCAAATTGTTCAAGGAAACGGCAGAAGAGTCAAAAGAGGATGGCAGTGAGCTACCTAGGAACAACTTGCCCGTACCTTCAGCAACAGAAGTCAAGCTTGACAAGATTTGCAACATAGTTGAGCAACTAGTACTCAATGGTAACTCGGGGCAGAAAAGAGCTGTCAAGGCGTGTCAAATATGCAAGATGAGCAACCACGCTACTGATGAGTGCCCTGAACTGTTCGATGAGGAGGTCAAAGCAATCATGCAACCCAACGGGATTGGGCAAGATAGGAGGCCAAGGTACGAGCCGAACTCCAACACGTATAATCCGACATGGAAGAATCATGAGAATCTCCGCTATGGGAATAATAACTATCAAGGAGGAGGAAACCAGGGTAATCAAGTCCAAGGTAATCAGTACCATGGGCAAGGAAATCAACAGAGAAATAACTACCAAGGGCAAGCCAATCAGCAGCAGAACCAGAGCAATGGCCCAACTTTGGCAGACATGATGCAGACATTGGTTGCTGAAAATATCAAAGCCCAACAGGAGAATGATAGGTACAAGCAGGAGAATGAAAAGTACAAGCTAGAGACACGTGGTCAACTCCAGAATATAAATGCTCAATTACTTGAGTCACGTGGGCAATTTCAGAACATGAATGCCCAACTAGCGCATCTGACCCAGTCAATGACCAAGTTAGAGAAAAAGACCAATGAGCTGCCTTCCCAAATTGAGCTGAATAGAGCTCAACTTAACGCCATCAAGCTGAAAAGTGGAAAGACTCTATCTGAAGTGCCCAAGAAGCCAACTCCAGCACCAAGAGTTGAAGGAACCATGGAGGATGTGAACGAAAATGAGGAGTCAGAAGAGGAACTTGATCAACCCTTACCCAAGCAGAAGGAAAAATCAACCCCTGACCAAGCAGGAGCACCACCAAAAATTTACCCGCCCTTCCCAGGAAGATTAAGCAAGAAGAAGGAGAGGGAAGATACCAACGAGATGTTCCAGATGTTTAAGAAGGTGGAGATCAACATGCCTCTGCTGACCATATTGAATTCCATGCCCAGATGCGCGAAATTCCTCAAGGAGCTATGCACGAAGAAATTCAAGTACCAAGACGATGCCAAATTCGAAGTCGGGGAGAACGTGTCAGCTGTACTCCAAAGGAATGTGCCCCCGAAATGTGCAGATCCTGGAATGTTCTATATTCCATGCATCATCGGAAGGATGAAAATAGAGAAGGCCATGCTTGATCTTGGAGCATCAATCAATGTCATGCCCAAGTCTATGTACGAAGATTTGGGCATAGGACCAATGAAACCTACGAGGGTAGTCATCCAGTTGGCGGATAGGTCAAATGTGTACCCCGAAGGAATCCTGGAAGATGTGTTGGTCAAGGTTGAGGAACTTATATTCCCAGTCGATTTCTACGTCCTGGACATGGGAAGATCAAGCAAGCAGCCAGTGATGATCTTGGGCAGGCCATTCTTGAAGACAGCCAGAACACACATTGATTGTGAAACTGGAAAATTGACCTGTAAATTCGAAGGAGAGACAGTCACATTTGACTTGTTCAAATCAATGAAGCACCCTGTAGACACTGAGCAAGTACACTTTGTTGACCAATTTGATGAGATGATCGAGGAACAGACCCTGGGATATGGAGTTTCTGACCAAACCGACCTGGTGATACAAATGGGACTAACCAAAGATGAAGCTAAAGATGAGCAACCTGAAATCAGAGAGATAGTTGAGCAACTGGGAGCCTTGGAAAATCATACTACGGGAATGAGCAAGCTTCCACCTCATGAAGTTTCGGTCATGGTACCATCCCTGGAGAAACCACCAGAATTAGAGTTGAAGAAGCTCCCTGCACATCTCAAGTACATATTCCTTGGGCAGAATGACACATTGCCCGTGATCATAAGTTCGAAACTGAAGAGGGAAGAAGAGAAGAGGCTGAGGGACATCCTTGACCAGTACAAGCAAGCTATTGGATGGACTCTAGCCGACATCAAGGGAATCAGCCCCACCATATGCCAACACCACATATTGCTCGAGGAAGAGTCAAGTCCAGTACGTGATCCACAGAGGAAACTGAACCCTGCCATGAAGGAAGTAGTGCTCAAGGAGATACTCAAGTTGCTTAACTTGGGCATTATCTACCCTGTTTCAGACAGCAAATGGGTCAGTCCAGTTCATGTGGTGCCCAAGAAGTCAGGAATTCAAGTGGTAGAGAACGAGAAAAAGGAGCAGATAGCAACTCGACTTCAAACCGGATGGAGGGTATGCATAGACTACAGGAAGTTGAACAAGGTAACAAAGAAAGACCACTTCCCCCTGCCTTTCATTGACGAGATGCTCGAGAGGCTAGCTGGAAAGACACATTTCTGCCTCATTGACGGATACTCAGGCTACATGCAAATTTGGGTAGCCCCGGAAGACCAGGACAAGACCACTTTCACTTGTCCATACGGTACTTTCGCATATAGACGCATGCCTTTTGGGCTATGCAACGCCCCTGGGACATTCCAGAGATGCATGATGAGCATTTTCGCTGATCTGCTTGAGCAAGGAATAGAAGTTTTCATGGATGACTTCACTGTATATGGAAACTCGTTCGAGATGTGCTTGAGCAACCTGGAGTTAGCCCTCAGCAGATGTGTGGAGAAAAGTTTGGTGCTCAACTACGAGAAATGCCACTTTTGTTGGAATTCGATATCCCGGGTTATCAAAAATTGCGGAACCGATAACCCGAACGAACCCTTTTCCGGAGATCATACGAACACCGACTCATCCACCGGAGTCCGGGCTTTGGAGACCACGCGCCCGAAGGCACGCAATCCGCCCCCACCCAAACCCCCGCGAGCCGAGGTTCATACAATCGAAACTCAATCGCCGGAGAAACCACGAGCCCACGCGAACCGGGACCCGACCGAACGCGTCGCGCGCACGAGGCACGCGGACGCCCAGCCGAGTCCCCGCGAGGGGACTCGCGATCGCTGCGGGCGATCGCTGGGTTGCTACGAGCAACCCCGCAGCGGATCCGTTGATCCGCTGCTACGCGGCTAGGGCTCGCGTCCAGCGAGCCGCTGCGGGAAAACCCGCAGCTCGCTACGAGCTGCTACGGGTCAGCCCCGTAGCCCTAGCGATCAGCCCCTTAGGGCTTGATCGATCCTCGGCGTCCAGCCGAGGATTCACGCGTTCGATCCCCATGAGGGATCTACGAGCCGCCGGCGGTCCAGTGGTCCAACCACCACCGCCCGGCTCGACCCTCGTCCCGGGGTTCGATCCTTGGATCTTCGTCCTACGGTATTCTCGATAAAAAACAAATCGAACAATTATCAAGTTAGTTTAGATATTGTACCTTCGATTCGTTGTTCGGAGAAACGAAATCGATGACCTCGTGATCTTCCCGCGTATTCCTTGCACTCCGTTCGAACGTCGGGTGGGCGACGAGCTATCGAACTCTATGGATCCTCTTCACTCTTCAAGACTTTATGATTGGCGTATCTTAGGTTGTGAAAAGTGAAGACCATGTAGTGCTTTTATAGGCTACGTAGGGGATCAAAAGGAGATTAAATATTGGGCTTCTAATATTGAAAATTAAATTGGGTCCAACCCAAATCCATTAATTCTTATCAATATTAATTTTATTTATTTTCCACTATATAAATAAAATTGCACTCCCAATATTTATCTATATTATATCAAATAATATTTCTCCAACTTAGTATTATTTATTCCGTGTATTTAAGATTTAAATATCCATGAATAAAATTTATTTATTGCTTAATAAATTTATTCATCTCTTATATCCGAGAATAGTACCACTCAACCTTATTTATTATGCGGAACAAATCCACTCGCGAGGTTTACATAATAAATCCTTATGAGCTCATCTCGGGGATATTATCAACCCTTCCGGGATACACTGTCCCTTCAAGAATTCACGGCATGCCATATATAAAATATAGTGACCCAACTTAACCGGTAATTAACCCAATAATTAAATCGGTTAATTCCTTTGGAAAATCAAAGTCACTAATATTAAATATACACACCCGCAATTATTTCAGGGATTAAGAATAAAATACTCTGAGACTTAAATCAATTATCACAGAGCAATCCTAATTGATAAGTCTCAAGCGAACCGCTCAATACACCGAGTGTACAAGTGTGATAAGATAATCAAGATAAATTATCTTCTCTCTCACACAACGACTATACCGATAGATTGGTCCGTGTCCATCTAGGTAGTGAGCAACTGTTCGATTAAATACGAGTAACCGATAGTATGATCTTCTGTGTGGGCCCGACACACCATACTAACTACAACGTATAAAATCCAGGACTATGATTTGCATATATTTAATTAACAATAATTAAAAGAAAATGAATGTTCATTATTAATAGGTAAATGAAAGTGCATACAGAGTTCAGAATACTCAAATCTAGACATTAAGTATACTACTCCATCAATCTCCCACTTATACTAAGGTCTAGTCTTATCCTCCAAACTTCTGACTCCCAAACCCTCCAAGTGCTTGTAATATACTTCCTTAGGAAGTATCTTGGTGAAAGGGTCCGCTAGGTTGTCTTCTGAAGCTATCTTGGTGACTATCGCATCGCCCCTCTTGACGATGTCTCGAATCAGGTGGTACTTGCGCTCTATGTGTTTTGTAGCACTATGGGACCGTGGTTCCTTACTGTTTGCCACTGCACCGCTATTGTCACAATAAATTGTCATAGCTTTGGGCAAACTCGGAATCACATCTAAGTCCTGGAGGAAATTAAGGAACCACACTGACTCTTTCGCTGCCTCTGAGGCTGCAACGTATTCAGCTTCCATGGTAGAGTCCGAAATGCACTTTTGCTTAACACTCTTCCATGATACGACTCCACCTCCCAAAGTGTACACATAGCCTGATGTCGACTTACGCCGGTCCTTATCAGCTTGGAAATCCGAATCTGTGTAACCCAAAGGAATCAGATTGTCTGCTCCGTATCTCAGAACATTATCCTTAGTATTTCGCAAATACTTGAAAATGCTCTTTACGGCAGTCCAATGAGCCTTTCCAGGGTTACTCTGATATCTTGCTACTATGCCAACGGCATAACAGATATCAGGCCTCGTGCATAACATTGCATACATTAAGCTTCCCACAGCCGAAGCGTAGGGAACCGCTTTCATGTCATCTTTCTCCTTCTGTGTCTGAGGACACATTTCCTTAGAAAGATAAGTTCCTTTACTGAAGACACAATGTTGGAATCTTGCATGTTAAAATCTTGCATGTTAAAACGAGCTAAGGAATCTTGGAATCTTGCATGTTAAAACGAGCTAGAATCGTGTCTATGTAAGATTGCTGGGAAAGACACAATGTTCTATTCCGGCGATCCCTTATAACTTTGATCCCTAGAACATGTCCAACTTCTCCCAAATCTTTCATATCGAATTGTCTAGACAACCATCCCTTTATGTCTGATAACATCTTTACACTGTTGCCAATGAGAAGTATGTCGTCTACATAAAGCACGAGGAACACCACCTTCTTTCCATCACGTTTCCAATACACACACGATTCGTCCATGCTTTGAATGAATCCAAAAGATTGGACTACTTCATCAAACCGCAGGTTCCACGATCTCGAGGCTTGTTTCAATCCATAAATGGATCGATTAAGCTTGCACACTAGATGATCTCGCCCCTTAGCAATGAATCCTTCTGGTTGTTTCATATAAATCGTCTCGTCAAGACTTCCATTAAGGAAAGCTGTCTTGACATCCATTTGCCACACCTCATAATCCATATGAGCTGCTATGGATAAGAGAATCCGGATCGACTTTATCTTGGCTACCGGCGAGAAGGTTTCCTCATAATCGATTCCCTCTTTCTGAGTATATCCTTTCGCAACAAGCCGAGCTTTAAAGGTTTCAACCTTTCCGTCAGATCCTCTCTTTCTCTTGTAGACCCATTTACATCCAATTGGCTTTACGCCGCTTGGTGGTTCTACAAGATCCCAGACTTTATTAGAATCCATAGATTCTATTTCGGATTTCATCGCTTTCTTCCAAGAAGGCGCATCTATATCTTGTACCGCCTCATCATAGGTCCAGGGATCGACTTCATGAACTCCGGGTGCCGAGTCCGAAGACTCACCCAGTCCAATCCATCTGTCCGGTTGTTTGTCAACCCTCCCACTACGACGGCGTTCTGGTGTATCAACAGTGACAGTATTAGGTGCAGGTTCTAGTGGTGTATCTACACTCGGTTCGGCTGTATCTGAGTCTCCCTTGTCACCTCTTAACTCATCAAGTATTATGTCACTCATGGGCTTGTGGTCCATGACATAGTCTTCCTCTAAGAACCGAGCGTTAGTACTTATAACGATCTTCTGGTCCGTAGGACTATAGAACATGCCACCTTTAGTTCCTTTTGGGTATCCTACAAACAACCGTAATTCTGATCTAGGTTCTAACTTATCGGCCCCTTGTCGCAACACATGTGCTGGACATCCCCAGATCCGAAGGTGCCTGAGGCTAGGCTTGCGCCCGCTCCACCTTTCCATGGGTGTTGTGGGTACCGTTTTCGTTGGAACCATGTTGAGAATGTACGCCGCTGTTTCCAAGGCATGTCCCCAGAACATAGTAGGTAAGTCCGAGTAACTCATCATTGAACGAACCATTTCCATAAGAGTCCTATTCCTTCTTTCCGACACACCATTCTGCTGGGGAGTATATGGTGATGTCATATGGGAATCAATCCCATTCTCTACTAAGTATGCCTTGAATTCTCCATACAGGTACTCGCCTCCGCGATCAGATCGCAGGCATTTAATGGATTTACTTTGAAGGTTCTCCACAAAAGCCTTGAACTCCTTGAACTTGTCAAAGGATTCGCTCTTGCGGCGCATCAAGTATACAAATCCATATCTTGAGTAATCATCAGTAAAAGTGATGAAGTACTCGTACCCTCCCCTTGCCTGAGTAGACATAGGTCCGCATACATCAGAGTGAATCAAATCCAATACTTGTTCAGCTCTATGTCCTTTACCAGAAAAAGAACGCTTGGTCATTTTACCCTCCAAACAGGATTCGCAGGTTGGAAGGTCCTCTCCTTCTATGCCGCTAATGAGACCATCAGCTTTCAACCTTTGAATTCTATTCGAATTAATATGACCTAGCCTTAGATGCCACAAGTATAATTGATTCATTTTAGAAGGTTCCTTTCTCTTATTGGTGTTCGTAGATGTGTTATTACTCTCGGTTAGTTGCACCGTGTTAGACTCGGGATTCAGAATATACAAATCGTCTACCAATGTACCAGAACAGATAATCTCACTATTTCTTCTTATGACCACAGAGTGATCAAAAGAAACAGAATATCCATTCAGAATTAACTTAGAAACTGAAATTAAATTCTTTATAAAATTCGGTACATAAAGACAATTTTGTAAAACTAAAACCCTATCACTACTAAAGCGTAAGTGAACGTCTCCCACTGCAACAACCGCCACCTTCGCGGCATTGCCCATGTAGACCACGATCTCTCCCTCTCTAAGTCTCCGGGTTTCCTGGAACCCCTGCAATGAATTGCAGACATGGTCAGTGGCACCCGTATCTACACACCAGGTGCTGGTAGATATCACCGCTGACAATGTTTCAGTGACTAAGGAAAATTTCGTACCTTTGATGAGAGGACAATCAGACCTCCAGTGCCCAAACTGCTTGCATCGAAAGCACTTGCCCAAAGGCTTGCCTTTCCCAATCCGTGGCTTTAAACCACTGGGTTTCTTTGCACGCTTTTCCTCTAGCCTTGCCACAAAAGCTTGTGATTTTCTCAACCTACGCACAAACTCCGCTTTCGCCGAATCCTTTTTAAGGGACTCATTGAGAGAGAACTCTGTGAGTATGTTAATCACCTCTTGTCCGGCTTCCACGCTATGTCTCAACATCATCCTGAGGTCATTTCGAATGTCCTCATCAGTTGGGACAACAGTGGATTCGGAAAGCTCAACAGTCTGAACAATGTCCAGATTTCGTTCCCAATCATCACCATATGGAACCGGTGAGTTTTCATCCTTAAGTATATCACAAAGTGGGGTCACAGTCATTCTTAACCTATAAGCACATAAAACAA
Organism: Euphrasia confusa; assembly: GCA_954870475.1. Taxonomy (NCBI): domain Eukaryota; kingdom Viridiplantae; phylum Streptophyta; class Magnoliopsida; order Lamiales; family Orobanchaceae; genus Euphrasia; species Euphrasia confusa. Next base: position 12,028,315 of record OX940956.1, read on the forward strand.
ACAAACAATTTAATTCCGATATTATCTCCCTCAAATAATATCATTAAATCACTAATCACATCTAAAATCCCATCAGGTAAGGCAAGCCACGTTCGTGTGGACGTTTACCCACCCAAATGATTTAGCAATTAGATTTTTACTTCGGTCATACATCACTTATAGCGTAACCTCTTTGGGAGGAATACTATAATGCGTATCTAAGTGTAAACCATTACTCAGTACTAAGGTGAATCGTTTAGAATTGTTATGTCACCGCAAGCCACGTTCGTGTGGACGTTTACGACAACTCGCAACTCTTCACAATTCGCTATAACTGTCTACATCAATTATTCTAAAATCCCATCCAGTATAGCAAGCCACGTTCGTGTGGACGTTTACTACACCAAAAAGATTTATATAATTGAAATCCAATTACTAGATCCATTCAATCTCGTAAATCAAGACGTGGAGAATCATAAGTGAAACTCGAAGTTTCTAACCAGTGATTCACCATGCGAACGACCCTATCTCTCATAAATGAGGGAGCCGAGCAGACAATCGATCCATCTATCAAAGAATGGTACGAAGGTCTCTAATTTGTGTCCTCTACATGACCAAGTGGCTCTGGCTCCATTCCACTCCCCGGGGTGAGAATGAGTCGACTTGAAATCAGTTTTGGAAAGACAAATTAGGCATTGTTTGATAAACTTAATCAATGTTTCTTGTAAGAGGAATTACAAGAACTCTCCTCCAATGACTTATCTATATAAACTTCAAAAGTTTATAAAAGTCACCAAGAGAGCAGCAATGGAGACCATGGGCATGTTTCCATACCCTCTCCCACTTAGCTTTTTACAACAAAGGGATACGCTATCTAGTGCATAAAATAAACACATATAGCATGCATACATGTAATAAAGCACATAATATTATCACATAGTCAAAATAATACTAGAATATTATTTTCCGACTATTATGGCTTCATCACATCCCCGTACGCATCTTCTAGTCTTCAGTCTTCGTTTCTTGAATGCTCCATGTGACGAGAATATTAATTTCCAATATTTAAATCTATTTATTTTCAATTAATCCAAAAGTTACTTAATTCGAAAATTAAGTCAATTGAATATATCAAAAATAAAATTAAATATTATTAATATTTTATTTATTTTATTTTTCTTTTTCCACTTCATTAAATCTCTAGAATAATTTATCCAAGATATTCTTGGAATATTCTAGATGATATCCATAATGAAATAAAGAAATAAAATAATTACTTAGGACTCTTCTACTTTCCAAATTTATTTTATTCCTAATCCATGAATATTCCCATGAGTAGGAATAATCAAATAGGAAAAATAAATTAATGCCAAATTAATTCTTTTCTATTTTCATGAATATTCCATAAAGAAATATTCAAAATAGGAAACCGAATTAAATTAGGAAAGCGAATTTCCGGTAGGAGTAGCACGGGTTGGGAGACCCCGAGCCACCCCCACCACGTCCGACCGCCGCCTAGGGCACGCCGCCGCCGCCCAGCCCACGCGCCACCACCACTGGTGGCCGGCGTGGCCGGGACTCCCACGGACAGCCCGCCTAGGGCCGCGGGTCGATCGATCCCCTCGGGATCGATCATGGGGATTGATCGATCCCGGTCCTTCGTCTCCTCGTCACTTCGTCTTCTCCGGCGGTCTTCGATTCGTCGATCCAATCGCAAAATAAATTTACAAAATCTAAATTACAATTCCGGTATCGATTCTATACACGAAATCGACCCTATACATTTTCCGGAAAAATAACGAACATAATAATAAATCCTAAATTCGGTCAACCCCCGAATTTTTACTATTACAAACATTCACCACCAAAAACGAATCTCGACATGTCCGAGAGTTTAATAAAACCAACAATCATGACAAAATAAATTAAACGAATAATAAATTAAGCCATAATAGTCGGAACCCTGCAAGGTAGAACAACATTTATCGAAAATACCGCGAACGTAAACCACGCTCTGATACCAGTTGTTGGAATTCGATATCCCGGGTTATCAAAAATTGCGGAACCGATAACCCGAACGAACCCTTTGCCGGAGATCATACGAACACCGACTCATCCGCCGGAGTCCGGGCTTTGGAGACCACGCGCCCGAAGGCACGCAATCCGCCCCCACCCAAACCCCCGCGAGCCGAGGTTCATACAATCGAAACTCAATCGCCGGAGAAACCACGAGCCCACGCGAACCGGGACCCGACCGAACGCGTCGCGCGCACGAGGCACGCGGACGCCCAGCCGAGTCCCCGCGAGGGGACTCGCGATCGCTGCGGGCGATCGCTGGGTTGCTACGAGCAACCCCGCAGCGGATCCGTTGATCCGCTGCTACGCGGCTAGGGCTCGCGTCCAGCAGCCGCTGCGGGAAAACCCGCAGCTCGCTACGAGCTGCTACGGGTCAGCCCCGTAGCCCTAGCGATCAGCCCCTTAGGGCTTGATCGATCCTCGGCGTCCAGCCGAGGATTCACGCGTTCGATCCCCATGAGGGATCTACGAGCCGCCGGCGGTCCGGTGGTCCAACCACCACCGCCCGGCTCGACCCTCATCCCGGGGTTCGATCCTTGGATCTTCGTCCTACGGTATTCTCGATAAAAAACAAATCGAACAATTATCAAGTTAGTTTAGATATTGTACCTTCGATTCGTTGTTCGGAGAAACGAAATCGATGACCTCGTGATCTTCCCGCGTATTCCTTGCACTCCGTTCGAACGTCGGGTGGGCGACGAGCTATCGAACTCTATGGATCCTCTTCACTCTTCAAGACTTTATGATTGGCGTATCTTAGGTTGTGAAAAGTGAAGATCATGTAGTGCTTTTATAGGCTACGTAGGGGATCAAAAGGAGATTAAATATTGGGCTTCTAATATTGAAAATTAAATTGGGTCCAACCCAAATCCATTAATTCTTATCAATATTAATTTTATTTATTTTCCACTATATAAATAAAATTGCACTCCCAATATTTATCTATATTATATCAAATAATATTTCTCCAACTTAGTATTATTTATTCCGTGTATTTAAGATTTAAATATCCATGAATAAAATTTATTTATTGCTCAATAAATTTATTCATCTCTTATATCCGAGAATAGTACCACTCAACCTTATTTATTATGCGGAACAAATCCACTCGCGAGGTTTACATAATAAATCCTTATGAGCTCATCTCGGGGATATTATCAACCCTTCCGGGATACACTGTCCCTTCAAGAATTCACGGCATGCCATATATAAAATATAGTGACCCAACTTAACCGGTAATTAACCCAATAATTAAATCGGTTAATTCCTTTGGAAAATCAAAGTCACTAATATTAAATATACACACCCGCAATTATTTCAGGGATTAAGAATAAAATACTCCGAGACTTAAATCAATTATCACAGAGCAATCCTAATTGATAAGTCTCAAGCGATCCGCTCAATACACCGAGTGTACAAGTGTGATAAGATAATCAAGATAAATTATCTTCTCTCTCACACAACGACTATACCGATGGATTGGTCCGTGTCCATCTAGGTCGTGAGCAACTGTTCGATTAAATACGAGTAACCGATAGTATGATCTTCTGTGTGGGCCCGACACACCATACTAACTACAACGTATAAAATCCAGGACTATGATTTGCATATATTTAATTAACAATAATTAAAAGCAAATGAATGTTCATTATTAATAGGTAAATGAAAGTGCATACAAAGTTCAGAATACTCAAATCTAGACATTAAGTATACTACTCCATCAACTTTATGGTCGAGGAAGGGATAGTACTTGGGCATGTTATCTCAGCCAAGGGTATTGAAGTTGATCGAGCAAAGATAGAGACCATTTCCAAACTTCCTTACCCCAGAAATGTCAAACAAGTACGAGGATTCCTTGGGCATGCAGGTTTCTACAGGAGGTTCGTGAGAGACTTTGCCAAAATTGCCCAACCTTTGACCAGGTTATTGCAAAACGAAGTTGATTGGAACTTCGATGAAGATTGTCAAGTAGCCTTCAATCATCTCAAGGAAAGGTTAGTCACTGCACCCATAATCCAACCACCGGAGTGGGGAATGCCATTTGAGCTTATGTGCGACGCGAGCGGATATGCCGTGGGAGCAGTACTTGGGCAAGTAAAAGGAAAGGAGAGACACGTGATTTACTACGCTTCTAAGACATTGAATGCTGCCCAATGTAACTATGCGACCACTGAGAAAGAGCTGCTGGCCGTGGTATTTGCATTTGAGAAATTCAGATCATACTTGCTCGGGAGCAAGACCATAGTCTACACTGACCATGCCGCTCTAAAATACCTGATGGCCAAGAAGGAGACCAAGCCACGACTGATAAGATGGATCTTGTTGCTGCAAGAGTTCGACATCGAAATCAGAGATAAGTCAGGAAACCAAAATTTGGTGGCTGACCACTTGAGCAGGATAATCCAGCAAGAAGAAGGCATGCCCATTACTGAGACTTTCCCAGATGAGTACTTATATCAAATCTCAGCCTACAAAGAAGAGCCATGGTATGCAGACTTGGCCAATTACATAGTCACTGGAGAGATCAGGGAAGATATGACTCTCTATGGTAAGAACAAGCTGAAAAGGGAGAGCAAGAAGTATATTTGGGATGATCCCTACATGTGGAAAAGGGGAGAAGACCAAGTCCTGAGACGTTGCATCCCTGAAGGTGAGCAAGCAGACATCTTGAAGCACTGCCATGAGCAAGCATGTGGAGGACACTTTGGACACCGACGCACAGCAAGGAAGGTACTTGACTGTGGATTCTACTAGACTACCCTTCTGAAGGATTGTTTCGAATGGTGTAGGAAGTGTGACCAATGCCAGAGAGAGGGCAACGTGACCAAGAGAGATGAGATGCCCATGATGCCCATCATGCCCGTGGAAGTATTCGATGTATGGGGAATTGACTTCATGGGACCCTTGCCCAACTCCAGAGGGAAAGAGTACATACTCTTGGCAGTTGACTATGTATCCAAATGGGTCGAGGCCAAAGCTACAGCAACCAATGACTCAAAGGTGGTGGCCACTTTCCTTAAGAGTGACATATTCAGCAGATTTGGTGTACCACGTGCATTGATCAGTGACCAAGGTACACATTTTTGCAATTATATCATCGAAAGGTTGCTCAGGAAGTATGGAGTGCACCACAGGATCTCCACAGCATATCACCCTCAGGCCAATGGGCAAGCCGAGCTATCCAATTGTATCATCAAAACCATCTTGAGGAAGACGGTCAAGCCAGAAGGAAAAGATTGGAGTGACAAGCTCGACGATGCACTTTGGGCCTACAGAACCGCCTACAAAACACCTTCAGGGATCTCACCCTACCGCATGGTGTTTGGCAAGTCATGCCACTTGCCCGTGGAAATTGAACATAAGGCGCATTGGGCGGTGAACAAGGTCAATTTCGACTGGGATGCGGCCGTCGAAGGACGTAAACTTGACCTTACCGAGCTGGAGGAGATAAGAATTGAGGCGTATGACAACGCGGTCAATTACAAGGAACGAACAAAGAGAGCCCATGACAAGATCATCAAAAAGAAGAAGATCGAACCTGGTCAACTGGTTCTGGTTTACCAAACCAAGTTCAAATTCAAGGCCAAAAAGCTATCCACCAAATGGGCAGGACCATTCATAGTCCATACTGTTTGCCCAAATGGTTCGGTTGAGCTATTTAAACCAGGTGATGATCAGATCTTCAAAGTGAACGGGCAGAGAGTTAATGATACCCCCTGAGCCAGCCGCTTGACCAAGTGAAGCCAAGAAATAAGTCAGGACCATGACAATAAATAGAGGCAAATACCGAAGGCGAACTCGGTATGTATATTATGCAATTTCCCTTTATTTCAATTTCCAGTTAATAAATTTGATCACTGTACGTCAAGGAATATCCTTGGGCAGGGAAGGGTTTTGGTCTGTTTTGTTCGCAGGAATATAAGAGGTTCGTGCACTTACTTGGCCTATTTCGTGAGGATGACGGAATCAAGGATGATTGTTGACCAAGCCGTATTCACAGACTCAGACACAAAAGGCATGGGCATGGTTCACCAGACCAGTCAATGATTGAGAAGAAACAATTGAGAAACACGCTGCCCTGATGGTGTACCTTGCTCAAACTGATTTAAGGTACCCACTAGAACCAACTCCCTAAATGTGACCTCCCTCTGTTTTATTTTTGTTTTATTTGAGTCTGAAGACCTTGGTCGATGGGGTCGATCTCCCTATTTGCACACTTTGCCCAAGGCAAAGTGTGTATGTGGGAAGGTGCGCCAACATCGTTTGGAGTTGGAGTATAGAGTCTGGGGAGATGCTTGCCCAACTTATTACTATTTGCACACTTTGCTGGAGGCAAAGTGTGTGAGTGGGGGAACGGTAAGAGCAACCCCTGTGCCTGATCGAGTCGTATGCTTGATAAATACCATGATCAACGTGAACAGTTTTCAAAATTAATAGTCTATGCATGAAAAATATTAGGGACGATGGATTTGCAACTAGGTAAGCTGTGAGAATTTGAGCCTACATTTGTGTGAATATTTCTTTCTTGAGAGTAGTTGTTCAAAATTTGTAATGCTGAAGCTTGCCCAAGTTCTGACCATTGTGATAATTGAAATTTAGTTAAGGTAGTAGATGATTTAGGCATTTTATTCTATTCTGCAAATAAAAAGAAGACCCTTGTTAGCCCCTTGAGCCGAGCCTATTTTATTGATCACCTGGGGGAAAACTCCCACTGCCCTGACCAACCTGCAGATATGCTCAATTACATAAAAAGAGCAGGTCAGGGCAAAGTTTTCTCATGAAAAAAAAAAGAAAAAAAAATAGAAAAAAAAAAGAAAAAAAAGAAGAAGAGAGAAAAAAAAAAGAAAAAAAATAGATCCACAAATAAAAGGGTGTGCTAAAGCCCGTAAGAGAATGAGAAGAAATTAGGAGGAAAGTTGCTAAGTAAAATGCATGTCCTACCTAAGAATCAATCCTGGGCATTGCCCAAGATAAGCCTATACAGTCACCCTAGAAAGCCCTAATGATATTGCCCAACTCGATTGAAAATTTCACATGATAGAACTTGGTCAAGCCCAAAGCAAAGCTTGTTTTGAAACAACATTGAGTGAAACACTACCCATACACTAAAGAGAGAAACACTTAGAGAGAGCACCCGAAATCCTGTTGCAAACTCTTGACCGTTTTTTATGCATTCCCTTGACTATGATTTTGACTGTCTGTTCACTTGATCAACTTCTGTATTTTGAAAAGCATGCTTGAGTCTTCTGTTATTTCCTTCTCTCTCCCCCTTGTTTTCTAATTGAGCAGGCAAGTCATACCGCACGCTTGAGGACAAGCGTAGTAAAGTGTGTGCGTGTGATGAGCCATATTTTTTGGCTCATTTTTAGTTCTTTTGAGTCAAGTTGATAGAGTCTTTTAGTTGTTTTTACTTTGTTTGTGTCTGGGAGGACACGTTTTGGGTACTTGGTCAATTTATGCAGGTGGGAGAAGAAGAGGCGCAAATGGTGTGAAAGAGGCAAGGAAAACAGCTTCTTGGTCAAGTATGCTAGTTGAGCAAGATGACCTGACTGAAACACCCTGATCCAGTTGGGCAACGATCCATGTTGGGCAAGGTCAGTGAAGTGATCAAGATAGAAGGATGACCAAGCACCACACGAAGCAGTTGACTGGATACATTAACTGACCAGATACGGAACATTGACCAAAGACGCGTCAGGATCTTATATTTTGGGAAAGAATATTTTCTTTCCTTATCTCAAGAGTCCAATCAAGGCAGCGATTTTCCTTGGTCAGCAAGACATCCAGCGCCTATAAAAGAGGAGTATCAAACCCTAAAAAACGCAGCCATTAGCAGCCATATAGTCAGCCTTTTTGAAGAGCCTTGGAGAGCCAAACATAGCCACGAAAATACCAGCCACATAAAGAATTCACGAAGTAGATGAACCCTAGTTGACCAGCGAAGAACACGGAGGAAGAAGACGATGTGGAGTGAGCCAAAACTCCTCCTCGTCGAGTTGTGATCATTGCCTACGGGCTAAAAACAATTTCCTTTATGTTTTATGGTTTTGAATTCCGTTTTTAAGTTTTTATTTCGTTCAAACAATTTTCCTTTTAGTATGAAGTTCATAGTTCGCCCGATTTCTTTTGTTTATTTATTTACTATGAGTAGCTAATCTGTTTGTGTCTGGGCAACGACAGAACCTGACCAACCCTGAGATGTGATCTGCCGGGAGGCTTAGTGATGACAGCAACTAGCTTAGTTTCGTTCCCGATTCAACAGGGTAGTATAATTGAGCATGTTAGGGACATGGGCAATCCTACAGTGACCAGTGGGAACCCCGACTTGCCTAACACAAAAGTACGTGGATCAACGCAACCGGGAGACTGGGTGTCCGCGAAGTACAACATGTTGCTGGAGATGTGGTCGTATGACTTGGGTCTGTCCAGGCATGCTATTGGCCATTCTGGGTTTGCTTGAAGGATGAAAGCGGCTTGATCAACTTAGACTCATGCGGTCACATAGTGTCGAATTGGTCAATGTCAGGAGACCTATTGAGAGAGATCTAATAGGACTTAAACATAAGAGCGAATGAGGGTTCGGGGTATTAATATGCGTGACATTATAGGGATGTTAATACTTGGGGCCTATAACCGGAAGATGAAACTGTTAGCAAAATGATATACGTACCAATGATCGGTAGCACTAGGTCAAGGGGGAAGTCAGGGGAGTCAATGCCTGGATACTTTATTCTTTATTTGATTTCTTATTTGTTTAGTCAATTCTGTTAATTGCTCAGTCTGTTAGCTTTTACATTCAGTAGTCAAGTTGCATGCTAGTTTATATTCTGTTATTTAATTTGTTTATTTCCAGTCAAGTTGTTAAGGTGACCACGGTTCGGCAGTGCCCAACTGCTTCCCAAAACAAAATCTTTTTAAACATGACAACCCAATTGAGCAAAACGCCGGGAAAACTAAAAGCTAAATCGCCTCCTCGTGGGATCGACCCTATACTTGCTACTAGTACTTGTATTAGTAAAGAGTTTAGGACTTATAAATATTATTTTGCGCTACTCCACGACGGTAGCGTCACCAACATACTTCCAGGATCTTCGTTCGCCCATTCGAGCTACACGGCCTGGGTAAATGTATATTCTTCTGGTTCTAGTATTACCACTCTGGCCCCAGGTCAAAACTGCACTGAATGTACATTCAGAGGTTGCCAGGTACCGGGATAATACTTCTCCGGGTTTTATCTGTAAATTTCCATTACTTGTGCACTGAGAGCTCCGGATGCCTCAGGCTTCACGCAGGGAAGGTCTGAGACCTCGCACAGGGGAAACCTAAAAACTCGCACAGAGATAGCCTGAGACCTTACTCAGAGAGGTCTGGGGCCTCACACAGAGATGGCCCCGGGCATTTAGCCTATGACTCCGAGCAGAAGGTACTAGCAGCGTCATGTCTCATGCACAGAGAGTTCTAGAGGTCAGCGCACATGAAGTTTTGGAGATTAGTAACTTGTCAAGGTATCGGGCAGAAAAATTCATGCCCGTCCCGAGAGATTTTAGAGGAGGATAAATCTTACTCCGATGTATTCATCTCTTCGAGGTACCAAACAGAGGCTGCTATGCCGATAGTGAGAGACGCCGGTGGAGTTAAACTCAAACCTCGGGGCGATCATCTCTTTTAACTACCGGGCAGAACACGACTCGCTGGTCACGAGAGGCTTCAAAGGAGAATAAATCGGACTCCGATATAATCGTCTTTTCAAGATATTGAGTAGTGCATGTTGTTCTGGTTCCAAGAAGCTTCAGAGGAGGATAAATCACCCTCCGGTAAAATCATATCTTCAAGGTATCGAGTAGAATGTTGTGCCGGTCCTGAGAGGTACTGGGGGAGTATAACTCAAACCCCAGAGAAATCAACTCTTCGAGGCACCAGGAAGAACATGTCATCTCATCCCGAGAAGCACCGGGGGAGTATAACTCAAACCCCGGAGGAATCATCTGTTCAAGGTACCAGGAAAATCATGTCATCTCGTATGTAGAGTCACCAGGGGAGTATAACTCATGCCCTGGTGAAATCATTTCTGGAAGGTTCCGGGCTGAACATGTCTTGCCTGTCCAGAGAGGCCTCGGGGGAGGATTCCTCACGCCCCGACGGGATCATCTCTTCTAGGTTCTAGGCAGATCATGTTTGGCCCATCTATAGAGGCTCCAGGGCCTTTTCCCAGCCGATTGGTATAGGCTACACCTACACAAGAGTCTTATGTCCGTGAGATTATCTCTCGTCAACGAAATTTGCTCTTGCTTGGTTATTCCAGCTACAGGCCTTTCTGAGATATTTTCCCCAGCTGTTCAGGTTTACTTACCCCGGCCGCTCTGGGTACTTGCCCTGGGCTTCGGGTGCTCACCGATATTACGGGCCTCGGGGTTGATTTGTATTTTATTTCGGAATTCGTGTTCCCAATCTCACCGTGTTCGTCCGGCGTTAACTTGCATTCTAGCTTTAAGTTTGTTTAATTTGTATAAATTTCAATGTATAAACATGAGATAAATACAACAAACATAGCTTAATAATTAAAAGACCGCCCTTCACCGTGCAATCTGCTCCGGTGGGGGTCATAAATTTGATACAAGAGAATTAAGGCGAGACCACTGCCTCAAAGGGTCTTATAAATGGTCTGCCCTAAGGAGCGTTGCTTAAATTCTAGCATTTATTTTGGCCAGTGACGTTAAGAATGGCCCGGGCTTCATCCGTAGATTTCCCCGGCCAACTACAAAAGTCTCCCTGGCCATCTGCCAAATAGTTGTTGGACTATGTCCAGTCTTTCCGAGGGTTTGATCTTATAGATTCTAACCCCGTCCACATCTCAGTTTGAATGAGTTGAATTTCTGGTTGCACGGACGCATGCTCGAACTCCGGGGCCAGGGGCTCTCTTAGATAACCGGAAGGTGTAGGCAAGATCTGACTCTCATCCAATGAGAATTGGTGGAACAGATCTGCTATCACCGGGTTATCACCTAGGGCTGCTGAAGCTCTTCCCGGTTAAAGGCCTCCTGGGCACCCGTGCATGTCCCGGGCAACTCCTTGGACTTTCCCGGGGCCTCATTCAGAGGCTCGCCTGGGCAGTCATCTGGAAGTGCATGCATGCTATTTGCATGTCTAACTAGAGTTTTAATCATAAATTCTCCATAAAGGAGCTACAATTTTTATATTATATAAAAATATAAAGGAGATGAAGGGTTGCATATTTTACCTTAATGTGGTTCTTGAAGCTTTTCTGCAACTCGATACTTTAAACCCTTTCCTTCTAGCGCCATTGTTCGTGTCAATTTTATCTCGTTTGAACATTACTTGCTGGAATCGGGGGTTCATAAAATGATACAAAGCTCATTTATTTTTGTAGAAAAGTAATAGACCGAGGGTGCAGAAAATACGAAACACAAAGACTATGCATGAATGCCCCCCTTTTGGGATATTATTACTCTCTTGGAGTTTTTGGCAATAGCCATTTTTGGGAGTGATTTCCTCCATTTTTACAAGTGTTTTCTCCTCCCTCTTTTTACAAGTAAGAGCACCTATTTATAGGCAAGGATGCATGTCCTCACTCTCTCTCCATTTGACACCTATTTAGCCACCTAGCACCCCACATGACAAGTATTTCATATGCACTAGACATGTGTTAAACATGCATTGGACCAAATATTCCACTAACTATAGTGACCCACTTGCTGCTGATTCTTCGGGAAGGCATCGCCTCTTGCCTGAAGCCTTATCTGACCTATCCTTCAATCTGGCACGGGGCTGTCTGCCCGGGGTTACTGCTGAGCTCGCCTGATACCTTCTTCATACTTGACTCTTGTTTACCATTTGACCACCTCATTGATGACGTGGCTCCGGTCGTCTGGACACGTGTCAGTGTCGGATTTTTATGGTGTAACAAGTATTTGTTAATTATTGACAAAATATTTTAATAATAATAGTAATATGATATTATTATTGTGATAAGTTATAATTTGAATTTTAAATATTTAATAATAGTTTTAAGTGATCATTAGTATGGTGTTGAAAGATGAGACGTTACACATGTTTGACCGTCCTCATTCAACGAACCACCTCTTCCAACACTCTTTATATAAGTGCAATTGATTTTGCATAGAAAATACACTATACAACGAGTCGACCAAAAGCACTCGAAAATATACAGACACATTTCGAGTAATCGCCTCGTCTTTCTTTTCTTTACACCGTTTATTTAACTTTCCGGTAATATTATTCAGACAACATCTCAGTTCATCAAGTGTATATTACGTGTTACGTAATCGATGTATCTTGGAAAACAATCGTACCTGTAGAGGACGAATTTGTTTTTAAAAAACCGTATACTTTCAATATTTTTCTTTTCTTTCATCTTGGAAACATATAGTTAATACAAAAGATACTACAGAATTTTGATAAGTGAATAAATATTTTACAAAAGAAAGATATTTCTTTGATTACAAATACAATAACAAGAAGAAAACACCCATATATTTTTGCAAAATTACAAATACATCCTTGTTTTGCTTTTATTTTACGAATTGTCCACAAAGAAGTAATACGTTAAACTTAATTTATTACACCCGAATAATTAGGAACCCAAACTAAGTTATCCGCCGGAAAAAAATGGCAAACGGGGTCCGTCCCGGGGACGATCCCGAGAACCTGGAACGCCACGTGGCTCGGGCCCCACTGAGACGTGTCCATGTGGCAGACGGCGACAGCCTCGACTCCGTCCCCATTCTCGCCCCTCAGAAGAACCTTGAACACCTTGCTTTCGCTCTCTTGGTAGTGGCAATAGAAAACCGCGTAAGGGTAAGGCATCGTGTGGCAAGCCACCGACTTCGGCGCCGCCACCTCGCGAATTCCGACGACGGCGTACTTCTGCAGCAGCGGGTCCCGACGATCGGAAATGTTGCGGGCCGTGGACACGGGTTCGGGCCGGGCCCCGGGCCCGAATATGGCCCGGGCGAAGTCGAGCATGGATTCGGGTGAGGTGGCGCATGTCTTGGTCTCGCCTCTGATCGGGCCCCGCTCGCACTCGCGGAGCGTGTCTTGCATGGCTAGGGCCTGCGGGGAGCCCTCGGAGAAGGAGAAGCGTTTGACGAGGGTTTGGAGGTCTCGGGAGGAGAATGGGATCGAGTCGGCGACTTGTTTGGAGAGGGAGTTGTGGAGGGAATCGGATAGCTTACGATTGGGGAAGAAGACGGGAATCGTGTTTCCGAGCTTGAGGTCGTCGATGAGGAAGAAGACGACGACGGATGGGTCCATGTGGTGATGCGCGTGGGAATGGACTTGCTCTATGCGAATATCGGCATGATGATGATGATGATTTTCGATTATTTCATCAGGAGCTCCATTTGAAGGACGTGCCTATAAAATTAAAGATTGTAATTAAGAAATATTATGTAATATATTTGAATTGTGTTAGAGATTTATTTAATTGTTACCAGTAGGATGATGATGATGAGATGAAGAAGCATGAGACCACAAAGTGAAAGATTTAGATCCATTGATACAATCTTTTGTTGATGAGGAATTGAAGTATATGTGTTGGTATATATTAATACCGAACCACTATCTTGGGTACGTGACAACTGACAATGATATATTTTGTCTGTTATCTCCTAATTCTTTTTACCCAAACTAATGATCAAATTTTATTTTGTAAAAAAAAAATGTAACTATTAATTTGATAAGGAGAAAATTAATAATAATTGTGAATACTATAAAAAATATGTGTACATTATATTAAGGGACGAAGAGATGTTGAAACTGTGATAATTATTCAGATTTAAGCTCAAAAAATTGAATGATTTCGCCTTTGAAACATTACAACATTGGGATCGATTCACACATATATATGGAGTATATATAAATGTTTAATTGTTTACTTTAAGTGCTATTAATTCAACTCAAATAGCTATTATCAATGTTCATCAAAAAAGTCTCCGGAAAAGCTCAACCGTCTAGATTTTAACTATGTCGAAGTTTTTGGACCCTAACAGCCTAAGCACCATCTAAACTCGCCTAACTCTGCCAAAATCTGCGCTTACTTATTTAGGCTATCCTCGACATATTTAGTTGGGCGACACAAATTTTATGAAAAACTTGATTAATCATATATAAAAATAGATGATGTTATGTTAATTTTTTAGTCTGAGATCAACAAATTAAAATTAAAGCACATAATGTAAAAAAAATTAACAAAAATTATTAGTTATTTTTATTATAGTTATTATTTTAAACCTTGTGATAAATATTACATTTTAGATTGTTTATAAATTGTTTTGTTTCGAAATATTTCATTAATACACCTAAAGACTTTTTTAAAATATAATAATACTTATAATTAATTAAACATAAAAAATATAAATCCATAAACTTCTGTCAATCTTTCAACATGCTAAGACTCATGTCACCGCTTGCTAAGACTCAGGTCATTGCTTGTCAATCTTTCTAGACGCTAAGATTCAGGTCACCGCTCGACAAGACTTTTACCTTCTAGAAGCTTCATAACTGCACGAAAGTAGTAATTAAAACACGTACATAATTAAGTATGCATGAGATTAATCGTTTAATTGTGCCAGCAACATTTCAGTCATTAATCATTATTGTCTTAACATGTAACACGTTGTGCATCAGTGCCTATCACTCACCCAACAGACATAGTAGTATTATTGAATATAATCAATGTCATGATGATAGCAATGAAATTAATATATATATAATTGCCCCGTAATGAGAGACCCACTTATTGATGAATGATGGAGATATCCTTATGCAAATTCACGTGAAAATTCGCCACTTCTTTTTATTTGTAATTTTTTTATGATGAGAGAATTCGCTGCCGCTACTCGTTGAGTGCGCTCTGAGTAAACCCTCGAGATGGAGGAGGAATCGAACTCGTGACCTCTTAATCATGTGATCTCCTGCTCCACCAATTCGTTTATTTGTATTATTATACTACTTGTTAGTAATATACTACCTCTATCACCTACTTAATGTTCATACATTTTTTGTAATTTACAATAAAAAGTGCAATCATTGATATCATGGCGGAACTTTAAAAATGTTGGGAAGTGGAGTCAAAATAATGGCCAAAAATAGACGAGAGATCTTTTAACTTGTGCGCGAAGTTTCGAGATTTTAAGTCCTTTTTGTGCGTGGACTTCTACTTAAATTGGATTTAGGATTTCTTATAGGTCTAGCCTATAAATATGACAAGTCCCCTACAATGTAATTTCGAAATTTTAAGTCCTTTTTGTGCGTGGACTCCTACTTAAATTGGATTTAGGATTTCTTATAGGTCTAGCCTATAAATATGACAAGTCCCCTACAATGTAATTGTATCTTAAACATCATCGTGGAAATAGTTAGGGTTAGGGGTGGAAAAAAAATAAATACCGAAATATCAAAATATCAAACTTATCGTACCGAAAAATGCCGAAAAATACCGAATTTTCGTTATATTGAAATTTTTGGTACGGTATGATATCGTATCGATAATTTACGGTACGGTATCGGTATGAAAATTTTAATATTTTGGTATTTTGGTATATACCGATAATAATCGGTATTGTTCGATATTTCGGTATATATATACTCCGTAATTCGGTATGCAAAAAAAAAAGTCGATATGATTCGGTATATCGACATTTTTGATATAATTCGATAATAAAAATTTCGATATGGTTCGGTATATCAATATTTTGGTATACCGAAAGTTCGGTACGATATCGATATGAATTTTTCCGATACCGAAATTTCGGTATATCGATAATCAGTATATCGAAATTTTCGGTATGGTATCGGTATGGATTTTTTCGATACCAAAATTTTCGGTACGATATCAGTATGATTATTTCGGTACAGTATGGTATCCCAGCCCAGTACTAGAGTAATAGAATAGTCGAGAGCGTGAGAATACTGAGATTTGCAATTGCGTTTGTAAACTCCCCAGAGTCGATTATTGAGTATTCTAGTGAGATCTGCAGCGGCAAGTGGACGTAGCCCTCGTTAACGGGTTAATCACTATAATTCTTGTGTTCGTTTTTTTCTCGTACAATTTTCGTGTTCTTATTCGTTTCTTGCAGCGACAGAATTGTGCGCAAATCCCAACATCTGGTATCAGAGCTTCAAGGGGGAGGCGATCGAAGAGACGATGGGCGACTTGACGAATTTTGGGGTTACGAGATTTGATGGATTGTATTTCGCATCTTGGAGGATGGAAATTGAAACTAATTGGGCGAGAAGAACTTTCATCTGTCATTGGAAGGCGCTAAGCCGGAGGAGACGAGCGAGGCGTCTGGACTCTCCTTGATCGACATGTACTCGGATTTATCCGTTTGAAGTTGTCGGAGAACATCCCTATGAAGGTGATGAAGGAGAAGAAACCGCGGGGATGACGAAGGTGTTGTCCGACTTGTATGAGAAGCCATCGGTGACGAACAAAGCGGCGTTGTTGTAGAGGTTGTTCCATTTGAAGATGGAAGACGATGGTGTTTTTGTGACCCACGTGAACGAGTTCAACTTGATCGTCAAAGAAGTGACTTCGTTTGATCGAGGTTGATGATGAAGTTCTGGCCCTAACCTTATTGGCATCGCTACCGATTAACTGGGAATCAATAAGAGAGGAGTTGGGTAATTCCATGAAAGGTGAGAAGTTGAAGCTTGAAGATGTGAGGGGTCGCGTTCTTGGCGAGGGAATTCGGAGAAGGAATTCAGGGGAAACATCTTCTTCGACTACGTCAGCCATGTCTATGAGCCAAGGTAATTATCGCTATGGGGATTTCAAATGCAGCGACAGGGCGAGGTCGAGCAACCGACATAAGAAGTAATTCAAGTGCTGGAATTGCAAAAAAATCAGTCACTTCAAGAGGCATTGTTGGAGCTTTCGGGGATTGAAGGCTGGAACAATGTGGGCGTGACGAAGGACGAGAGTGAGGATGTCTTGCTAACATCTTTTGAGGCTCTCGGAGACTCTTGGGTACTTGACTCAGGAGCATCGTTTCACACAACGACGAGGCGTGACGGCATGGAGGGATTTGTTGCCGGAGATCACGGTAAGGTTCATCTAGCTGATGGGAAGATCTTGGACGTCGTGAGTGTTGGTAACGTGAAGGAGAAGACATCGTTTGGGCAGACGTTGAAGTTATCGAATGTAAGATGTGTGCCGAAGATGTGGGGAAACTTGATCTCGGTTAGCCAGCTTGAGAAAGGCGGACACAAGGTTACATTCGATGATGGGTCTTGGAAGGTTTCAAAGGGTGCGATGATTATTGCTCGTAGTCGAAAGATGGGTACCCTTTACACTACGGCTGGTAGTCGTGATATTGGTGTGGCCGACGACACTAATGTGCTTGAGCATTGCGGACTGGGTCCTATGAGCGAAAGAAGGTTGCAACCAAAGGAGAGTTCGGGTGAGCCTCATATGGATTGAAGTCCATGTCTCGAGAAGTAGAGAAGAGTACGATTCTCGGTAGCCGAGAGAGAATCAGAAGATGGAGAGCTGAGATATGATTTTAGAGCTAATCTGGTAGACGTGGCCCATATATACCAACTGGATGAGGTCTCGATGTTCAATCATATGCTTTCAAAGCGAGATGGCGTAGCAATGTTGGCTGAAAATGCGAGCAATAGGACAATGAGAAACGAGACGAGCTCGTTATTATCATAGTGTAACTCGTTGGTAAGAGACGAGGTAATGCATTTGGGTAAGTTTCCATGAAACTCTGCTGGAGGAAGACTTATGAAAATTTCGAAATGCATTGTTGAGAAGTCCGACATTTCCCATGCGGTGAGAGTTGTTAGGCGATTTGAGTGCATCTCTGGGGATTGTTTTGGAGAGAGTCCGGTGATGAGGATTCTTAAAACGAAGAGGAGTATGCAAGGGAATTGTGGAGCTCGCGATGAGAATGTTCAAGGTTCTCGAAAAGGGTCGTCGGGGATAGACGATGGGCATGCGAATGCTGACGTTGTCCATTCAGTGGGAGTTATCCGTTTCACAAGCAATTCGAGGAGGCGACATTTGAGAGCTTTGATAAGCTTAGTTTCAATGTTGCGGTTTCGGAAGTCCGAAAGAGAGTTGCTAGGTGATGAGAAGGCCAACGAGAATGGAAATGTGAAGAAAGGTTGGAAGGTCCTAAGGAGTCGTGATAAGTCGAAGTTTGCAAAAATTTTGACGGGACTTTGTTGGTGAGGACCGGGGAAGCCTCTGCAGTGGGAGGTGATCGAATTTGCTTCCAATTGGGAGATTGTTGGGAAGTGGAGTCAAAATCGTGGACGAAGACGGATGAGTGATCTTTTGACTTGTGCGCGAAGTTTCGAAATTTTGTATAATTTTTCAGTGTGGACTCCTACCTAAATTGGGTTTAGTGTTTCTTATAGGTTTAGCCTATAAATATGAGTCTCCTACAATGTAATTGTATCTTGAACATTATCGTGGAAATACTAGAGTCATAGAATAATTGAGAGCGTGAAAATACTGAGATACGCAATTGCTTTTGTAAACTCCCCAGAGTCGATTATTGAGTATTCTAGTGAGAACTGCAGTGGCAAGTGAATGTAGCTCTCGTTAACGGTGAACCACTATAATTCTTGAGTTCGTTTATTTTCTCATACAATTTTTCGTGTTCATATTCGTTTCTTGCAGCGACAGAATTGAGCGCAAATCCCAACAAAAAAATGAGTAAAAATGGCTGAGATTATTTTTATATATAATACACTTATATATACAAACATATTTTAGAAAGGACTAAACATAAAATAAATACAATTTTTTTTAATTATAAAAATTATAAAAGATATTTTTTTGGGTTATTTTGATTTAAGGGAAATATTTATATAATTAAGTGTACTAATTTATCCTAATTAATTATGAAAAAGAGCAAACTTCCAAATTTATAGTAATTTTTAATATATATACATATACACTTTTACAATAAACATTACACATTTTAATAACTACTTTAAAATATAATTAAAAATATTTCAATATTCTATTGAATAAATAATAAATAATATAATATTTGTTTTGTAAATTTAAAAAACTAACGAGTTTTTTATAATAATAAAAACCATTACATCCTATTTCTTAATTACTATAAATTATACCTATTTTTTTAGTTAAGCCCCCCATAAGCGATAAGTGGCTTCAGCGCTACCATTGATACTGGAGGAAGGGAGAAATTAAAATTCTAAGACAATATATATATAGTTACTGCAAAATTTACCCTAGTGTTTGTTGTTCCGTGAACAAAATCTCACATGTCATTCAAGCAATTTTTTGTGCAATTTATTCTCATATCCAAAATACATGCCATATTAAACATATATGCGCATTAATAAAAATATATATATTTGATACTTCATTAATTACTTTAAAACTATAATTTGTGTATTAGAGGAAGACGAATGATTGTATAAACGAGAATTGTGTATGTTTCACAATTTTTTTTATAAACAAATTCGTCTTTTAAGAGAATGTTTTTGCTTTCCAAGATACTACGTTTATTTTGTTTTTTAGAAGAACGAAGAAAATTGCTTGATTAATATCACAGGAAGGCCAATTGAAGATTATAAAAAAAAAACGCAATATACATATTTGAATCTGAATTTATTTAGATCAATCAAACAATAAGCAGGTGACATAACGAATTTTCAAGGACCATCTCTTGAGCTTAAGAGTTAGAGGTAGATGACTCTGTATTATAGTATCTTTTTTTCTTTTTCTTTTTTATACGGAGTATATAGGATTACGCTTTGATCCGCCCATATCATGATAATGGTGCGACCCTACGATGTCTAATTCAATGATTGAGTCCCATACTAACCACTACCAAAATAAAATGCAAGTTTGATTGAGAGCTTCAATTATCAATATTAATGCAAATGTGATAAGATTTCTACAATAAATTTAATACATAGAAATGTTTCATTAATAATACATATAATTGAATTTGATTGGCCACGTCATCTTTGTGTTATTCTATAAATTGCTTATTAATTGTACGTAAAATTCTCATAAAAATCAATACTACTACTTCCAAGTTTAATTTCCTTCCAGAAGCTATAATGAAATCCCTCTACAGTGTATTTGTCTGCCTCACTCTTGCCCTGGTAAGCATCTTGAAGTTGTAGACTCGTCTAGTTCTGTTGAAACCACATTGACTATGCTACATTTTAAACCATTTAGTATGATAGCTTGTTATTGTCTATGCTACATTTTATTCAATGATCTATACGCCCGACTCGTTTAATAGTGATTGAATTTTGTGTTTTCTTATATTAAAAATGTAGTTTGTGAACAACATCGATGCAAGAAAGCAACCCGGTGAGTATTGGCGCCAAGGTCAAGATTTGAAAGACAATAGGCATACTAAGCCCCAATTAGTACAAGAAATTGTCCATGTCACTAAGGTTACATCCAACTCTGACAAAGAAAAAAGTGACTCATGCGAACATGGCTCAGGTGAATCGTCATTGGCTAAGCATAAGCAACCTTTCACTAATGACTTGGAGCCGAGACCTAGTGTCATTGCTTATGTCGATAGTGATAAGCCTAATGGCAAAAACTCTCTCTTGAGAGACTTTGAGCCAAGACCTAGCCTCACGGCTTACGTGGATAGTATCAAGCCTAATGATAAAAACTCTTTCGTGAAAGACTTTGAGCCAAGACCTAGCCTCACGGCTTATGTCAATAGTGACAAGTCTAATGGCAAAAACTCTCTCTTGAGAGACTTTGAGCCAAGACCTAGCCTCACGGCTTACGTGGATAGTATCAAGCCTAATGATAGAAACTCTTTCGTGAAAGACTTTGAGCCAAGACCTAGCCTTACAGCTTATGTAGATAGTAAGCCTAATGATAGAAACTCTTTTGTGAAAGAATTTGAGCCAAGACCTAGCCTCACAGCTTATGTGGATAGTAAGCCTAATGATAAAAACTCTTTCGTGAAAGACTTTGAGCCGAGACCTAGCCTCACGGCTTATGTCAATAGTGACAAGCCTAATGGCAAAAACTCTCTCTTGCGAGACTTTGAGCCAAGACCTAGCCTCACGGCTTATGTGGATAGTACCAAGCCTAATGACAAAAACTCTTTCTTGAGAGACTTTGAACCGAGACCTAGTACCACAGCTTATGTGGATGATCTCAAACCAAACTATGAGAAAGCATACACAAAAGACTTTGAGCCAAGACCTAATATATCGGCCTATACCGATGATGTCAAGCAAGAAGACCGTAAATCTTTCGTGAAAGATTTCGAGCCAAGGCCTAATATCTCAGCCTACACCGATGATGTCAAACCGGAGATTGATGATGTCAAGCAAGAAGACGGTACATCTTTAGTGAAAGATTTTGAGCCAAGGCCTAATATCTCAGCCTACACCGATGATGTCAAACCGGAGAAGGCAACCGGGAGAGATTTGGAGGAAGGTTCTGTTTCTATGTGAGGACTAGAAAAGTAACCAACAAAAATGCATTATATGCATTAATTGGGTGCAAAAATAAAAAGCTTGGCATGCATGTTTTTAATCATTAATGTGGTGTGAAAATGTTTGAATGTGATTTGTTATGCGTGAAAAATGTATTTATTTCAAGTGAATGCCATTTATGATTTGTGGGAAAAAAATAAATTGTATTTTTCTGTAAATTGTTAATCATGGTGATCATATCATTGTACTCGAAAAGCAAATAATGTTGCATAAAAATTAATCAACACTCAAGATATCATATGCAGCCTTGTCAAATTCAAACTTCAAAGTACAGAACACAATGAAAAGTGATGAAGCAAGCAAACCCGGTTCAAATAAGAAAAGAAACAGCATTCCTAATACAAGCACTACCTAGTGTACAGCGGTAAAAAAAACAAGAATAATTGGTTGGTTTTTGAAAGACTCTGTTCAACATTCGCATCCAGTTGACCTAGGCTGACTGCTGCCACCAACATCGATTGTGTCGGGCAGGTATCTTCATGAGCATCAAAGAATATTTCCAATAAGAGAATGACAAATAAAGAAATGAGAGATTGGTATTATGTGGGTTGAACAACACCTATCTAATATAACTGGATGTTTTTACAGATAAAAAAAATAAAGGTTAACCCACCAGTTCTTTTTAGAAAGAAAAAAACAGTTATCCTTGTTGCACCCTAAAACAAGGGTTTTGTTAGTTGAATACAAACCTTACTGGTGTAGTCTTCAAATTGAAAGATAACCAGGTCCTTTATTTTAAAATTAAAGCTAAAGTTGAGGAATAATTTTGTAGAAAATTATGTATGGTTTTTACATGTTATAAAAACTCAAACTATCTAGATCAATCTTTAGAAAATAGCAGTGTGCAGATGCTGAGCAACTAGAAACAGTATAATTTTCGCAGATAATATATTAGAAACCGAGTATATTTTTTATCAACTCACATCTCTTCTTCTTCTCCACTCTTCAGGGCATTCTTAGCGATAACCTGAAATGCTTCTTCAACATTGATGCTTTCTTTGGCAGAGGTCTCAAAGTAAGGGATATTCCCTTTTGAGGCACACCAAGCACGTGCCTTTTTCTCAGATACCTGTGGGCTGTGGCAATGAAAGCAAATTAACAAAAAAACTAATATTTCAGCTATGGCAACCTCACCATCACCGCTAAATTACTTCCTCAATCTACTCTCACAGATTAAATATGACATCCAAATAACAGTACATTAAATACGCTCCAGTCCTCTTTGGAGTTCATAGATTGAAAGTAATAGAGTTGAAGAAAAAATAAGAATAAAACTAGACTCGTAAGAGTGTATGGAAATGGAATCAGAATTTATATACATGCACAAACAGAGGGAGAGAGAGAATAAAAAATAAAAAGATTACCACTCTACTGTTTCCACCATCCACATCAACCTTGTTGCCAATCACAACGAATGGAAAGTTTTCAGGATCTGATGGACTAGCCTGCAGTGAAACGAAGACTGTTTTGTAAGTGTATTTTCCATATATAAATAATAGTAGTATTATATATACAAAAATGACAAATCTTTCAACACGAAGACCACCAAAGTATAAAACAGTGTCAGCTTAAGTAACCCAATATAAAAATGAAATGGCACTCAGTCATAAATAAAAGAGGGTCTATGTCAATATTTATCCTCATAAGCCAAATATATGTTGGTGAAATTCAAAGGTCTGGTTGAAGAAGGAATGTAATTTATGGCGATAAAATATTGAATTTCAAGTTACTTTGAATGGAAAAATTAAACAAGCAAGCGGAAGCAGGTATCATGAAAAGACAAAATAACATACCTGAATTAAAAACTCTTCCCTCCAATTGTTGAGATTGTCAAAGATTTCATCACATTAACATCATAGACAAGCACACAGCAATCGGCACCTCGGTGAAAAGCAACACCGAGACTTTGAAATCTTTCTTGGCCAGCAGTATCCCATATCTTTTTAACAAAGAATTAATCTTAGGGTATAATAATATCCAGCCATTATTCATTAGATAAATATATAGTAAGCTCCGTTGCTGTTTCAAATATTTTCACTATAATTAATTTGAGGTGAATTGTTGTAGCGTCTAAGAATCAAGAGATGATACAAATTAAAGGGTTCTCCAATTCCAATTAGGCAGCAATATATTA
The DNA here is from genome assembly GCA_954870475.1 of Euphrasia confusa. Lineage (NCBI taxonomy): Eukaryota > Viridiplantae > Streptophyta > Magnoliopsida > Lamiales > Orobanchaceae > Euphrasia > Euphrasia confusa. The sequence goes on from OX940956.1 coordinate 12,052,019, forward strand.
GTTCACTATGCTGCGGTTATATATCGACGGTCACGCTCGAAAAAAAATCAATGAATAAGTGTCAGCAATTTCTATAATATTTACAAGGATCGAAATTTACGATTCCATGGAAAAACCTTATCAGTACAACAGACAAACAAGCATACTATATGTGATAAGTTATTCCGTACTGACCTGCAAAGTGAAGAGTAGATCCTCGAACTGCACTTCCTTAGTCAGGAAAACCGCCCCAATGGTAGCCTTGTATTGGTTGCTAAACTTCTTATTTACATATCTTTAATCAACAGGGTCAAGGGTCATCATCCTAGGGATACTGATTCATCAATGAAGTCTTCCCAACCCTGCAATTACACAAACAACATAAAAAAAACAGTTTATTTCATCTATGTTGTTCATGATGTTCTTGCTTCTAATGACTAATCTCCCTTCAATGTAAACACCAAATCACCGAGCGAATACGAAATTGCGAAAACCTAAGATCTCAACTGCATAAAAAAAATCAACAATTGAATTAAATGCCGGAAAACTGACCCACTATCGCCGAGGATAATGACCTTGAGCAGAGCTCTCCTCCTGGACGGCATCTTTTTCGGGTTCGGGCTGGGTACTTGACCCGATATGAGAGACTCGGATCGTAAAACGCCCCCGCGGCTTTTTCTCCTCTTCTTTCAAAATGCCAGAATATTCTTTTTAATAAGGTTGGTTAAAGATATTAGTTTACAATAGAGTTAATTATTAAATTAATAAATTAAAATACTCCTATAATTTTAAATTAATAAATAAAGTAATCGGTTTTAAAATTTAAAAAAAAAATACTACTTGTCTCATTTTAATAGTTATATTTTTTTCTTATTTACTATTACTTTGAGACAGAGTTAGTAATAGTTAGATGAGTTTTTTTTAAGTATCCATGTTTTTGCTAGAACTCTTTGATATGAACACATTCTAGTAATATTTATTATATTTAATTAAAAATTATAAATAAAAGAACGGTATTAGGGAATACTAAGAATAGAAAATGGGAGATTAATAATTCCATTATTGTAGGACATAAATGAGAAGAAGGCACATGTTTTTGGTTCTTTTTTTACCATGCATATATGCACCATTTTATCTCTCTCCTCCTCTCTTCCTCCGAGAGCCATCCCTGCCCTTCTCCTACAGGTTCGGTTCCGTCTTTTACTGCTCTCTTAATTTTTTTTCACCCTCCCATGAATTGTACCGTAACATTATTCTTTTTTTTTTTTTTCTTTGTCCTAACAAAAACGTTATTTTTATTTGATTCTCCCTTTTAATGCTGCAAAATATATATAGGGTCATCGATTGGGGGATCGGTGGGGCATTCTCGTAATTCCCACATAGATCGGGCCATTCATTCCTGCGCATTTCCAAATTAATTAACACCACATGTCGTCCTCAAACACAACGGAATCCTCCCCGCCCCCGCCGCCGTCCGATTCGTCACCTCCTCCGCCATCCCAATCCTCGCCCCCTCCGCCGCCAGCCGCCTCGTCACCTCCGCCGCCGTCCGGATCGTCACCTCCTCCGCCGCCGGCATCGTCTCCACCGCCGCCTAGCAAGAGCTCGCCGCCCCCACCCCCCAGGGACGACAACAATGACTACAACGACAGCGGATCTCCACCGCCGCCACCGCCGCCGCCGCCGCCTCCTCCCCCGCCGCCCCCTCCGCCCCCAAACGGCCGGAACAGGCAGCCTCCCCACTCCCGGTCGCTGGCTCCCCCGGACAGCAACTCTTCGTCGGGCGACCAGAAAGCCATGATCGTGGGGGTGGCCGCGGGGGCGGGATTGCTGTTCCTGATCATGATCGTGTTCCTGGTGTCGTGCGGTAGAAGGAAGAAACGCAAGGATCACGATCACATGAATTACTACAGGGACAACTCTCGTCGCGGCGATAAAGGTACGTATGTATATGGATCTAATTAAAAATAATTACGTGCATGTTCAAATTAAATTAATTATATATATATTTTTAGGCAACGATTATTACATAGACACAACATCCGGGCCGTGGAAGAACAGCAACTCCTCGATGGGGATGGTGAAGATTCCCATGCAGCCAAACAGCGCGAACGTGAGCTCGGAGCACAACTGGCTGGTCCCACCTCCGCCGCCCCCGCCCATGATGAGCAGCAGCGAGATGAGCTCGGCGGGGTTCTCCGGGCCCCACCACGCTCCCCTGCCCCCACCTCACCCGGCGGTGGCATTAGGGTTCAACCAGAGCAGCTTCACGTACAACGACCTGGCGGCGGCTACAAACAACTTCGCCCAGTCGAACCTGCTGGGGCAGGGAGGGTTCGGGTACGTGCACAAGGGGGTACTGCCCAATGGCAAAGATATTGCCGTCAAGAGCTTGAAGCTCAACAGCGGCCAAGGGGACCGCGAGTTCCAGGCTGAGGTGGATATCATCAGCCGGGTCCACCACCGACACTTGGTGTCGTTGGTCGGCCATTGCTCCGCGGGAACTCAGAGGATGTTGGTGTATGAGTTTGTGCCCAATGGAACGCTTGAATATCACCTTCACGGTACGTACGTACATACTCGATCTGTCATATTTTCTTAAATCGTCGTATATATTTGTGTTTTTGTTGATGCGTGCAGGATCTGGCAAGACTATGGATTGGCCTACCAGGCTTAAAATTGCTTTGGGCTCGGCCAAAGGATTTGCTTATCTTCACGAAGATTGTAAGTTTTTACTACTATTTGTTATCTTATAATTAGTAATTCATAACTTAGTTAGTAATGCAAACCTTTCTACGTATAATTGTCATCGTGAAGGTCATCCTCGTATCATCCACAGAGATATCAAAGCCGCAAATATTCTGATAGATTTTAATTTTGAAGCAAAGGTATAAAACGAAAAACTCGATTTGTTTTGATTCATCATATTGTATATAAGAGTCAGTAGTAGTACATGTTTTGAATGCGTGCTTCCTTAATATATTAATGCAGGTGGCTGATTTTGGATTAGCTAAGCTTTCCTCAGACACCAACACTCATGTCTCCACAAGGATCATGGGAACATTCGGGTACGCTATTATTTCATTCGTCTACTCGTGTTTCAAGTACATACATAATGAATGAGTACGAGTATGTAAACCTATATGTTTCGTGAAACGCAGGTATTTGGCACCCGAGTATGCGTCAAGCGGGAAGCTATCTGAGAAATCTGATGTGTATTCTTATGGAATCATGCTTTTGGAGCTTATCACCGGCCGTCGGCCCGTGGACATCCGCAGAGACGAAGATGACACATTAGTCGATTGGGTAAGTATTGATTTAAATTTCTACAAACCATTAATTAAAATGCATGTCACAAGTGAAATAGATTTACAGAACGTATACTTCGTACCTTACAGGCTAGGCCTATTTTGATGAACGTTACCGATGGAGGAAGCTACGAAGAACTAGTGGACCCACGGCTAGGAGACAACTACGAACCCCAAGAGATGCTCCGTATGGTTCATTCTGCTGCTGCCTGTGTCAGGCATTCCGGAAGAAGACGCCCTAAAATGAGCCAGGTAAGATTAATTACTTACAATTTTGAGAAGAATTGTATTAACTAAGATATAGTACTATAAAATTATTATTTTTTTGATATATATAAATACAGATTGTGCGTGCTCTGGAAGGAGATGTGTCTCTGGATGATCTACACGAAGGGATTAAGTCTAGTCAGAGTGCAATGCTCGGGTCGTGCAGCAGCTCTGACGGGGACCTGCAAAGATACAATAAGATGAGGCCACCTGGCACACCGTCGAGCCAAGATTTCAACAGCAGCGAGATCGGGGGTGGCAGCGCTGAGCATTCGCATGAGCACGGCGCAGGGATATTCCACGCTCGCACCCCGTGATTAAAGATTACGAAAACGGGATCGATGAAAATAATTTTACATTCAATTTTTCAATTTTCGATTTACATTCAATAATGGGACATGGTACATGTAATCGTAAATAAGGTGATGGTGGCGATGGAAATTATTATTATTGCAATTGATCTGATCAGGTTATTTATTCTATAAGCTCGTTCTTGGATTTGTCCAGCATAAGCTGTTTTTTCTTCATAGCCAATTTTCCAATTTTGATACAAGGTGCTTTGCTGCTAATTTTCCAAAAAAAATTCATAGCCAATTTACACTTCGAGCTGCAGTTGTTGAATGAGACGCTCGATATATAATAATTACGAATTCTGTGTTCGGTCAGGTTTTGGCTTACCGACATAAGGAACGACCAGAAGGAAATTGATGAAGCACAAACTGTTGTTGTCTCTATCCGTGTGAATATGATAGAGAGACAGAGCCGAAATAATAAACAATTTTACAAATAAACAAGGTCTAAATAACCAACAAATAAAAATCAAATACAAAAATTAAAATTATTTATTTTATTCCAACATGTAAACTTGCAGCATTTGTAATTATTGTTTTACATTGGTTGAGGTAAATTAAGATCGATATCAATTCCTCTGGATGATTTGGTTGATTCCTCTTGAGTTTGTTGATCTTTCTTGATTTTCTCATCACTTGTCTAGTCAAGTAGTAGTAGTATTTTGTCTATCTCGTCTATAATTTCTTGACATTCTTCTATAATTGCCTGACATACTTCTGGAGATAAATTCAGCATATTAGTATAAATTGTAATAGCTATAGTAGGGGTGGGCGTTTGAGCCCGAAAACCCGAAAGCCCGGACCGAAAAACCGAAAAAAACCCGTCGCGGGCCGAGCCCAAATTTTTTTGGGACCGACCCGCCAGGGCCCGGACCGAAAAATAAAAAAACGGGACGGGTCAGGGCCCAGAAAATTTTGGAACCGAAAGCCGGGACCGGCCCGTTTTTCAGTTTTTATATAATTTTTTTAATAAATATTATTTATTTTTATATAATTTTTAATATTTTAATTAATAATTTAACCTTAAAAACTTAAATTATAAATATAAGTAGACAATAGTATTATTTAAAATTTAAAATTTTATTATTTTATTAAAAATAAAATAAATAATTATTTTTTATAATTAAAAACAATTTTTTAAAATTAAAAAAATTGAGCCCGAAAAACCCGAAAACCCGGCTCGGACCGTCGGGTTCGGTCTCAAGCCGGACCTTAATTTTAAAAAGCCCGGACCGGCCCGGACCGACCAAAACGGGTTTTGGGCCGGGTCCTAAAAATTTTGGGACCGGCCCGGCCCGCGCCCAGCCCTAAGCTATAGTATGAATGGGAATAGTGAATACAGCTGGTTGTTGTTTGAGATGATAATGTGGACAATGGTTTAATTTATAGAAAAAAATTAGAAAATAAAATTACATGTATAATAAGATTAAATTATACAAAACGGCTTTTAAAATTATGTATAATAAGATTAAATTATATAATTTTACGCGTTTAAAATGTTATGTATAATAAGATTAAATTATACTAATTTTAGCGTTTAAAATGTTATGTATAATAAGATTAAATTATACTAATTTTACGCGTTTAAAATGTTTACGCGTTTAAAATGTTTAAAATTATGATTATTAAGTATAAAAGTAAGAGTTTAAAATTATTATCATTACTAAAATTATTGATTATTATTGTAATGAATACGTTATTATTAAAAATATAAACATCAACAGTTAAACATATAATATATATATATATATATATATATATATATATATATATATATAATAATAATAATGAGACCAATGGTTATTATTAACATCAAAATTTATAATGCAATAAATATCATCGCTATTCTAAAAGTATACACAAAATTTCAATATAAATTAATTTCAGAATAATTTATATAAAATAAAACTTCTTGTATAATAAGAACTAGTATGCGATATTTAATTGTTTGAAATAATCTAAAATTTTATTTAATCTCCAACTATTTCGGACAAAAAATTATTAATAAACAAACAAATTATTTTATTTAATAATTTGTAAATTCTATTAATCTCATTATTAATCATTATCTCAATTATGAAATTTTTATTATTTTCAAAGACTACGTATGTTTGATGTAATTTATAGTATGTAAGCTTCTTGGGCATAGCCGAGTGGTAAGGTATGTGGTGATGTTGGTGTAATTCCCCAACTACGCAGAGTTCGAATCTCGAATATGACAAATTTTCATTGAAATATTATGAAGTTAGTTCTTGGATGAGTGACGAGCGCGAATACTTGTCGTTTGAGCAAACGCGCTGCCAAAATAAAATTTATATTCTGCCAACACCTAACACTACCAGGTAGATAGTGGTAAGTATGAGGGGTCGGTCCCACGAGGAAGCAATTGCAATAAGTGATCTCGGCTAGCCCAAGGGTTGTCACGTTTTAAAAAAGGTTTTGATTGGTTGCTGTGGGCACAGCGGTTTTAATCAAGCTACCAAACTCAAACAATTAAATATACACTCACTATGACTAAAATGAACAGACATAAAATAAACTAAACACTATGACCAAACTGAACAGATAACTAAAATAACGAAAATTAAATAATGGAAAATAAGCATCTGGGCATATAGCGTCTCTCAGGGTCATCTGGGCAAACTACCGGTCATCGGCACTAAGGATTTCTACCAGCGGTTTGTCAGCAGTTATAGGGTGCAAAAACAAAAGTGGTCCTATTGCGTCACGCCCAGCAATTGCCCCACCCCTTATCTATCCTTACTGTGTAAAGAGAAGGCAAGCTAACACTATGCCTAAACCCCTGGATCTGAACAATTCGATAACCTATGCGACCAAACATGGATCTAGTTTGCCCAAACCCGCATTACCCTCTAGACAGACCCGCTCGGCCAATAGCATGCTCGAAACATACGACCGCATCTCCTGCAAGTTTAAGTGCTATGCCCGCAACAATATTACAAGGTACATCTATGCGGTTTGCCAATCACCAGTATCCCAGTTTGTAAAGGTTCACTAGTGGTCGTCCTAGTTTGCCCAAACTCCCCAGAAATAAACCTCAACCAACTTTGCCTCGGGAACAAACGCCCAACCGGCTACTCTAGCCCCATCGACCTCGCGGTCTCACTTAGCCCAAAATCCCCCTCGATCTGCCTTTGCCCAGACACAGATTACTAGCTATGCATAATCAAATCGAAAATAAATAAAATAAAAACAGAATAAAACATGCTGAAATTGAATCTTGAATTAAAGTACTGAATGTCTAGAACATAAAGAAATTAATTGACGAAATTAAAAACATTAAATCGAAACGAATTCGCCCTGCTATGCCTGAAGGCCCATAACCGGCGAGAACTCGACTCCTTCTTCTTCAGCCCATCAATGGCGTTTTTCTGAATTTTTGGGTGTTGATTTCGTCCCTTTCTCTCTCTGGTGTGCTCCCCTGTTCTTTTTTTTAGGGTTTTTCTGATCAGCGATTATATATTTGTGGTCTCTAGTGCATCAAATTTGTATTAATGGGCTGATGGGCCTGGTGGGCTTGGGCCGTCTGGCGTAGTCCGTCCAGAGTTTGTTCTTGCTGGGATTCTTGGCGGTCAAAGAAAATCCTGGTCTTTAGGGTCTCTTTCCTTATCTGCTGACCGGATAGAGATGGGGAGATAAGGCAGAATCCCCAAATTTTCGGACTTTGTTGCACTGGTATGCCCGATACTCGCCGTTTGCCCAAAGATGTGTCTGCCCAAAGTCTTGACTTTGCCCAAAGTGAAAACTTCAACTTCGGCGTTTGGTTCTTCTGCTTCGTGACTTTGCCCATAGTGGTGACTTTGCCTCATTGGGTCAAACTGCTCAAGTCACTTTGGCTCGGATCCCCGTGCTTGCCCAAAGTGGATGATTTTCTGGCCTCTTTCGCACAATGCACCACCTACTACCTGCAACCCTGCATACTTTGCCCAAATACTCCAATGTGCCCTCCCAGACACACAAAAAACTCAAACTGACTCAATAAAGGGTGTAAAAATGCTCTAAGATGAGCAAATAAAATGGCTCATCAGAACCGCACACACTTGGATACGCTTGTCCCCAAGCGTAGGCTCTGATTTGTCTGACTCAAGACCAAAGTGAAAAAAGAAATCAAAGGAAAGAGGGGGAAACAAAGCAGAGGACTTTAGCATGATCAGTACAGGGCATAGTACATACAGATAACACAAAATTCAAGTAGAGATAAAAATAAGTCAAGAGGCTGTTAAAGGTCTTTGGGTACACTCCCTCACAGTGTTTTTCTCTCTTTGTAGTGTATGGGCTCAATGACTCTCATTTCTGCTGTGATTCTACTTTGCCCAAATTTGACACATTGCTGCTCTAAGCTTGTTTTAACTTAGTAGGGGTCTTATCAAAGGGGCTTTTATTGGGTTGTAATGTGGGCTCATATGAGTGGATTTTGAGGAGTAGACTCTATTTGGGCAGAGGACTTTTTGATGTTATCCTTTTTCTGCCACTTTGCCCCTTCTTACGGGGCTTAACACAACAACTTTATTATTATTTTTTTTTTCTTTTTTTCTGATTTTTTTGTCTTTTTTTTTGTCTTTTTTTTTTTTTTGAACACTATGCCTTTACTCCCTCATTTTCTCTGGCTGCCTATGTACTGTATGGACATAATACCAGATGGGTTTACAAAGAAATATCAATTCAGGCTCAAATGGGCTAGCAAGGGACAATGTTATTTATTCAGGCAAACAAACGAAAGAAAATGCCCTAATCATCTAATAACTCCACTCAGTCAAACTACTTATTACAGCAAATAGGCAAAGACAGGCATTGTAAAAATTCATAGCAGACTCTCAAGAAAGAAATCATATTTTCATGTATAGCTCAAGTCTCACAGTTTGCCTAGAACAGTTCCATCGTCCCTATTTCATGCATCTTAACTAGAAATTTTGAGTTGCTGTACATATAAGCTTGCCCAAAGTTATCACATAATCATGCTGACTCGATTAGAAACAGGGGTTTGCCCTTTCCCTTTCCCCCCTCACACACTTTGCCTAAGCAAAGTGTGCAAAAGTAATAAGATTGGTAGGGGCTACCCACGACCAGACTATGACTCTAAAATCGTCGGCGCACCTTCCCCCTCACACACTTTGCCTTGGGCAAAGTGTGCCAATGAAAAGATCATCCCTTAACTCAAAGGGAAACCGACTCAAAAATAAAAATAAAAAAAATTTGGGAGAGCAAATGAGGTGGAGGTAAATGCAAGGTAGAACCTGAATTAGGTGCACGCAAAGTGGCCATTAATGTGTTTAGCAGCTCCGCGAGGCCTTTTTACATGCTTTCTGGTCGCCTTAGGACTTTGCCCGGAATCAGTAGCGTGAGCACATCTGCCCAGACCTTGACTTCGTTCCAGGGGTCATCCTTGCAACTTTAGGGAACTCATCCATCTTCTAGCGTAATCTGCAGTTTGACCAAGTAGCCGGTATTCCCACACAGCTACCCTTTCGCCTTCAATGACCTGCACCTCAAAAACAAAGAAATCCTTTCCCCTTATGGGATCAAAAAAGTCAAAGTTCTCCATTCGATTAATTCAAAATAAAACTAAATAGAATAAAACTAAAATATTATACAAGAAGATACCAGGTTGCCTCCCGGTCAGCGCCTTAGTTATCGTCATGGGCATGACGTGATGTATGCTCACCATTCTTCATGGTGCGAGGTTTAAGCTTCTCCTCATTGTGCCCATAAGAAGCCTTCAGATACTTAAGAAGATCTGAAAAGTTGCTCATCATCCATTCTTTTAAAGTATCAGGAGCTTTGCCCAAACCAAATGGTATTCGCATGTTGGTGGTGGGCGTCTTCCTCTTGTCATTAGGATGTTGGGCAAACGTCTCATGGGCTTTCCTTTCTGAACTTTCATTGGACTCATCACTGTTGCTCTTGGAGATATTATTCACTTGTCCTAGGTAGAGATATTTGATAAGTTTGTGGAACTTCTTCAATTCTTGCTCGGGTGCTTGCTCATAGGGCGACACCAATCTCTCCTCTGGGACAAATTTATTAGTTGGGCTCATGGGGATGAAAGTGCTAGATGGTTCTAGGATTCCAATGTGTAGTACCGACTCCATTTTCTCTTCCATTTCGTCATCTTTGGCAAACTGTTCAACATTCGCCGCTTTGCCCAAACCGTTTTCTACGTTTAGACCTGCTTCTCTGCCCAGACTATCAGGTGTGCCCAAATGTTTGTTTTCTGATTTATTGACCTTTGCTAACCTTCCTGGAAATGGAGGTTTGATCACTATAGTCTGTGGTTTGGGCTTTGACTCCTTTATTTGGGCAAACTTGTCTTCACGTTTGAAAAGTCTCTTTAGGGCTTCAAATTCTACCATGTCTCGGTTTGGTCTCTTTCCCTTCTCTGGAAGTATGTATTCACTCTTCATTTGGACGGTACTTTGTTGCGCCTCTTGGGCAGATTGCTCCTCTTGGGCAGACTGCTCCTCTGTTTTCCCTTCCAATCTTGCCACAGTCTGGGCAAGCTGTGATATTTGGGCATTAAGATTCTGAAATCCTTCCACCATCTCCTTCTTGAAATTTTCGGTCTCTTGTTGAGATTTTATGTTCTCTTGTTGAGCTTTCTTGTTCTCCATCATGACACGGTTCACAAGCTCGGCTAGAGACGACTCTTGATTTTCATCATATTGTTGGGGTTCAAAGTATTGTTGATCGCGCTCTTGGCTTCCCTCTTGACAGTTGTCTTGACCATACCCAATATTTTCATGATATCTCCGTTCTGTTATGCTGGTATGGGCATACGGATCATAGTAATCCATTTTGCTTTGCCCAAAGCAGTTAAGTTCACATCTATCGACTGACTTGAGTGGTCCTGTGACCATATGCTCCATGAATTTCTCAATGGTGCTGCAAAGCTGATCGATTTTATTTTCGGTTGCTATGGGCATAGCAACTGTCTGTTTGGGCAATTCATACTCATCTTCACGGGATTCTTCAGCCAACTCTTTGAATATTTTGAACGCCTCACTTGCACTTTTATTCAGAATAGAACCCCCACATGCTGCACGAATTATCATCTTCTCTTGTCCTCTTAGCCCAGATACGAAGTATTGGACCAATTCATGATCTGGAATCTGGTGGTATGGGCATAGCGCTAGAATTTCTTTGAATCGAACCCAATAGTCATGGAACGATTCTCCTGCGCCCATTTTGATGTTGTAAATTCTCTTCTTCATTTGCAAGATTCGAGACATGGGGAAATACTTCTTCAAGAATTGATGCTGCAATTCTTGCCATGTTGTAATTTCGCCTCTGGGCAAACTGTAAAGCCAATCTCTTGCCCCATCAGCAAGGGAGAAGAGAAAGGCTAACAGTCGAATGTATTCTGCCAGTGTGCCCATAGCACGTATAGTACCACATGCCATCTCAAAATCTTGCAAATGTCGTTGAGGGTCCTCCCAAGGCATATCGCTGAATCTGGGCAAGATCTGAATAAAACTCTGCTTCATCTCCCAATCTGCAGTGATTCTGGGCAAAGTGATGCCCAGGGGTCCGAAGCTCAAATCGGTCGGGAACATCATTTCCCTCAAGGTCTGGACTACTGGTGGGTCATACTGGTCACCCATCTCTCTTCTCTAGCCAAAAGGGTACTACCCTCTTGCTCTTCTTTGGACTGCACGTGCTCTTTGCCCAGCTCTTCTCGTTCTGCCCTCCTTTGCCCTGTACGGTCAAGCTGGAGAAAAAAAACAAAAAGTAACAAGTCAAATAGCACAGAAGACTTATTGCTGGAATATTGCCTCCCCGGCAACGGCGCCAATTTTGACGAGCGCGAATACTTGTCGTTTGAGCAAACGCGCTGCCAAAATAAAATTTATATTCTGCCAACACCTAACACTACCAGGTAGATAGTGGTAAGTATGAGGGGTCGGTCCCACGAGGAAGCAATTGCAATAAGTGATCTCGGCTAGCCCAAGGGTTGTCACGTTTTAAAAAAGGTTTTGATTGGTTGCTGTGGGCACAACGGTTTTAATCAAGCTACCAAACTCAAACAATTAAATATACACTCACTATGACTAAAATGAACAGACATAAAATAAACTAAACACTATGACCAAACTGAACAGATAACTAAAATAACGAAAATTAAATAATGGAAAATAAGCATCTGGGCATACAGCGTCTCTCAGGGTCATCTGGGCAAACTACCGGTCATCGGCACTAAGGATTTCTACCAGCGGTTTGTCAGCAGTTATAGGGTGCAAAAACAAAAGTGGTCCTATTGCGTCACGCCCAGCAATTGCCCCACCCCTTATCTATCCTTACTGTGTAAAGAGAAGGCAAGCTAACACTATGCCTAAACCCCTGGATCTGAACAATTCGATAACCTATGCGACCAAACATGGATCTAGTTTGCCCAAACCCGCATTACTCTCTAGACAGACCCGCTCGGCCAATAGCATGCTCGAAACATACGACCGCATCTCCTGCAAGTTCTAGTGCTATGCCCGCAACAATACTACAAGGTACATCTATGCGGTTTGCCAATCACCAGTATCCCAGTTTGTAAAGGTTCACTAGTGGTCGTCCTAGTTTGCCCAAACTCCCCAGAAATAAACCTCAACCAACTTTGCCTCGGGAACAAACGCCCAACCGGCTACTCTAGCCCCATCGACCTCGCGGTCTCACTTAGCCCAAAATCCCCCTCGATCTGCCTTTGCCCAGACACAGATTACTAGCTATGCATAATCAAATCGAAAATAAATAAAATAAAAACAGAATAAAACATGCTGAAATTGAATCTTGAATTAAAGTACTGAATGTCTAGAACATAAAGAAATTAATTGACGAAATTAAAAACATTAAATCGAAACGAATTCGCCCTGCTATGCCCGAAGGCCCATAACCGGCGAGAACTCGACTCCTTCTTCTTCAGCCCATCAATGGCGTTTTTCTGAATTTTTGGGTGTTGATTTCGTCCCTCTCTCTCTCTGGTGTGCTCCCCTGTTCTTTTTTTTAGGGTTTTTCTGATCAGCGATTATATATTTGTGGTCTCTAGGGCATCAGATTTGTATTAATGGGCTGATGGGCCTGGTGGGCTTGGGCCGTCTGGGCGTAGTCCGTCCAGAGTTTGTTCTTGCTGGGATTCTTGGCGGTCAAAGAAACTCCTGGTCTTTAGGGTCTCTTTCCTTATCTGCTGACCGGATAGAGATGGGGAGATAAGGCAGAATCCCCAAATTTTCGGACTTTGTTGCACTGGTATGCCCGATACTCGCCGTTTGCCCAAAGATGTGTCTGCCCAAAGTCTTGACTTTGCCCAAAGTGAAAACTTCAACTTCGGCGTTTGGTTCTTCTGCTTCGTGACTTTGCCCATAGTGGTGACTTTGCCTCATTGGGTCAAACTGCTCAAGTCACTTTGGCTCGGATCCCCGTGTTTGCCCAAAGTGGATGATTTTCTGGCCTCTTTCGCACAATGCACCACCTACTACCTGCAACCCTGCATACTTTGCCCAAACACTCCAATGTGCCCTCCCAGACACACAAAAAACTCAAACTGACTCAATAAAGGGTGTAAAAATGCTCTAAGATGAGCAAATAAAATGGCTCATCAATGAGACCTATTGGCTATGACTAATTTTCATTAAAATATTATGAAATTAGTCCTTGGATGAGACCTATTGGCTCTCTGCCACATGTGTCTGCTACTCGGGCGCAACTCTCGATTTACATCCTACCCGATATACCTATTGGCTCTCTCCCACATGTGTCTGCTACTCGGGCGCATCCCTCGATTTACATCCTACACGATCGAGGAGCCTCTGATCAGCTGGAAGAGGAATTTCTCGTCTCATCCTACCCGATCGAGAAGCCTCTGATCTGGTGGAAGAGGAGTTTATCTTCTCTGCATTGATTTTACATCCTACACGATCGAGGAGCCTCTGATCTGGTGGAAGAGGAGTTTCTCGTCTCATCCTATATGAAATTAGTCCTTGGATGAGACCTATTGGCTCTCTGCCACATGTGTCTGCTACTCGGGCGCATCCCTCGATTTACATCCTACCCGATATACCTATTGGCTCTCTCCCACATGTGTCTGCTACTCGGGCGCATCCCTCGATTTACATCCTACCCGATCGAGGAGCCTCTGATCTGCTGGAAGAGGAATTTCTCGTCTCATCCTACCCGATCGAGAAGCCTCTGATCTGGTGGAAGAGGAGTTTATCTTCTCTGCATTGATTTTACATCCTACCCGATCGAGGAGCCTCTGATCTGGTGGAAGAGGAGTTTCTCGTCTCATCCTACCTGATCGAGAAGCCTCTAATCTGGTAGAAGAGGAATTTTTCTTCTCTGCATTTCTCGAGTGTCAAATTCATCAACAAATACTTAAAACCGCTGGGGAAAATCCAAATAAATGGAAAATAAAAATTATAAAGCTGGAAAATAAATAGAAATATAAAAAATTGAATTTACTTATTGAACATGAAGGAGATGCGATGACAGAAATGCAATTATATTAATATAAATGTTAACCTAATATAAATGTTAACCTAAAACAAATTTAACATAACTGAATTAGAGATAAACTAAAAATTAAAAAAAAAAATCTAGTCGAACATAATTAATAACTCGATTCAATGTTTAGAAAAATAAAAAAATAAAAAAGTACAAGCCAGATTACAGTAAAAGAAAAATAATATACTTAAAAAGTTTGATTTTTTTTTTAACTCAAATGGATTAAAGAATAGAAAAATATTGATTTTTATCATATATATTAATTGAAATTAAATTAATATTAATAGAATAAAAAAGAATATTGAGAAAAGAAATAAAAATATATATATATATTTAAGATGATAATTAATTATTATTACCAAAAATATATAATTTCAAATGTGGGCGATCTACACGAAGGTATAAAGTCGGGTCATGCAGCAGCTTTGATGGGCTCCTGCAAAGATACAATAAGATGAGGCCACCTGGCACACCGTCGAGCCAAGATTTCAACAGCAGCGAGATCGGGGGTGGTAGCGCTGAGCATTCGCATGAGCACGACGCGGGGATATTCCACGCTCGCACCCCGTGATTAAAGATTACGAAAACGGGATCGATGAAAATAATTTTACATTCAATTTTTCAATTTTCGATTTACATTCAATAATGGGACATGGTACATGTAATCGTAAATAAGGTGATGGTGTCGATGGAAATTATTATTATTGCAATTGATCTGATCAGGTTATTTATTCTATAAGCTCGTTCTTGGATTTGTCCAGCATAAGCTGTTTTTTCTTCATAGCCAATTTTCCATTTTTGATACAAGGTGCTTTGCTGCCAATTTTCCAATTTTTATTTTCATAGCCGATTTACACTTCGAGCTGCAGTTGTTGAATGAGAATCAGACTTTGGAAGAAATTCAAGCCCGATATATAATAATTACGAATTCTGTGTTCGATCAGGTTTTGGCTTACCGACATAAGGAGCGACCCGAAGGAAATTGATGAAGCACAAACTGTTGTTGTCTCTATCCGTGTGAATATGATAGAGAGTGAAAGTCGTAGGCAGTAAATAAAACGCAGTGAAATGCGCTGCCTAGGCAAGGCAGTGTTCTGCGGCAGAACAGCGTATGCCGCAGCACGATGCCTTGTACAGAAAATGTTCGTTTTTCGTAATTTATATATTTTAGCGTGTGTCTTAATGTTTCAGATTAAGGTTCATATATGTTATATATGTATATCGTTGCAGCGGAATTAATTAAAAATAAATTACTTGTAAAAACGAACTCACACACACAAACTGAAATTAAAAGAACAAGAATTTAATCTTTGTATGTGTATTTAAATTATACACATACGAAACGGCCTTACGGCCAGAAACTTTATTAAAGAAACGAGTCTTTACAAAAGGTCTACTCTTGGATTTACAAATGATTTTACCAAAGATCATACACACGTATGTCTTCGTGATAATCGTATCCGAAGAGTATAATTAACAATCAACAATAAAAGACCTAGCTACTGAATAAACACCTATCTAATGTCACGATCATCAGCTAACAAAAGAACTCTCTTTGAGACGAGAGAACATATGGCTCGACGAACTTCACAAGTGAAGCCGCGGCACTAAAGGCGTGATGATCGATCTTGGAAGTGAAAAGATGTTTCTGAGGTGTTGGAATAGCTAATGAATGCAGCTGGGGTCGTCCTCTATTTATAGGAGGAGAGTCCCAACTGATCTCCTTGAATTGCTAGGTCAACAAGGCGGTTGAGAGATTTAAGGACAGGCTGTTTAGACCACTGCCGCAGGAATGCCTTCTGAAGTTCTTCTGGAATGCTCTGCCACACTGCACTGCCTTCCATACTATCTGGACTTCAGCAATCCTTTGCCCTTCCATCATGCTTCGCTTGATTCTCTTAACTCAACCTCTTGTCCAAGCCTTGCACTGCTTGCGGCATAACTATGCCTGGCTGTGCTGCGGCAGAAATCTTCTATGTTGATTGTTTTTCAAGCACGTTCCAACTAATGAACTATGCTAAATCAAATCACCAATTATGACAAGTGATTACAACAGTTAAATTGTGAAGAAAGAAGAAAACAAATAAATATGTTAGCAAAACAACTTCTGCCTAGATCCTTTAAGGCATTGTAATGCCCAAACATATTTATCCTTACAAACTCCCCCTTTTTATCTTTCTTCACAAAACCATGAGGCAGCAGCGCAATGGAGCACTCCCCCTCAATGAAATACATCTGACTTAGAAGTATATAAAATTTATCTTGACAAACAACTAAGGCAATGAAACTCCCCCTTAGTTGATACTTCCTAAGTAGAACAAAAACATTTATTTGATACCTAACTAATAAAACAAAAACAAGTTAAACTAAGTAAGCCTCTAAATAACACACCAATTTTTTTCTAAAGGAAATAAATACTTGAATTAAACATTGTTCAAACCAAATAAAAACTTAAACAAATTGTTCAAAAACAAATAACCAAATAGCAGAAATTAAATAAATTGTTCAGAGCAAATAAAAGCTAAATGAAAAGAAGAAATAATTTTTCTTCGGGTCTTCAGAACTGCAATCCTTCCAATTCTTCAGTCATCGTGCTCAGGGGACGATCCACGCTCTTCTCCATCAATCTCTGCTGCAGTGTCTGCGGCAGCCTTCTCTGCTGCGGCAGCTTCCATCTCTGCAGCAGCTTCTTCAGCATCAACTTCCTTGATGTGCTCCTTCAATTTATTCAACAGTTTTCTCTTTGCCTCTTTGAGGTCTGCTGCTGCTGGTACTCCCCCTTTTTGTGGAGGAAAGCCCTTTTCTTCAAGAAACCAGGCAATACCATTAACAATGACCTTGGTCATGTACTCCTGCATGACGACAATATGATTTGGAGCACATTGTTCGGCAAATGCTTGAGCTCGAGCATGAATACTCGTCTACGAAGCTAAGGAACGGAGGGCATCAGTCTGCGCTTTTGGAACTTTCTTTGGAGTTGGGATTGCGGCAGTGCAATGAAGATATGTCCATGGAAGATCATTGGGACCGCGGATGCTTAACTTGTATTATGTAGGCAGTAGTGTCTATATCAGCATCGTTGTATGACAACCATTGTGCCTTTATCATCTCCCGGATAAAAGAGCGAACGCAAAGCTCTGCGTCTGTGATGCTGCGTAGCCATTTTGTCAAAAATAAGCTGCCCAAAGTTCACCTGCCTTTCTGCACCAAGGTTAAAAAGCTCCTCTGCCATCGTGGTGTGCACAACGTGCATTTCGGACGTGAGAGTCCAGTTGCCACGAGCAATGGTAGATAGCAGATAGTAAAAAGAGGTTAGTTTGGAGGCAGTAAGGTAAGCAATGTCTGGTGTTGAGCCTATCAGGCGGCGAGCAATTGCGGCAGTGTTGGGTTCAGTGACTGCGGCAGTATAATAAATATCCGAGCGGTCGAGGAAATCATTGATTGCAGCATGGCTGATAGTGAAAATATTTTTCCGGAGATACACTTTGTCGTAGCCTTGAAAGCCATCATTACCAAAGCAGTGGTGCATTTTGGCATAAATATTCAATATCAAATCCTCATAGTATAACTCTACGTAGGTGACTGTCATGATCAACCGCATCTTCTTCAGAGATTTGTCAACTTTGTATTTGGCACAAACTGACATGTCGATGCTGCGGTCAAGGATGAATGGCTTTGCATCATAGTATAGAGACCCAAGGATTTCACGCCTTTAAGACCAAAACCTCTTTGAGTAAGCCTCTGTCGCCTCCATGTCGGATTCAGAATCCTACTTAGGCGCATAGACTGCGGCAGCAGTGGCATTACCCTTGTCCTTTTTGACAGATGGAGGTACTACGGCATCTCCACTCTGAGAGTTGTCCGTTTTTGATGTGGCAACTTCCTTCCCTTTGCGGCCCTTCTTCGCAGTGGCTTCCTAATCAATTGGATTGTCCGAAGAAGTGGGTGGCAGCCTCTTGCCTTTTGCTGAGGCAGCAGATCGGGTGAATGAACGGCGGTGAGTTCCCAGTGGTCTGCGGCGGCGTAGGCATGTTTTCGGCGACGCGGATGCGGTAGATGGCATCCATCTATTCTGCCAACGTGGCCTCGAGGCGAACCTTTCCTGATGAATGCAATGAACCGTGGGTCGCCGAAATAAGGAGTAAAAGGAATATAGTCGGCCATTGAAAATTTGGAGAGAAAGAAAATTATGGCAGGAAAACAGAGCACAAATTCGACACAAAAATGTGACTTTATGTGCGAGAGAAAAATTAGGGGTTTCAGGTTCAAATTAATTCAAACTCTTGATCAAATATTATGAGAGAATTGTAGTCGAAGTAAGAGTTTGAAGTAAAGAATAAAGAAAAATAAGTGAAAATCAGATGGTGGTTTGATGTAACGCAAAAATAGGCAACGATTACGTTTCTGTGACCTGAACCGTCGCCTGCCGCACACTCGAGTGCTGCTCAACGGTCAAGTGGGGGCATTGCTCTGCGGCAGGTTGTTGCCAAAAACCACACTAAAAAAATCCTTTTTTTTTTTTTTTTTTTTTTTTTTTTTCTTTTCTGTTTTTCATATTTTTTTTGTTTTTAATTTTTCTCTTTTTCTGTTTTTCATAATATTTTCTTTTTCTAATTTTAATATTCTCTTTTTCTGTTTTTAGAATATTTTCTTTTTCTATTTTTCATTTTTCATTTTTTTTTTTAAATAAGTAAAATATTTTTGTGGTGTGAAAAATCAAGGCTTACAAAGCAAAATTAGGAAAAGAATAAGACCATCTAATCCTAATGGAGCATCATGCTGTTTAATAAGTACTTATTCTCTACTTGGGCATAATGTCATGTCAAAAATGAGATTATCAAATACTTAGTTCACCTAGTACATAGTATCTCAACCCATTGAGTATTAATTACATGTATATGGGTTTGACCATGTTGCCTAAAGTGGTTTGGGTATTTTCTCTTCCTTCGGAAAATTTTAAACTCACAAATTGACTAAGGCAGAATGCTGTGGCAGAGGTTCAGTAGGCATGACAATGCGGCAGCATGATGCAGATCAGCATCTAAGGCATGGTGCACATGCACAAAGAATTTCTTAGAGCAATGAATCGATTTGAGTTCAGTGGCTTGGTGAAGATGTCAGCTATTTGATTCTCTATTGGGATATGATCAATCCTCAAGAGACGTTTCTCCACCAAATCTCGTATGAAATGATGCCTTATGCTGATGTGTTTGGTTCTTGAGTGCTGCACTGAATTATGACTGATATTTATGGCACTCGTATTGTCGCAGTAGAGTGTAAGAACATTGCTATCCAGGTGGTAGTCATCAAGCATGTGCTTCAACCAAATCATTTGGGTACAGCAACTCCCTGCGGCAACATGTTCTGATTCGGCAGTAGGTAGAGAAATGCAGTTTTGCTTGCGGCTATGCCATGAAATGATGTTATTTCCAAGAAAACAACATCCACCGCTTGTACTCTTGCGATCATCCATGTCTCCAGCCCAGTCGGCATCAGAAAATCCAACTAAATTGGTATTGGTGTCTTTGGTGTACCTTATGCCTAACTCGACTGATGCGGCAACATATCGTATGATGCGTTTGACTGCCTTCAAGTGTTCTTCCCTTGGATCAGCTTGAAACCTGGCACATAAACAAACGCTATACATGATATCTGGTCTAGTTGCCGTAAGATAAAGTAAACTCCCTATCATGGATCGGTAGAGTGTCTGATCCACTGCGGCAGTATCAGTGCCTCGGGAGATTTTGTCCGTTGAACCCATAGATGTTCTCATGGGCTTGGATCCTTCAAGTTGGAATCTTTTAATGAGATTCTTAGCATATGTGACTTGTGAGATAAAAGTTCCAGTTGATGATTGCTTGATGTGGAGCCCTAAAAAATGAGTTAGTTCTCCTACCATGCTCATCTCAAATTTTGATGCCATGGCAGCGGTAAATGCCTTAAGCATATTCTCACATGTGGATCCAAATACAATATCATCAACATAAATTTGAGCTATTAAAATATTGGAAGAATTGAATTTAACAAACAGTGTTTTGTCGGCAGTGCCTCGAGTGAATCCGAAACTGAGTAAAAAATCAGTTAGGCAGCCATACCAAGCTCTAGGAGCTTGTTTTAGGCCGTACAATGCCTTGTGTAGTTGATACACATGGTCAGGATATTTCGGATCTTCGAAGCCTTTAGGTTGTGCAACGTATGTCTCCTCTTCAAGTATGCCGTTGAGGAAGGCTGCCTTCACGTCCATTTGATGTAAGGTGATGTTGAGGTGGCATGCAATAGCAACGAGCAAGCGTATGGACTTCATGCGTGCTACGGGGGCAAAGGTCTCTTCGAAATCGATGCCTTCAATTTGGGTGTAGCCTTGTGCCACGAGTCTTGCCTTATTGCGCACAACCTGCCCATGCTCATTCGATTTGTTCTTGAAAATCCACTTTGTCCCGATGACATTCTTGTTTTTGGGACGAGGAATGAGCTTCCAAACTTTGTTTCTTTCAAACTCGTTCATCCCTTCTTGCATTGACATGGTCCAAAATTCTTCGGCCAACGCTTCTTTGACATTTTTCGGTTCTACCGTAGAGAGATACGAGACAATGCCTATCTCAATGCATGTGGCAGACATGCTTACATTCTTGGTCATGTTGCGGTAGTCGATGTACGGATGAACTCTCATGCGTCTGGCCAACATTTGACTCGAAGGGTGGTTTCGGATAACATGCCTTGGGGGATCCCTTCGTCGTTGGTTTGACGTCTCTTCAACATCTGATGAATCTGCTTGTTGAGGAGTGCTATCATCGTTTGATTGCTCGGGAGACGCTGTAGAAGGTTGGGCATCATCATTCGAGCCAGTGGGTGCGGCAGTAGGCTGCGCCGGTGTAAAACTGCCTTCAATTTCTGCTACTGCGGCAGGCTCGAGTAAACCTTGTACATCTTCTTCTTTGGGTTTCCTGAGTCGACTAAAATCATCAAAATCAACATTCACAGATTCAATAATGGTTCTAGTTTGTATGATAAAAATACGATAGGCATGACTATTCCTAGAGTATCCAACAAATAATCCTTTAAGTGACTTTGGATTAAGTTTAGATCTAGGTTCCCTATCATTTAAAACATAACAAACAGAGCCAAAAACATGAAAATATTTTAAATTAGGCTTCCTATTGTTCAGAATTTCGTAGGCCGTCTTTGATGTTCCTGATCGTATGCTGATGCGGTTCAGGATATGGCATGCGGCATTGAATGCTTCTGCCCAAAATTTCTTGCTCAGGCCCTTGGCGATCAGCATTTTACACGCCATTTCTTTGAGAGTTCGGTTCTTCTTTTCAGCCACGCCGTTTTGTTGCGGTGTTATGGGGGCAGAAAATTCTTGGGCAATGCCATGCGCATCACAAAATTGGGAAAGCCGTTGGTTTTCGAACTCGGTGCCGTGGTCACTTCTTAT
Organism: Euphrasia confusa; assembly: GCA_954870475.1. Classification (NCBI taxonomy): domain Eukaryota; kingdom Viridiplantae; phylum Streptophyta; class Magnoliopsida; order Lamiales; family Orobanchaceae; genus Euphrasia; species Euphrasia confusa. The sequence goes on from OX940956.1 coordinate 12,073,864, forward strand.
TCTCTTTATGGAGGCTTCATGGTTGGTCTTTATCCACCTAATGAGCTTGGACACTTCATCATATGTCTCACTTTTGTCTGTGAGAAAACGCACCCATGTGTATCTTGAGAAGTCATCAACTACGACAAGTACGTAGCGTTTTCCAGAGTGGCTTCTTGTCTCGATTGGTCCCATTAAATCCATGTGGAGGAGATCAAAGCATTTGGTTTGCTTTTGATACAGTCCTGCCTTGGTATTGGCAGGTTCTGCGGCAGAGGCATCAGTCTGTCCTGCGGCAGGTATTGCTGGATGACTTGCTCGGGTCATTTTTCCTTGTTTGCAATGTCCACATGTTGTCTTCTGGATTTTTTGGAGGGCTGGAAGTCCACGAACAACATCGAGCTTGATTAGACGCTCTAAATTCCCAAGACTTGTGTGTCCAAGTTTTTGATGCCATAGATCAATGTCATCTTTGACTTGTGCAGAGAGGCATGTTTCTCCAATGGAGTAGCAATTGTTTGACTTGGAACGCTCCCCTTGGATAAGTGGGTTCCCTGCATTGTCAAACACTTCACATAATTTGTGAGTAAATTTCACTTTCATGCCTTCATCGCATAATTGACTTATGCTAATAAGATTTGTAATAAGGCCTTCAACATGAAGCACGTGTTGTAACTTAGGCAGCCCTTGCACATTCAATGTGCCTCGGCCGACAATTGAGCCACTGGAACCTCCTCCGAAAGTGACTTCTCCTCCTTGAAAAACTTTGTAGTCGATGAGGTGATCACTATTTCCGGTCATGTGCCGCGAGCATCCACTATCGAAGTACCATTTATCATCTTTGGTAGCTTTGAGGGCAGTGAAAATGACATTGCACGTTTCAGCACTTTGTATGGCATTAGATGCGGCAGAGGAGTCTTTGGAAGGATCTGTAAAATAAACATTAGTAGAGAGTTTAGTTTTGGGCACCCATTTGCGTATAGTTGTTGCCTTCTTTTTTATAGGATGTCGTGAAGGCAGAGAATGCAAGAAGTATTTGGGATGCCGTGGTCCAGTGTTGGAGTGAAAGTAATATCCTCTTGCTTGATCCTCTTCGAGTCTCCAACAAAAAGGTCGAATATGACCAGGTACAAGGCAGTAGTGGCACACATATCGTCTCTTTGATTTAAAATGTTGCTTAGGCAGGGGCTTCCTTGTCTTCATCCTGCCTGATGGTGCCTGCCTTTGCTTCGGCCTCCTGCGGCAGTCTCTTGCTGGGGCAGCGGCCTTTGGTGCATGCTCTTGTGGAGATAGAGACGTTGTGGATTGTGTTGATTCGTCATTCGATGCCTTTACAAATGCAATGTCCATTGAATTTTTCTTTGGAAAGATGGCATCTACAATCTTTTGATGTCCGAGACCTTCCCTTTCATTGTGTGAAATACTCATTACAGCATCTAATTTTGATGTTGCCGTGTTAAGTTTTACAAAAGTATTGTTAGCAACTTCGAGTTTTCCATTTACACGATTAAGGTCATTTTTTAGTTTATCAGCCTCCATGTCCCTTTTTGTGAGTTGGACATCAAGTTTCTTCAATCGTTCTTCAAAAGTGTTCTTCTCCAAGAGCATTTGTTCAATAGCCATGGCCTGCTTTTTTAATTTTTCTTCGTGTCCAGCTTTGGTTGAAGCAAGCATCTTCATCATCTTGGTCTGCCGGGCAAAGTTCATGCGTAGCTCATCGAAATTTTCCTTGAGCTCGATGAAAAGATCAATGGGAATGGTTTCCTCTTCAGATTCATAGCCATTGGCTGAGGCAGTGAAACATAGGCAGTTCTCTGTGGCAGGAGTTTCTGTCGTTTCTGCGGCAGAGGCGAAAAATGCAACGTGCCGTCGGGCAGGGGCATGGGATGGACCATCATCTTCTGCATTGGATAGGGATATGCAATCGAAACGAGCAGCAAGCGCAGTGGTGGAGTCTTCTAGGCAGTGTTGTTACATATCCTCTTTCGCAACCATGAAATTTAAAATTCCAATGCCTCGATCTTTGGAAGGGCATTCGGATGGGTAATGTCCAATCCCTTGACACGTGTGGCACTTGATCCTTGACCAGTCCTTTAAATTTGGACTTGAGCTTGAACTTGATCCTGTGCTTGGTTGGCGAACGACGAGTCTTCTATCTTGATTTTGCGTTGCCTTTGGTGGGTACTTCATTCGTCGGGGATCGTACGGCTTCTTCAACGAGCGAGCAAGTATAGCATCCAATTTTTGAGAAAGGAATGCATACTTGTTTTCTCCACCATTGGATCCAAGTAGCTCGTAGATTTCTTCATCGGTCAAGTCATTTGCGGTGGAAGGGCTACTGCCTGACTCTCTGCCGCAAGGTTCTGCCACAGTGTAGGCCAGATTTTTCTCGTCACTTCTTGCACGTGTTTCGCCATGGGTTTCACGATCTTGTACATTTAGCTCATAGTTCTTGAAGATTGCCATTAATGAAACATAATCTTCATCCGACATGGAGCTGTCTTCTATGGCAGTGACCTTCGGCAGAAACTTTTTGCTCATAGATCTCATTATCTTACTACAAACTGCTGGGTTGCTAATGGGTGAACCAAGGTCAGCACATTCAGTAACGATGGACATTAATTCTCCAAAGTACTGAAGCGTTGTCTCGTCCTCGTTCATATGCAAGTTCTCGAAACGAGACATTAGCATACGGACCTTGGTCTTCTTCACTGTGTTGTTACCTTCACAATGAAGAGCTAGCAAATCCCATATGTCCTTGGCAGTAGTACATTGTTTGACAATTCTATACATATTGCAATCAATGGACTCAAGGATGGCACATCTTGCCCTATCGTTGGCAATGGCTTCCGCAACCTCATTGGTAGTCCACTTCTCCGGAGCTTTTTCAAGCTTACTACCTTCAGGGATTTCCTCCTGAGGCGGTTTCCATCCTCGAAGTACAGAAAGCCACGCATTACGATCAATTGATTTGATTCTTGCTTCAATGCGGGTTTTCCAAAAACCATAATTACTACCGTCAAGAACAACCGGTGTTCGTACGATGTAAGATGGATCTGCCATTGTAAGTGTGCGTGATCAGACGGACCTTAAACACTAAGTAAGTCTAGTGCCCGCTCTGATACCACTTGAAAGTCGTAGGCAGTAAATAAAACGCAGTGAAATGCGCTGCCTAGGCAAGGCAGTGTTCTGCGGCAGAACAGCGTATGCCGCAGCACGATGCCTTGTACAGAAAATGTTCGTTTTTCGTAATTTATATATGTTAGCGTGTGTCTTAATGTTTCAGATTAAGGTTCATATATGTTATATATGTATATCGTTGCAGCGGAATTAATTAAAAATAAATTACTTGTAAAAACGAACTCACACACACAAACTGAAATTAAAAGAACAAGAATTTAATCTTTGTATGTGTATTTAAATTATACACATACGAAACGGCCTTACGGCCAGAAACTTTATTAAAGAAACGAGTCTTTACAAAAGGTCTACTCTTGGATTTACAAATGATTTTACCAAAGATCATACACACGTATGTCTTCGTGATAATCGTATCCGAAGAGTATAATTAACAATCAACAATAAAAGACCTAGCTACTGAATAAACACCTATCTAATGTCACGATCATCAGCTAACAAAAGAACTCTCTTTGAGACGAGAGAACATATGGCTCGACGAACTTCACAAGTGAAGCCGCGGCACTAAAGGCGTGATGATCGATCTTGGAAGTGAAAAGATGTTTCTGAGGTGTTGGAATAGCTAATGAATGCAGCTGGGGTCGTCCTCTATTTATAGGAGGAGAGTCCCAACTGATCTCCTTGAATTGCTAGGTCAACAAGGCGGTTGAGAGATTTAAGGACAGGCTGTTTTGACCACTGCCGCAGGAATGCCTTCTGAAGTTCTTCTGGAATGCTCTGCCACACTGCACTGCCTTCCATACTATCTGGACTTCAGCAATCCTTTGCCCTTCCATCATGCTTCGCTTGATTCTCTTAACTCAACCTCTTGTCCAAGCCTTGCACTGCTTGCGGCATAACTATGCCTGGCTGTGCTGCGGCAGAAATCTTCTATGTTGATTGTTTTTCAAGCACGTTCCAACTAATGAACTATGCTAAATCAAATCACCAATTATGACAAGTGATTACAACAGTTAAATTGTGAAGAAAGAAGAAAACAAATAAATATGTTAGCAAAACAACTTCTGCCTAGATCCTTTAAGGCATTGTAATGCCCAAACATATTTATCCTTACAGAGAGCCAGAGACGAAATAATAAACAATTTTACAAATAAACAAGGTCTAAATAACCAACAAATAAAGATGCAGCTTTCATTAATAAAAATTAAAATAAAATTACACAAAAAAACTCCTTCATCAATTGATTTCCTATACAACTCAAAAGCTAAAATAAAAGTATATTTTTAGCCTGAGCATTCGCATGAGCACGGCGCGGGGATATTCCACGCTCGCACCCCGTGATTAAAGATTACGAAAACGGGATCGATGAAAATAATTTTACATTCAATTTTTCAATTTTCGATTTACATTCAATAATGGGACATGGTACATGTAATCGTAAATAAGGTGATGGTGTCGATGGAAATTATTATTATTGCAATTGATCTGATCAGGTTATTTATTCTATAAGCTCGTTCTTGGATTTGTCCAGCATAAGCTGTTTTTTCTTCATAGCCAATTTTCCATTTTTGATACAAGGTGCTTTGCTGCCAATTTTCCAATTTTTATTTTCATAGCCGATTTACACTTCGAGCTGCAGTTGTTGAATGAGAATCAGACTTTGGAATAAATTCAAGCCCGATATATAATAATTACGAATTCTGTGTTCGATCAGGTTTTGGCTTACCGACATAAGGAGCGACCCGAAGGAAATTGATGAAGCACAAACTGTTGTTGTCTCTATCCGTGTGAATATGATAGAGAGCCAGAGCCGAAATAATAAACAATTTTACAAATAAACAAGGTCTAAATAACCAACAAATAAAAATCAAATGCAAAAATTAAAATTATTTATTTTATTCCAACCTGTAAACTTGCAGCATTTGTAATTATTGTTTTACATTGGTGGAGGTAAATTAAGATCGATATCAATTCCTCTGGATGATTTGGTTGATTCCTCTTGAGTTTGTTGATCTTTCTTGATTTTCTCATCACTGGTCTGGTCAAGTAGTAGTAGTATTTTGTCTATCTCGTCTATAATTTCTTGACATTCTTCTATAATTGCCTGACATACTTCTGGAGATAAATTCAGCATATTAGTATAAATTGTAATAGTTATAGTATGAATGGAAATAGTGAATACAGTTGGTTGTTGTTTGAGATGATAATGCGGACAATGATTTAATTTATAGAAAAAAAATTAGAAAATAAAATTACATGTATAATAAGATTAAATTATACAAAACGGCTTTTAAAATTATGTATAATAAGATTAAATTATACAATTTTAGCGTTTAAAATGTTATGTATAATAAGATTAAATTATACTAATTTTAGCGTTTAAAATGTTATGTATAATAAGATTAAATTATACTAATTTTACGCGTTTAAAATGTTTACGCGTTTAAAATGTTTAAAATTATGATTATTAAGTATAATAGTAAGAGTTTAAAATTATTATCATTAGTAAAATTATTGATTATTATTGTAATGAATACGTTATATTAAAAATATAAACATCAACAGTTAAACATATAAAATATATATATATATATATATATATAATATATATATATATATAAAATAGTGAGACCAATGGTTATTATTAACATCAAAATTTATAATGCAATAAATATCATCGCTATTTAAAAGTATACACAAAATTTCAATATAAATTAATTTCAGAATAATTTATATAAAATAAAACTTCTTGTATGATAAGAATTTATACATATATAATTTCTGGATCCACCAATAGAAAAGCGATAATAATGTTGTGTTCACATTATAAATTATAAATAAAAAAATTATAAATTCTAAATAATAATATTATTAAGAATATTTAAATTATATATAAATTCTAAATAATAATTTCAAATTATATATTTTTGATAATAATAATTAATCGTTATCTTAATATTAATTTAATTCCAATTGATATCTCATAAAAATCGATCTTTTCTTATTTTCTAATCGACCGTAGTTTAAAAAAATGATTTAACTTTTTAGTTATATTATTTTTGATATAATTTTTTATTTTTCTGAACATTGAATCAAATTTTCCTGTTTTTTAGTTTTATGTATTAATTATGATTTTTTCGCAAATTTCAGAATCAAATTGTCCGAGTATTAATTATGTTCGACTAGATTTTTTTTAATTTTAGTTTATCTCTAATCCAGTTTGTAAAATTTCCGAGTATTAATTATGTTCGACTAGATTTTTTTTTAATTTTAGTTTATCTCTAATCCAGTTTGTAAAATTTGTTTTGCAAGTTAACGTATTTTATATTAATATAATTGTATTTCTGTCATCTCATCACATCCCTTTTTACCAAGTAAATTCAATTTTTTTTATATTTTTATTTATTTTCTAGCTTTATAATTTTTATTTTCCATTAATTTTGATTTTTCCCCAACTTTTGCTAGATGCGTTTGACACTCAAGGAATACAAAGACGAGAAACATAATGGAGAGACGAGAAACTCCTAATCCTAGTACTAACTTCGTATGAAATTTTGTAATATCCGAGATTCGAACTCTGCGCCGCCGGAAATTACACTAACATTACCATAGACCTTATGACTGGGCTATGCTCAAGAAACTTATATACTATAAATTACATTAAATAGACGTAATCTTTGAAAATAATAAAATTTTCATAATTGATATAACGGTAAATTACATTAAATAGACGTAATCTTTGAAAATAATAAAATTTTCATAATTGATATAACGGTTAATAATGAAATTAATACGAGTTTACAAATTGATTATTAAATAAAATAATTTCTTAGTTTATTAATATTTTTTTTGTGAAATACGTTATAAATTAAATAAAAATTTAGATTATTTCAAACAAATAAATCACGTGCATCGCACGGAAAGCCGTACTAGTTTGTTTAATTGTAAAAATTATGCTAAATAAAATTAATAATTAAAGAAAATATGTATAATTACCATCAACACATCTTTATTTGAATCTGAATCCTCTCCTTTTGATTTTTTTCTAACAATTAAAATATAAACACTATATATATTCTTTAAGAAAAAAAACTCTTTGAAACTCTAGCGAAACTTGGCAAGTTGTATTTCTGTGGGCCTGATGGTGAAGAGACAAAGCTGGTCAGCTTTTTCCCGGGACATTCGCTCAATCGCTCTGTATTCTGGAATGTTCAAGATTCGGAACTTCTTGGTGAAATTTGAGACAAAGCCGGTGGTAGGGGTGTTATAAAAACCGTCAAACCCGATCCGCCCGTAAAACCGATCGAAATCCACCCAAACTCGTCGGTTTAATTTTAAAAATATTACCTGTCGATTAGAAATTTTAGCACTCGCCAAAAAATGAGTGAATAGCGATTTCGTTAGATACTACCCGCAAATAGGCCGACTCGCCCGTATAAATAAATAAATAAATATTTATATATATTAAATAAATAAATACTATATAATAATTTGCTAAATTTATTTATTTATTTCTTCTTTGATTTTTCTCTTGTTTCCGAAAAGATGTTTTTTTTTTTTTGAAATTAGATTTATTTATTAATTTGTTTCTTTGCAAATGAACAATAACATGAGTAAAATTCATAAAAAAAACACAACCATGGAGGAAGTATACCTTTAAAGACACCAAGTTCTTCAAAACCTAATTCTTCCAAGAAAAAACAAAATACTGGTACTGTAATATTTCACTATCTGTAATGGTGAGGATACAAACGATGATGAATTTTGAAATCGAAATCATGGGTGTGACAACATTTATAGAGGTTCAAGAAAGACGGAGAAATTGAAGCATCTTATAATTATTACTTCCGTGAATATGCATCACATCCGAAATTGCATGTTACAAAAAAATTGATAAACCACTTCAATTTACATATTTAAACCGTTATTTCGTCCGTCATCCGTCCGCACCCGTTTTGGCCCGACCGCACGATTAGAGTAAAAACATGGGTGGGTACGGTTGATAAAAGTGATAATCCGCCACCATTGGGTCGGTTACGTTCATTATTTAGAGATATACCCGCCCAAACCTGCCTGTGAACACCCATAGCCGGTGACACCTATCGGTGGGAGAGTTGAAGACTTTTGTTTCAATAATTGTTGGACGCCCGGTGGGTTTCGTTCGTATTCGAAAAAATTGGCTACAGTTGAATTGTCAAAACTCAAAAGTGTGCACTGACCGGTAAAATATGGTCTCGCGGCCATATGAGGAAGGCCGCGTGACATTTGATTTTGGGTAGGACGTTGGTGGTTTGGCCAGGGGTTATGAGCGCACCACGCTCGTCGCAAATGGTTTGACGTAGACGACATCGGCTTTGACTACGTTGATCGTAATGGTTGTCAATGGTGAATTAAGAACAAGTGGTCGTTCAGAGCGGCGTTTTGATGTCCTCCGCCTCGTAAACGACTTCGCGTATTAACGCGACGATTTAATTCCCAAGACATCATTTTTATGTCGTATGAATCATAAAAGTATGCTGTGATGGATCCTGCAATCGAACTCACAATAACACATGGGCTTTGACTACGGTGAACGTAAATACGTAACGGTTGCCAATGGTGAATTAAGAAGAACAGTTCGTCGTTCAGGGCGACGTTTATCAGACGAAGCATGTTAGGCCGGCGCCATCTCCAACCGAACGCAAAAATTAAAATTGAAATATAAATTTAGTTTTAAGTTTACAGTAATTTAGCTCCAACTGAGATTTCAATACTCAAACTTAAAAGAATATTCTCAAAATATTCTTATAATACCAACTTTTATATTATTTTTATAAATAATTAATATCTTTAAAAAAAATCAATTTAACCCATAAATTTTGACATTAATAAATTTAATAATCATTATTTTCAATTTCAAATTTCAAATATAATAAAAAAATACTGTGATATCCCAACTTCATATTGTGTTATTTTATTTTTAATATCAATTAAATAATTTTATATTTAATTTAATTTTATATTGTGATATTTATTTTTATTTTATTATTAAAAATATTTTTATTAAAATTTATTTTAATTATTAATGATATGATTATTAAAACAATTTAAATTATAAAAAATATTAAATAAAAAACTATAAAAATGGTTGATAAATTATTTTTATTAATTTGTAAACATAAAGGATCATTTTATAAATATTAAATAATTTTTTGTTTGATTTTAAGGTAAACATAAATTTAAGTATTTTTTGTGTGGATCCCACTTTAAAACCTATAATAGGTTTATGTTTTGGTATCGGTTGGAGGCTTGGAGCATCTCTTCTACCCCAAAATAGGTTTTTGGTATCGTTTGGAGATGCTCTTAGTCCTTCCGGGCTTCACAAGTTTTTTTTCATTAATAGAAATTGTTTATTCAGTAGTTTTTCCTTTTAAACTACTAATAAATATTTCAAATTTTAGATTATTTTGCTTCTCCAGTTCTTTAATTTTGAGCGAAGGAGCAAGAAAAAAAAGGCAGAAATGGGAAATGGTTTCCTTATTGTTTGATTAGAAGTGGAAAAACTGTTTGAGATAAGTATTTTTTTTAATAAGTAGATTGTGTTTATTTTAATTGTTAGGAAGGATATTGACCTTTGGATGAAATTAATGGTCAGAATTAATTTATTGGGAGATTTTAGGAGAAAAATTAAAAGAAGAGATCCAGATTCGATCTTGATGTGTCATCACACTTTCTTTGTTAACTACCTATGATGTATAATTATTTTTCAATTGTATAAATTAAAAAAAAAATAGATGAAAATTTTATTAAGGTTATAAAATTGAAAAAAAACAATGATTTTTTTTATAAATATAGTATATTGAAAACAATAATAATTATTCTTAGAAAACTTTTTCAATGCATTTTTTTAACAATACAAATAAGTAATTAAAATATTTAAAAGGAAAATAATTTAAATACATACAAAATAATTATTCAACACTTTAATTCTATTAATTATACAAATATTCACCATTTATTAATAATATGGGTTATATGCTTAAAGAAATCAAGGAAAACGTTAAAATTTATTATTGAAAAAAACTTTCAAGATTTCTTTTATTTTCTATATCATTATAAACACAAACAACTTAATAAAACACTACTATTAAAATGAAAATGTTGAAATACAAACAAAACGATTATTCAACATATTAATTTTATTATCTATACAATTTTTCTGTTTTTATAATTCACACGATTATACAACATTATTGTTAGCTACTATATAATTCATTTTTATTTTTTTATTGTATTATTATTTGTAAACCCTAATTAACATATGTTAAAATTCTAGATTTTGAGATGAATAAGTTCTTGGAAGTCCAATTTTAAGAGTATATTAGTTATTTAGATTTTTTTTTTTGGTATATATCAATTGCAGTGTCTTGGAATTCGAAACAAGGACCTCAAGTCTCCAATTCAAGTGCTCAACCAACTGAGCTAACAACCCTCGACATTTAGATATTAACAATGTATTTTTTAATTTTTTTTAAATATTTTATTCTTGATATATTGAAACCATGATAGACTTATAGTTTTTCTTTCAAGTGTATTCTCATCTAAAGTGGGAATACCGGATTCAGGACCACCTCATAAAATAAATAAGTTCTGAGGCCCTGTCCATAAAAGTAGAAGTTTATTAGACAATTGGGTAGGAAAAGTCTACACTACCCTCGCTGTTTAACAAATGAATATAAATTGTATATGTAATTTAAAATAGAATTTCTCTTTTAAGAATTAATAATAAAACTCCAATACAATTTCAGACCATCCACGGTTAAAGTACGCCGTTAGACTATGCACGATAATAAGACACCGTGAAATCATTCACGATTATCGTATGCCGTGAGTTCATCCACGATGAATAGACACCATGAGATCATCCACGATAAATGGACACCGTGAGACCATACACGATAAATGGACACCGTGAGAACATCCACGATAATCCAACGCCGTGAGAAGTACATCATAACTGGACACCGTGAGAGAATCCACGATAATCGCACGTCGTGACACAGTACATGATAATTGGACACCGTGTGCTCCTCCACGATAGTCGCACGCCATGAGACAAATCACGATAAATGGACACCGTGATACAATATACGATACTAAGACAACTTGACATCATTCACGATAATCGTACGCAGTGAGTTCAATAACGATAAATAGACACCGTGAAAAAATACACGGTAACTGGACACCGTGATCCCAACCATGATAATCCTACGTCGTGAGTTTATTAACGATAAATAGACACCGTGTGAACATCCACAATAAATTTGCACCGTGAAATCATATACGATAAGTGGACATTGTGAGCTCATCCACGATAATCGCACGCCGTGTGACCATCCATGAATACCGTAAGACAAAATGATAATCATACGCCGTGAGACCAGACACAATAAATGGACACCGTAGTACCATACACGATAATTAAAAGCGACTGTGTGATAAATTTGAACGAGAATCTCAAAAAGATAAACCCTAAAACTTGAGAAAAATTGACGGATCAAAACTCTAAACCCTAAACACTATCGGTCAGCGGTATACAAAAAAGCTGAATGAAAAAAAAAATAACATCACATCAGTGAATCTCCTCTTTGGACATCTGGTCAGCAACAAAGGTTTTTGAGACTCGACCAGACTGGTGATTTCAACGGAGACAAGGAGATTAGGCTACATGCACACTCCGAATCGAATGTGAAGAAGGTGACCGATATATATACGGAGGTTTTGGAAACTCGTGTATCTCGTCAGGTTTTCAACAGAAATGCAAAGAAGGTTACTGACCAATACCACTCGATAGAGTAATGCAACTGTGAAATTCGAAAAAGTGAGGTGATAACTGATCCATGTAGGCTGTAGCCTAAGGAGCTTAGGCTACATGCACTCCGAATCATATGTGAAGAAGGTAACAGACAAATACTACGTAGGTTTTGGAAACTCGAGTATCTTGGGGAAAATGATCCAGGCAAATGATGGTTTTATTTTGAGGCTCGTGTATCTCGATACAGTAATGCAACTAATCGTATTTATAGGCTTAATATTGGGATCTAATTTAAGTCATCCAACCACCCGGATTTCAATCGTTCTACGAAACGATTCAACTGCCAACTACGCTTATTAATTACTCGTATTAATAATAAAATTAATAGTAAATCACCCCATCCAACGCTCCATATCCATTAATATGATATGACCATTCAATTCATGGAATTGATGCATCTCTGTTCTGAGTCATACCACCATTGGACTTCAATCGTTGCACGAAACGTCTCATAAACAGATCAACTCCCAACCACTACTATTAAACACATTGCGATTATTAAATTAAGAAAATAAATAAAACCCTAGAATTGTGTCGCCGTGGGGTTCCCTCAGTGGATTGTAACACCGTGCAACTGTATTAGATAGAAAACCTTTAAACCTAATGGGTAGTCGTGGTTAAATCATGGTGGATTGTGTCACCGTGGATATTTCACGACGACAGAATAAATATACCGTGAAATATTATTAAATCGTGCAATAAATCACGGAGCTATATCACCTTATACCAATGCACGGTTACACACACCCGTATTCAATACGAATTTGGTTGATCCCGATCGAATTTGGGTTTCAATACGAATGAGAAACATGTGAGCATGATTAATAAATGACGGTGATATTATAATATTTTAATGATAAATTAAGGAAAAAGTACAGTAAAGATCGATGGTTCAAAACCATAAACCCTAACCCTAAAACTTATTGTGAAAAATTGATGGATCAAAACCCTGAACACTATCAATCGAAAAGTAGCAACATCTTGAGGAAACTCTACTGGGCGGTGAAAATAAAATAAAATTAAAGCTTCACAACATGAAAATCTCCCCTCAATACAACTAGAAGATTAGTACTTGAGCCGCTCGAGCCTGGACCAGGAATCGTTAGGAATCCATTCGAAGTCGGACGACATAACGGAAAGAGATCCCGACCAATCCCCATATCGAGTTGCCTAGGAAGAAGAGTGTCTGCCAAAAAAGGAGGGTTTGGGCAGGAAATATCGAAAAGGGATTTCTTCCGCTGGCAGATAAGAAGATGGTTAATGATGGTTTTCTTTTGGAAACTCGAGTATCTCGATACAGTAATGCATCTGTGAAATTCAAAATTGTGAGATGATAACTGATACTTCATTATAAAACAAACAAAAAGGAGTATCAATGGGTGAAAAAAATGGAGTTTTTCCGTTTGTATTTATAAGCTTAATATTCTGATCTAATTTAAGTCATCCCAGCACCCGGATTTCAATCGTTCCACGAAACGATTAAACTACCAACTACGCTTATTAATTACTCGTATTAATAAAATTAATAGTAAATCACCCCATCCAACGCTCCAAATCCATTAATATGATATGACCATTCAATTCAGGGAATCGATGCGTCTCTGTTCTGAGTCATCCCACCGCCGGATTTCAATCGTTGCACTAAACGACTCAACTCCCAACCACGCCCATTAAACACATTGCGATTAATTAATTAAGAAAATAAATAAAACCCTAGAACTGTGTCGCCGTGGATTCCCTCGGTGGATTGTAACACCGTGCAACGGTATTAGGTAGGTAGAAAACCCTAAAACCTAATGTATAGCCGTGGTTGGAACACGGTGGATTGTAACACCGTGGAAGGCTCATAAATGAGAAATAAAAAACCCATAGAACAGCGTCGCCGTGGGTTCCCTCGGTGGATTGTAACACCGTGCAACGGTATTAGGTATGTAGAAAACCCTAAAACCTAATGTATCGCCGTGGTTGGAACACGGTGGATTGTAACACCGTGGAAGGCTCATAAATGAGAAATTAAACCAATAGAACAGCGTCGCCGCGGGGTTCCCTCGTTGGATTGTGACACCGTGCTACGGTATTAGGTGTAAAACCCTTAACATAATGTGTCGCTGTGGTTTGAGCACGGTGGATTATAACACCGTGCAAGGCTCATAAATGAGATATAAAACACAGAACAGTGTCGACGTGAGTTCCTCGTTTTAGAATACACCGCGAAATAAATGAAAATACAGTTGAAGTGTGTTCATTACAATATTAATAATGGGAAACCAAAAGGAAAAATTATTAAACAATTTAAACTTAACAAAAGTAGTCTTATTACAATTGATGGATCAAAACCATATTGAGAATTATAATTGATGGATCAAAACCCTATTGAGAATTACAATTGATTGATCAAAACCCTATTTGGAATTACAATTGATGGATCAAAACCCTAAACCCAGAACCATACTTGGATGAACAAAGAAAAAAAAAGAAATCCAACCCGCCTCAGAATCTACTCTCTGGATGGGAAGCAATTCGAAGACCTTCTTTTTCTCTGGCCTCAATCATAGCCTTTTATGATCTCAACATATGGCCAGATTCACCGCTACGGAGAAAGTGGCATTGCTAAGATCCGTATCTAACAAAGATACTCGAGATGTTTTGGAAACTCGAGTACCTCGTCATTGATGATCTAGGAAAAAGAAGGTTTTCTTTTGGAAACTCGAGTATCTCGTTACCGGACTGCATCTATGAATTTGAAAGATGTGTGGTGAAAACCGCTCCATAAGAAAAAAAAAACGCAGAAAACATGATAAAAAATTGGGTATTGAAAAAAAAAAGGGTTTTTTCGTTCGTATTTATAGGCTCAATTTTCTGACCTAATAAAGTGATCCCCCTGCCTACTTTCAATCGACTCACGAAACGACTGACCTCTAAACTACGCCCATTAAACACATTGCAATTAATTAATTTATTATGTAAATAAAAACCTAGAACTGTGCCTCCGTGGGCATTTCACGGTGGATTAAATCACCGTGTCGCGGTCACTGTGACTTTGGTAACGTGACTACAACTCTGAATGGGTCTTCGTGATGTTAGCACGGTGCAGTCTAACACCGTGTACGTACATGTTATAGGTGACATTAAAAAAAACCTAATCCTCCGTCATCGTTGGTATCCCACGGTGCGTAAGCCGTGGTGTGTTCATATATGACATAGAAAACTTAACCCCCCATCCACCACGATATCCATTAATTAGATATGACCGTGAAATTCAAAGAATTTATGATGAGTGTCTGTTCTGATCCTCCGCCGGATTTCAATCGTCTCACGACACGACCCAACCCAACTTCCAACTACGCTCATTGATGGTCCAGATATGATATGATATGACCATTCAATTCAGGGAATTGATGAGTATCTGTTCTGAGTCACATCGTCGCCGGATTTAAATCGTTTCACGAAATCACTCAATTCCCAACCACCCCCATTAAACACATTGCGCCGTGGGTTTATTACAGTGGATTTCCTCACCGTGTAACGGTTACCGTGACGGTCTATGTGACACTGATAACCCTTGATAAAAACTCTTACCCACCGTCGTCGTTGGTATCTCACGGTGTATTGTGAAACCTTTATTAGTTTATTAACCCCTCAACTACCCACTTTTGGCGTGTATACATAAGCACCGTACCACGCTGAAAACCCTAATTTTTATAAAATCAAATTTCATATTCAATGGTCACCCCAATCCCGATTTGTAGATTCTTCAAAGTTCTGAACACCGTTGATTTCCGTGAAGTTTGTCGTTTACCTTCAGATTTTGCTCATGAACATGAGTATCTGGCAGGCAGGGCTACTTTGCTTGGAGATTGTGAGACACTCGCCTCATTTGCCACCGCTCGTGCCCCGTGGTCCGTGGAAATCTCTTGGGTCAACGGTTACTTGTGCTTTCATCGTGGTTGGACCGATTTCTGCACGGCTCATCATCTTAAATTCGGTTATTTTTTGGTTTTTCACTACGCCGAGAAATTGGGTCCTTTCTTTGTCAATGTCTACAGTAAAGATGGTCTCGAGATTCGTAACTTTTCTGATCCTAATACCCCTAGAGACCCCCTTCTGCCGACCATATCTAAGGTTGTAGAAGAGATCCTGTTTGAGAAGGTGGTGGAAGTGGTGGAGCTCTCGGACGATGAGGACGATATGGGCGATGAAGCAGACGATAAGGACGAAACGACTGATGAAGGCAATGACGCAGATGGCGAGGATGATGAACCATGAATGCAAAGAATGTTTCTTTCTGCGTTTTGTTTATAAATAGTATGTTTTTATTTTTGCTTTTACAATATGTTTTTCTGGTTTCGTAGCTACTACACTACGTAATCTACGTTATAATACTGTACTAGTGCTTGTTTTTCTTTGTTAATATATTTCGACCTTCTCCCACCGTGCACGAGTAACTGTGTGACTTTAGCGTTTGAAGATATTACCGTGCGCCAAGGGTCGGGTGATTGAACCGTGGCAAAAGGCAACCGTCCTCTCTTTTTTGTTTTTTGTTTTTTTGGTTTTTGGGAATCCCGGTAATTTAATTTATTAAATATTAAAAGATGAATAAAAAGGTTAAATAAACCTGCGGCTTCAAAAGCTGTTCTGTTCACTGACAAAACCGTGCCACGTAAGTATTTGTTTACATACTTACATTGATTTGACCGTCGCAGGGTACTGTATCACGGTGACATCTCACGACATTACCGTGTGAGCATGAACAATGACGTTTTCACGTGATTCTTGCACAATCGCGATAATCTTTTTGGTAAAATGCTTAATAAAAGTTAATTTCCTAGGACATGATTATATTGAACCTAAAAAATTCCACAATAATCCATCAAACGATTAAATTCCACAATACCATGTGCAATATGATCACACTTGAGAGTAAATTGTTACCAATGAACTACACATCTCTTGAATTTGAGACATACACTAATGCAAATCGCATCGTACGTCTTTAATTTCAAATACCATACGTCTCACTGCCTGAAACATGACCCCGTTGATGGTAACGACGCCTTAAAAGTGTATACAAACGATTGACGATCGTTTTTTTGCGGGTTGAACAAGCCACGGTGTAGATGTATTGATGACCATGTAAAGCCGTGCAGATACAACCGTGAAACTAAATGACCGTGCGAAACAAAAGAATAAAGGATGACTATACCCGCCTGCAAAAGCTGTCCTGATAACTGACACCACTAATATTTCGCGTGCATCGGTTATCCCGCTCCAATACGAAAATACGCCATCTAAAAAAAGAACTCGTTCAATTTCAAAAATGTTTAAAATTGATTTGATAACCACACGGTGTTGTACCACGGTGACGTCTTGTGAGATCACCGTGTGAGCATGAACACTCACGTTTTCGTGTGATTCTTGCACAATCGCAATAATATTTTTGGCTAAATGCCTAAGCAAAGTTAATTTCCTATGTAAATGATTATATTGAACCTAAAAAATCCACAATAGTCCATCAAAAGATTAAATTTGACATACCATGTGCAATATGATCACACTTGAGAGTAAATTGTTACCAATGAACTACACATCTCTTGAATTTTAGACATGCACTAATGCAAATCGCATCGTACGTCTTTAATTTCAAATACCATACGTCTCACTGCCTAAAACATAACCCCGTTGATGGTAACGACGCCTTAAAAGTGTATACAAACGATTGACGATCGTTTTTTTGCGGGTTCAACAAGCCACGGTGAAGATGTATTGATGACCATGTGTCACCGTGCACAATATACGTTTTACTGAGCCGTGCGTAAAACGGCTTCCCCCTCTCATTTATTTTCCGATGTTTTAATTTGAATTTTAAATAAAAGAATAAAAGATGAATACCCGCCTGCAAAAGCTGTCCTGATAACTGACACCACTAATATTTAATAAGTACACGTGCATCGGCTTAACCCGCCCCAATCCTAGAAACGAAAATACGCCATCTAAAAAAAGAACTCGTTCAATTTCTAATATTTTTAGAATGGATTTGATAACCACACGGTGTTGTATCACGGTGACGTCTCGTGAGATCACCGTGTGAGAGTGAAGACGTTTTTAAATTCAAATACAATAACCGTCGCCGTTGGTACCTCACGGTTCGTGCTGATACAAGACCGTAAGTGCACACGGTTATCAACAATTTTTTTTTAGATACAGTCATTGATAGTTTTGCACACGGCGCTGATCAACCACACGGTGATAAACACACGTTTATACATACAACGGCATACAGTATATGAAAAGTTTACTCTCTTGCAAACCAAAACAAAACCAACTGTTATCCATCCCTTAATAAAAAAGGGAGTTCAATGTCCTTGCAGGACATCCAAAATATCTTCAGTGCTATGTTTTTTCTGACAGCTTTGATATCGATGCCGTCCGCGTTACGATACAATGATGGGTCGGTGAACAATCGTTCCAAATACATTGTGCAGAAAGGACCGCAAGAGTGGTTGTCATCTTGGGCAAATTGTTCTTCGGTTGGCATGACCTTGAGCTTGAAGTCTTCCGTTTTCAAATGTAATCTTTTTCTTTCCCAGTAACCTGTTTTCTCCAACATTTGAGGTAAGACCTTCAACAAACACTCGAACTCAGGGGCGCGAGGGTTCACACCAGGCTCATAGTTATGAGCTAACGAGTCATACAGCTCGACAATCCAATCATCAAAACAAATTCGAACTACGACCCAATGTCCCGGAAGATGACAAACCATGACGGCCTTCACATAAAATAAGTAAACGATATCATGAGTGCTTAATTAGTGTTCAGAGTTTGTGATTTAGGGTATATGATTGTAGTACTTACGTGGGAAAATCTGAACCATTCGAAATCGTAATATAAACTGACTGGGAGTTTCCAATTTGGATTGTTCAATGAGCTGTAAGCATGTTTGAAGGTCATATGAAGAAGTGCAACGAAAATATATAAGGTCATAAGTGAGCTAGATTTTATTGAGTTCATACCACGGAGTTTGTGAAAACTTACAAAATAGTTTGGGGGTAAAATTACGAAGGATTCCTTAGGCCACTTTTCCTTTTCCATTTTTAACAACATGTAACTGCAGAAGATAGTTATCACCTGATATAAAAATACTAGTTGGTAAGTATATAAAATTTATTTCTGAATTATACTACTATATACCTTAATTTTGCAATGGTTACCTCTTCGTCGAAGTCCCAATCCACGTTTTCAATGTCAAGAAATGTTTTCCGTTTCACGGTAATTTGCGTGCCACGGAAAATTTACACAATCGACAGAACATTTGGTCCGTTTGGATGGTCTCTGGACCAAAGGTTATGCTTTTACAACGGCTTCAAGTCCTTCACTGGGAGAAAGTGGTGTCTCACCGTGAGTTTGGGGAGCATTTTTCGCCGCTTCAGGCTTACGAGTTCTCAGCCTACGGGGAGAAACAATTGGCCTACCAACATGTTCGCACGCATCTGTGGGATTCACTGTGAGCTGATCGGTGGGATCAGCTGCGTTTGATGAACTGTCGAGATCAACCGCCGCCAAGTGATCAGCTACAGCGGTTGTCGAGGCTACGTCACTGGCCACATCAGCTACCATCCCGGTATCAACTGTTGGCGATAGGTCAATGTTTTCTTGGACTTCTCTGGCAGGGAATGTCGGTTCTAGGACACTAGCTTCATCTGCTGAAAGTTGTCCAACAATAGACATATAAGTCGTTGGGATCAGTGGTTTGGCCGACTTCGACGGTATCAGAAACAGGGACTGTGAATATTTGGCCGACTTTGACGGTATCAGAAACAGGATCTTGCTCCGGTTGAACGTGGTTTTTTTCGACTTCTACGGCAGCAACTGTCTGATTTTGGACGTCGGCTTCTCCGGCAGCCTCACTCGCTGGATTATTGTCTGATGTGATCAGCGATACAGGTCGACGCAGATCTCCTGGCGACTCATGCAGAGACGCGCTCTCATGAAGTTGTTGTGGAGTGATGCCTTTAATCCGCTCAAAGATATATCCAGCAAAATCCGCAATCAATCCCTCATCAGACAAAATCCGTTCATGCTCGGCTCTCAATTTGGCCCTCAAAAGCCCAGTCAGTCGTCTGTCCAACTCAGAAGCATCTTCATGCGGGCAACAAAGTGTACGCCAACAACACACAGGCCTACAACACACATGCCCACTTGGACCAGGAGTACTCTGCTCAGAAGCACGTTGTCTGCGTGATATAGAAACGGGCATTTCAATATCCGTGGCTGCAGCACGCTTTTTCGAAGAAGGCTTTTTGGTTTGTTTTTGCTTCTCCGGATTTTGTTTGGCTTTGATTGCATTACCACCATTGCGTACTGGGCGATTGTACTCAACATGAAATGGTCTGTCATGTACAGAAAGGTAACACGGCTCATTTTTCTCTTCATCAGTAGGAATCAAAGTTTCATGAACAACTTCAATGTGAAACTTATCAACACAGAGTATTAATATTCCACCGCGTGAAACAAATACTATTACTAGCAAAATATAAGTAGGAGTAGATGGTTACGTACCTCTCCTTGGAAGAAAAGATCATCGCAATCAGTCTTTGTTGTAGATGTACTCCACATCAAACAACGTGGCACTTTCATATTCGGATCACGTTGACCACATAACTGACCGATATTCGGAACGGACTCGAACATCCAAATTATAAAAGCCCAACTGGGGCCATAGACGTGGTACGAAGTTTTTTCTGCTAATTCAGGGTCCATCGCTGTTGTTTCGAGGTAGTAGCTCAGAGCCTGGTAGGAATAAGCGCCCCATGGAAAACTCTGCCACTTTTCCGGCTCATCCACTAATGCCCATGCCCAGTCCTCGACATACATTTCAGCGGATCGACAAAGAAAGAAGGAATAGTAGACGATGAGATTGACGACTTTAATGTAATCCTCCAACGAGGCAGGTTGTTCGCCATCGAAGAGTTGTTTGGCCGCAAATAACTTGCGTAGATCATTGCTTCTTACACGCTTCCCACCGAATAGCCGCTTATTTAAGCTACCTGGAGCAGACTGGGGTGTGGCATGGATGTCAAATTCATCGTAGATGCCGAAATTCAGTCCCGTTACAATGGCATAAGCGGCGGGTGTGAGTTTCGCAGTCTTACCACCGACATAGAACCAATGCTCCTTCTCCGGTATTGACGGACCTGACAACTCTCGACATACGAGGTGGTGCAAAAAATTAGTGCTTGATTTGGCAGTAAATCTTATTCCCAGAACACTTTTCATGTAAGGCAGCGCAAAAAAATCGCGAACTGCGACGACATCACCCCCGATATCTTTTATTGTCTCCGTGATCAGTTCCGGAATTTCGTAGCGAGTATACAAATTGAGACTTAAAGTGACCGACTGCAGATTGGTTGGTCTCTTCCATTCAAATCCAGACTGAAACATGAAATAAATAAATAAGAATTAAAGGATAAAAAATGAGAAATATAACGACACGGTGAAATTACACCGTAAGAAAAAAAAACCCATAGAATATCAAGGTGTAAATTCACCGTGAAAATACAAAACGATATTTTACCACGGTGCACATTACACACGACCTTGAACATATGGTGAATATATTTTTCCACGTGGATCGTGCTCGTACAAGATCGTAAGTACACATACACCGTGAAATAAAACACTGTCGTGGATCGTGCTCGTACAAGACCGTAAGTACACACGGTAAATTTACACCATGAGATGAATCACAGTCGTGGATTGTGCTCGTACAAGACCGTAAGTACACATACACCGTGAAATAAAACACTGTCGTGGATCGTGCTCGTACAAGACCGTAAGTACACATACACCGTGAAATAAAACACTGTCGTGGATCGTGCTCGTGCAAGACCGTAAGTACACATACACCGTAAAATAAAACACTGTCGTGGATCGTGCACGTACAAGACCGTAAGTACACATACACCGTGAAATAAAACACTGTCGTGGATCGTGCTCGTACAAGACCGTATGTACACATACACCGTGAAATAAAACACTGTCGTGGACCGTGCTCGTACAAGACCGTAAGTACACATACACCATGAAATAAAACACTGTCGTGGACCGTGCTCGTACAAGACCGTAAGTACACATACACCGTGAAATAAAACACTGTCGTGGATCGTGCTCGTACAAGACCGTAAGTACACACGGTAAATGTACACCGTGAGATGAATCATAGTCGTAAATCGACAAGACCGTAAGTAGACACGGTGTATGTCACCCGTGAGATATATCACCATCTTAAACTCTATCGTGATAATACACGGTGATAAAACTCAAGGTTGAACCGTCGTCTACTAGAACTGACAAACAACCGCATGCGAAAAAATTGCAGAGAGCAATAAACCATTAACCATTTTAAAATGTCGGAAACAAAAACCCTATCTTGAAAGGATATACCAATATCAAATTACAATCGAATGATTTACAAACATCAAAGCTCGAATAATCGAAAGTTCGAAAGCTAGGGTTATGGACTTACCGGAGGTTGAGCGCGATTGTCTGAGTTGTCCATGTTGTCACTGCTTGCCATAATGATGATCGTCGAAGACGGAGTTGAATAGTTGATACGATAACGGTCGGGCCTGGTGTTTCACCGTGGCGGCGCTCGTCGTGCGTGTGAATTTCAAACGTCGAAAATTGATTTTGTGGGGTAACTTTATTTTTCTGATATTCTTTTTGTTATTTTGTAATATTCGATTTGTTTTTTTTGAGAAAAGATAACTTTTAAGTGCACTTAAGTCTTTTCATTCAAATTGGCTTACTTAACTTCCATTTTTATGGACGGGGCTTCAGAACTTACTCTTATGCTTTGATTTTTAAATGCCTCCGCCTCATATTCTTTGTTGTTACATATTTTATTCAATTTATCTATACCTAATTTTTATTCAATTGAAACCGAGATAATTTCTGTTTCATGTTTATATATTGATTGGAGAAGTAATTAAATACCTATAAAGGGGGCGTCCAGTGCACTTTTGCACCGGACAATAGCAAGTGTAATCTTGCACCATACACGTGTACAATAAATAATCTAACGGTAAATAAATGATATGTCTTATTGTTTTAATTTGTTTTGTTTACGCAATTTGTATTGTCTTATTTATTTTTATAATATTTATAAAAAATCTAAAATCATACAAAATATATACAAAATAATTATATAATTAAATTCAAACACTAAATCTAAATTAAATTTAAAATTATATATAATTTTTTATAGGTTGAACCTCCAAATTTAAAATATTATTTATAATTATTATAATATATTTAATTATATTATTCAGATTGAGTATTTGAATTTAATTATATTATTATTTGGTAATATATATCTTGTACTATTTCATATTTTATATAAATATTAAAAATAAATAAAACAATAGCGTAAAGAAAACAAATTAAAACACAAAAACATATCATGAATAAATAAAATAATAGCGTAAAGAAAACAAATTAAAACACAAAAACATATCATTTATTTACCGTTAGATTATTTATTGTACACGTGTATGGTGCAAGATTGCACTTGCTATTGTCCTGTGCAAAAGTGCACTGGACGTCCCCTCAATCCATTAAATACTAGTAGTAACTCATTATAATGAGTCAGACAATTTCCAAAATAATTGTAATAATTTAAAAATAATATATTATGTAATTAAAAGGATTAGTCTGAAAAATGTACGACAATTTATATCCTACATCTAGTTGTAGTTAACAATTCATATTATTTTATTATTAAATATTTTGTCTTAGTAATAAAAGGGAGGGCGCGATAAACATGGTCTAACAGTCCTTCAAATGTGATTAGAAAATATAAAATCAAACAAAAAAACTATGCAAAAGATTATCAAACCAATAACAATAAAATTTAATATTTTGTCACTAATTTTTTATATACAATCCAATACTAACATGAATGGATTACTACATTCGGAGCCCAAACTTAAGAGTCTTATAAAACCACCATCCGAAGCAATTCCCCGTGAGTCAACGAGGACGAGAAATCTGATACATCTTCAAGTTGTCGAAATTCCTCCGTCGTAGATCCGTCGGAGAAGACGAAACTTGTTCTCGTTTGTGCACCTTTATGGAATGAAAATACTGTACTTTTCCTTCGCACCTCTATAATTCCCACCAAGAACAATGGCCGGCCGTGCCCTTATTCCGCTGCCCTAGATCTGTAATTTCGGCGTTTCTCGATACGTAATTTGGGTTCATTCTCCGAAAGTAAATGAGAATAAAATTTTAACCTAATTTTGAGCTAAATATTTTTATATGTAGGATCCAAACAAATGGGCCTCTACTTTCAAATGGGCCGATTGTATAATGCTTCGTACAAATACTTGTACAGTATAGGAACTCAAAACGTACCATCTTGATTGAATCAATAAATTTGGAAAATATTATTGGTTAATGTATTTCTTATCTTATCTTATTAAATAAATTTAAGTTACATCTAATAAGATGCTACTCCTGGAGTATTACTCTCAATAGCATATTAACCGTGGATGCATATACCATACACGTCGGGTGTGTGTGTGATTGTATGTTTATTTCGGGTGTGTGTGATTGTATGTTTATTTAATATAATAATATTAAATCAACGATTAAGATTAAATGGTGTATTCCACAGGGAGTAGCATAGATAAAACCTCAATTACTAATTGAGAGCTTTAACCAAATATCTACTTTCATAATAATTACATTTTCTTTGTTAATAATTATGAGTACGATATATAAAACTTAATATAATTATTCATTAAAATATGTTTAACATAATATTATACGATTATTTGAAGGTATATAACTAATTTTTTTATTTATAATATTTTAAAAAATCTACTCCCTTCATAATTTTATTTTAGTATTTTTTTAATTTTTGTATACTGTTTATCATATGTAATTGACGGTCGAAAAAAGTTAACGTGGCTATTATTAGTGTATGGAGAGAGTATATATATATATATACATACAAATAAATGAATAAAACATGCTATCTAAAATAAAAGATTTTTTTTTATCTAGGTCAATTGCAATATTAACAAAATAATTGGTGAGCTTTAACAAAATAATTGGTGAGCTTCAAAACATATTTCATATCAATCTTTTTATATGCTCCATAGTACTTATCAATTAATCTATTTTTTTAAGTTGCTATGGATATTAGAACCTCTTAAATAAAAACCGTTAATGTGATTTATAAAACTCTTAATGCAGAGTTTAAAATGGGAGAACTATGAAATTTTAATAAATATTTTATTTATAAGATAATAATTAATAATATGATTCTAGAGTTTACAAATTGAGATTGAGTAATAACAATAAAAAAAATCATTGAAACCTTACCGATTTTCCCTACGCTTTCCTCCCGTAGACATTTTTTACGGAAAAAATAAACTGGTATTCCCTCCTGATCGTAGGAAACATGTCGAGGTTGCAGTAGGGAATTTCGCGCCATTCAACTCCCTCCAAAATTCCCTACGGCCACCCCTACGGCCCACCGTAGGGATTTTTGGCGCAAGCTCTCCTACGGCTAAATGACCATAGGAAACGAGGCGCGAATGGTTCCCCAAAAAAAATTGGAGGTTCCCTACGGCTCACCTCCTGTAACGGGCCAGAAAATTCAAAGGCTTAAAAAAATTGAATATGCTACTCATACCAACAGATGTATCATCTTTTCTGCCCATCCTCTTATAAGAACTCCAAAGTTAAGCGAGTTGACTCTAGAGTAATTATAGGATGGGTGACCCCTAGGAAGTGTCTCAGGTACTCACGAGTGAGAACAAAATTCGCTGGAAAAGACAAGTGTTGGTACAGTGGGACAAGAATATCACTTCAACCGGCAGTCATTGGTAATCGAGCCGCCCCATTAGGGTCGAGCTTCGACCCCACAATGGGTCGAATCGTTACAAATGTTATCGATGGGTGACCTCCTGGCAAGTGTCCCGGGTACTCACAGAGTCACAGTGGGATTAGAATATCACTCCCAACGGCAGTCATTGGTAACCGAGCTGACCCATTAGGGTCAAGCTTCGACCCCGCGACCGTGTTAAAAAAGGGCAGTCACTGGTAACCGAGTCGACCCATTAGGGTCGAACTTCGACCCCGCAACGGGTCGGGGCGTTAAAAATGGTATCAGAGCAGGTGTCGATCGGAATTGTGGGAACTAAGTGTCTTGCGGGGCCAAGTGCTCCACTCAAAAGTTGGTGAGAGTACCCGTAAGGGGCATTACTACACGAATGGTTGGTCCTGGGCAAGTAAATGCGCATAACGAGGACGTTGCGCATACAATGTGGGGTGACCCCATGGGATGTGTCCCGGGTGCGCACGAGTGAGTACAAATAGTTGGGGATCATGCTTGCATGTATTAGCAGGGAATACAAAAATTTTATTTTATTTTATTTTATTGAAAATCCTATTTTCAATATTACATGCATTAATTGATTTAAATCAAATCTATTAAATAAATAATCCACCATTTAATTTAATTATCAAATAATTAAATATTTAATTCATACTACATAAATTAAATCTAGCGCAATTATATTTATCAGATAAATTAATTAGTAATTATATTAATCATATTAATAAATTACTTATAGCGCAATTATATTAATCATATTAATAAATTACACTTAACAATTAATTACGTAAACATGCACACATAATTACTTAAATTACACTAAACAATTAAAACATGCACACATAATTAATTGTGTCAATTTGACAATTAACATAATCACATTATATAATTCAAATCATATTGATTTTAATTAACAATTAAATTAATCTTTATTAATTTTATTTGTCAATTATAATACAATTAACGCAAGCAATTAAATCTAAATTTAATTGTAGACTTAGCGCAAACAATTAACGCAAACAATTAAATCTAAGTATAATCTTAAGTACTAAGTATAATCTTAAGTACCTTAGGCCATCTCCAACCGAACACAAAAACTAAAACTAAAAAATAAGTTTATTTTTAAGTTTACAGTAATTTGGCTCCAACCGAGATTCCAATACTCAAACTTAAAAAATATTCTCAAATTATTCTTCTTATACAACTTTTTATACTATTTTTATAAATATTCAATATCTTTACAAATTTATAATTTAACCCCGTAACTTTCTACATTAAATTTAAAAAATCTAATAAATATTATTTTCAATTAAAATTTTTAAAAATAATAAATATAAAAAATAGAAATAAAATATTAATTAAATATAAAAAAATTTGCAAACATGAAATATTTAATATTTAATTATAAACATTTATTTTTATTTTAAAAATAAAATTTTATTTTAATTATTAATGATATGATTATTAAAAAAAATTGCATTACAAATATATTAAATAAAAAACTAAAATAAAAGGTTAATAAGTTTTTTTTATTAACTTTTAAAATAAAAGGATGATTTTATAAATAATAAATAGATTTTGGTTTGTGTTTAAGGTAAACGTAAATTTAAGTATTTTTTAGGTGGGTCCCACCATAAAACCTATAATATGTTTATGTTTTGGTATCGGTTGGAACATCTTTTCTACTCCAAAATAGGTTTTTGGTATCGGTTGGAGATGCTCTTAGGGATTCGTCGGACGAAACGAGGTTCGTCGGAAGTCGCGCGGATGCGATGAGGGGAGACACACGGGGCGTGCGGGCTGCACACGGGGAGAGCCGGGGTGGCTCTCGGGTGGTCGCGGACGGCGCTCGGGCGTGGCTCGGACGTGCTCGGGCGTTGCTCGTTCGATCCTCCGACGTCTCTTGTCAAATCAGGTTTCACCTCGTATAGGTAATCTCACTCGCGTATTCTAGAAATACGAGAGGGAGAATACGACGGGAAAAACGGGCCAAAAAAACGGTGCCAGAAACAATTTCCGGGTAGGCGGGCGGCGGCTGGCGGCGGCGGCGGGCGGCGGCTCCGGGCGGCGGCCCTCCGAGGAAGGCGGCCGAAGGGGGCGGCGGACGAGAGAGAGGGAGAGGGAGAGGCTAGGGTTAGAGCTCTTTAGGTTTTTGGTGTGTTCATCATCATGCCTATGGAGCTCCTTTTATAAGTGAGGAAAAGTGCTACTTGGGCTCAAACCCTAATGGATCGGATCCATTAACCTTTGCCGGCCCAATACAAAATTTCCAATTTCACAAAATCGGAAAGCCCATTTCAGGGGTACTGCTAAATCGGGAAATTTCCCAAAATAGAAAGTGTACACCATCGTGTCCGTTTTCTTTTGCTCAGTAATATTTCCAACTCATAATCACAATTATGAATCTCGGATTCAATCACATTGACCTCCGACTATATGTACATAATTAACAGTTAATTAATACATGATCGTATTCAAGGATCGGTTTACACGAGAATGTGACCCTCAATGGTTCAGGTGTATAACTAGCCGTGGGCTCACAACTTATTGTGATTCAAACAACGTATTGTTCTTATTTCAACTACTCCCGAGAGTTTTAGATCAATAATCATATTATTAATCTCCGAACAAGTCGGTGCCCAACAAATCAGTGACGAGCGTCTAGCAACCACGCATCACTAATTCTCTAGATACAAATGAAGTGCCTGCAAGAACCTTGTAATATAGTTAGCGTACAGTACGATCCCTCCGATACATATGTCCTGATCAAACTAGAGATATTGGTCAATCGAGAACTCTTGTTGAGTTTGATAACTTTGCGTACGTTCTAGGTTTCGTAAAATCCAGTCGTGATTGATCTAGAGAAACACATTTCTTTAATCACCTTACTGTTCAACTCTGGCCAGAGATTCCGGGACTACGAACCACATAGGACATCCATGATCTATATCAAGCGATCAGATGCCCTACTACCATGCACAGACTTCACATCAGATTTCCAACTGCACAAACATTGTCTCCTTTTTCGACTTACTCCCTTTCCAGGGAATAAGATGTTGGGATATGTCCTTCGATCCTACGTGTGCAATCGATAAAGTCATAAGGTCGTCTATGGATGTTAAATGATTATTTGATAATATTAATTGTTAGGAACAATATAATATTGATCAATTAAATTATACCTACAGGGTCACACACGGACTCGAAGATAATGTACGATGATTGATATATATATTGATTTAGAATCAATATTTACGTGGATTTAATTCCCATGCATGGGATGCATGGCTTGCATGGATGCATGTCACATAGTGTGACATGGCATGCCACACAAGCAAGTGGGACCACATACAATGCATAGTGGCATGTGTATGTGGCATGACCTTTCACCTCCTTTGTAACCTCTTTTTCATGTTAATGGTGCATCTTTATGCACATTAAGATGGAGGTTACAAAGAGGTGTAATGGTGTGAATAATGGTGTGTTTATATAGATGAAAATCTGATTTTCATCACACACAAGCATCAGCCACGAAAATCCACACAAATAGAGAGAAAAGAGGTGATCTTGGAGATCCATTCTCAAGCAATCAAAGGTGTTCATTATCCGGGTTCGTGTGCAACACGTAGAGGCCGGACCATTTGTGCGGCTTAAACATCCGGACGATCCAAAGGAGTGAAGAGTTCATTCACAAGGAGATCTTTGAGTTGCTGATCCATTAAGGTGGTTCAATCGTCTCAACACCACCTTAACCGAAATCAACGATCACCAAATGTAAGTAATCGTTAAACCTTATATATATATATATATATTGGATGTATATATATATATGTTTATATGTGTTCTTATACACATTATGTGTGCACTAAGATCATGGCATGGTAGATCTATTACTTTACACGCTTCCGCACACACGGTATATCGATCGGATCGGTATACCGGTACCTTCAATTGGTATCAGAGCGAGGTTCGTGCACACTTTTGTGTTGGACACAATATGTTTAAATCAACATAATTGGCTTAATTGATTATGTGATTATGTGTTTAGATATAAGGCCGGCCACCGTTAGTGGTCGGGTGAATGGAATTGTCGTTTTTTACGTACGATTGGCCATAGTTTTGGAGGGCTGCGTCCCTTGGAATCTTTTGTAATAGATAGGTTTTTTCTATTCAAAAATGTATTGTTCAATGTGTAAGCAATGGATTTAATCCATGGATCGACATTGGATATCGGCTCTCCGACAAAAACGAGAAGAAACGAAGCAAAACGGGCAAAAACCGGGCTGCTGGAGCAAACCGGCGGGCGCCGTTTTGGTTCGGTGGGCGCCGTTTTGGAAACGGCGACCGCCAAAAGGCTGATTTAGGGTCTGCCCCTTTCTGTACCCTTTTGGCGGGCGCCGTTTTGGAAACGACGACCGCCGGAGGTGTTCGGCGACCGCCGTTTGTGAAACGGCGGGCGTCGTTCGTGGTTTTTTGGGTACGGACTTGGTTTGACCAAAATTGGCGGGCGCGAAACTGAAACGGCGAGCGTGGACCAGTCCAGAAGATGTTCAAGGCCTATTTTGTTGCTTTTAATTTTTTTGTTTGAGAGTTGTGAGGTTCTAGGGGCCTTTCGATTACGTTTTTATTTGCTTTGCTAGTTATAGGATGTTTTATGTTATAAATGTTCAACTTACATATAAACACCTATGCATGCAAGTTCCCAAAATAATGAGTATAATGTCTTGTCCAAAAACATCACACTCATGAAGCCCTCGATCATAAGTTGGTAGGTCCGCCTCAGCGGGGTACTACTTGTTATCTTGGGATAAGTGGGAGTAAGGGTTAGACCCTTACATGTGACTTTGGTTTTCTCATCGATAGATCCACTGCAGGCGTGGCTATCGAGACATGAGATGAGAATGGGATTCTCATCGACCGAGAGTGATATTAGATATCATTGACATGGGTGTGTCTACCTATCTTGAAATACTTAAGTGCGGACTCAGTCGGCTTAAAGATTTGCAAGATGAGGATCTCGGAATCGTTTTGTTCTAAGGGACAATGATATTGGATATCAATTGAACAAAATGAAATAAATAAGTACAATTGTTAGACAACCTTATTTGTTTACCGCTTTGTGGAAGTTTACATACTTTAGTTATCTTTCTTTTATAGTTTATCATGTCAAATATCAACTGAATTCAAGTTTGGTTCAATTCTTGATTATGAAAAATTGAACAAATTTTCTTGATTCACAACGTAATTTGAGGATGGTCCTCAAATATGAAGACAAGGAAAATGTGTTAGATAACCACATCCTAAGATATCATTGAACAACTCAATATCATGTTCGGAGAATATGCAATGATTGAGCGGTTCGGTGTGACCAGGGTCATCGCTTCAGCTAGGCTGGAAAAATGGAAATCTATGGGATCACATGTGCAACAAATGATTGGATTATTTGTTTCAAGTGACCGCCTAGATTTTTCCTATGATGATTATTTGGCAACCGATTTCATACTTCAATCTCATGATGGTTATAATGCCTTTAGGCTAAATTTTCCATATGAATGGTTTGAAGAAATCGCTTCGTGAGCTCCACGGGATGCTCAAGGCTGCTGAGCCGGCGATAGAGAAGGACCCTAAGAGGGAAATTCTTATGATATAGGATAGGGTATTCAAAAGAGCATAGGCAAGAAGGCTACTAGGGTTCTTAGGGAATCTCAATGCGTCTACTGCAAAAGTGTTGGACACTACTTGCAAACTTATAAAAGTTCATATTTTATTCAATTTCAAAACAAATGCCTAATTTTTCTTTCATTTGATGGATTATAAGGTTATGATTATTTACACCTCGGGGAGTGATTTAATCCAAAACACTTAAGTTCATCAATGACACAAATTAGAGACTTTCGAGCCATTGGATGGCGTGAATCGATTGTCTGGTTGGCTCCCTCATATTTTATGAGAGATAGGGCTTCAATTGCATGATAATATCGCTAGTTAGAAAACTTCGATTTTTCACTTACGATTTATCACGTTTTGACATTGAGATAATTTTGAATGGGAAATTCGAATTAGAGTCAATTATTGAGAATAATTGAACTTGCCCAAAGTTCAAAGAAGATGTGAAGAGCGGGGTTGCTTCATCTTCAGGTATTAATGTTATAGACATTAAACTTCACAAATTCTACTTCTTGGGTATTGAATGCCAAACGTAGTTCTCACATTTGTATGTGGAGGAACTACATAGAAGTATAAATTTGGTGAGTAGAGATCTACGGGCGAGAAATGGAGCGAAGGTCGCTGCATTAGCCGTATGATCATATGATGTTGTTTTGCCTTATGGCCTTGTTTTAGTATTATAACTATGTAATTTTGTACCTTCAATAAACAATGAATATTGGTTCAGTATTGGATACTGATGGATTAGTTTTTCACTAATTAAATAGTTTGATAACTATTTTAATTGTGAACTATTCTTTGTTTTGGTACGATTATTACATTATTTATGTATACTTTAAACTCAACAAATCATATATAACATTAACACAAAAGTCCAAATCGAATAAGTCTCAATGAGACATAACTGTAACATTGTTGATTAGATCAAAATCTAAACATGTAACGAATCTTCTTTTAGAAGGCATTCTAGAATCATTTGACTTGGAGTCATTTGATACATGTGAATGATGTTTGATGGACAAAGATAACAATGTCATCTTTCTTGGAGAAAGGAGAACATGTGAGTGATTAATTAGGGATGATCCATACGGATGTATGTGGAACCTATCAGTTC
Organism: Euphrasia confusa; assembly: GCA_954870475.1. Classification (NCBI taxonomy): domain Eukaryota; kingdom Viridiplantae; phylum Streptophyta; class Magnoliopsida; order Lamiales; family Orobanchaceae; genus Euphrasia; species Euphrasia confusa. The sequence continues at coordinate 12,106,522 of OX940956.1, forward strand.
ACAAGCACATGAAGGTTATGTTTCGGAAAAGAGAAAACAAACTATATTAGATATAGTTCGACCATTCGATGAGAGGTCTAAATGAACTACTGGTCTCTTTTGGGAACACACAATTCTTGACTTCAACTTATACACTGAATAGGACACCGTCAAAAGCTATTGATAAGACACCATACGAGGTATGGAAAGGGAAGGTCCCTAACTTGTCTTATATCAAGGTTTGGGGATGTGAAGCTTAGTGAAGAGAAATATCTCTACAAAGCTTGAACCCAAATCGGATAAATGTTTCTTTGTTGGTTATCCAAAAGAAACACGAGGGTACCACTTTTACAACCAATCCGAGAACAAAGTTTTTGTTGCTCGAGATAGTGATTTTCTTGAAAAGAGTTATCTTTTCTAGAAATTCAGTGGGAGATCGGTTGTCTTGAACGAGGTTCAAGTGAAACAACCAATGATGAATACTCAAGACTAGGTTGAGAGTATTCTTATGGTTTTGGAAGCCATACCAGCCCTCGTAGGTCCGAAAGGAATAAATCTATCTCTATTATTCAAATACTTAGATATTGTGACCAATGAGAGATATGAATTCATGCTTTTGGAAAGCGGTGAACCTTCGACCTAATTCCAAGCTATGACGAGTCCAGCTACTGAAAATTGGCATGGTGCCATGAAATCTGAGCTGATATCAATATCTGATAATCAAGTTTGGAACTTGATCACGGGGTTAGACCCAATGAATGCTAATAATTCTTTAAGATCTAAACAGACAGATGGAAAACCTAGGGTTTTCAAAGCAAGTTTGATGGTAAAAGTTTTATTCACGAGGTGGATTGTGGAAAAACTTTCACCAGTTGCTTTGATTAAATCATTCAGATTATCTTAGCCATTGCTACTTATCTTGATAATGAGTTATGGTAATATTGGATGTTAAAACTAACTTCTTGAATTGGATTCTAGAAGAGAATGTGTTTTGACACAGCCAAAGAGTTTTATCGATCCTAATAAGGCTGAGAAATTATGCAATCTTATAATTCCATTTATGGAATAAAGCAAAGCATATCGGAGTAGCAATCTTCAGTTCAATGAATCCATACTGGGTTTTGGATTTCAGAGGAACTCGGAAGAGTCTTGTTTTACAAGAAGAACAGTGGGAGTTACGTTGTATACATTGTGTTGTATGTCGATGACATACTCCTTATTGGAAACAATGTTTCTATGCTTAATTCTATTAAAGAATGGCTTGGAAATTGTTTTTCAATAAAGGATCTTGGAGAAGCACAGTACATATTGGGCATCAAGGTCTGTCGGAACAGATCGAAAAGGATGTTTGGACTTAGTAAAGCGACCTATATTGATAAGGTGCTTGATAAGTTCAGAATGAAAGACGCCAGAAAGGGTCTCATTCCAATGAGTCATGGCACATCACTTAGCAAGATGCAAGGCCCTACGGTACTTGATGAGCAAAAGAGGATGTAAAACATTCCTTATGCTTCAGCAATAGGGTCTATAATGTACGCCATGATATGTACACGATTGGACGTATTGTATGCTTTGAGCATGACGATTCGGTTTCAAGGAAACCCAGGTGAGACGCATTAGACTGCGGCCAAGAGTATTCTTATGTACCTTAGATGGACTAAAGAATATTTTGTTGTATTTGGAAGACAAAAAGAGTTGATATTAACAAGCAGTTTGACTGCTAACTTCAAAACAGACTAAGATAAATTCCGATTTTAATCTGGTTATATCTTTTGTCTGGTTAGAGGTGAAATTTGCTGGAATAGTTCCATGCAATGAAATATAGTTGATTAAACTACAGAGGCTGAGCACAGTATTGCATTGGATGCAGTAATGTTGGCAGTTAAGATTTGAAAGTTCTTGAATGAACTAGGTGGCGTAACTAGCTTAGCCCATCCGATAATTCTCTATTTATAGTAGATTTATCGCGCAAGCCAATGAGCTAGAAAGCACCACAAGTCTAAAATTGGTGCTCAGGAAGTTCCACATTATCTGGGAGATAGTTTTGTGGAGACATCGAGATAATAAAGTTGCAACTTTTGGTAAGGTTGCAAACCCGCTTTCTAAACCTCTCCAGCAGTTTAAGCTTGAGGCTTTCACAATTGCAATAGAGATCAAACATCTTAGAGATGGGTTGTGATTTCTATTACTGTATTAGATACTTTTGGAGATTTGGTAAACATTCACTCATATTTATAATACATGTTTCTTCATATAAATATGGTTTAATTTATATGAATTGTCCAAATGATTAAGTGATATCAATTGGGTTATGAGGTCGACTTACCGCATAATGAAGTCCCAATAGTTGAACTGATATACTTAAATCATATAGTTGTTCCTGGTTCGTATAATCGAGTACGGACAAACCGATAATACAAGGAACTAGTTTGTAATGTGTACTATAGCGCCGCTTCATGGGCTAGTGATGTGGGACATCAAGTACAATTACATAGATATTAGCTGGGAGCTAATGATCGAACAGACCCGACTGGAATAGTATTTAAGATTTCGAGTCATAATACTATTTCATTGACTGTCGAGCAATTTCCTCTGAACTGAGTAGTCCAGAGTAATTCCATTGTGAAATGGTGTACTTTGATACAAGTAAACGCCTTTCATAAAAGGAGGTTATAAAACTTGTTATTGGGTATATCAGGAAGCAAGTGGGAGAGCTTGGATTGACAAGATGGGATTGTCCTCCATTTTTTATAATGGGATACATGTCTTACCGGCCACTTGGAGAGTCGAGACTGTGGAAAATACGTGGCCACGTCCAGATAATTATCATAGTGATAAATCTGGTTTTACAGTCTGTCTCATAGTCCAAGAAAGGTTTGAACCGATTGAGGATGACTCGAGTCTTGCCTCAAGTTCAAACTTAGACATAAAGTGACAACAGGATGTTGGCAGCACACTGGCTCTGAAGGCCAAGTGGGAGATTGTTGGGATATGTCTTTCGATCCTACGTGTGCAATCGATAAAGTCATAAGGTCGTCTATGGATGTTAAATGATTATTTGATAATATTAATTGTTAGGAACAATATAATATTGATCAATTAAATCATACCTACAGGGTCACACACGGACTCGAAGATAATGTACGATGATTGATATATATATTGATTTAGAATCAATATTTACGTGGATTTAATTCCCATGCATGGGATGCATGGCTTGCATGGATGCATGTCACATAGTGTGACATGGCATGCCACACAAGCAAGTGGGACCACATACAATGCATAGTGGCATGTGTATGTGGCATGACATTTCACCTCCTTTGTAACCTCTTTTTCATGTTAATGGTGCATCTTTATGCACATTAAGATGGAGGTTACAAAGAGGTGTAATGGTGTGAATAATGGTGTGTTTATATAGATGAAAATCTGATTTTCATCACACACAAGCATCAGCCACGAAAATCCACACAAATAGAGAGAAAAGAGGTGATCTTGGAGATCCATTCTCAAGCAATCAAAAGTGTTCATTATCCGGGTTCGTGTGCAACACGTAGAGGCCGGACCATTTGTGCGAATTCAACATCCGGAAGATCCAAAGGAGTGAAGAGTTCATTCACAAGGAGATCTTTGAGTTGCTGATCCATTAAGGTGGTTCAATCGTCTCAACACCACCTTAACCGAAATCAACGATCACCAAATGTAAGTAATCGTTAAACCTTATATATATATATATATTGGATGTATATATATATATATATGTTTATATGTGTTCTTATACACATTATGTGTGCACTAAGATCATGGCATGGTAGATCTATTACTTTACACGCTTCCGCACACACGGTATATCGATCGGATCGGTATACCGGTACCTTCATAAGAGACATGTCAGTATGTCACGATACAACTAGTCCTCTGATGAAGTCACAGTGATGTCTGGGTCTTAAGGATTAATTGTGTACAACTATATTATTGAATTCTCTACTCGATCAGTGATAACCACTTAGAGATTCCAGGGAGAAGGGGTTCAGTGAACTCATCAACAGTGAGCACCCACTCAAGTATGTCGTTGTCCCAACACCGAGGCTCGAGATTAGCCCACATACACTAAGTGCTAGTCTCAAGGGGGAAAGACCGGGTATCCTTGTTATTGGCATAACCCATTGACTAGGAACTGAGTTTGACCAGTTACGTTGCGTTAACAGAATTATCTCTCGGTTTCCACAAAACCGAATTCATACAACATGTGTAACTGTACAGGACTATATCTATGATTCAATATGGGGAGTAGATATAGCATATGCCTTAATCAATCATAATTTATAATCTTTCATAATTTCAAAATAAATTAATAATATTTATTAATTAAATAATAAATTAGGTTCGACCACAGCCACATGTTGGCTTTTTGATCACCTACTCTATCACAAAGTGCGCTGAAAAAGACAATTGTTGGTACAGTGGGGCTAGCAAAAGACTCTACAGTAATTGTAGAATTGGTGACCCCATGAGAAGTGTCCCGTGTGCGCACGAGTGAGGAAAAAGTGCGCTGGAAAAGACAAGTGCGGGGCCAAGTGCTCCACCCAAAAGTTGATGAGAGTACCCGTAAGGGGCATTCCTGCACGATTGGTTGGACCTGGGCAAGTAAAGGCGCACAATGAGGACGTTGCGCATAAAAGGTGGGGTGACCCCGTTCCTGGACTAATTTTAGGATGGGTGATCCCTTGAGAAGTGTCCCGGGTGCGCACGAGTGAGGACAAAGTGCGCTGGAAAAAGACAAGTTTTGGTACAGTAGGGCCAGAATATCGCGCTCGACGGCAGTCATTGGTAACCGAGCCGGCTCATTAGGGTCGAGTTTCGACCTCGCAACGGATCGGGGCGTTACACCTCCGTAGAGATCGATATAAAAAAAATCGGGCCCATGCCGGAATTCCATAAGAAATTTTTATATAAATTTTTGTTATTTTAATTTAATTTGTTTACCATTAATTTATATAATAATAATAAATTAATTAAGTATTATTATAAAAATATATTTTTAAATTTATAATTTTCACCAACAAAATAAACTAAATAATAAAATTAAAATCAAAATTTTTTACTTTTTTTTAATTAAAATATTATATTATTTGTAATAAATTTAAATTAAAAAATTTAAAAAAGTAATTTAAATTTAAACTAATTCTCTACTAGCCAAGCTTTTACTCCTGAATTAATTATTATAAATTCAAATGATAAGAGAAAATGAAATAATGAAAAATAAATTTAAATAGTTGTTATTAAAAAATTAAATATAATACCTTATATAATTCATTAAATTATCTGCAAATTATAGATTAATTATATGAAATTATAATTATTTTTATGGGAACAATCTTCATAAATAATTTACATTAATCTCACCTGTAGTGATATAGATACTGATACTTAGTTCACTTTAAATCAATAAAAAAATGTATTTCATAATTATGTCAATTTTATAAAAAAATATAAAAATTAATTAAAAAGTCATCAAACTTTATATGAAATACATATATTTTTTTAAATCATTAATTTAAAAAATTAAAATAATCCAATGAAGTTTTAATTAAATGTTCCATAAAAATATTGGGTCAAACGGGTCCGACAAATAAAACCCGATTCCCCAGACATGGAAAATCACAGGCAAAAATGGCTCATTTAACCCGTCCGCGATGCACCCCACTTGACCGCTCACTCACCGCAACTCGGGTTGTTCCTCGAGCTGCATCTTCAGAAATCAGAGAAAAAAGAAAAGAAAAGAAAGTAGGAGAGAGATCCACACCCCCACTCTACTCGTCTTGTTCTTATTAATATTTCGTTGAAGAATCAACTTATTCACAGATCTGCAAATTCTCCTCTCTTTTTTTCACTACATTTCTGTCTATATAAGTTCAGTATAAATCAACCAGATCCCTGTACAATGGCTCAGCCGGTCGTTAAGAAAGACGATGACCGAGACGAGGAAGGTGCGTTTCTCGAATTCGATTATTTTTGTTTGGCATATTTTTTCTTTCTTTTATGTCCGATTGGTTTGATCGTGCGTATATGGATTAAGATTCGAATTAAGAATTACGAGAAAGAATGATGTATGATGGATTTGATTTTTTTTTCCTTCACAACCCAGAAGTAGAATGATTATTTTTTGTACCTTTGAAATGTTTGTGTACTGTATGGATTTCAAATCCAGAAAAAATGTACCTAAAGCTGATTAGGAATTTGAAATCCATAGTTTTAAGTTTATCTAGCCAAACATGTTGAAACATTTGGCACAGGATTTCAATCTCTACTGTTAAATCCCCTCGATCTCTATGGAGCTTAGGTTTTTTCTATTTGTCTAATTTGCTTGGGTGCATATGGTTTTGGGTTTTGCGGAATTTACGAAGTGTATTGAGGAGTGTATCGTAGGATCATATTTTACATCTTTGATTTAGTATAATTTGAAAATTTGAAGCATGTATGCAGTGTTCCAATAACGCTAGGGTTCAAATATGACTCCTACAGAGTTTTTTCATGACAGACGAACCATTTTTGGTTCAATGATTAATTTTCTAACATGGAATGTTTTAAATTTTGCAGCTGATTACTCTCCATTTTTGGGGATTGAAAAGGGTGCTGTATTACAAGAAGCTAGGGTTTTTAATGACCCTCACTTGGATGCAAGAAAATGTTCACAGGTAATTCTATTTGCTGTTTCTATCTGTCAGTTTTACATATGTTTTGTTTTCCCACAAAAGATGATATTTACGTTCATTTTTTCCTTGTTAGGTCATCACGAAGCTTCTATATCTTCTGAATCAGGGTGAAAATTTCACAAAGGTATAACTCTGAAGCTACTCTCTGTCTCTCTCTGTCACTAACACATATGAATGTATGTTCCATGTATACACATAACACCTGTACAAGCCTTTCTTGACCCAAATGCAATGGTCAATTGTAATTACCAGGTCGAAGCTACGGAAGTATTTTTCTCTGTTACAAAGCTGTTTCAGTCCAAAGACATGGGTTTGAGAAGGATGGTTTATCTAATAATTAAGGAGCTTTCACCCTCTGCAGATGAGGTAACCCTGGACATATTTTCCCTTTCTTTTGTTCATATAGTGATTGGTGATTCACCTGTGCTTCTCAAGTAGGTAGTGAATGAATTATTTTCTTCATGTCATCATAGGTTATCATTGTCACAAGCTCCCTAATGAAGGACATGAATAGCCGCACTGATATGTATAGAGCAAATGCTATCCGTGTCCTTTGCCGGATTATTGATGGGACACTTTTGACACAAATTGAGAGATACCTGAAGCAGGCAATAGTGGACAAAAATCCAGTAGTTGCAAGTGCTGCCCTTGTTAGTGGTATTCATCTGCTACAGGTACTATTGGATGTTTCAAGCTTTTTTTTTAGTTGAATTTCTTTAAGCATGAATATATACTTGATAAGTTTTACAGACTAACCCAGAGATAGTCAAAAGATGGAGTAATGAAGTACAAGAAGCTATTCAATCACGGGCTGCACTTGTACAATTTCATGCACTTGGTCTGCTTCATCAGGTAACAACTGACAACTGAGAAGTTTGTTATTTGGTAGGACAGTTGTTTTACCATTACACAAAATCTGTTACTGCCAGCTTCGCTTATAATATTTTTTCCTTTAATATTTAGTTTCCTAATTTATGCAATGACATTAACCAAAAATGGGCAGCAGTCTTCTCCATGTTTCCTTCTGTATTGAGGGGTTTATGATCAGAATAATGTTATCTCCGTATTTATTTTCTTTGGATTATAAAAGCGGTTCAGTTCCTATTAATGAGTAGAGTTCGAATGAAGTATACTTAACACATTTTTTCTTTTCATGGTTGTTATTTATATTTCTGAATAAAATCCCTGAAGAGGATACTGACGACTGAGCATGGCTAGTTTTTTATTCACGATAGTAAACAAAATTGGATCTTTTATCCAACCACTTCCCTCTTTGTTGTCAATTTCTTGAATGTCAAAACTGTTTCATGTATTAACTATATAATCTTGATTTTATCATCTGTTTGATATTTGTTTTAAATGGAAACAATATTGTCCTGTTTTGATTATATTGGATTGTTACATGGCACTTCGCAGATACGGCAAAATGATCGGTTGGCTGTTAGCAAGTTGGTTAGCAGCTTGACCAAGGGAACTGTTCGTTCTCCTTTAGCACAATGCCTTTTGATTCGCTACACAAGTCAGGTGTTGTTTTTTACTGACGCGAAATTGTTTTAAATTGATATTTCTTAATCTTCTGCCAAGTACTGATAGAGCATCTTCTTGTTGAGTTGTATAGGTTATCAGAGAGTCAGGTGTTAGTTCCCAAACTGGAGAGCGCCCATTCTATGACTATCTTGAGAGCTGTCTCCGTCATAAAGCTGAAATGGTCATCTTCGAAGCAGCCAAGGCCATCACTGAATTAAGCAACGTTTCTACCCGGGAGTTGACTCCTGCCATAACTGTTCTGCAGCTTTTCTTAAGTTCTTCTAAGCCTGTGCTGAGGTTTGCTGCTGTCCGGACTTTGAATAAGGTTGGCGCTATGCAAATATGTTATCTCTTGGATGTATGATGGTTCTTGCAGTACAATAAGTTGATGCTTTATTTTTCTCTCATTGAAGTACAATAAGTTGAACTTACCTGCTTCAATAGGTTCGTGTTTGTGTCTATGAATATTCAATATGTTATCTTAGACAATATTAAAAGACTGTTGTTAGGTGATGCTAAGGTATTGTTTTTAATTGCACTTCTATAGTCCTGAGTTCTGTTTGTAAGTTCCATTTATGTGGCCTATCTTTAAATGAAGCTGTTGACTTATTTTCATGTATATCATACTAATGTATGCAGGTGGCTATGACACATCCGGTGGTTGTGACAAATTGTAATATAGACATGGAAAGCTTGATTTCAGATCAGAATAGAAGCATAGCAACTCTGGCCATTACTACTCTTCTGAAAACAGGCAATGAATCTAGTGTTGATCGGTTGATGAAACAGATTACAAATTTCATGTCAGATATTGCTGATGAATTCAAGATTGTTGTGGTAGAAGCTATAAGATCTCTGTGTCTGAAGTTCCCCCTCAAGTACAGATCTCTGTGAGTGATTATAGTGTATTCCTGCAAACTGGAGATGGATGAGCATCAGTACCCTTTTGATTTTCTTTGTACCCTTTTTTATGAATATGTACTGTAATAATTCTTCTTCTGTGTTTCCCTAAGGATGAATTTCTTAAGCAATATTTTGAGAGAAGAAGGTGGGTTTGAGTACAAGAAGGCAATTGTTGACTCAATTGTGATCTTAATTAGAGACATTCCGGATGCCAAAGAAAGTGGACTGCTTCACTTGTGTGAATTTATTGAGGATTGTGAATTCACATATCTCTCCACGCAGGTTAGCCTGAATAATTTCGGCCTCACTAACTCAAGTAGCCCTTAGAATTAGTTTGACCCTATTATACTTAATATTGTTCCCTGTTTTTAGATACTTCACTTTCTTGGAAATGAGGGACCCAAGACATCAGATCCCAGTAAATATATCCGTTATATTTACAATCGGGTGATACTTGAGAATGCTACTGTTCGAGCCAGTGCAGTCAGTACACTCGCGAAGTTTTGTGCCGTGGTTGATTCACTGAAAGTAATTCTGCATCCTTCTCTGTTTAGATTATAATAAGGTCTTGAATTAGTGAATTACTACAAAAATAAATTGTTTACTAACTTTGTTGCAGCCTCGTGTGTTCATTTTGTTGAGGCGTTGCCTTTTTGACAATGATGATGAGGTCAGTTTGATGCTCTAATGAAATTTTTGACTTGCTGTTAATGTTACTTGTAATAAGCTATTTCAATAAATTATTTCAATGCTCCACACACACGCACTCACACAGACACACTCACACACACACACACACACACATATATATATATATATATATATATATATATATATATATATATATATATATATATATACATCGATGATTCTTTGTTTGCTTTCTGACTTTGAATAATTGCCTTTTATATCAATTCGGAGATTATTAATAAGCTACACAAAGTGACCTTGTTGAAATCATGGCAGTATTATTTCCTTCTATTTTCTAGGTGTTTGACGTCATTGGTGCTTCTTGCTCATATACTATTTTTAAGATATTATCATTTACTTTATGAAATTTAAAACGATTTCAATTTCTATTCTATTTACAGGTTCGAGATAGAGCTACACTGTATTTGAACACTCTTGGAGATGGTTCTGTTACTGAAACTGACAAAGATGTCAAGGAATTTTTGTTTGGTCCTCTTGATATAGCACTGACAAATATGGAAACTAGTTTGAAAAGCTATGTATGTACTGCTGGTTTGGTGCTTGTATGAAGTTGTTTTGACGTATTGTGTGTAATTGTGATCTCACCTTTTCTTTTGCAACAGGTACAAAATCCCAAGGAAGAGCCTTTTGATATTAATTCTGTACCTAAAGATGTTAAGTCAAAGCCTCTTGCTGAGAAGAAGGCCCCAGGCAAAAAGCAGACTGGTTTGGGTGCTCCACCTCCTGCGCCCACTTCTGCAGCTGATGCATATGAAAAAATTCTGTCGGCTATCCCTGAATTCACAACCTACGGGAAGCTTTTCAAGGTTTGTAAATAGACATGTTCAAAAGGGCTAATTACAAAAAATACCCTGGACTTTAGCCGTTAAAGTGCTCCATTTATGTATCAATTGCAAATACCCAAGTGTTACTGGCTCTCCCTGGATGGTGCAATTTCTAAAAGAATAGAAAATGCCAAGGGGGTATTTCCAAGATTATAGATAAAAAAAAATTGTTGTGATTAGCGTAAACATCACTGGTAGTGTTTCTGATTGCTGTCATGATTCATTCTTGTAATGGTTTAGTAAGATATTCACTAATTTTTCATGGCTTATTGATCAGTCATCAGTTCCATTGGAGCTTACAGAAGCGGAAACCGAGTATGCAGTTAATGTTGTGAAGCACATATTTGACAGCCACGTGGTGTTTCAGTACAACTGCACGAATACTATACCAGAACAGCTACTGGAAAATGTGAAAACCATGTTTATTCTAATTTTTTTAATCAAGTACCAGAATTCTTTTTCTTAGTGTTGCCTTCCTGTGGCTAGGTTACTGTTGTTGTGGATGCTTCCGAGGCCGAGGAGCTCTCTGAAGTAGGAACGAAACCTGTAAAGTATCTTCCTTATGATACACCAGGCCAAACTTTTGTGGTATTTGAGAAACCTGAAGGAGTCCCTGCAGTTGGAAAAATATCAAACGTGTTGAGATTTACTGTTAAAGAGGTATATTTTCCTTGATGCGTTGAGATTAACTGACAAGGAGGCATATTTTCCTTAATTGGTTTGATCTTATGGGAAGTTGTGAACTTGTTGAGATTTCTTAGATTTATGAAGAGTTTGTATGCTTCAGAGTTCAGAATGCTGTACTTCTTTAAAATGAAATTAATATTTTTTTATTAAAAAAAGTAAAAAACAAGAAAATTAAAACAAAAGTTCACCTGAGATGTAGATATATCCCTTTCCCCTTTTTTTTACTGTCAATATTTACACATACATCCCTGGGTGTTGGTATTTGTTCAGAAATTACAATGCCGAAGGGGGATTATTTGTAATTTTGAAAGCGATTTTTTTAATTAAAAAGAAATACTAGGTCAAACCCCAAATGTGATTTATGCAACCATCCCGTTTAATACTTTACTAATGTTGCTTAGTGATAGAATAAGCTAGTAGTGTTCTGTTCTTTGACTGTTTAGTCCCTGCTTAAATTTGACCAGATTGATTCCTCTACTGGCGAGGCGGAAGATGATGGTGTGGAAGATGAATATCAGCTTGAGGATTTTGAACTTGTTGCTGCAGATTATATTCTAAAAGTTGGGGTCTCCAACTTCAAGAACGCCTGGGAAAGCTTGGACCTGAGTTCAGAACGCGTAGATGCATATGGTCTTGGGCATAGAGAAAGCCTGGCTGAAGCCGTTAATGCAGTTATCAATCTTCTTGGCATGCAACCTTGTGAGGTTAGTATTGTATCTAACTGCCTATTACAGTTGCCAGATAATTTAGACTTTGTTGAAGCTGGGGCAATGGGTTGGGACAGTTGTTTTCACATGTGTGTCTATATATAAATATACACATATACATACATTACGTAATAGAATGAACAAATGTGGTCGGATTAATTTTTGGTGTAAGATTTTAAAATTCAATAAAAGTTTAAAAATTGAAATATTAATATTTTATTTTTGATAAAGGTTGATGGAACAACCAACGTAGGGTGAATCGCTAAAATTATGCTTGAAGATTAGTGAAAAAAAGTGTCATCTATTGGAATTACAGTTATGCTTGAGGAAAAATTGTTAAAATGTGATTGTTTCTTTCTAATATCCATCCAAATCCCGCCCATGATTTACTCATTTTATAACAGACAATTTGAACTGGTTTACTCTTCCTTTTTCTTCGTGTTATATGCTTATTATTTGTTTTCTTCCGTGGTTTATGTTTATTTGTTTTCTTAAAAATTATTTATGGGCACTTAATTGAATCTGGGACTGATGTGTATTTTTTGAAAAATGTTACTCTTCTTTAAATAAATAATCGCATCTGGCCATATGTTTTTACTCTTCTTAATAATGTTGTGGGCGATTGTATTTACCAAAATAATCGGCTTGCCTTGCATTTATTTTAGCAACCCAATTATTTTTCCTGTATTTGAATGAATTACAGCCACAGTTCACATTGAATTCCGATCAATTTTAAAATATTGCTGTTGCATTTCAAATATTTTCACCTGATACTTGAAGAAAGATAAAAATATACTCGCATATTATTAAATCGTTGGCACATATTTATGCAGGGTACTGAGGTGGTCCCAAGCAACTCAAGATCGCATACATGTTTGTTATCGGGTGTGTACATTGGGAACCTGAGGGTGCTTGTTCGATTGTCGTTCGGGATTGATGGGTCGAAGGATGTGGCTATGAAGTTAGTTGTGAGATCTGATGATGAGAATGTTAGTGACGCCATCCATGAAATGGTTGCTAGTGGGTAAATCATTGTATCTCGTGGGCGAGGGATATAAGAACACTATTTTTTGATAGATTAAAATCTGAGATATGGTATAGTCTTGAGAAAGGGAGTTGTGTCTATGATGGAGAATTTGTGTTGAAGAATCTTTGTCAACGGTGACATGAATATTTGCCTTGCTGTGGATATCTATCTAATATAGTAGTAGTATATTCTTTTTGAAATAAATATATACTAATAAAAAATAAAATAAAATAAAATAAAATTCTTCAATAATTATATCCGTTGCAGGGAATTTAACCTGGGTCCCCTGGGTGAAAGCCAGATATCCTAACCCCTGGGCCCTGGACGACAACGGATTTCATGCTCATATTTTTCAAGGATGTATTATATATACATTTATATAAATACAATAAAAGTGATTGCAAAGTTTTGTGTCGTTTTAATGTGCTTGCTTGTGTAACTGTTGTATAAAAATCTAATGGTTTCTTCATAGAAATACAAATGTATGTATCATGAGTATCAGAGTACGTATGTATGTAAACTCATGCATACAAGAGTTCATCAAATGAAAACTCCTCATTTTTCTTATAAAGTGAAATCATTTTTACAAGTACAAAAGGAAAATTACAAAACATAAATTGTGAAAACATTAAACAAACTAGTTCAAAATCAAATTGTCCGTCGGTCAATACAGACAACACTCTACGATACATCATACTACTGCTACTAAAACAAATTCCCGTGTATATTTATAGATATAATTAAAATATATATATATAAGAAGCAAAATGAAAGTCTTTGAAGTTCGAAGTAAGAAAAAAAATGTGAAGGGAACGAACAAAACTGAAAAATAATTTGGATCCCCATTTAAGCTCCCGAGTGGGACAATGGAGTTGTCACAAATTGTCCATCTTTGTATACGTGCACGTATTGTTGAGGCAAAGCATGCTCTCCCTGCAACAGAATAAACATTTTACTTGATCAAGAAATATGATTGCATAAACACCTCGAGGGAGTATATGTATATTTCAAAGTTTATTTTGCCTCATGCATAGTCTTGATCAGTGATCACAAACTTCACAGAAAAGTAATTGAAGAAGATAACTCTCTAAAGCATTAAAAAGCATACCCAATCGCCATCTGTTTCAGACGCCGGTACCAACACATTGATTTCGGTCGACTTTGCTGTTGTAATAGAAGTCTCTAAAGAATCTTTGCTCAAGTACAATTGGCAACCACCCGTATTGTCTATTGAAATCGTAGGAGCCAATCCCTACAAAGGTTGAAATGATCCAAGTGTGCCATTTGGCTATATTCTGTTATTTCGGTTGTAAGTTGTAACCAATCCATAAATATATGTCATATCGTAGTTATTCTTTTTTTTCGTCGACGAACGAGGCATATTCACGATATAACCCCATAAAGGAAGATAAACTAAAGGGGGTAAACGGTAAACCATTGAAACCAGAGATATCATTACCTGACATTGCACTTCCACAGAATTACTATTGACAATCTCGCAAGCTGCCACGACATCCTACTCCACACATTTCAAACGGTATCACAAAGTGAATTTTTTCGTACAACAAAAAACAAACAGCTCATCTGATCATTCAAAATTCTAGTTCATATCCTTACCTTAAATACCAATCCCATCTTAGTGCACTTGTCCACTGTAATGTTGTTAACTTTCCCTGCATGTCCATTTTTACTCTCGCCTTTTTAAAGTTTTTCTCGAAATGAATTATGCATTTCTCTTGTGAATGAGAATATACTTTACCTTGGACTTGAAGGACGGAATTCTTGCATCCAAAAACATAGACCGACTGCTTTGCATCGCATTCGGAAATTACTAAAGTAGTTTGCCCAATTTGATTCTCAACTGCCCATCTGAGATACAGTTATATGAACTAGTTTATTAAAACGAAAAAAAAAAAAGAAAAAACCAGAAATATATCTAATTCACAATGCATGAATTTTCGCTTACTTTCGGCCCATCTGAAGCTCTAGCTTTGGGGGTCCTGCTTTGGCGACCGAAGGCGAACCAGGTCGACTTTCTTTATGGGTAATACTAACAATACCGGTTCTGTCTGTACGGTTCTTGGTTTTCATATCAGCAGTGACCTTTCTCAAACCTTTAAGAACATCAAACGAAAAGAAAGGGATGATAAATCTAGCTAGTAAACATGAAAAGAAAAAAAAGTACCCGGGGAAATAGTTGTTTAAACACTTTTGTAATTTGCAATCATCCCAACATAATAAATCGGGTGAAATAAAGGAAGCTCAAATCAAATGTTACCAGAAGTAACCGGCTTTCCAGAGCTGATTTCTTGGAAAACGGCAGACATCCCTTCTTTTGGTCGGGAAGATGAAGGCTGAGCAGTTCCAGAAGAACTGAAAAGCGAAGCAGGTGGAGGCTGTGGAGGAGCAGAGGCTTTCGTCAATGTTTTCCCAGTGGCGCTCCAAACGGGACCCAATGGATAGTGAGTCTTGACATAATCCCTCAAGCCAGGTACATAGAGCTCCTTCAAAGCCTTTACCCACTCAACATGATTTCCATCTTTGTTTCTGTACTCCACCAAAACCTGAACACAAATATAAATTAATTATGATACACATTGCTAGCTAAAGTCGAAGAGAGTGGCCTTCCAATGTTTATTACCTTGTTACTATAAAATTCACCCATGTGCCAACTTTCTTCAACATGTGCAACCGGCATGCTCATACCTACAAAACCAGAGCTCAGGAAACGCGAAATCACTTCACACCGGTACGTAGTTTTTGTCGATCAATGAGCTTGTTGAACAATCAATGGCCTAATTATAAGCATTTTTTTTTTCGTTTTTACCACAATCCTTTCCGGTGTAGGCGATCCATGCGAGAGCCGCGAGACTATCAGCAACTGCCTTTAGGTGGTGGAAATAGTCGGACCGCCTTCCCTCAGTCAATGCAGAAGCTTTTGTGATCACCTCATTCAACGGCTTCAGGAATTCACCCAATCTGGTTGGGTCTGGTTTCTGCACCGTCAAAAATAATTAATTACAAAATCAACCCTCGGGCTTGTCCTAATTACCAGAAGCGAGAAATCAACTTTAAAAAATTACAAAAATACCCCGTTTTTTTCTAAATTTGGAAGGAAGTGTAATTTTTCAAAAATTGGAGGGGCCAAATGTAAGATTAAATTAGATTTGAGGGGGCTTTTTGTAATATTCGGTAATCAGATCAAGTAATCATCAACATTTTGAAGCCACCTAAAATTGAAATCGATCGAGTAAACCTGGGTTTGTTTGATGGTAACGAGAAGCTCCCTCTCGATATTAAACGCTTCTTCGACAATCATCGACACGTCCAAAACCTGACCTCCGATCTTTTCCGCGGCGCTCGTAACTCGATTTATGTGCTGCGCAATCAGATCGTCAAACGCCACAATCGAAGGATCCATCGCCGCAGCATCTCCGCCGTACTGAGCTGAGCCTCCGCCGGCGGACAGCGACACCAGCCGCGCCACCGCGGATTCTAACCTCATTATTAGTTTCTCGTCCATTTTTATTTCTCCTCACGCGAATTTTTGTTTCGGTATTTCAGATGTAAAAAAAAAAAAGAGAAAAGAAAAAAAATAAGATCTCCAAATATTTTTGTAATTTTCATTGGTTGCTCCTTTTGTGCATGACCATAAGCGAGATAGGAAGTATGATTAGAGTAGATTAAAATCATTTTTTTAGTTATTTAATGGAATAGTTAATTTATTAAATAAAAAAACTCACAAACAAATTGCTTTTTATTTTTAATATTTATTTTTCAGAGCAGTGTTGATTGAATTCAGATTAACCAATTTTCTTTAGATATTATCAGGAGACGGGTTTATTGATTTTACATATTATCAACAACCTTATATATTTTGAACTTTGTTAAACGTTTGAGGGCAACATGAACTTAACACGTTTTTTATTCTTTGAATTGTAAATTAAAAAGATAAAACCACCTCCTAACAAAACACTGTTTTTGTATTCTTTGAATTATAAATAAATTAAAAAGATAAACCCACTTCCTAAATTTTGCATGAACCCTAAACCTGCAATCATAGACGGAACCACTATGGGCCAGGGGGGCCACTGGGCCCCCCTGGAATTTTAAAAATAAAGTAGGGGTATTTTGGTAATTTAATATTTATTTAATTAAAATAAAAAATAATTAATAAAGATAATAATATAGTCGTGAAGTACTATCATTGAACTTCTTCATTCTTGGCCCATCACCGTTCCACTTTTGTAAACCATTTATTTTTATATTTATCAATAAAAATAAATAAATAAATATGTGATTTTTAACTTTCATTTTATTATAATGTTTTATTCAATTCTTTAAGAAAGATGGTATATAATTCTTCAAATTGAATCAATTTAGTTAATCATAATTTTTCCAAATTCTCTCTTTAATTAAAGGGCGTTTTTATTCTTTAATAAATGTTAATTTGTGTATATAAATTTGCATGCATATTATTTGTATAATTGTATGTTAGACTACTATTTAGAAGTATATTGTGCATATAAATTAATTTTTATTTTTTGACATAGATCAAGAAAATGTTTTTAAGAGAATATTATATGTAACCGTTCTCTCCTTTTTTTTCTCATATCACTATCACATATCACATCATACTACCTAGCTCCATCATAAAAAAAAAATGAAAAAAATATTATTTTTTTAATTTTCCACAAAAAAAGTTTAGAGTTGAATTGTATTTTATAAGTTAAAAAGTAAAATAAATTTAAGTAAAGTTTGAAAATTAGGTGAAAAAAGTAGAGATGTAATAGTAATAGCTAGTATTTTAAAGTAAAATAATTACTCTATTTCTTTTTTCAAAGTGTAAATAATTAGTTGAGAAATCCAAAAAATTAAAAGTGTTCATAAATAGTTAGGACTAAGGTAGTTTTCAAATAGCTCCACGTGAAATTTATTTAAAAAACTTTCCAGCTATCTCTAATGTTTGGGCCCCCCTAAACAAAAATCCTGGTTCCGTCACTGTCTGCAATAACCGACTTCTAAAATCTCAAATAACACAATAATTTAAATTTGTTATGAATATTATTAATTAGTGAATGACTAGTTTACCCTTTCTTGGTGAACAAGACAGAAACCTTACTTTGTATGGGTCTCCTCGTATGAATGAAATAAGAATTCATAACAATTTTATTCTCCTCTCGTGTTATCTCTTTGTCTATTCTATTATTCTCTCTCAATTCCGTTATCAGAACGAAAAGTTCAACCGCGTTCTTTATCGAAGTTCTACTATCCAAGATCCGAAGATTTCAACTACGTTTTGATATGAAGTTCCAATCAAGTAAGAATTTATATTTATATTTATTAATAATTATAAATATATCTACTTCTCCTCCCTTCTTCTTAAATTCAAATGTTCCCGAAGAACATTATAATCTGATATTCCTGAAGTAATATCATATGTTCCCGAAAAACAGTGTGATATGATATTAAATATCAAAACTAAATGTTCCTGAAGAACATGATATGATATTCCTGACGAAATATCAAAATTAAATGTTCCTGAAGAACATCGTGATATGATATTCCTGTAAAAATATCAATATCAAATTGATTATGATTATATACTAATAATCTGGAGTAATATCTTTGAAAATTTATCGTGGAAGATCCACTAGCTTTGTGGAAAGATTTAAAAGAAAGATACGATCACCCGAAGTTGATCGTACTACAAAAAACGTGGTATGATTGATTCCAATTACAAGATTTGAAATCTGTCTAGACATTAATTATGAAATTCAACTCACAAGTTTGAGTCACATTATAATTTGATATTTCTGATGTAATATCAAATTAATTATTCTTAATATATATATAAAATTGAATGTTCCTGAATAACATATATTATGGTTTAAATATCATATTGATTGTCTTGGAAGAAAATCATGATTTGATATTATTCGATAAATATCTAAATTGCTCTCGTAGTAGCAATAAGTTTAGAAATATCAAATTAAATTGCTCCCGTAGTAGCAATTAAGTTTTAAATGTTTCTGAAAACATTAAAATATGATATTCCCGCAGAAATATCAAATCAAATTGTGTAACAATTAAACTTTATATTTTAATCGATATTGATATAATACAAAATATTCTTGAAAGAATATTTTATTGATTGCTCCCGAATAAGCAAAGTTCAAACATTAAATGTTTTCGAACAAAGTTATATCATGATTAAACGAACGTCAAATTCGATTATTCTCGTCATATGAATTATCCCTGAATGATATCTTTTGAAAATCGAGTACAAATGTACTATGTGGGTACTCATGAAATATCAAAAAATAAAAAAAATTCGAATCCAATTAAATGTAATTTATGAGAAAATTATATATTGAGATATATTTTGAACCCCGAAGGATCATTGATAAAACCTAATATTTTGATCTTGAATGATCATTGGTAAAGATACCGTATCCCCGAAGGATCATTGATAAAGATAATATATCCCTGAAGGATCATTGGTAAATATACTGTTATGCAAATTATGACATATTAAGAGTGGGCTCCGGAAGAGCTTTATTAATTATTCCCACGAGTACTAGAAATGTACTTAAAAATGAAGATTTCTCAATCTGC
Organism: Euphrasia confusa; assembly: GCA_954870475.1. NCBI lineage: Eukaryota > Viridiplantae > Streptophyta > Magnoliopsida > Lamiales > Orobanchaceae > Euphrasia > Euphrasia confusa. The sequence continues at coordinate 12,126,221 of OX940956.1, forward strand.
ATATCATGATTATTATTAAGTGCGTGGAAATGAATCAAACATTTCTCAATCTGCGAATTAATTTGAAATATGCAATTTATATTCATATCACCACTAGAGCTATTTTTATGAACTGGCATAATAGAAAATAAGGTATAAATATCTCGAGCCCACGATCCAGAAGATCACGATCCGGAAGATCGGTTTATAACAATTACAATGGTTTGCATATTTAAGGAAGATCATTTCCCGGCATTAGGGGGAGATAAGAATATAAAAAATATAAATGCCGAGAAATTTGATTGAATGAAAACGATATTCAATTATTGATCCACGCACCAATCAATTGAACCCGAAGTTCATGAAAATAAGTAACTTGCAATATGCAGCAAGCAATCTGCCAAATTAATAAAGGTGTGACAAAATCACATATATTTGTGATAAATGAACTATAAGAGTTCAAATACCAAAGAGATCAACTCAAATGTTGATTCTAATATACGCCTGAAGTGTAGTAGATCGATCTCAAAATATAAAATATATAAATCCGCGGAAAAACAAAGAAATTTAGTCACCCTCAAAATCTCCTGAAGAGAGTTAGATGAAAATCTCATTGAAAAAGCATGTGCACATGATAAAATCGTGGAATTGCGGAACAACCAAATTAAATATTTTGGGAAATAATGAAAGATTTGGTTGATAGAATGAATTGTCATCAACATGGAAAAAGTCGTCAACGACATATTTGCCTCAAGAGTTGCTCTAGAAAATTTGCATCCAAAACTTAAATCAATAATAGTGTGCCGGCAGCACTCAAAGAAATAGAAATGAGCAATTGAGGTTGAGCATGACTCGCTATATTTTGACTCTATAATATACACCTCAAAATATTATCCCAGATGGATATACGTGGGTGTTCGTATGAAAACGAATAATGATGTGGTGAGATATAAAAGCGAGATTAGTTGCTCAAGAGTTTTTCGCAGAAACTCGATATTTTTCAGGATGACATTAAGTTCCGCTACCTTATACTTCTGGCAGCAACAACGATAAATATAGATATGCATGAATGTATAATTTGACCATGTAGAAGTCATTTGAAAGATACATACATGAAAATCCTTAATGGATTTGAAGATTCTTGAAATGAAAGGAAATGAAAATCAAAACATGGAAAATATCATATTACATATGGACAAAAATGATATTGAATATAAGGTCTCGAAGACTAGTGATTGGTCCCGAAGACCAGTGATTGCACTCTTTTTCCCTCTACTAAGTTTTTCCCACAGGGTTTTCTTAGTTAAAGGTTTTTAACGAGACAATCACCACAATATAAATGTGAATTTCATGTATTCTTTTCCACGAGTATTTTTTCCTACAAGGTTTTATAGCGAAGTTTTTAACGAGACATGCACATCACTCGATAATAATTAATGAGGACATCAGAATGTTCCATATGATTTTGTTTTCGAGATAAACTGAGATATTGAACCTGAAGTTCAAATGATTGTGAATTGAAGTTCACATTATTGTTCATTTGTCAAGAAATGTATATTGAACACTAGACGCATTTAATATACTCCAAAAGAGTTACCGGCCGGTTATAGCAATTGCGAATGCTCTAGTCAATATAGATGTCTCGTAAAGGCATGTCCCAGAAGGACGAGAAATATACAATAATACAAATGAATGTGAAACTCGACAATTCGAAGGTTGTGTCCTGAAGACAAAATTTATATTTGAATAACTAAGTTTTTCCTATATGGTTTTATTAGTTACAGGTTTTAATGAGATTGATTGATCACAAATATGTACTTTCAAGAAGTCAAAGATCTTCGGTGATTACAATCAGGAGGAGCAAGTTGTACTCTTTTTCCTTCGCTTAGGTTTTGTCCTACTGGGTTTTCCTGGCAAGGTTTTAACGAGGCAGCAATACTGTAAATAGTCATTCAAGGGGGAATGTTATGAATATTATTAATTAGTGAATGACTAGTTTACCCTTTTTGGTGAACAAGACAGAAACCCTACTTTGTATCCTATATAAAGGGGTCTCCCCATATGAATGAAATAAAAATTCATAACAATTCTATTCTCCTCTCATGTTATCTCTTTGTCTATTCTATTATTCTCTCTCAATTCACTTTGAGTTTATAACAAAATTCCTATTTTTGAATTTTTTTTCTTCCAACACTAAAATTTGCAATACTGTGAAAATTGCCATCGGATACGGTATTGCGAATTCGAACGAATTGTAAATTATAAAGATAAAACCACTTCCTAACAAAACACTGTAAATTTTTAATCAATTCTTAACTTATGAAAATTTCCCAAATTTTCATGAACCCTAAACCTGCAATAACCGACTTCCAAAATTTCAAATAACACAATAATTTAAATTCCTATTTTTGAATTTCTTTCTTTCAACACAAAAATTCGCAATACTGTGAAAAAAGTCCATCCGGTACGGGATTGCGAATTCGAACGCTATTAATGTGTTTTTATTTTTTATTTTTCAATAATGTTTAATCTGTCAGTGTGTAGTTCTTCTTAGTTCAACATAGAACCACGTTGTTCTTGTTTGAACTATGTTGAACTATACACTATTGTTAGTGTGTAGTTCTTCCTAGTTCAACATAGAACCACGTTGTTCTTGTTTGAACTAAGTTGAACTATACACTATTGTTTTCACGTTGTACTTGTTTGAACTAAGTTGAACTATACACTATTGTTTTGTAGTAACTTAATGTTAAATGTTTAATTTGTATGATTTCAATTCATTAATTCATACAAGTCTGCTAGGTATTGGTAGAGCTAGGTGAGTGGACCAGAAAAATACAAGTGGCCCAACGTGGGACCACAGCATGAAGGGTTCCCTCAGCGTCGAGCAAGAAGACTTGGTCTCTACAAACAACATGGAGTTCTCACATTGCGTCAACGTGGAGTTTCTAATAACATCAACCTGGATCAACGTGATTCACATGTTCACCAACGCACTACCAACAAGAGAGTTCAAGGCTTATCGTGAAGACCTTGAATCAGAGCTAACACATTGACGGACGCGGAGCAAGCATAGCTAGACATGGAGCTGGACGAATGAATGTTAACGAATGAAGGCAGCTACGTGTGTGACTAGAAGACTTCGCTAGAAGGATTCTAGTTCAAGAGAAAAATATTAAGTATACCTGTTATGCTTGCTACAAGCTTGAAGCACGAAGACACGCTAGTGTGGGAGTGCGTAGAGCTGGGTTCGTCAAGTACGGAAAAATAGAATCTCGGATATTCTATGAAAATACTTTGGGCTCGGTTCATTAAGCGTGAATTCCGAAAACTCAAATTTATGAAGCTTATAAATAGTCGGTAGTTGGAATTCACTAATGATGCATTGATTTGACATATTATAAAGAGAGAAATATTGTAGACCGAGAGACTTTTTAGAAAGCTCCGGTCATACACTCTGTTTAGTTTTTATAGTACCCATCGCTAGATTAGTGTTACATAGACTTAGTTTTTTGTCGTGTTGACTTTTCTAAAAGATTCGCTAGAATTTTGTAGATGTGTTTGTAAGTGGTTTCATACATTACAAGTTTGAATTCTTTTAAAATCTCTAAATTGTGTTAAAGTATTCGTACTTTACCTTACTCCTTCCAGTAGAACCAAATACAATTTACACAATATAATCGTAAAATCATACCAAACCCAATTGACAGTCTCGTGTTTTTATTTCGTAAAATCATATCAAACCCAACTAGATGAATAAGGTGGTATGAAAATTCGTTCTACCAATTCTTAATTTTTTGTTTCTAAAAATTCAAAGTATTTTTTAGATTTATATTTTCGAATGAGTATTATTTATAGAAAAGTAATTAGTTAAATGATTTACATATAATATTTATAATTTTTTTTTGTTAATAAACCTTCTATCAACTTTATCTAACCATTTGGAAAACTCTTCCCTAACTTCATAGTAAAAAAATATACTTTACAGCAAACAACTTACCCATGTAAATTAGGATTCAGAAATTATACATAATTATATATACAGAACCATATATATTCAAACAAAACATTATGTATAAAATATTCTAGAAAAGGGAACTCAAATAACAATACTGCACCGTTACTATGTAACTATTGACAATAGGAACTTATTATACATAATTTCATACACTAAGAAATAATACCTCTATCCCAACTTAACATGCATTTGTTTCTATGTAACTTACAAAGAAACAATCCATATTAAGTTGGAACAGAGAGAATATATACTATTATTCTATCTCCACCTAAATTTTCTTTCACTATCATCCACTTCTTTCCTTCCAAACGATTGAATTTCATTGTCGGCAAAAGTTTCGAGACGAAGTGGAGCTGTCTCTCGAACAGAGCGAGGTTCCTGTATAAAATAGTTTAAGCCCTAATTACTAGAGCAAATCACTAAAATAGATCAATAACATAAACTATCCTAAGTTTAGCGAAACTAAGAACAAAAACTATTTTATCTTTTAAATTACCTTTAAAGTGTTGAACAAACATTTAACATCAACCACATTCATGTTCACTAATAATGTGTTCTCCATGTATAAAGCATGCTCAAGCACTTCATAAAAATATACCAGAAATGCTCACCAATAATCTTGATAGCCAAGTAGTAATAAAGTACAAGGCAAGACACTAATAGGGAGTCGTTCTTACCATACGGTAAGGAAATTCATCCGTCTCAAGCATGTGGACAATTTGTCCCATCTTCGGACGTTTATTGGCATCCAAATCTATACACCGAAGGCAAAGCAATAATATTCTCTTCAAACTTCTTGAGGGAGGAGGAACATCTATCATGGGGTCCACAACCTCTTCTCCTCGGCGACTTGCTACCATTCCTTTGAACCAATCAACCAGGTTCATCTGAAATTTATGAAAGATTGACAATTACAAATTACCCAATTATATTTCAAAAATAACAAATACACACTCAGCATATTTTTCTAATTTAAAATAATGCCCTCGATAACGAATTTTTCAATAGGTAAATACAAATCCCAAGGGAATATTTGTAATTTTCAAAGATCACTGGATTTTTGTTTTTATTTTTGAATTATCCCTATGAATGTTTCAACCTCTCCAGGTGGTTTTGAATAGTCTACTGGGCTCCTTCCAGTTATGATCTCCATAAGTAGAACTCCAAAGCTGTAAACATCATTCCCCTCATTAAGCATACCGGTACTTGCATAGTCGGGGGAGACATAACTGTGATAAATAAACGAACATTGGATGAGAAATTAAAGGCAAATGATTTACTATGTCTCATTGGAAAAAGCACACATGAAAGGGCTCTGAAAGGAGAGAAACAAACCCAAATGTTCCCATTACACGTGTAGTGACATAGCTTTTCTCGGACCCCAAGAGTTTGGCAAGCCCAAAATCCGACACTCTCGCATTCCATTTCCTGTCTAATAGTATGTTGCTAGATTTCACGTCACGGTGAACGACTTTAGGTTCCAGTCCTTCATGCAAGTATGCCAGTCTACAACATTCATTCAGAAATTCAAAAAAAAGTATGAAAATATTAAATATATAAATTATTATATTACTAACTGTGCCAAATTATCTAATAACATTCAGATGTGCAAGATTAAGTATGAAAATATTTATAAAAGTATAATGACAATAACAATAATGGATAAGAAAATGACCAACCAAGCCTTCAAGTTTATGACAGGTTCCAAAGCACTATTCGGATTCTGGAGCATAGATCAAATTATTACTTCATGTTACAAGTATCAAAACTCAAAAGAACATGAAAACAGATATGGGAACGTATTATCGCATGGTCGTGAAAAACAAATGTCAATCGATTAGTTCATGTAATTATGAAGTATATATATGAACAACACTTTTTTTAGTTACAAGTAAGTCCTCACCCTCTAGCTGTCCCAATGGCGATTTTCATGCGAATGTCCCAAGTCAGGGGACTCACTGGCCCTGCATCACCATGTAACCATTGCTCCAAATTCCCATTATCAATGTACTCATAGACAAGCACCCTGATTGGAGTATTTAAAATATCCGTCAATAACTAATATACTAAAAAACAAATGGGTCCCATAAACAAGGAAATTATATCAAGGTACCTTTGAGATCCTTCTGCACAATAACCTATGAGACCTACAAGGTTCTTATGTTTTACTTTGCCAATGGCTTCAACCTCCACCTTAAATTCTTTCTCTGCTTGACCCCTGTCAAAAAGTAGGTCGCAAGGCATTAAAGTGGCTGTTCAATATGTTAGAGACAGCTATAGTAAAAAATGATCTCATTGTTTCTTCTTGTTTTGAGATAATAATGAAAAACCTTTTGATGGTGCATTAAAGATTATGAATTAAGATTTAAAGGTGCGAACAGTCAGGTAGGATAATCCTAAACACATCTTGTTGTAAAAATATTAGTAAGGTATTGTCCATCCTAGTGTCGGCATGCTACATTAAGAAAAGAACTTCCGGAACATTTTTTGCTGTTCGAATATTATTCTTACATTACTCCCTCGGATTCTAAATGTGTTGTTTTAGCAAAAGCAAAATTGGTTCAAAATAAGTGTTCTTTTATGTTTTCAATATATTTGTGCCCTATTGTACGTATCCTTAAGTCTTTTATTACCACACAGCAATTTTCCCATGTAATTAATACTTGTAGAGTTCTGTAATAAGGGTAGCTTATTCAAATTTTGATATCTAATTATTGTGAAAACCTTAAACGACACATATTCAGAACCTGAAGGAGTACTCTATCTAAACTCATAAGAGTGTCCTGAATCAGAATTAAGCCCATTATGCAGCATCGAAAAACAATTATACAAAAGAAAACAAAAGATTTAGGCCAATGAGAAAAGGAAAAGAAAGAAAAAAGATAAAGTTAATCAAGGCAAGATAAATTAAACAAAATTAATTAAAAGTATCCAAAATGAGTTCCAAGACTTGCCCTACAGAAAAGGGAGAGGAAGAACAATGAACTAAAGAAACAAAAGTCACAACTTACCCTTTCTTTGTTTCTAATCCCCAGTCAAAAGAGAAAGAAGAATAGTAAAAAAAAAACTTATCCCTATACAATTCAGATCAAAGCTTTGATTCCTTTTTCTATCGTCCAAAGTAATTTCCATTACACTCTTGAACTCGACTAAAACCAGATCGGGAAATTGAAACAATTATATCAGTGGATCTCAAATGTGCAATGGAAATTCATCATCTCCGTACAGAATCACACAATGAACCCTTACTAAAAATCTTATCACTGCAAATTCAAAATGCCATTACTTCTAAATCTACGATAAGTGGCTTGTGCATTGACATTTACCCGCACTTAACACGGACCACCTTCAGCAACTCAAAGACCTCCTCACATTTAATCTGATCTCCATGTGTGTCATTTGAATAAGGCTCGATGAAATATAAGAACTAAAGTCGAGCTTAACGATGATTGAGTTTCAGGGATGAAAAATAATTAGGGATGATTTTTTTTAGGGATGATGATGATGGTGTACTTACTTGTTGTTGAGAAGGTTTTTAACGGCGACTATAGAACCGTCGCCTAAAACCCCACGGTAAACAATTCCATAGCCTCCTTCTCCGATCACATTCTCTCTGGAAAACTGATTGGTCGCAATTTGAAGCTCGCTCAAGCTATACCACCTCCCCCAGCTGAAATTCCCCATGCCGTCGGTGGACGCTGACAGCGCTGACGAGGACTCGCTCCTGCTCGTGCTCGAATCCTTGCTCTCCGAGCTCCCCTTCTTGCTCTCCGACGACTCTGCGTCCAACCCCCTCGCCACGTCACCAATCAGAAATCCTTTCTGCTTCTCGTTAACGACTTCGGCTCCAGCTCCGGCTCCTCCTTTTTGATCCGTAGACGCCTTGAGGTCTCCGATCTCTCCCCCAACCAGCGGCAGAAGTCCGGAACTATGCCGGACGCCAATGCGGCGGCGTTTCGAGCTCCGATTACGGAGGAACATGAAGATCAAAAGGAAAGCGGACAGCACGAGCAAGACGGTTGCGACGACGACGACGTAGAGCTTTAGCCCCAAAATCGGAGTCCTGGATGTGAGGAGTGGGGACTCGCCGGAATCCTCCATTTTCTCCGGCGCGCGACAAATTCTGTATGTATACAAAGTGTTTGAGAAAATGCTCAAGGCGTATAAATATATTTTTGGGATGGAAAAAGGAATCAATGCAGTTGGAGAAAATAAATTAGAAAAATTATAAATGAAAATTTCTCGATATTTTTTTTTTAGCTACGGACAGGAAAGTGGGCTCTCAACGGATACCAACTACTTAAAAAAAGATTTTATTTATTTTCTTCATGGATTAAATTGAAAAAAAAAAAAAGGAGCGTCTCCTTCCTCTGACCGTTGAGAGGTGAATTGACTGTTGTATCCCTATGGTTCATCAAATACAGTACTGTATTAAGTTGGTGAAAACATAGAGTAGAAGTAATGCCAAGCAACAGATAGCAAGTACGTATTTCAAAAACAGTATTTCTGAAATTCGCTTTTATGGGATTTTGGAAATTAAATTATTATAACTACTACAATATGTTTGTTTGGTGGGTAGATTAATTAAATGGAATTCTTTTTAGAAATATTTTAATTTTATTTTATTACGTGATAGTTCGAAATTCGAATGTTTTATAATTCGAAGATGGTTAATTCATCAATTCGAGAGAAAATCTTCAAATTAGTGTCTTTCAATTTTTTTTAGGAAGATGGATTAATTTGTTGAAATTTAAATGATAAAATCATTATAATATTTTATTTTAATTAATTACGTGATTTTTGGATGCTCTTCTATTTATTATTGAATTGTACTGAGTTATATATTGTTGAATTGTAATGACTTGAGTAAATAATACTACTCGATCCCATTGACATTAATATTAATCCATCACAAAATTAGAATTTATCGAATGAGTGCTTGAAAAGGGTACTTGAAAACAGGATCCACCGACGAAGTCAAAAACCAATTTTTTTGTTAACAATTAATAAAGTGCCAAATCATTTGATTAGTGTCGGTAAATATTGGTCAAATACTCAAAAACATTCAGTATTGTGTTAAAAAATAAAACAAAAAAGGCATTTTTTTTAGAATTAGAATAAATTATACATTACATACTCCTATTATTTTATGGGTGATTTTATTTGCACCCAAAAACCTATGAGTACACCAACTTACTAAATACACCTCATAATATTATATTTATTTTATTATATTTACTTTATGCACCACTTTAATTTGCCTATAATGTCCTTATTAAAAAAAATAAAGATACACCTCTCAATCTCCCACAAAATACGCATGTTAACATTAATAAAATTGTATTACATTAATATTAGATTTATATTCTCCTATCCACGGAAACTTCAAAATAATTAGATTCATATTCTCTTATCCACCGGAACTTTAAAATAACAACTACAGTATGTAGCTCTTTTGATATCTATGAGTTTTTTTTATAACTATACTTCAGTTTAGGCTTACCGAAACGAAACGATTAGAACAACAGTAGAAAAGGGAGACGAGAAGCAAAGTGAATAGTCGATACAATTTGTACCGGGAGAGTGATGTCGACAGCGTGGGGATGGAGGCTGTTAGGCCTTGCAACGGGGTTATGTATTTGCACGGGCTTCCTTCGTAGTTGGCTAACATGGTGTGTGTGTGACGTTGGTGTTTGGCCCGATCACTGTACGTCAACGACTTGATCTTGTTTGATAGAGGCAACGAGGCTTATTTGTTGTTCTTCAACAGAACGATGCCTTGTTGTGCGACTTCGCGCGCGAGCTCTTGGCTCGCGGGCCGGGTTACGTACATACGTCTTTTGGGCGGGGGCTCCTGTAGGGCTGTTTGGTGGGGTCGCCGTCGAAGAAGCCCAGCCTCATCATGGTGGCGAAGTTGTTGGAGATGGCCCGGCTGATTGCGGTCTCGTTGAACTTGGTGAGGAAATCCCCACAAACAACAATAAAATAAATAAAATTTTCGATCGCAAAATCAATATGAAGACACAATATACTTTACGATAGGTTTTTAAAAAAAATTGAATGAAACTTTCGACGATAATTTCTTTCATAGAAAAAGCAAAAAAAAACAACTTGCGCCCAAGATGAAACAAAAAATCAAAGAACTGGAAAAATAATAGCGGACAGATAATTTAGCGTGAAAGAGGAAAGAAGTGGTGTATTACAGTATTAGATACTTTTAAATATTTATTTAGGTTAATAAGGTTATATTAGACTTTTAAATAAATAATATAATTGTAAATAAATAAAATTGGTGTACTTATAAGTTTTTGGGGTGTAAATAAAATCACCCTTATTTTATTTTTAGATCAAAGTTTTTTTTTAGATTCTAAAATTAATTTAGAATTATGATTGAATTTTTATTTATTTGTGTCAAGTATTGAACAAAATATTCAATTTAATCGAATTAATTCAATACATTTGAAATTTCTAAATAAGATACAAAATAATCTTTATATTTTTTTCGTCTAAAACTTATAGTCACATTTTTTTTTTTAAACATAAAATGTAACTATATGTTTAACATAAAATGTAACTATATGTTTAAGAATATAGAGAATATATTTTTTAAATTTCTATAAGAAGAAAATTTTGAATAAATTATTAAAATCGAGAAAATAAAAATTTTGATCCAAATTAATCATTTTTTTTTCTTTTCTCGAATTTTGTCATTGTTGGTCGACTTTAATTGTCTATTTAATTAGAAATTTTATTTTTGTTTCAAAAAATATGACTAACATCTTTTAAAAATTAATTTTATTTTTATGAGATAAAATTAGTTATTTTTATAATAAATATTTTTATATTTTTTGTAAATTATAAAAAAAAAATGAATATATTTAAAAACAGAGTATTAAGTTATAGTGTACTTGATTTCATATGTTGAATTATTTGTCAGATTTCTCACTACAAGTTTCTTTCCTTAAAACTTCAAATTTTAAAATTTTATAATAACCTATGAAATTAATTAATTACTTTATTTCTGCATTTATTTCTGTCGAAGATTTATGGAGACATACATATATATTAAGAAAAATATTAGTAGTACAATTTATGTCTTAAAAAAATTGACACACACTAAATTACAAAAAAAAAAATGTGTCAACTGTGTGAGATAGAGAAGTATATTTGTGCTGGTTGAATAGCTAGTTTGTCGGTGGAGTTTTTATTTTTATGCTGTATCATACATTTTTTTTATACGATTGACTTTACCAAAAAAAATTGTAAAAAAAATTAAATTAAAAAGTAAAATAATGGTTAGTAAAATTTAAAAAGTAAATTAATAAAATTGTATTTTGAAATAAATAAAGTAATTTGAAACATTAGTGACGTAATTGAGAGTGGGTTAAAATTGTGAATGAACATTTATATGTACCCACGGTTCTTGCTTGAAAAGCATTAAATGGTAACGAAAATAAAAAATGGCCGGAGAATTATTTATTCAATTTGGAGTGCATTGATGAAGGAGCGGCGATGTCAGGCATATTGCGTTCCTTCGTAACCTTTGCAGTGTGTCACCTTCTGCACCAATATTTGTACCTTCAAATTTAATGTTTCAGACAAATTTATTTTTTCTATTACATGTCAGTGGAGTATATTACTCCTCACAGAGTCTCACCTAGGCAGTGCACAACCGACTTGTGCTAATTTTAAAACATTAAATTCATATGGAAATTAAGTTACGATATAGAAGTGAGCATATGCATATTTTATAAATTTATAAGAGCTCGATCGAAGGGAAAAATGTGTGTTTTTGACTTGGTTTTGTTTCCAAAGTCAACTCCCTTGTTTTGTTTCAAAAGTCAGCTTCTTCATTAAAAAAATTGAAGAGCAATATGCAACTGTTAGAATCTTGGTCCTTAATTGGTTGTGAAATTTAAGATATGATCATGTTGTATTTTTGGGTATTTTAGACTCCCTCATCACTTCCACCGACAGCTGGTCCAATATAAACCCTTCATGCAAATCCGAGCCAGGTGGGATGAGGTCATATAAACTCTAAATTAAATCCAAAGTAATTTACTCTAACAAAACTAATTAAAACTAGAAATTAATTTGAGGAAGATATTTAATTTTATGATATCACATGAGAAAAGATTAATGGTCAAATTAACTTTATTAAGAATAATCAAATTATATAAACACTCTTTGACATCGTGAAGCATGCAAAGAGATCTGACCTTGTTACTCCAATGATTAATGATCTGATCTCTCATTCCAAACGACCTCGTCACTCCGGCCTACTCAATGGCTTCACCGAACGCATTCACCAAAACTACCGACCAACTTACTCACGTCGATGGCGTCTCTACTTTAGGCGCCGACCTGCAAAAAGTCCAAGGGCATTCCCTGCGCCTTAGTGCGTAATGATTAATATTGAGAGTCACTAATAATAACCTAGCTACTCGATCACTCGAAAGAAAAGTAGCAACATTGTCAACTTATAATTACTATTAAACGTCCCCCTTCTTTCACAAGCACTTCTCGGTCTAAGAGAGTACTTGTACTTTAATTTTCCTACTCCATCCAGTATGCTAATTAATTAAAAACAATCAATCTCTTGATCTTGTTCAATTATCAAGTAAATACATAGATAATTGAGACCTAATTAATTAAAAACAATCAATCTCTTGATCTTGTTCAATTATCAAGTAAATACATAGCAAACACACCCTTACCAAAACATCTCTAGTACTCCTGGGATTTTCTCAAGTTCCCAACCCTCAAATCTTCAACATGAACCTCCTACATTTGAATTTTCCATCCGACAAATTAAAGTTATTAATTGTAACGATCACAAAATCTATATATACTAGTTATTGAAGTGATTTTATAAGTCCAATTGATCATTTGCATACAAAAGCATATTTGATTTCTCAAATATTAATATGGCTTCAAATTTTTGTTTTGCAGCCAACTATTGCAAAAATGTTCACAAAATATGAAATAATTTCTGTTTTTGAACTTGAAATTTAAATTTCACCATGTTTTTATCGACATTTCAATATTTTCATATAATCATACATGGACTCACATCGAGTTAAATCAACCTCTTCAATTTTTAGCCATGACTTACACAATAACAAAGATTAAAGAATGAGAATTCCAAATTTTGTGACAAATTCTTCATGATCAGAAACATCATAATTGAATTAAACGAAGATAACAGGATATTTAAAACCATATTATTGAACTCACGGTCAAAGGTTTAAAGAAAATAATGATAAGAGTATTTTTAAATTCATGGGATGAACAATGAGCACAAACACATGTATTGATGATACTTTTATTTTTATTAATTTTGTATCATGAAATTTATAAGTTAATAAGCATATAGTATATGTGAGTTTTTCATACTGATGGACACGACCTTCCGGAAAAATATTTTTTTATTAAAAAAATTCAGTTTTAACAATTTTATACATGAAAAAAAGCTTTGAATGAAATTAAAATAAGAGTTTTTTTGTTTTAAATTTAAAAGTTTATAATATGTTGGCTTTTTTTTCCTGAACATTTTCTAATTTTTTCATTTAATTCATGATTTGATTCATCAACAACCTAAATTAGACAAAAAAAAGATAATGTTGCGTTGTGTGAATTTGAGTGGCATGGAGACGAGTATGCTATATACACTAAGGCCATCTCCAACCGAACACAAAAATTTAAACTCAAAAATAAGTTTAGTTTTAAGTTTATAATAAATTTGCTCCAAGATTCCAATACTTAAACTTAAAAAAATATTCTTAAATTATTCTTCTTATACAATTTTTTATACTATTTTTTATAAATAATCAATATCTTTACAAATTTATAATTTAACCCCGTAACTTTTAACATTAAATTTAAAAATATTAATAAATATTATTTTCAATTTAAAATTTCAAAAATTAAAAAATATAATAAAATATTAATTAAATATAACAAAATTGCGCAAACATAAAATATTTAATATTTAATTATAAATATTTATTTTTATTTTTAAAATAAAATTTTATTTTAATTATTAATATATGATTATTAAAAAAATTACATTACAAAATATATTAACTAAAAAATTAAAATAAAAGGTTAATAGGTCTTTTTTATTAGTTTGTAAAATAAAAGGATAATTTTATAAATAATAAATAGTTTTTGGTTTGAGTTTAAGTAAACGTAAATCTAAGTATTTTTTACGTGAGTCCCACCATAATACCTATAATAAGTTTATACTCCCTCCGGCCATTAATAGATGTCATACTTTGCTGGACACGGAATTTAAGAAAATTGTTATTTTTTAATTTTTTAATTAAAAAGTAAAGAGTAAAAATATATTTTAAAAGTGAAAAGTAAAGTAGTTGTGAGTAAAGTTTAAAAAGTAGGTGGGTAAAGTAGAATAAAATTGTATATTAAAATGAAAAAGTTATAATAATTATTTCCTTTTTTGGGGTGTGTCAACTATTGTTGGACACCCCTAAAAGGAAAGTATGACAAGTGTCTTTGGACCGAGGGAGTATTTTGGTATTGGTTGGAGCATCTCCCATACTCCAAAATAGGTTTTAGTATCGGTTGGAGAAGACTATGATTATCAACAATTTTTACGATCTACAATTTTAATTAAATATTAATTTATTTCCTCCACATCATCAATATACTATACAATTTATTTTTTACTTTTCTTACTTTATCAACAATCTACAATCTAATTCATTTTTTTATTTACTTATTATTTATTAATTAAATAAATAATGTTATTGTATTTAATTTATAAAAAAAAAAAAATTGATTTCTAAATAAAAAGTAATTTGAATGATATCAAAATTTATTTTAATAGTATTGATTTATTTTAATATTTTATTGTTATTTAAAATCGGTGGAGTTTCATCGGAGGTTCGATGAGGTGGAGTTTCTCGTCTCTCCTTCTTATTAAAAAAAAATGTACATCTTACCCAATCGTGTCTGCTACTCAAGCACATTTCTCGATTTACATCTTACCCGATCGATCGGAGGTCCGTTGAGAAGATTTACATCCTACCTGATCGATAGGAGGTCCGGTGGGCCGGGGTGGAGTTTCATCGGAGGTCCGGGGGTGGAGTTTCTCGTCTCTCCTCCTTATAAAAAAAATGTACATCCTACCCGATCGGAGGTCCGGTGGGGTGGATTTTCTCGTCTCTCCTCTTTATAAAAAATGTTTATATTAAGTAATTTTATACTTTAAAAGTATTTTCGTATTTGTTTATATTTATTATGCAATTTTCAGAAATTAAAAACAAAATATTTTTTGAAATTCGAGACCAATTTAATTGGGTGTAGGAGTAAGTAGAAACGTATGACTTGATTGATATATAAAATTAATATTTATATTAAGTGTACATAGATTTCAGAAATATAAAAATATTTATTTTTCTTAAAAATGAATTTTAATTAATTTAATTGAGTGTAGAAGTAAGTAGAAACGCATGACTTAATTGATATATAAAATTAATATTTATATTATTACGTGAATATAGATTTCAGAAATATAAAAATATTTAGGCCATCTCCAACCGAACACAAAAACTTAAACTCAAAAATAAGTTTTATTTTAAGTTTACAGTAATTTGACTCCAAACTCAAAATTAGTTTAAGTTTACGCTTACAGTAATTTGACTCCAACCGAAAAACTAATACTCTAACTTAAAATAATTTTTTTTAAATATTCTTCTAATATAATTATTTATACTATTTATATAAATAATCAACATCTTTACAAATTTACAATTTTATCTAATGATTTTTTAAATTAAAAAATATAATTAATATTATTTTCAATTTAAAATTTCAAACATAATAAATATAAATAATACTAAATAAAATATTATTTAATTATTAAAAAATTACATTAAAACACACAAAAAACTAATTATTAATTATTTTTGTTTTTGTAATTGGTAGCATTTTTTAAAATATCTTGTTTATTATTATTTTATTTTTAATGTTAATTATATAATTTAATTATTTAATTGTATTTCATATTGTGATATGTATTTTTATTTCATTATTAAAAAAAAATTATTAAAATTTATTTTAATTATTAATGATATGATTATTAAAAAAATTAAATTACAAAAGATATTAGATAAGATACTAAAAAATAATTGATAAGTTATTTTTATTAATTTGTAAAAAAAAAAATAATCATTTTATAAATAAAAAATAGTTTTTGGTTTGAGTTTACGGTAAACGTAAATATAAGTATTTTTTGTGTGGGTCCCACCTATAAACCAATAATTGGTTTATGTTTTGGTATCGGTTGGAGCATCTCCCCTACTTCAAAATAAGTTTTTGGTATCGGTTGGAGATGCTCTTACATTTCGTAAAAAAATTTTTAATTAATATTTTCAAAAATGTGTTTTTAATTAAATAATAATAAAAAAATAAAAATAAAAAGATAAATACCACTTCCGGTGTGCATATAGCATTTCATCATGGAGACCTATCCTTTTCTGACAACTTATAACTTGTACTCGAGAGTAAAAGGAGAATTGTGTACCCACTTTCTCCTGATATTAATTATAATGATGATTTTATTGTTACTTAATGAATATTTTTTTAAGTTGTTTTGTAATGATGATTTTTGTGTTACTAATGAATATTTTCTTGAAATGTTTTTGATGATGATTTATTTATTTTTGATAATGTTTTTGTATGTTTATAATGAAGATTTGAACTAGGTGCACAATAGATCATACACCTAGGTGCATAATATAGGTCCTTTTCTAGAACTACAGTCGCCTTTTTGAAAGCTGAATACGTGGCAAATTTCAAACCTTATCCACACATTCGATTAATTACATTGTTTTTACTTATATTTAATAAAACGTAAAATTAATCAATTTAGGAAAGTAGGTTCGTATTAGAAAATAAAATTGTTCGATCGAGTGCTTCTGAAATGCGGGTCCATCCCTTCTCCGTCTCGAATACACTAGACCATCCAGGGTTTTTTCGCATTTCTTGAAAACATAATGGTAACCGGTGCCGATGATGTCGGCGGCGCAGACGCCGTCGGTGCGCCAATGAAGAAGCAGCGCTCCGCTCACTCCGTGATCGATTTCCCGCCTAACGGAATCAACGACAAATTGCCGAATCCTCGCACCTCCCCCACCGCGCGCGTTGGTTTCAACGACCCCTCCACCGCTGACGTCATCTTGACCCTACGCCCCGATCGCCGATCTCCTCTATTCCAATGCATCGGCGCCGCGTCTCAATCAAGCCCAGTTGCCACCGCCGGGCATTCCGATACACAGATTTATATGCATTCGCGCTTCCTCCGCCGCTCGAAGTATTTCTCCGCCCTTCTCTCCGATCGATGGCGGCAGCAGCAGGACGATGAGAATCTCCCCCAAATCCACCGTCTCAATCTTCTTATTCCATCTACCGCTGATTCCATTGATCGCCATTTAACCGTCCTCGAATTGCTTTACTCCGATGATTTGTTGCCTTATATCGACAGCGTCTCCACCGCGCTTGATTTCCTCCCGGTCGCTCTCGAGATATTATTCGAGGATTGCATCAAGGCCTGCATCAAATTCCTCGAGGCCGTGCCGTGGTCAGAGGATGAGGAAAACAATATATTAAATTTGATCCCTCTTTTGGGCGAAGAAGAATCAAAAGCCCTCCTCGCTAGGGTTTATCCGTTGAAAAACGACTCTTCGGAGCAAATGCTTCACGGGCTAATTTGTTCTGCCTTTAACAATCATCCGAACATGGCTTCTGCGAAAGCATTTGTTGCAAAGCTTCTGAGGGATTTTTCGTCCAGGGAGACTGCGAAAAAGGTTCTGGATTCGGCTTTTGATAAGAGTCTGAGGATCGTGAGGCAGTCGTTGGAGGAGTACACGAGTCCCGATTTAAGGGGTGATCATAATGAGACGGAGGCAATTCAGAGGCTGAATCTGCACACCGCGATGGTTAATGGTAAGCACTTGCTGTGGTTGGTGGAGAGGATGATTGAGCTGAGAGTGGCGGATATGGCTGTGAAGGCGTGGAGTGAGCAGACTTCGTTCACTGCGGATTTGCAGAGAGCATTTCGTGATGATGCTTGGAGGAATTTTGTTCCGAGCCTGCCATCTGTAGTACTTCGTTGCACTTGCAGGCTTGCAAATGGTGTTGTCACAGGGAATATTTTGGCTGCTAGACAGGTTTGTCATCACTGCCTTGTTTGTGATCTTCTTTGTGGTGATATTCAAGATTTAGGTTTGTTATGGTTTCTTTCGGGATGTTTAGTTTGTAAGAATTGCTCGAATGGACCTTTATGCTTTATATACCTATTGGCTATTGATCAATTTGATACATGAAACATTTCTAAGAACTTGTTAAAGATGGATTTGCGTGCTTGACTATCTGTGTAACATATCATTAGTAATAGTAAGATATATTGGTCGCTAATTCTTTGTTCTCAGAGATAGTTGATATCCCTTCCACTCGAAAAAGTTGTGAATGAGACTAAAGTTAAAGGCATTATTTGTGCTTTTAAGTTTTAAGCATATTATGCCTCAGGAAAAATCATTTACCATCATCTTTTCCTATTCAAGTATTATTAATTGAAAGATCCCAGATCTATAATGGGGTTGCAATCGAGGCCAAAATATAGAAAACAATGTAGCTATCTTTAGTCCATGGATGAAAGAAGAGTTGACAAATAAAAGTTCGAAATAAGTTTAGAATATAATTGAATGAAAAAAATTGTTGAGATATGAAGATTTGAAAATTGTAATTTTTCCGAGGAGGCTTTAGGTGATAGACATGTGGCGCATCTTGTCTAGTTCTCGAAATCCCGATCTGGTTTTTATACCATTATTATCCATGAAACTATTAAAGAGGTAAGATTCTTAAATGGAATCACTATATTCCCTGAAGTGTAAATAAACGACAAGTGTGACACTTAAATGGTCGCAAAGCAGATTGTGTGAATTAAACTCACCTTTTGTTGGTATCCAACAGAAGTAAGCATATCCAGGACAAGTGAATTCCACGAGAATAGTTTTCTTTGGCCACAGTGTACATAGACACCAATTTCCCATAATTTTGTACTACTACAACATTATATAACTTTTTGACATGAGGCATTTTCTTCACCTCTACTTATGTAGTATAGTGGTGATTGTTAATATTTGACAGTGAATAGATCTTAATCATTCCTTATCCATGTTTCGAAATTTAGTTTTTCATTTGTTTTTATTTGAATTATAGCACAAATTTGAAATGTTTCTATTTGAAGGATGTATAACAGTGGAATTAAAATTGAGAAATCACCATGTATCGAACATTCATCTCTCGAAATCAAGAAATACATAGTTTTGAATGTCTGCAACATCTCCTAGCATTAAAAGCCATTTTATGAATTTGCTTCTGTGCTACAAATAGGAAATCATCAGTTTACCTCAATCACGCCTACACTGTTTGCACAGGTTAGAATGAAGTTTGTGAAATATTGGCTTCCTGTGTTGATTATATGCAAAGACAATGCATCATCTCCCATGGGGCTCAACCACAAGCTGCTCTACATAGAGCTCGAAGAACTTTTTTTAAAAATTATATCCACACTCCCTCTATCAGACGGTCAAGAGTTATTGCAGCATTGTCTTGGCCTTTTGACTCGTAATGCCGATGACTGCCCTCACCTTGTTGCTGCTTTTACCACTTGGTTTCGCCGAGCAAATGGGACCACACTCCCTAATCCTTGAAATCTTTGACATGAATATGTGTGGGGTAATGGTGTTGGTAGTCTGTGTACATAAAACCATCAAGTGAAACAAAACAAAAAACAAAAGCAGTTGTATATATTTCGGGCTTCTCTGCTAGTATATAAATTTTCTGTAAGCAAAATAGTGTGTGCCTTTTCCCATGTTAGTGCTTGCTGCGACTTGCGCCTTTTATGTTGACATTGTTGTTGCTGGACGTACAATTTTGAGCAAAAACAGTGAGGCGTATAACGTGCGGATTATTTAGAAATGAATGTAGTATCTTGCTACTTGCTAGGTTGATCAATGAAAATGATACTATTTGTTTAATTGTTTATGTTGATTATATGGTTAATTACAAAACAAAAGGTTCAAGTTTCATTCCTAGGAATTTGAAACACTTTCCCTCTTTAAGGGAGAGTACCCAAAAATAAATTAAGGTTACTGTTTCAATATGTAAATAAAATTTATTCTTTAGATTTTTCCAAAAGGATGATTCGAGGCGTGACTGATGATATTGAACGATCAAGGCAAACCTCGCACCATCAAATTCTATCAGTTTCAGGTTATTCCATTATTCAACAAGTTTTGTATCACTAGATTTGTACCCTGCAATGTCATTCTTTTTTGATTGGATTGATTTAGTGTAATTTTTTTGATGTAAGGTCAACCTGTGGAGAAGCAGAAGGATCTGGTTCTGAGCATTTTCAGAAGTCCGTTATAGTTTCTTACCTTCACAATTGTAATTTCTGGAATCCTGTTATTTGAGATGTGAATTTAAGTTTTTGCTGAGTATTGATTTGTTTGTTCTGCTTGCAGTTTTGTGCGGTAGGGCTGAGAATGCCAGTAACTTCGTTAAAGTGGATTCTCTTGACGGGCCGGCATTTTTTCTTTTTGAAATTTACGTTATATGGCAAATGTGTGCATCAACAGTTCTTTCTTTGTCTTTGAAGTTGTTGGTGTTTACCCTTACTGTGTGCGGAAATGCTGTTGTTTTCGACTTCCAGGATGTACGGCTTCTGTATAAAACCATTGCAACATTGTACTTTGCGTTCGTATTCAACAATGTTGAGAACGAGGTTTCAATGCTAGATCTCATGCAAGGTATGCATTGTAGATTATGGGTTTGAAATCTTGAGGTTTAGTTTTCTGTTTACTCTGAAAAATAAAGAAATGAAAAATTGATAAGGGAAAAAGAAGAAAAAATAAAGAGCATAGATGGACCTCGATTAATATGTTTTGTAGTGCTTAGTGCATCTTTTGAAGTACTTGATCCGTATAAGATAGTCATGCTACTGAAGCATATATATACCGAAATATCGAACTATACTGAAGTATAGTCATTGGTATCATTCTTATTTTCTACTGATTCTTTTTATATTCATATCTATATATCGTGTATTTTGACTCATTCTGTGTTTTTGCTAGCTCAATACCAAGGTAATCATGCAAAATCTCTTATTAATGCCTTAACCCGTGTCACTTCTCGAGTGATTTAACTGTACTGTAACAAGCTTTATAGTCCTTCTAGGACTTGAAAACATGGTAGTTAGTAATTGTGCCGGTTCATTTATAGTCTCATTAGTCATCTGTTTTACCGGTGCATACAATTTTAGATGAGATCATGCATATTGAGTGGACAAGTGCTTGAGACGAGCTCTTTGGAAGCTGTGAAGTCGTTTGAAGAAATCTCAAGGTTCTCTCTCTCTCTCTCTCTCTCTCTCTCTCTCTCTCTCTCTCTCTCTCTCTCTCTCTCAAATAAAAAAATTAGGAAGTAAGTTAACTACAAAACCACCCCAGGTTTAAGCTTAATTACAACAAGGATAATCAATCTAGTTTCTTTTTTTAATTTTATGAAATGCCCATTGAGATTGTGACTGTGATTTCAAAAGATTACTTAGTTTTTTTCCATTTTGTACTCGGGCTAAAACTGTCGCATTGTGTCTTGTAACTATCCATAAGAAAAAGAAGGAATGAAAAATGGATTTCTACAAATGTTCTACTAATTGATACTGGCCCTATTATATATCTTATGCAGAATGGAGAGCAATTCCAATTCAAATATGTCGTCAATATCTTTTGTTCGTAAACTTGAATGGAGATGATCGGCAAGTTTGCTGACTTGAATGGATTCGGGTTACTTAAAGCATCTGCAATGGTATAAAACCTTCTCTCAAATGATTTATCACAATTTTTTTTATTGTCAACTCACGGGCTTCGGGTTGAGGTATGACTTGGCAACGATTGCCGCGCTCCAACCCATGCTTCTTCTACAGGGTCATCTGATTTGGATGGCATGAGGTCGTAAGTTGAATTACTAATTTTACTCTTTTTACTTTTTTTCTAAAATATGTTTCATTTATTTTTGCAAGAAGAAGATATTCATTATTATAGATATCGTATTAAATGTTTTATTAATCCATATATTATTTGAAAATTTGAATCCGCAAAGTGATACCGTATTAATTTTGAATAAAATTTTAACAATTGTGATTTTTCTTTTTATTTATAATAATAAAAGCAAAAGTGGAATATACTGTAGTATTTAATTAAAGTCTTCACCTACCCAAAGTCCCTACCCAAGTGCATAAAATATCTTGATATTTTTATCCCACTTGCGTAGTGACTAATGTGTCCATGTGCATGGCGGGCCACCTAAAATATCTAATAAACTCTGCTTCAATTCTAACCCTAGTTAGTTATTGATAACTTTAATTTTATAAAATTCCATTTGTTTTTTTATTTGATGCTTATAAAATTATGGTCAAAATAAATATATTAAATTGAATACTAAAATGAACGATTTCTTTGTTTCTTTAATTATATACTCCACTCCATATAATCATTTTTTAATATATTTAAAATGTAAAATTATATTAGTTAATATATTTGATAATCAAAATTATTCAAGAAAAATTTATATGCGTCATAATTATATATTTAAAACAACTTGCAAATTTAATAATAAAATTAACATTACAAGAGTTAGAATTATTTGAAGAATTTGGATTTTTTACACATAATCAATAAGTCATCCATATCCAAACACAAATTTATTTCATTTTATAAAAAAGATGATTTTTTTTTACACATTATCAATAAGTCATACATATCCAAACACAAATTTATTTCATTTTATAAAAAAAAAGTATATGTAAACAAAATATTACGTACTAAATTTTTGTTACAAATAAAATTGAATACCCGTGGACTCTTTTATAATATAATATTGGTATTTCAAATTTGTAAATAACTTAAAAAATAAAAACTAACCCTACAAACTAGCAGCCAAATTAATAATTAACCATAGTTCCGTGAATTACGCGAACTAAGGTGTAGAGGCGTAAAGCGCAGTGCGCACCCTGCTCACACTATCCCTCTCCAATACCCCTAACCTAGGCAAATCACACCTATATAAACCCCCATCCCTCTGCCATTCCAGATCATCACTTCTCAGTATAAAATATCAAAACATATCAATGGCCGAAGGTGACGTAGAGTATAGGTGTTTTGTCGGCGGTTTGGCTTGGGCCACCACCGATAATGCCCTCGAGCAAGCTTTCTCTCAGTTCGGCCCTGTCGTTGAATCGAAGGTCCGTTTGTCGCAGAGATCGGATCTGACCCGATTCGCTCCGATCATCTGTTAAACTGTATCAAAAAAGAAAAAAAAATGTTACTGCTGTTACTGTTACTATGTTACTCTGAGTTACTGTTACTGTGTTTCTGTTACTGTTTTATCTCTCCAAACGGTACGTTCTTTCTTCCTCTGTTTCACCAGAGTGTTGAGGATCGGATTTGTTTTTGGTGTGGAATTTGTAGATCTGGTGTGGATTAGATCGGATCTGATGATTTTCATTTTTTTTTCTTCAGATTATCAACGATCGCGAGACTGGTAGATCGAGGGGTTTTGGATTTGTGACTTTTAAGGATGAGGAGGCGATGAAGGGCGCAATTGAGCAGATGAACGGGGTGGAACTCGACGGCAGGAACATCACCGTCAACCAGGCTCAGTCGCGCGGAAGCGGCGGTGGCGGTGGCGGCGGTTACGGACGCAGTGGTGGTGGTGGCGGCAGTTATGGTGGAGGAGGTGGAGGCGGTTATGGTGGAGGTGGAGGCTATGGAGGGAATAGCGGCGGTGGAGGATATCGTCGTGAAGGTGGAGGTGGAGGCTATGGAGGGAGTGGCGGCGGCGGAGGGTATGGTCGCCGTGACGGAGGCGGTGGCGGAGGCTATGGTGGCGGTGGAGGATATGAGCGCCGTAATGGCGGTGGCTCTGATGGTGGGAACTGGAGGAATTAAAGGGTTAAGTGGATTTAGAGTTTTTTTAATTTTCGCGTGGTTTGGATTATTTTTATCGTTTATGATCTGTCTTTATAAGAGTTCTATGGAATGAAAGTAAATTCAGATTTTTGCCATATAATTTTATTTCATAAGTATAGAACCAGACTCTCTAATTTGGTACTCCGCATTAGTCTTATAGAACCAGACTCTCTAATTTGGTACTCCGCATTAGTCTTTTATTTCACGTATTAGTCGTTTATTTCATAAATATAGAACCAGACTCTCTTTTCTTAATTCGAAGAAGGACATGAGATAACGGGACAAAAAGTTGAAAACCTAGATTAATTGTATAATAATAATTTTTTTTTGCAGACTCTAAGTAACATTTAAAAAGAGTGGTATTATGAAACCAGAGTATTATATTAAAGTTTTCAAATTTAATTTAAAAATGAAGATCAAATTGATTTGTTTAATACATTCTTGCATATTTACAAAATTAAATTATTAAATTTTACTATAAAAAAACATAATTTAATCCCTTCACACTGTTTTTAGCTCTTTAGTTTTCTCTTACTCAAACTTATTTATGTCTACAAATGTATTTAGGAATAATTATAGTTTCCTTTAGACACTTTTATTTTTATATCTAACCTTTAAAACATCACCGATCAGCATATCCAGCACTCAACTCTCTCACTCTCATCTCGAATTCATGTCAATAAATTCACGAAATAACCATATTCATTCCTCTGGTGAATTCGTAAGGCAGGTGGATGAGGTTCAAGATAGGTCGGAGACGCGACCGCTGCCCGCGGCGGGTCGGTCGAGGTCGACGGGGCAGTCGTAGGGGTGGGAATGAGGCAGGCTACCCGACAGGGGCCTATGGCTCGACCTACAAAAGCTCGGGCTCGGCTCGGCTCGTTTAATAAACAAGTCAGGCTCAAGCTTTTTTAAAAGCTCGTTTATATAAACAGGCCGAACTTGAGCTTTCTTTTAAGCCTTTTAAGCCTAGCAGGCCGGCCTATTTAATATATATATATATATATATATATATATATATATATATATATATATATATATATATATATATATATATATATATATATATATATATTAAGTACTTCATATATAAATATTTAATAAGCTTATAAATTAAAATACATAAATATATTAATAAGGTATTTATCTAAATTAATGAAAAAATACAATCCATTTAGTTGTATTTTTTTGAGTACTTATTAATATATCATAGTTTAAAAAAATATAAAATTAAAAAGTGAAATAGATTATTTTATATTGATTAGAGAATATTTTGAACTTTTTTTTTTATTTATAAGAGGTTGTTCACTTGTTTTATTATTATTAATTACTTAAAATTAAAAATAGTTTTATAAAATGAATTAAATATAAGCAAATTTAATTAAAATATTTTTCATTGAATTTTTGACTAATTGTTGAATCGAGTTGAAGTTCAAATTGTATTTAAAAAGGCTAGTTTATAAAAGGCTTTCAGGCCGGGCCTATTTATTTGAAAGGCTCAGGCCGAGCCTTTAAAAAAAGCCTATAACAGGTAACATGCCAGGCTCAAGCCTAAAAATTTCACACCAGGCCCAGGCCTATTTAAGTAAAGCCCGGCTCGGCTCGGCTCGTTCCCACCCCTAGGCATTCGATGGTCTACCCGGTGGAGAACCTGGAGCGGTTCACTCTGAGGTTGCCGGATCCTGTGAGGAAGGAGGTGATGGACCGAGCGTCGTTGAACCGGATCGTGAGCGTGGTGGCGGCCGCGTCCCTTGTCCCTGCCGAGGCAAGGGAGCTCGAGCAGGGCGAAGTTCTACAGGAGGATCGAGAGGGAGGGCATCCCGGTCGATCGCGGATAAAATTTGGAGCTGAAGCAGCCTCCGGTCCAGCAGACTTTGTAGGCGGCGATCCTGGCTTCGGGAGCCATCCCTCGGGCGGTGCCGCGGGCGTAGCCCAGGAGGTTGGCTTCGGTGACCAGAGAGCCGGCGACGGTGGCGGCGGTGGAGGTGTCGTGGCCGTCTTGGTCACGGGGGGATTTGAACTCGGCCCGCTAGTTTATTTTGTCGGAGGACGCTTCGTATCCTTTGTAGAAGGATCTGGCTCCGATGATCTTTCGGTTGCAGTGGTGCTTTTGGAAGCCGCGTCCAGTTTCGCAGGCTCCCTTCCAACGGGCCGGGACTCGGGCCATGCCGGTGTCGTTGAAGCTCGGGTTCTCGGGCCAGATGGCGGCGTCGAGGACCCCGACGATCACGGCGTGGGTGGTGGGGAGTTTGTCGGTGAAGGTGCTGTCTTCGCGGTCGAGGCCGAGGAACAGAGGACTTAATCCCTTTTTTTTCACATTTCGTTAACCTCATTCAAGAATTAAATTTGGTTTGTCTCACAAGAGAGCCCCCACAGCGACATTGTTCTTCTCAGTTCATGCTTTCAGAACCGAAGAATTTTAAGGTCGCACAGGAGATTTATGAAATTAGGATTTCGGAGAATTGATATACGTATTTTCAGGTTCATTTTAAAGAAAATAATGAAATTTATGGCAAAAAGGTAATTATCTACATTCACCCACGAGAAAAGACCATTATGCCCTTAAAATAGCACATTTTTTGCACGTACGCCGGAATCTAGCCAATTGAGGTAGTAAAATGCAATTTCTCCAAAGCTCAGATACTGATCGGTGATGTTTTAAAGGTCGGGTATGAACATAAAAAAGTGTCTAAAAGTCAGGTAGTAAACTATAATTATCCCATGTATTTATTGATGGGATTCGATGTCCCGGGCTATCAAAAATTGCGGAACCGATAACCCGATCAAAAACCCTCGATCACCGAAGATTGGATCCCCGACTCATCCGCAGGAGTCCGACCTTTGGAGACTACGCGCCCGAAGACACGCAGCCCGCCCCCAGCCGAAGTCCCCCACGAGTCGGATCCACGAACGCGAACCACCTCACGAGCCGGGGCCCGACCGAACGCCCAGCGAAGCCCGAAGGCTGCGTGCGCCCAGCCGAGCCCCCGCGAGGGGCTCGCGATCGTCTACGGACGATCGCTGGGATCGCTACGGGCGATCCCCGGGGCTGCTCGTAGCAGCCCCGCAGCGAGTCACGGACTCGCTGCTCGCATGGGGTCAGCCCCGTGCGCCTCTGCTACGGGAACACCCGTAGCGCGCACGAGGCAGCTGCGGGTCATCCCCGCAGCGACCCGCGATCGAGCTCACGGGCTCGATTGCCCCTCGGCTTCGGCCGAGGGCTTTGCTCCCGACGCGCCGCCGGCGATGGCGGCTGGGATCCGCCGTGGCACCAGCCCACGACATCCCGGACGATCGACCCTAGGTCGATGGTTCGTCCCATCGCCGCGCGTCCCGGCGGTCCGAACCCTAGGGTTCGACCGCCGCGTTCGATCCTCGCCGGGGATCTCGAATCCCCGTCCCCGAGGTTCGTCGTTTTTCCCGGATCGTGCGTTCATGTATATATCACAATTAATACGCACAAATAATCAAAGAGGGGGTTTCTCGATTATTACCTCGATTCGTTGTACGGAGAAACGAATCTTGTTGATGACCTTGCGATCTTCCTACGTATTCCTCGCACTTCGTCCGAACGTCGTGTGGGCGACGATCTATCGGATTCCTATGGATCTTCCTCACTCTCAGAACTTTATGATTGGCGTAACTTAGGTTCTTGTACTGAAAAGTGAAGACCATGTAGTGCTTATATAGGCTACGTAGGGGATCATAAGGAGATTAAATATTGGGCTTCTAATATTGAAAATTAAATTGGGTCCAACCCAAATCTATTAATTCTTATCAATATTAATTTTATTTATTTTCCACTATATAAATAAAATTGCACTCCCAATATTAACCATATTATATCAAATAATATTTCTCCGATTAGTATTATTTATTCCGTGTATTTAAGATTTAAATATCCATGAATAAATTTATTTATTGCTCAATAAATAATATTCATATCTTATATCCGAGACTAGTACCGTTCAACCTTTATTATTGTGCGGAACGAATCCACTCATGAGGTTTACACAATAATTCCTTATGAACTCATCTCGGGGATATTATCAACCCTTCCGGGATACACTTTCCCGTCAAGTATTCACGGCATGTCATATATAAAATATAGCGACCCAATTTTACCGGTAATTAACCCAATAATCAAATCGGTTAATTCCTTTGAAAAATCAAAGTCTCTAGTATTAAATATACACACCCGCAATAATATCGGGGATTAAGAATAAAATACTCCGAGATTTAAATTGATTATCCAAGGCAATCCTAATCAATAAATCTCAAGCTGATCC
Source organism: Euphrasia confusa (assembly GCA_954870475.1). Taxonomy (NCBI): domain Eukaryota; kingdom Viridiplantae; phylum Streptophyta; class Magnoliopsida; order Lamiales; family Orobanchaceae; genus Euphrasia; species Euphrasia confusa. The sequence goes on from OX940956.1 coordinate 12,154,561, forward strand.
GCCCAATACACCAAGTGTACAAGTGTGATAAAATAATTAAGATAAATTATTTTCTCTCTCACACAACGACTATACCGATGGATTGGTCCGTGTCCATCTAGGTCGTGAGCAACTGTTCGATTAAATACGAGTAACCGATAGTATGATCTTCTGTGCGCCCATGCGCACCATACTAACTACAACGTATAAAATCCAGGACTATATTTTGCATTAATAATAATTAATTGCAAATAATTGTTTATTAATTAAATAGGTTAAATGCCATGACGGGGAGTTTACCGGTACTTAAATCTAGACATTAAGTACACAACTCCAACAATCTCCCACTTGTACTAAGGTCTAGTCATTTCCTCCAAACTCCCGACTCCCATACTCATCACGTGCTTAAGTTATACTTCCCAGAAGTATTATGTGAATGAGCAATCTAGGTTGCCGCTCTGAAGTTATCTTGGTGACTACTGCGTCGTCTCCCTCGACGATGACTCGTATCAGGTGGTACTGGCTCTATGTGTTATCATCACTCTTCGAACTTATGACTTCTTCCAGTTCTCCACGCACCGCTATGTACATAGCCTTTGGTGAACCAAGAATCATATCCAAGTTCAGAGGTCATTCCGGAACCTAACCAAAACTTCCGCTGCCTCTGAGGCTGCTATTCGGTTTATGATAGAGTCCGAGAAGCATAACGCTTATCACTCTTTCATCCTTAGGTTCCACCTCTTCTAAAAGTGAACACATAGCCTGATATCGACTTACACTGGTCTTTCTCCGATTTTGGATCTGAGAAAGTGTAATCTAAGAAGATTTCGTATTGCTAGTAATCCAGTACTTCCAAGTACTTTACAGCATTCGAATATTTCTTATCCAGATTACTTTGATATCCTCCCACTACGCTAACCGCATAGTTGATATCAGGTTCTTGTTTTTCAACATTGCATTTACAAAGCTTTCTACACTCCAAGTGTAGGAAACTGCTTTGTCTATATCTATCTCCTTTATGCGTTCGGAACACATACCTTTAGATAGATGTATTCTGTTCCGAAAGGCAATAACCTTTCTCAGAATTGTGCATGTTTAAAACAAACCATAATCGTATAAGATATCTAAAGAGAAGTACAAATGTTCTTATCCAGAGATCGAAAGATTTCTAAGAATATGATCTAACTTCATCTTAACCTCATATCTCGATTTATTTAGACAACCTCTATTTTATGTTTGACAACACTTTTACATTGTTGCCAATGATGAAGTGTTATCTACACAAAACTCCGAGAAACACCACCTTTGTTTCCATTACGTCTCTAACACACCTTTCTCGCAAACCTATGCAGACCTAGGGATCGATTTCATGTATACTGGATCCAGAGTTCAAAACTCCTCCAGTCTTATGAACATCTCTGGTTGGTTAACAACCTCCCACTGCAATGGCGTTCCGGTGTATAACAGTAATAACATTAGGTGCAGTTAGTGGTGTACCGCTACTCGGTCAGGCTGGTTCTCAGTCTTTCCCTTTCCTCTCTTAAAGTACTTTGTCAGTTAGGGCATTGTAGTTCATCTAATAGTCTTCCTCTAAGAACCGGGCGAGGACACCCTTCTGGTTCGTAGTACTATTGAACATACAATTACTTGTTCTTCTAGGATATTCTACAATCACATTGAATGTGCCGTTGTATCCAGAAATATCCATAGAACATAGGTGGTTCCGAACAAACTTGTCCTTTTTACTATTAGAATCCCATTTCTTATTCCTGACACACCATGTCTACACTTCAGTGTATGGTGTAGTCGTTTGAGATTTAATCTCAATCTTTGATCTATGCTATGTGTTATTTAGATAGGTGATAGCCTCCGCGAACAAGTCGCAGGCTTTCAATGGATATACTTTGAGGGTTCCCCATAATGGCTTTGTGTTGAAAACACTCCGCTTTTATGGCACAGCAAGTAGTCTAATCCATCTTCGAGTATTCTTGAAAGAACGACTCGTACCTTCTCTAATTACACATACCGCATTAATCATCAATCATTTTCTATACTTGTCCGAATTCCATCCTTTATCCAGAAAGGTTAACTTAGTTGTATCATCTTTCAAGATCGATTCTTAGGTCGGGAGGTCCATTCCTCCAACTATAATTGATCAAATCAATTTCGACCTTTTGAATCCCTTTTGAATAGATACTACCAAGTTCAAGAATTCACAAGTATAATGATTAATAAGAGAAATACATCTAATAAGTAAAACAAGTTACACATAACGGTTTGTTGCATCGTGGTAGACTAAGGATTCATCATTCACATATTGCTATCTAATGTACCATAATAGATATCACCATTATTTCTTATCCAAACCATCAAATGATTAAAGAAATAAAATATCCATTAATAATAAAGAAAACCAGAACGAAGTTCTTTTTCAAAATAAAGGGGTACATAAGCAATAACTGAAATGAAAACTTAAAACAGATAAATGTCTTCCACTGCAACCGCTGCTACCCCAACAGCTTCGCCCATGTAGACTCGAACTCTTCTTCTCTAAGTCGCCGGGTTTTCTGGAACCCCTGCATTTAAAGAAATGCACATACCGTCAGTGGTTCCATATCTACACACCAGAATTCTGGTAGATAATACCGCTGACTATGTTTTTACGACTAAAGAAAAATTCGTACCTCTGAGAGGACATTCAGACTTCCAGTGTCCAGACTTCTTGCATCGGAAGCATAAGCCCTTTGGCTTGCTAGCCCCCACTCGTGGTCCATTCCTCTTGGCACCACTGGGTTTCATGGCTTGCTTCCTTTTCTTGCCCCTACCTCCAATAGCTTTCAAGCTTTTGGGCTTGGTAGTTACAAGCGCTTGAGACTTGCCCTTCTTGTAGATCCCCTCTGCCGCCTTCAGTTCAGTCAGGAGTTGCGCAAGAGTATAAGATAGTTTACCCATATTATAGCTCATACGAAACTGCTCAAACTTAGGGGTCAGAGACTGGAGTATGATGTCGACTTGCGTCTCATCATCAATGGATGCTCCTAGGACCTCAAGTTCATTCAACAAACTCATCATCTTAAGAACGTGCTCCCCAACGGGCGTTCCTTCAGACTAAGTAGTCGACATAAGGACTCTCATGGCTTCTTGCCTCGCCGCACGATCCTGCTCCCCAAACATCTCCTTGAGGTTAGTCATCATATCCCGGGCAGTGTCCATCGGCTCATGTTGGGTTTGGAGTACATTTGACATGGAAGCCAAAATATAGCACCTAGCCATTTCATCAGCCTTTTTCCACTTCCGATATGTTGCCTTTTCCTCATCAGTTGAGGCAGCCGTGGGCTCAGCAGGGCATTGCTCATAGAGTACAAACTTGTACTCTTCAGCAGTCAGGACAATGTCCAAATTTCTCTTCCAATCAATGTAATTGGGACCAGTGAGTTTATGTTCCTTGAGTATCACAGAAAGTGGATTCATAGCTATTCTCTAAACCTATAAGCACATGTAAACAAACAATCAATTTAATGTCCGATATTATCTCCCTCAAATAATATCATTAAATTACTAATTGCGTCTAAAATCCCATCAGGTAAAGCAAGCCACGTGGTGTGGACGTTTACCCACCCAAATGATTTAGCAATTAGTTTTTTCTTCGGTCATACATCAATCATAGCGTAACTTCGTGGGGAAGAATACTATGACGCGTATCTAAGTGTAAACCATCACTCAGCACTAAAGTTTATCGCTTGGAATTGCTACGTCACCGCAAGCCACGTGGTGTGGACGTTTACGACAATTTCACAACTCTTCACAATCACTTATAACTGTCTACATCAATTAATCCAAAATCCGTCAGCATAGCAAGCCACGTGGTGTGGACGTTTACTACACTAAGAGATTTTTATAATTGACTCCCAATTACAAGATCCATTCAATTTCGTAGATCAAGACTCGGAGAATCATAAGTGAAACTCGAAGTTTCTAACCAGTGATTCACCATGCGAGCGACCCTATCTCTCATAAATGAGGGAGCCGAGCAGACAATCGACCCACCTATAAAAGAATGGCACGAAGGTCTCTAATTTGTGTCATCCACATGACCAAGTGGCTCTGGCTCCATTCCACTCCCCGGGGTGAGAATGAGTCGACTTGAAGTCAGTTTCAGAAAGAAAAATTAGGCATTGTTTGATAAACTTGATCAATGTTTCTTGTAAGAGGAATTACAAGAATTCTCCTCCAATGACTTGTCTATATGAACTTCAAAAGTCCATAAAAGTCACCAAGAGAACAGTGATGGAGACCATGGGAATGTTTCCATCCCCTCTCCCACTTAGCTTTTTACGATAAAGGGATACGCTATCTAGTGCATAAAATAAACACATATAGCATGCATGAAAGCAATAAAGCACATAGATCACATAGTCAAAATAATGCTAGAGAATTATTTTCCCGACTATCATGGCTTTATCTTCATATGCATCCTCTAGTCTTCAGTCTTCGTTTCTTGAATGCTCCATGTGACGAGAATATTAATTTCCAATATTTAAATCTATTTATTTTCAATTAATCCAAAAGTTACTTAATTCGAAAATTAAGTCAATTGAATATATCAAAAATAAAATTAAATATTATTAATATTTTTATTTATTTATTTTCCTATCTAGTTCTCATTAAATCTTTAGAATAATCCATCCAAGTAAAACTTGGAATATTCTAGAAGATATCTATAATAGAATAAGGAAATAAAATAAATTAGGACTTACTACTTTCCAAATTTATTTTTATTCCTAATCCATGAATATTCCTATGAGTAGGAATAATCAAATAGGAAAAAATAAATTTAGTACTAAATTAATTAAATTCCCAATCTTTGAATAATTCCATGAAGGAAATAAATCAATAGGAATAAAATTAATTCCAATTAATTCTTTTCCTATTCCATGAGAGTTTCCTAAAAGGAAAGTACTCAAATAAGAAAAATCCGAATTAATTAGGAAAGTGGATCTTGGTAGGAATAGCATGAGATTGAGAGATCCCACGCTATCCCCACCGTCGACCTCCACCGCCCGGGACCACCACCACCGTCGCCCCCAGCCCACGCGCCACCACCACCGGTGGCCGGCGTGGCCGGAAGCCCTAGCGGGCAGCCCCCGGGATGGGGTCGATCGATCCTCATGGGGATCGATCATGGGGATGATCGACCCCCCCGGTTTTTCGTCCTTTTCGTCTTCGTCACACGTCTTCGTCTTCCGGCGATCGTCTCATCATCGAACCAACGTAAATAAATTACAATAATTTAAATTACAATTCCGGTATTGATTCTATACATGAAATCGACCCTATACATTTTCCGGAAAATAAAGTGCGTAATAATAAATCCTAAATTCGGTCAACCCCCGAATTTTTACTATTACAAACATTCAACCACACAAAACGAATCTCGACATGTCCGAGAGTTTAATAATCATGATAATTAATTAAAGAAAAAACAATAATTAAATCCAACCATGATAGCCGGAAATCCTGCAAGGTAGAACAATAATCGAACATATACATGAACACGAAACCAAACGCTCTGATACCAATTGCTGGGATTCGATGTCCCGGGCTATCAAAAATTGCGGAACCGATAACCCGATCAAAAACCCTCGATCACCGAAGATTGGATCCCCGACTCATCCGCAGGAGTCCGACCTTTGGAGACTACGCGCCCGAAGACACGCAGCCCGCCCCCAGCCGAAGTCCCCCACGAGTCGGATCCACGAACGCGAACCACCTCACGAGCCGGGGCCCGACCGAACGCCCAGCGAAGCCCGAAGGCTGCGTGCGCCCAGCCGAGCCCCCGCGAGGGGCTCGCGATCGTCTACGGACGATCGCTGGGATCGCTACGGGCGATCCCCGGGGCTGCTCGTAGCAGCCCCGCAGCGAGTCACGGACTCGCTGCTCGCATGGGGTCAGCCCCGTGCGCCTCTGCTACGGGAACACCCGTAGCGCGCACGAGGCAGCTGCGGGTCATCCCCGCAGCGACCCGCGATCGAGCTCACGGGCTCGATTGCCCCTCGGCTTCGGCCGAGGGCTTTGCTCCCGACGCGCCGCCGGCGATGGCGGCTGGGATCCGCCGTGGCACCAGCCCACGGCATCCCGGACGATCGACCCTAGGTCGATGGTTCGTCCCATCGCCGCGCGTCCCGGCGGTCCGAACCCTAGGGTTCGACCGCCGCGTTCGATCCTCGCCGGGGATCTCGAATCCCCGTCCCCGAGGTTCGTCGTTTTTCCCGGATCGTGCGTTCATGTATATATCACAATTAATACGCACAAATAATCAAAGAGGGGGTTTCTCGATTATTACCTCGATTCGTTGTACGGAGAAACGAATCTTGTTGATGACCTTGCGATCTTCCTACGTATTCCTCGTACTTCGTCCGAACGTCGTGTGGGCGACGATCTATCGGATTCCTATGGATCTTCCTCACTCTCAGAACTTTATGATTGGCGTAACTTAGGTTCTTGTACTGAAAAGTGAAGACCATGTAGTGCTTATATAGGCTACGTAGGGGATCATAAGGAGATTAAATATTGGGCTTCTAATATTGAAAATTAAATTGGGTCCAACCCAAATCTATTAATTCTTATCAATATTAATTTTATTTATTTTCCACTATATAAATAAAATTGCACTCCCAATATTAACCATATTATATCAAATAATATTTCTCCGATTAGTATTATTTATTCCGTGTATTTAAGATTTAAATATCCATGAATAAATTTGTTTATTGCTCAATAAATAATATTCATATCTTATATCCGAGACTAGTACCGTTCAACCTTTATTATTGTGCGGAACGAATCCACTCATGAGGTTTACACAATAATTCCTTATGAACTCATCTCGGGGATATTATCAACCCTTCCGGGATACACTTTCCCGTCAAGTATTCACGGCATGTCATATATAAAATATAGCGACCCAATTTTACCGGTAATTAACCCAATAATCAAATCGGTTAATTCCTTTGGAAAATCAAAGTCTCTAGTATTAAATATACACACCCGCAATAATATCGGGGATTAAGAATAAAATACTCCGAGATTTAAATTGATTATCCAAGGCAATCCTAATCAATAAATCTCAAGCTGATCCGCCCAATACACCAAGTGTACAAGTGTGATAAAATAATTAAGATAAATTATTTTCTCTCTCACACAACGACTATACCGATGGATTGGTCCGTGTCCATCTAGGTCGTGAGCAACTGTTCGATTAAATACGAGTAACCGATAGTATGATCTTCTGTGCGCCCATGCGCACCATACTAACTACAACGTATAAAATCCAGGACTATATTTTGCATTAATAATAATTAATTACAAATAATTGTTTATTAATTAAATAGGTTAAATGCCATGACGGGGAGTTTACCGGTACTTAAATCTAGACATTAAGTACACAACTCCAACATTTATGAAGTCAAAAAAGTGTCTAAAAGTCAGGTAGTAAACTATAATTATCCCATGTATTTATGAAGTCAGCATTCATAAATTATTTTTTATTTTTTATGAAGTCAACCTTCACATGTTTTTTAGCCTTTTAGTTTTATACTTCCTCCGAATTGTTAGCAAAAGTAATTAAAAAAAAATATTTTTTATATGTTAAATAATATAAAGTAAAAGTATAATAGATATTGTTGTGTAAATAATTAATGAGATAGGTGAAAAAAATAATAGTATTAATGTAAATAGATGGGTATTAGAAAGTTAAATTATTGAAAAACTTTCAATTTATTGTTGTGCAAACTTTTAAAAATCAACCAAAAAAAGAAAGTACCCAAACTCTTTAAAATCAGAGGGAGAACGTAGAGAACTTGTTCATATCTTTACACTCTTTAATTTTTGTGAGACTTTTTCTATTGTTTCATGTGTCTTTGTTGTGTTGTTTTTAGCTTATATTTATCTTATTCATGTAATTATGTGTATATGACTATATGTTGTTTTATGGTTTTAGTTTGATAGGGTTTGAACGAGAATTGAATGAATACGAGAAGAATTGCACAAAGGCTATACTAGCGCTCAATTTTGCGCAGTCTTAGAAAAAATCGTCATCCCCGATAATTACAATGTTGGATCATTCCCAGATTTATACAGCACGTAGAAGACTTCTAGAGGTACAATATCAACAGCGAGTTTGACGAAATAACAATAACAATAAATTTACGGAAAATTAATAAAAATAACTATAATATTAATTAAAATTAGTACTAAAATCAATATTTAATTAATATAATAATAAAAAATATTTTAAAAATTATAAATAATTAAATCAAAATAAAAAAAAAACTTTGGGCTGACTTAGCCCTCGGGTCAGAAATGGGTCTGGCCCTTTTGTCCCATCAGCCCATCGAGTTGAAACGAATTTTTTTGGGCCTAGAATTGACTGGCCCAGTATGGCCCTTTGGTTGGGCCGGCCGGGCCGGCCCGGCCCATCGGATCGGGCTAATTTCCGCTAGAGGCGGAGCCAAGAATTGAATCAAGAGTGGGCCAAAATTTTAAAAAAAAATTTAAACAAAAATTACAATTATTCTTTGCGAGTTTTCATAGAATGAAATCTTTCTTTTCTAAGAGCGGGTTCTTTAATTGCTGCGAGCTCGCGAATTCCTCTTGAAGAGTCGGTGCCAAGTGCTTAAGTGTGTATGATGGTGATTTGCAGATTTTGACAGTGACCGGTGTTTGGAGAATTGAGTTTTTACAATTATTGTACATATAATTTTTTAATGTAGTTATTTTTATTTGGGGTAAATATATTAGGATAGAAAATTGGGATTTTGAAAATAGACTAAATTAAAAAAATAGTTAACTTACGTTTGTTTTGTATTTTGAGTGGACTAGTTAATACTAAACAATAAAATTTTATTTAAAATATATAGGTACTTTTTTTTCAGCTTAATAAAATTTTATTTAATATATATATATGTACTTTTTTTTTTGCACAATAAAATTTTATTTAATATATATAGTTTGTTTTGTAATTTGTGTGAACTAGTTACTTTTAAACAATAAAATTTTATTTAAAACATATAGGTACTTTTTTTTAGTCAATACAATTTCATTTAATATATATATATATATACGTACTTTTTTTGGGCACTAAAATCTTATTTAATATAAGGATAATTGTAGATTAATAGTTAAACTATAAACACTTTTGTATTTTGGTTACCCAACTTGCATTTTGTATACTCGAGTAGCTGAATTTTGAAGAAATTGCACTTTCATTCAAAAATGGGCGGTTTCCGGCCACACGTGAGATCCACGTGATTCTCTCTGCCAGGTGTCGTGTTTTCAGCGGACTGATGATCAGGAAAAGTACATGAATACCCCTGAATTCATTTTACCATTTAAATAAAACATTATATAAATTTTAAAAAACAAAATTTCTCATTTAAAAATTGGCAATTCAAACCTTTACTCTAATTTCAATTTTCAGTGATCAAGGAAGAATACCAGCAATCGATTTTCTGAAGTTGCTCTCGAGGAAATGTAGGGAGACAGTAAGGCGGAGACGAAGGTTGAGGATGAAGGAGACGACGACAGCGAGCTTGCCGGTTTCTTGTCGCCGACGGATATGATGGTGAGGGACTTGGTGGAGATTTCTTCATCATCATCCATGGTAGTGGAGGAGGTGGTGGTGATATAAAATTCAAAATTCAAGAAAAAAAAATATAAAAAAAAATGGATTTTTATTTCATGTTCTAAAACAGAGGAACACATATGTAAGTGCCCACACCATAGGGGAAAGAAACTGAAAGTGGAAGGTGTTGAATTATTGGTGCAATTAAATGTGCAAGTGGGCTGGGTTCAGAAGGTGAATGCAACAGGGGAGACTTTTGAACATCATGAATGTAGTTATGTATCATCATCATCATCATAAAAAGTCTCTGCATTTTTTCTTCTTGCAAACTGTGGGCCACTCAGGGTGGGGGAACGCGTGTTATTCCCTTCTTTTGCCTTAACCGGTTTTTTATTTTCATTTATTAATTAAACTTTTATTTTCATTTATTAATTAGTGAAAATGTCGAAATTACCCTCATTCAGTTGATACAAAAAAATTATTCGTCACGTGCATCTCACGTGTGGCCGGAAACCGTCAATTTTTAAATGAAAGTGCAATTTCGTCAAAATTCAGCTACTCGGGTGTACAAAATACAAGTTGGGTAACTAAAGTACAAAAGTGTTTATAGTTCAGCTACTAACCTACAATTATCCCTTTAGGGTCCGTTTGGTGGGTTCTCTGAGTATCGGATAGATAAAAATAATAAAGTTAACTAACTAAATAGTAAAGCCCAATATTATTGACCTTATGTTTGGTAGGTTAGATAAGATATTGCCACCATCACCGTCTCACCGATATGCACACACCAGAACAACTATTAAGCACACCAATTGCTCTTTCAGAAATCAAACCAGACCCTAACTTCGACGGCCGCAGATCTTCTTTAAACCCCAACGTCACCTTCCTCTTCCGTCGGCTCATCCAATCATGTCACCTTCCACATCTCCGAACGTCTCCTCAGTCCAAGCCCGTCCGCACTATATTTCAGATCTCAAAATTTACAAAACATATTTTTCCAGCCCTCTCCTATATTTGACCCATCAAAACCATATGTTTGAGATCTCGAGGGTTTGAAAATGAAAACTAAATCAGGTTAATTAATTTTTAATTTTCAGATTTAATTTCGTTTTTTTCAAGTTCTTACGAGCAATAGATGTCGACTTAAAAATTGTTTTAAGCTAGAGGTAAGTGATGAATTCAATGATTGAAAGGTGATTTTCGAGTTTATGTATTTGATCTATCCACCATTTTGATTTTTCTATCAGTTTTTTTGATGATGTGATGAGTTACTGTTCAAGTAAGATTACCCAACACACCGTAATGGACAGATAACTTCTTTGAAGACAAACAATATTTAAGTCCGGGTTATTTATCTGACTACAAAAATGAACCAAACATTACATAAACAAGTTAACTCAACTATCTTACTTTTAACTTGTCTACCAAATGGGCCCTTAATATATATAGGTACTTATATAGGTACTTTTTTTTCAACGTGGGCGATCGCCCACGCTGGTTTTGTACCAGCTCTGCCACTGTTTTTGCTTGAAAAAAATGATGAGTGTCGGCCGACATGTGTATTGAAGTCCAATAACGATGTGAAAAATCCCAGAATTCAGCAGGGAAATCGCCCCATGAGCGAAGGAAAAGCCTCGCCCGACGGAAACCCGTCGGCCGACAGTGGCTCCTGTAGGTCGCCATCAAGTCCTAATTGCAACTCACGCTTTGGCTTTTAGTTCACCGAAGGTTGACCCTTTTTATTATGGGAATACATAGGATTTTGAGGGTCTTCTGTAACTAACACCCACATAACTTTTATTCCACACATTTACTTGGGTCAAACATTACTCTTCTCCTTTCTTCTCCTCCAAGTAATTTCATAATTCACTATTCATCCAAAATTCCAACAATAAAATCTTAGATTTAATTTCATATGTCGATTATCTCACAAATATTCATTCACAAACGTCACAAACGTCGTACATCTCGTCGACCCCGTCGTTTTGATCGGATTAATTTCTTCGCGTGAGAATTTTGAACTCGGTTTCGATTTGGAAGCACGACTCGTTCGTTTCGTCCATCCATTAATTCCACAACTTTCATTGTGATATTTACTTCGATTATTGATTACATGTCTATGGATTGCTTGATTACGTATATGATCATGATTGGTTAGTTTTGTAGTTAGGGTGTTCGATAAAATGCCTCAATGAATGAGAATTGATAATTAAAGTAGCTTGATTTTTATTGATCGAATAATTAAAGTAGCTTGATCTCTTGTTGAACAACCTCCAATGGTATATTACTAGTGGATTGCACGATTGAGACGTACAATGTTGAGGAACGAGATACCGTCGTCCCGAGTTGATGACCTTTAGGAGGTGAAGCACTCGTGGGCGGCGTGATCGTCCCTCGACGATCACGGCGGAAGTCGTAATTGAAAAAACCGTGATCACCTTCCCTGATCTTTAGAGGATTAAGCGTTTTGAAATTCGAATCAACTCGATTTCTAGAAGTAGAGTAATCAAAACACCCTAACTTCCTTCACTCACTTGTTTACACTCTCCTTTGGTTGGTTTTTTGTTTAATTGTTTTTTTTTTCCCTAGTTAATTGATCACTCTCTTGCCCTTGTTGTTTTTGCCCTAGTTAGTTAATTGCCAAAGTATTCGCTACGAGGAGCGCTACCCAAGGAACATAAGTTATCAAATGCTTTTGAAAGTTTTTGACAAATTTTGAAAATTTTAAAAGAATATAAAATAATGAAATGAGGTATCAATTTGATTCTACTTACAAATTGTTTTTGCATTTTAAGTTGTTTGGTAGAATTTAAGTTTTCATTAGTTTGTTTTATAGTTGTTAGATCTTTAATTAAAATGATGAACTACATTAGTTACTCGGGTGATATCATAATTGCATGATCACGAGCGGCTCAAGACACCTTTTTTAAGAGGTCTCTTCTTAAAAATAATTATATATTCATATTTTTGAAAAACAAAAATATTTAATATTAATATTTTAAAAATTCATGTACTCCCTCGGTCCCTTAGATATAGGCGCATTGACTGGGCGCGCTTTTTAAGAAAAGTCAACATTTTTATTTTTGTTGCTGAAAAATAAAGGGCAATATTGTCCTTTCAGTGAAAAGATTAACATTTTAATAAAGTTAATCGAACTCACTTAATTCAAATTAAAAGTATTGTTCATAGAAATACAAATTAAAAGTACGAAAATTCAAATAACAAAATCAAGTTTTCTGGATAACTTGAACACATAAAACACTGAAAAAGTCTCGAGCCTTCCAATTTTTGGCAATCAAAGCAGCTTGTTCTTCACAACATAGAGTTTTAATTTCTGCAAAAAAAAAAAGAAGTTAAAATTGAACAATAAATTGAGAAACCAACATCTCAACAAACATCTGAATTTTGACACACGATCACAAAAAAATTGAGAAACCACATCTCAAAGAAGAATTAGCTTCTGAAATTTCACACACAGGTCACACAATCAGAGGAGAAATTGAGAAACCAGAGTACCTAACTCGAAGCTCGCATCATCAGCCCTTCTCGGATCCGCATCATCCCCAAAATCTGGTTGTGGCACGGGAATCTTCAGATCTGGGGCGCGCGGCACTTTATATCGGATCGAGAAAATCATTTTTGTCCGGCACACGTCCCTTATGGTGCCATAGATCTATCCGACAGAGGTCCATCAGGGACTCAGTGCTTCTCTCCGGCGGAGCGAAGCTCTCCGGTAGAGCGCAGATATCCGAGCTTTGAGAAACATAGTCAAGCTAAGTCGGAGAATCCATTTTTTGTAGATGCGGATGAGAGCAAGTGAGCTGAGAGATAGAGAAAGCAAGTGCGATGGGAGAGATGAGAGCAGATTAGAGATTTCTTGCATTCGATATAAGTGAGGGGCGGCGGTGAAGAGATAGAAATTAATGGGTTAGGGTTGAGATGTGTTAGTTGTTGTAAACGTAATTAATTGTGTGTAGATAATTAAAGTGTGTAATTGTAAAATTTATGTTTAAAAACAGATTTTAATTTGATGGCATTTGTGTAATATAGAAGTATTTTAAGTGTAAAGAGTTAGTAAAAACATTCCATTTTTGGGGTGTGTCTATATGTATGGGACATCACAAAATGAAAAGTGTGTCTATAAGTTCGGGACCGAGGGAGTATTTTACTAGTATGGTTTTATTTTTTAGACTACAATAAATTATAGGGGGATTAAGGGGTTGGGGCTACAGCTGGGAATTCCAGCCCGACCCAATGGGCCAGCCCGACCAATGGGCCAAGCTGGGCCATGAAATTGGAGGCCCAAAAAATTTTGGGCCTCTTTGGCCCGGCCCGATGGGCTGATGGGTCAAATGGGTCAAACTCATATTTGGCCCGACGGGCTGGGTCGGCCCGAATATTTTGTAATTTTTTTTAATTTTTATATTTATGTTTTTAAAATATTATTTAATTAATATATTAATTTAATATTAATTTTAATATTAATTTAACTAATATTATAATTATATTTTATTAATTTTGTATAAATTTTATTACATTTTATAATATAAAATTTTATTATACATTTATTTTATATTTATATAATTAATTAATTATTTTTTATTTAAAAAGTACCGGGCCATTTTGGCCCGGCGGCCCAGCAGCCCGGCAGGGGCTGGAAAAAAACAGGCTCGAATATTTCGGGCCGGGCTGGGCTGGGTCTATAATATGTCTTGGTCCGATGGGTTGGGTCGGGCTGGCTCGGCCTGGCCCAAGTCCCAGCTCTAGTTGGGGCACCTAAAATATAGTTATTATAAATTATATCTATTGTTTAGTCTAATTATATAATAGGGGTTCTTGCTTATTTTATTCTTCTGTTTATTGACTAATTTTAATTTAAAGTCTTTTAGTAAATATTCCTCTTAATTTATTGTAACCTGATTCCATCAAACTTGAATCTCGTTTCTTTAGCGCATAATCTTTATCGTATCGCATATAGATTGTACAGCGAAGTTCTTTTCAAGAAACCAAATTTCCGCAGGTAGATTTCTCTTAGAAATGACAAAAATAATCTAGAAAATTCCTTGCTTCTGTAATCACAAGAAATCTCTGCGAATTCGCCGATCAAGTTAACCGGGTATGAAGTTCATATATATATATATATATATGAACATATATACTCTCAAAACTGTGATTATTGAATCCCATTAGTTATTAGTGATGAAAATGTTGAATGCGTGTTCAAAATTCTCGGTTAATTGCAAACTTTAGTTCGTTAAATCCCCTTTAGATTCTGATACAATTTTTGTTCTTTTCTTGTGAGTGCTCTGAATTGGTAGTGGTCGTTTGTATTTACCCAATTGTTGAGAATTTCATGGTCCATATCTTAATTAGTGCAGGTAATTTCGTTGAACTTTCATAGTTAAAACATTTTTTCTTGTAAATTGTTCATAACATGTATGGCTCCTACAACAAAATCTGATATCATAAGCAGGATGAGAATTGAGCGTGAGGAGAGAAGTCGATCGGCAAAAAACCTAAAATCGCATAGATTTCTTTAAATACCTAAAATATTTTTTATTTCTTTGTCTCAGCTTTTTCTCCAGTAGTTTGAGGGATCCAAATTTGCTGTTGCAGAACAATTTCGGGAGATTGTTCAATAAACAACCAACATCATCTTGCAAAGAGACCAGCAGATCAAACTCCAACAAGGTGAGAATGAGATTTAAATTTGTTGTGAACACGTAGATCATCAAAATTAATAAATCATCAAAATATATATTAATAAATCATCAAAAAAATAATAAATCATCAAAATTTCAAACCCTAATCTACAACAAAACCGCAATCTCCATGAACTTCGATTTCCCAAAAAAAATCACGACTTCGTGGAGAGGGATTATTGTGGATGCTAACAAATTCATCGGCGATTACAAACTGGCAATGTGAGTATGAGTTCTAAATTCAATACGAAACCCTCAATTATATATTAAAGCTTCGATAGATTGTATCACAATCTTAGATTCATACAGAATCTTGTGATTCTGTTACGATAATTTACCATTTTTTTTTTGCGTTTACCGTAAATCAATTGATTTCTTTTTTGTTGCAATGATATATTTCTGGGGCGATGAAATGTCCACGAGCATAAGATATTAATTATGTGAACTACTTATTATCTATTATAGTATGTATTTAATTATGTGAACTAGAAATTATCTATCATAGTTTTATTAATTCGAATATATATATATATATATATATATATATATATATATATATATATATATATATATATATATATATATATATATTACTGTTATATAACAATTACATCATTATCTTTCATAGATATTAATTTTCTTTGATGCAAGGATTTTGAGGCTTCAATTCCTAAAAGGCTCTGGAGCTTGTGTATCTTTTGGTAGATGAGTGGAGATTGTGGAGAAGTAAGATGCACTATTAATTTTTATACGTAGATTTACTCTCTTGCCTAATTGTCTTGTGCAAGTCTACTGATGTTCTGATCATTGATGTGTGCTATAATCATTAGTGTATCACTGCACATTTGTTTAGTAGCTAGCTTATAATCATTAGCATGTTTGTGGTCTAACTTTGTGTTGATACACATTTATTCGTAACTATAATAATCATGTTGTAGTTATTGTTTATTGATATCATTAATTGTTTAATTAATGAATATGTGTTGCTCTTGTTTTTTTCTTTTCAATCAATTTTAGTATTTTACTTATATATGTGTTTGGTGTTGTAGATGAATAGATGAAAAACTTGATTGAAGCTAGGGGAAGAGATCTATCATTGTTTGAGAACTATCAAATTCGCTACATTGATAATCATAATTTGAGTTTTGACGTGATTTGTTACTAACTACTCCAGTTATGTTGTACTATTACTTTTTAATTTCATTTCTACATGCTAAAACTTGCATGGTTGCGTTATAAATAAAAGTGATTTTGCTAATAACTATAATAGTTATGTTGTAGTTATTATTTTTCAATGTCATTT
The DNA here is from genome assembly GCA_954870475.1 of Euphrasia confusa. Lineage (NCBI taxonomy): Eukaryota > Viridiplantae > Streptophyta > Magnoliopsida > Lamiales > Orobanchaceae > Euphrasia > Euphrasia confusa. The sequence goes on from OX940956.1 coordinate 12,171,167, forward strand.
CTACATAGTAAAACTAGCATAGTTATAAATTCAATCTAATTAGTATAATTACAATATATAATAAACAATTACGCAATTAACTAGAATAGTTATTAATTTCGTTAGCTAAGAATTAACTAGCATGGTTATCTATACATATATAATTTCAGGATCCACTAATGCCACGTGGACCAATAGGAAAGCAATAATAATGTTGTGTTCACACTATAAATCATAAATAAAAAAATTATAAATTATAAATAGTAATATTATTTAACATATTTAAATTATTATATATAAATTTTAAATATTAATTTAAAATTATATATTTTTGTTAATAATAATTAATCTATCAACTTAAATATATATTTTTTATTTTTTTTCCTAAATTTCCTTTTTATTCTATTAATATTAATTTAATTCCAATTAATCGTATCTCATAAAAATCAATCGTTTCCTTAAAAAAATTGATCAAACATTTTAAGTATATTATTTTTGCTATAATCTAGCTTCGTATGTGCTTTTTTATTTTTCTAAATATTGAATCGATTTATTCATTTTTTTCTGATTTTTTAAATTTTATGTATTAATTATGATTTCTTCCCAGATTCCAGAATTAAATTGTCGAGTTATTAATTATGTTCGACTAGATTTTTTTTTTCGTTTATCCCTAATTCAATTATGTTAAATTTGTTTTCAGGTTAACATACGTTATATTAATATAATTGCATTTCTCTCATCTCATCTCCTTCATGTAAATTCAATTTTTTTTATAAATCTATTTATTTTTCAGCTTTATAATTTTTATTTTTCATTTACTTGGATTTTCCCCCAACGGTTTTAGGTATTTGTTGGATGCGTTTGACACTCGAGAAATGCAGAGACGAGAAACTCCTCTTACACCAGATCAGAGGCTCCTCGATCGGGTAGGATGAGACGAGAAACTCTTCTTCCAGAAATGCAGTGACGAGAAACTCCTCTTCCACCAGATCACACTCCTCGATCGGGTAGAATGAGACGAAAAAATCCTCTTCCACCAGATCAGAGCTCCTCGATCGGGTAGAATGTAAATCGAGGGATGCGCTCGAGTAGCAGACACATGTAGGAGAGAGCTAATAGGTCTCATCCAATGACTAACTTCATAATATTTCAATGAAAATTTGTCATATCCGAGATTCAAACTCTGCGTCGTCGGGGAATTACACCAACATCACCACAGACCTTACCACTTGGTTATGCCCCAAAAAGCTTACATACTATAAATTACATCAAATATGCGTAGTATTTGAAAATAATAAAATTTTCATAATTGAGATAACGGTTAATAATGAGATTAATACGAATTTACAAATTTAAGTGAGAGTTCGATTATTAAATAAAATAATTTGTTAGTCCATTAATAATTTTTTGGCCGAAATATGTTGGAAATTAAATAAAATTTAATATTATTTCAAACAAATAAATCACGTGCATCGCACGGGCAGTGATACTAGATAATACAATTAACTAGTATAATTACTAGTTAAATAAATAATAATAATTAAATAAGTGTATAAATAATAATGCTAAAATTATTTTAACAAATTATAATAATTAAATAAATGTATAAATAATAATGTAAAATTAATTTAACCTAAAAGATTTTTATGGACTTTTTATATTTCAAAGATTGCCCTTGAATATAATAAAAAACATATCAATCTCCTAATATCTAACAAATTGTAAAATATAGAGCTTTGTTTATTATATTAAAAATCTTAGGTTGTTTTTTATAATTAGTAAACATAAAGAGCCCTATAGCCAAATATACCTAAATTATAACACCCTCCTGATAAATTTGTTAAAAAATATTAAATTTTATATGTCAATTTCTTTTATATTTATAATTAAAAAATTGACATATTTATAATTATTCTTATGATATTTTTATATTTATCATCCAATAATTTTCTTAATTTAAAATATATATTTGTAATATTATTTATTAATTTTTTCAAAAATATTATTTTGAATAATTTCTGATATCTTTTAAATGAAATTATATTCTATAATTAAAAAAATGATTGAAATATAATTTAATGTGAGATCCATTTACGATATTTTGTACTATATGTTTGGCGAGAACGAGCTGGAGCATCCGAAGGTCGGTGCGAACGCGCTGACATGCTCTAACCGTTTTTCTCGCATGTTTCGACAGAAACTTTCCCGATTTCGACTCAACGAAGTTTTTAGTCACATTCCAACAAAAATAATTTTATTTTAATTATTTAAGAAATAAATAATTATTGTATTAATCATTCAAATAAACGTTATTTTGCAGAAAACGGACCGAAAAAGAAATTTGTAAAATTATTCGCTCTCAATTTTTTTGGGGCATATGCACGTACGCAGGTGGCGCTCACACACATGTTTAGAGTTTGAAGGTCATCTCGATCATGTTTTGCACCCCTATGCACATATAAGAGACAGAGAAAAACGCTATTAATTCATCTATAAGGTACTAAAAAGTTTTTTCACTTGATTTTTAGTCATATTTCAACGTGAAATTCTTCATCACCTTTGATTTTTTTTCTTTTTCTAATATTTGATTCTATCTTTTAATTATTAATTTTTTATTCATTTGCGTTTTGTAAACAACTCGGAGTTGATTATTATTGGTTGATAGTGAGATTTTCAGCGGCAAGTCAACGTTACGCGTGTTAACAGGTAAATCACTATAAATCTTGTGTACTCTTGTTTTATATTCACTACAAAAAAACCAGAGAACCCCTACGGGGATTCCCTACGGTCTTTTTCCCGTAAGGGTTTCCTTACGGCATTCCCTACGGGGAGCATATTTTGAGTTTCCCTACGGCATTCTCTACGGCTGGAGCCGTAGACTGCGCGCGCATTCGCGCGCATAGCTTCCCTCCAAAAGGCCCAACGGCTAGCCGTAGGCCAATTTTCCCTACGACCTTTTTTCCGTAGGGGAATAATAAATCCCCTACGGCTATTTTTCCCGTAGGGGTCTCCTACGGCTACTTCCCTTAGGGAAGTATTAAAATGTATTCCCTACGGCCCAGGCCCAGTCGTAAGAAAATTGTTTTTTTTTTAAACCACTAATTTATATAATAATAAATTAATTAAATTTTATTATAAAAACGCTAAATTGTTTTAAATGTGTTTTTTAAACCACTAATTTACTAAATAATAAAATTACAAGTAAATTTTTTTTAATTAATTAAAATATTATACTATTTTGAATATATTTAAGTTTATTAAAATTCTTTAAAGGGAAAAATGGCGATAAGGCCATTTTTCAACATTTTTTCGGCAATAAGGCTTTCGAGAAATTACGCGTGTCAATTAGGCCGCATAAAATGTTTAAAGACATTGTTACCCTTCCATATATACAAATTTGAAACAAACGGGTTCTCATTTCTCTCTCGCGCACGAAACCACTGCTCTCTCTCTCTCCCTCTCGCTAAAACACAGTAAAGAACGAAAACCTCTCTCACTTTCGATCTCATCTCAACTGTTCGATTCTCATCTCAACTGTTCGATTTTCATCTCCTCTGTGGCTCCGTCGAGAAGGAAACCGCCGCGAAAAAAACCCACCGTGCCGACTCCAACCACCAGTTATGTGGCTGCTTCCGAAAACACTGAACGGAGGGAGGCTTGTATAGTACACTCCGTTGAGTGAAGAGCAGGCGAGCCCCAGCCCTCAGCCTGCCGCCGGCGAGAAGAAGGAGAGGAAGTAAGTATTTCGAACCCTAATTCGATTTTCACTTTCAATCTGTTAATTTCCATTGATTGTGTGTTTTTTTATGTGTTTTTCGGTGTGATCGTGTGTTGATCAACTTGATTGTGTGTGTTGGTGTATGTTCAGTGTTAAAATGTTCTGTTCAGTGTTAAAATGTCATGTTCAGTGTTGTACATGCCATTTAAGTGCCTCTGCATGTCACTCAGTGTCATTGCATGGCCACTCAGTGTTGATTGTGTGTGTTGGTGTATGTTCAGTGTTAAAATGTTATGTTCAGTGTTTTTATGTTCTGTTCAGTGTTGTATATGCCTGTTCAGTGTCTCTGTATGCCACCCAGTGCCATTGCATGGCCACTCAGTGTTGATTGTGTGTGTTGGTGGCTGTTCAGTGTTAATATGTTCTGTTCAGTGTTAAAATGTCCTGTTCAGTGTTGTACATGCCATTTAAGTGCCTCTGCATGCCACTCAGTGTCATTGCATGGCCACTCAGTTTTTGATTGTGTGTGTTGGTGTATGTTCAGTGTTAAAATGTTCTGTTCAGTGTTGTGTATGTCTGTTCACATAAAATGGGGGAGGCAGATAATAACTACTTTTATTTAAGTTATATAAAATGGGATTCTGAAATCACTCAGGTTGTGGAGTTTCATTATTTTCTGTACACATAAAAATGTCTAATTCCTATAAGATTACTTACCGACTATTTATTTATTTTCCTTACAGGCGGCTGGTAGAGCGAAGGTGAGTAGCTTCTTACAAACGTTTACACATTCTGCTGGTCTATTTGCCTTTTCCTGTAACTGATTTCCCCTGTCAAAAATTTTGTTGCAGAAATATGCAATGGAACAAGTCTGTGGGAACAGATGCTGGAATGCCACATCATATCCATATCTCAAACCCCTTCACCAAATGGATTGAGTCCATCGAGAATTGGCTTTTCAAATGCGTCTTCCTCAAGCAGAACAAGATATTCGAGCAATACAAGATCAGATTCAAGCCTCCCTCGCTCAAGGACCTGGGCCCGCCGATATACATGATATGCGGGGCCTGGCTGGACCGAAGATGTTTGCTGACCTCCAGGAGGCTATGAGCAGTACAACTCACAGCAAGGATGACTCTAATATATTTTGCAGGGGAATTAATTTAAGGAGATAAATTAAAATAAATAAAGAATCACATATGGAGTACTACATAGTTAGAGAACTATAGAAGAAACATATACATGGTGGGGGTATTTATTTGTACATGACAGATTCAATAAAAAAAAAAGGTTTTTTTTTTTAAATGGGATGTTATGGAGAATGTGGAGTAGCTTTTTGTGTAAAGCTATACAAATTATTTTATATCAGATTTTTATGTTTTTTATTCGATTTCGAGTTTTCAGATTATTTGATTTTCAATTACTGCACGCAGGATCGCAAAATAACCGAGTCGAGTCCAACTACTGGACATCATGTTGAATGCTATATTGCTCGAGTTTGGTTCGAGATCATATATACCTAACATTCATAATCAAATTTTGCTTACATTTACACCCATAACTTGTTTGAAAGAAGATACAGTATAATAATTACACACAAAATTCAGCAACAAAAAGTTGTGCCAGAAGAATCAGTAGCAGGTGAGTACTTCATCGATAGGATGAATCAAGAATCGGCCACAGTCCATCAACGCCTTCTCCATAGCTCCAACAATGGCACACTATTTAAACGTAGGATAGGGATACTTATCGGAGTCTGGACAAAGTTTGTCCACTGCCGCTATGAATCTTTTGTTGTCAGCCTCGACACGCATGGAATAAATCCAGAAACATCCACCGCGTTTCCCTTCACGTAGATCCTTCGAGGGTCGCAGCCATGAATCTCTACAAGAAACACTAACACTGAACGCATAAATAAAACACTGACTGCATAAAATGAACACAAAAACACAACACTGAATTGTTTTTGTTGTTTTTGACATGTTTCTGTGATCAGTGACACTGAGTGGGGTGAAAAGACACTGACTGTCAGTGACAGACACTGGTTGGCTCATAAACACCCTGACTGTCATTTATTAAAAAAAAAACACAGAATTTTAACATTATGTGATTTTGCTTTTGCTCAGTTTATGCTCTTATAGTGTTTTTAATTGTTCTTGTGTTGTAATTTTTGCATTTGGTTGTTTTTTAATGTTGCATTTCAAGAAGTTTTCAACTGCTGACACTGAGTGGGCAAGATTAACACTGATGACAATGAAATACAGAATAAACACTGCTAACACTGAGTAGACAATATTAACATGAGTAGATGACAATTACATAGAAATATGAACAAAAAACATTTTTTTTTACAGAAAATAAACCCAAAACACAATCATAATCATGTTCATACATTTACAGAGAAAAAAAAATACTTCTTGTTTTTTTCAACCAGAACTAAACAAACAACCCACAGGCCAAGAAGCGCACTACTTTTCCTTCATGGTCAGGATGGTTCGTATCACGTGAGCCTTGAATAATTGGAACTCTTCCGTCCGGAATGGACTCTTTCTTCAGAATTTTCTCCATGTAGTAGCATACGTACAAAGCACATTCATTCCTGGACACACACATAGGCGCAGAGGAGTTAAAGGGAAAAAAAAAAAACTCTGACACTGAATGCATAAATATAACACTGAGTGCATAAAATGAAACACAGAAACACTGAATGAGTTAATTATGCACTGAACTACTTACAGAGATGGGGCTTGCTGTGGGAGAGGCTTCACGGCCTCGATTTCATGTATCGGGAAACCAGACTTCCCCGCTTTCTCAAGCCTTTGGTCCACGTTGGTTTCTAACTTTTCCTTCTGAAACGTACGAAACAAACAATTTATCAGTTATCATTAAAAAGGGAACATTTTTAAATATCGACTAAAAAACAGTACACGTACTAATTCCGCTGCATTCGCCATGTAATGGTCCTTCGATTTCGACCCCCTGGGTTGAATCGAGTTGTAGAATCGCCATTTCCGTTGGACGAAGTCGCAGACGAGCAGCGTCCAATGGTTTGGAGCTGTATTCTTTCTCAACCCAGGTGACACCATCGGGACATTATAATCCCTTCTCGCACGCATGGAATCATTTCTGTGATTTTTTCATACAATTTATCGTGGTCAAGAGTTCCCAAGACAATGGAGGTCTGCGAGAAAAAAAAAATAATAAAAAAAAACAGAGTATAAGACAATGAACATGACATGAAAGACACTGACTAACACATAAAAACACTAACTGAACATGATAAGCACTGATCAACCATCATTAACACTGAACAGCCCTAACAGCACTGATTAACCATCATTAACACAAATACACTGAGCATATACACACTGAGTAGCACATTAAAACACTGAACAACACACACAAACACTGAATCAACCATCAATAACACTAAACAGCACATACAAACACTGAGTAGCACATTAAAACACTGAACAACAGATATAAACACTGATCAACCATCAATAACACTGAACAGCACATACAAACACTGACAATCCCTAACACACTGTATAACCACTAAAAACACTGAGTAGCACTGAATGCAACGAAAAAACACTAACATGTATATTAAAATCCACACACAGTGCGTGCATGCTGAATCACGCATTTAAGCACTGATTGGGTATGTGGATTCGAAATCACGTACCTGGATTCGAAATCGCCGGCAAGGAAGGCGGCGGCGTATCTGACATTTGAACTGTGCCAGAAACGGCGGCGGCGGCGATGAAATCGATCGATCGATCGTTGCCGATGGAGACGGACTGCATGAAATCGATTCTCCTTAGCGGCGGAGAATTCAAGGTGCTCACCGGTGGCGACCTTCCCCCTCTCCTTAGCTTGAACGCGGCGGCGACGGCGATGAATTCCCTCGGCTCAGAATTGAATTTCAGTATTGAAATCCCCTCGGTTGGAGAGAGAGAGAGAGAGAGAGAGAGAGAGAGAGAGAGAGAGAGAGAGAGAGAGAGAGAGAGAGAGATGCGCACATAATTGAATGCGTGATTTTACTCCCGGTTCGATTGTGAAAACAGGTGGGAGGGTATTTTCGTCCTTCCAGGTATATTATTTTGGCCCAATTGACACAAAATGGCCTAATTGACACGAAAATTGAAGATCGGCCTTATTGCCGAAAAAATATTGAAAAATGGCCTTATTGCCATTTTTCCCAATTTTAAATTATTTAAAATAATATATTATTTTAATAAATAGAAAATGTTAAAAAAGTACTTCATTTTTAATAATAATTATAATAAAATGTTTAAGTGTTATTATTTTTAATAAAATCTAATAAATATTTCCAAATATATAATTTATATTTGAAATTATATATATATATATATATATATATATATATATATATATATATATATATATATATATATATATATATATATATATGAAGAATTTCTATTTAAAAATGTAAAAAACACTTTAATGGAGTTACATATTGTTGTGATTTTGAGATTTCAATTTGATCGATTATTTCAGTTTGAATTTGAACTTTTTTGTTTTGTTTTTGGTATCAAAATTTAGGTCCCTCAACCTCCCCAACTAGTAACAAGGACCACCCTAGCTAAGTGTATATTCTCAAAGGAGCTTGATGCGTCATTATGTAAGATTCCTAACTACTGTACCTCATATTTAAACTTTCAGCTAATTAATCATATTCATTGGATGGCTCAAATAATAGCCCACCGACGAGCGTGAAACCCTATAATAATTTGTCAAATTAGCCGAGGTGTTTTTTTCATACACTCTTCTTATGTAAAAATCTCAAACCTTGACTTTAAAATTTCATTGTTGTGTGTGTTTTTATTAAGATTTCCTTATTACATATTTTAGTTTTTATTGAGAATTGCTTCTATTGGGTTAAGAATGTTGAGAGCAACAACTAACTTGATGGGGGCCCATCGATGATTCTATAAGACTGGCTATGAAGAGCCCAACAGAACAAAGAACCAGCCCGGCCCACAAAGACAAACCACCTTATCTTCCCAAAATCTCTTCTTTATTCTTTGAAGGATTTTGTATGCTTCTCGGAATTTCCATTTATTTTATAGTACGTATAAAGCCCAAAAGTATTCCGAATTTCCATGGATACAATGAACATAAATGATGAAGATTCTTCCTTTCAATCATTTGGACACATTTTCACTACCCAAAGATTTTGCGTGATATGATAGGGTTAGGTCAGCAAGAATATATATCTTTCGTACATCTTCATCATTGACATTCAGAAAGATACATCATGCTTTGTTTCATAATCATTGAAATAAAGACATTTAAATTTAGGGTTGTTTTTGATAACTATATATATATAGATTTTTTTTATAAGCATTAATTGTTGTTCGATTTGTATGTAGAAAGATAAACTATATACATTTGTTTTGGCAAAAATACACACGTGGACATGTAATTTTTCACACAGCACAATAAATTAAAGATCCAAACTAAACATATTTGTTAGAATTTTAACATTCTCAAGTGTGCATAAATATAAAATGTCAAAACGAAAACACAATAAATCCGCATAAACATTGCGGCCAAAAAACAGCTTATAGCGGTCGCTACACCACACACAATGGTGGCGGACCTGTAGTTGCGTTCGGTTTTTCCTTTTCCTTGTTTCCGTGTTCAAGAATTATTGTAGTACTATATATAGAGTAAAGACCCTTTTTACCCCACGGGGTGATCATGATCATGATCAAGATCAAGAATTATTGTACCTGATATTGGCTGGCTGTTTGTACATTTTTGGAATATTTTTTTTCAAGGGTGAAATTCCCATGAAAATCATATACAGTATGGTGCAAAAATGTAAATATACCAACCCAACATTATATAATAATAATAAAAAAAAAATTGTACAAAGTATGGATAGGACATAGGAGTGTTGGAAATTGTTGAGAAATGTACAAAACCCATACGTGATACGTCCCATGCTTCTTTATTTTTCATCTCTTTCCAGTGTTGGGATACATAAGGAAACCTTTCCTAATCCAATAGTATTACATAATGTCAAAAGCCCAACTGCTTCGGCCCACACAATTCCGGCCCGAAACGCGTGCGCAAAAGTCATTTTTGCCCCTCCTCCTCGTCTGTGGTTCCTAAGCCTACAAATCACTGCTGAAAAAATTCGCATCCAACCCCCAGGGTGGGCCCCACAACCATCCCTCCACCTTTGGAGCCTATTAAAGAGCTGCATTTCTCTTCACATCTTTTTCTCAACCATCACACACACACACACACTAGCTATCACTCAACTCTAATAAAAGAAGAGTTAATTAGTTATTAATTTAATATACATTGTAGTACTTATAGCAATGGCATCGAGCTCCATGAGTCGGCGTTGTTGGACGGCCAAGGAAAACAAAGACTTCGAGAGGGCCCTTGCCGTTTACGACCAAGAAAAACCCGATCGGTGGGCTAATGTGGCTCGGGCCGTCGGGGGTCGAACCGAAGAAGAGGTCAAGATTCACTACGCAATGCTCGTCGAGGATCTTCAACATATTGAGAGTGGCAGAGTGCCCTTTCCCAAGTATAGGACCACCACAAACGGAGGAGGTGGTACTAACATGTGAGCCCAGGTATGATGATATGAACCAGATGAAAATAATACTGAAAGCAAAAGAGAATACAACCTTTTTTTCTAATGATTGTCCTGTTCTCTCCCTTTTCCACCAACATATATAGGCAACGTAGTGGTGTAGTGCTACTGTACTACTTTCTCTCTCATATAACAGAAATATGCTTAAGCTAATAAAATAAAAATCAACATATGTATTCCTCTAAATGTTTGGGCCTCACACGTGTACGCACACCTCGACGGATTGGATTTTCATCTTGGGCTTCAGTGATATTTTCATTACTATCAGGCCTCCTCGACATAACAATATCGCCTCCATTGAAAACAACCTTGTCCTCAAGGTTGAAAGAGGGATAGTCTGCTGTGAAATGCTGCACATCAACCCAAGTCGCCTCTTCGCGAGGAAAGTTAAGCCATTGAACAAGCACCTGCTTCTGAGGGCGATTAGAGCAATATATGGTTCGCACTCCTAGTACCTGTTGTGGTTCCATGACAGGAACTGTAGGATAAGGAGGTATAACTGCATCTCGACCACCAGTAGGGCTATAACCTTGAGCCTTCTTTAATAATGACACATGGAAAACATTATGTATGCGTGCTGTTGTAGGTAATTCCAAACGATAAGCCACTTTTCCCACTCTCTCGGTCACTTGGAAAGGCCCAAAAAATCTACGACTCAATTTCTGGTTGCCCGCACCGCGTACTGTTCGTTGACGATAAGGTTGCAAACGAACTAGAACCCATTCTCCAACAGAAAATTCCAAGTCCCTTCGATGCTTGTCTGCTTGGTCTTTCATGCGAAGTTGAGCTCGCTGGAGATTTTCTTTTAAATGGGATAAAATCTGATCCCTTTGACGCAGCTCCTGGTCGACGGCAGCATTAAATGATGAATGTGAAAGATAAGAGATCAAGGTAGGTGGCTCTCTCCCATAAACTGCCAGAAACGGCGTCATCTCAATTGCCGTCTGATAAGACGTGTTATACCAATACTCTGCCCAAGCCAAAAACTTAGACCACAATTTCGGAGAGTCCATAACAAAACTTCGTAGATACATTTCGAGCGTGCGATTTAGACTTTCTGTTTGGCCGTCGGACTGCGGATGATAAGATGTAGACATATTTAACGTGGTTCCATGTAGCTTGAAGAGGTCACGCCAAAATGAGCTAAGGAAAATTTTATCTCGATCACTAACCATTGAACGTGGTATGCCATGCAACTTAACGATACCATTAAAAAATATCTCTGCTATTTTGGCGGCTGTAGCGTGTGGTGGTAGCGGGAAAAAATGGGCATATTTGCTTAACCGATCGATCACCACGAGAATTTCAGTGTATCCTTTTGACGGAGGTAAACCTGTGATAAAATCCAAAGAAATATCTTCCCAAATCTGAGTTGGAATAGGCAATGGTTGCAGCAACCCCCCTGGTGCTAATGTTGACGTCTTAACCATTTGGCAAACAAGGCATTCTGAAATGTATTTTCGCACATCGGCTCTCATACCCTCCCAATGACAATTTGCGGCAATACGATAAAAAGTTCTTAAGACACCGGCATGACCGCCCAATGGTGAATCATGATATTCAGCCATTATTTTACACCTCAATGTTGTTGGAATGATCAGTTTTCCCTTAAAGGTAATTAAACCCTCCCTCAACTTGTGGAAAGGATACTCTGCAGGATGATCCGTTATGTTTTGTTTTAAGTTCAGTAATTCTGGATCAGCAAGATGAGCTTCTCTCAACTCCTGTAAAAACCCTGAACGGACAGTTGACATCCCCAAGTAAGAACCATGACAGCGTGATAGGGCATCAGCGACAATGTTCTCTCGACCCGGTTTGTAAGTTATAGAAAAATCAAAGCCCATTAATTTTGTAAGCCATTTCTGTTGCTCTGGTGTGTTGATTGTTTGTTCCATGAGAGCCTTCAAACTACAATGATCCGTTCGAATGACGAAATGACGTCCCAATAGGTATTGTCGCCATTTAGCTACTGCTGCAGTAATTGCCATCATTTCTCTATGATAAGTAGACATACCTTGAGCACGAGCAGATAACTTTTGGCTATGGTACGCAATGGGTTTATTTTCTTGGAGTAATGCGGCACCCAATCCAGTCCCGGACGCATCTGTTTCAATAACAAATGTCTTAGTAAAGTCTGGCAAAATCAATATCGGAGCTTTCACCAAGGCCTGCTGCAATCGCTGAAATGCCGATTGTGCAATTTCAGTCCATTTAAATCCATTATTTTTTAAAAGATCAGTTAAGGGACTAGCAACCAAGGCATAACCCTTGATAAAACGACGATAATATCCAGATAATCCCAAAAACCCTCGCAGTTGTTTTATATTTCGAGGAATTGGCCACTCTAACACCGCAGTTACTTTCTTCGGGTCCATTGATACGCCCTCTACTGAAATTATATGACCCAGATACTCCACAGTCTGTTGGGCAAAAACGCACTTTGATAATTTTGCATAGAACTGATTCGCCCTTAATAAGTCTAAGACTTGCTCCAAATGCTCAAGGTGTTGTGCAAAATCCTTGCTATAAATGAGGATATCATCGAAAAATACCAGGACAAATCGACGTAAATAAGGACGAAAAAGATCATTCATAACCGCTTGAAACGTAGCTGGCGCATTTGTGAGTCCGAATGGCATGACAAGAAACTCGTAGTGGCCATTATGTGTTCGCACTGCTGTTTTGTGTATATCTTCTGGGCGAACACGAATTTGATGATATCCAGATCGCAAATCTAGCTTTGAAAAATATTGGGCACCATGTAATTCATCCAGTAATTCATCAACAGTAGGTATAGGGAACTTATCCTTAACGGTGACTGCATTTAATGCGCGATAGTCAGAGCAAAATCTCCATGTACCATCCTTTTTTTTTGCCAACAAGACCGGTGAAGAAAACGGGCTTGTACTAGGACGTAAAATACCTTCTTCCAGCATTTCAGAAACTAATCGCTCAATTTCAGTCTTTTGGAAATGTGGGTACCTATAAGGTTTGACGTTAACAGGTGTTGTGTGGGGCTGTAGATGAATCGCATGATCCTGTGGCCTCTTAGGGGGTAAACCCGTCGGTGTCGAAAACACTTTAGAGTACTTTGTTAGTAAAGGTTGAACTTCAACGTTGAATAGGGCTGCGGTTTGGTCTGAGGGTACAACTGCTGTCATGCTAAAGAAAGCTGCAACTGAACCATTAGCCTGTAGTTTTTGGAGCCCGATAAGATTAACTTCGGATATAGACGAGATTCGATCACCTTGAAGAAGCACTTCGGTCCCATTATCTTGAAATGTCATGGTCAATGTAGCATAGTTTTGAACCACGGGACCTAACGTAGCTAGCCAGGACACTCCCAAAACAACATCTGAACCTTCCAGTGGAAGAACATATAGCTCAGTACAAACTCGATGGCCTTGTATATCAAGTTTGGATAGTCGAACACACCCTTCACACAATAATTTTTGTCCACTTCCCACAGCCACCAAGAAGGGTCTAGTTGGTTCTATTGGTAGTTTAAGAAATTTAGCCACTCGAGATTGCACAAAATTATGTGTACTACCGCTATCAATTAAAATTTGGACCTGGTGCCCGGCTAAGGTTCCACAAAACCGAAGAGTGGCCGGCGACGAAGCACCGGACATGGCATGTAATGAGATTTCTGGACAAGCGCCGATATCCTCCACGCCGGTATTCTCGTCTGCGATCGATTCCGTTGTAAGCTCGTTCAATTCTTCGTCCGCAACAATCATGAAAAATTGAGGTTTAGTTTTGCAACGGTGACCTGGTACATATGGATCATCACAGTAATAACATAATCCCTTTTCACGCCGCTGTGCCATTTCTTTAGAGGTGATTTTGCGAGTAGTAATTTGGGGAAGATTGGGCGTTGTTGGATAATTTGAGGTGCGAACTGGATTGTTGGGATGAAGCTGATGGTTAGGGTTACTAACCGTGTTGGGTGTATTAGGATGTGAAAAAGAAGATGAATAATGGGGCCTAAAAGTGGTTGGGCTCTTGGGCTTTGACGATGAGTAATATTTGCGATGCTCATCCAACTTGGCCTCGTGAAGACGGGCCAATGCCATGGCTTGCAAAACAGAAGTGGGTCGAGCAGCCCTAATTTCAGCCTGGATATCTTGCCGCAACCCAGCGACAAAACAACTGAGTAGGAATGAAGAAGGTAAACCCACTGTACGCATCGACAATTCTTCAAATTGAGCAATATATACATCAATTGTCGAGGTTTGCATCAGCTTAGAGAGAGTACCCTGCGCATCCTCAAACTCGGAGGGACCAAAACGGGTTTCCACGGCCTGGAGAAATTGAGCCCAATTGACAATTTGACGATTATGAGAGACCCACTGAAACCACTGCAAAGCTCGGCCCTCCATGTGAAACGAACTAATCAAAATCTTTTGATCATCGGGAATTTGATAGTAAGAAAAATATCGTTCCGCTTTAAAAATCCACCCCACCGGATCTTCACCATTAAAATGAGGGAAATCGAGCTTCATGGGACGATGAATCGTCGGCTGACTCAACGAAGAAGATGGGCTCATCGGGGCATTGAAACCATGAGAATTGTGGGGACCCAAATTAAAATACCCGAGATGAGGAAAATAAGACGCACCGAGAGATGGAAAGGCCTGAGTTGCAGGTAATGAAGGCTGATGTATGGGAGATGTGTGGTTTACCGGCGGCAAAACGCAATAAGCCGGAAAGGGACCTGTAGACGGGAAGCTACCCGGTGGTCGCGAAGTCGGATGCGATGACGTTATAGGAGCAGAGTGGGGTTGCAGAGGGGAAGGGTTTGCGTGAGGTTGGATGTTGCGCTCCAACTTTTCATCGAGAACTGAAAGAAGAGCAAAAATATCGGTGAGTGATTTTTGTTGAGCGGCGAGCTGCTCGGAATGATTTGTAGAAGCATCTTGTATTTTCTTGACTGTGTCATCCAAGGTTTTGAGTCGTGTCCCGTCAGCCATGGATGCCAACGAGCTCAATGAGAGCACCAATTGATATGAACCAGATGAAAATAATACTGAAAGCAAAAGAGAATACAACCTTTTTTTCTAATGATTGTCCTGTTCTCTCCCTTTTCCACCAACATATATAGGCAACGTAGTGGTGTAGTGCTACTGTACTACTTTCTCTCTCATATAACAGAAATATGCTTAAGCTAATAAAATAAAAATCAACATATGTATTCCTCTAAATGTTTGGGCCTCACACGTGTACGCACACCTCGACGGATTGGATTTTCATCTTGGGCTTCAGTGATATTTTCATTACTATCAGGCCTCCTCGACATAACATATGATCCACGTCATCACCTAAATGAATTTAATTAATTGATTTTCTTTTTTTCTTTTTTTCAAAAATATATATATATATGGTGCATGGATGAACCTACTAATTATATATAGTTGCCATGCAGCAGGAGGAAAAGGATTGAATCTGATCAAGCTGCTTGAGAGTACGTGGAGCCGAGCCTCCAATAGTTATTGTGTTGTCTTAATTTCCTTATTATATATCCAATTTTCGTATCTATAATGTAATCTAATTTTCGATCTACGTATAATGATCACTATATTGAGGGGAAGCAACTGAATTCCTTTCTTTTACTATGAATGAAACTAGCTAGTAGGTGTTATTTCCACGATCGTGTTGAAGCCTCTTGCATGTACTCAGATAGATTGAAAATTCAAGAATTCTAACTATTTGTACGACGCGTATAGTACGTAGTTTATATAAACATTAATTAATGTTTTTCAATCATTGTCAAATGATATAATTATATACGTCACACTTATAATTAAAGTAAATTAATTTTTTATTGTACCTAATTGTTTGTCCATTTCATACTGATCTTTCTCAAGATTTTTAATATAGATACACAAAAGATATATAATAACTATTTATTATGAGTGGGGGCAATGCACATCTATTTATAGTAATTCTATTTATTAATTTGTATTTTTTTCTTGAATGAAATATTTGGATAAATTAAATTAAAAAAATCGATTTGAAAGTGAGCGTATTGTCATGTGTTAGAATTGTGTGTGTTGTGATCACTTGTGAGTTGTTCCACATTAATTTGAGTGAAAAGGGTGATCAAATTAAAAGTAAAGATAGTTACTCCACTTTGTACCAATTAATTTTAGATCTACGTGTCTCTGATCTCCCTTTCTTGTCTTTGTGCGCTAGCCGTGAGACCGCACTCACACACCTCCTATTTCAACATGATATCAGAGCCACGACTAGGGCATGTGGTGGTTGTTTGGTCAGAGGGTCGACCATTATTGAGGTAAGAACGATTTGTATAGGACTCATAAGTGAGGAGGTACCACGACTAGCACTCACACACCTTCTATTTCAACATGATATCAGAGCCACGACTAGGGCACGTGGTGGTTGCTCGGTCAGGGGGTCGACCATTGTTGAGGTGATCATGAGACCGATTTGTCTAGGACTCACAAGTGATCGAGGGGGTGTGTTAAAATAGTGTGTGTTGTGGTCACTTGTGAGTTGTCCCACATTGGATTTAAGTGGAAATTAAAAGAAAACCAAATTATAAGTAAAGGGAGCTACTCCACCTAGTATCATTTGTTTTTAGGATGGAACCTCCCTACATGTCCCTAGTCCTCCTTCCCTGTCTCGTTCCCCGACACCTCAATCCTTAAAGGTTCAGCTGACTATCAAGACAATATTTGGTTTTGCCTTAGCTTGCTCTGATTCTTTAGAGATCGTTTTTAGTCTTCCCTCAGTGTGACCCGCAGTCGTATTTCATGCAAGATATTGTTGAATTCCCTTCATTAAAGTTGTTCTCGACTAGCGACAAGCTTTCCGAACTCAAGGGTTGTTAATTAACTCAGTTGGTTGAACACTTAAACTCAAGACCGTGAGGTCCTAGGCTCGAACCCGAGACACTGCAATTGTTTTAGACAAAAAAAACATGTTTGAACTCAAGAGAGATACTTTACATCCTCATTGTTGAACCATCATCAATAAGAACGTCCACCAATAGCAATCCTACTATTGCGCCCTGAAAATTGAGTGTGACTGTATGTCTAATGGAGAGTTTTGAATTATATTTCATTGAAAAAGTTGTAAAAAATGAAATTAAAATTTTAAGTTGTAACTAAGTTGTAACGGGAAAATATAAATCCTCGTCAATCATTCAGAGCCAAAAGACTACAATTTTTATACTCCATATATTTTAATTTTCACAAAATGTATAATATTCACAATTAATATAATTGTTTGAAAATGAAAATCGACAACATAGTTTCATTATATGTGACGAGCGACGAATGCTTGTCGTTTGAGCAAACGCGCTGCCAAAATAATATTTGTATTTTAGCCAATAACCTAACACTACAAGGTAGATAGTTGTAAGTATGTGGGGTCGGTCCCACGAGGAGGCAATTGCAATAAGCGATCTCGGCTTTGCCCAGAGGGTTGTCACGATTTAAAAAGTTTTGTTTTGTTTGTTTGCTGTGGGCACAGCGGTTCTCTCATGAACAACTCGACTCAACTGACTACGACTAAACTAAACAAAGTTGAAGAAAATCAGTATTTGGGCATACAACATCTCTTAAGTTCATTAGGGCACACTACCGGTCATAGGCACTAAGAATTTCTACCAGCGGTTTGTCAGCAGTTATAGGGTGCTTTAAAAAGACAACAATGGTCCTATTGCGTCACGCCCAACAATTGCCCCACCCCTTATCTATCCTTACAGTTTAAAGAGAAGGCAAGCTAACGTTATGCCTAAACCCCTAGATCTGGACAATTCGATAACCTATGCGACCAAACATGGATCTAGTTTGTCCAAACCCGCATTACCCTCTAGACAGACTCGCTCGGCCAATAGCATGCTCGGAACTCCGAGTCATACGACCGCAATCTCCAGCAAGTTCTAGTGCTATGGCCGCAACAATACTACAAGGTACATCTATGCGGTTTGCCCAATCACCAGTATTCCAGTTTGTAAAGGTTCACTAGTGGTCGTCCTTGTTTGCCCAAACTCCCCAGAAATAGTCCTCAACCAACTATGCTTCGGTAACAAACCCCCAACCGGCTACTCTAGCCCCATCAACCTCTCGGTTCTACTTAGCCCGAAATCCCCCTCGATCTGCCTTTGCCCAGACGCTAATAATCCATCAACATATAATTAAAATAAATAAATAAAGCAAAACGAAAACGAAATACTAAAAGGAAAAGATCTAAATTAAATAAAAATAAACATAGTATACAATATCGCCCAAACGGGCTACCCCAAAGGGCAGTGTTTCACCTCTCGACTCTCAAAACAAATATATAAGAACTCTCATAAATTTCGTATATTGTGCTCTCTATATTTCTTCTTGGGTGTAGCGTGTCGTAGCGTAGCGTCGCGTGTTTTTGCTGATCAGCGATGTCTTCCCTTTATATGTGCGGTCTCTAGGGCATCAGTTTTGTATTGGGCTGGTGGGCTGATGGGCCTGGGCCGTTTGGGCGTAGTCCGTCCAGAGTGTATTCTTGCTGGGACTCTTGCTGGTCAAGGAAAGTTCTGGTCTTCAGGGATTCTTTCCTTATCAGCTGACCGGATAAAGATGGGGGATTAGGCATAATCCTCTATCTTTCGGAATCTATTACTCTGGTATGCTCGATACTCGCCGTTTGCCCAAACTGGGCGCCTTATTCCCTTTGCCCAAAGAAGCGACTTTGCCCAAAGTGAAAACTTCAACTTCGGCGTTTGATTCTTCTGCTTCGTGACTTTGCCCATAGTGGTGACTTTGCCTCCTTGGGTCAAACTGCTCAAGTCACTTTGGCTCGGATCCCCGTGGTTGCCCAAAGTGGATGATTTTCTGGCCTCTTTCGCACAATACACCACCTACTACCTGTACACCTGCACACTCTGCCCAAACATCCTATTGTGCCCTCCCAGACACATTACTGACTCAAACTGACTTAATAAAGGGTGTAAAAACGCTCTAAGATGAGCAAATAAAATGGCTCATCAGAACCGCACACACTTGGATACGCTTATCCCCAAGCGTGGGCTCTGATTTGCCTGAATCAAGACCAAAGTAAAAATAGAAGTGAAAGAAATAGGGAGAAATAAAACAACGGACTTTAGCATGATCAGTATAGGGCATAGTACATATAGATAACACAAAATTCAAGTAAAGACAAAAATAAGTCAAGAGTCTGTTTAAGGTCTTTGGGTTCACTCCCTCACAGTGTTTCTCTCTTTTTAGTGTATGGGTTCAATGACACTCATTTTCTGCTGTGACTCCGCTTTGCCTAAATTTGTCGTATTGCTAGTCTGAGTTGGTTAAAACTAAGTAGGGGTCTTATAAAAAGGACTTTTATTGGGTTATAGTGTTGGGCTCATATGGGTAGATTTTGAGGAGTAGGCTCTATTTGGGCAGAGGGCTTTTTGATGTTAGCCTTTTCTATGCCACTTTGCCCCTTTCTTACGTGCCTTAGCACAACAACTTTTTTTTTCTTCTCTTTTTTTTTCTTTTTCTGATTTTTTTTTGAACACTATGCCCTAACTCCCTCTTCTCTCTCTGGCTGCCTATGTACTGTGGGCATAATACCAGATGGGTTCACAAAGAATATTCAATTCAAGCTCAAAGGGCTAGCAAGGGAAAGTGTTATTTATTCTGGGAAGGTAAAACAAAGAAATGCCCTAATCATTTAATAACCCTACTCAGTCTAACTACTCAATTCAGCAAACAGGCAAAGACAAGCATTGTTAGATATCACAGCAGACTCTCAAAGAAAGAAATCATATATCAATGTAGGCTCAATTCTCACAGTTTGCTTAGAACAGTTCCATCATCCCTATTTCATGCATCTTAATTATAAGGTTTGAGTTACTGTATGTATTTTGCCCAAAGTGATCACATAATCATGCTGACTCGATTAGAAACAGGGGTTTGCCCTTTCCCTTTCCCCACTCACACACTTTGCCTTGGCAAAGTGTGCAAAAGTAATAAGATTGGTAGGGGCTACCCACGACCAGACTATGACTCAAAAAGTTGGCGCACCTTCCCCCTCACACACTTTGCCCTGGCAAAGTGTGTCAGAACGGAGATCGACCTAGTCACCAGAGTCAAAGTGACTCGAGGTGACTTTCAGAAAATAAAAAAAAAAAAATAAAAAAACTAAAAACTACAACACTTGGGAGGGAACAATTAGGAGGTGGAGTCAGGTGAGTACCTAAATCCAGTGTGGGCAAAGTGGGACATTAACTTGTTCAGTAGCTCCGCGAGACTTTTTTACATGTTGCCCTATCGTCTTAGAACTTTGCCCAGAATCAGTAGCGTGAGCATGTCTGCCCAGACCTTGACTTCGTTCCAGGGGTCATCCTTGCAACTTCAGGGAGCTTGTTGTCCGTCTAGAATACACTGTCGTTTGAACAAGTGGTCTTTTAGTATGCCCACACAGCTACCCTTTCTACATCTGCTCAGGCTCTTTGCCCATAATCTGCAATACAAAACACACTACCTTTCGAGGAGAACACTGCTCAAGGCTTATTTATTAAACAAAATAAAAAGAGATAAAAAAAAAAACCAGGTTGCCTCCTGGCAAGCGCCTTAGTTGTCGTCATGGCATGACGTTTGTTTCTGGGCTGCACGTGCTCTTTGCCCTGCTCCTCTCGTTCTGCCCTTGTTTTCCCTGTACGGTCAAGCTGGAGCAAAAACAAAAAATTACAGGTCAAATAGCACAGAAGACTTATTGCTGGAATATTGCCTCCCCGACAACGGCGCCAATTTTGACGAGCGACGAATGCTTGTCGTTTGAGCAAACGCGCTGCCAAAATAATATTTGTATTTTAGCCAATAACCTAACACTACAAGGTAGATAGTGGTAAGTATGTGGGGTCGGTCCCACGAGGAGGCAATTGCAATAAGCGATCTCGGCTTTGCCCAGAGGGTTGTCACGATTTAAAAAGTTTTGTTTTGTTTGTTTGCTGTGGGCACAGCGGTTCTCTCATGAACAACTCGACTCAACTGACTACGACTAAACTAAACAAAGTTGAATAAAATCAGTATTTGGGCATACAACATCTCTTAGGTTCATTAGGGCACACTACCGGTCATAGGCACTAAGGATTTCTACCAGCGGTTTGTCAGCAGTTATAGGGTGCTTTAAAAAGACAACAGTGGTCTTATTGCGTCACTCCCAACAATTGCCCCACCCCTTATCTATCCTTACAGTTTAAAGAGAAGGCAAGCTAACGTTATGCCTAAACCCCTAGATCTGGACAATTCGATAACCTATGCGACCAAACATGGATCTAGTTTTCCCAAACTCGCATTACTCTCTAGACAGAACCGCTCGGCCAATAGCATGCTCGGAACTCCGAGTCATACGACCGCAATCTCCAGCAAGTTCTAGTGCTATGGCCGCAACAATACTACAAGGTACATCTATGCGGTTTGCCCAATCACCAGTATTCCAGTTTGTAAAGGTTCACTAGTGGTCGTCCTTGTTTGCCCAAACTCCCCAGAAATAGTCCTCAACCAACTATGCTTCGGTAACAAACCCCCAACCGGCTACTCTAGCCCCATCAACCTCTCGGTTCTACTTAGCCCGAAATCCCCCTCGATCTGCCTTTGCCCAGACGCTAATAATCCATCAACATATAATTAAAATAAATAAATAAAGCAAAACGAAAACGAAATACTAAAAGGAAAAGATCTAAATTAAATAAAAATAAACATAGTATACAATATCGCCCAAACGGGCTACCCCAAAGGGCAGTGTTTCACCTCTCGACTCTCAAAACAAATATATAAGAACTCTCATAAATTTCGTATATTGTGCTCTCTATATTTCTTCTTGGGTGTAGCGTGTCGTAGCGTAGCGTCGCGTGTTTTTGCTGATCAGCGATGTCTTCCCTTTATATGTGCGGTCTCTAGGGCATCAGTTTTGTATTGGGCTGGTGGGCTGATGGGCCTGGGCCGTTTGGGCGTAGTCCGTCCAGAGTGTATTCTTGCTGGGACTCTTGCTGGTCAAGGAAAGTCCTGGTCTTCAGGGATTCTTTCCTTATCAGCTGACCGGATAAAGATGGGGGATTAGGCATAATCCCCTATCTTTCGGAATCTATTACTCTGGTATGCTCGATACTCGCCGTTTGCCCAAACTGGGCGCCTTATTCCCTTTGCCCAAAGAAGCGACTTTGCCCAAAGTGAAAACTTCAACTTCGGCGTTTGATTCTTCTGCTTCGTGACTTTGCCCATAGTGGTGACTTTGCCTCCTTGGGTCAAACTGCTCAAGTCACTTTGGCTCGGATCCCCGTGATTGCCCAAAGTGGATGATTTTCTGGCCTCTTTCGCACAATACACCACCTATTACCTGTACACCTGCACACTCTGCCCAAACATCCTATTGTGCCCTCCCAGACACGTTACTGACTCAAACTGACTCAATAAAGGGTGTAAAAAAGCTCTAAGATGAGCAAATAAAATGGCTCATCAATATGAAATATTTCGGTCAATTTACAATATACATTCATATATAATATACTAAATTAATCTTCAAATTAATGTTCATTGCTAAAAACTATAAATATGTGATTAAATGAATATTTGAATAATTCATGATTAATAATTTGTGATTAATATTTAAATTTCCTTCGAAAAATGGTTAATGATATTGGTTATCGCAATGAAATTGACGCAAACAAATTGATTAACTATTCAGGTGAAAATGATGAAAATTTGATGGTTCAAATTTTATAGAAAATTGTTTTATAATATTAGAGAAAATTCTACTAATGATGATAATAAAAATGAGTCAATGTCGTTGGAACCAGTACAAAGAAATGAGGCTTTTAGCATGAAAACTCTTAAAAATTCTTTGTTGCAGATAGGAAACTCGTCGCCAGAACTATTGGCGGCAATTAAAAACATTAGAGATAAAATCCAATTAAATTTAAAAAAATTAAGAAAAAATTAAGTAACAATAGATCAATATTTTAGAAAATTATCATAATATTTATAAATATAATATTTAAAAATTATTAATTTAGCGATATATTTAACCTAATACTTATAAAGAGTTTTTCAAAAAAATTATTATGATATTATCTTATCGAATTCGATCATTTTTTACGAAACTCGAGTCGAGACCATTTTTTTTATAATTATTTTAAAGAAGTTATTAATTTATCGAATATTAATTTATATTAATTTATACAAGTTTTATTGTATTTATAATTCTTAAAGTTAAATGTCAAGTCTAAATAAGTATCCAACATACTTATATAAAATTATTGTTTTTATTTAATTTCAATTAAAATATTAAATAAAAAATTAAAAAATATTCCGCGACTTTGAAATAAGGATACTTGAATGTTTAATTATATTTGCCAACTTAAATTTTGCTAATTATAAATAAGGAGTTCCATTTTTAGTCATTTAATTAAAAAAAAAAAGGAAGAACCGATTGTGTTTTTGGTTGTGTTTTGAAGCATTAGCCATTGTGAAATTACGTCTTCGACGTATGATACCAACTTTTCGCGAAGTTGGCCTTAAACACACAGACAACAGCTTCAGTCAAAGATCACACTCACACTAGTTCGTAGTATAAAAAGTGGAGACAAAGTTTATGTAATATATATATTTCATTTCATTGAAAACAAAACGAGACTATTACACGGAGTATGGTAGGCAAAACGATTACAAGAAGTTTCCCGAGTGTCGCAACAACTCCCACTAACTTGTAATCTAGCACAAGTGCACCTAGAGCTAAATCTCCTAACTCTAATATTAGCGCACAGCGCAAAAGCAAACTACACAAACTCGAAACTGAAAGCTATCGGTTACGATTCTAAAAATCAGATTTCGTTCTCTCAAAATCGTCAAGTGATGGCACGCAAATCCATGGGTTTATATAGGTAGCCCGCACATGTGAGGTGATGATGTGTCACGTTCTCATTCGTCACATGCTTGGCTTATGTCACTTCTCCATGGATGACATCACTATTGTTGAACTTGGATTCTTAAATCTTGGAATCTTGAATCTTTGATTCTTGAATCTTCGAATCTTGAATCTTCAATTTCAAAAACAGACTTCAATTCAATCTTGACTCCATCGATCTCAATTCTTCATCTTCAATTTCTTGTGAAAAACTCTAAGTGTTGAAGTTTCGGAATTTCATCGTCTTCATGGTCGTCGATATCATTGAAGTAGTAAACACCGGAATCATTCTTCATTTTCTTGATTTGAGTACTTAGTGAAAAAGAGATCACGTTGAATGTACTCAATTTCATCAGTCGCCGGTTCAAGGTCACAAAGGGCAGAGTCGCTGATTTCATGTCACAAGCAAGAGTCGCCAGTTTCATGTCACGCATCACAACCGGCGACACCAGTCGCCGTTTCATCGTCATTGCCCAAACCGGAGACTCCAGTCGCCGGTTTCATGTCACGCCACAAAAACAGCGACAACGGTCGCTGGAATCTTGCCAACGCCCAAACCGGCGACTCCAGTCGCCGGTTCCTTGTCATGACACCAAAACAGCGACGCAAGTCGCCATTTCCACGACACGCCATAAACGGCGACTGCGGTCGCCGTTTCCTTGCACACACCTAAAGCGGCGACTCCGGTCGCCGTTTCCGTGTTGTTCCAAAAACGGAGACTCAAGTCTCCGTTTCCATGCGCAAGGTTGTTAACTTCGGATTCCTAACCTGTAATCCTGAAATCAAACAAAAACACAAACACAAATACGTTGTCGCCAAAATCAACATTTACACATTGTCAAAATTTGAGTAATACTCCCTCATATTAATGTTATAAATTGTTAGAAATTGATACTACATGTTTGGAAATTATTTTTATTTTAATTGTGGATCGAACCTGAATTTACCGGTCCGGTTCGGTGCAGACCGGTATTATTCCAGTCCGGTCTCCGAATAATGATTTTTCATAATTCTGGTTTCGACTCAATTCGGTTCCGATCCGGTTCAGTTCGGTTTTGGATCGATGAACACCCCTGTTGGCATCTAAATTTAGGTCCCTCAACCTCTCCAAGTAGTGTATAAATGAAGTGTATATTCTCAAAGGAGCTTTCACTTTTCATTATGTAACTCTCAAATAATGATTGGACAATGCAATTTGCCTATGATTGGAAGCCATATTTTGGAAATTAATTTGTCCAATATAATATTCGGAATTTCTTAATTTTTTTCTTTTTGAAGTGGGCCCATTGAGGATTCTATAAGACTGGCTATGAAGAGCCCACATAACAAAGAACCAGGCCGGCCCACAAAGACGAAACGCCTTATCTTTCCAAAATCTCTTTTTTTCCTTACTTTTTTTTTTTCGAGAATTCTATGCTGAGAAATGAGAATCGACTGGCATAAAAGGGCTACATATATTAGATTTTCAAATAAAAAAATCAGAGTAAATATTATTTTTGTAGAGTGTAGTTACTTATTTGAAATATACGAAAATCAAGAGCAATATTATTATTAAAATCAAGAGTTAGCTCAGTATTAAGCACTTAAATTGAAGATTGTAAGGTCCAAGATTTGAACTGGAGACATTGCAATTGACCTAGAGAAAAAAAAATATAGGTTA
Source organism: Euphrasia confusa (assembly GCA_954870475.1). Classification (NCBI taxonomy): domain Eukaryota; kingdom Viridiplantae; phylum Streptophyta; class Magnoliopsida; order Lamiales; family Orobanchaceae; genus Euphrasia; species Euphrasia confusa. The sequence continues at coordinate 12,197,081 of OX940956.1, forward strand.
ATAAAAAGAGTGTTCTCTTAATGTTGGAAAAATCTTAGTTTAAAATTGATTTTATTATTAAATTAATTTCTTACGTTCAAATGACATTTAAATTAAAATATAATAAAGTTTAATTAATTAACATTTAAATTAAAATATAATAAATTTTAATTAAATAATTAATTAATTAAGACTTTATTACATTGAAAGATGTAATAATTATTACATCTCACGTCAAAAGGTGTAATGAAATGATTACATTTAATAAGTAGTTAGAGGATTAGTGTGTTCAACACTGAGTAATACCATTAGCCTTCGTGGCAATTGCCACACGCGCGCCGGCTGGCTGGCTCGGCCCGTCCCGTCCCGCCTAGTCTTTGGACTTGAATTTTCTGGGGCTCGTGGGCTTGTTCAGTTTAATAATGCTTTTGACGAGCTGAATTATTAATTTTGATTGGGCTCAAGGTGTTGGGCTTAGTAAGGTTAAACATCAAAAAGTTTTGGATCTACCAAAATAAGACTAAGAGCATTTTCATTTGTGTACTTCATGTTGAAGTACAATTTACTTACACATCATATAATAATTGTATCTATCAATTTATACTTCACTAGCCCAATAATTTGATCATGAAGTACAAATTTTCTTCTTTACACATATCAAATTGTACCTAATATCTAAACTTTAATACTCCTTTTATCTCTCCTCAATTGTACATATATCCCCAATAGTATACTTAGATACAATTCCATGCCACATATGAATTATAACTTTATACAATTGGAGAATCTCTAATAATTACCCCGAGAATGAATGCCTTAGCTAACGCCTCATCTGCATGGAGCTCCTATAATAATGAATTCTAAGTTGCATTTCCTACCCCGAGGTTCTTTCTCTGGTGTGCTTCAGATAAGAACAAGTACAGTTGTTGTATCTTTGGGGACACTATGTCTGGTAACCGTAGCACTATACGAGACGTATTTATCTTGCAGATAGCGAAAGCGTCTCTACTACCTGCAACAAGTTTCTGTCGATCGAAGTTCGTGTTATGTTTGAAGATATATTTTTTAATTTTCTTCTTTTGCTATTCGGTCCTTTGTTTTTAGTTTTTGAAAACGTACGCGTAAAGTTTTTAGTAGTACTGATTATTAATGCAGAAACGAGTATTGTAATAGTTACAATAATCAACACTTTATCTACCAATGATTATATATACTCTCTTCTTTGATTCCTTTGAAGATATTTACGTAAATTAATAATATTATTTGCAAACAAATAAATGACAAAGAAAATACTTTTTATTTTTATCTGTCACAAATTAATAGTCTCACCACATCAAAAGAAATAATTATTTTTACTTATTTTTATTTAAAAAAATAATTATAATTATACTTTTCACATATTTTAAAATTTCACTCACAATTTATTGATTTATGAATTTAAAAATGTATTTTTATATATCAAAAGCCAACTAGTCCATTTATATGTACATATATAAAGCCCACAAGTACTATTGATCCAAATTTTCTACATAGAAACATTAATGAACATAAATGATGAAGATTCTTTGTACACATTTTACCACCAAAAGATTTTTCATGATACGATAGGGTTCGGTCAGCAAGAATATCAATTCGTACATCTTCATCATGGCCATGGACGGTAAGGAGGAAGAAAGAGATGCATGTGCTTTGTTTAATAGTACTTTCATCATTTTCAGTACAAAATTACATTTACTTTTTTTTTTCCTGCACAAAGGTTATATATAGTGCATTTATATTTTATAACAACACAAATAATTATATCAAATAATTATAATTATATTACACAAACTCTCACTAAAGTTAATTCTCGCGGACAAAAAGTTCGATCATTTGTGTTTTTATTAAAATCAAACATGTCTTGGGATGTCTTGATCCTCTTATCATCAAATTTGATGTTCATAAAACATGAGTTGTAGATGATTATAAATGGGTCTTTTTTGCATAATAAAAAATAAAAATGGAAATTATATTTAAAAAAAAATTATATATGTATCAATTACTCTTTTTATCTAAAAAACAGATTATTTATTTATTTCACAAAATACAAATAAGAGTGTTTTATCTATGTGGGAGAGGAAGAGTATATATTTCGTCATCTATTTATTAATTGGAAGTACTACTATTACACAAGACGAAACACTGTTTTTTTAATAAAAGACCAACCAAACTCAAAATCAAAGGTCATAAAAGTAAATATACAGTATATATTAACTTAATATTATTGGGAAAATAATCTAATTAATAAATATAAATTATACTGTATTTATATAATGTATATAAATATACATTAATATAATCTTCAAAAAAATTACTACAGTAGTATTTTTTTTTTTTAAATATGATTTTACTGTGTTTAGATGATGCTGAAATATGACTCAAAATCGCTCTTTGATGGGAGTTGACGTTTTACGGACAAAGGAAACGAGGATATGGTTCAGAAGCTCGGCTCGCTCGAGCCCAATCCGGCTCGCCCGAGCCCAAACTTTCTGAACCTTGGCTCGCCTGAGCCCAAACGGGCTCGCCCGAGCCCGTCGTCGTTTTTTTGAGTGCTCGACCAGTTTTTTGACTCTATTTGCGGTTTTTGGGCTTGAAGATCAAGTTAATGATTTATTTCCTTGATTAGGAGATAGTGAGAGTTATATTAGGAAAATGAATTCTTTTCCTAATTCTATTGTTACCTAATTTATGGATTTCTACATCTATATAAATTATGATCTTTATGGACACAATTAAGAGAGCTAAAAACACGAGTTAATATCATCAATTAGAAAGATAATATTGTGGGAGATTAGAGGGTTTTAGAGTGGATATCAATCCTTGCAATCGTCGGCAATATTATAGTGAAAGTTCTCGTCGTTCCTCTCGTGATTTTTCCCGATTTGGGTTTCCACGTAAATTCCTTGCATGTTGTCTTCTTTACTTGTCTCCTTCTCTTTTATTGTTGAGTTATTTTCGGGGTTACACATTATTATTCGTACTATACATCGTCGATTCCGTAACAAGTAGTATCCAGTGGCACCTGTCTTGATCGTGTGGCGTTCAGAGTTTTGTCCCGTAACAAGTAATATTAGAGCCAGGTTACGATCCTAAAAGCTAACTGATGAAAATAAGAAAATCAGTCCGACCCGAGATCTGTTTATAAGTCATTTTTGCCCCTGCTCATCTTTCTGTGGCTCCTAAGCATACAAATCATTGCTGAAATTCGCCCCCAACTAGGGTGGGGCCCACGTGCAACATATCCCTCCTCCACCACCTTCGGAGCCTATAAAAGAGCTGCATTTCTCCACATATTCTTGCATTGCAACTATCACTCAACTCAAATAAAAGATAACACCAAAATTAAAGTCCTACTCAGTCAATTAGTAGTAGCAATATGGCATCGAGCTCCATGAGCCGCCGCTGTTGGACGGCCAAGGAAAACAAAGACTTCGAGCGGGCCCTTGCCGTTTACGACCAGGAAAAGCCCGATCGTTGGTCCAACGTGGCTCGAGCCGTCGGCGGTCGGACTGAAGAAGAGGTCAAGATTCACTATGCAGTGCTCGTACAGGATCTCGAGCATATTGAGAGCGGCAGAGTGCCCTTTCCCAAGTATAGGACCACCACAAACGGAGGTGCTGTTGGTGTTGATGGTAACTTGTGATCGAGCCGAGGTACAATCAACAATGATCATATGCATTCAGAGGTGGATCGAGCACCAAATATACATATAGATAATAGTATATGGTGTTTTATTTCCAATTTTCGTATCTATATAATACTACTATAGTCTTTAATTAATTTTAATCAAAGTTGACGACCGTACGTTGTTTTGAATAATGACTATTGACTAATGATATTCGAGGAGGTGATTCCACTGGATTCCTTTCTTTTATTAGTACTATATTCTATATATGCAATGAAACTAGTAGTGTTATTTCCTTTTGTCCAGCTTTTTATAAATGGATTCCATCCATTTCGAATCTAATACGTACTCTATTTATCCAACAATATACTGATATATATAGTAGTATTATTATTATTTGCACTCTTTCATTTTTAGAATGTTTCTCTCAAATATAGTACTTAGTCTTTCCCACATAAGTGTCGTCACTTGTTGAGATTCTCACAACAAGATTCAATTAATTGAATATATCCGATTAATTAATTAAACTTTCATAATCATTTGTGAATAACTTAAAATCACACAAATATAATTTGACTCTCATTTCAAAATATCTCACATATATATGAACTCACTAGAACATAAATAGACAATATAAAACACATGATACAAAAATTTACAAGTTTAATTTCAATAATATGCCTGCCACATCGGCTACTTACTGCTCGAGGGCAGATGGACTTATTATTTCTTACTAATCTTATACTAAATGAGATTACAGTTGCTCAAATAAATATATAACCAACGAGATATAAACGATTACATATCGATCTAACCTCACTTTTACTCTCTCATAGAAAGATATAAGCGATTACATATAATATCCTGCTGAATTCTGCTCCATGTTATGAAATGTTATTTTTAGTAGCTACTACCTCACAGATTACCTTTTGCTTCTAGTACATGATGGGGTCATGGGGTATCTACTGCCGACTTAGATATATAGGTTGAAAATTGGGGTTTTGGATCGATGAACACCCATCACTCAAACGAATGTCTTTGAATTGGGCCAACCAAATTCAGCCCATATATATAGGCCCAAATGCCAACCTCCAGGAACATGGCCCATTTCAAGTTAAGCGTAACAGCATAAATATTTCTTAACGGTAAAGCTGAGGGACCAAATGGTTGGTTTTGTGTAGCTCTCATATCCAAATTTAAAAATTACTATCAACCCTTTTGCTTTGCGCAGCGCTTAAAGACTTTATAACATATTGCTTGTAAGCTTTCATATGAAACTTTCTCTTCACAATTTTTCCTTCACCTAATAAGGATATGCAGCAAATATTGAGCACCTTCTTCTAACTCCTATAAAGCTAGACTCGTCGTACGCATCAAATCGAAAACATCCAACCCGCGGTTTTCAGTAAAAACCGCACCTCTTTTTCGTCGTTATCATCATTTCCCTCGAAAAAGATGACGGGAGGAAGCATTTTCCCAGGAGCTATTATTCAGTTGGTTTTAGCATGTCTCGTAGGGTGTTGTTTTCTTAATCCTACCGAAGCTGGACTGAAAAAATATAATTTTGATGTTCGTACTCGTGTCCTTGTATTTATATATGTTCTTGTTTACTATTTCTGGGCTGACATTTGTTCTTTTATTTTTCATAAACATTTTCATCAGATTCAAGTGAAAAACGTAAGCAGGTTGTGCCATGAGAAGGCGATCGTGACGGTAAACGGGATGTTTCCGGGGCCCACGATTTACGCAAGGGAAGGAGACAGAGTTGTCATTGATGTTACTAACCATGCACAATACAACATGTCCATTCACTGGTAATAATCTCTTCAAAGCAGAATGTGGTTTTTTTCGTAAATACTCCAAACTTCAGGGGTTGTCTTTTCCCATTGGCAGGCATGGGCTGAAGCAGTATCGAAACGGGTGGGCCGATGGGCCGGCGTACATAACCCAATGCCCGATTCAGACTGGGCAGAGTTACACCTACGATTTCAACGTGACGGGCCAACGAGGCACTCTGTGGTGGCACGCACATATCTTCTGGCTAAGAGCAACTGTGTATGGTGCCATCGTCATCATCCCCAAACCAGGCATCCCCTATCCTTTTCCACAGCCCGAATTCGAGTTCAACTTAGTCTTAGGTAACTGGGGCCTTTTCGCAATTAGCCTAAATTTATGGGGCAGAACTCGTATAATCAATTTATATATCCGTCTCGTAACGTGTAGGCGAATGGTGGAATGATGATGTCGAAGAGATCGTGAAACAAGGCAACAGATTGGGGTCACCTCCGAAGATGTCCGACGCCCATACAATCAACGGCAAGCCGGGCCCGCTCTTCCCTTGTTCCGAAAAGCGTGAGTCGTACGTCCTCTGTGTTTTTTCGGTTAATCAATGTCTAGCTAATTCAGTCCTTTTAATTTGGTTTACAGACACATATGTCGTCGAAGTCGAGCAAGGCAAAACCTACCTCCTCCGGATCATCAACGCAGCACTCAACGACGAGCTCTTCTTCGCCATCGCGGGCCACGCCATGACAGTTGTCGAGATCGACGCTGTCTACACGAAGCCGTTCTCGACCGACTCGATCCTGATCGCCCCCGGCCAGACAACAAACGTCCTAATCCGAGCAAACCAAATCCCGAGCCGATACTTCATGGCCGCCCGCCCTTTCATGGACGGTCCAATCTTAGTCGACAACAAAACAGTCACAGCCATATTCCAATACAAAGGTGTCCCAAACACAATCCTCCCGACTCTCCCCAACTTACCATCCCCGAACGACACAGCTTTCGCTCTGAGCTACGAAGCCAACCTCAAGAGCCTCAACTCCCCGAGCTTCCCTGCAAACGTCCCGCTCAAGGTCGACCGACACCTTTTCTTCACGATCGGGTTAGGGGTAAACCTGTGCTCGTCCTGTATGAACGGGACGAAGCTAGCGGCGTCTTTAAACAACATCACTTTTGTCATGCCGAAAGTCGGGCTCTTGCAAGCACATTACTATGACATTAAGAATGTTTTCACGACGGATTTTCCAGACAGGCCTCAGGCGCCTTTTAACTACACAGGGGCACCGCTCACGGCGAATCTACGGACGACACAGAGTGAGCTGCCGAGGCTGAGCAGGATCGAGTTCAACTCGACTGTGGAGTTGGTTTTGCAGGATACGAACCTTTTAGCTGTGGAGTCGCACCCGTTTCATCTTCACGGATATAATTTCTTCGTTGTGGGGACTGGGGTTGGAAACTTCGACCCGGAAAAGGACCCGGCGAAGTTTAACTTGGTGGATCCTCCAGAGAGGAATACGGTTGGAGTGCCTACTGGCGGGTGGACGGCTATAAGGTTCAGAGCTGATAATCCAGGTAAAAACAGTTAGTTATATGCATAGTACATCATAAAACACACAATTAAAACTGCAATTTAACCGATGAGTGTGATGTATGTATAGGTGTGTGGTTTATGCACTGTCACTTAGAGCTCCACACAGGCTGGGGATTGAAGGTGGCATTTGTTGTGGAGAATGGACCCGACTCAGATCATTCGGTTTTGCCTCCACCCAAGGATCTTCCGAAATGTTAAACTCACAACATAATATCGAAGATTATTCTATACTTTTAAGGAGAAACTGCTGCATTATTATTCTTGAATTTTTTTTATTTTCCTTTTCCTTCTGAAAAGTTTCCTGCCAAAATGCAGGTCATTCATTCCAAGGTATTGTATGTATGTATCTGTATCCAAATGTAACTAGTAGTGTTGGAGTGCAAAATGTAAACATAATCTGTGGTTTGTGTTTATTGAAAATCGAAATTCTTCATTTGCTAATGCTCTTGCTACAGAGAATGTACACACACAACTCAAATCATCAATCAAGATGAGTTAAAACGAAACGAAATGATACAAACTTTCAAAGAGTGTGAACTTACTAGTGTTTGTACTCAACAAATCAACAAATATAGAAAACAGATATCACTTCCAAGAAAAAACACTCAACTAATCACACGCAATCACCACAAACTCAGAATAAAATCGCAATCAGACAAACCAACAAGAACACGAGCACCACGATCCCAATCCAACAAGCCCAAACCCTCCTCCTCTTCATCTTACTCGCCCGATCGAGCTCCTTAGTCCCCTGGTTCACATAAGCAGCCGCACCCACCACATTCTCCTCGATATTATTCATCTTCTCCCCTTGAACCTCAACCATCACAGCCATATCTAAAAACACCTTATGCAGCTCAATCAAACTCCTCTGAACATCCTTCACCGCCTCCTCCCGAACTCGGCTCTCCTCCGAAACCTCCCCCTTACCCTCCAAAACCCCCAAAACCCCATTCTCCGCTACCATCTTTTCAACCATGTCGTCAGTCGGGCTTTGGCCCGTGATACTCTGATACCTCTTCTTAAGCCCGTCCTTGTGGTCGTCCACGATTTTCTGCCTCAGGCTCTGAAAATCGTTCATCATGGCCTTTAGCTTGACTCTTAGGCCATTAGTAACCGAGATTCTCGTTCGGTCAACGGGGCTTCCTTCTTCGTGCAGGGCTCGGTTGGAGGCATTCGACCTGTCGAGGGCTTCGAGTCGGGCTTTGATGATTTTGGCCTTCCTTAGGACCATGATCATGTCGGAGTTTATGCGGTCCCTGAGGCCTCGGAGGATTTTGGGGCTCTGGGAAGATTTGGTCTCCTGGTTGAGGTCTCCGAGGTCGATTTGGAGGTAGCTGATTTCCTCCATGTCTGCTTTGATCAGGCCGACTTCTTCAAAGAACTTGGAGAGGTTTTGCTCGTCGGACGGGCCGAGGTGGCCCATTTCGAGATCGGGCTCGGCCCGGAGGTCCTTCGAAGCCTGTTTCTTCAGATCGACGTAGTTCTGGAAGGATTTGGTCATTAGGTCGTTCATTTTCGAATCAATTTCTGGAAAACAAAATTACAGAGTTTATCAGAAATCGGGAAGATAAATTCATTCATACTATGTATAATTGAAAAATACAGACGGATCATAATACAGAAAAATGGAAAGTTGGAACTTCTAAGAATCTCCGAAAATCGATCTAACAAGAACAAATCAGATACATACACAACAAAAACCTTGAACCAAAATTTAATTTTAATTAAAAAAATAGGATTATAAATAAAAATCAATGCTCTGGTTAGATTATTTTGAAGAAACAGAATGAAGTTAAGAGAGAGAGCTTACAAAAATGGCGATTGAAGAAGACGAAGAAGAAACGCACAACTGCAAGCTATGGGGAGAGTACAAATTATAAAGGGTTTCGAATTCTTTTTTTCTTTTTCAAAAATTTAAATGCCAGAAATAAAAAGAAAAATAGCCGTTGGAAAGACTTTTATTTTTTAATTCCAAAAAAAGAAGGATGTTATCGCACCGTTTGGATTTTATGATTGTTATCGAATTTACTAAAAAATTTAGGTTTTATTTTTCTACTAAAATTTTATAAAAATAAAAATAAAATACTGTGTAGAATACCAAATAATTTATATTTTTTTTTTATTAGAATATTATTTTTTTGTAAATGAACAGTAAAATACTAGTTTGACAACAATTCTTTTCTCGATCTCGATTGTGAAGTCCATCGAATCCAGTTACACAAACTATAAAAATTCTTGTGCATCACAGAACAGTTTGCCCACATAATAACATAAAATTGCACAACAATTGAATCAAGTGGCTAGTAATTCTCACACCAGACCAGAGATGTGTCAATATTTCAATTTAAATACAAATTCCCACAAACTAAAATGAACAACCGGAAGGCAGTCTCCTTCGCTTCTTGTTTCCCTTTTCTAGCCGGGACTAGAACCTTCGAATTCTTCTTTCATGTGGGTCAGCCCTAAACTCAGTCTGTTCGAGGGCTGCCTCCACTATAAGCAGGCTTTTTCCCTTTGTACGTCTGTCATTAGACACAAAACACTCGATGTAAACAATACTAATAGGAAAGAATACCTTAGGCTAACTACGTTCAAAATTAATACTCATTAAAAGACAGATATCATTTCTCCTTAAATCAGATGGAAATCCAAGTTAGGGTTTATTTCAGAAAAATAGAAATACCCTCAACAATTTTCAGGAATTTTTTGTTATATACAAATGAAAATCTCAAAAAAAAAAAAAAAAAAGTAGGAGTATAATATTTAGCAGGATAACTAGTAAAATGATAGTATATAGAAACCAATGGATCCTTCTGAGTGGAAATAAAAATACTAGTAAAAAATGATATATTAGCTGACCTGCTTCCCAATGTTGAACGGGATATATTTGTACTTGATCATATGCAATATTTGGCGCTTCATAGTTAGTGCAAAAAGAACAAACCAGTAGAACAATAACACAGGCCAAAACACGGGGACATCAAAGATGGATATGAAGGTCATCACAAATGCTACACAGAAAGCCTTTGTGATTGCATACCTGCCAACAACAACAAAACCATGGCTCGTCATCTACAAAAATTCTCCTTTATGAAAAAAATAAGAGTACCATATTACTTCTTGGGCTTTATCAATGTGTATACATTAATCAATAAACCAACTTAGGTGTTTCTTTATGAATTGAAATAACTGCAAAACCACACATTTTCCTTCACTGATCGAAAAAAATATGAAATTGTAGAGCAGAGCATAACATATTAAGTAGAAAATATATACTACCTAGGAATAGAACTATGCTATCGATTAAAGAGAGCATAAGGAAATCTCTCCCTTCAGCTCTACTAATAAAATATATTTTTTTGTATGTGTGTGTGTGAATGTGTGAAATAATAAATACTCCGTAAATACAGAAAGGAATTGACCCATATTATTTTTATTATATATTCTTCGTACCAAGCTCCACAGCTATTTTTTTCAAATACCCCATGCAATCAGAGAAATTCAATAACAGCTATATGTACATTCCCAAGTTTTCTAAGGTAATACTTCCCTAACCAATCAGATATAGAATCCAAAATTCTTATAAATAAAATTGCCCAAAAAGAATAAATATGAGTACCAGAATTTGAACTCGGGGAGACGACGGATGAAAGGCTTGAATTCATCAGAGCCCTTCGTAGGCAGCATAGGACCATCAGACGGTTCCACCTCTGGGTCAACAAGAGGTGACAAAAATCCGATCAGCAGGTTCAGAATGTAGATCCCCAAACCATAGGAAACGACGTAGAACCCTTGAAGGTAGAATACCCGTAAGATATAAACAACCGCTAAGACAAAAGTCCCTATCCACCGATAAAGAGAATGCGGGGTCGATTTATCCAAATAGTACTGGAAAAGTCTCGACATTTCATGCTTATGCTGGTTGAGAGCTGCAGCTGCTGTTGAGGGGCCATCGCCTCCATCCCCTTCCATTAGCAGTTGTGAATTTTGGAATCCTACAACGTCGAGCACAGTAATCCAATCATGAGACGAAACATAATTTGCATAAAAACACATATATTTGATTCTCAGATGCATAAAATAGAATACCATCAAAACTAGTACAGTAAAAAAAAATCGTTCATAAACAAGCAAACCCTAGCTGCCCAGTTTATATGATTGAGATAATTACATCCCAGTACTGGTAAAGTTCATTTTTTTAATATTAAAAGAAAAACCTAAATTCCTAAAAAAATAATTAAAGAAATTAAACACATACTACTACAGAACATACATAGAAAGAAGTATAAGCAGATCCGAAACAAGCAAATCCCCAAGAACATAAATCTCGAAAATAGAACATTTACTTAATCGTCAACTGATGCGGAAAGGTGTAAGGACACAGCTGCGGGATTAGGGTTTTACCTTTCGCGAGAATAAATCAGGTTGTTTGCCGATAACGAATCTTTCGGGGGTTTCGGCAGGTATAAATTGTGAGCTTCGGAGGGAGGGATGTGTTTGGGGGAGTTGAAATTTGTGAAAAAAATTGCAGTACTTCCTTACTACTCACCTGTTAAACGACGTCGTCCATTTTTGGGCACTACGACCATTGCTACAGGGAGATTAAAAAAATGTTATTGAGACTATATTTTTTTAAGTGTTTGACCAAAATATAAAGATTAAGAATGTATTTTTAAAAATTAAAGTAAGTCTGAATAAATTTTAAAAACAAATGAAAAATATAAATAAAATTATATTTGAAATTGAAAAAAAAAATCTAATTATTTGTATCTTTATGTGATGAATTTGTTTCGTAAGTCATTTTTTGTATTTTGTGAATAAAGAAGTTATGTTAATCTTTATTTGAGACAGAGATAATATTATGTGCGTCCGCTAGACCACAACTTCACCACCATTGTTGTTTTTAATTATTGACGATTGCACGACAGTCTGACAATTCAATAGAACGAACGTGTCTCCAAGAAATCGATTCGTGATTCCCGATTTTTGTATTTCATTTTTACATTTGCGAAATCTTTTAGTGATTTGGTTGTTTTTGTTAGTATTTTTTTTAATATTTTTGCTTAGTTTTGAATTGTAACCTAAATATTTTTCTAAAGCTTAAGTGTTACTATAGTAACTATGAGATTTTATAGTATAATCTTATTTTGAACTGAATTGTTGAATTGATCTAAACAAAAGTAAATTGAATCTAAATTGAATTGATCTGAACAAAATTGTTTGAAATGAACAATTAATTTTTTTATTAAAATAATAATAATTTATATAAATTGTTTAAATATTTTTTTAAAATATTAATAATATTTTATTATTAACTTAACTAAATTATATATTTAAAATTATTGATTTAAATTATTTTTTATTTATTTTATTTAAATTTATTTTGAAAAAAAAATTAATCGAATTGAACTGAAACCTAAAAATATTGTTAGAAACATGTCAAACTTGGGAAAAACATTTCTAATTTTACTTTAATTTTAAAATTGAAATTAAATTCAAAAGAAAATATCCTTAAACTTTACTCGTACATTAATTTATGGGAGACATGCAGATGGGTGTCAAACATATAAGGGGTATGAGATATATAGCCCCTGATATAATAGTACAAGTAATACCAACACTACTTTTTGAAAAGACAAATATGCCCCTACTTTTCAGAATAAAAATAATAATAAAATAAAGGAACAATGTGCATTGCGTCTTCTTCCCGTTTTCTGTGTATATTCTCGATTAATACACGCGTCGATCTAAACATGTAGAAAAACATCAAGCTGAGATAACACTCGATCTATTCATGTTCCAGCGAAACCTAACACGAAAAAAACGAATTCGAAATGGTTTTTTTAAGCATCACGAAATAATGCGAGAGCGTAATGCACGAATCTATTAAGGGTTCGTGCTCTCATTAATTCCTGTTTACCTTAGCACGAAGAAATTATTTCGTGTTTACCTTAGCACGAAGTAATTACTTCGTACTCTTTTTATCACGAACTCATGTAAATTCGTGCTCTTCAAATTTTCGTGTTTTCCTTGGCACGAACTCAAAATCTCCTGAAACGATGCATTTTTGCAGAGTTCTCAAAAGACGTGCGCCTAATCATGATTAGTGGACAGTTGCAACTTGCATGTCTAGATTAGGGGACGATTGCGATTCTAGAGTAGGGGACTGTTGGGGTCGACGATCACCTTATTATAAAAAACTCGATTCATAAACATGCATTATCAGAAACACGTTCACATATCAATTATTCGTATGACACCTCTATATATTCCTCGAAATCTCTATGTTAATCAAATGTCACTACAAAAAATCTGTCAAACACCTACCAAAATCATCGACTGTTGCATACAGTTGGTAAACCCCGACTGTTATACTAACTGTTATGATGAAAAAACTGTAATGCCGACTGTAAGTGCAGTCAATAAATAAATAGTCGGTTCAGCAGCCAATACGATAGCGGAAAATAATCCCGCCAAGAACACCGATGAAAACATCGACTGTGTAAACAGTCAGACATAATTCATTAACGTTATCGACTATTCTATACAGTCGGTGAGTAGAGAAAATCATATCGACTGCGCCAAACAGTCGTGACAAATTATGTATTGTAAAACGGCATCGTGTAATTAATTCACCGACTGTATACGAACAGTTGGTAAATATAGATATTAACGTCCCTTTGCTTTCACTCTCCTCTTTCACTTTCTTAAATCTCGCTAACCCTAAAATTCACTTAAATCGTCGCCTCCCCTGTTCTGCCACCGCCATCCCCGCCGCACCGTACCTAGTTGAGCTTCACGCATCCCCCATCGATCTTCCCTAACCCCGTCGACTTTCATCCCGCAAATTCGCCGCCCCCACAAACTTCAACTCGCGACCTTCAATCTTATCCCCTTTCATCTCCCCAGCCTTCATCTCGCAAATCCGTCGCACCCACAGACTTCAACCCGTGGCTCCGCACCGTCTTCGAGCTGCCGCTGCTGAGAGTTCAACACGGAGACCCCACTGTTCATCAAGGTTGAGCGGAGAGAACTCTGAGCGAGGTACATTGGTGATAAGGCATTTCTGCTGCCGAGGAAGGTTAACAGAGCATAGCAAATTTACGGCAAGGTTTGTTTCTTTGATTTAAATCTAGAATATGAAATTATGTGTTTGTTGTTTATTTGAATTCGTGAATTTGGTTGAGAACATTGGGATGTTTGATTTTTTGAACTGTGTTGCATATTTATGTTTTTCAATTCTTGAATTGTGTTGCGTATTAAGTTTTTTTTTAGTTTGTTTTCTAACATTTTATAGCTATGAACCATTTTCATGCTCTTCCTCGAGTTTTGCTCGGTATCATTTGGTTTTTCTCCATGTAAATATTGTAGTTATGTAAAGTTTTTAGGTTGTTTAAGTGTGAGTTGTTGTAATTAACTTATGTTTTGCGATTATATGTCGGATATTTTGACAGGGATGTAAGTACAAAAATGCGAGGATTTTGTTGATTTGTTGTAAATGTTTTTGGTTGTTTAAGTGTAAATTGTGTAATTAACTTGTGATTTGGGATTATATGTAGGAATATTTCTACAGATATGTTTTTCACAATTTTAGTTTGTTTTTTGAAACAATTTTTTTCATTTCCATCAAGCTTATCACTGGTTTCAGTTTTGTACTTTAGGATTTTACTCTAAAATTAGAACGTTTTAAATGCATAAAGCCTTCTATCCTTTTCATTTCTATTTCCAGAGCCTTTATTACTATCTTATGTGGCAATTAATAACAAACTATCTTTTCGGAGACCGAGACAAACCAGCTCTAATTTCTTATCCTGATTTGGCTTTAAACTGTAAGGAAACCAAACACACACGCACACACATTATAGACCTAACTTTACTATTATCATACCCGAAAAACTTTATTGAAACCTTGTTATCTGTTTATTTGAACCTCAACTTTAAAGTCGCCTCTTTTGGTTGAAGTGTTAAAAGTTAAACCTGGGGTTTATTTATGATTTTGAATGAGCCAATCTCGGAGCACTTTATTGGCAGTTTAAATATTCTGTGTTATTAGTATATCTTAATGTATATATAAGGCCTAAAATTGTGGTGCTTACATCTAATTCCTTTGAAAACAGACGTCTCCTGTTTCCAAGGATTGTTCTTCTGCCCAGAAGCATTTTCTCTTCTTCTTCACAACTATCAGTCCTCCTGGTCATGAGGTCTGCACTGATTTCTAAAATTGATTAGTTATTTCAAAAATGCTCATTTTTCGTATCGGTATTTATCTTAAATTGCTATTTTAGTTAGGAGCTGCTGTAGCTGACCCTGATGAACCCTCGTTATCTGTCGATGATTTAGCTTATCAGATTCCTGAAATCCTTGACTATTTATGGTAATTCTTGACTATTTCTGCTGATATTATTTCGATCTGCTAGTTTTAAAGTTTAGCTAAAAATTGTTTTCAAATTACTGAAACTCGTTTCACATTTGTATTGTTGAAGTTGATGGTTGAGTTTGTTGAAGTTACTGTATTTTCAACCTGTGCACTTTTTCAAATTATTTGAAACTCGTTTCATGATCGATTTTTTCATGTTATTCTCGAGAAGAAACTCTGCACTTTTTTCATGAAGCTAATTTATTTTGTATACTTGAAATATAGTATATGATAAGACGATGAATGCACAACGTAGTTGGATGTACAACCGTATGGTGAATGGTTATCTGCCTACAACTTTCGTAGAGGGTGTTGAAAATTTTATTCAGTTTGCTAAGATGAATGCTGAGTTTAGAGATGGTGTGAAATTGAAGTGTCCTTGCAACCACCGAAAATGTAAGAATACTAGTTACTTCGATGTCGACACGATCAAATACCACCTAGTCAGATATGGTTTTGTTCCTAACTACTACATATGGAGTTTTCACGGTGAATCTCACTTAGATAACGTTAATGTTGGAGGATCATCAAATGAGTTACAGGAAGAACCTTCTAACATGTATGAAGAAATGATTAGGGATGCTTTTGGCCCGAATCTAGTTGAACTCGAACTTCATGAAGAAGAACCTCCGAATCTGGAGTCTCAGGCATTTTACGATATGTTGGCTGCTTCAAATAAGCCACTATGGCCAGGGTGCGAAAATCATTCTCGATTATCTTTCGTGGCTCGTTTATTGAATTTGAAATCTGAGAATCACATGTCTGAAAGATGTTTTGACCAAATAACATCCTTGATCAAGGAAGTTGTACCTACTGAGAATCTCTTGACAGATAGCTTCTACAAGAGTAAAAGATTGTTGCGTGGAATGGGTCTACCAGTAGAGAAGATCGATTCGTGCTTAAACAATTGCATGATTTACTGGCAAGATGATTCTGACCTTACTCATTGCAAGTTTTGTAATCATGCTCGGTTTAAGCCTGCAAACATGAAAGATTCAAAACGTCGTAAGACTACCGTCCCATTCAAAACGTCGTAAGACTACCATCCCATTCAAGAAAATAATCTTCTAAGAAGATTAAACCACCTTGCATCCCAGAAAACTGCTGGACCGCCTGGCTTAAGGAGTGGGACACTCCCGAGTTCAAGGAGAAATCGGCTAAGTACAGAGCGAACCGATTGAGCGAGCCAAATGGACCGAGTACTGGGATATCGAAACATATTGGCGGCTCTCGGTCTACGATTGCTTACGCGGTATATTTTGTAAGTACTATAAATATATAAATGTTTCATAACCTTACCATTAATGTGTTATTTCCAACACAATACTAGTAACATTTATTTTACTTGTTTATAGAAGAAGAAGACTGGTCGAGATGCGACTAGGTTTGACATCTTCAAACGACTGCACCAAAAGCCAGATGGGAGCTACACGACTCAGAAAGCTGAGAAGAGAGCGGTATATTTTAAATTATTAAATTTCTTACTTGATACTAAATCAATATAAGTTTGAATCGTATTAATTAATGTTTTATGTTTGCAAGGACGAGGTTGGAAAGGCGATCGAGGAAATAAAATCGTCTACGCAGAGCGAGGTTGACATCGACGAGGTGTATATGACCGTCGTCAAGCCGAAGAGAAGTAATTCTGTCTTCGGGACTGGCCGTTTCGGGAGTTCGTCTACGAAGAAGGGTAGCTCGTCTTCGTCTCAAGAGCTTGTTCGTGAGCGGGAGAAATTCAAACAGATGGAGACTAATATTGAGAGCTTAGAGAAGTCTCAGTCCGAGATAAAAGATCAGTTGACATCTGTCTTAGCTCTACTCCATCAGCAGGCACAGCAGCAGGCACAACAGCCCCCTTCCACTTCCCTATGTTTTGCGATAGACGGATGGTTGTGAAGTTAGAATTGTAAATTAAACTTTGAATTTCTATACTTTTGAATCTTTTGTGTATGTTTTGTTGGCACATCAATGAAATGGTTTTGGCTTTTGTGTATGTTTGTTTTGTTGGCACAACAATGAAATGTTTTGGAATTGCAGGGATTTTTAAAATCAAATAATTTTTTTTTATATTTTTTGATTACTGACTGTAATCAGCAGTCGATAATATCTGCTTATATCGCTGACTGTAAACACAGTCGGTGATACCGACTGTTACCGCAGTTGGTGATATCGACTGTTACCACAGTCGATGATGACACTCGACAATCCCTGACTGTTTTTTAACCGAAAACCAGTCCTGTACTATTGACTGCGCATGTGGTCGGTCTACAGTCGGCAATAATACAGACTGTTTCTTAAAATAGTCGGTGAACAATTACCGACCAGGCCTTTTTTTACTGCAAATAACAGTTGGTATTACATTCAGTATTCGAATACCGAATGTAATATCGACTGTTTTTGCAGTCGGTATTCTCATGTTTTTTTGTAGTGTGTCAGGTTTATTTGATTACACTGTATCGCTTCCCCTCTATAGCTTCGAAGTTGTTATAATCCGGAGGAAGCTGCTTCTACACCCTAAATTCGCTGCTCGAATTGCTGGCCGTGTAGGAAACAGAACAATTCTCCGGGTCGGCTTTCATCTGTGGGATGTCGATGTTTGCGGCCGTTTCGGTTCGGATAGAGTCTGGTTCGGACGTGGGTGGGATGCCTTCTACGATCACTGGGAACTTGCGACTGGCGGGTGGGTGCAGTTTCGGGTGGTCAGCGGTGATGAAATCGTAGTGGATGTGTACGACGCCCATGGGAGACCCAAACCGGATCGCGACTATTAAAGTTGTTTCTTTCTTTTTTATTTACGTTTATATGTTAATCATTCGATCGTTCGAGTGAAATTTTGGACGTGTAATGTTTTTTTCCAGTCTAGTATTGTATAATATCCTATTTCTTACTTATGTTATTTGTGCGGTTTTGTTTCACATTTGTGCTACTTAGTTGGAACCCTAGATTTAGTTATAAGAGGGAACCCCAAATATCAACACAGTTACTCCTACTTCCTGCCATAAAAATTAATTCTCAGCTACCGTGGTAGTTGGGAACTTTATTAATCACGACATGATTGCATCCTCAACTACCGTGATTGTTCGAAACAATTTGATTCAATAATACAACGATTCTTGAGTCAATTCCAAATTCCCACGGGGATCGACGACAAATTAAGAACGAAAAGGTACTCTGAACGTTTTGTTTGTTTTTGTAATTTTCTAGATGTCGTTTCATCCTATTTTAGTCCATTACGGTGAACAATCAGAGCGAGGCAGTGAGGATTTGCTACTTTACTTGCCAACGAACCACGTATCTCGATCTCACCTACTAAGTTTAATTAGAGAGGCTTTGCGTTCAAGGAGCAGTACCGATTATTCGATGTTCTTTTACACACGTCACAAAGGCATTATTAAGGTTAAGGTTCTCTTGCATAGTGACCCGGATTTGTTTCGGCTCATTTTAGAACAAAAGGAGGATGCAGAGATTTTTGTATTTGAGTGTGTTGTGTGATTTGTAACCCTATTTTAAATGCTGATGTTAGAACACAATTTCGTGCTAAATAATTTCAGAGTTCGTGCTCAGTACTTTCCGGTTCGTGCTAATTTCCGATGAAACAAATTCGTGCATAAAGAAATGTTCGTGCTGAGTATGACAATATTTCGTGTTAAAATGTAATAGGTGAAACGAAGCAGTGCCTATAAAGGAAAAAATGCCAACAGTCATATTAATTTCTGATTTGATTACACACATTGATTGATATGGGTGGTATTTACTTTCTTTCAACCACTTCAAAATTAAATTTTTTGTTTATTTAAGTGTTTGTATCCCTTTTCTTTTCTAAAACTGATCTCAAATAAAATATGGATTGCAAACGATTTTTCACACAAATCACAGTCGATGATTTCTTGTCTGTGTTGCGTCTCCCCTCTGATTTTGCTCATGAACATGAGGATCTGGTGGGTAAAACCCTCGTACTCAAATCCTTCCTTGATGAAGATTTAATGTGCAAAGTCATCTGGAAGGACGGTTTCGTGGTGTTCGGTGAGGGATGGCATGAATTTGCTGTAGCGCATCATCTGAAACGGGATTATACGCTGGTCTTCAGGTACTATGATTGGAGAAGGCCAATTATCGTACGTATTTATGGTCGATATGGCCTCGAGATTATCGACTTCCGAACCCCAACGGCCGTCGGTCGAACTACATTGCCGGATGTGGCAATGGTAATCAGTGATATAATGTATTGGGACGTTATAAATGCATATGATTCCGATAATTAATTTTTGTATTATGTTTTTAATAATAAATAACATTTTAATTGATTTGTTTTTCCTATTAATGATATTGTTTTTTCCGCTTTTCGTGAAACTGTGTTGAGCGATGATTTCGTGCTGGCGTGATGACATGTGTGTGTTGTTCGATGAATTCGTGCCAAGCGTTAAAAACTTGACAAAACGATGTTTTGAGTTGATTAAAAATTGTAAATAGTCAACTCATTTCTGACAAGTTCGTGCTTGCGTGATGACATGTTCGTGTTGTTCGATCAGTTCGTGCCTCGCGTTAAAAAACGAGAAAAATTTATATTCTGAGTTGTTTGTGGTACTTTTGATTGTTAATATTAGGATCACAGTGATGAAATAAGTCATCTTGGATTGAAATTGGTCAAATTTAATTTATAAACATGAATTAATGGTGTGATCGTATGTTACATGAACTCAAATGAATGCTTATAACATGAACATCATTATATGCATCGTGGTGATTCTGTTGTTGAATCAACTATATATTTTGTTCTAGACTCGTTTTGGATGATTATAATTATATGGACGACATTAAACATGGATTAATGGTGTGATCGTATGTTACATGAACTCAAATGCATACTACACTAGTACTTATAACATGAACATCATTATATGTTTGTGAATGTTGAGCAATCTTAATGATTATGTTGTTGAATCAACAATATCTTTTGTTCTAGACTCGTTTTGGATGATTATAATTGTCTGGACGACATTAAATCACTTATTCTATCCTTTTTTCATACCATGGCACGAAATTTATGCTGGGATTCGATGTCCCGGGCTATCAAAAATTGCGGAACCGATAACCCGACCGAAAACCCGTCGCCGGAGATCGCACGAATACCGACTCATCCGCAGGAGTCCGGCCTTTGTAGACTACGCGCCCGAAGACACGCAGCCCGCCCCCAGCCGAAATCCCCCGCGAGTCAGAAATAACGAACGCGAACCACCTCACGAGCCGGGGCCCGACCGAACGCCCAGCGAGGCCCGAAGGCCGCGTGCGCCAGCCGAGCCCCCGCGAGGGGCTCGCGATCGTCTATGGACGATCGCTGGGATGCGCGAGGCATCCCCGGGGCTGCTCGTAGCAGCCCTGCAGCGAGTCGCGTGACTCGCTGCTCGCGAGGGCCGAGCCCCGCACGCATCCGCTGCGGGCGAACCCGCAACACGTACGGGGTCGCTGCGGGTGACCCCGCAGCTTACCCGCGATCGATCCGAGGATCGATCGCACCCCTCGGCTCCAGCCGAGGGTTCCTCGCGCCACGCGCCTCCGACGAGGGTGGTCGGCGGATCCTCCCGCCGTGGCACCAGCCCACGGCGGATCCCCGACGATCGAACCCTAGGTTCGATCGTGTGCCCCGGCGTCCAGCCGGGGTTCCCCTCTCGTCGCGCGTTCTCGGTGGTCGAACCCTAGGGTTCGTCCGCCCTTCTCGATCCTCGCCGGGGATCTCGAATCCCCGTCCCCGAGGTTCGTCGTTTTCCCGGATCGTGCGTTCATGTATATATCACAATTAATCAAGCACAAATAATCATGAAGGGGGTTTATGATTATTACCTCGATTCGTTGTACGGAGAAACGAAATCAAACGACCTTGCGATCTTCCTACGTATTCCTCGCACTCCGTCCGAACGTCGTGTGGGCGACGATCTATCGAACTCCTACGGATCTCCTTCACTCTCCAAGACTTTATGATTGGCGTAGGTCAAAATCGTGTGTTATGAAAAGTGAAGACCATGTAGTGCTTATATAGGCTACGTAGGGGATCATAAGGAGATTAAATATTGGGCTTCTTAATATTGAAGATTAAATTGGGTCCAACCCAAATCCATTAATCCCTATCAATACTAAATTTTATTTATTTTTCACTATATAAATAAAACTGCACTCTCAATATTAATCCATATTATATCAAATAATATTTCTCCGATTAGTATTATTTATTCCGTGTATTTAAGATTTAAATATCCATGAATAAATTTATTTATTGCTCAATAAATAATATTCATCTCTTATATCCGAGACTAGTACCGTTCAACCTTTATTATTGTGCGGAACGAATCCACTCATGAGGTTTACACAATAATTCCTTATGAACTCATCTCGGGGATATTATCAACCCTTCCGGGATACACTTTCCCGTCAAGTATTCACGGCATGTCATATATAAAATATAGCGACCCAATTTTACCGGTAATTAACCCAATAATTAAATCGGTTAATTCCTTTGGAAAATCAAAGTCTCTAATATTAAATATACACACCCGTAATAATATCGGGGATTAAGAATAAAATACTCTGAGATTTAAATTGATTATCCAAGGCAATCCTAATCAATAAATCTCAAGCGATCCGCCCAATACACTAAGTGTACAAGTGTGATAAAATAATTAAGATAAATTATTTTCTCTCTCACACAACTACTATACCGATGGATTGGTCCGGGTCCATCTAGGTCGTGAGCATCTGTTTGATTAAATACGAGTGACTGATAGTATGATCTTCTGTGTGGGCCCGACACACCATACTAACTACAACGTATAAAATTCAGGACTATATTTTGCATAATT
Source organism: Euphrasia confusa (assembly GCA_954870475.1). Taxonomy (NCBI): domain Eukaryota; kingdom Viridiplantae; phylum Streptophyta; class Magnoliopsida; order Lamiales; family Orobanchaceae; genus Euphrasia; species Euphrasia confusa. The sequence goes on from OX940956.1 coordinate 12,219,370, forward strand.
AATTAATAATAATTAATTGCAAATAATTGTTTATTAATTAAATAGGTTAAATGCTATGACCGGGAGTTTACCGATACTTAAATCTAGACATTAAGTACACAACTCCAACAATCTCCCACTTGTACTAAGGTCTAGTCATTTCCTCCAAACTCCCGACTCCCATACTCATCACGTGCTTAGGTTATACTTCCCAGAAGTATTATGTGAATGAGCAATCTAGGTTGTCGCTCTGAAGTTATCTTGGTGACTACTGCGTCGTCTCCCTGACGATGACTCGTATCAGGTGGTACTGGCTCTATGTGTTATCATCACCCTTTTGAACTTATGATTTCTTCCAGTTCTCCATGCACCGCTATATATATAGCCTTTGGTGAACCAAAAATCATATCCAAGTTCAGAGGTCATTCCGGAACCTAACCAAAACTTCCGCTGCCTCTGAGGCTGCTATTCGGTTTATGATAGGGTCCGAGAAGCATTACGCTTATCACTCTATCATCCTTAGGTTCCACCTCTTCTAAAAGTGAACACATAGCCTGATATCGACTTACACTGGCCTTTTTCTGATTTTGGATCTGAGAAACTGTAATCTAAGAAGATTTCGTTTTGCTTAGTAATCTAGTACTTCCAAGTACTTTTACAGCATTCGAATATCTCTTATCCAGATTACTTTGATATCCTCCCACTATGCTAACCGCATAGTTGATATCAGGTTCTTGTTTTACAACATTGCATCTATAAAGCTCTCTACACTCGAAGTGTAGGTAACTGCTTTGTCTATATCTATCTCCTTCATGTGTTCAAGACACATACCTTTAGATAGATGCATTCTGTTCTCGAAAGGCAATAACCTTTCTCAGAATTATGCATGTTTAAAACAAACCATAATCGCATAAGATATCTTAAGAGAAGTACAAGTGTTCTTATCTGGAGATCAAAAGATTTCTAAGAACATGATCCGACTTCATCTTATATCTTGATTTATTTAGACAACCTCTATTTTATGTCTGACAACACTTTTACATTGTTGCCAACGATGAAGTGTTATCTACACAAAATTCCGAGAAACACCACATTTGTTTCCATTACGTTTCTAACACACCTCTCCTTGCCTTTTGATGAATCCATAGAATGGACTATCTCATCAATTCGCAAATTCCTATGCAGAACTAGGGATCGATTTCATGTCTACTAGATCCAGAGTTCAAAACTCCTCCAGTCTTATGAACATCTCTGGTTGCTTAACAACCTCCCACTGCAATGGCGTTCCGGTGTATAACAGTAATAACATTAGGTGCAGTCAGTGGTGTACTACTACTCGGTTAGGCTGGTTCTCAGTCTTTCCTTTCCTCATTTTTTAAAGTACTTTGTCAATTAGGGCATTGTAGTTCATCTAATAGTTTTCCTCTAAGAACCGGGCGAGGACACCCTTCTGGTTCGTAGTATTATTGTACCTACAATTACTCGTTCTTCTAGGATATTCCACAACCACATCGAATGTGCCGTTGTATCCAGAAATATCCATAGAACATAGGTAGTTCCGAACAAACTTGTCCTTTTTACTATTAGAATTCCATTTCTTATTCTTGACACACCATGTCTACACATCAGTGTATGGTGTAGTCGTTTGAGACTTAATCTCAATCTTTGATTTATGCTATGTGTTATTCAGATAGGTGATAGCCTCCGCGAACAAGTCGCAGGCTTCCAATGGATATACTTGGAAGGATCCCCATAATGGCTTTGTGTTAAAAACACTCCGCTTTTATGGCACATCAAGTATTCTAATCCATCTTCGAGTATTCTTGAAAAAACTACTCGTACCTCTCTAATTACACATGTTACCGCATTAATCATAAATCATTTTCAATACTTGTCCGAATTCCATCCTTTATCCAGAAAGGTTAACTTAGTTGTATCATCTTTCAAGATCGATTCTTAGGTCGGGAGGTCCATTCCTCCAACTATAATTGATCAATTCAATTTCGACCTTTTGAATCCCTTTTGAATAGATACTACCAAGTTCAAGAATTCACAAGTATAATGATTAATAAGAGAAATACATCTAATAAGTAAAACAAGTTATACATAACGGTTTGTTGCATCGTGGTAGACTAAGGATTCATAATTCACATATTGCTATCTAATGTACCAGAATAGATATCACCATTATTTCTTATCCAAACCATCAAATGATTAAAGAAATAAAATATCCATTAATAATAAAGAAAACCAGAACAAAAGTTCTTTTTTTTTTAAAATAAAGGGGTACATAAAGCAATAAAATGAAATCCTAAAACAGATAAATGTCTTCCACTGCAACCGCTGCTACCCCAACAGCTTCGCCCATGTAGACTCGAACTCTTCTTCTCTAAGTCGCCGGGTTTTCTGGAACCCCTGCATTAAAATAATGCACATACCGTCAGTGGTTCCATATCTACGCACCAGAATTCTGGTAGATAATACCGCTGACTATATTTTTACGACTAAAGAAAGATTCGTACCTCTGAGAGGACATTCATACTTCCAGTGTCCAGACTTGTTGCATCGGAAGCACTTGCCCCTTGGCTTACTAGCCCCCACTCGTGGTCCATTCCTCTTGGCTCCACAGGGTTTTATGGCTTGCTTCCTTTTCTTGCCCCTACCTCCAATAGCTTTCAAGCTTTTGGACTTGGTAGCCACAAGCGCTTGAGACTTGCCCTTCTTGTAGATCCCCTCTGCCGCCTTCAGTTCAGTCAGGAGTTGCGCAAGAGTATAAGATAGTTTACCCATGTTATAGCTCATACGAAACTGCTCAAACTTAGGGGTCAGAGACTGGAGTATGATGTCGACTTGCGTCTCATCATCAATAGAAGCTCCTAGGACCTCAAGTTCATTCAACAAACTCATCATCTTGAGAACGTGCTCCCCAACGGGCGTTCCTTCAGACTGAGTAGTCGACATGAGGACTCTCATGGCTTCTTGCCTTGCCGCACGATCCTGCTCCCCAAACATCTCCTTGAGGTTAGTCATCATATCCCGGGCAGTGTCCATCGGCTCATGTTGGGTTTGGAGTACATTTGACATAGAAGCCAAAATATAGCACCTAGCCATTTCATCAGCCTTTTTCCACTTCCGATATGTTGCCTTTTCCTCATCAGTTGAGGCAGCCGTGGGCTCAGCAGGGCATTTATCAGAGAGTACAAACTTGTACTATTCAGCAGTCAGGACAATGTCTAAATTTCTCTTCCAATCAATGTAATTGGGACCAGTGAGTTTATGTTCCTTGAGTATCACAGAAAGTGGATTCATAGCTATTCTCTAAACCTATAAGCACATGTAAACAAATAATCAATTTAATGTCCGATATTATCTCCCTCAAATAATATCATTAAATTACTAATTGCGTCTAAAATCCCATCAGGTAAGGCAAGCCACGTTCGTGTGGACGTTTACCCACCCAAATGATTTAGCAAATTAGGTTTGCTTTGGTCGTACATCATTATAGCGTTACTTCGTTGGGAAGAATACTATAAAGCGTACCTAAGTGTAAACCATCACTCAGTACTAAGGTGAATCGTTTAGAATTGTTACGTCACCGCAAGCCACGTTCGTGTGGACGTTTACGATAACTCGCAATCCCTCACAATTTCCTATAACTGTCTACATCAATTATTCTAAAATCCCATTCAGTATAGCAAGCCACGTTCGTGTGGACGTTTACTATACCAAAAGATTTATACAATTCAAATCCAATTACTTGAACCATTTGATGTTGTAAATCAAGACGCGGAGAATCATAAGTGAAACTCGAAGTTTCTAACCAGTGATTCACCATGCGAACGACCCTATCTCTCATAAATGAGGGAGCCGAGCAGACAATCGATCCATCTATCAAAGAATGGTACGAAGGTCTCTAATTTGTGTCCTCTACATGACCAAGTGACTCTGGCTCCATTCCACTCCCTGGGGTGAGAATGAGTCGACTTGAAATCAGTTTTGGAAAGACAAATTAGGCATTGTTTGATAAACTTAATCAATGTTTCTTGTAAGAGGAATTACAAGAATTCTCCTCCAATGACTTGTCTATATGAACTTCGAGAGTCCATAAAAGTCATCAAGAGAACAGTGATGGAGACCAAGGGAATGTTTCCATCCCCTCTCCCACTTAGCTTTTTACGACAAAGGGATACGCTATCTAGTGCATAAAATAAACACATATAGCATGCATATAAGCAATAAAGCACATAGTCAAAATAATGCTAGAAAATTATTTTCCCGACTATCATGGCTTTATCTTCATATGCATCTTCTAGTCTTCAGTCTTCGTTTCTTGAATGCTCCATGTGACAAGAATATTAATCTCCAATATTTAAATCTATTTATTTTCAATTAATCCAAAAGTTACTTAATTCGAAAATTAAGTCAATTGAATATATCAAAAATAAAATTAAATACTATTAATATTTTTATTTATTTATTTTCCTATCTAGTTCTATTAAATCTCTAGAATAATCTATCCAAGTAAAAATTTGGAATATTCTAGAAGACATCTATAATAAAACAAGGAAATAAAATAAATTAGGACTCACTACTTTCCAAATTTATTTTTATTCCTAATCCATGAATATTCCCATGAGTAGGAATAATCAAATAGGAAAAATAAATTTAGTACTAAATTAATTAAATTCCTAGTCTTTGAATAATTCCATGAAGGAAATAAATCAATAGGAATAAAATTAATTCAAATTAATTCTTTTCCTAACCCATGAGAGTTTCCAAAAGGAGAACACTCAAATAGGAAAAATCCGAATTAATTAGGAAAGTAATATCTTGGTAGGAATAGCATGGGATTGGGAGACCCCACGCCATCCCCACTATGATCGACCACCACACGGGAGGAGTGCCGCCGCCCAGCCACCAGCCACCACCGTCGCCGGCAGCAGCCCTAGCCGAGGGCGATCGACCCCTCCTTTGGGTCGATTGCTTGGGATCGATCAAGGGGTTCGATCGATCCCCGGTAGTTCGTCCTCTACGTCTTCGTCACACGTCTTCGTCTTCCGGCGATCGTCTCATCATCGAACCAACGTAAATAAATTACAAAATTTAAATTACAATTCCGGTATCGATTCTATACATGAAATCGACCCTATACATTTTCCGGAAAAATAAAGAACGTAATAATAAATCCTAAATTCGGTCAACCCCCGAATTTTTACTATTACAAACATTCAACCACACAAAAACGAATCTCGACATGTCCGAGAGTTTAATAAACAATCATGATAATTAATTAAGCAATAATTAAATCCAACCATGATAGCCGGAAATCCTGCAAGGTAGAACAATAATCGAATATATACATGAACACGAAACCAAACGCTCTGATACCAGTTGCTGGGATTCGATGTCCCGGGCTATCAAAAATTGCGGAACCGATAACCCGACCGAAAACCCGTCGCCGGAGATCGCACGAATACCGACTCATCCGCAGGAGTCCGGCCTTTGGAGACTACGCGCCCGAAGACACGCAGCCCGCCCCCAGCCGAAATCCCCCGCGAGTCGGAAATCACGAACGCGAACCACCTCACGAGCCGGGGCCCGACCGAACGCCCAGCGAGGCACGAAGGCCGCGTGCGCCAGCCGAGTCCCCGCGAGGGGCTCGCGATCGTCTACGGACGATCGCTGGGATGCGCGACGCATCCCCGGGGCTGCTCGTAGCAGCCCTGCAGCGAGTCGCGTGACTCGCTGCTCGCGAGGGCCGAGCCCCGCACGCATCCGCTGCGGGCGAACCCGCAACACGTACGGGGTCGCTGCGGGTGACCCCGCAGCTTACCCGCGATCGATCCGAGGATCGATCGCACCCCTCGGCTCCAGCCGAGGGTTCCTCGCGCCACGCGCCTCTGGCGAGGGTGGTCGGCGGATCCTCCCGCCGTGGCACCAGCCCACGGCGGATCCCCGACGATCGAACCCTAGGTTCGATCGTGTGCCCCGGCGTCCAGCCGGGGTTCCCCTCTCGTCGCGCGTTCTCGGTGGTCGAACCCTAGGGTTCGTCCGCCCTTCTCGATCCTCGCCGGGGATCTCGAATCCCCGTCCCCGAGGTTCGTCGTTTTCCCGGATCGTGCGTTCATGTATATATCACAATTAATCAAGCACAAATAATCATGAAGGGGGTTTATGATTATTACCTCGATTCGTTGTACGGAGAAACGAAATCAAACGACCTTGCGATCTTCCTACGTATTCCTCGCACTCCGTCTGAACGTCGTGTGGGCGACGATCTATCGAACTCCTATGGATCTCCTTCACTCTCCAAGACTTTATGATTGGCGTAGGTCAAAATCGTGTGTTATGAAAAGTGAAAACCATGTAGTGCTTATATAGGCTACGTAGGGGATCATAAGGAGATTAAATATTGGGCTTCTTAATATTGAAGATTAAATTGGGTCCAACCCAAATCCATTAATCCCTATCAATATTAAATTTTATTTATTTTTCACTATATAAATAAAACTGCACTCCCAATATTAATTCATATTATATCAAATAATATTTCTCCGATTAGTATTATTTATTCCGTGTATTTAAGATTTAAATATCCATGAATAAATTTATTTATTGCTCAATAAATAATATTCATCTCTTATATCCGAGACTAGTACCGTTCAACCTTTATTATTGTGCGGAACGAATCCACTCATGATGTTTACACAATAATTCCTTATGAACTCATCTCGGGGATATTATCAACCCTTCCGGGATACACTTTCCCGTCAAGTATTCACGGCATGTCATATATAAAATATAGCGACCCAATTTTACCGGTAATTAACCCAATAATTAAATCGGTTAATTCCTTTGGAAAATCAAAGTCTCTAATATTAAATATACACACCCGTAATAATATCGGGGATTAAGAATAAAATACTCTGAGATTTAAATTGATTATCCAAGGCAATCCTAATCAATAAATCTCAAGCGATCCGCCCAATACACTAAGTGTACAAGTGTGATAAAATAATTAAGATAAATTATTTTCTTTCTCACACAACGACTATACCGATGGATTGGTCCGGGTCCATCTAGGTCGTGAGCATCTGTTTGATTAAATACGAGTGACTGATAGTATGATCTTCTGTGTGGGCCCGACACACCATACTAACTACAACGTATAAAATCCAGGACTATATTTTGCATAATTAATTAATAATAATTAATTGCAAATAATTGTTTATTAATTAAATAGGTTAAATGCTATGACCGGGAGTTTACCGATACTTAAATCTAGACATTAAGTACACAACTCCAACAATTTAAAACCCTCGTGCTCACGTACGCACGAATATTAACCCTCGTGTTTTTGGAAGCACGAATGTTGTTGATGTTCGTATCCACATTAGCACGAAACAACCAAACATGAAATTCAAAATTTCAGATATAATCCGGAATGTTGACTTGGGGGGATTTTGAAATTCAAAATTTAAAATTTCGAAATTTAAACTTAAATTACCATTATTACATATTTTCTGACACATTATGCCTAATCAGCAGTCAACAATTTTGTCAAACATTTCAAGATCACCACGAAAGCTTGCACACACAAACTTTGAGATTATGGCACGAATTGAGTAGTAATTCGGAGCACGAATGATTGATTACTCCAGACACGTTGAGCTCATGGCACGAAAGTTTGTTTACGCACGAACGTATTATTGTTCGGGTAGCACGAAGGGCGAAGTAACTCGAAATGGACAAATAGCACGAAATAGAAAATAAATTCATGAACAATATTCAAAATATTCATTAATTCATTAATAAGACAACAAAAACAAACTAGTTGTCTTCATCAATATCATCCTCATCCTCATCATCATCCTCATCATCATCATCGCCTTCATCACCGACATCATCACCGACATCATCATCGCCATTATCCCCGCCATCATCACCCCCATCATCACCATCACTACTGCCGCTCTCCATCTCAGCATCTGAATCTTCAAAGCGGGTTTCCTCAAACATTATATTCCGAATTTCAGCTTGAACTTTCGCCAACAATGTTTGACCAGAGGGTCTAGGGACTAAGAAGTTCGTAATCTCATAGCCAGCGAGATTATAAATACGGACGATCATTGGTACATCACCATTGTAGGTGAAGATCAACGTGTAACCCTTTCTCAGGTGATGCGAAACAAAAAATTCACGCCACCCTTCGTCGAACGACATGTAGCCGTTCACCCAGGTTATTTTCGTCCGCCACTCATGACCATGAAAGTCGCGCAACACGACGGTTTTTCCAGCCAAGTGCTCGTGCTCATGAGCAAAATCAGCGGGTAGACGCAACCAAAAGCCGAAATCTGTGGTAGTAATCTGTGTGAAAAATCGAGTAAGAGCCATTAGATTTTTTAGTTTTTAGATCTGAAAATCTTATGGGGTGATTGTGGGAGAGGACTGAGAGAGCTTTTATTATTTGTTTCAGACTGCAAAAGGAATGATTGTTTTTATAAATCCACACGTATGCAGAAGGTGAACAGAGAGTTCGTGTTGTCTAATCTATTTATTCTATTGGTTGGCCGCTGCAATTCTCTTCCTTCTAGGCGCCTTATCGTTTCAGAGTTTTCGAAGCGTCATTTTATTATAGTAATAGAAAACTGGAAAAACCCTAATTTCTTAAGCACGAAATATGGTAGCACGAACTACTACTCAGCACGAAAAACATAATATTAACACGAACATCTCACTCAACACGAATTGTAATTATCGCCCGAACTGTTATTTACCAATCATCACGAACTTGAAATCAAACACGAATTTTACTTCAACAATTAACACAAAATCAAATTAATAAAATAAAATAATAAAAACTCAACAGTTTCGTAGCACGAATATCAATAAACACGAACTACAATTTTAATTGCTACCATTAAATTGAGCCAACAAACAACCAGATATGTTAAATCAGATTAATGGCCTGCATTTTTTTTTATTAATTTAATTCAAAGCATTTTTGCATGGAGCCACATCCATCCATATGCCAAAACTCTATTTAATGGGTGGGTATTATAATCGATTCTCATCCCTCCCCATCAAAATAAATATCCATATTCGAGTTCCTTCCCCGTTTAACAATCTCAAAACATGGAATGTCGATTCTTTAAAGTTCTATTTGATGATTGGGAAACCCATCTTCTACTTCCTCCGGAGTTTGCGCGTCACGCTGGGAGGAACCTAGAGAACAAGGTGGTCCAATTTTACGATGTATACAACGGCCATTTTGACGTCACAGTAACCCGAGTAGACGGCGATTTATACTTTCGTCGGGGATGACCCAGTTTCTATAGGGATCACTGTTTACAAACCGGCTGGTTTCTCGTGTTTCACTATTTCCCGACGAGTCCAAAAAATCCAGTGGACAAATTTGAAGTCGTCGTGTTTGCCGCAGCGCCTGCGAATTTCTAAACTTTCGCAGGAGGATTGTTCAGCTTCCGCCTCCATCGCCTCCACCGTCTCCTCCGCTTCTGGTGCCTGAAATAGTCAATAGCGATGTCGATTCGAATTAGTTTTTTTATTCTTATTTGATGTACCAGTCGCAATCAAATTTTGAATTTTAATGAATGATTCGACTTTTAATCGTGGTGATAAATATGCATGAAAATATCGTATTCCACGAACATATCACAGAGCACGAATTATGTTACGAGTTCGTGCTCATAAAAACACGAAAATAAAACGTGCTTTCGATCTTTCGTGGTTAGAGGGGCACGAGATGTAAAGGATTTCGTGCTAGTGGTGTCACGAGACGAGCGCTTACTTATTCTTTTTATTTATCATTTTCTTTTATTGACAAAAGTAAAAATAATTAAGTCTTTGTACGCGAATCTGCTTACATAACTCATACTTTTACATAACTCATACTTTTATATTACGGGCCGCGGATCTCACACTTTTATATCAAGTGCCTATTTCCGCCTATTTCCCTTAATTTATGCACATTTTTTATGTTTTGAGAGCTTTGGGACTCTCATTTATTGCTAAAATTTGTTTTCATTGTCTTGAAGAATTTGATAATCAAAAATAAATTACAACAAGATTAGAATTAAATCAAAATAAAAATTGGTGATATACGACAACTTACACACTTAATTAGTAACAATTTTTTGTCGCATATTGTATGCCCAAAACAACAAAGTCGTAATGAACACAATGACATTTGAAGCATTACCCCACACTAACATTCCATTAAATTAGACATTATTAATTTATACTACCATTAAATTAGACAAATTATTAATTCATACTAACATGTTAGCAAATAAATGTAATCTTGTAAATTTTTTAAATGATTTTGAAAATAAAATTAATGAAATAAAGGTTAAGGCAAAACTGCTTATGAATCTTGATACAAAAGTAACAAAGCAAAAATTGAAATTGAACTATATTTCACCATGTTCAATCAAAACAATAGTATATTTCATTTCTTGTATATAGTCATTAATAATCATATTACAATTTATTTACCACCCTTGATTATCATTTTTTCTTTTACATGTCTGTTTGTAAAAATAGGTTGATGGCAAAGCGTATTCATTCTATCACCAAAACAATTAGGAATGTGAAAAGTTAAGGATTCAAATGAACCTAATTATGAAAAAATGCAGCTCCTGGAAGCCAGGGTAATTTGTTTTTAATAAAGTTCTATTTCTCAAGCTTTACCATCTTTCCGAGTCTAACATAGAACTAAAGAAACAGATGTAACCGACAAAAATCATTTGAAGCAATTCTAGGATACCACAAAAAATAAAGGCACCTAAGTGTTAGTGGCCCGGGTGTATATCTGCTGGCTTGAATGAGCAGACACCATTCTGATCAAGCCTCGTGCCATCAATTCCCTAATGGCCTTCCTAGCAAGCGATCCACTTATCTATGTAGTAGATTAAAGTAAAATCAGGCAACAGTGTTACTCTGAAAAAATCAAAATACACAAATACACAATATAAATTAAATCGGAAATATACGAACAAATAGCACCAGAAATCATTCGATTAGGTGGTAGAATTTGGGATACATGAATAAATTGTACTATAAGTCTAACGTATTTATGCATCCACTGCGTAAATGTTTCCAAGTGAATAAAAAATCTTGATGCAAAAATGGGCAATAAACATGACTTACAAACAATTAAAAGTAACTGGTGAAAATAAAGGAATAAATCTATTACTGGAGTAGATTTTAATTTTTAGCTTTGTACATTCTAGAGAATCACCAAAGTGCAAGATTACATTAAATTATTCAGAAGTAATTGAGGCTCAATACCACAACACAAACAGTAAAAAAAGAGTTTTTCTTAACTTTGAATTCCAGCTAGAAACCTACAAGCAACACAATTACACAAAGTATCTTAATTATGATCATGACTTATTTCAGCTACATTATTGTTAACCAGAAGAAATCGAAGCATACCCAATTGTATCAATCAAATAACCGAGACGAATTCCGAGCTCAGTGGGTTACACGAAACAGAAAACCCAACATCAAATAGTTATGATAAAACAACAAGCATTCACCAAAGAGGTCAACTACTTCATTCACAGTCGATTGAATCTTCCAGATATTACCGCATGCATATGAATCTACAGATTCACATTTACAGAATTAAAAAAGGAAACAGGAATTACCCTGAGGCGATCGGAGAGAACCGACGGAGTGATGAGCTTGTACTTTGGTGCTTCCGAAAGCAACTTGTCGTAGGTCGACTTATCGAAGAGCACCATGTTGTTCACCTTCTCCTTTTGCTTGCCCTTGCTCCACTTCTGCAATTTAATTTTTACACTATCGCTAAATTAATTTTTACAAATATTTGGAAGATTTAATATATGTATTTGTGAGTAAGAAACGAAGACCTTCTTCTTCTGCTTGCCCCCAGTGGATTTCGCCGGCTTGGATGACTGAGGAGCTTTTTCCTTCTTCGGTGCCTGAAACACAATCACAAATTCGAAACGAGAATCAGCGATCGATTATTCGGATTTCAGATGTGAGATTCAGAGAGACGACGAACCATGGAGAGAGTGAGATTCTGTGGCGACGGAGGATACGGGAGAGAGATGCGTTCCGATATGTTCAGAAATGAAATTGAGATTTCGAGGATTTTTTTCGAGTACTGTATTTGCTATGGAACTCAATTGGGCTAGGGTTAGTAATCAATCAATGGGCTTCTTGTATCATCCAGTCCACATGGCCCAAGCCCAAATATTTGTTATTATCATTTCACCTCCGAAATTGTTTGATTCTGGATGGAGTTTGTCGATGGTAGTAATATTTTTTAACATACCAACTGTTAGCGATATTTTTATGATTCTAGGTTATCTAAGTATTATTTATCATTTGTCTCAATTCCTGATTTTATGGTTTTATGGTTCGATTGTACATTATATATTGATGTATCAATAAATACTTTTTCTTGAGGCAAATAATATTTTCACTCTATAATGGTATCAGCCTAAATATTGGCATGAAACCCTAGCTTCTATTCTTCTCGCCCTCTTTTTTTCTCTTCTGTGTTTTTTTTTTCTCCCAAGCCTCACCACAGCCATGGTCACTCCCGAGATCCCCACTTTACCTCTTTCTACTATGATCCATATGGTAAATATAAAACTTACGTCCTCCAATTACCTCCTCTGGCATGCTCAAATTGAGCCCTTACTGTCCAGCCAACAATTCATGTCTTTGCTCGATGGAACCTCGTCTGCTCCGGCGCCCACCATCCGCACCTCCGACGGCAACACCAGCCCGAATCCCGCCTTCATCACCTGGCAACAACGAGATCAAAATGTCAAGCTTTTTCTTGTTTCGACGCTTACGGAGGAGTCGATGACTCTTGTTATTGGCTGCAAGACATCCAAGGAAGTTTGGGACGCATTATCTCGGGCATACAGCTACAACTCCAAGGCTCGCGAACTCAGTCTCAAAGACGATCTCTTATCTACCAAACGTGGCGACAAATCCGTCGTCGATTATGCGCGCCATTTCAAAACCATATCCGACCAACTCAGTGCCATTGGTCGCCCTATTTATGCTTCAAACAAGTCACACTGGTTCCTTCGGGGACTCGGATCTGAGTTCGCTAGCTTCACCGCGGCACAAATGGCGCAGGACCCGTTACCCCATTTCACCACCCTTGTGGCTCGTGCACAATCCCACGAATTATTTCAAAAGTCTATTGATTCTACTAACAATACTCTGGTTGTTTCACAGGCTTCCTTCACAGCGGTTTCTCGCGGGCGTGGTCGAGGTTCTGGAAATAATCGCGGGCGTGGTTCATCCTCTTCACGCGGTCGGGGCAACTATAATCCCTCCAACAGCAATGGTGGTGGTCGTGGGCGCCGAAACTTCACCCCACGCTGCTTCTTTTGTCGAGAAACGGACCATGATGCTTTTGATTGTCCTCGACGATTTGATCACAATTATGGTCGATCATGCCGACCAGCGAATACGGCCAACATCGCTGAAGCTTTTTCTGCTGGGTGTAATATTTCTCCAGCCACTTCTTCAGATTGGTACCTCGATACAGGTGCTTCTGCGCATATGGCTTCGGATGTCAATCACCTCGAAAATGCTTCTCCTTACTCGGGAGCTGATCACGTAACGGTTGGAAATGGTGCGAATTTGTCTATCTCTCACATCGGCTCTCTACATGTTTTCCATACCCTTCGTTTACAGGAAGTTTTTGTTGTTCCCGGCTTAACTAAAAATTTATTATATGTTAGCCAGCTGACTCGCGATCATCCGGTTACGGTTATTTTTAACGAGTCTACTTTTTTTATTCAGAATCGACACACCAAACAGGTCCTCGCAACCGGCACGCGTGACCGGGGCCTCTACTTGCTTCACTCTCCAGCCCACGCCCTTGCTACAGTACTTGGAAATCCGCGGTCTCTAACTTCATTTGAAATATGGCATTCTCGTCTTGGGCATGTTGCCCCTTCTACTGTCACATTATTAAGCAAACAAGGATTATTATCAGTGAATGCTTTACTTCCTGTACCTGTGCTTTGCCAAACATGCCAATTGGCCAAAAGTACTCGCTTGCCTTTTGTTGCAAATAAAAAACGTGCTGATGCTATTTTAGATTTAATTCACTGTGATTTGTGGGGTCCTGCACCTGTTACGGGCGTAAACGGTTTTCGTTATTATGCTATATTTATTGATGATCACTCTCGGTTTTCTTGGTTCTACCCTCTCCAAGCAAAATCCGATTTTGTGGATACGTCTATACTTTTTCAACGGTTCGTTGAAACACAATTCTCTCGCAAAATTAAACAATTTCAGAGTGACGGTGGTACGGAGTTTACCAATCATCGACTACGATCACACTTTGCATCTTCTGGAATTCATCATCTCATTTCTTGTCCTCATACCCCAGCACAAAACGGACGAGTCGAACGCAAGCACCGTCATATAACAGAAATGGGTCTCGCACTGCTTTTTCACTCCTCGACATCTTTATCTCGTTGGGTTGATGCTTTCAGCACAGCGGTATACATTATAAATCGACTACCCACTCCAGTCCTCGCCCACAAGTCTCCTTTTGAAATTATTTTCGGTCGGCTCCCTGCATATGAGAACTTTCATGTTTTTGGTTGTCGCGTGTATCCTTGCCTTCGCGACTACACCAAAACTAAATTTGAACCTCGTAGTACGCCTTGTGTATTTTTGGGCTACAGCACCTCGCATAAGGGATTTCGTTGTCTGGACACAATCACACAGCGTGTGTATATTACTCGCCATGCAAAATTTGATGAAGCATGTTTCCCATTTGCATCTCCTGGTCACTCTTTACCGATCGACTCTCTCGTTCTCTCCGAATTTATCGATGCATGCAGTACCACGCCTCCGTCGGCTTCTCCCTCGTCACCACCACCAGCTCCGCCGACCATGTCACCGTCTTTTTTACAAGACCTTGACAGCACACCAGTTCAGACACCGACTCTCACTCAACACACATCGCAGCAGCCCCTTGGTGTACCAAACCCTCCACTTGTTGCGCCACAGCCGCCACCTGCTGCATCTCAGCTGCTGCCCGTTGTTTCTCAGTCACCGCCTGCTGTCCCCCCATGTTCACACTCGATGCGTACTCGAGCACAATCCGGCATATTCAAACCCAGATATCCTGCTGATGTCGCACTCCTTCAATCTAGTCCTTTATATTCAGCTCTTACTGCCATCTCTGAACCTAAGGGCATCAAGACCGCACTCAAACGTCCCGAATGGGTTCACGCCATGCAAGAAGAAATGGAAGCTCTTCGTAACAACCAGACTTGGGAACTCGTTCCTCGACCACCTCATACTAATATTGTCGGTTCGAAATGGGTTTATCGCACAAAATTCCTTGTCGATGGTACTGTTGATCGCCACAAGGCTCGACTTGTTGCACAGGGTTTTAGCCAAGTTCCTGGTTTTGATTTCACACACACCTTCAGTCTTGTGGTCAAAGCGTCTACGGTTCGCATTGTTTTGTCCCTCGCTGTCATGCATTCTTGGCCACTACATCAACTTGACGTTAAAAATGCGTTTCTCAACGGAGTTCTTACTAAGCCCGTTTATATGGAACAACCGCCTGGTTACATCGACCCTCTATATCCTGATCACGTGTGTCGACTTCGAAAGGCGTTGTATGGTCTCCGTCAAGCTCCTCTTGCTTGGTATCAGCGTCTTCGTGCTTTTCTCCTTACACTCGGTTTCTCTTGTAGCACGGCTGATACCTCGCTGTTTATTTACCGACGTCAATCTCTCCTTATATATTTGCTTGTCTATGTTGACGACATAATTGTCACCAGCAACAACACCGACTCTCTCAATGCCTTAATGGCTCGCTTAAGTAAAGAGTTTGCCCTTAAGGATCTTGGTCGTCTCGGCTATTTTCTTGGATTTGAAGTCTCATACCCATCGTCGGGCCTCTTCCTCAGTCAATCTAAATATGCTCGCGGTATTTTAGCTCGCGCCGATCTCCTGGACTCCAAGCCCGTAGCTACTCCACTTGCACCCGGGGCTTCTTTTACTTCCGCTGGTACTCCTTTCTCGGATCCTACGCTCTATCGCTCTTTGGTCGGTGCTCTTCAATATCTTACTATCACTCGCCCCGATTTGTCGTACTCCGTCAATACTGTAAGTCAATTCCAGCAGCGCCCTACAAATGATCACTTCCAGACAGTAAAACGAATTCTTCGTTACGTCAAAGGGACCCTCGGTTATGGTTTGTCTTTTTCTCCCGGCACACCGTCTCTTCTTGGGTACTCAGATGCGGACTGGGCCCGATGCTTAGACACACGTCGTTCTACTTATGGTTATGCGATTTTTTTAGGTCCTAACCTTATCTCTTGAAGTGCTAAAAAGCAACCGATTGTCTCTCGATCCATTTGTGAGTCTGAATATCGCGCTCTCGCCAACACCGCTGTCGAGCTCATATGGGTTGGACATTTACTTCGCGACATGCACGCTTTGCCGTCTCAGCCTCCTGTCCTCCTCAGTGACAATAAGAGCGCTCTCTTTCTCACACAAAATCCCATTGTGCATAAGCGTGCAAAACATATTGACATTGATTGTCATTTCGTCCGCGAACTTGTCAACTCTGGTCGTCTTTGCACTCGTTTTGTTCCGTCGAATCTTCAACTCGCTGATATATTCACCAAGAGTTTGTCACGTCCATTGTTCGAAATGTTTCGATCCAAGCTTCGCGTTTCGCCACAGTCTCACGCTTCGCTTGCGGGGGGTGTTAGCGATATTTTTGTGATTCTAGGTTATCTAGTATTATTTGTCATTTGTCTCAATTCCTGATTTTATGGTTTTATGGTTCGATTGTACATTATATATTGACGTATCAATAAACACTTTTCCTTGAGGCAAATAATATTTTCACTCTATCACCAACCAATAGGGCATCTGGGCATGGTGGATATTTCGCTTTGTATCGGTCGGTTATATATTAGAAGCAAAAAAAAAATCGAGTTTTGGCTCATTGCTACCGAGTTTTGGCTCATCTGGGCAGGGGCGGAGCCAGAAAAAACGAGTAGAAATGACTGATATATTATTATATATAATATGTATATATTCACACAGGTTTTAGGAGGGGCTAAGTACAAGATAAATATATTTTTGCAAAAACAATTGGAAAAATACAAAAGAATTTTTTTTAGGGGGGGTTAAGCCCCCTTACCCATCAAGTGGATCCGCCACTGCCGAGTAGGCGTGTTCGGTGAATTATCAATCGTGCTTTGTATCGGACAATGATATATTTTGGCAAAACGCCACCGTTGCCGATTTTTTGTTGGGAAAAATGGCAATAAGGCCAATTTTCAACATTTTTTGAGCAATAAGGCTTTCGAGAAATTACGTGTGTCAATTAGGCCGCCTAAAATGTGTAAATACACTATTACCCTTTCTTAAATTCAACATCTCAATCGAATCTCAGCCCCAATCCCCTCATTCCCCTCATTCGATACCAGATTCACCTAGATGGCAAATTCAAATCGGGACGAAGCCACCGCCGTGAAGAAGACGATGACGAGAAGCAATCCCTCCGGCCCGATCAGCCGCGAGCTCGCCGACAAAGCGGACGATTCTTTCCGGCGGCACGCCCCTCAACGTCGACAGCGCACAAGGAGACCTTCGGCAGGGCCCCACCTCCGTCGCCGGACCATTTGTCGCTCTCGACGTCATCCTCGATCGCCGATTTCGTCCTGGCGGTCTCGATCTCCGGCGGTTATCCGCGCAGGCCTCTGTCCGATCGAAGCCCCGGCACCACCACAACGTCGCGTCCACGTCTCAGGCCCGAGCCACCACCATCTCCGACCGCCGTCGACCCCTTCCGTTTTCAGGTTACTTGGCTTCTCCCTCCCAGTCGATTAATCATCTCGCCTCAATCTCTTCATTTATTCAGTTTAGGTTTTTGCAATGTTTGTGTTGTGGTGGTTTATTACGAAGACGGGTGATGATGATGATGATGATGATGATGATGATGATGAATTTCACCTTTTTATTATTGTGCAGTTGCTTCGTGATTGTCTAATTTTGGTTGAATTTCCCCCTTCCTCAATTTGTTTGTTTTGATAGGCTAGAACTGAAGCTCTAGCTTAGAAGGTGAGTGATCTTCTTGGATTGAAGATTTTACCTTCTCAGGTATATACAATCATAATAATACTTCCAAGAAAATGTTTCATATATGTATGAAGTTATCTGTTTTTCGTGAATGAGACATGTATGTGCCTGTGATTTCAATGCTAGGTAGTGCAGGGTCACTCACCCTTCAGAACTTTGCTAAAGAGGTATATTGATTGAGTCCTCTTATTGAGATTTTTCTTCACATCCTGCATTAGTTTGCTTTTGAGTTTCTTGCATACTCCCGTCTCCACCAAACGAGTTTGATAATAACCTGTATAATTTATTTTGCTAGTGGTCCCCAATTGCAGGTATGAAAATGAATTCATTGTGGCTATTGGAAAAGGGGAACCTGCTCTTGTGATGTCTGAATATGGATTTAAGTAAGATTTAATTTGTCTATGATCACTTTTTTTTTAATCTTCATTTCATTTATTTATTCATTAAGTGATACAACATTGGACGAATATCTTCTTTGCATTTAATCGAATCGTTTTTGTTTCTTATCTTTATTACGTACATTATTTTTTCTGCAGGAGAGTTATCGCATTAGATGAGTACACATCACACTTCAATAACATTGATCCTGTTGCCCATTACAAGAAATGGACAATTCAGAAAAAATCTAGAAATGACGAGGGCACAGTCTCAGCCTCAATTCTTGACTACTCCCTAAAAGTCAAAGCTGTGTTTGTTGTTAGTGATCCCGTTGACTGGGGAAGGGGTGTGTTGAGTAGAAATAGAGTAAGGGTATTTTCGTCATTTCATATACATTTTTTTGGCCCAATTGGAACAAAATGGCCTAATTGACACATAAATTGGAACTTGGCTTTATTGCCCAAAAAATGTTGAAAATTGGCTTTATTGCCATTTTTCCCATTTTTGTTTTGTAATTTGATTGCTGAATAGTTTGTGTAGTAGTAATAATTTAGGGATAAAATTAGGGTTTAGTGTGGACTGAATTCATTTTAGGGGTTAAATTAGGAGCTAGAATATGTTATAAATCATGTTCATTTTGAAATACTTTTATTAGAACTTTGAAACTAATTAAATTGTGATAATTTTGTTTTCAATGGTTTAAATTGTTATGTAGATAATAGAAAAATATCAAATTTTATATTTCAAAAGCACCCAAGTTGTGGTAATTTTATATATTTTCTAATGTAAATGTTTGAGTAATCGCCCAAAATAAAAAAATTGTGAGTAGTACGTAGTCTTTTTTATAATAAACATGGAATTTATCTTTAAACTGATGAAATATTATGACATACTACTACTTGCAAGAATATTTAATTTCTAATACATAATGCAGTTATCAAAGTCGAATATAGGCTTATATACTTAGGCACATGATTTGCAATTTTTTTTTTTTTTTGGATAATCGTAGATGCTTGATTACATTACTACAATAATAAAGTTGAAAGAAACACAACATAAATAGTGGAATCCAACTCAAAAGTATCTTAATCCATGTTGTACATATAATCTACAAAGCATATTATTACCTTATGTCATATACCATTTCACTTGGTGTGTTTGAATAAGAAACATAATTTGCGAATCAAACATACAAAAGAAAATACTACTCCTACTATACATTACTACATGTTGATCCGATATGCTTATTCCTTATATCTTCTTCCTTTTTATTATAAAATAAAAATAATTATTTGATTAAATCACATATACTCTTATTATTATTTCGTTTAATTTGGATATGAGTCCTTCATCTTGTCGACACGTGGACGTGGACAATCCACGTCACTGATCATATACGCAACATCTAACACGTGGCAACGAGTAGTTAAAGTTACATGAACAATTATCAATAGGAGTATTTGAGGCTGTATCAATTATCAATTAGAACAATAATACGCACAAATTAATTATTAGGAATTGGCATACATAAATTTGATGCTACTTAAAGAGTGGAAATTGGAAAAATACTTTAGGAAACGCATATTATTGTCTCCCACTACTCTAGTTGGATAATTCCCTTCTAATTCTTAAAGCCCAATTATTGTCAACTGGGCTGAAATGTGGGCCCAAACATTCACTGACTTTAATTATTTTTTTCAAAATAGACAATTAAAATAAAAGGATAATTTAGATAAGGGATAAATATTTAAGTTTGATTATAATTAAATAAATCCATTTTTCTTAATTATTCAGGTAATTATTTAACATTTTGAATTCATTGGGTAGTTATTTTTTAATAAAGAATATAGTTTTTTTATAATATCTCATTTGTAATTAAAAACATGATATTCCATTTTTTAAAACTAAAAAATATATTATCCTTTTTCATAAAATGAAAAAAAATAAAAATTTATTTGTAATTACTAAAATCATAACTCATTTCTTCCTTAAATATTCCTAAAATAAATCCTCACACAAGATTGCAATTAGCATGCCTTGTGATAATTGCATTATCATTAATTACTTCTACAATTGTGATAATTAAAATGATCCAAATGTTTCCAATTATATCTTCAACATTTTGAATATCAAGGGCATGTTAGTCATTTTATAAATTTTAATTAATCAACAAACATAATGGATTAATGGTCTATGTTTTTTTTAAAGTTGATTTAATAACACTTTAATGATAATGCAATAATCTCTTGTAGTTATTTAACTTATTTTAGAGTGCAATAATATCACACAAACAATAATTTTGTGCTATATGTTATGCTTGGTTAATAGGAGAGCTAAATTGTTAGCTCGTTAATGCGATATAGTTCTTCCCTATGCGTCGTTTTGTACACCACACATTTTTTTTTATATGATATTAACATTTACAAAAAAAAAATGTAAAAAGTATATCATATTGTAGTTGCAGCGATTTTGTACCCAAGTAAATTCTTCGTCTTTTACTTTGATTCACAATCACACATCGCAAGTTATGGATCAATTGAGTCACACATGCAAACTTTGATTCATGATCACACATCACAAGTTATGGATCCATTGAGTCACACATGCAAACGTATATATGCTCGGATCTCACGTTTCTAGGGCTCATACCATAAATTTTAGGGGTTTACATGTTATTCCATGAATTTGTAAGATTATCATTCAATTGCTAGATTAAGAAATAATAATATCGCAATCAACACTTATTTACGTTTAATTAATGGCAAGAGTGGTCTCTTCTCAATTGCTTGATCAAGAAAAGTTACTTTATTTTGTTTGATTATATTTGATTTTGAATTTTTGATCGAGTGTTACTATACAGTAAAAGTTGGGTTGTTGAACGATCCTTTGAAAATACAATAGTTGTACATCCTGTAAACCAAGATGAAAGGCATAAATTTTGACAGTCACCTACTTACTTTTTTTACTAAAGAGGGGAACATACAAACATATACTGAGTATAGGCCATATCTTCGTCAAACCACCCATAAATAATTGTGCTAAAAAGCCAAACTTGAACAAAGCTGTTTGGACTTTGGAGGCCCCTTTTTGCAAATAACAATAGTTTGGAGATTCGCCAATTTTGATTGGCGGAGAATATCTCAACAATTGAAGAAAAGATACGTACGTGGCCGTTTCTTAATTAGTAAGCAAGGACAAATCAATCTGCCCAAATCAAGTACATTATACAATACATCCTCAAACATTATACATTAATACTCTATATGATACCTCTTCCTCCGAGAAATTAGAATAATAAAGATTAAACCATTCATTTGAGAAGAATGAGTATATATAAAGTTGTATGGATTTTAGTAATCTAATGGGCTATATAATAATGAAGCTACACATCATAGTGTTACTACTCACCCTATCTCATAAAAGACTCGTTTCCTTCGATCAATTGCAAAAATTTAAATATTCACACACACAACATCCTTAACCTTATTGTCCAACCAATTGAGCTAACAAGCATTGACAATTTTTTTTTTTTAGATATAGATGAACTGTATTTTTAGAATCAATAAGAAATAATCTATATAGAAAAATATTCGTATTTATTGAAGTCAAATTTTAGATGTGTTTTCAACAATTGAAAATACATTTTGAAATAGTACATTTTATTTAATTAATTTTGAATCTTATTCTATATATATGTTGAATCATATGGTTTATGCAATAACAAAATTTAGAAGATTAATATGGCTTCTTGGCACCAAAAGTCCAAGACTTTTCTAACTCACTATATATGAACACATTCAAGAAGGAAGATTTGATGTTCTTCCCATAGATCTTGACCTACTAGTCTACTACGCAAGCCTTAAATTCCATCCAGAACACATTTATTCAGTCTACAACTATAAAATAGAGTGTTTGAAAATTATACAAAACACACTATTCATACACTTTGAAAAAGTATCAAGCATTGATCAAACAATGCTTTATCTGAATGACTATCATTTGGTATCAGACAACATCAATAACTGTTTAGTTCTTTGATCTGAATGACTATCATTTGGTATCAGAGCAAATGATTGCACTAAGCGGCAGCTCACAATTTTTTATCACACGAGAACAACCATTTTCAACAATAAACAACTCCAACTACGAAGCATGGAGGCAATATGGAAGAATTTATTTCAAATCTTAGGATAGAGAAAATATGGAAGAATGTATCTCATAAATATGCATGGGATGTTGTTGAACACGGTTATTCGAAGCCTGTGTACAATTAGAAAGACAAAGAGAAAGGTGCCCCAAAACCTAAATTTGACTGGACAACCAAGGAACGAAGCAGTTTCAAATGAACCTGTCAATATGAACATAGGAAGATTGGTAAGAGACTGCAAAAATGCGAATGAACCTTGGGAAACCCTTGAAGGACATTTCAAGCAAAATGATAGTGTTACACGCTTAAAACATAAAGCAGTTTCTAATATCTTCAACAATCTACGAATGCTCAAAGAAAAAGATAGTATCTTTCAACCTACTTTGGAAGAATTCAAGAATTCTCTTACAAACATCAGCGGCTGAAAGGTAAACTAACTGCCAAACGACAAGTGATACATATTCTTCCTAGTTGATTTGCACTCCTTGGAACCAAGCCAATAAGAATAATGAATAAGAGAGATGTGTCCACTATGGATTTAACTGCCCTGCGTCATGTTTCAGTTCGAGATGAATCTTGAGAACGAATTCGACGACAATCTAAATCACATCTCACATAACAAAAATACATTATGCAAAAATTCAGTCTAATTGCTGATAATGTGGTCGACATATTCACCTCCACATCCAAAGACACATACTATTCCACGACTGCAAGTACATTCAACACCACGCCAGGAGGTACATCTAGTTCATACCGGAAAGCACATTGAGCCCCACATCCGAGACCACACCAGAAAAGTACGTAAATTCTCATATTTCTGACAGTAATGTTTCACAACTGGTGCAGTGCAGATATTACAATTTACAAGCAGTAACTTAGAAAGAAGAAAAAAAAAGGCTGTTTTATTTGGATTTTAGTAATCTAATGAGCAATATAGTAAAGAAGCTACACATCACAGTACTATGTTTTTATAATCAATAAGAAATAATATCGAAAAATATCCATATCCAATATTATAAGGTCACTTCATATACTCGACACATACTCCCTAACTTCTACCACTAAGTAAATCCTTTTAAGCGTAAACTTTGATTTGCAACGGACAAAATCAGTCCTTTCCACTTGTGTTCCGTTACACCAAAGATTATTTGTGAATGGACACCAACGCTGTTGATTTCCTGCCTCTCTTTTCTTTTTTGTTTCCCCCACTCTTTTTTGACTTAGTTTACTTAAAAGCAAGCAAGTGTTCCAGCTTTTGGAAGGCAAATCTTCACGGGTTTCGGCTATCACGATTCTATGGTTTGTGATTAACCTTAAAGCTCTATAGTATTCATATCGATAAGGACAACGTATTAATCGAAGCTTAGTGTAAAGGGGAGGTTGACTTGATTCCCTTCAAATCGACTGCCTCAAATACAAATTTTGATTTATGGGAACACTTGATCGATCGAGCCTATCTATCTCGATCACAAGATGCTGCGGAGAACATGCTAGAGTTTTCACCTTCAAAAACGGGTTATATTTGTGACCCACCACCACTTTTATTTTCACCCAAAGAGAAAAAAAGGCTAAAGGAAAAGGAAATCATCTGAACCACTCTAGCTGATAAAAAGAAAAAGAAAAGAGTTGGAATAGAATCTTATTTTATATCTGAGTCTATATATAAGTGCCATTACACTTTGTATTGCCACTCCAAAAAAAACAAAAAACTAAGTAAAAATATTATGAAAATTAATCAAGTTAGTTCAGCTATGATCTCTCTTCACATCGATAGCTCAATCTAAATTTCAGTGGAAAAAAATAGGCAGAAATTCAAAAATAAAAATAAAAAGATGGATTCGTTTACCTTTGGCGACATAAGAGTTGAAAAGGCAAACGCGGCTTTGAAGCACCGGCGGTATTTCGCGGTCACGATTTTGCTCCGGTTGGTGGAGCTAATCGTTTTCGTGATCGTCGTCTCCAGATTCTCATCTCAGTTCGCTTTTCCGTTCAAGGTGTCCGGAGAGCATTTCAGGGGAATCACCGTAACCCTAATTAGCCCCCGATTCGTGTTCCTCCTAGGGAACGCGATCGTAATCGTCCTGTTCCTGAAATCGGGGCGATTTACGGCGAAGGACGGGGAGAGAAAAATCGCTGATAATTTCTACGACGAGTACGTGGAGAAATGTCGGAGGATTAATATTAATCATCAGCGAAAATCGGGCGGAAAATCTGAGGAGGGAAAAGCGGCTGGAGCTCTCGGGTGTGTGGAAGAGAGGAGGATAGTGAGGTGTCGATCGGAGAATGTAGGGCGAGAGTGGCGGCAGGAGGACGAGCGCCGCCGAGAGCTGCGGCGGAGCGCGACGGAGGTGCAGAGGAAAAGTGTGGATTGTCGGCGGAGGCAGGCGGCGAAGGGGAGGGGTTCGTACTCGGAGGATGAGATGAACGGCGAAGAATTCCGGCGAACGGTGGAGGCGTTCATCGCCCGTCAGCAGAGGTTTCTGAGGGAAGAATAAGAGTGTTCCCGATTAAACCGAAGTGAATGCACGTGATGTGTGTGTATGTATGATGTTTTAGTGTTCAGATATTTAGAATAATTTGCTGCTATGTTTGTAGCTGTTTAACTTATGCTAATGTATACATAAAACAATCAAATATGTAAATGGTTTTAGATGTGAGTAAAGGTAGGAACTCCCGACGAGATAGGACGGACAATCAGACAGATGGACGGCAAAAGAAGTTCCTTCGTCCGTGAAGATGTTTCAGTCACATTTCAAGGAGTATATTGATCAAACTTGTATGACTCAAGAAGATAAAACCAAACTGAGATGATACTCTATTGAGTCATAAAAAAGTTGCATAAAATAGTTGCGCTAATTAGAATGGAGAGAATATTATACTTATATTTTAGATTTAATTTTAATTCACTATTTTTTTTGTAAATTTATAAAAAAAAATGAAAATTTAGAATGGAGAGACTAGAGAGTATTCTACTTATATTTTAAATTTAATTTTAATTCCTTTCAGTTTAGCTAATTCAAAATAAAATAATATTAATTATAATTTTTATACTAGAATAATTATCACACTTATTTTTTGTAATTTTTTTTTTAATTTTTAAAGAAAATTTAACCATTAGGCCATCTCAACCTAAATTAAAATTTAAACTCAAAATAAGTTTAAATTTAAGTTTACATTAATTTGACTCCAACTGAGAAATTAATACTCAAACTTAAATTGAAATTAAAATTTAAACTCAAAATAAGTTTAAATTTAAGTTTACATTAATTTGACTCGAGAAACCAATACTCAAACTTAACAGAATATTCTTTAAATATTTTTTTATACAATTATTTATACTATTTTTATAAATAACCAACATTTTTACAAATTTACAATTTAATCTCATATTTTTTTACATTAAAAAATTTAATTAATATTATTTTCAATTTAAATTTTCAAACATAATAAATATAAATAATACTAAATAAAATATTAATTAATTATTAAAAATATTACATTAAAACACAGGAAAAATTTATCATTAATTATTTTTGTTTTTCTAATTGGTATCTTTTCTTATTATTTTATTTTTAATGTTAATTATATAATTTAATATTTAATTATTTAATTATATTTCATTTTGTGATATGTATTTTTATTTCATTATTACAAATATATTTATAAAATTTATTTTAATTATTAATGATATGATCATTCAAAAATTATATTACAAAAAATATTATATAAGAAACTAAAAATTAATTGATGTCATTTTTATAAATTTGAATAAAAAATGATCATTTTATAAATAACAAATAATTTTTTGTTTTAATTTAGGTAAACGTAAATTTAAATACTTTTTGTGTGAGTTTCCCATAAATCAATAATAGATTTATGTTTTGTTATGGATTGAAGATGATCTTGACTAGACGAAAAAAATATTCTATAAAATTATTATTATAAAAAAATTAAATTTAATTTTAGTTGAATTAAGTTTAATACAAACTCATTTCAATTCATTTTAAATCCACTAATTTAGTTCATTTCATTTTAATTCGCTCTAAATTAATGTCTAATAAGTATGTTTATTCCCCATATACTGTTATTGCTCTTCTCCTGGAAAAGAAATTCACAAGTCGTGGACTTTCTATCTCCACGCCTAATTGCTCCGTCAGAATTAGAGTTTCGCTCATTGCAAGAAATTCCTCACAGTTACCTCCCATCAAAAGTGTAGGTTGTCTCAGTCCCAATATGACTGATGAACCATTACTTCCAGAGAACATCTAATAACAAATCATTCAAATATACCATATCAAATAATTGTTACACTGTAAATTTATTAAATAAATAAATAAATATATGTATTACTTCGAGAAGATCAAATATGGGGGAATTGATAGACTAGTCAATGGGTCTCATATATTTCACCGTATACCCTTGTATTCTTCTCGTATTTGAGTAATAATAAAATAAATAAAAATACGCTCGAATTAATGTAAAAGAGCTGGAAAAGTCATAAATGCCCCTCTTAAATTTACTATTTTTCATTACAATTTCACAAATAAAAAATAATCTCATCTTTCTCTCATCTCACAGAACAGAAACTCGCTCGAGCTCTGGTTTTTTTTCTATCGAAATCAAGAACTCAACCTGTCGAAATTCAATATAAATCCTAGCCCACAACACCTTCGGCTCGATGTGCTAACCTAAATCCCCAATAGTGTCAGCTACGCGAAGGCTGAACCAAACCCTAGCCTCCAAATTCGACGGCCCGATGTGCTAAATCCCTCAACTACGGCGGTCCGATGTGTAAATCCCTCAACTCCGGCGACACGATGTGTAAATCCCACAACTACGGCGGCCGAATCCCTTGCCTAAGCTCAACGAGTACCGGAGGAGGGGGCTGCCATCGCCGCAGTCGCCCGCCGCCTGCCTAAGCTCAGACGAGAGTCGAGTCCGAGTGAGTGAACTGGCGGTTTGAACTGGCAATAAATTGCAGTTATTGGTGATGTGAGAGGAAGAGGTCTGATGCTCGGAGTTGCATATAATGGAGCAAATGAGAGGTGTCATTCTTGTTAAGCACACAATATATAAATATATCTGATGCGCATGTTTTTAATGTATACAATTGGTCTTACCTTACTGTCCTATATTTCAGAAATGGGTGTGCTCATAGATTGCCGAGGAAGGCCGTCCTTCATTGCCTGTGGAGTCGGTGTGTGTGTGTGTGGTGATGTACTGATAAAGTGATACATCAGTATAGCCTCCAACCCTCGAGATTTCGTTTGAGAGAATTCATTTCCGTTTGAGAGAATTCATTTGAGGGTCTTGTTTGTACTAATATAGTGATATATCAGTATAGCCTCCAACCCTCGAGGTTTCGTTTGAGAGAATTCATTTGAGGTCTTGTTTGCATTGTTGAAACTGTTTGAACTTATCAGAGTTTATAATCGTACAGTAAAATAAGTGGCTTTTAATATTGGACATTTGTCTTAATGACGTGCCAAAATTAAAACTTTATTTTATGTTTATTTATTTATTTTGATTAAATATTCTGATAATATTATGCCGTTAGCGCGAGAGGTTACAACTTTTAGATGAGTTCTCTTTTGAATGAACTCATGCAACGTTCATAAATTGTAATGTTTAGAAAATTGTAACTGCTCTTGTTTTATAGCCTATATAAGGAGACATCACGAAGCACAGAAAAGACACAGAAAAGACACAGAAAAGACACAGAAAAACACAGAACAAGAAGAGTTTCTGTTTACTAATATATTTCAGAGAGATACTATTAGAGTTTGCCAGGATCTCAAGTTGGTGTGTAACAACGAGAGTTCGATAGTTGTATCCTGCAAGATAGACGTCCGAGAACTACATACACAGACGGTAGTGGGCGAATTTCTGTCTTAGGAGATTGCTGCGCAAGCCTCTATCAAAACAAGTTAGTTTTATATATATATAAATATATTTGCGTAAGAATCATTAAATATATTTGCGCTCAAAATATATTTGCGCTAGGATCAGATTATATATATAAATATATATATGTTTATATCAAAATATATTTGCAAAATATATTTGCGGTACA
Source organism: Euphrasia confusa (assembly GCA_954870475.1). Lineage (NCBI taxonomy): Eukaryota > Viridiplantae > Streptophyta > Magnoliopsida > Lamiales > Orobanchaceae > Euphrasia > Euphrasia confusa. The sequence continues at coordinate 12,248,097 of OX940956.1, forward strand.
GAATTAGCGCAAGTATAAGTACAAATATATAATAATTATAATTGCGGTACGTACTATATTTTCTGTGTTTTATGTTTTCTGTGTTTTATGTTTTATGTGTTATTCTTCAATAAATTATATTGATTGTTGTCAAACTAAAATAAAAGTTCTAACAATCTAAGACAGAAATTCGCCCACTACTGTGTATGTAGTTCTCGGACGTCTATCTTGCAGGATACAACTATCGAACTCTCGTTGTTACACACCAACTTGAGATCCTGGCAAACTCTAATAGTATCTCTCTGAAATATATTAGTAAACAGAAACTCTTCTTGTTCTGTGTTTTTCTGTGTCTTTTCTGTGTCTTTTTTGTGTCTTTTCTGTGCTTCGTGATGTCTCCTTATATAGGCTATATAACAAGAGCAGTTACAATTTTCTAAACGTTACAATTTATGAACGTTGCATGAGTTCATTCAAAAGAGAACTCATCTAAAAGTTGTAACCTCTCGCGCTAACGGCATAATATTATCAGAATATTTAATCAAAATAAATAAATAAACATAAAATAAAGTTTTAATTTTGGCACGTCATTAAGACAAATGTCCAATATTAAAAGCCACTTATTTTACTGTACGATTAAACTCTGATAAGTTCCAACAGAAACGAGTTCAATTTTGAATTTTGTGCAAGTTTTCAATTTTGTGTTGAATTTGATTTTGGTTTTTTCTGTTTTGCGTTGATTTTGGTTTTGAATTTGTCTCTGCTAATTGTATGTGCTAATTGTATCCTTCTTGTCATTTGTTAGAACGATTGCGGCTCGTATACATTGAAGTTTATAGAGTTCTAAGCCGAGAAGCAGAATCTTGAAAGATTGAATTCAATCGACATTCAACAATGTAGAAAGAGTTTCGTCGCAAAACATTTAATTACTAATATAAAAGTTAATTTCATGAAATTTAATTACTAGTATAAAGTTAATTTCATGAAATAACATTTTAATTACTAATATAAAGTTAATTTCATAAAATTTAATTATTAATATAAAGTTAATTTCATTAAATTTTAATTACTAATAAAGTTAAATTAATGAAATAATATTTTAATTACTAATATAAAGTTGATTTTATGAAATTTAATTACAAATATAAAGTTAATTTTATGAAATTTAATTACTAATATAAAGTTAATTTCGTGAAATAATATTTTAGTTACTAATATAAAGTTATTTTCATAAAATTTAATTACTAATATAAAGTTAATTTTATGAAATAACATTTTAATTACTAATATAAAGTTAATTTTAATGAAATTCAATTATTAATATAAAGTTAATTTCATGAAAATTAATTACTAATACAAAGTTAAATTTATGAAATAACATTTTAATTACTAATATAAAGTTAATTTTAATGAAATTCAATTACTAATATAAAGTTAATTTCATGAAAATTAATTACTAATATAAAGTTAAATTTATGAAATTTAATTACTAATATAAAGTTAATTTCATGAAATTTAATTACTAATATAAAATTAATCTCATAAAATAACATTTTAATTACTAATATAAAGTTAATTTTATGAAATTTAATTACTAATATAAAGTTAATTTCAAGAAATAACATTTTAATTACTAATATAAAGTTAATTTTAATGAAATTTAATTACTAATATAAAGTTAATTTCATGAAAATTAATTACTAATATAAAGTTAAATTTATGAAATTTAATTACTAATATAAATTTAATTTCATGAAATTTAATTACTAATATAAAGTTAATTTTATGAAATTTAATTACTAATATAAAATTAATTTCATAAAATAACATTTTAATTACTAATATAAAGTTAATTTTATGAAATTTAATTACTAATATAAAGTTAGTTTCATGAAATAACATTTTAATTGTTAATATAAAGTTAATTTAATGAAGGTATATAACATTTAGTCCTAGGTGTATTTAAAATTTATATATCACAATGTCTATTTTCATAGAAGCTGGCTTATATACCATGCATATTGCTTATAAGAGACTTCATACTAAACGAGTTAGAATTGCATTAGGTATATTACAATTATACTTAAGTATGTGTGTCTAGAATTTAAGATTAAATCTTAGCCATCCGTTCAAAAGTGAATAATACAAGAATTAATCACAGCCATATATTAATTTCAATAAATAAAAAATGAATAAATCAACAATTAATCACATCCATTCGTTTAAATGTAATCAACGGCTGAATTTCTTGATCTGATTCAATGGTCAACTTTACATCACAATCATCCATTCAAAGTAATCAACGACTGAGTTTTGTTGATCCGAGTCCTAGTAACACACCCGTTCAACCGTTCAACTCCCCCATCTGTCACACACAACTCAACCGTTTAATTTCATGTAAATTAATTTTGTATTAGTATTTAAAATTTAATTTCATCTAATTTAACTTTAGATTAGTAATTAATTGTAATTTCACGAAAAATAATTTTATATTAGTATTTAAAATATAATTTTATGTAAATCAACTTTGTATTAGTATTTTAAATATAATTTCATATAATTTAACTTATATTAGTAATTAATTGTAATTTAATGAAAAATAATTTTATATTAGTATTGAAAATGTAATTTAATGTAAATTAATTTTATATTACTATATCCTTTAAATTAATTTTATATTAATAATTAAAATGTAATTTAATGAAAATTAATTTTATATTATTATTTAAAATGTAATTTTATTAATTAATTATATAAAGTAATTAAAATATAATTTTATGTAAATTAACTTTATATTAGTAATTAAAATGTAAAAATAATTAAAATATAATTTAATGTAAATTAACTTTATATTAGTAATTAAATTGCAAAAATAATTAAAATGTATTTTAATGTAAATTAATTTTATATTAGTAATTAAAATGTAATTTCATTAAAATTAATTTTATATTAGTAATTAAATTGTAAAAATATTTCAAATGTAATTTAATGTAAACTAAATTAATTCTTAAAATATAAAAAAATGAATTCTCAAATCGATAAACTGCAAATTCCGGCAGCAAGAGCTCGAAGAACACCGATAACAACGATACAAATAATATTGTCAAGTGACTTCAAGGTCTCTATATCCCGTCTCTGTCGGGATACGATCAAGACGCACACCATTTCACTGAGTTTCAATATCAACACTCTCCTCCCACAATGGAACTTAAAGAAAAAACTAATTAAAAAAAAAATGAACAGAGAAATAGATACACGGGCACAACCACCACAAATTTTTCTGAAATAAAAAAGGTGAAAAATACAAATCAAGTAATAATCCCGAATACCCAAATTGAATAAATAAAATTAAATAAAAATTGGAGCCGCTCATCGAGAGGTGCCCTATAATCGAAAGGTCAGTAACAGGGGGAGTCTTATCGACGGGGCCGAAGTTGCAGTTGAGATAATTAAGAAGTGACCATCATGAGAAAGAAAAACACCAATTTTTCCGAAAGCCGAAAAGGCCAGTTGCACTCGAGAAAAATCCGACCAACATCAATTTCCAATTGACGGGGGACAAGCCAGGCGTGGAGGAGGTGGCTCAGATGAAGGAGATGATGTACCAGGTGGGCGGCGTTCCGGCCGGTGGAGTTCGGGGAGGAGAAGAGGGAGAGGCGACCGACAAAAAGAAGCAATTTTGGAAAATTAGGTTTGGATATGAATAATTACAAATCGGTATTAAAAATTGGGTTTGAGAATTAGTTTGGTTATGGGTTATGGGTAATGTTTGTGTTGGGTAGGATTTTGAATATGGATCAAGGGTTATAAAAGTAATTGTACATTTATTTTAATTAGTAAATACAAAAGAGGGTATACTGTCAAGAAAAATTGAGAGAGGGTTAATTAATTAATTTGCACGGTCAAACTGACTAGTCAATCATACCCCCATCAAATATCATATCATTTAAATATACCATATCAAATCATTGTAAATATATTAAATAAATTGAAAAATATGTATTATTTCCGTTTATAGTTAAACCAATATTATTTCTTTATGGGAGAGTAGTGCATTTTTCAAAAATACTTTACCACCTTCAAACAACGTGTTTTGATCAAATTAGTTACAAGTGTTATCATCTAACATTGCATATGCTGATAAGACTATCTTGATCAGCTCTTTATTTTGAAAATAACATAACTTTACGACGAGTGAGGTGACGCTTCATTTTAAAATTAAGTGAATTTCACAATATATTTAATATATTTTATTTTATTTATAAGTAACAATAAAATATTAGTAGCATAATTATAACATTTTTTAATTTTAATAGTTAGTGAATTTCACAATACAATACTCTCTCTATTCACAAGTAATAAACATATTTAAAAAAAATGTGTTGATTTCTTGGAAAGAGTATTATTTTTTCTTAATTTTTGTAAAAAAAATCAGTCATCTATAAAGTGAAGAGAGAATATATTACTACTATTTTATAAATAAATACAGTGTAGTTAGCAGTTACGTAATGAAGATACGTTGGATTGAAAAAGGTAGAATTTTGAATGGAATAGTATTCTTTCCACTTGCAGTCTTCTTCTCCTAGGCATATTCCAGTATACCAACAATCTGATCTTATAATTTCAGACGGAACAACCGGAATAAACTCACGTAAAAGAATAATACTGTGATGTATTTTCTAAAATAAAATATAGTAACAATTATCCACCATTAGGTCTATTACCAAACATAGCATTGGTGAACAGATACACAGGGATAAAAATGTCAATTTATACATTTGTTCCAAGCTTAAATGCATTCTGAAAGGATTTTCTCGCCCGTTTTTTTTCAAAGAAAATAAAAAGGCATGCAGAGAAGGACGACTTGAAGTTTTGATCTGCTACAGGGGGCAACAACAGTACACAGAAATATCATCACTTTAGGCAAGTTGAATTTTCAGACACTAATTGTCCAGCTCAACAGAACATTTTATCAATACAAAAATTCAATATCACTTTAGGCCAGTTGAATTTTCAGACACTAATTGTCCAGCTCAACAGAACGTTTTATCAATACAAAAATTCAATACACGATAAAGCCTCCTTGGGCATCCAAGATTCTTACAACAATAAATTAAAGACCCTCGAAGAATCTCAAATGGTCTTCGAATGTCTCCCCATGCCGGATTCTGATTATAGACCCGTCCTCTTCAACCTGAAAGGAGAGCTCATGAATAATTCACTTTCACAGAACTCGATACATTTAAAAGTTGGGCTATCTTCCAAAACTTATCTTAAGCAAAATCAATCTAGTTAATTTTCTAAAGTGAAAAAGGAAAAAACAAAACACTCGAAAAATGATTTTTATTTTCAGAAATGCCTAACTCCACAAGTGTTATTGGTAATGTACTATATATAGAAACAACTGCCAAGGGTATATTTGGTAATTTTGACAAATAAGTGAATAACTAAGTTTTACTTGATTTCATTTTTTTAATAATTAGACTACACACAGAGGGTAATTTTGTAAAAAAACCCTAATGGTTATGTAGTCTACTTTTCCAGCTTATTGTTTCATATAATAATTAATAATAGAAGGTGTACTCATGTCTTCCCGAATAAAAATTAACAAGAATTGACAAGATATTCGAACAAAATGAAAATTAAGGAAGAATAAAACTAGAGTACGCACCCAGTATTCCGGTGGGCGCATCTTGAGATTATATGTAGAAGCCATACTCATGCAGTAAGCACCGGCATCATGAACTACCAATCCATCACCCTAGAACCCAACACAGATTAAAACATTTAATAAACAAAATAAAAAGATTTGACTATCACAGACAAAGGTCTAGTGTATTAATTAATTAACCTTAGATGGAGTGGGTAATTCCCTATCCTTCCCCAAGAAATCAGCAGACTCGCAAACAGGACCCACCACATCAAAAGTTGAAGTTTCGGCGTCTGGAGGTGAAGGTGAAACCAACTCTATGTGCTGCAAAGAAAAATCCAACATCGAAGATTTATAGAAAACAATGCACAAGCACAAATAGTATAGACTCCTTGATTATTATTTACAAATAGCATAATCAATAGATGATTGGATTTGAGAGGTGAACATATTTTTTGTCATTATCCTTTTTTAGTTATAATTACTAATATTAGGCAAACGTAGAAAAACTACCTGAAGTTTTGGTTAATTATGGAAAAATCGGTGTTTTAGATTACAGGAAAACCTTGAGGTTTTATTGTATTGAATTTAAGGGTATATTTGTAATATGTCTACATGTCTAATGGGTTGCTTCAAATGTTTTTATTAACAAATGAGGTAAACTGGTAAAGTATAATACAAACCAAACATTACTTTTTTATTTTTCAAAACTCACTAGGGTTTTATGCTAGGAAGCACGGGGTAGGGTTTTAACTTTTATGTGATTAACCTAAACTCAGGTAGTTTGTAGTTATATGAAAATATATTGATAAGAGATATCATCAATGTTTTAACTTATATGGATATATTTGAAGCTTTGACAATGGTTTGCAAGTAGAAGAAATTCTAAAGGCTAGTGTATGAAATATTATAAGTAAAAAAAGTGTATTAAAGAACTCTTACTTGATAAGCTCCATATAAACTTGGACGAATAAGCTCGGCCATGCTTCCATCAACCACAATGAAATTTTTGGTACCATTTGTTTTTACTCCGGTCACGTGATTCACAAAGCAGCAAGTGTTGGCAATGAGGGACCTTCCAGGCTCAATAATGAGATTAAGATTTCGTGATAGAACCAGTTCACGTACCTATTGAAAACAAGCTAGCGGTTTAATGACTTTTAGAATGACTTCAAGGTAAATGTTTGCGAAACGAAGAAGATTGCACTTCAAAAAGTGCTTGAGATTAATTCAGGAAAGGGACAAATCACCATTTGAAATAAGAAATACCCCCTTCAATGTTTGTTACTCATTTACAAATTGAGTTAGGTGAATAAAAATATCAAGAGGGTGTTTGTATTTTGTAGCCCTCAACACTTTAACGGATCTGCATAATTTAGAAAGATAAATGGAATTTTATTTACAAACTTCTTTTTTTGTTGGACAAGTAAGATGAAAAAGCAATCTATTAGAATTTTTAAAAGAAAGATAAATAAAAGTCACATTACTTACAGTGTCAATGAGGTCTCCAGGAGTCGGAAGGATAGCTCCAGCATGATAATAATCAATCCCGAGCCCACCTCCAATATTCAGATAATCTATTTCAAAACCTTGGGATCGAATCTCATCTATATAGTTCACCATTAAAGCAGCAGCATCTCTAAAAATGTCCACCTGGGGAATTTTAATCAACGCTAAGGTTGTAAATCCAAGCAAGATGGGTGATTTTTTAACTCAAGGATTTTGTAGAGTATAATGCCATAGTAATCCGGGAAGATCAAAAAAGGGTGCGTCGGGAAAGTACCTTAGTGATAGTAGAACCAAGATGACAGTGGGCCCCAACAAGTTTCAACTCTTTAGGGTGAGCCTTCACGGCATCTAAAAACCACTGCAGCTTCTCGTTTCTAATACCGAATTTGGAATTCTTATTCCCAGTAGCAACATAAGGGTGCACCTAATAATTTAGGCAATATATTATTGTTATCCGATAATCAGAGAGGATGTTGAAATTTACATTAGTCCAAAAGATCCATCCTGCAATGAATATTTGCAAATACCTGAGGGTCGACATCTGGGTTGATCCGTAAAAGCACATTAACCTTCTTCCCCGCGATCCTTGCAGCTGCCACAATATTTTCCAGATCAAATTCACTGTCAATGTTCACAAAAACACCTTCTTGGGCAGCCAAGGCCAGATCATCCAAGGTCTTTCCGTTCCCGTTAAATACACACCTGCACTCCGAATCAACACGTACCCATTTATCTCTCTACATAGAGCAGAATATTATAATATTTCAACTGGGTTAGTTATTTCATTCTAACTCAAAAATAAATAAATGGGTTCATGTTAATTAAGATAAAAAGCGCGACATTGGCGAGAAAAAAAACCTGCAAAAATTGGAAATGGAAAAAAAATACCTCGTAGGATCGAAGCCAGCACGCAAAGCCAACCTAAGCTCATTCCCACTAACCAGAACGGCCCCACACCCTAACCCCTGCAAATGCTCCAAAATCTTGAGGTTGTTGTTGGCCTTAATCGCGTAACCGATGATCGAACTCAAACCCTGAAGCGCGTCTTTATACGCCTCGACGTTCCTCGTAATCTGAGGCTTGCTATACAAATAGAAGGGCCTCTTCTCCACGACGTCGATGATTTCTTCGACCTTGAAATCCTCACAGTACAGGTACCCATCGTCCGATTTCCTGAAGCAGTGTTCGAATTTCTGGGTTTTGGGTTCCGACGCGGAGAGCACGGCCTTGGGGAAACGGGCCCGCATAGATGTTAGGGTTTTTGAAATGGGTTTGGGCTTGAACGTTAAATTGTGGTTCAGAGGAAAGTAATCTGAAGAGAAATGGAGGGGTTTTGGAGGGAGGGTTTTGGGGGTTGGATGAGAGAGGAGATTCGAGGCCGCCATTGATGGAGTGATTAGTGAAGAGTGAAGAGTGAAGAGTGATGGAAACTGGAAAGTATGATTCGAGGTAGATTTTTCTAGGTTTGCTCGTTGGGCCTTCAGGTCAACAGATAGACCAGGTTGCCTGTATGCCTCTATGGGCCGTATCAATAATAATCGGGACTAGCCCAATATGTTAAATGGTTATGATCAATTATTTCTAGTCCAATTCAAATCTATTTACTTCATCTAAGTTAAAAATCAATTAAAATAAAATAATAATTAACAATGAATTTATTCAATAATTTCATGTATAAAATTTATAAAATATTATTTCTAATTTTTAAAAAGTATTTAACAATATATAATTTTTTTATTATTACACAAAAATAAATTTAGATCACTTCAATTCAAACTCATTAAATTGAGTTTAATTCAAAACTCATTTCAAAAAACATGTGCTTACTACAAAACATGTGGCATTTTTGGTCAAAACTCAATAATGATAAAATGAATGACATGAAAAGACAATGATTACAAAAATGTTTTTATCAGAGTGGTCTTAGGATAAGAATTATATTTACCTATTGTTATTATATATATTCTATGTATTTTAGAGGAGTTGATCAACTTTCTTTGTATCCTTTGTATGTAAATTACAAAAGAAGTAAAACTTTTTTTTTATTTTACTACAAAAGAAGTTCCACACTAACAACCACACAAATAATTATATCTAATAATTATAACTTTACAAACTCAATTAGTATATTGTAATTCTATATACTATTATTCAACTAAAGTAGCTAGTCATGTGTCGGTGTATAATTATGTACTTTCCTTTGTAGATTTTGTAGTGATTGAGTAGGTACAATGTTGGAAAATGTAGAGCTCGGAGAGAGCTTCGAAACGATAGCTCATTCGCTCAAATCGGAGTTGAAATGAATGAGAAATTAATTTCTAAAATATAATCAAAATAGAGGGAAAAAGAGAAAAAAAAATGAAAGGGATATTAGTTATCCCACATTGGAAAACTATCAAAAGGCAAGTTGGTATATAAGATGCTTGGCCTTTAGTAGCTTATGAATCAATTATTATAGTATTGCTCCGCCTCCTACCTGCGCGCAGGGGGTACAAAACTTGGGAAAAAAGCCTACGAACGGGGGCAGTCGACCAAGCTACTTTTTGCGATTTTTCTTTTCCGAACCGTTACAAAGTAACGGTTATTTGACTAATAAGTATTGTGATTTATTTATTTAATAAATAAATAAAATCAAATTATATTCTGATTATATTTTTGAAATTCAAAATGATCATTAAGGGGTCCTTAATGCATAGTCATAATGGTTGGACCGTTACGGTCAACCTGTCCAGGTTCATCCAAGAACCTTCAGCAGCTCCCTATGCTCGCCTATAAATACGAGCTTCATGTTTGAGAAGAAAGACATCAAAACCACTCCAGCATTCTGCTACCTTCCTCTCCTATTCTTTCTTATTATCTTTGGCCCTCCGGTGAAGTCTTTCAGGCAACTCTCGGTTCGACGTGCAACGTGGTTGCTTGAGACGTTGTATCCTGGGAAACAAACGATCGGTAGAGGTCGAATTTTGTTTTAAGGAGATCGTGTCTAACACGAGCCTCGTCTTGTTTCTGTTCTTAGCCATCTCTATAAATCCCGATCGTACATACAATACAATTAGAAAGGAGTGGCTTGCACAATCTTAGCTACTTGTGATAAACATAAATGGAAAACATTCAATAATAGTATACTATTATTAATAATAATATAGTACATTACAAACGAAAAACAATTAATTGCAGTCGTGCAGGTTCAATTAATGGTTGTGGTGAAGGAGAACAAATAATGGAGAACCATTAATTTGGTAATAAAGTGTGATCACACATATTAATACTCACTTTCCCATTCTTTCTAATTCGCCCTCCATATTTTTCTTTGGCCATTTTTGCTTCGATCTCTTTCATTTAACAACAACATATATAATTCATCAATCACATATATACATACATATAAGATTTTGAGGTTATTGCTGTTGTTGTTATAGGTATATCTGCATGTTCGAGACTTTTGGATCGTGTTTTTTTCTTACCGTTTTACGTGATCAAGTTTACGAACTGCAAACATGAGCGACGACAACAGATCAACAGGACCTGTAGAACGACCATTAAGGCCAAGTCTGTTTTTTCTCTTTTTTTTTTTGTTGTTCGTACATATGATCATCGGTTATATTATATATTTTATGATCATCAGGTCTCGAAAAGATTGATATACCGACAGATATATCGGAGGATGAGAGGAGAACAAGGCTAGGCTCTCTCAAGAAGGTGGCCATAAATGCCTCCACAAAGTTCAGGCATTCTTTGACCAAAAAGGGCCGACATAACAGTAGTCGAGTTATGTCCGTTGCGTTCGAAGACGAAGAAGAGCGCGACGCCGAGGAGGTGCAAGCTGTCGATGCCCTGCGTCAGGCGCTCATCCTCGAAGAATTGCTCCCGGCAAAGCACAATGACTATAATATCCTCCTAAGGTTCTTGAAGGCGAGGAAATTCGATATCGAGAAAACAAAACTAATGTGGGCTGATATGATTCATTGGAGGAAGGATTTTGGTGCTGACACTATCTTGGAGGTACTACTTTCAAATATTGTTTTATGTGTGTGTGTGTTATTACGAATAAATCAAACCTCAGGGGTGGTTTTGCAATTATCCAATAGTTTTTCATCGTCTGTTTTTGGTTAGGACTTTGATTTCAAGGAGAGAGAGGAGGTCCTTAAATATTACCCGCAAGGGCATCACGGTGTCGACAAAGATGGGCGGCCCGTATACATCGAGAAACTGGGCCAAGTGGACTCGACCAAGCTCATGCAAGTCACGACTTTGGACCGTTACCTTAAATACCATGTTCAAGAATTCGAAAGGACCTTCGTCGATAAGTTCCCGGCATGCTCCATTGAAGCCAAGAGACACATTGATCAGAGCACCACCATTTTGGATGTCCAAGGAGTGGTGAGTAGGGGCGTATTCGTCATGTCAAATTAACCACCTCTTTCTCGTTCGATGTGTGAACATAAAGTCGTGTTCTTTTGGTGCAGGGATTTAAAAACTTCAACAAGGCTGCTAGGGAACTTATCCAGCGCCTTCAGAAAGTCGATGGTGATAATTACCCCGAGGTACGTTTGTACTATTTTTGTTTTAACTTTCGTTTCTTAATCTCGTTTTCTTATGATTTTTCCGTTTGTTTTCAGACCCTATGCCGTATGTACATTATTAATGCAGGGTCCGGGTTTAGGCTCTTGTGGAACACCGTAAAGTCCTTCCTCGACCCAAAGACTACTGCCAAGATTCATGTAAAGCAATGCATCTCTCTTTTGATACATTATATAGTCGTGTCATCTTTTTTCGTTGAATTAATTAGATTTTGGATATTTGTGTCAACAGGTTTTGGGCAACAAGTACCAGAGCAAGCTGCTAGAGGTCATTGATGAAAGGTAAAAGTAAATGTGGAAATTACAAAAGCTACCCTGATATTTATCCTAATTGCATAAAAATCCTGTCATCTTTCGATATTACAAGTTTTCCTAAAAACCACAGATTTTCTCTCTTGAAGGGTGCATTTCATAAAATGCTTAATTACAAAACTACAGCCAAACTTCTGGTTATTTACAAAAAAGGCAAAAACGAAGTTGTAAATTACAGAGAGGAGAGAGTTTCGACTGAACAAATCTTGATTTTATGGTGTTAATGGGAATATGTGACAAGTTGTTTCTTAAACCTTTTTGCTAATGAAAGTAAAATGTAGGACAGAATCGACGATTGTGGCCATTTTTGTAATCTTGAAAAATATTGGGTTGTTTTTGGAATAATCACAAACATGGGGGTCTGTCTACAAAAAATAATTAACATAACTTCAGGGGTATTTTTGCAACTAACCCTATTAGTAATATCTAAAAGGCTTCTTCTTATCAGAGGTTTTATCATTTGTAATTTGTATCTGTCTTCATCTTTAATCAGTGAGCTGCCGGAGTTCTTGGGTGGTACATGCACCTGTGAAGATAAGGGTGGGTGTATGCTCTCCGATAAGGGCCCTTGGAACGACGTTGAAATAATGAAGGTCTTATATACATATATAATCTCATCTAGCCGCATACCTTGTTTTTTTTCTTCGTATAAACATTAATCTAAAATTTGGAAAACAACTATCATGATTTTGAATACACAAGATGGTCCGTCTTGGCGAACACAAGCGCTCGAACGAAATGGTCGTCACATTTATGGATGAGAAAACCGACCCTCCAAAGGTTGATATCGTGCCCCGTACACACCTCTCTCCAGTCAGCGAAAACGTAAAAATCCTGTAAACTTCAGATTACATAAATTATCCATTAGAATATTGTATGCAACTCAAGTTAATTTCTCCTCAGGCAACGGAATCGGCTACAAATCTACCCACCGTTGACAAGTCCTACCCCATAGCAGCAAAATCTGACGACTTTGAACACTCTAAAGGTACATTTTCATCATCCATTACATTCATAAATATATCTTGATTACGAACAAACTACTTTCTCGTATTCACAACAGATGACGAAAAGACTTGCCCGAACTCGGACGGGCAGAGAAGCCACCTCATCACCGGGGTGATGACAGTCGTGATGGGAGTGGTTGCTGTGGTCCGCATGACACGGAACGTGCCAAAGAGACTAACGGACGCTGCCCTATCCGGCTCCATCGATGCTCTGATCAAGGGCCATGGGAGCTCCTACAGCTTGCCCCCTGCAGCCATATCCAACGAGGACTACTTCATCATGATGAAGAGGATGAACGAGCTCGAGGAGAAGGTCAACGTTCTAGTCAAGAAGCCGGCAACTATGCCTCCAGAGAAGGGGGAGATGTTGAATGATGCCCTGAATCGCGTAGGTGCATTGGAACAAGAGCTTTCCGCAACCAAAAAGGTAACTAACTAACTAACTAACTAACTAACTAACTAACTAACTAACTAACTAACTAACTAACTAACTAACTAACTAACTAACCAACCTTCAAAAAAGTGTAATGTGACGGGTATGAATCCTTTGCAGCGTCTGGACGATGCCCTGGTCCGACAAGAGGAGCTCCTAGCCTACCTCGAAAAGAAGAAGAAGAGAAGGAAGAGGTTCTTTGCTTTTTAAGTGAAGCATAACCTGAAACAAAATTGTAAAATAAATAAATAAATACAGATGATAGTGTTTTGATCCCTTGTAAAGATGATGCTGTTTGTTTCCCTTTAGACCAACACCCAAAACACCATCACCCACATCGATATACACATGTTTGGTTTTTGTTTTTTTGTTTTTTCCTGAAACTTTAAGCCCTCTGTAAATACTGAGTTGCGCGATTTGCTGTTTGTAGCAGAAAGTTACGCGCAACCATTTGTAGAGCAAGCACTAATCCTCTTGACAGGCTCGTTAAGTTCTCATCCTGTTCGAACGATTTATATATAATACTACAGTAGTTTATAGCTTGAAGACAATTCATAATTCTTACTTGCAGAGTTGCAGTCAATTTGTTCTTTCATATATTTAGGGATAATTACAAAACGACCCCGGATGTTCATTGTATTTACAAAAACTGGCCAGAGAAATTTCCAAAGTACAAAAAAACTCTGAGGTTGTCAAAAGAAGCAATAAAAAACACACATTTTTAATTGATCAAAATATTGCAAAACCATGCAAGTGAAAAAATAACTCCAAGCATCCATAACTAAATTTGAAACGAGTTTATTACTATTAGTTTCAAATATCATCCAATGATAAATTACAAGTACTTTAAACAAAAGAATTTGTGCCAATATGTTAGGTAAAATTTTTCACAACAGGTGGTGTATACAAGTATCATAAATTTTTACAAAACTCTGTAACTTAAGACTGATGGATGTTACGCGGTGAGCTTTCACACTTAGATTTGGCGAGTGCCCACAATCATCAAAATCTCACAAACACAACCGCGGTTTTACCAGCAAGATTTCTTTTTCTGGACAAAAAAAAAAACACGTCAGCACAAATTAGTACAAAAAAACCGGAGAAATTGCAAGCACATCCTTTTCTATTTAAGGTCTAGTACAAATCAATACCACTTACTTGGTACTTTGCTTCTTCTTGGCTGTCTACGTAAGCAAGCAACTCCTCTTGTTTCATCAGGGCCTCGTGCAGAGCCTGCATTTGAAACGGAAAGAAAAGAAATAAGATCCCCTCCAAGTATCACAAATATATCCCTAATGAGGAGCGGCTGTGAACTTCCAAAATAGATACAGATATCAAAACTCAAAAGTGTATTTTGTAAATTTTGAAAGGTAGCTGGAGTTTTCGCAACTAAAATATATCATAAAAAATTGTAACTAACCTCATTTCCATAAAGTACAAGTAAGTGAATCAGCATTCACCATTTTTAGCAATGTAATTAAATGCAATGTGGTTATAATGTTATATTACTATTGTTTTCATGTCACAACAGTGTTTTAAAATATAAACAGTTGCTTTTGAAATAAATGTACCTTTTTAGTGGCAATCAGCTCTGCTTCCAAGGCATCCACTCGGTAAACAGCAGCATTCAGCAGTTCTTCCTTCTCATAGGGCATCTCAGACGGCTTTGCTTCAAGTGTATTGACCTTGTCTTCGAGATCACCCAACCTCTTTACGACCGAAGACAAGAGCTCAGCTTCGGTAAAAGATGGCATCGACGGTGACAGCGTTCTACTGTCCTCCTTGGGAGTTGAGCCAAATTCATCATTTGGAGCATCACCAAGTTTTTTCATGAGTGGGCTTGATATTGAACGGAGAAACAAATAAAAGATCATAATGAAGTTCATAAGAGCAGCCAAAAATCGAGCACGGTAGCCTTCCGGCCCCTTTGGAGAATCACGTGGTGGAAACATCTCTGGATTAAAAAACAAAACATAAGGATTCGTCATATCTTTCTTGCTTACTACACTTGTGTGTGGGCACCTATTTACATTCTCCATCAATAAAGTATGATTAAGGAGAAATATGGATTATATACACAGTTTACTCTCACAGACACACAGAAGAGAGAGTAATCAGATAATTTGAGACAGTAGTAGACTAATTGCACCATAAATTGATTTGCATAGTCAAAAGTAAAACCGCAAACATAGAGCTCTTATTACAAGATTCACCTTTAGACAGCTGGAGTTTCTCTATGGCTGTTTGCTTCTTCCATCCAGAATCAACAGCCTTGTCTACCATGGGGACATACTCATCATATCCCGAAAAGTTTCCATAATAGCCAGCTGTCCCTACACCCCTAGCCTGTCAAATAAATCAAACATACCTTATCATAATCTAACAAGTACTAACAAGTAAGATATATTCATCCATCTTTTACTCATTACTCATTAGAAATACTGAAATAGTCTTATTCTAAAACTCACAAAACGATAAATGAAATTCAGGAAAAACATAGTCTTAGAAATACTGAAATAGTATTATTTAAGACTTCAACATACCTCTTCGCGAACTGGAGTCAGCCTAAGATGTGCATGATTTCTAACGGATTTTGGTGAGGTCATCAAATCTTCAGCTTCAGAACCAGACTCAGCTGTAGATGTATCACTGCCTTTCAACTGTTGCAATAACGAACAGTCATTGAATATTTTAACTTAAATTATAGATAAAAAAATGCATCGAACAATGTGAAGAAAAAGATGACCCCATATTCACACAGTCGCATACCATGGGGTAATGAGGCTTTGCATATACAACCTTCCCATCACTGTTGATAATCTTGACAACCTGTCTGGCCCGTCGTGCTTCACCATTAACCACCATCTGCATCAATAGCTAAACAGGAAACAATCATTAAACTGAAACGATCTTTAATGGGCTAAATCTGAGATTGCGCTAAGCAAAGTAATTTGGAATTGGCTCATTTTTCGAATAAGCAAGCCCACTTGGTGCTGTGCTACAAGCCAACGTTGAATATATATAAAATGGAAATTAAATATGATAATTAATTTATGAAATATTACATGTAAACAACACAACATACTCCAAAGTATGGCTATTTTTCTCGAATTTAGGTATATATCCAGAAAAACTTCAGTATAATCAAAGATCATTTAACAGGTAGAAGAATCAAGGCAAGTTAGAACCTTCAGTATCTCGGGATTCTTCCAAGGTCCTTTATCAGACCGAAGGCAGCCTCCTTGATCAGAACATGTACACATTCCTCCCAAGAACTCTGGAAGTTCACTGATAACCATGTAACATGTAAAAGTAAGGTCTCAATTCTAACAATTTTAATGAAGGTTACATACGAAGACAATTTTCACATCCACCCCTTCTACCTGGCATCTATTATTTCAAGCAATTTGTTCTGATATTTATTTCCCAGAACCTGTGACAAATTCGAAAAAGAACAAAAGTGAGATAATTGAACATTATAAATGATAAAGAAACAGAAATTTCGCAAATTGTGATAGGCAAAAACTAAACATACATGAATCTTAGTAGCTGTCTTAGGATCTATAAAATTCTTTATAGTGTTCCACAGTAGCCTGAAGCCTGGACCAGCATTGATGATAAACATCTGATGGAGTGTCTGAAATTAAAAAAGGATGAGTTACAACCTTAAAAGTTACAGAGCAGCATAAACTGACTAAGTTAATAGCCCAGTGGATGTACTTCAGGATAATTATCGCCATCAATCTTCTGAAGCCGTGTAATGAGCTCCCTTGCACTCTTGGTAAAGTTTTTAAAACCCTGCAAAAAAATCAGGTTAGTATAACATAATGCTAAATAAAACGTCCTACGTAGACAGACTAAATGAATCTTTCTTGCCCACCCAATCCCGAAATATAAATTAATGTCAATTGAGCTAAAATTCATGAGAGCTAGATATAAAGCAAATCAAAGTGTGAAACATACCACACCATAAACATCCAAGATTGTAGTGCTTGAATCAATGTGCCGTTTGGCTGCAATGGTACAAGCAGGGAACTTAATTGCGAAGGCTTTCTCAAATTCTCGCACATGGTATCTTACATAACGGTCCAATGTTGTAACTTGCATCAGTTTGTTCGGGTCTACTTTTCCTAGTCTCTCTATGTATATAGGCCTTCCTTCTTTATCAACTCCATGATAGCCCTGAGGGTAGTACTCCAAAACTTCATTCAACTCTTGGAAATGAAAGTCCTGATCAAATAAAACAGATTATTGTGTAATGACGAATAGAAAAGAAAAAGAATGAAATGTATGCTCGTGTAGAGAAATTATCAGTTTCACCTCTATAATTGTGTCGGTACCAAAATCTTTCCTCCATTGAACCATATCAGCCCACATTAGTTTTGACTTTTCAATATCAAGTTTCCGTGCTTTCAAAAACCTGCAGGCACGTCTCTCTCAGTGTGAGTTTTTTATTCATAAGATGCTAAAAGTAATAGAAAAGGCAAAACAAGCTGCAAGGTTTACATGGATAATACACTCGAGTGACAAACTAAATTTAGCAACAATTAAGGAAAATTAACCTCAACATTATATGGTAATCATCAAGGTTTCCTGGTAGCAACTCATCCAATATCAAGGCTTGCCGAAATGATTCAACAGCTTCCAATTCCTCGACGTCCCTGATATCTTCAATTGAAACCGAGCTAATCCGACCATCACCCTTTCTTCTATTCTTCTTCTTCAGAGAATGCTTGAACTTTGAAGATGCATTTAGTGCTTTCTTCTTCAAAGTACCAATTCTACTCCTCCTTTCATCCTCTGAATTCTCAAAATCAGACTTTCGTTCTCTTCTCTCGTCATTACCAGATGACCCCTCAAAGCCTGTTGCACCATAAACATATCCAGATACATAGTGTTCAGCTTCTTAAAAATAATGTATCCATTCTTAAATGCATAGTACCAACACTCTTTACAAATTTTCAATGGCCACTAGTGCCAAGTGATAATCCCACACACAGAAACATATACAACAAACTAAATATTGGCATTGAGAAAATTTAATAGAAAAAAAAACACATAAATGCCCCATTTACAAAACCTATTGAATGAAGACCAATCGAGAAGATGAACAGAAAAACCCAAAACCCAAAACCCAAACAAAACCCTAAATCAAGAACATTCAATCAATATCTCGAACAAATTCAACTTACAAGGCATAGCAAATCTATCCAAGTGTCCAGACATCGCAGAATTCTTAATCTCTAAATGCACTGAAACGGTAAATCTCGATCGATCAATTCACTGAGAAATCGAACTTCAACAAAAATCAGCTGAAATGTTTTTTTCTAAAAAAAATCCTCTCGTTCTTGTTCAGGTAGAAAACTCAATAATTCCTTCGGAAAAAGAGAGAAAAAAAGTGCAGAATATAACGTCACGAATCACGAGGTTGATCGCACGGCAATAAATGCATTGATATCCGCAACGGCAACTTGAAATTAAATTCATAAATATACTTGTTTAAAAAGAAAAAACAAAATGATTCATATTTCCACAAATAATAAATACTGGAGTAATTATTTAATAGTACTACTATCTTATTAATATGATTTGTTGGGCTAATTAAGGAGTAGTTGTGTTTGACCAAATTAAATAAGTCAACAAATTAGTTTATGACAAGGTGCAATTGTAATTTGTTTGAAAGTTGAAATTGACCTAATTTTTAATTATTCCAATTGGATTCGTCACATCTCCATTGGTATTCCAAAAAATATAATTTTTAATTATTCCAATTGGATTCGTCACATCTCCGTTGGTATTCCAAAAAATAAGTACAATTTTGTGACGTATCAACAAAAATTTATACCTCAAAATCTCAATTGGTTGAGTTACAATTTTTTTTATCTTTCTGAGACTCACAAAGCAAGACACAATCAAATTGTAATTATATCAAATATTTGATACTCCTTTTTCTTTCATTCAATTTGTACACAGGGTCGGTCCTGGGCATAGGCCCGTGTAACGACGACTCAGAGCTCAACTTTAAAAAGGGCCATATTTATATATATATATATATATATATATATATATATATATATATATATATATATATATATATTAATATTTAAAATAAATAAAATTATAAATATTGATTTAATAGTACTACCGGTAATTTTAATTGTAGTTTTAATTATTTAAGATAATGTGAATCTTAATTAATGTATAGTATATTTCCAACAAATTTCAAAATTATTTAAATTCAAAGATTATTATCAAAGTTTCATGAATTTAAAGAAGAAATAAAAATATAAATAAATAATTTGTTCATAAATTTTACTATTTATAAATAGAAAACAAATAATTTCAAACAATTTTTGTATATTTTTAAGTCAATTGTGCGAGAAAAAAATTAAAGTGAGTGATTTTTTTTGTTAAAAATATTTATTATTTATGTAAAATATATTTTTTCAATAATTTTTTGATAAGGAGAATTTTTTTTATTTGAAAAAAAAAATATTATGTGCAAATTTTTTTTTGTTTTTTTGTTTTAACTTTGCTTGATATTGATATATTTTAAATGTTTTTTTATCTGGTTTTGGTTGTAAGTAATGAGAAAAAATATGTAATTTTTTAAATATTTTTTTAATAGTTTTTTAAAAAAACATATTTTATAATTAAAAAAATATATTCTAATATAAGGGCCCGATTTTTATAATTCGCCTAGGGCTATTAAAATGTCAGGAACGGGCTTGTTTGTACATTGATCCCCAGTGATATACTTAGGTACAAATTGTTGACACGTAAGATTTGTATCTACCATTAGAGATGCTCTTAATATTCATTACAAGGAGTTTGATTTTGGTATGACCCTATGAATTCTCGATAATAGCGGCATCAAAATTTGAAGGATTTGAATGTGTTTCATTTGAACTTTTTGCATTACACCGAATTTCTAGTAAGAAGCATAAATTATGATTCATGTCATTTTCCTTGAATAATACTATATCTGTTTCAAAGTAATTGTCACACTTCATTTAAAAATAACAAATGAATTATAATCATAAAAATGGGACATAAGTAGTATTTTTTTGTATCACAAAGATAATTTAGTTCTATTATAAATTATAAAAAAAGTGAATTATTTATTCTAAGACATAGAACGTAGTATTATACCTCTTTTGAGGTAACTATGTTGTTTGTTTGTTCAAATAGCTAACAATGCAAATAGAATCAAGCTAAGAAAATGAAATTAATCAAATGAAAGTGAGCTAGGGGTCAATGTCAGCTAAAAACACAATTTAAAAACACACACTCAACTAAAATCAAATATAACATATCAAAATGAAATATATATAGTATCACTTTCATCTAAAAGAATATTGTTTCTATAAATAATGAGTGTTGTACCCAATAAAACTGTTACCGACACGTGTCCTGATTATTACAGCCACATCATCCGAGAAAGAGTCAACAAAGACCAGTCAAAGTCCAAGAAAGAGTCATCAACTAAATAGAGAAAAGAAACCGGACGGGAAGGATCGCACGGGGAAAGAAAGACTTATTACTTAGGGCAGAATCATGTGAAGGAATAAAGAGTGACCAGGCGGTAAAAAACTACTTCACGGGGAAGTATTCAGATCAAGATTACAAGACTAAGTGGGTTTTTAATGTATGATGTTAGTGGACAACAGGCCCAATAAGAAGCTGATAAGTGAGCATTAGGTGGCATAAAATTGCCATGCATGTATTAATATAAATAGAGGGCTAATGGAGAGAAATAAGGACATGCAAAATTTATGTTTACAAAATGTTTTAGATATTTGAATATAGAGGAGCTTTGAGCTTCCATGTCCATTACTTGTTATTTCTGCATTTATGCTCGATCTATTTGTTTCTTCATTATTACAAATTAGTGTTTGTGTTGTTAGTTAACCCTTCGATTCCAGCGGATTTCACCGTCAAAGCTCAAAACGACCCAAAACATTGGCGCTAGAAGGACGGAGCATAAAGAATCCAGTTGCAGAAAAAGCTTGAAAAGATCAACAATGGCGAACGACAACGACGGCGCAACGACATCAGAAGAATCTGGAACGAGTGAGCGGCGACGCAACATGAAAGGCAAGGCCACGACGGTGGAACCCGAGAATCCACCACCGGCGAAAGAGCTAGAGCCCGATAATCGCGATGCTCCGCCACCACCAACCCATATCGACTCCGACGTTCACGATGATGAGCATGCAGAGGTCGATGAGCCAACTGACAGTCAAGTGAGACGTACTCATCGTCGACATCGTTCACGACGTCGTAATCGTCGTCTTCATCCGTACGATCTCGTAGGGCCGTCGACGCCTAAGGCTCCACCTCCGATCAGATTCGGAAGTTTAGACACACCTGAAAAGATAGACGAAGCTGTATCAGCAGTCCTGACAAGGAAATATGTTATGACAACCCCTGTTATACCTGTCATGGGCATGCATGCACCCACCGGGGCGGATCTGAATGTTGCCCCCTGACAATCTGGCCGCGTTCCCCGGAGGAACTGCAGGCTTCACCCAAAGATAGATCTGAACATAAGAGCTGAATCTTTAGCCACGTCTATAGATCCTCGTCGACAGGGAAGTCATGGTGACATGCACGGGCGCCGTGGGGGTGCTTCACCGGGAAGAGCTTCTGGAGCCCTAGGTGATAACCTGGTTATAACAGATTTGATGCAAAAATACTCTGAAATTGAGAAACGATTGAATGAAAATCAGATTCTTGCTACACCGTCTGGTTACCGTAGTGAACCTCTGGCCCGGAGTATCTTTGATGATTTGGTGCAGAAATTTGTGGCTAATTTCGCCTCTAAAACGGTGAAAATGGAACAAAGTCAGAGACTTCTTGGGGTCAAACAAGGTGAGACAGAAACCGATGAATCATACTTTGATCGGGTTGAAGAGATACTACTCTGATTGAGAACGAATTCTGAGTTGTTTAAATCTATGATGTTGAATTATCCACGAACGTATGAGGATTTCAGAAGGAAGGCTGGGGCTCGAGTGGCTTACCAGCGTCTTATGGCTAGCGGGGAAAATTCCCCCGAGCAAAAGAAAAAGCCTCATTTCTCCTCCGAGCGAAGGCCAAACTATATTGGCAAAAAACCAGGCCCAAAACCCAACAATGATCCTTATATGGATGAAATTAGGGAGCTTGAGGAGAAACTGATCTCACAGACTGGTCATTCACCAGCAAGTATTCTGAATATAATGGTGATGCAAAGATCAGACCTGTTGGTCAAACCCCCACCAATTTTAACTTCCCCGGACAAGTTGGATCCCAAAAAATGGTGTGCTTTCCATGAGAAAATTGGCCACAACACTAGCCATTGTAGGCAATGTAAGGTTTTTGATGCCGATCCAATCGCACGATTACCTCGTTCGTGTGTGCGGAAGCGTGTAAAACGAGTAAACAAGAACATACAAGATCTAGGCACACAATATATGTATAGACACATTCATATATATATATATATATATAGAGATACGAGCACTTACAACCGGTGTAGCGTGCCTCGTTGATGATGAAGGGACTGCTGTTGATTCATCTTGAATCACCTTGATGGATCAGCCACAAAATGTTCTCCTTCAGGATGACCTCGTCACGCCTTTGGATCATCCGGATGTTGAAGCCGCACAAATGGCCCGGCCTCTACGTGTTGCACACGAACCCGGATGATGAACTTGCTTGGCTTCAAGTGATTCTCCAAGAACACTCTCTTCTCTCTCTTTTTGTGTGGATTTCGAAATTCATGATGTAATTGTTAGAATGAAACATGAAAAATCTGATTTTCATGCACCATTACTACACATTACATCCCTCCTTGTAACCCCCATTATGTGCATCATAATGCACAAGTAATGGTAAGTTAGTGGGGAGATGAAAGGGCATGTACACACACCATGCCACTATGGCATAAGATGTGGTCCCTCGTGCTTGTGTGGCATGTCATGTCAAACTATGTGACATGCATCCATGCAAGCCATGCAATGCATCACATGCACGTATATGAATCCACGTAAATATTGATTCTAAATCAATATAATTAACAAGCATTGTACATCATCTACGAGTCCGTGTGTGACCCTGTAGGTATGATTTATCGATCAATATTATATTACTCCTAGCAATAAATATTATCGACTAATCATTTAACATCCATTAACGACCTTATGACTTTATCGATTGCACACGTAGGATTGAAGGACATATACCAACAATCTCCCACTTGGCCTTCAGAGCCAGTGTGCTGCCAATTTCCTGTTGTCACTTTATGTCTAAGTTTGAACTCGAGGTAAAACTCGAGTCATCCTCAATCGGTTCAAACCTTTCTTGGAATATTAGACGTGGCCACGCTTTTCCACAGTCTCTACTCTCCAAGTGGCCGATAATACATTTCATCCATATTAAAATGGAGGACAATCCCATCTTGACAATCCAAACTCTCCCACTTGCTTCGTGATATACCCAATAACAAGTTTTATAACCTACTTTTACGATAGACGTTTAATTGTATCAAATTATACCATTTCACAATGGAATCACTCTGGACTAATCATGTCAGAGGAAATTGTTCGACATTCAATGAAATAGTATTATGACTCGAAATCTCAAATACTATTTCAGTCGGGTCTGTTCGATCATTAGCTCCCAGCTAATATCTATGTAATTGTACTTGATGTCCCACGTCACTAGCCCATGAAGCGGCGCTATAGTACACATTACAATCTAATTCATTGTATCAATAGTTTGTCCATCCTTGATGATACGAACTAGGAACAACCATATGATTCAAGTATATCAGTTCAACCATTGGGACATCATTATGCGGTAAGTCGACCTCATAACCCATTGATATAACTTAATCATTTGGACAATTCATATAAATTAAACCATATTTATATGAAGAAATATGTATTACACATATGAGTGAATGTTTACCAAATCTCCAAAAGTATCTAATACAGTAATAGAAATCAAAACCCATCTCTAAGATGTCTGATCTCTATTTCAGTCGTGAAAACCTCAAGCTTATACTGCTGGAGAGGTTTAGAAAGCGGGTCTGCAACATTTCCAAAACTTGCAACTTTATTATCTCGATGTCTCCACAAAACCATCTCCCAGATTAAGGTGGAACTTCCTGAGCACCAATTTTAGATTTGTGGTGCTCCCTAGACTCATTGGCTTGCGCGATATCTCTACTATAAATAGAGAACTATCGGATGGGCCGAGCTAGTTACAGCCACCTAGTTCATTGAAGAACTTTCAAATCTGAATTGCCAACATTATTGCATCCAATGCAGTACTGCACTAAGCTTCTGTAGTTTAATTAGCTATATTGCATTACATGGAACTATTCTAGCACATTTTACCTCTATCCAGACAAAAGATATAACCAGATTAAAATCAGAAATTATCTTAGTCTGTCTTGAAGTTTGCATTCAAATATATTGTTAATATCAAATCATTTTGTCCTCCAAAGACAAGATAATGTTCTTTAGTCCGTAAACAACACTTTAGAATAGTTTTGGCCACATCCAATGTATCTCACCAGAGTTTCCTTAAAACCAACTCATCATGCTCATAGCATACGATACTGTAGGTAAGCCCAAAAAACGTAACTCCTACTGATCTTCTTGTTAAACAAGAATATTTGAGTTCTTGTGAAATCCAAAACCCAGTATGGATTCATCGAACCGAAGATAAGTACCCCGATATGCTTGCTTTAGTCCATAAATGGAATTTAAAAGTTTGCATAATTTCTTAGCCTTATTAGGATCGATAAAACTTTTTGACTGTGTCAAAACACATTTTCTTCTAGAATAAAATTCAAGAAGTTAGTTTTAACATCCAATATTGCCAAAACTCATTATCCGAATGAGAAACAATGGCTAAGATAATCCGAATGACTAAATCAAAGAAACTGGTGAAAAAGTTTTTTCATAATCCACCTCGTGAATAAAACCTTTTACCACCAACCTTGATTTGAAAACCATAGGTTTTCACACATGTCTGTTTTGATCTTGAAGATTTATTAGCATTCACTGGGTCTATAACCCCGTGATGTAAACCTATCAAGTTCCAAACTTGATTATTAGACATTTATGTCATCTCGGATTTTATGGCACCATGCCAATTTTCAGTAGCTGGACTCGTCATAGCTTGGATATAAGTCGAAGGGTCACCGCTTTCCAAAAGCATGACTTCATATCTCTCATTGATCACAATACCTAAGTATCTGACTAATAGAGATAGATCTATGTCTTCCGGACCTACGAGGGCTGGTATGGCTTCCAAAACCATAAGAATACTCTCAACCCAGTCTTGAGTATTCATCATTGGTTGTTCCACTTGAACCTCGTTCAAGATAACCGAGCTCCCACTGACTTTCTAGAAAAGATAACTCTTTTCAAGAAAATCACCATCTTGAGCAACAAAACATTGTTCTCAGATAGATCGTAGAAGTTGTACCCTCAAGTTTCATATACTATAAAGAAACGTCTATCCGATTTGGGTTCAAGCTTTGTAGAGATAAATCTCAGCATAAAAAGCTTCAAAACCTCAAATCTTGATGTAAGACAATTAAGGAACCCTCCCTTACCATACCTTACCATACCTAGTATGGTGTCTTATCAACTTACTTTGACGGTGTCCTATTCAGTGTATAGGTTGAAGTCAAGAAATGCGTAATTTCCAAAAGATATTAGTAGTTCACTTAGACCCACATCGATCGAACTATATCTAATAGAGTTCGTTTTCTCTTTTCCGAAACATAATCTTCATGTGATTGTGTACTTATAGGTATCACATACACCAATATGGATCATCCCTAATAAATCACTCACACGTTCTCCTTTCTCCAAGAAAGATGACATTGTTATTTTTTCCATCAAACATCATTCACATGTATCAAATGTCTCCAAGTTAAATGATTCTAGAATGCCTTCTAAAAGAAGCTTCGTTACATGTTTAGATTTTGATCTAATCAACAATGTTACAGTTATGTCTCATTGAGACTTATTCGATTTGGCCGTTGGTGTTAATGTTATATATGATTTTTCGAGTTTAAAGTATACATGAACAAATGTAATAATCGTATCAAAACAAAGAATATTTCACAATTAAAATAGTTACCAAACTATTTGAAACGTGAAAAACTAATCTATCAGTATCCAATACTGAACCAACATTCATTGTTTATTGAAAGTACAAAAATGCATAGTTTTAATACTTAAAACAAGGCCCTAAGGCACAACATCATATGATCCTACGACTAATGAAGCGACCTTTGCTCCATTTCCAGCCCGTAGATCGACATCTCTACTTTCCAAACTTCTACTTCTGTGTAGTTCCTCCACATACAATTGTGAGAATCACATTTGTCATTCAATACCCAAGAAGTAAAATTTGAGAAGTTTAATGTCTATAACATTAATACCTGAAGAGGATGCAACCCCGTTCTTCACATCTCCTTTGAACTTTGGGCAAGTTCAATTATTCCCAATAATGGACTTTTATTCGTAATTCTCGTTCACAATTATCCCAATATCAAAACGTGATAAATCGTAAGTGAAAACTTAAAGTTTTCTAACCAGCGATACTATCATGCAATTGAAGCCCTATCTCTCATAAAATATGAGGGAGCCAACCAGACAATCGAATCACGTCATCCCATAGCTCGAAAGTCTCTAATTTGTGTTATTGATGAACTAAGTGTTTTGGATTAAATCACTCCCCGAGGTGAAAATAATCCTAACTTTAGAATCCATCACATGAAAGACAAATAATGCATTTGTTTTGAAATTGAATAAAATATGAATTTCAACTTGCTTGCAATTAGTGTCCAACACCTTTGCAGTAGACGCATTCACATTCCCTGGGAACCCTATTATCCTTCTTGCCAATGCTCTTATGAATACCCTATCCCATATCATAAGAATTTCCCTCTTAGAGTCTTTCTCAATCGCCAGCTCAGCAACCTTGAACATCCCGTGGAGCTCACGAAGCGATTTCTTCAAACCATTCATATGGAAAATTCAGCCTAAAGGCATTATAACCATCATGAGATTGAAGTAAGAAATCGGTTGCCAACTAATCATCTTAGGAAAAAACTAGGAGGTTAGTTGAAGCAAATAATCCAATTATTTGCTGCACGTGTGGTCCCATAGATTTCCATTTTCCACTCTAGCTGAAGCGATGACCCTGGTCATACCGAACCGCTCAATCATATCCTGTTCCCCGAACATGCTATTGAGTTGTTCAATGATATCATAGGAATTGGTAATCTAACATATTCTCATTGTCTTCGTATTTGAGGATCATCCCCAAATTACGTTGTCAATCAAGAAAATTTGTGTTGTTAAAAATTTCATATTCAATAATTGAACCAAACATAAATTGAGTTGATATTGACATGATAAACTACAAAAGAAAGATAAATAAACTATGTAAACATCCACAAAGAGGTAAACAAATAAGATTGTCTAACAAACTACTTTTTTATTCCATTTTGTTCAATAGATATCAAATATCGTTGTTCCCTCGAACAAAACAATCTCAAAACCTTCATCTTGCAAATCCTTAAGCCGATTGAGTCCGCACTTAAGAACACCAAGATAGGTAGATATCCCATTTAAATGACATCTAATGTCACTCTCGGTCGACAAGAATCTCATTCTCATCTCATGTCTCGATAGCCAAGCCTGCAGTGGATCTATCGATGAGGAAACTAAATTTCACTTTGTAAGGATCTTTCAATACCCTTACCCGCACTTATCCCAAGATAGCAAGTAATACCCTGTTGAGGCAGACCCACCAACTCACGATCGAGGGCTTCATGGGTGTGAAAATTTGGACAAGACATAATTTCATTAGTTTGGGAACATGCAATTTTAAGGTGTATGTTTGTTGAACAATTTTAACATGCATAACTTAAAAGAGCAAATCATAAAAATACGCATTCGAAAGGCCCCTAGAACCTCACAACACTTAAACGAAACTAAAAGAAATCAAATAAAACCACGGAGAATCATCAGGAAGGTCCCGCGCCCGTTGCCCTCGATCCGCGCCGCCGTATATGCCCGAAACAGATTTGTACCATAAAAAACCTCGATCCGCGGTCGCGGGATCCAATCCGCACCCGCAGAAACATCACCCGTGGTCTCGGTTTCCAAAACCGCACCCGCGGAACGGGTACAGAACGTTCTGGCCCCTCCGGACCAAACCCGCGCCCGCGGAAACCCCTCTTGCGACCGCGGAACCATGTCCCGCGACCGCGGCCTCAACGGCCGCGCGCGCGGAAGTGCTCTACCAGCACCGATTTCGCCCGTTTCGCTTCGCTTCGCTTCGTTTCTTCTCGTTTCCACCGGAGAGCCGAGATCCACCATCGAACCATGGACCAAGTCCATCGCTTACAAGTAGTAGACTCTGTTTCAATCGAGCTATCTTCAGAATCGGTTCCAAGTTCAATGATCTCCTCTCCATTCCCTCCAAACACTCCAATGCCAAAAGACTTTTGCCCACGCACTTCCAGATAAATAGTTCCACTCACCGGGACAAGACGACGTTCACAGAATTTACTCCAGCCGTCAGTCAGCGCCAGACGCCGGCCATCTTTCTCCATCTTCACCGTCCAAACCCTATCGAAATCATCCACCAGATCAACATCCTGTCCTTCGAGCTCCGGAAATCTTTGGGAGAACGCTAAAGAAAATAAAAAGTCATAATTAATGAAGTTCAACTACCAGCAACCGTTCAGAATACAGCTTACGAGGCGCTTGTAGAGTGACAAATGTCAAGAAGACTCAACTACAACTGCATGGAAATCAAAGTTTTAAACTTCAATTTTCCTAGGGGCCAATGTTGTACCCAATAAAACTGTTACCGACACGTGTCCTGATTGTTGGAAATCGATATCCCGGGTTATCAAAATTGCGGAAACCGATAACCTGACCGAAATCCTCGATCACCGGAGAACAACCACGAACCACCGCACGAGCCAGAGCCCAGCCGAGCACCGCCACGGGCGAACCCGCGGCACCCAGCCGAGCCTCCGTACGGGGCTCGCGATCGCCTCGCGGCTGATCGCTGGGGATGCACGAGGTATCTCCGGGGTTGATCGTAGAAGCCCCGCAGCGAGATCACGGGCTCGCTGCTCGCGGGGGGTCAGCCCCCGCATGCCTTGCTGCGGGAACTCCCGCAGCGCATACGAGGCGGCTGCGGGTCACCAGCGATCGAACCCTAGGTTCGATCGCACCCCTCGGCCTCCAGCCGAGGGCCGATCCCGGCGGGGATCTCTAGGCCG
This sequence comes from Euphrasia confusa, assembly GCA_954870475.1. Lineage (NCBI taxonomy): Eukaryota > Viridiplantae > Streptophyta > Magnoliopsida > Lamiales > Orobanchaceae > Euphrasia > Euphrasia confusa. Next base: position 12,277,885 of record OX940956.1, read on the forward strand.
CCGGCGGTCCGGTGGTCTTCGACCACCACCGCCCGGTCTATCCCCATCCCCGGTCTCGTTCGTTTCCTGGACATTCGGTTCATGTGTATATCAAGATTATATAAAACGCATAGAATCATAAGAGGGGGTTTATGATTACTACCTTCGTCTCGTTGTGCGGAGAAACGAGATTGATTTGAAGACCTTTGAATCTTCCCACGTATTCTTTGCACTTCGTTCGAACGTCGTGTGGGCGATGATCCTCCGAACTCCTATGGATCTCCTTCACAACTCTCTAGAATATAAAGTATGATAATCTTGTCTTAGGTTTTTAATTGTGAAGATCATGTAGTGCTTTTAGAGGCTACGTAGGGGTCTAAAGGAGATAGAATATTGGCCTTCCAATATTAATGATTAAATTGAGCACAAGCCCAAATTTATTAATTCATTAATATTAATTATATATTAACTCCACTATATAAATATAATTGCACTCCCAATATTATACCATATTATATCAAATAATATTATCTCTGGTAGTATTATTTATTCCGTGCGTTTAAGATATAAATATCCATGAATAAAATTAATTTGTTGCTAATTAATTTATTCATCTCTTATATCCGAGAATAGTACCATTCAACTTTAATTATTATGCGGAACAAATCCACTCATGAGGTTTACATTATAATTCCTTATGAACTCATCTCGGGGATATTATCCACCATTTCGAGGACACACTTTCCCGTCAAGAATTCACGACATGCCATACATAAAATACAGTGACCCAACTTTGCCGGTAATTGACCGGTTATTCTAATCGGTCAATTCCTTCGAAAAATCAAAGTCACTAATATTAAATGCACACACCCGCAATAATATTAGGGATTAAGAATAAAATACACTGAGATTTAAATCGATTATCTAAGGCAATCCTAATCGACAAATCTCAAGCGATCCGCCCAATACACCAAGTGTACAAGTATGATAAAATAATTAAGACTAATTATTTTCTATCTCATACAACGACTATACCAATGGATTGGTCCATTTCCATCTAGATCGTGAGCTACTGTTCGATTATATACGAGTAACTGATAGTATGATCTTCCGTGTGACGACGCACACCATACTAACTACAACGTGTATAATCCAAAACTATAATTTGCATATATTTAATTATAAATAATTAAAAGCAAATGATTATTTATTTATTTAATAGATTTAATTCTATGATCGGGATTTTACGTTACTTAAATCTAGACATTAAGTATACAACTCCATCAATCTCCCACTTATACTAAGGTCTAGACATTTTCTCCAAACTCCCGACTCCCATACCCATCACGTGCTTAATCTGCACTTCCAAAGAAGTGCCATGTGAATGAGCAATCTAGGTTGCCGTCTCTGAAGTTATCTTGGTGACTAGAGCGTCGTCTCACTCGACGATGACTCGTATCAGGTGGTACTTGCTCTCTACTTGTTATCTTCACTATGGACTTATGACTTCTTAAGTTTGCCATTGCACCGCTATTCACATAGCCATTGTTAAACTAAGAATCATATCTAAGTCCAGAGGTTATCCCGGAGCCCTACCACAACTTTCGCTGCCTCTGAGGCCGCTATATGGTTATCCATGGCAGAGTCCGAAAAGCATCGTGCTTATCACTCTTTTATGTTAAAGCTCTACCTCCTTTTCTAAGTGAACACATAGCCTGATATCAACTTACACTGTTCCCAATTTGATTAGAGATTTGAGAAAATGTAATCCAAAAGAAAAGTTCGTCTTGCTCCGTATAGTACTTCAAAATACTTTACAGCATTCGAATATTCTTTTTCCAGGATTACCTTGATATCCTCCCACTATGCTAACCGCATAGCTGATATCAGGTTCTCGCTTTTAACATTGCATATATAAAGCTTTTCACACTCAAAGTGTAGAAAACTGCTTTCACTGCTTCTATCTCCTTTATGTGTTTCAATACACATACCCTTAGATAGATGCATTCCGTGTCTGAAAGGTGACACACCCTTCTCGAAATTATGCATGTTAAAACGAACCATAATCGCATAAGATATCTAGGAGAAGTACAATGTTCTTCTCTTGAGATCCTATATCTTAAAAACATGTTCCAACTTCTTCTCTATCTTATATTTCGATTTATCTAGACAACCATCATTTTATGTCTGACAACATTTTTACATTGTTGCCAATGATAAAATGTTATCTACATAAAATTCCGAGAAACACCACCTCGTTTCAATCACGTTTCCAATACACAGTATTCGTCAAACTCTTTGATGAATCCAACAAATGGACCATCTCATCAATTCGCAAGTTCCACGATTCATAGCTTCGTAACAATCCAAGCTTGTACTCTAAATGACCTCGCCTCTTAGCAATAATACTTATTGCTTTCTAAGAAGGCACATTTAGATCCAGTACTACCTCTATGTAGATCTGGGGATCGATTTCATGTATACTAGGTCCAGAGTTCGAAACTCTCCTAGTCTTATGAATATCTCCGGTTGTCCAACAACCTCCCACTACAACGGCATTCCGGTGTATAAACAGTAATAACAGTAGGTGCAGTTAGTGGTGTACCGCTACTCGGTTTGGCTGGTTCCCAGTCTTTATCCTTTTCTCTCATTTCAAAGTATTATGTCATTTGGGGTTTTTGTGGTTCATCTCATAGTCTTCCTCTAAGAACCGGGCGTTAGAACTAATAACGTTCTTCTGGTTCATAGTACTATTGAACATACAACCTTTTGTTCTCCTAGGATATTCTGCAACCACTTTTGTTGTATTCCAGAATTATCCATAGAACATAGGTAGCTCCGAATAACTCATCCTTTTACCTTTCCTTTAGAGTTCCATTTCTTATTACCGATACACCATTTCTACACAGGGTGTATGGTGTAGTCACTTGGGATCTATTCCCATTTACTGATCAGTATGCCTTGCAATCCTCAGACAGGTACTATCCTCCGCGATCATATCGCAGGCTTTCTAATGGATATACTTTGAAGGTTCTCCATAATAGTTTTGTGTCCATCTTGTCAAAACACTTGCTTTTTTGGCACATCAAGTATTCTAATCCATACTTCCAGTATTCATCAAATGAAGTACTCGTACATTTCTTGTCTGAGTATACATAGGTCTACATACATCAGTGTTAATCAATTCTAATACTTGTCCGGATTCTATATCCTTTATCTAGAAAGGTTTGCTTAGTTTTATTATCTTCCAAATTTAATTCTTAGGTCGGAAGGTCCATTCCTTCAACTTAATTGATCAAATCAATTTTCGACCTCTGAATTTTACTTGAATAAATACTACTTAGCATAAGATCCAAAAATATAATGATTTAATTAAGAAATATCTCTAATAAGTAAAACAAGTTATATACTACGGTTTGTTGCATCGTGGCAGACTTAGGATTCATCATTCATGTAAATGTTGATTTTGGCCACAACGTATTTGTGTTGTGTTTTTGTTTGATTTCAGGATTACATGTTAGGAATCCGAAGTCAACAACCTTGCGCATGGAAACGGAGACTTGAGTCTCCGCTTTTGGAACAACACGGAAACGGCGACCGGAGTCGCCGCTTTGGGTTTGAGCAAGGAAACGGCGACCGCAGTCACCGTTTTTGGCGTGCCGCGGAAATGGCGACCAGCGTCGCCAGTTGTGGTACGTGACAAGGAACCGACGACTGGAGTCGCCGGTTTGGGCGTTGGCAAGATTTCATCGACCGCTGTTGCCGTTTATGTGACAGGACATGGAACCGGCGACTGGAGTCGCCGGTTGTGATGCATGACACGAAACCGGCGACGCATGCCTTTGCGACATGGAACTGGCGACTCATACCTTTGCGACATGGAATTGGAGACTCATGCCTTTGCGACATGGAACTGGCGACTCATGCCTTTGCGACATGGAACTGGCGACTCTTGCATTTGATATTGAAACCGGGGACTGTGACATTCTTCAATGACGATATTCACCTAAGTACTTTCAACGTGATTTCTTTCACCAAGTACTCAAATCAAGAAAATGAAGAATGGTTCCGGTGTTTACTACTTCAATGATATCGACGACCATGAAGACGATGAAATTCTGAAGCTTCAACATTTAGAGTTTTTCACAAGAAATTGAAGATGAAGAATTGAGATCGATGGAGTCAAGATTTAATTGAAGTCTGATTTTGAAATTGAAGATTCAAGATTCGAAGATTCAAGAATCAAAGATTCAAGATTCCAAGATTCAAGAATCCAAGTTCTACAATAGTGATGTCATCCATGGAGAAGTGACATAAGCCAAGCATGCGACGAATGAGAACGTGCCACGTCATCACCTCACATGTGCGGGCTACTTATATAAACCCATGGATTTGCGTTTCATCACTTGACGATTTTGAGAGAACGAAATTCGATATCAAGTATAATCGATCGTTGTTTGTTGGCGCTGAGCCTTAGAGTTTTGGTAGTTTGTTTTGTGCTGTGCACCAGTAGTAGAGTTTGGAGAATAGAACTCTAGGTGTAGTATTACTAGGACTCTGGTTCGTTGGATTGTTGCGACACTTGGGATACAGCCTTAGTTCATTCCGTCTACCTTTCTCTTCAAGCGTAATAGTTTAGTTTTGTTGATCAATGAAATGAAAACTATTACATAACTTTGTCTTCAACACTTTACTTTACTTTACTTACGTTGAGTTTGAACTATACACACAAGCAAGCGATAGTTGAGAGAGTGTGTGAGTTCTTCGACTGAAGTTGCTGACTGTGAGTTCAAGACCAATTTCACGAAAAATTGGTATCCTACGCTGAAGACGTAATTTCAATTCAAATATTGCTAACTAATGTACCAGAATAGATAATATCATAATTTCTTCTCAATAACCTTCAAATAATTAAAAGAAATAAATATCCATTCATCAATAATAGAAAACCAGAACAATGTTCTTTCTAAAATAAAGGGTACATTAAAGCAATAACTTGAAATGAAATCCTATAACTACTAAAAGCAGATAAAATGTCTTCCACTGCAACAGCTGCCTCCTCCACAGCTTTGCCCATGTAGACTCGAACTCTTCTTCTCTAAGCCACCGGGTTGTCTGGAACCCCTGCATTAAAATGCACATACCGTCAGTGGTTCCATATCTACACACCAGATTTCTGGTAGATAATACCGCTGACTATGTTTTAATGACTAAAGAAGAATTCGTACCTTTGAGAGGACAATCAGACTTCCAGTGTCCAGACTTCTTGCATCGGAAGCATTTGCCCTTAGGCTTGCTGGTCCCTTCTCGTGGTCCAAGTCTTTTGGCACCACTGGGTTTCCAGGCTTGCTTCTTCTTCTTGCCCCTACCTCCATTAACCTTTAAGCCTCTGGACTTGGTAGCTGCAAGAGCTTGGGACTTGCCCTTCTTGTAGATCCCCTCTGCCAACTTCAGTTCAGTCAGGAGTTCCGCTAGAGAATATGATAACTTACCCATATTATAGCTCATACGGAACTGCTCAAAACTAGGGGCCAGAGACTGCAGAATGATGTCGACTTGCGTCTCACCATCTATCTGAGCTCCTAGGATCTCCAATTCATTCAACAAACCCATCATCTTAAGAACGTGCTCCCCAACGGGCGTTCCTTCAGACTGAGTAGTTGACATCAGGACTCTCATAGCTTCTTGCCTAGCCGCACGATCTTGATGCCCAAACATCTCCTTGAGGTTAAGAAACATGTCATAGGCAGTGTCCATTGACTCATGTTGGGTTTGGAGTACATTTGACATTGAAGCCAAAATATAGCACTTAGCCATTTGACGACGCGAAAACATTGTCGTGGAAGCTAACGCGGTCAAAATAAATTTATAAAGTTCCAAAACTCAACACAAGATATCAAGTGATAAGTATAGGGTCGATCCCACGAGGAAGTAATTGCAATTCAGTTAATCTCGGCTTTGCCCAAATAGTGTCACAATAAAAAGGTTTTGAATTTGGTTGCTGAGTCACAGCGTTTTATCAAACTACCAACTAACAATAAATAAACTAATTAACCCAACTAACATGCAGAAATAATAGACTAAACACTTTGACCAAACTGTAAACAGAAAAGTAATTAATCAAACTGAAATCAATAAAGGAAAGCAGGCTTCTGGGCTTACGGCTTCTCTCTGGGTTCTCTGGGCAAACTACCGATCCCTGGCACTAATGGTTTTAACTGATGGTTTGTCAATCGGTTATAGGATGTCGAACAAAGTAAAAGTAGTCCTATTAAGTCACGCCTACAGTTACCCCACCCCAATCCGTCCTTACTGGGTAAAGAAAATGCAAGGTATACTTATGCCTAATCCCCTGAGTCTAGTCAATTCGTTACCTATGTGGTCGCATGGATCTAGTTTGCCCAAACTCGCATTACTCTCTCGACGAACCCAATTCGGCCAATAGCATGTCCGGAAATCTGAATCATACGACAGCAAAGCTCCAACACGTTCTAGTGTTATGCCCGTAGTACATCTAGGTACTTTCTACTCGGTTTGATCAATCTCTGGTATCTCAAAGTGTAAGGGTTTCCTAACGACCAAATTAGTCTGCCCAAACCTGCAAGAATGTAGTTAAACCTCAACTGTGTAATCGGGAACAAACCCCAGGCAGTTAACTAGGCCCTATCGACCTCACGGTTCTATCTTAGCCCAGAGTTCCCTTCGATCCGCCTTTGCCCAGATGCCCTGTAAAATTAGCTACTCATATGCGAAAAGAAAAGACAAGAAATAAATTGGAAAACGAAACTGAAATTCATAACTATTAAAATATGAAATTGTTCAAACTGAAATAGCAAAACAAAGCAATAAAAACATAAAGCAGTAAATTGTTTTAATGCCCGAAGGCGCGATCAACTTCAAAACAAAAAAGAACTTGGCCGGAAATCTCCAAGCTCCTATCGTCGGCAGCTGCTTCGTGAACGGGGTCGTGAATTGTGTTTCCTCTCTTCTCCAGCTTCTCTTCCTTATATAGGCTCGAATTAGGGTTGCGGAATCGCAGTTGCATGGGCCGCTGCATGGGCTTCCTTTTCCAGGCTCCGCTAAGTACTTTCCATCTTTAGCTCCAGCCGCCTTTGACTTTGCCCGCTGGCAATCCGCTTCCCAAACTCTCTACAGGTATTCTCCTCCTCCACAGGTGAACGGACCAGGCACGGTACTTAGTAGTCGAAATGGGTCTTCTGCTTCATGACTCAACCCAAAGTGGTTTGGTTTGCCTAGCGAGGCCAAACTGCTCAGTCACTACACGCTCCAAATCGTTGTTTGCCCAAAGAAGGGGATTTCCTTGCCTCTTTTGCCCAGTGCGCCAACTGTTATCTGTTTGCCTGCACACTCTGACCAAACACTCTACTGTGCCCTCCCATACACATAAAACAGACTCAAACTGACTCAAAAAAGAGCTCAAGATGAGCAAATAAAATGGCTCATCACCATTTCATCAGCCTTTGTCCACTTCCTAAATGCCGCTTTTTCCTCATCAGTTGAGGCATCCGTGGGGTCAGCAGGGCACTGATTATGAAGCACAAATTTGTACTCCTCAGCAGTCAGGACAATGTCCAGATTTCTCCTCCAATCAATGTAATTGGGGCAGTGAGTTTATTCTCCTTGAGTATCACAGAAAGTGGATTCATAGCTATTCTCTAAACCTATAAGCACATTTAAACAAACAATCAATTTAATGTCCGATATTATCTCCCTCAAATAATACCATTAAATTACTAATCACATCTAAAATCCCATCAGATATGGCAAGCCACGTGGTGTGGACGTATACCTACCCAAATGATTTAACAATTAGATTTGCTTTGGTCGTACATCATTTATAGCGTTACTTCGTGGGGAAGAATACTATAAAGCGTACCTAAGTGTAAACCATTACTCAGTTTTAAGGTAAATCGTTTGGGATTGCTACATCACCGCAATCCACGTGGTGTGGACGTTTACGATAACTTACAATCCTTCACAATTTTCTATAACTGTCTACATCAAGTAATCCAAAATCCATTAGTATAGCAAGCCACGTGGTGTGGACGTTTACTACACCAAGAGATTTTTATAATTGACTCCCAATTACTTGATCCATTCGACTTTGTAAATCAAGACGCGGAGAATCATAAGTGAAACTCGAAGTTTCTAACCAGTGATTCACCATGCGAACAACCCTATCTCTCATAGAATGAGGGAGCCGAGCAGACAATCGATCTAGTCATAAAATGACACGAAAGTCTCTAATTTGTGTCATTCACATGGCCAAGTGTCTTTGGCTCCATTCCACTCCCTGGGTGAGAATGAGTCGACTTGAAATCAGTTTCAGAAAGACAAATTAGGCATTGTTTGATAAACTCAATCAATGTTTCTCGTAAAAGGAAGTACAAGAATTCTCCTCCAATGACTTGTCTATACGAACTTCGGAAGTTCATAAAAATCACCAAGAGAACAACAATGGAGACCATGGGATTGTTTCCAATCTCTCTCCCACTTAGCTTTTTACAATAAAAGGATACGCTATCTAATGCATAATTAAATACACATAAGCATGCATACATGACATAAAACACATAAATATTATCACATAATCAAAATAATACTAGAATATTATTTTCCGACTCCTATGGCTTTATTCCATCCCGTACGCATCTTCTAGTCTTCAATCTTCGTTCTTGAATGCTCCATGTGACGAGAATATTAATCCCAATATTTAAATCTATTTATTTTTAATAAATCCAAAAGTTACTTAATTCGAAAATTAAGTCAATCGAATAAATCAAAAATAAAATTAAATATTATTAACATTTTTATTTATTTTTATTTTCCTTTCTAATTCTATTAAATCTTTAGAATCTTATCCAAGTCAAACTTGGAATATTCTAGAAGACTTCTATAATAGAATAAGGAAATAAAATAAATTAGGACTCCTAAACTTTCCAAATTACATGTCCATGAAAATTACCAAGAATAGGAATAATCAACAAGAAAATAAATTAATTCTAATTTAATTTTTTTCCTATTCCATGAGAGTTCCTAAAAATAAGAACACTCAAAATAGGAAAACCGAATTTAATTAGGAAAGTGTATCTCGGTTAGGAGTAGCACGGGGTGGGGATCCCCGCGCGTGTTGGGATATGTCCTTCGATCTTACGTGTGCAATCGATAAATTCATAAGGTCGTCTATGGATGTTAAATGATTATTTGATAATATTAATTTTTGGGAACAATATAATATTGATCAATTAAATCATACCTACAGGGTCACACATGAACTCGAAGATAATGTACGATGATTGATATATATATTGATTTAGAATCAATATTTACGTGGATTTAATTCCCATGCATGGGATGCATGGCTTGCATGGATGCATGTCACATAGTGTGACATGGCATGCCACACAAGCAAGTGGGACCACATACAATGCATAGTGGCATGTGTATGTGGCATGACCTTTCACCTCCTTTGTAACTTTTTTTTTATGTTAATGGTGCATCTTTATGCACATTAAGATGGAGGTTACATAGAGGTGTAATGGAGTGAATAATGGTGTGTTTATATAGATGAAAATCTGATTTTCATCGCACACAAGCATCAGCCACGAAAATCCACACAAATAGAGAGAAAAGAGGTGATCTTGGAGATCCATTCTCAAGCAATCAAAGGTGTTCATTATCCGGGTTCGTGTGCAACACGTAGAGGCCGGGCCATTTGTGCGGCTTAAACATCCGGACGATCCAAAGGAGTGAAGAGTTCATTCACAAGGAGATCTTAGAATTGCTGATCCATTAAGGTGGTTCAATCGACTCAACACCACCTTAACCGAAATCAACGATCACCAAAAGTAAGTAATCGTTAAACTTTATATATATATATATATATATTGGATGTGTATATATATATGTTTAAATGTGTTCTTATATACATTATGTGTGCACGAAGATCATGGCATAGTAGATCTATTGCTTTACACGCTTCCGCACACACGGTATATCGATCGGATCGGTATATCGATACCTACAATTGGTATCAGAGCTTAGGGCTCGTGCACACTTTTGTGTTGGACACAATAAGTTTAAATCAACATAATTGGATTATATGTTTAACTGTGATTATGTGATTAGATGTAAGGCCGTCCACCGTTAGTGGTCGGGTGAATGATTTCGTCGTTTTTTACGTTTCGATTGGCCGTAGTATTTGAGGGCTGCGTCCCTTGGAATCATTTGTAATAGATAGGTTTTTCTATTATATTTGTATTGTACTACTTGTAAGCGATGGACTTGGTCCATGGTTCGATGGAGGATCTCGGCTCTCCGGCGAAAACGAGAAGAAACGAAGCGAAACGAAGCAAAACAAAGCAAAACGAAGCAAACCGGGGCTGCTGGAGCCAAACGGCGGGCGCCGTTTTAGCTCCGGCGGGCGCCGTTTTGGAAAAGGCGACCGCCGAATGGCCTGTTTTTGGGCAGATTTTTCCCGAACCCTTTCGGCGGGCGCCGTTTTGGAAACGGCGACCGCCGGTGGTGTTCGGCGACCGCTGATTGTGAAACGGCGGGCGCCGTTCGTGGTTTTTTGGGTACGGAATAGATTTGACCAAAATCGGAGGGCACGGAACTGATATGGCGGGCGAGGGCCAGTCCAGAAGATGTTCAAGGCTTTTGTTGTTACTTTAATTCTTTTCTTTTGAGAGTTGTGAGGTTCTAGGGGCCTTTCGATTTCGTATTTATTTGCTTTGCTAGTTATAGGTTGTTTTATGTTATAAATGTTCAACTTATATATAAACAAACCTATGCATGCAAGTTCCCAAAATAATGAGTATAATGTCTTGTCCAAAACATCACACCTATAAAGCCCTCGATCATAAGTTGGTAGGTCCGCCTCAGCGGGGTACTACTTGTTATCTTGGGATAAGTGGGAGTAAGGGTTAGACCCTTACAAGTGAGTTTGGTTTTCTCATCGATAGATCCACTGCAGGCGTGGCTATCGAGACATGAGATGAGAATGGGACTCTCATCGACCGAGAGTGACATTGGATGTCATTGACATGGGATGTCTACCTATCTTGGAGTTCTTAAGTGCGGACTCAGTCGGCTTAAGGATTCGCAAGATGAGGGTCTTGGGATCGTTTTGTTCTAATTTATTAAAATTTCAAAAACAAATGCCTATGTCTTTCATTTGGTGGATTATAAGGTTAGGATTATTTACACCTCGGGGAGTGATTTAATCCAAAACACTTAAGTTCATCAATGACACAAATTAGAGACTTTCGAGCCATTGGATGGCGTGAATCGATTGTCTGGTTGGCTCCCTCATTTTAATGAGAGATAGGGCTTCAATTGCATGATAAGATCGCTGGTTAGAAAACCTCGAGTTTTCACTTACGATTTATCACGTCTTTGATATTGAGATAATTGGGAACGACGATATTGGATATCGAATGAACAAAATGAAACAAATAAAGTAGTTATGCGAGACAACCTTATTTTTTTAAACGCTTTGTGGATGTTTACTTACTTAATTTATCTTTCTTCTGTAGTTTAATATGTCTGTCTCAACTCAATTCAAGTTCAGCTCTATCTTGGATAGAGAAAAGTTGAACAACACCAATTTCCTTGATTGACAACGTAAGAAAGCCATATGTGTTGGACAAACCCCTTCCCGTGCTTCCCGTTCAGCTCTATCAAGGAAAGTGTGTTGGACAAACCCCTTCCCGTGCTTCCCGCTGATGGGGGCACGGATGTCCAAAAGGCATCATATGCCCTTGCTAAGAAAGCCTCGAATGAGGTGACATGTTTGATGTTGGCATCCATGGTACCCGAGTTGCAAAAACAATTCGAGTTCATGGAAGCCTATGACATCATAGAAGAGCTCAAGAGCATGTTCGGGGAACAGGCTAGGATTGAGCGCTTCGGTGTCACCCGGGCTATAGCAACAGCTAGGCTGGAAAAGGGTAAACCCGTGGGACCACATGTGCAGCAAATGATTGGATTATTTGCTTCAAGTGCTCGCCTCGGTTTTGCATATGATGACGAGTTGGCTACCGATTTCATTCTTCATTCTCTTCATGATGGATATGACGCCTTTAGGCTGAATTTCCACATGAATGGACTGAAGAAATCGCTTCATGAGCTCCATGGGATGCTTAAGGCTGCTGAGCCGGCGATTAAGAAGGACCCTAGGAGGGAAGTTCTTATGATTCGGGAAGGAGGTACCAAAAAGTTCAAGGGGATTAAGAAACCGGAAGTGAAAGGCAAAGGGAAAGGGAAAGTTGTGGCAACTCCTTCCAAAAGGTTCTTGAAAGCTTCTAAGGTTCCTGGGGAATCTGAGTGTTTCTACTGCAAGGGTGTTGGACACTACAAGCGAGATTGCCCCAAGTTCCAAGAGGATGTGAAGAACGGTGTCGTTCCTTCATCTTCAAGTATTTATGTCATAGACATAAACTTTACAAATTCTTCTTCTTGGGTATTGGATACCGGATGCGGTGCTCACATTGTTTCACATGTGCAGGGACTGCAAAGAAGTAGAAGTTTGGTAAAGGGAGATGTCGATCTGCGGGTTGGAAATGGAGCGAGGGTCGCTGCATTAGCCGTAGGATCTTATGATTTGTGTTTGCCTTCGGGCCTTGTTTTAGTATTGAATAATGTTTATTTCGTACCAAGTATTACCAAGAACATCATTTCTATTTCAGTATTGGATACTGAAGGATTTTCCTTCACTATAATAAATGGTTTATTTACTATTTCGAAAAGTGGAGTGTTCTATGGTTCGGCACGATTAGAACATGGTTTATATATACTTCAACTTGACAATCATATATATAACATTGATACCAAAAAGGCCAAATCGAATGAATTCAATGAAACATACCTTTGGCATTGTCGATTAGGCCACGTCAACATTAAACATGTAGAGAAACTTCTTAAAGAAGGTATTCTCAAATCTTTTGACTTGGAGTCATTTGATACATGTGAAGGGTGTTTGATGGGCAAAATGACAAAGTCACCTTTTCTAGGAAAAGGAGAACGTGCAAATGATCTATTGGGTTTAATCCATACTGATGTATGTGGTCCAATGAGCTCACAAGCACGTGGAGGTTATTTCTACTTCATAACTTTTACCGATGACTTAAGTAGATATGGTTATGTCTATTTAATGAGGCATAAGTCGGAAGCTTTTGAAAAGTTCAAAGAATTCCAAAATGAAGTTGAGAATCAACTTGGTAAGAAGATAAAAGCCATTCGATCGGATCGAGGTGGTGAATATCTTAGCCAAGAGTTCGATGATCATCTTATGAGTTGTGGTATTCTATATCAACTCACTCCTCCTGGAACACCCCAGATGAATGGTGTTTCCGAAAGGAGGAATAGAACCTTATCGGATATGGTTCGATCGATGATGAGCCTTAGTGAACTACCAAAATCTTTTTGGGGACACGCACTTTTAAAAGCGGCCTATACACTGAATAGGACACCGTCAAAAGCTGTTGATAAGACACCATACGAGGTATGGAAAGGGAAGGTCCCTAACTTGTCTTATATCAAGGTTTGGGGATGTGAAGCTTATGTGAAGAGAAATATCTCTACAAAGCTTGAACCCAAATCGGATAAATGTTTCTTTGTGGGTTATCCAAAAGAAACACGAGGGTACCACTTTTACAACCAATCTGAGAACAAAGTCTTTGTTGCTCGAGATGGTGTATTTCTTGAAAAGGAATATCTTTCCAAGAAAGTAAGTGGGAGCTCAGTTGAATTGAATGAAGTTCAAGAAAACTTGAACGAGGTTCAAGAAGATCAAACTGAGATGGACACTCAAGACCAAGTCGAGAGTACTCCAGTGGTTTTGGAAACCACACCTAACCCTCGAAGGTCCGGAAGGATTAGATCTCAACCTGACAGATACTTAGGTATTCTGACAAACGAGAGCTATGAAGTCATGCTTTTAGAAAGCAATGAACCTTCGACCTATATCCAAGCTATGACGAGTCCAGATTCCGAGAAATGGCAGGGTGCCATGGAATCCGAAATGGAATCAATGTCTGAAAATCAAGTTTGGAACTTGGTCGATTTGCCTAAAGGGGCTAGGCCCATTGGATGCAAATGGATTTACAAAATAAAAACAGACATGAATGGAAAATATAGTGTTTTCAAAGCAAGGTTGGTGGCAAAAGGATATAAACAAATTCACGGGGTGGATTATGATGAAACCTTTTCACCAGTTGCTATGATTAAATCCATTCGGATTCTCTTAGCCATTGTTGCTCATTATGATTATGAGATATGGCAAATGGATGTTAAAACCGCCTTCTTGAATGAGATTCTAGTAGAGGATGTGTTTATGACACAACCAGAGGGTTTTATCGATCCTAATCAGGCTGAGAGAGTATGCAAGCTTAATAAATCCATTTATGGATTAAAGCAAGCATCTTGGAGTTGGAATCTTCAGTTCGATGTATCCATACAGGATTTTGGATTTCAGAGGAACACAGAAGAATCTTGTTTTACAAGAAGATCAGTGGGAGTTACGTTGTTCGATTATTACCCAAAGTATCGTATGCTTTGAGCATGACGAATTGGTGTCAAGGAAAATCTGGTGAGGCACATTGGATGTGGCCAAAACTATTCTAAAGTGTCGTTTACGGACTAAAGAATATTATCTTGTCTTTGGAGGACAAGATGAGTTGATATTAACAATCTATTTGAATGCATACTTCAAAACAGACTAAGATAATTTCCGATTTTAATCTGGTTATATCTTTTGTCTGTTTAGAGGTAAAATGTGTTGGAATAGTTCCATGCAATACAATAGTTGATTAAACTACAGAAGCTGAGTACGGCACTGCATTGGATGTAGTGATGTTGGCAGTTCAGATTTGAAAGTTCTTCGTTGAACTAGGTGGCGTAACTAGCTCGGCCCATCCGATAGTTCTCTATTTATAGTAGAGCTATCGCGCAAGCCAATGAGTTAGGAAGCACAACAAATCTAAAAATGGTGCTCAGGAAGTTCCACATTCTCTGGGAGATAGTTTCGTGGAGACATCGAGATAATAAAGTTGCAATTTTTGGTAAGGTTGCAAACCCGCTTTCTAAACCTCTCCAGCAGTCTAAGCTTGAGGCTTTCACGACTGCAATAGAGATCAGACATCTTAGAGATGAGTTGTGATTTCTATTACTGTATTAGATACTTTTGGAGATTTGGTAAAACATTCACTCATATGTATAATACATATTTCTTCATATAATTGTGGTTTAAATTGTATGAATTGTCCAAATGATTAAATTATATTAATTGGGTTATGAGGTCGATTTACCACATAATGAAGTCTCAATTGTTGAACTAATATAATTAAGTCATAAATTATTCTTAGTTCGTATCATCGAGTACGGACAAACTAACGATACAAAGAACTAGATTGTAATGTGTACTATAGCGCCGCTTCATGGGCTAGTGATGTAGGACATCAAGTACAATTACATAGATATTAGCTGGGAGCTAATGATCGAACAGACCCGACTGGAATAGTATTTAAGATTTCGAGTCATAATACTATTTCATTGAATGTCGAGCAATTTCCTCTGACCTGAGTAGTCCAGAGTGATTCCATTGTGAAATGGTGTACTTTGATACAAGTAAACACCTTTCGTAAAAGGAGGTAATAAAACTTGTTATTGGGTATATCAGGAAACAAGTGGGAGAGCTTGGATTGACAAGATGGGATTGTCCTCCATTTTATAATGGGATACATGTCTTACCGGCCACTTGGAGAGTCGAGACTGTGGAAAATACGTGGCCACGTCCAGATTCGTATCATAGTGATAAATCTGGTTTTACAGACTGTCTCAAAGTCCAAGAAAGGTTTGAACCGATTGAGGATGACTCGAGTCTTGCCTCAAGTTCAAATTTAGACATAAAGTGACAACAAGAAATTGGCAGCACACTGGCTCTGAAGGCCAAGTGGGAGATTGTTGGGATATGTCCTTCGATCTTACGTGTGCAATCGATAAATTCATAAGGTCGTCTATGGATGTTAAATGATTATTTGATAATATTAATTGTTGGGAACAATATAATATTGATCAATTAAATCATACCTACAGGGTCACACATGAACTCGAAGATAATGTACGATGATTGATATATATATTGATTTAGAATCAATATTTACGTGGATTTAATTCCCATGCATGGGATGCATGGCTTGCATGGATGCATGTCACATAGTGTGACATGGCATGCCACACAAGCAAGTGGACATACAATGCATAGTGGCATGTGTATGTGGCATGACCTTTCACCTTCTTTGTAACCTCTTTTTCATGTTAATGGTGCATTTTTATGCACATTAAGATGGAGGTTACATAGAGGTGTAATGGAGTGAATAATGGTGTGTTTATATAGATGAAAATCTGATTTTCATCACACACAAGCATCAGCCACGAAAATCCACACAAATAGAGAGAAAAGAGGTGATCTTGGAGATCCATTCTCAAGCAATCAAAGGTGTTCATTATCCTGGTTCGTGTGCAACACGTAGAGGCCGGGCCATTTGTGCGGCTTCAACATCCGGAGGATCCAAAGGAGGGAAGAGTTCATTCACAAGGAGATCTTAGAATTGCTGATCCATTAAGGTGGTTCAATCGACTCAACACCACCTTAACCGAAATCAACGATCACCAAAAGTAAGTAATCGTTAAACTTTATATATATATATATTGGATGTGTATATATATATGTTTAAATGTGTTCTTATACACATTATGTGTGCACTAAGATCATGGCATAGTAGATCTATTGCTTTACACGCTTCCGCACACACGGTATATCGATCGGATCGGTATATCGATACCTACAGCGCGCACCACCCCCAACTGATCGACCGACCGAGGAGGAGCACCGCCGCCGCCCCCAGCCCACGCGCCACCAACACCGGTGGCCGGCGTGGCCGAGAGGATCCACGGGCAGCCCCTCCCACTCGATCGATGCCATGGGGTCGATCATGGGGATGATCGGCCCCTTCGTCCTTCGTCTTGTTCGTCACTTTCTCGTTCTCCGGCGATCGTTGCAATCATCGAACCAACGTAAATAAATTAGAAAATTTAAAATACAATTCCGGTATCGATTCTATACATGAAATCGACCCTATGCAATTTCCAGAAACAAGAACAATAAAAATAAATCCTAAATTCGGTCAACCCCCAAAACGTTCATCCACACAAAACGAATCTCGACATGTCCGAGAGTTTAATCAAAATATATTATGACAATAATTAACGAATAATTAAACGCTAGCCATAATAGTCGGAAACCCTGCAAGGTAGAACAATAATCGAACATACACATGAACTTAGACCCAACGTTCTGATACCAATTGTTGGAAATCGATATCCCGGGTTATCGAAATTGCGGAAACCGATAACCCGACCGAAATCCTCGATCACCGGAGAACAACCACGAACCACCGCACGAGCCGGAGCCCAGCCGAGCACCGCCACGGGCGAACCCGCGACACCCAGCCGAGCACCCGTACGGGGCTCGCGATCGCCTCGCGGCTGATCGCTGGGGATGCACGAGGCATCCCCGGGGTTAGTCGTAGCAGCCCCGCAGCGAGCTCGCGGGGGGTCAGCCCCCGCATGCCTTGATGCAGGAACTCCCGCAGCGCATACGAGGCGGCTGCGGGTCACCCCGCAGCGATCCCGCAATCGAGCTCACGGGCTCGATCGCCTTTCGGCTCCAGCCGAGGGCTTCTCGCGACACCAACGATCGAACCCTAGGTTCGATCGCACCCCTCGGCCTCTAGCCGAGGGTCGATCCCGGTGGGGATCTCTAGGCCGCCGGCGGTTCGGTGGTCTTCGACCACCAGCGCCCGGTCTATCCCCGTCCCCGGTCTCATTCGTTTCCTGGACCTTCGGTTCAAGTGTATATCACGATTATATAAAACGCATAGAATCATAAGAGGGGGTTTATGATTACTACCTTCGTCTCGTTGTGCAGAGAAAAAAGATTGATTTGAAGACCTTTGAATCTTCCCACGTATTCCTTGCACTTCGTTCGAACGTCGTGTGGGCGACGATCCTCCGAACTCTATGGATCCCCTTCACAACTCTCTAGAATATCAAGTATGATAATCTTGTCTTAGGTTTTTAATTGTGAAGACCATGTAGTGCTTTTATAGGCTACGTAGGAGGTCTAAAAGAGGTGGAATATTGGGCTTCCAATATTAATGATTAAATTGAGCCCAAGCCCAAATCTATTAATCCATTAATATTAATTATATATTAACTCCACTATATAAATATAATTGCACTCCCAATATTATACCATATTATATCAAATAATATTATCTCCGGTAGTATTATTTATTCCGTGCGTTTAAGATATAAATATCCATGAATAAAGTTAATTTATTGCTAATTAATTTATTCATCTCTTATATCCGAGAAAAGTACCATTCAACTTTAATTATTATGCGGAACAAATCCACTCATGAGGTTTACATAATAATTCCTTATGAACTCATCTCGGGGATATTATCAACCCTTTCGAGGACACATTTTCCCGTCAAGAATTCACGACATGTCATACATAAAATACTGTGACCCAACTTTGCCGGTAATTGACCGGTTATTCTAATCGGTCAATTCCTTTGGAAAATCAAAGTCACTAATATTAAATGCACACACCCGCAATAATATTAGGGATTAAGCATAAAATACACTGAGATTTAAACCAATTATCTAAGGCAATCCTAATCGACAAATCTCAAACGATCCGCCCAATACACCAAGTGTACAAATATGATAAAATAATTAAGACCAATTATTTTCTCTCTCATACAACGACTATATCGATGGATTGGTCCTTGTCCATCTAGGTCGTGAGCTACTGTTCGATTATATACGAGTAACCGATAGTATGATCTTCCGTGTGACGACGCACACCATACTAACTACAACGTGTATAATCCAGGACTATAATTTGCATATATTTAATTATAAATAATTAAAAGCAAATGATTATTTATTTATTTAATAGATTAAATGCTATGATCGAGAGTTTACGTTACTTAAATTTAGACATTAAGTATACAACTCCATCACTGATTATTACAGCCACGTCATCCGAGGAAGAGTCAACAAAGACTAGTCAAAGTCCAAGAAAGAGTCATCAACTAAAAAGAGAAAAGAAAACGGACGGGAAGGATCGAATGGGGAAAGAAAGACTTATTACTCAGGGCAGAATCAGGTGAAGGAATAAAGAGTGACCAGGCGGTAAAAAACTGCTTCACGGGAAAGTATTCAGATCAAGATTACAAGACTAAGTGGATTCTTAATGCATGATATTAGTGGACAAAAGGTCCAATAAGAAGCTAATAAGTAGGCATTAGGTGGCATAAAATTGCCATGCATGTATTAGTATAAATAGAGGACTAATGGAGAGAAATAAGAACATGCAAAATTTATGTTTACAAAATGTTTAAGTATGAATATTTGAATATAGAGGAGCCTTGAGCTTCCATGCCCATTACTTGTTATTTGTACATTTATGCTCGATCTATTTATTTCTTCATTATTACAAATTAGTGTTTGTGTTGTTAGTTAACCCTTCGATTCCAGTGGATTTCACCCTCAAAGCTAAAAAAAGACCCAAAAGAATGAGTATGTAAGATAAAAACAATAAAAAAGGGAAAATGTATGAATAAATTTGACTACATTTTGTTTTTAAATTATAATCTCTAGTTTTTAAGTATATTTTCTCATTTGTTTTAAAAATGGATATTTTGAAAAATATATTATTTTTATTATGTTGATAAAAAAAGGGAATGGTATTTTTAAAAGTGAAAAAGTACAAATAGTTGAAAGAATTTTTTTAAAAAATAAGTAGGAATGTAAAGGTGCGTAATTTTATTTTAAAGTAAAATTAAAATTAAGTATAATTATTTTATTTTATTTTAAAGTGTGAAGATATATGAGAAAATCTAATAAAATGTAGAGTGAAAAAAGTTATTTTATAAATTTTATTTTATTTGATTTTACAAATAAATTGTTAAATTATTTTTTATAAAAAATATTTGAACTTATAATTTACAAGTAGTATTTCTTTAAATGGTAATTTTTGTTGGCAAATTCTGCTCATTAGAATCTTTTTTATTTTTATATGACTTAAAATATAATTAGTTAAATAAATATGTTAAAATATAATTTTTATCTTTTATTATTATATAATAAAATATATTTTTTGATTCAATTGATTTTTAATATAAATATAAAAATATGCATTATTTTTAAAATATATTTTTTTATATATATTTTTTGTGCAATATATATTGTTTTTCTAAAAAATTAATTAAAATGTTATTACATTTATAAAAAAAATTGTGTCAAGATTTTGCCCATTTAATATTTCCTTCTTTAAATATGTGTGCCAAAAAAATGTACTATTTCCATTTCATAAATAATGAGCAATGCATTATTTATATCATAATTATTAAATAAAAATAATTAATAATTTGAGATGGAAGTTGTAATTATTATTTTGGGAATATTTTGAAAAAGAGGGTAGTTTTTAACAAAAGTGTGAGAATAACTCAGAGTTGGTGGAGTTGGTCCGTAATTAATGAAGCAAAGAGGGGAGAAGAGGAGAGGTTGAGGCTTTTAATGTTCATCGGTTTCAAGTTTCAACTAACGTCTAAATGTTGCACTAATTGTGGCGTGGCTTTTTTTAGTACTCGTATTAATTTAATTATTACTTCCCGGGGCGGAGTCAGTAAAAAACGAATATGGGGGCTGAAATTATTTTATATAAAATATGTACAGTAAAACCTCTATAAATTAATATTCTCGGGACCGTAAAATTTTATCAATTTAAAGAGGTATTAATATATCGATAAATTAATATTTTATTAATTAAAAGAGAAAATTTTTAAATTTAATAAATTTAAAATAATTTATTTAAAATAATTGGATTAAAATTCATGTATTAATTTTATTGAAACTAATTAATATATTTATGTAAATTATTATAGATTCAAGTTAACTATTATATTAATAAAAATAAAGTAATTTATAATACCAAATTATGTTTTCTTAACATCTAAAATGCATCACAAAATCATCAATAAATGATCAAATGCCTAAAATATTATGTAAATATAAAAGAGACCACCATCCACTAAAATTATTACACAAACACTCTAAATAGATCACATCAGTACCCAAATTTAAGAGTATTGATGAGAACTAATATTTATAATTTTAATAATTACAAATTATTAATTTAAAATTTTGATGGGACCTTATACTTATAAAGTGGTTTTTCAAAAAATTATTATTATATTATCTTATCGAATTCGCTCATTTTTTACAAAGGCCCAAGTCGGGACCGGAGAATTTTATTATTTTAAAGAAGTTATTAATTTATCGAGTATTAATTTATAGAGGTTTTACTGTATATATACACACATAATTTAGGGGGCTAAGCATAAGAAAAATACATTTTTTTCAAAATAATTTGTAAAAAATACAAAGGAATTTTTTATTTAGGGGGGGCTTAAGCCCCCCTACCTTTCAAGTTAGATATTTTTGTGAGTAGCAGATTAAAAAAAATAATTAAAATATATTTTTTAAGTTGAAAAATAAAAATAATTGTGAGTAGAATTTAAAAACTAGGAAAAAAAATAATGGTAAAATAGAATTTTAAAGTGAAAAAGTTTTAATATTTTTTTTGGTAAATCAACTAGTATGGCACCTCAAAAATGAAGTTTTGCAAATGAAAGTTTTGCAACTTTTGTGGGATAAAAAGTAATAATTAATTTAATACTTACCCATAATTAATTTAATACTTACCCTACCGCAAGAGTTAGATACTTTTGTGAGTAGCAGATTAAAAAAAATTAATTAAAATATATTTTTTAAGTTGAAAAATAAAACAATTGTGAGTAGAGTTTAAAAACTAGGAAAAAAAATAATGGTAAAATAGAATTTTAAATTAAAAAAGTTTTAATTTTTTTTTGGTTAATCAACTAGTATGACACCTCAAAAATGAAAGTTTTGCAAATGAAAGTTTTGCAACTTTTGTGGGATAGAGAGTAATAATTAATTTAATACTTAAATTCATGTCATATTTATCATAGAAAATGATATTCTCTCATATTAGTTGTCACACTCATGAACAGGGGTGTTAAAAAACAATAATATTATATTACTATTGATAAGGTTAAATGAGTAGTGTGGTCTTTTTTTAATAAAAGATTTAACTTTTGTTTTGTAATGTGATGGTTTTAGTAATATTGTGTTATTTTAAGGGTATAACGTGTAAGAATTTTTTTTTTATGTGACAACTAGTATGAGACGGTCCAAAAAAGAAAGTGCGACAACTTCTATGGGACAAATGAAATATTATGTTAAAATGATATATCCATTTAATTAAAATGGATCGAAAATGAGATGTTAATATGTTAAATATATTTCACATCGATTAATAAATTAATTTTGAGCTCACATATAAATTGGATAACTTTATCATCTTAACAAAATATTTTAAGGTGTTATTAGCTCAACTTTAATATGCTATCAGAGCAGGTTCAATACGATGTAGGTGCTCAAGCTGATATATTACCGACATTTAATGTATTTTCGGTCACGAGTAATTTCGATTTATTTTCGTTTTATTCGTGAGGAGGAATGTTAAATATATCACATATCGATTGATAAGTTTATCACCTTAACAAAGTCTTTTAATGTATTTTCGGCCACATGTAATTTCGATGTATTTTCGACTTACTCGTAAAAATAAATATATATATATATATATATATATATATATATATATATATATATATATATATATATATATATATATATATATATATATATATATATATATATATATATATATATATATATACCATATCGATTAATAAAGTTATCAACTTAACAAATACTTCTTAAAGTGTTATTAATCTAGCTTTAATATTATATTCAATACTCCTACATTCTCAAAATATGGTAGTGCTTGTGCCCTACTATTTATGTGATTGTTGTTAATTCATTTATATTTATTTATTAACTTTATGGTTCAATTTATGTATTTAATACGGAGTATATTATTAATAGAAAGCAATCACTTTCAGTTACATGTGATGAAAATATTGAATATTTTTGTTAGTACTTCCTATTAGTTATTACTCCATTCCTTTCTAGTGTAAATGAAAGCATTTAAATTACCAATGGAAATATAGTAAATGATCCATACATATACTAGTAGCGTATGATTTATTGTACACTTAATCAAAATTTTCATTATAAATATATAAAAATATTATCGAAAATCATTAAAAATATTTCAAAAAAATATTCACTAGTAACAACTAAAATCATCATTATAAAACATTTCAAAAAATTATTCATTAAATAACACTAAAATTATAATTATAATTGACAATAAGTACACAATTCTCATTTTACTCCCAAGGGTAAGTTATAATGTGCCGTAAAGGAGAGAATTAATATATTAAGTGTTTCAGAGAATTAAACACTAATTATTTTTAAATTACTAAATATGAATGGAAAAATAAATTTGAGTGAATCCTCATATATATTATACTGTAATAAAAAAATATTTTATTTTTTAATAGAATTTGATTTTTTAATTAAAAATGTTTGGAAAATATTTTACATTTATTGTAAATTAATATTACACGTAGACTTGTAATGTAATTTTTTATTTAAAAATATATTTTTTTAAATCGCCGCTTAGCTCAGTTTAAACTCCAACAATGCGTTAGGCTGAAGTCGATCGACTAGATTTTAGTTTCGCAAGGTCATCTCCAACCGAGAAACCAAAACTTAAACCCAAAATAAGTTTAAATTTAAGTTTATAGTAATTTTACTCCAACCGAAAAACCAATATTCGAACTTAAAAGAATATTCTTTAAATATTCTTTTTATACAATTATTTATACTATTTTTATAAATAATCAAAATCTTTATAAATTTACTATTTAACCACATAACTTTTGACATAAAAAATTTAATAAATATTATTTTCAATTTACCTGCTTATCGATCAATTTTGTTGTTGTGATTCATAGTTTATTTATTTTTGTAATTCGTAGCATTTTATTTTAAGTATTTTATTTTAATTTTAATTTTATTTTATTTTTATTATCAATTAAATATTTAATTATATTTAATATTGTGATATTTATTTTTTTATAAAATAATTTGTTTTAATTATTGATGATATGATTATTTAAAAACATTACGTTACAAAAAATATTAAATAAGAAACAAAAAAGTTTAATGAGTCATTTTTATTAATTTATAAAAAAAAGATCCTTTTATAAATAATAAATAGTTTTTGGTTTGTGTTTACGATAGACACGTAAATTTAAGTATTTCTTTGGTGGGTCCCACCATAAAACCAATAATAGGTTTATGTTTTGGTATCGGTTTGAACATCTATCCTACTCCAAAATAGGTTTTTAGTATCGGTTGGAGATGCTCTTAGGCTCTAAATTTTGCAGTCGCCTAAAAAATATCTTTACTTAAACGTTACCCAAATAGGCTAGTCAGAAGACTCAATTTTGATGCAAAACATCATGAATCGAATAAAATTGATTTGTGTTATAATAAATGTTGATTAAGAAACCAACTTCTGATTAATATTAAATAAATAATGAAAATAATGTAAATTTTTATAAATTTGTAAGTTATTTTAAGTTTATTTACTATCTTAAGACTTTGATCAATACTTGATACTTTGATTAAAACAATGTATAGATAAAAGTAATATAGAGTTTAAAAATAAAATATTTTTTTATGTGTTTAATAATATAAAGTAAATATATATATATATATATATATATAAAGTAAAATCTCTATAAATTAATACTCGATAGATTAATAACCTCTCTAAATTAATAGAATCTTTCGGTCCCGATTTGGTCTTTTAAATGAAAAAAATAACTCGATAAATTAATAACCTCTCTAAATTAATAAAATTTCACGGTCCCGAGGCTATTAATTTATAAAGGTTTTACTATATATATATATATATATATATATATATATATATATATATATATATATATATATATATATATATATATATATATGTATGTGTTAAGATTTTGATTAATACTTGATACATTGATTGAAACAATGTATAGATAAAAGTAACATTGAGTTTAAGAAAATAAAATAAAATTATGTGTTTATTAATATAAAGTAAGTATATATATATATATATATATATATATATATATATATATATATATATATATATATATATATATATATATTATATATATATATATATATATGTGCGCGTGTGTGTGTGTTTTGATAAGTAATTAATAAATTATTTTAGTTGAAAAAGTAATGTAGTTATTATTTTTATATTATCTATAAAACAAAATTTCAAAATATGGCATTAATATAATAAAATTAATTTTAAAAATATATAATTAATTCATTAAAAATAAAAATATAAAATATTAATTCTCGTTTAGTACGCGACTAATCTTTCTAGATGCTAGACCTTAAATGATGATACTAGGTTTATGAGATACTACGGAACATTATTTTCGGTGACATATTAACTGTAGATATATACACCATTCACGTGGTGTGTGTGATTGCGTGTGCATTTAATATAATAATATTAAATTTACGGTTAAGATGAATATGATATATTCCACCCGGTGTAGCATAGATAAAACCGATGATACTAATATTATGGACGTCATATGAGTATATACTAGTGACTTAGGGCGTGTTTAACATAGCTTATAAATTCTTTAAATCAGCTTGTTTTAAAAAGCTTATAATCTATTTTAAAAAACTTATAAGCTCTTATAATTTATTTAGTAATTTTTAAAAAAAATATCTTATAAAACTTTAAAAAAATAAAGAAGAGATTACTTTTTTTTTAAAAAAACTTATAAGTTCTTATATAAAACAAAATCTCCTAAAATTATTATAAAATGAACATTATATAAACAAAATCCTAATCCAATTTTTTTTAAATTTTTTTTTCATCTATAACATTTATTTTTTGATTATTATGATTATATAAGATTTTAAATTGTCAAACAAATTAACAACTTATAAATTTATATTTAATTTTTATTCAAACGATTTAACAACTTATTTAATAAATAAGATATAACAAATTATTTTAGATAAGTTCGTCCAATAAAACAACTTATAAATATAATACTACCTCTGTCTCAACACAATAGTCACATTTTTTTTTGTAATTACAAAAGAAGTGTGACTATTATATTGGAACAGAGAAAGTACATTATAAACTATTTTAAATAAGTTCGTCCAAACGTGCTCTTAATATTGTATTAGTGCTCTTAATATTGTATTAATTAGTATTTAGGAGGTCACCAAAGTATATATAGGATTTTAAACAGTATTTTAAATGTAATTAACTACAGCTAATACAGACGCGTCAGCATTTCAAAACATTAAATTAAACAAGACAAAATTTCAGCTACTAAGTATACATATTGAATTGGCTTTTTTTAAGTCTGCTACCTAAATACTTTAATTTACCAACCAAATAAATTCTAACAGAATTTTTTAATGATTATAATTAACTGGAAAAACATAGTGCCACCCCAACAACAGTAATGTGTTAGCCTCAACTTATTTTTTTTTCTCCAATTTAACCCTTAAATTTATTATGTTTTTTTTCTTCACTCACATAATATATATATATATATATATATATATATATATATATATATATATATATATATATATATATATATATATATATATATATATCAAACCCAAACATAAAAATAAATATTAAAACCTACCTTGTTGAAGAAAAGCTAGAGAACAATGGCTCTAATTCATCTCAAGCAAATTAGCTTTCTTTTTATCATATATTCTGCATTTATTTTTCCCACCTCATTTGCAGGTAAATTCAAGTTGTGTTTGTGAGTATCCCATTGCATATTAAATCAAATGAATTACCGATGTGTTGTGATTGTTCTAGCATCATGGTACAATCACAAACACTACCGTGTTAGTTAGAACAATGTTCATGTGGAAATTTTATTGTAATTATATTATTAATTTAGTTAATTAAATTGTTCAATTTTCAGGTAGATTGCTTTTGGCTACACCAGAGTTGAAGGAGGTGGTCACTACATTTAACAAGGTTTGTATTTGTGTTACTTCATTTGTGTCTATTTATATACTCTATTTAAAATAAGTAGTACAAACACACACACGCATATAATTATATATTTAAATTAGAGATATTCTATTTTATTTGTTAATTAGTAATTTTTTATTTATGAATCTGGGTTAAATGTTTGGCAGCACCAAGACATCCATGGAAGACTACTTAAAGTGCAAACAGAGGACGACTATGAAATGTATGATTTGAAGCCTAAAGTGGTGCAGCCTCATCAGGCACCAATTATTCATTAATGTGATATATATGTATATATATGAATATTTATATGAATATTTTTGATTAATTAACTAGATTTAATAAGGAATCCAATCTATTTATATAATGAACTGTTTTTTTTAGCTCCCTTAATTTACAAAGTCTAAAAGTTCAAACCTTAAAGCATCGGAGAACACAAAAAAAATGTGTTATAAAACAACGTATCTACATAAAATAACGTGCGCCCTTCTCAATTTTTATTTTAATTATATTATTTTATATCAATTTTATAATATTATTTAAAAAATTAAAATATTAACACTATTTTTTGTTGATTTTTAAATAAATTATTATAAAAAATTATGTAAATATTTAATTAAATTGTAATTTATTATTTTATTAATATTTTATTAATATTTTAACAATTTTACTACACCACGATAGTATTATTCCATAAAGACGACATTCGGTACAAATAACGATAACACTTTTCTCTCGAAACAGTACATCGGTGTTCACGATTCTATAAGTATTGAATCTATCTCAAATTAAAAGATTAGCAAGGTATACTCGAAATATTTAAAAGGAAAATCATTCTTGAAATTTAAATAAAAGCAATTTTTTTTAAGTTAAGACTGTTTGCTCTAGATTAATCATGAGATGAGTAACTCTGATAATTGTCTCGGTATTCCCAAGCGAGGACAAATTAAAAGTGCGTGCAAAAAAACATGTGTTGGTGGAGTTATTAAGAAAGGAAAAGAGTAGTGTCCAAAATTTGGACATCCAGGATCCCATTTTTATTTGTTTAATTACATTTTTACCCTTCATTAATTTAATCAATTTTTAAATCATACATAACAATTGTAGCTGATTTTAAAAGCCCACAATTAGAAGGGTGTATTCAATTGATATTTTATTGGATTTTTTTGGACTTTAAAAGGTCAATGTAATTTTATTGATTTAGAATATCCAAGGACTCTATACATAGTTTGACTGACTTTTTATATGTATTTTAGAGTTTGATAGACGGTCTTTTATAGATTTATGTAAATTTTAATTTTGTTAATTATTTTTTAAATATTTTTTTATAGATTTAAATGAATTTTAACAATTTTTAAACTAGTAAAATATATAATTAATAAAATAGTTACATTTTTTAAAAATAACTTGATAAATAAATTTATTTATTTTTATAATTGTTATACAAATATAATTTTTTACAAAATAAAAATTTATTAATTTGAATCTCCACGAATTGGATTTTTTTGAAATAGCTGTAAGAACAAAAGAGGGTGAAAAAATCGAAAGCTTTTTTTTTTTGGTAAAGTTTCTCCCAAATACATGGCTTACATACCCGACTCAACATTCTTGGAAAACAATCAAATCGAGGGTCCGTAAGATAATTGACCATTCAATTTTTTGAACTAATTGAGACCAAAATTAAAAAAAGATTTAATAATTTTAATATTAATTTTATTATAATATTATTTTTTGAAAATTTAATTTTATTTTTATCTTTTTCATGTTTTTTAATTTTATTATTAATTCTATTATGTTTATATATATATATATATATATATATATATGTTTTATTATTTTTAATAATAAATTAATCAATTAAAATAAAAATCCATAAAAATCTCATGTATTTAGGAGAGATATCAAACGATCTTTTGTATTTTGGAGATAAAATAAATTAAAATGACTTCTAAAATTCATTAACTCTTGAATACTAGTAAAATTTTAAAGACTTTTTAAAAATCCTTATTGAATATCTCAAAATTTTAATGGACTTCTAAAAATTCGAATTAAATAACACTTGACTTTAAAAGACCATAAAAATCCCAATGATTTTTGATTGAACACACCCTCCTTAATTAGACTCCATGTCCAATAAAGTAAATTATTAACAATTTTTTTATAAAATTTATTATTAGGCAATTATAATATAAAATACTACTGTTATATTTTTTAAAATTTAATTCTTATTGATTACAAAAATAATATCTCACACATGAATTTGAGAAGTTGCGGATATTCTAAAAAACAATGAATTATTATACATAATCTATGGTAAATAGAAATTTATGTAACTATTGCATGTTCTACAATGGTTTTTAAATTATTCATAATAAAAATCATTTTTCTACATATTTTTTAAAATGTACATAGTACATATCTCGTATGAGTGTATATATAAAATCCACATTATAAAACAAAATGTGTAGAAAGTAAAAATAAAGATTGAGATGATAAATAATTTTAATAGTGTTGTAATTGTTGGGTTGTGTCCTTCTTATCCTACGTGTGCAATCGATAAAGTCATAAG
This sequence comes from Euphrasia confusa, assembly GCA_954870475.1. Taxonomy (NCBI): domain Eukaryota; kingdom Viridiplantae; phylum Streptophyta; class Magnoliopsida; order Lamiales; family Orobanchaceae; genus Euphrasia; species Euphrasia confusa. Next base: position 12,307,629 of record OX940956.1, read on the forward strand.
GTCGTATATTGGATGTTAAATGATTAGTTGATAATATTGTTTATTGCTATGGGTAATATAATATTGATCGACACACGGACTCGATGATGTACTATGTAGCTTGTTAATTATATTGATTTAAAATAAATATTTACGTGGATTTATACAGAGATGCATGCCTTGTATTAAATGCATGTCACATAGTGTGACATGACAATACACACAAACAAGTGAGACCACATATCATGATTTGACATCCACTACAAAAAAACCAAGGATTCCCTACGGCATTCCTTACGAGAATTATATTTAGAGTTCCCCTACGGCATTCCCTACGGCCCCAGCCGTCGGGGTGACTCCAAGCTTCCCTCCAAGATTCCCTACGGGGTCCCTTACGGCTAGCCATAGGGAAATTGTCCCTACGCACACGCCCGTAGGGGAATAATAAATCCCCTACGACTATTTCGATAATTGAAAAATATTCTCTACGACAAATGCCGTAGGAGATTTTTTTTTTTTTTTTTTTTAAACTATTAATTTATATAAGAATAAATTAATTAAATATTATTATAAAATTACGCTAAAATTAACGTAATTATAAAATTGGTTTATAAAATCCACTACACAATTGTACGCAATTATAATTTTATAAAAAAAATTAATTACAAAAATTATACAATTACGCAAAAAATTACGCAATTTTATAAAAATAATTAATAACAAAAATTATACAATTACCCAAAAAATTACGCAATTTTATAAAAATAATCAATTACAAAAATTTCCAATTTAATATATTTAAATAATGTTTTATTTAAAATTAGCTTTTGTTAAACCATTATTTATATTTATAATTTGATATATATATATATATATATATATATATATATATATATATATATATTATTTTATCTTATTATTACATTATACTACATAAGACCATCTCCAATAGGAGATATTTCATCCCCTAAATATTCTTTGCCACATCATTATATTTCACTTTACACGTCATTACATATTTTCAATTATTTTTCAAATATCTCATACTTTGCAATAGAAAATATTTCAAAAGTTATTTCTTCTTTCCACATTATTAAAATATCAAAAATTGAAAAAATTGCAAAAAAAAAAAATAGTATTCAAATCAAACAAATTTAATTATATATTAATATATCATTTATAAATGTAAGATGAAATTAAAGGTTGTTTGCAATAGAAAATATTTCAAAAGTTATTTCTTCTTTCCACATTATTAAAATATCAAAAATTGAAAAAATTGCAAAAAAAAAAAAATAGTATTCAAATCAAACAAATTTAGTCTCTATTTATAGATCTTGAAAAATAAAAAATATTGGTGCAAAAAAATTTTAAATTTTATTTTTAATTATATATTAATATATCATTTATAAATGTAAGATGAAATTAAAGGTTGTTAATCCCTAGCTGCGGACCCCACCGTTGTTACTTTTGGCAAAATAACTCGGTAGTTATTCAATAATTTTTTACAAAATGTACAAGAAGATACTACTACCAAATACTCCCTATTGGAAAGAATTATTCCTTCAAAAAACTCCTATTGGAGTTGGTCTAATAAATATAGGTTAATGAAACATATATATTATCTTTTAAAAATTGTACATATAACTCAGATAGCCCAGCGATTATCTTCCTCCTACGGATTTTTGCGGATTTCCCTACGGGAATGGCCGTAGGGAATGCCAGTTTTTTTTGTAGTGATCATTATGTGGAGGTGTCCTTTCATCTCTCCATTAACCACCATTACTTGTGCACTATGATATGTTGGAATAGGTGACCGGCGAGCCAACGGTTGGCCGAGCGGTTAACCGTATTCCGTTATATAACGGTTTATTTCGTTAATTAATGAAACCTATATTAATGGCATATACTATATCTGCTCCCAATGTTGAATCATAGATATAGTCCTGTACAGTTACACATGTTGTATGAATTCGGTTTTGTGGAAACCGAGAGATAATTCTGTTAACGCAACGTAACTGGTCAAACTCAGTTCCTAGTCGATGGGTTACGCCAATAACAAGGATACACGGCCTTTCCCCCTTGAGACTAGCACTTAGTGTATGTGGGCTAATCTCGAGCCTCGATGTTTGGACATCGACATACTTGAGTGGGTGCTCACTGTTGATGAGTTCACTGAACCCCCTCTCCCTGGAATCTCTAAGTGGTTATCACTGATCGAGTAGAGAATTCCATAATATAGTTGTACACAATTAATCCTTAAGACCCAGACATCACCGTGACTTCATCAGAGGACTAGCTGTATCGTGACGTGTCTATGATTCCCTGGAAAGGGAGTAAGTCGAAAAAGGAGACAATGTTCGTGCAGTTCGAAATCTGATGTGAAGTCTGTGCATGGTAGTAGGGGATCTGATCGCTTGATATAGATCATGGATGTCCTGTGTGTTCTGATGGTTCGTAGTCCCGGAATCTCTGGCCAGAGTTGAATAGTGAGGTGATTAGAGAAATGTGTTTCTCTGAATCAATCACGAATGGATTTTACGAAACCTAGAACGTACGCACAGTTATCAAACTCAACAAGAGATCTCGATTAACCAATATCTCTAGTTTGATCGGGACATATGTATCGGAGGGATCGTACTGTACGCTAACTATATTACAAGGTTCTTGCAGGCACTTCATTTGTATCTAGGGAATTAGTGAAGCGTGGCTGCTAGACGCTCGTCACTGATTCGTTGGGCACCGACTTGTTCGGAGATTAAATAATATGATTATTAATCTAAAACTCTTGGGAGTAGTTGAAATAAGAACAATATGTTGTTCGAATCACAATATGTTGTGAGCCCACGGCTAGTTATACACCTGAACCATTGAGGGTCACATTCTCGTGTAAACCGATCCTTGAATACGATCATGTATTAATTAACTGTTAATTAAGTACATATAGTCGGAGGTCAATATGATTGAATCCGAGATTCATAATTGTGATTATGAGTTGGAAATAATAATGAGCTAAAGAAAACGGACACAATGGTGTACACTTTCTATTTTGGGAAATTTCCCGATTTAGCAGTACCCCTGAAATGGGCTTTCCGATTTTGTGAAATTGGAAATTTTTATTATTATCTCATATTGATGAGAAAATTAAAACGAGAAAGAAAATATAATCGTTATATTTTTCAGAGATGAAATTGATTGTCAATTTTGGAGAAACGTAATGACGGCTAATGTATTGGGCCGGCTAGGGTTAATGGATCCGATCCATTAGGGTTTGAGCCCAACAAGCTCCTTTCTTCACCTATAAAAGGAGCTCCATAGGCATGAGAATTAACACACTAAAGTGAAGAGCTCAAAACCCTAGCCTCACTTTCTCTCCTCTCCTTCTCCCTCTCGTCCGCCCCCTCGGCTCCTCCCTCGGAGGACCGCCGATCACCGGAGCCGCCGCCCGCCGCCGCCTAGTGCCGCCGCCGGCAGCCGCCTCCCCTCGCCGGAATCCGATTCCGGCACCGTTTTTCCGGCCCGTTTTTCCCGTCGTATTCTCCCTTACGTGTTTCTAGTGCAATACGTAAGTTGGATTACCTATACGAGGTGAAACCTGATTAGACGAGAGACGCCGAAGGAACACCCGAGCACAGCCCGAGTCGCGCCCGTGCGCTCCAGCCGTGACACACGAGTCCAGCCGAGAGCCCCGCCACTCGCCCGGTTCTCCCCGCACACGACCCGTGCCGTCCCCGCGTCGCATCCGCGCGACTTCCGACGAACCTCGTTTCGTCCGATGAATCCCTGAGGTACTTACGATTAAATTTAGATTTAATTGTTTGCGTTAAATGTTTGCGCTATGTACTATTAATGTTTGCGCTATGAGATTTTTAATTGATAAAGATAAATTAATTGTGATTAATTTAAATGTCAATTAAATTCAAATTGATTCGAATTAAATAATATGATTATCTTAATTTTCAATTTGGCGCAAACTGATTATGTGGACATGTTTGTAATTAATTATATATGTGTAATTAATTAATTTGATTAATTTAATTGCACAATTCAAGTTGATTAGAATTAAATAATATGATTATGTTAATTGTCAATATGATGAAAATTAATTATGTACGGATGTATAAACTCAAGTTGATTAGAATTAAATAATAAGATTATGTTAATTGTCAATTTGACGTATGTCTGTATGTTTACGTAATTAATTGTAATATATTAATATAATTAATATAATTGCGCTATACGTAATATATTAATATGATTAATATAATTGCGCTAAGAAGTAATTATTTTATATGATAATATAATTGCGCTAGAAATAATTAATTTATATGATAAATTTAATTGCGCTAGATTTAATTTATGTAGTATGGGATGCATGAATTAAATATTTAATTATTTGATAATTAAATTAAATGGTGGATTATTTATTCTAATTAGATTTGAATTAAATCAATTAATGCATGTAATATTGAAAATATGATTTTTTCAATAAAATAAAATAAAATAATGTAAAATGTTTACATTAATGAAAAACGGTTTTTCATAAAATTTTTGTTTTCCGCTGCGTATACATGCACGATCCCCAACATGATACACATAATGGGGTATGTGGAGGTGTCCTTTCATCTCTCCATTAACCACCATTACTTGTGCACTATGATACACATAATGGGGGTAGGGTAAATTGACATGAATAAAGACATGAAAATCTGATTTTCATGTCACTTGATGCTTACCCACGAAATTTACACCAAAAAGAGAGAAAAGAGAGTTTTCTTGGAGAACCACTTCAAGCAAGCAAGGTGTTCATCATCTGGGTTCGTGTGCAACACGTAGAGGCCAGACCATTTGTGCGGCTGCGATATCCGGACGATCAAGGCATGACGAGGTCATATCAAGGAGAAGCAATTTTGTGGCTGATCAATCGAGGTGGTTCAAAACGATTCAACATCGGTCCCTTCATCATCAACGAGGCACGCATCACCAATTGTAAGCCTTCCTTGAATCTTATATATATATATATATATATATATATATATATATATATATATATATATATATATATATATATATATATATGTGTTCTTATACACATTAGGTGTGCATTGAGATCATGGCATAGTAGATCTATTGCTTTACACGTTTCCGCACACACGGTTTATCGATTGGATCGGTAAACCGATACCTCCAGTAATTTCGGCCTTCAAAATTACTCCACACAAAATAGCTTGAAATATAATATAGATGATGAAAGAAAACGATATAAAAGATAAAACACGAATTTTACGTGAAAACTCAAAATAGGGAAAAACTACGGGCGAATGAGAAAATTAATCTAGTAGTGAAATATCACTATAATCGAATCAACGGAGTTAGAAATATAGATCTCTCAATAAATGTATCTCACAAAAATCTCTCTCTCTCAACAGAAACGCTCTCTCAAAACGATGTTCTCAATAATACCGTGACTCACGATATTCACAATAATATCGATCTCTCAAATTAATACTCTCAATAACATTAATCGAGTTACTAATGATCAAGTATGGAGATCCCTATTTATAGGTGTAGCAAACCCATAAAATAGGAAACAATGGGATTAGGAATATATTAAGTAAACGACTAAGTCAATATGACAGTCGTTTGCAATCTTCTTGTTCCATTAAAATAGGATATGTATCACAAAATAACAGGACTCTCAGTTCTGTTAGATTAGGATTAGTTGTTGTAATTATGCATATATAAGTACTGATGTACCTAGAATAAAAATCAACATATTCATACAATTTATATGGTATCAGAGCTTCCAATCGGTCCTATGGCCACCTCTTCCGCATCACAACTCTTACACCTTCCAGCTATGGTGGTCCGTCTTGATCGTGAGAATTACTCCATTTGGAGAAGCATTGTACGCTCAGCACTCGAAGCCTATGATCTTGAGGATCTGCTTGTCGTTGGTGGCGCACCATCCCCTTTGCTTCCACCTGTCACCGGTGTTGGAAATCGATATCCCGGGGTATCAAAAATTGCGGAACCGATAACCCTGACCGAAATCCCATCGCCAGAAAACCGCGAACCACCGAACGGAGCCGGGCTCAACCCGCGGCCGAAACCCTAGCCGAGCCCCCGCCGGGGCTCGCGATCGCTGCCCTAGCGATCGCCGGGGATGCACACGCATCCCCGTGGGCTGTTCGGAACAGCCCCCGGCGGTGAGTCCGGCGACTCACCGCCACCGCCGAGGAGGGCGGTGCGCCCAGCGCACCCGCCGCGGCTCAACCGCGGCTGCCCCCGCGATCGACCGATTGGTCGATCGCATGCCCCGGCGTCCAGCCGGGGCGTCCTCGTGTGGGCCCGCGATCGACGCCCTAGGGCTCGATCGCACCCTCGGCTCCCAGCCGAGGGTTCATCTTGAACTTCGCCGGGGATCTCGAATCCCCGTCCCCGAAGTTCATCGTTTTCCCGGATCGTGCGTTCATGCATGTATTACAATTTAATTCACATAAAATCATAGAAGAGGGTTTATGATTTTACCTTTGATTCGTTGTGCGGAGAAACGAAATCGAATTGAAGACCTTACGACCTTCCCACGTATTCCTTGCACTAGCTTGAACGTCGGGTGGGTGACGATCCTCCAAGCTTATGGATCTCTTTCAACTCTCTAAAACTATCAACTATTGATATTCTTGTCTTGTTCTTTTGTGAAGGCCATGTAGTGCTTTTATAGGCTACGTAGGGGATCTAAAGGAGGTGGAATATTGGGCTTCCAATATTAATGATTAAATTGAGCCAAGCCCAAATCTATTAATCTCATTAATATTAATTAATTTATTTTCCACTATATAAATTAATTGCACTCCTAATATTAAACCATATTATATCAAATAATATTTCTCCGTGTAGTATTATTTATTCCGTGTATTTAAGATATAAATATCCATGAATAAAATTAATTTATTGCTAATTAATTTATTCATCTCTTATATCCGAGAATAGTACCATTCAACCTTAATTATTGTGCGGAACAAATCCACTCATGAGGTTTACACAATAATTCCTTATGAACTCATCTCGGGCATATTATCAATCCTTACGGGATACACTTTCCCGTCAAGTATTCACGGCATGCCATATATAAAATATAGTGACCCAATTTTACCGGTAATTAACCCAATAATTAAATCGGTTAATTCCTTTGGAAAATCAAAGTCACTTATATTAAATATACACACCCGCAATAGTATCGGGGATTAAGAATAAAATACTCTGAGACTTAAATCAATTATCAACGGCAATCCTAATTGATAAATCTCAAGCGATCCGCCCAATACACCAAGTGTACAAGTGTGATAAAATAATTAAGACAAATTATTTTCTCTCTCACACAACGACTATACCGATGGATTGGTCCGTGTCCATCTAGGTCGTGAGCAACCGTTCGATTAAATACGAGTAACCGATAGTATGATCTTCTGTGTGACGTCGCACACCATACTAACTACAACGTATAAAATCCAGGACTATATTTTGCATATATTTAATTAACAATAATTAAACGCAAACAATTGTTTATTAATTAAATAGATTAAATGCTATGACCGGGAGTTTACCGATACTTAAATCTAGACATTAAGTACACAACTCCAACATTCTCCCACTTGTACTAAGGACTAGTCATTTCTTCCAAACTCCCGACTCTCATACTCATCACGTGCTTAAACTGTACTTCCAAGAAGTACTATGTGAATGAGCAATCTAGGTCGCCGCTCTGAAGTTATCTTGGTGACTACTGCGTCGTCTCCCTAGACGATGACTCGAATCAGGTGGTACTTGCTCTATGTGTTATCATCACCTTTTGAACTTATGACTTCTTCCAGTTTACCATTCACCGCTATGTACATAGCCTTTTGGAGTACACCTCATGGCGTCGCAATGATCGTTTAACTCTGTTGTGACTTCGGTCCACTCTCTCGCTGCCCATTCTTGCTCTTGTTTCACAAGCAGATTCAACGGCGGCATGTTGGGCCTCTCTTGCCCAAACTTTTCAGTCAAGTTCTCGTGCTCGTCAACAAGTTTTGAAACAACAGTTGCAGTCTCTGCAGAAAGGGAGCCTGTCCGTTCTAGATTACGTGGAGAAAAAGCGTTCTATCTCCGATGTTCTGGCTGAGTGTTTGGTCACCGTCTCCGACGAAGACCTTGTTGACAACATCCTTTTTGGTCTTGGACCAGAATATTCAGCCTTCAGGACTGCCCTTAGCATGCGCCCCACTCCGGTATTGATGAACTCCTTGACCTTCTTCTTCAGGAAGAACAAAGCATCGTCGACTCCTGCGGTACCTTTACCCTGCCCTATGCTCTTGCCGGTGTATCGGATATGTGGCAAAATTGGTCACATCGCCATCAATTGTCATCAACGCCTCGACCTCACTGCATATCCTCCCACAAATTGACGTGCAGCTGGTCGGCTTTGCAACTCACGTGGAAACTCAGGTGGCAACAAACAAGCGCATGTGGTGTACAAGGACAACCCATCTACTCTCACAGATCCTTGGGTTGTCGACTCCGGCGTAACTGATCATGTGACGGCCAACATCTCTTGCCTCAATCTCTCGGCTGAATACACCGGCTATGACAAGCTTCTTGTCGCTAATGGTCAGTCCCTTCCCACTACGCATACATGCAATTATATTTTACCTTCTAATCATGTTGCTAATTCTCTTTCCCTAAATAATGTTTTGGTTGTCCCAAAAGTGTCAAAAAACCTTCTCAGTGTTCGTAAATTATGCCTTGACAATAATGTTTCTGTTGAGTTGCATGCTAATCACTGTTTTGTTAAGGACCCTCAGGGAACAACACTCCTCAAGGGAATCGTTGAAAATGGCTTTTACCGAACACCAGTTCCATCTCGGTCTCTTAGTCCTCAAGTATTCGTCAGTGAACGAGCATCCGTTGCTTGTTGGCATCATCGTCTTGCTCATCCCAATGAGTCAATCTTGTGTCGTCAGTTAGCCAATTTCAATGCCGCCAACGCGACCGCCGAGCTTAGCCTCCGGCTGCCGGCGAACCACCACCACTGGTGGCTCACGCCGGCACGCCCAGCCGTTCCCCGCTCACGTTTAGCACCACACGCCGCCCGTGCCTCCAGCCACCTCCCCGGCAGCCCGCCTGATCAAGAAACCGCCCGCGATGCCGCCAACGCAACCAACGAACGCAGTCGCCGGTTGCCGGCGAACCACCACCACTGGTGGCACACGCCGGCATGCCCAACCACGTCTAGGTCACGCCCAGCAGCCCGCACAGCCCCTTCGAGCCCAGCATGCCGCGGTCGATCGATCTAGGTTCGATTCGTCTGAAAAACCCTCTCGTTTTAATATTTTATTTTTCCGTCCAACACGATTCATACGAGAGAGAAAAACAAAGACGTAGAACAACAATATAGCACAATAATTTAACGCATTTAAATTAATCTATGGCTATAAACAACGACAATCGATTATCGAAACAATTAACGAAAAACGTAACCGTACGCTCTGATACCAATTGTTGGAAATCGATCACCCGGAATCGTCGTAGAACCGACTCCGATCGACGTCCCGGAAACCACGACGGAACAGCCCGGAGCCACCGCCCGAGGAGCGTCCGATCGAGCCCTAGCCACGGCCGAAACCGCGACTTGTCGATCGCTCCCCGCGGGGCGATCGCCCGCCGCCTAGGCGGGCTGTGGGCTGCCCAGCCGACCGTGGCGGTGATCCGTCCAGCCGGGTCTCGAGTCGCCGGCGGTCCGGCGGTCTTCGACCGCCACCTCCCGACTCATCCCGGTTTGGATTTCCGACTTTCGGATCTTGTTTTTCGATAATATTTCAATAAATATGAATTAAATAGCGGAAATATTTAATTCACCTTTAGATTCGTTGTGCGGAGAAACGAGATCTTATTGAAGACCTTGAGATCTTCCCACGTATTCCTTGCACTCGTTCGAACGTCGGGTGAGCGACGATCCTCCGAACTCTATGGATCTCCTTCTCTACTTTCTCTCTCTAGAATTGTGATCTTCAAGTTATGAGAATAGAGAAGACCATGTAGTGCTTTTATAGGCTACGTAGGGGATCTTAAGGAGGTGGAATATTGAGCTTCCAATAATAGTGATTAAATTGAGCCCAAGCCCAAATCTATTAATCCTTACTATTATTAATTATATATTAATTCCACTATATAAATATAATTGCACTCCCAATAGTATACCATATTATATCAAATAATATTCTCCGGTAGTATTATTTATGCCGCATGTTTAAGATATAAATGTCCATGAATAAATTATATTTATTGCTAATATTATTTATTCATCTCTTATAATTCCGAGAATAGTACCACTCAACTTTATTATCATGCGGATCAAATCCCCTTGCAAGGTTTACATGATAATCCTTATGAGCTCATCTCGGGGACATTATCAACCCTTTCGAGGACATGCTTTCCCGTCAAGAATTCACAGCATGTCATACACAAAATACAAAGACCCAACGTTGCCGGTAATTGACCCAATATACTAACCGGTCAATTCCTTTGGAATATCAAAGTCACTAATATTAAATGCACACACCCGCAATAATATCAGGGATTAAGAATAAAATACATTGAGACTTGAATCGATTATCTAAGGCAATCCTAATCGATAAATCTCAAGCGATCCGCCCAATACACCAAGTGTACAAGTATGATAAAATAATCAAGAACAATTATTTTCTCACTCATACAACGACTATACCGATGGATTGGTCCTTATCCATCTAGGTCGTGAGCAACTGTTCGATTATATACGAGTAACCGATAGTATGATCTTCCGTGTGACGACGCACACCATACTAACTACAACGTATATAATCTAGGACTATAATTTGCATATATTTAATTATAAATAATTAAACGCAAATAATTGTTTATTTAATTAAATAAATTAATGGCAATGGATCGGGAGTTCATATCACTTAAATCTAGACATTAAGTATACAACTCCAACAATCTCCCACTTATACTAAGGTCTAGTCTTTTCTTCCAAACTCCCGACCCTCATACTCTTCACGTGCTTAATATGCACTTCCAAGAAGTGCCTTGTGAAAGAGCAATCTAGATTGTCGTTCCGAAGTTATCTTGGTGACTACAGCGTAGTCTTCTGACGATGACTCGTATCAGGTGGTACTTGCATAATGAAACACATAGCCTGATATCGACTTACACCGGTCCTTATTTGATTAGAAATCTAAGAGAATGTAATCCAAAGGAAAAGATCGCCTGCTCCGTAATCCAGAATATAGTCTCCAGTACTTCGAAAGTACTTTAAATGTTCATTACAGCAGTCGAATATTCCTTTCCAGGATTACCTTGATATCCTCCCACTATGCTAACCGCATAGCCGATATCAGGTTCTCGTTTTCAACTTTGCATTTATCAAGCTTTCCACACTCCAAGTGTAGGAAACCGCTTTTATTGCTTCTATCTCCTTTTGTGTTTCCAAAACACATGTCTTTAGATAGATGCATTCCGTATCTAAAAGGTAACGAACCTTTCTCGGAATCTTGCATGTTAAAACGAACCATAATCATATATATGTAAGATGTCCAGGAGAAGTACGATGTTCTTTCCTAGAGATCCAAGATCTCAAGAACATGTCTAACTTCTTCCTATATCTTTCATATTGATTCATCTAGACAATCATCATTTCATGTCTGATAACATCTTTACATTGTTGCCAATGATAAGAGTGTTATCTACATAAAACCCGAGAAACACCACCTTGTTTCCATCACGTTTCCCATACACACGATTCGTCAATGCCTTTTGATGAATCCATCAAATGGACTATCTCATCAATGCGCAACTTCCACGAATTCTAGCTTTGTTTTAATCCATCAATGGATTAACTAAGCTTGTACTCTAAATGATCTTGCCTCTTAGCAATAATCTTTTGGATTCCATTGCTTTCTAAGAAGACACATTTAGATCTAGTACTGCCTCCATGTAGATCCAGGGATCGATTTCATGTATACTAGGTCCAGAGTCCGAAGACTCCCCTAGTCTTATGAATATCTCCGATTGTTAAACAACCTCCCACTACAATGGCATTCCAGTGTATTAACAGTAATAACAGTAGGTGCAGTTAGTGGTGTAACGCTACTCGGTTCGGCTGGTTCTAAGTCTTTATCGTTTTCTCTCATTCAAAAGTATTACGTCACTTTGGGCTTGTGGTTCATCTAATAGTCTTCCTCTAAGAACCGGGCGTTAGAACTTATAACGTCCTTCTGGTTCATAGTACTATCGAACACACATCTTTTGTTCATCCAGGATATTCTACAACCACATTTGAATGCGCCGTTGTTTCCAAGACATATCCATAGAACATAGGTAATTCTGTATAACTCATGCTTCTACTATTTCTATAAGAGTTCCATTTCTTATCTTCGACACACCATTTCTACAGAGGGCTGTATGGTGTAGTCTCTTGGGATCCAATCCCAAGCTCTGATCAAACATCAGAGTCAATCAATTCTAATACTTATCCGGATCTTATATCTTATATCCTTAAAGATATGCTTAATCGTATTATCTTCCAAATTAGATTCTTAGGTCGGAAGGTCCACTCCTTCAACTTAATTGATCTTACAATCAATTTTCGACCTTTGAACTTCTTATTTGAATAAATATGACTTAGCATAAGAATCCACAAGTATAAATGATTTAATAAAGAAATCTCTTATTAGTAAAACGAGTTTTATATAAAACGGTTCGTTGCATCGTGGTGGACTCAGGATTCATCATTTATATATTGCTAGCTAATGTACCAGAATATATAATATCATTATTTCTTCTTATAACCATCAAATGATTAAAAGAAATAAAATATCCATTCATTAAAATTTAGAAATCCAGAACAAAGTTCTTTCTAAAATAATAGGGTACATAAAGCAATATTTCAAAATGAAATCATATGTCCTCCACTGCAACAGCTGCCTCCTTCACAGCATTGCCCATGTAGACTACGATTTCTTCTTTTCCAAGTCGTCGGGTTTCCTGGAACCCTTGCATTTAAAATGCACATACCGTCAGTGGTTCCATATCTACACACCAGGTTCCGGTAGATAATACCACTGACTATGTTTTACGACTAAAGAAAATTTGGTACTTTCTTTGAGAGGATAATCAGACTTCCAGTACCCAGACTGTTTGTATCGAGAACACTTGCCTCTTGGCTTTCTCGTCCCATCTCGTGGTCTTAGGACTACTGGGTTTCCTTGCTTGCTTTTCCTTTCCCCCGATTTTACCCTTAGGTTCAAAACCTTTGGAATTAGCTACAAGAGCTTGCGATTTCCGTCTCAACTCGTCCAAAAGGTTAATCATCTCAAAAACGTGTTTAAGCGTTTCCTCAAAGCTGTTGGAAATCGATATCCCGGAATTAATAAATTTAAATAAATAAATTATCTAATTAATTCCGACCGAAATCCTTCGGAGATCGAATATCCGGGGTTGTCAAATTGCGGAACGACAACTCCAATCGACTCCCGGTTGCCGGAACATTCCGCCACGAACCTCCACGGGGATAGCCCAATCAAAACCCTAACCGCGGCAAAGCCGCGGCTTGTCCCATCGAGCCCCCGCATGGCGTTCGCGGCTGATCACGGCAGCCGCCTAGGGCTGCACTTGGCAGCCCGCCGGGCATGCCCGAAGCCCTCGCGGACAGCCCCATCGTCTTCGCGGGGTTGCGTCTTGACCGAACACTCGCCGCCACCGAAGTCGCGGCTGCCCGATCACGGACCCGTTGCGTCGATCGAAGGGCTGCCCAGCAGCCACGGGCTGACCTAGCCACGCCATGGTGATCGCCCACCAGCCACGGTCGCCGTGGCTAGCGATCATCGCCAGCACTGCCGCCGCGCGAGCGGCTGGTGCACCGCGCGAGCGGCGATCGCACCGCCTGAGCGGGAATCGCGCCGCGCGGGCGGCTGGTGTCCAGCTAGGGCACGCTCGAGTCTCGGCGCCCAGCAGAGGCTCTCGCCCTCTCGACCCCTCCTAGCCGAGCCGTTGAGCCGCCGGCGGTCCGGTGATCTTCGATCACCACCGCCCGGTTCAACCTCGTCATGGGTCGCGTTCTCGGATCTTGGTTCACGATATTTTTACGATAATTAAACGATAAAATCATAAAGAGGGTTTCAACGATTTTACCTTTGTTCTCGTTGTACGGAGAAACGAGATCTATGAATACCTTGAGACCTTCCCACGTATTCCTTGCACTAGCTCGAACGTCGGGTGGGCGACGATCCTCCGAACTCCATGGATCTCCCTCTTTACTTTCTCTCTCTAGAATTGTGATCTTCAAGTTATGAGAATAGAGAAGACCATGTAGTGCTTTTATAGGCTACGTAGGGGATCTTAAGGAGGTGGAATATTGGGCTTCCAATATTAATGATTAAATTGAGCCCAAACCCAAATCTATTAATCCCATTAATATTAATTAATTTATTTTCCACTATATAAATTAATTGCACTCCCAATATTAAATCATATTATATCAAATAATATTTCTCCGGTAGTATTATTTATTCCGTGTATTTAAGATATAAATATCCATGAATAAAATTAATTTATTGCTAATTAATTTATTCATCTCTTGTATCCGAGACTAGTACCATTCAACCTTAATTATTAGGCGGAATAAATTCCACCTGCAGGGTTTACATAATAATTCCTTATGAACTCATCTCGGGGATATTATCAACCCTTTCGGGATACACTTTCCCGTCAAGTATTCACGGCATGTCATATATAAAATATAGTGACCTAACTTAACCGGTAATTGACCTAGTAATTAAACCGGTCAATTCCTTTGGAAAATCAAAGTCACTTATATTAAATATACACACCCGCAATAGTATCGAGGATTAAGAATAAAATACACTGAAATTTAAATCGATTATCCAAGGCAATCCTAATCGATAAATCTCAAGCGATCCGCCCAATACACCAAGTGTACAAGTATGATAAAATAATCAAGACAAATTATTTTCTCCCTCATACAACGACTATACCGATGAATTGGTCCGTTTCCATCTAGGTCGTGAGCAACTGTTCGATTATTTACGAGTAACCGATAGTATGATCTTTCGTGTGACGACGCACACCATACTAACTATAACGTATATAATCTAGGACTATAATTTGCATATATTTAATTATAAATAATTAAACGGAAATAATTGTTTATTTAATTAAATAGATTAATGGCAATGGATCGGGTGTTTCCGTTACTTAAATCTAGACATTAAGTACACAACTCCAACAATCTCCCACTTATACTAAGGTCTAGTCATTTCCTCCAAACTCCCGACTCCCATACTCATCACGTGCTTAAACTGTACTTCCAAGAAGTACCATGTGAATGAGCAATCTAGGTTGCCGCTCTGAAGTTATCTTGGTGACTACAGCGTCGTCTTCCCTGACGATGATTCGTATCAGGTGGTACTTGCTCTATGTGTTATCTTACACTTATGGACTTGTGATTTCTTACCATTTTGCCATCGCACCGCTATTTACATAGCCTTTGGCAAATTAAGAATCACATCTAAGTCCGAGAGATTATCCCGGAGCTATACCAAAACATCCGCTGCCTCTGAGGCCACTATTTGGTTGCTCATGGCAGAGTCCAAAAAACATCGTGCTTTTCACTCTTCCATGTTAAAACTCCTTCTCCTTTAATAGTGAAACACATAGCCTGATATCGACTTACACCGGTCCTCTTTCGATTAGCAATCTAAGAGAATGTAATCCAAAGGAAATGCTCGTCTGCTCCGTAATCCAGAACATAGTTTCTAGTACTTCGAAAGTACTTTAAATGTTCATTACAGCAGTCGAATATTCTTTTTCAAGATTACCTTGATATCCTCCCACTATACTTGCTGCATAGCAGATATCAGGTTCTTGTTTTCAACAATGCATTCATCGAGCTTTCCACACTCAAAGTGTAGGAAACTGCTTTCATTGCTTCTATCTCCTTTTGTGTTTCAAAACACATATCCTTAGATAGATGCATTCCGTATCTGAAAGGTAACGAACCTTTCTCGGAATCTTGCATGTTAAAACGAACCATAATCATATCTATGTAAGATGTCCAGGAGAAGTACAATGTTCTTTCCTAGAGATCCAAGATCTCAAGAACATGTCCAACTTCTTCCTATATCTTTCATAATGATTTACCCAGACAACCATCATTTCATGTCTGATTACATCTTTACATTGTTGCCAATGATAAAATGTTATCTACATAAAACCCGAGAAACACCACCTTGTTTCCATCACGTTTCCAATACACACTATTCGTCTATGCTTTGATGAATCCATAAAATGGACTATCTCATCAATTTGCAAGTACCACGAATTTCAATTCTTTGTTTCAATCCATAAATGGATCAACTAAGCTTGTACTCTAAATGATCTTGCCTCTTAGCAATAAACCTTATTGCTTTCTAAGAGAGCACATTTAGATCTAGTACTGCCTCCATGTAGATCCAGGGATCGATTTCATGTATACTAGGTCCAGAGTCCGAAAACTCTCCTAGTCTTATGAATATCTCCGGTTGACACACAACCTCCCACTACAATGGCATTCCGGTGTATAAACAGTATTAACAGTAGAAGCAGTTAGTGGTGTACCGCTACTCGGTTCGGCTGGTTCCCAGTCCTTATCGCTTTCTCTCATTCAAAGTATTACGTCACTTTGGGCTTGTGGTTCATCTAATAGTCTTCCTCTAAGAACCGGGCGTTAGAACTTGTAACGTCCTTCTGGTTCATAGTACTATTGAACACACATCTTTTGTTCTTCTAGGATATTCTACAACCGCATTTGAATGCGCCGTTGTTTCCAGACATATCCATAGAACACAGGTAGTTCCGTATAACTCATGCTTTTACTATTTCTATAAGAGTTTCATTTCTTATTTCAGACACACCATTTCTACACAAGAGTGTATGGTGTAGTCATTTGGGATCAAATCCCAATCTCTGATCAGTATGCCATGCATTCCTCAGACAGGCACTTGCTTCCGCGATCAAATCACAGGCTACAAATGGATATACCTTGAAGGTTCTCCACAATAGCTTTATGTCCATTGACTTGTCAAAACACTTTGCTTTTGTAGCTCATCAGGTATGCTAATCCATTTTTCGAGTAATCATAAAATGAAGAACTCGTACCATTACGTCTGAGTAGATATAGGTCTGCATACATCAGAGTAAATCAATTCTAATACTTGTCCGGATCTTATATCTTATATCCATAAAGGATTGCTTGGTCATGTTATCTTCCAAATTAGATTCTTAGGTCGGAAGGTCCACTCCTTCAACTTAATTGATCAAACTATCAATTTTCGACCTTTGAACTTTTTATTTGAATAAACATGACTCAGCATAAGAATCCACAAGTAAAAATGATTTAATAAAGAAATCTCTTATTAGTAAAACGAGTTATATAAAACGGTTCGTTGCATCATGGTGGACTTAGGATTCATCATTTATATATTGCTAGCTAATGTACCAGAATAGATAATATCATTATTTCTTCTTATAACCATCAAATGATTAAAAGAAATAAAATATCCATTCATTAGAAATCCAGAACAAAGTTCTTTCTAAAATGAAAGGTACATAAAAGCAATAACTCAAAATGAAATCCTATAAAATGTCCTCCATTGCAACAGCTGCCTCCTCCACAGCATTGCCCATGTAGACTACGATTTCTTCTTTTCCAAGTCGTCGGGTTTCCTGGAACCCTCGCATTTAGAATGCGCATACCGTCAATGGCTCCATATCTACACACCAGGCTCCGGTAGATAATACCACTGAATATGTTTTTACGACTAAAGAAAAATTTCGTACTTTCTTTGAGAGGATAGTCAGACTTCCAGTACCCAGACTGTTTGCATCGAGAACTCTTGCCTATTGGCTTTCTCGTCCCATCTCGTGATCCAAGAAACTTAGGACCACTAGGTTTCTTTGCTTGCTTTTCCTTTCCCCCGGTTTTGCCCTTAGGTTCGAAACCTTTGGAATTGGCTACAAGAGCTTGCGATTTCCGTCTCAACTCGTCCAAAAGGTCCATCATCTGAGAAACGTGTTCAAGCGCTTCCTCGAATGAATGACCTTTATGAGTATCCTCATCGCCTCTTGTTTAGCCACTACGTCATGTCTAAACATCTCCTTGAGTTTGAACATGATATTAAAATCAGTCCCTTCCTCATCAGTTAAGACATTGGTAGGCTCGGGAGAACAAAGCTCACTTGAGTACAAACTTGTACTCTTTAACAGTTTGGGCAATGTCCAGATCTCTATTCCAATCAATACATTCAGGGACCAATGAGTTAAATTCCTCAAGTATCACATAAAGTGGGTTCAAAGCCATCCATAATCTATGAGCACATATAACAACAAACAATTGATTTAATCTCCGATATTATCTCCCTCAAATAATATCATTAAACCACTAATCACATCTAAAATCCCATCAGATATGGCAAGCCACGATAGTGTGGACGTTTACCTACCCAAATGATTTAGTAATTAGATTTGCTTCGGTCGTACATAATCATTAGCGTTACTTCGATGGGAAGAATACTAAGAAGCGTACCTAAGTGTAAAACATTACTCAGTATCTAAGAAGATTGTTTGGGATACGCATATTCACCGCAAGCCACGATAGTGTGGACGTTTACGTTAACATACGCTCCTTTTACTCCCTTCTATAACTGTCTACATCAATCGATCCAAAATCCCATTCAGTGCAGCAAGCCACGATAGTGTGGACGTTTACTACACCAAAAGATTTTTACAATTGACTCCCAATTACTTGATCCATTCGATTTTCGTAAATCAGAACGCGGAGAATCATAAGTGAAACTCGAAATTTCTAACCAGTGATTCACCATGCGAACAGCCCTATCTCTCATAAAATGAGGGAGCCGAGCAGACAATCGATCCATTTCAAGAAATGGTACGAAGGTCTCTAATTTGTGTCATCCACATGACCAAGTGGCTTTGGCTCCATTCCACTCCCCGGGGTGAGAATGAGTCGACTTGAAGTCAGCTTCAGAAAGACAAATTAGGCATTGTTTGATAAACTTAATCAATGTTTCGCGTAAAAGGAATTACAAGAATTCTCCTCCAATGACTCGTCTATACGAACTTCAAAAGTCCATAAGAGTCACCAAGAGAACAGCAATGGAGACCATGGGAATGTTTCTATTCCCTCTCCCACTTAGCTTTTTATAACAAAGGGATACGCTATCTAATGCATAATTAAATACACATAAGCATGCATACATGAAATAAAGCATACTCTATTATCACATAATCAAAATAATACTAGAATATTATTTTCCGACTATTATGGCTTTATCGCATCTCCGTACGCATCTTCTAGTCTTCAGTCTTCGTTCTTGAATGCTCCATGTGACGAGAATATTAATCCCAATATTTAAATCTATTTATTTTTAATTAATCCAAAAGTTACTTAATTCGAAAATTAAGTCAATCGAATATATCAAAAATAAAATTAAATATTATTAATATTTCTATTTATTTTTATTTTCCTATCTAATTCTATTAGATCTCTAGAATCCCATCCAAGTCAAACTTGGAATATTCTAGAAGACTTCTATAATAGAATAAGGAAATAAAATAAATTATGACTCTTCTTCTTTCCATAAGTAATTAATTTCCATCTATTGAAAATTCTCAAGAATATGAATAATCAAATAGGAAATAAATTAATTCCAATTTAAATCTTTTCCTATTCCATGAGAGTTCCTAAAAATAAGAACACTCAAATAGGAAAACCGAATCAAATAGGAAAGTCGGATTATGGTAGGAGTAGCGCGGGTTGGGAGTCCCCGCACCACCCCCACCGTCGACCACCGCCCGGAAGGAGCACCGCCGCCGCCCCCAGCCCACGCGCCACCACCACCGGTGGCCGGCGTGGCCGGAAGCTCCCACGGACAGCCCCCATGCCGGCGGGTCGATCCCATGGGGTCGATCATGGGGATGATCGGCCCCTCGTCCCCTTCGTCTTCTTCGTCACATCTTCTTCGTCTTCCGGCGATCGTTCCAACATCGAACCAATGTAAATAAATTACAATAATTAAATTACATTATCCGGTATCGATTCTATACATGAAATCGACCCTATACAATTTCCGGAAAAAGTAGAACGTAATAATAAACCTAAATTCGGTCAACCCCCGAATTTTTACTATTACAAGCATTCACCACACATAAAACGAATCTCGACATGTCCGAGAGTTTAATAATCAAGAACAATATTATGACATTAATTAAAATAATTAAATCTAGCCATAATAGTCGGAAACCCTGCAAGGTAGAACAATTTATCGAAAAATACCGTGAACGAAAACCATCGCTCTGATACCAATTATTGGAAATCGATATCCCGGAATTAATAAATTTAAATAAATAAATTATCTAATTAATTCCGACCGAAATCCTTAGGAGATCGAATATCCGGGGTTGTCAAATTGCGGAACGACAACTCCAATCGACTCCTGATTGCCGGAACATTCCGCCACGAACCTCCACGGGGATAGCCCAATCAAAACCCTAACCGCGGCAAAGTCGCGGCTTGTTCGATCGAGCCCCCGCATGGGGTTCGCGGCTGATCACGGCATCCGCCTAGGGCTGCACTTGGCAGCCCGCCGGGCATGCCCGAAGCCCTCGCGGACAGCCCCATCGTCTTCGCGGGGTTGCGTCTTGATCGAACACTCGCCGCCACCGAAGTCGCGGCTGCCCGATCACGGACCCGTTGCGTCGATCGAAGGGCTGCCCAGCAGCCACGGGCTGACCTAGCCACGCCATGGTGATCGCCCACCAGCCACGGTCGCCGTGGCTAGCGATCATCGCCAGCACCGCCGCCGCGCGAGCGGCTGGTGCACCGCGCGAGCGACGATCGCACCGCCTGAGCGGGAATCGCGCCGCGCGGGTGGCTGGTGTCCAGCTAGGGCACGCTCGAGTCTCGACGCCCAGCCGAGGATCTCGCCCTCTCGACCCCTCCTAGCCGAGCCGTTGAGCCGCCGGCGGTCCGGTGATCTTCGATCACCACCGCGCGAGCGGCGATCGCACCGCCTGAGCGGGAATCGCGCCGCGCGGGCGGCTGGTGTCCAGCTAGGGCACGCTCGAGTCTCGGCGCCCAGCCGAGGCTCTCGCCCTCTCGACCCCTCCTAGCCGAGCCGTTGAGCCGCCGGCGGTCCGATGATATTCGATCACCACCGCCCGGTTCAACCTCGTCATGTGTCGCGTTCTCGGATCTTGGTTCACGATATTTTTACGATAATTAAACGATAAAATCATAAAGAGGGTTTCAACGATTTTACCTTTGTTCTCGTTGTACGGAGAAACGAGATCTATGAAGACATTGAGACCTTCCCACGTATTCCTTGCACTAGTTCGAACGTTGGGTGGACGACGATCCTCCGAACTCCATGGATCTCCCTCTCTACTTTCTCTCTCTAGAATTGTGATCTTCAAGTTATGAGAATAGAGAAGACCATGTAGTGCTTTTATAGGCTACGTAGGGGATCTTAAGGAGGTGGAATATTGGGCTTCTAATATTATTGATTAAATTGAGCCCAAACCCAAATCTATTAATCTCATTAATATTAATTAATTTATTTTCTACTATATAAATTAATTGCACTCCCAATATTAAATCATATTATATCAAATAATATTTCTCCGGTAGTATTATTTATTCCGTGTATTTAAGATATAAATATCCATGAATAAAATTAATTTATTGCTAATTAATTTATTCATCTCTTGTATCCGAGACTAGTACCATTCAACCTTAATTATTAGGCGGAATAAATTCCACCTGCAGGGTTTACATAATAATTCCTTATGAACTCATCTCGGGGATATTATCAACCCTTCCGGGATACACTTTCCCGTCAAGTATTCACGGCATGTCATATATAAAATATAGTGACCCAACTTAACCGGTAATTGACCCAGTAATTAAACCGATCAATTCCTTTGGAAAATCAAAGTCACTTATATTAAATATACACACCCGCAATAGTTTCAGGGATTAAGAATAAAATACACTGAGATTTAAATTGATTATCCAAGGCAATCCTAATCGATAAATCTCAAGCGATCCGCCCAATACACCAAGTGTACAAGTATGATAAAATAATCAAGACCAATTATTTTTCTCACTCATACAACGACTATACCGATGGATTGGTCCTTGTCCATCTAGGTCTTGAGCAACTGTTCGATTATATACGAGTAACCGATAGTATGATCTTCCGTGTGACGACGCACACCATACTAACTACAACGTATATAATCTAGGACTATAATTTGCATATATTTAATTATAAATAATTAAACACAAATAATTGTTTATTTAATTAAATAGATTAATGGCAATGGATCGGGAGTTCATATCACTTAAATCTAGACATTAAGTATACAACTCCAACACCTAAGGCAACGTTTAGATGCGATGGTGGTTTCTACAACGAGCGCTCCTCCAAATTCCGGTAGTAAGTTTGTCGTTGGCTCACGATGTTGGAGTGGCACGGACGTGGTCGACGTGGCTCTGGCAGACCAGATGATTGATCGGCTTCTCGGTTACGGCTAGACAGTTACGGTCCGGACGGCGGCAGGCTTTTGTTGGGGAAGAACTTCAGTGGTGTTTTACGGTTGGGGAGAAAGAGCAGAGGTGTTGAGGGTTTATGACGATGAATTTAGACGTGGTTACTAGGTGGTGGGATAACATGAATATATTCGGAAGATTGTTTAGCGTCATTTATTTGAAGATATTTATTTTATTATTTGTTTAACTATATTAATTTATAATTTTTTTTAAACATTAATTTAATTTGAGTTTAATTTAATACAATATATTTGTAATAATTTTTAATATGTTTTTAATTAATAAATATTAAAATAATACTTTTGGTGTTTGAATTAAAATGTTTAATTCAATATTTTTATTTTGGTTTTAAAATTTATTAGAGCTTAGAGACGACTAAACACGTGAAATGTATCTTATAAACTTAACAGTGAAAACCGTGTGTTACAGTATGGGGGCCTGCATATATTCCTTCTTTACATAACAATCAATATCTTGTCTTTTTCATGGATGATTGCACCAAATTTGTTTGGGTCTATTTCCTGAATGTTAAATCTCAAGTTTTAGATGCTTTCGAGTCTTTCAAAATTATGACTGAGACACAATTTTCAACTAAAATTAAAACTCTTCAATCCGATTGGGGCGAGGAGTATCGAAACGTATCTTATTTTCTTACACATAATGACATTATTCATCGAGTTTCTTGTCCTCATACCCCTGAACAAAATGGTGCAATCGAAAGAAGAAATCGAATAATTGTTGAAAAAGGTTTGGCTTTACTCGCTCATGCTAAACTTCCTCTTAGATTTTGGGAACATGTCTTTCATACCGCTATTTATCTTCATAATTAAACTATTACTCCTGTTCTTAATTTTAAATCTCCTTATGAATGCCTTTACCAACGCCAACCTGATTACAATTTTCTAAAATCTTTTGGTTGTTTGTGCTTTCCTTATTTGCGTCCTTATAACAGTCATAAGTTGGAATTTCAATCCGCAGCATGCATATTCCTTGGGTATAGTGTCAAACACAAAGGTTATCTGTGTTACCATGTTCCTTCTTCCAAAACTTATGTTTCTAGACATGTTGTTTTTGATGAGTCTAATTTTCCCTTTCCTAACCATAGCTCGGAAGAACCTCCTCCAAACTCACAATCCCTGGAACTCTCTTTACTTCCACTTGATGTTGCTATCAACTCATGTACCCCTGCTCCGCCACAACCTCCTATCTTTCAGTCGACTCCATCAGCTACTCAACCTTCTTCAACACTGGAACAACCACCATCTTCTGTCCTGACAGCCAGTGTTCCATACGTAGATGCTCCGTCTTATTTTCGCCCCTCTGAACATTCGGAGAACGTCATGGTTACCCGTGCAGCAACTCAATCTCTCAAACCTAAGCCTAGTGCTCACATAGCCACAAAACATCACATCTCTTATGATATCTCTAACCTTGAACCCAAAAAAATTTTGCAGGCAAAAAAGAATCCCAATTGGCAACATGCTATGCAGTTAGAATTTGATGCCTTACTTGCTAATGGGACTTAGGACTTGGTCCCTAGGTCCAATACTTCTAATCTTGTTGGTTGTAAATGGGTTTTCAGGATAAAAAAGAGACCTGATGGTTCTGTTGATCGACACAAAGAACGGTTGGTTGCAAAAGGTTACAACCAAGAGGAGGGTGTTGATTACTTCGACACATTCAGCCCGGTCATAAAACCCACCACCATTCGAGTTGTTTTGAGCATTGCCATCACTAGGAAATGGCCTCTTCGGCAGGTTGACATCAACAATGCATTTCTCAATGGTGATTTAGCTGAGACTGTCTACATGGAACAAGCTCTAGGGTTTGTATCTCCTGATCGACCCACTCATGTTTGTCGACTCAAAAAGGCTATTTATGGCCTGAAGCAAGCTCCACGGGCGTGGTTTCATAAGCTCAATCAAGCCCTTCTTCGTCATGGATTCAAGCAGTGTATTTCTGACACTTCTCTCCTTATTAAGCATCATGGTCGTGACGTTATTTATGTCCTTGTGTATGTTGATGATCTTATCATAACTGGCTCCAATTCATCATACATCGAAGATTTTGTGCGGAATCTCAATTCAGTATTTTCCCTCAAGGATTTGGGTGCTCTTAACTTCTTTTTGGGAATAGAAGTTCTTCGATCCTCTACTGGTCTCCTCCTCTCTCAACGTAACTACATCCTCAACCTTCTTGAACGGAACAAGATGACGGGCGCCAAACCGATCACTTCCTTAGCAGTTCCCGGGTCCAAGCTTATTTCGGGTGGTGATCCTTTTCTAGATGTCCATCTCTACCGTAGTGTGGTTGGTGCCCTCCAATATGCCACCATCACTCGTCCGAAAATATCTTATGCCGTCAATCGAGTTTGTCAATTTATGCATCAACCTTCTGAGCATCTTTGGGAAGCAGTTAAGCGCATACTTCGTTACCTTAAAGGCTCCATTGATTCTGGTCTTTTCTTTCGCCCAGCCGTTGATACCCGTTTGGTTTGCTTCGTAGATGCGGGTTGGGCATCAGACCCTGAAGATTGTCGCTCTTAACACGGTTTCTTTGTTTACTATGGTGGCAATCTGGTGAGTTGGTCGTCTCGCAAGCAGAATGTAGTTGCACGTTCCAGCACGGAGGCTGAATATCGAGCCATCGCTTTTGCGTCAACCGAGCTCATTTGGTTGCAGCAACTTTTGAAAGAAATGGCTTCCCCTTCTTCTGGCTTTGTGATAATCTCGATGCCATTTTTCTTACAGTTAATCCTGTCTTTCATCAACGGTCTAAACATATTAAGATTGACTATCATTTTGTTCGAGAGCAAGTTCAATCTGGGGATCTTATTGTTCGGCATGTCAAGTCCGTTGATCAAATTGCGGATATATTTACCAAGGCTGTTATTACCTCTCGCTTTCAGAATCTAAGGACCAAGCACTTCGTTCGTACCCGATCTTGAGCTTGCGGGAGGGTATTAAGTAAACGACTAAGTCAATATGACAGTCGTTTGCAATCTTCTTGTTCCATTAAAATAGGATGTGTATCACAAAATACTAGGACTCTCAGTTACGTTAGTTTAGGATTAGTTGTTGAAATTATGCATATTATAAATACTGATATAACTAGAATAAAAATCAACATATTCATACAATTTATATTTATT
Source organism: Euphrasia confusa (assembly GCA_954870475.1). Lineage (NCBI taxonomy): Eukaryota > Viridiplantae > Streptophyta > Magnoliopsida > Lamiales > Orobanchaceae > Euphrasia > Euphrasia confusa. The sequence goes on from OX940956.1 coordinate 12,333,464, forward strand.
TATAATAAAACTCTTTTATTCCTATTTTAAATAAAACTCAAAAATTTCCACCAAATAATATAATTATATCTCCAATATAATTATACTCCCTCCCTTCAGTGAATGTTTACCAACCTGGTCAACTATTCTCTTGTTTGACCGTCGATTACTTATGATAAAAAATATATAAAAATTATATAAAAATACTAAAATAAAATTTATATTATACATTTTATTTTAATATTTTTTTATAATTTTTATATATTTTTTATCATAAGTAATAGACGGTCAAACAAGAGAACAATTGATTGGGTTGACAAACATTCAAAATCAAAAGACGGAAAAAGTATTTACTTAAATAAAAGAAACAATATTTCCTTACTCTTCTACTAAACACCACCGACGTAGTAATTCACCGAATTCCAATACGCTGAACTTCATCGATTCCCTTCTTGAGAATCTGATGGTATGAGCACGTGAGCACCACGCTCAATTCTTAATGGGCCTCGGCCCATTAGCCATTTTCTTCACAACTTTGCTTCAAAATCAATTCGGTAAGCGTCTTTCATTCTCCGTCAACGCGACCTGTGCTTTAACCTCTTCGGTGACGTACTCGTCTTATTCGATTTAATAATCGTTTCTTTTATTTTGATCACTCAACAAATTTCCACTTTGACGAGAATCTAATACAACCTCAAAACTAAAAAGTCACCTAAACTTCACACATCGATCGTAACGATCTTCACTTTTTTTTTTTTTTTTTTTGAGTAAAGGTCAATCACATAAAAAAGAAAAAAAGAGTATGATACAGTAAATCGCATAGGGGATTAAACCTCCACCGCATCACCGAGCTAACAGACTAGCTCACCAACCAACAAAATTAAACATATAGCACTAAAGAATACAAATACAATCACCAGGCTATATGTCATACCCTCTTCAGTGCACGTGCCTGAAGAGAATCTGGAAGTCGTAACGAGCGGATCCTCTCCTGTATGATAGAAATCGCCTGAAAGGCCACAACTCTAGGTGACACCGAACGAGCCTCATGAATCCTCGTGTTCCTCTCGAGCCAAATGAAATAGATCAGAGCAGCGAGAAGTCCACGATACGCGCAAGATATCAAGTGTTTCCCTCGCCACCGACTAGAAGCCCTTAATACAGCACTATGTCAACTACCACGTGACCATAGAAATCCCACATCCACCTTTAGTCTCCGCAAGCAATCTCGTGAGAAGGGACAATCAAAGAAAAGGTGAGAGTGTGTCTCCGCGCTTTCCCCACCACATAGCAAACACGAGTCATCCACCCGACCAATCCAGGGCTTATCCCTAGTCGGCAGCCGACCACGGATAGCCATCCAAAGAATGAAACAATGTCGTGAGATACGTCCAGGTCCAGTAAAAAAGGCAGCCCACGGCACCTTGGGACCCTCCGGACGGAAAAGAGTATATGCCGAGCCAGAGGTGTAGGTCCCAGATCGATCCAATGTCCACCTCACTGTATCTGTCCTCACGTCTATACTCGGCAAACCATCCATAAGATTAACGAACTCCGCCGCAAATTCTGTTGGCCACCTCCATACCTCATCAACAATGACCATACTCAACGACGCAGCCCTAGGAAGCCTCCTAAGCCATGGTCCCAGCTGACACACCTCCTCCAATCGACCTAGGGGATGCCACAGATCTCTCCAAAGGTAAAACTGCGATCCATCCCCAACCTGCATCTAAATAGCTGGTAACACAGCTGAGCGTAGTTTAAGTAGCTGGAGCCAACTCCAAGAGCATGCCCTTGGCACCTTAGCACTCCAAAAGGAATGCCTCCTTAGTCGATTCTCCTGAATCCAACTGACCCAAACAGATTTCGGATCCTGACTCAGAATAGCCCAAATGTGTCTCCACTTTCTCCTGCACCGGCCTCGCGAGCTTCTCAATATCTAAAATTGACTAAGTCCGAGTATCGTCGAAACTTAGTCCCCAAATGTGATTTTCTCACCCAAATTGTCTTGTACCTCTAGCGTGCTCTCCCGGCATCCCCGCAGCACAAGGCAATACTATTCGACTCCATCAAGTCGCGAAAACGAGCCTCCTTATTTGTACTAATATGAGTGCCCGCACCACCCATCAGGAAAGCCATCGAATTCTCCTTAGAGAGCATCGCATGCTCAGCTTCCCCAAGATGACTTGAACCAGCAGGTACGACTACATCGCTCCGGGTAATCGTAGATCCTTGTAGGACATAAAGTCATCCGACCTTTTTCTTTCCTCGAATCACCATACGAGCACGTCAGCTCACCTCTAAAACTCCACCTCCAGCGGAGTAATAATAACCCTTCTTATCAAGGGTACTAAGAGAAATAAAACTCACCTTCAAGTTAGGAACGTATCTCACATTGTCAAGTGTTCGAATCACTCCGTCGAACATCTTGACCCGGATCTTCCCAATGTCAAATAAATTGAGAGAGAGAAAATGCTACAAAGGTAATTTCACTTTAATAAAGTGGTTTTGAATATCCATATTTTGGATATTTAGGGGCACCTATTATGAAATAGATAAACCAGAAGTGTCATAATTATTCACTGAGTGGGGATAATGTGAAAAAATATATGTTGGTGGAATAATTATGAGATGAATAATTTTTGAAAAATGTCTCGGATACTCATGAGTGAAAAAAATGTAACGAAAAAGACGTGTTAATTATTATAATTATGTGAAAATATCTTTTTCGAAAATGAGACGCAAGGATCTGAACAGTCTTCCAAAAGTACTTCACAAGTATCCTTGAACAATACTATATCATAATAAAATTATTAAATTTACAATGAATTTTTAGTTTTTTATGAGGGAAAACTCCTAATTATTGTCTTTTGTGGAGCATAAATAATAAATATTGCATTTCCTGTTGTTTTGTGTTTTTATTCCTAAAGACAAAATGTATATTACAATTAGATATACATTTTGTAAATGACAATAATATTTTTAATTAAAAAATACCTTTATATTAATTGGAAATCTATTGTATGCAAAAAGCTAGTACTTCATTTAGAGACGGTATATCTTGCACCTTAAGAGCAAGATAAACATCTTGCACCGGGCCCAAAATATAAAAAGATTCGGATTCAGCCCAAATTTATGCTTACGTTATCATTTACGTCACATTCAATCTCGCATACCTAATTCATTCTCGCCGATTTTTCTTCAACATTCTCGCCGATTTCCAGAAACTCTCTTCAACACGACAACACAACCGCTATTCTCAACCCTTCGAAGCTTCTGAAGTTATTCTCCATTGAAACCGCAGCTATTCTCCAATCGACGGCACTGATATTGATATTGAAAGACTTTTGGGCAGAAGTTAATCGATGGAAATTCGATTATACAAAACCTAGGTACTTTGTAATTTTCTTAATTTCATGAATTTAGTAAAAAGTAAAATTTTGAGAACTCTAGTTATTTCGAAATTTGGTTCCTTGATTATGCATTCATAATTTTCGTGATCAACATGACGAGTCCGAAATCCGACGATATCAAGGTCCAGGTGTAGGAGGATTAATATCCTGGTGATCTCCGGCCAGAGGAAGAGGGATGAAAGATTACCTCGTAAGTGTTCATGTTTGTAAGTTCATTGTGGTTCACCCTTTTGTTAAGTCACGTCTGCGTACTGTTTTCGAGATCTGCTAAATGATGTAGAGAACTTGCTTATTGTTTCCTTTATTTTTTAATTCATGGAGTTAGGTTGATGGTTCTTGTTTCGTATTCTAGTTTTTGAAAATTAAAGAGTTTGTAAGATTTTGTGTTATGTTAGTACGTGGCTTGCTACTATGTACAATGAAAGTGTGTTGAAACAACATTTCACTCTGTAGAATGTTGAATGGGATTTAAATTCAAATGATGTAGTTACAAATTGTAATTTGATGTGTGGTTTTGGATTAATTTAAATGTTTAGCTTTTTATATGGTTGCTTTTCAATTGAATTTTCTTTTGTGTTGTATTAATTGTTGTTGTACGTCTGTGGTTTCAATCTCTGTGTGATGTTTGTGGGATTCGACTCAGAAAGAAGCGGAGCAGCGCCAAGGACAACAGGAAGAAGCCCCCCAACACAGGCACCAACATTCTTCTCCGTCACCGCGCGCACGAACATCAAACCGAAGCTACTTATTCCTTCAAGCTTCAGCACCATCTCGCCGCCGCTGATATTGAAAGACGATCAAAATTTGATTATACAAAATCTAGGTAATTTTCTTAATTTCATGAATTTGGTAAAAATTAAAATTTTGAAAACTCTAGATCGTGTAAATGTGATTTGATCCATCAATTTGATTTGGTTCAGTGATTTTCCTCTTCCTTCTTATATGTATCAGAGTATCTAATCTTGGTGTAGTCCGTGTAAATGTGATTTGCTACATCAAATTGATTTAACTCAGTGATTTTGAATTTTGAGTTTAGCATGTTTGAGTTTTCCCCTTCTTTCTTACATGTGTCAGAGTTTGTCCTCTTGTATATCCCATGTAATTGAGCCTCAATTTTTTATTTCTCTCCATTAGTTTGTCCTTCTTATATGTATCAACTGGTTGTGTATATGCCATGAAAATGCTTAAGTGTCCAGGTATTCCAACCAATGGAGCAATTGTATTTTTCTTTCCTAGATGAAGAGATATGACGACTCTTTTGACGTTTTTTTTCTAAATCTGTATGTGGTGGTGATATCATGTACGAGATGCTTGTGGGATATCCATCATTCTATTCTGATGAACTGATGTCCATGTGCAGATCGAAAGGTAATAATGGGAACTAGTACGTCATTTCTATCATCCATGTGTACGTCTTTAGTGCTTGCTTTTATATTACTCCTATCATTCTTTTCTTTTGGTGCAGCTTGTAAACTGGAGAACATATTTGAAATTTCCCAAAGAGTCAAAACTGACACAGGATGCAAAGGATCTCATACGTAAATTGTTGTGTAATGTAGAGAGAGCGCTTAGAACAAGAGGAGCCGATGACGTAGAGAACAATGTCTGAACAATGAGCACGATCATACTTTATTATATTTTATATTTTATATTTTATATTTCATTCAAAAAAATGTGCAGGTAGAAAGTATAACTGAATATATCTTATACTTCGTATCAATATTGCATCATCTTTCATAACAAACAGAGTTCATCTTTTAAAAAAAATCTTGTTCAATGACTTTGTCTATTTGTCAATTGTAAATTAGCTCATACTTCATATCTGTACAATATCATCATTCATAATAACAGAGTTCAACCTTCATTTTAAAGATTGAAAATAGTGTTTGTTTAATGACTTTTTCTATTTGCTAAATGTATACAGTATCTCATACTTCATATCTATATTACATCATCCTTCATAATATATAAATTTCATCTTCATTTTTAATATTGAAATTGTGCTTTTTAATAAACGTGTCTATTTGTCAATTATAGACAAAAGTTTATGCTTCATATATGTATCGCATCATCTTTCATAATAATAGAGCTCATCCTTTATTTTAATATTGTACTCCACAAAAATTGAGGTATTAGAACTTTTTGTTAATGGTGTATTTAAGTGATTGTTGGTGTTTGATCAATATTGGAAAAATTCATTTGATTGGTAAATGAATTGTAGTTAATGAAACCAGTATATGTAGTTGTATTTATTATAGATCATGGTATGAACGAAAATTGTAGGTTGTTAATTGATATTGTATATATTAAAGTTTTTATTTTACTACATGTTTTTGTCATACTTTTGAAAACGAAACATCATACTTTTTCAAATGTAGTATCACACTTTCGAAAATGAAAAATCAAGACTGAAAAAGTACATGTTCATCATATACATACAATATTTAATATAATTTTTCGTAATAATACAACTTATCCTTCATTTTATTATTGTACTCAATTTCATATTTTTTCGAGATTAACATCAATCACTATCAAAACGAGTGTCACACCTAAAATACAAATCATATTAATATATATTATATCATCTTTCATAATAATTATAAAACTTATCATTCACTTGAAAATGTGCATTTTCAATGACTCATCTATTTGTTAATTGTGCACATTATCTAATATTTCATATTAATACTATATAATATTTCATAATAAATACAGTTCATTTATCACTTTAAGATTGAAATTGTGAATATACCATGATTGCATTTATTTTTCAATTGTACACATTTGTTCATACTCATATTTATATTATGTCATTTTTCATAAAAAATATAGCTTATCATTCATTTAAGATTCAAAATGAGCATGTTCATTGATTGAATTGTACAAAGTAACTCGCATTTCATATAGTACATATTATATGATCTTTCATTATAATACAACACATCATTTATACTGCATTATTATTATACTCAATTTCTCAATAATATAAATCATCATTTTAATTAACATCATACTTCATTTAGTTTCACATCATACTTCATTATTTTAAAAACGTGAATCAATCCATTATTCATGAATCAAAAGTGTGTAATTCAATAAAACAATAAAATCTGCATGTTTTGTAAAAGTTATCATCGAGCAATATTAAAAAACAATTTGAGATTGAAAAATATTTTTGTACATGAACACATTGGATTAAAAATTTTAATTCAATAACTCGAGAACACTGTCTCTTTGCTATAATTTTTCTTCAAAATCTCGATTTTCTTTCATCTCAACCACCAATACTCGAGTTTGATGGATCTATAGCTACAAACCTGCACCACACACAGTAGAAATTTGAGATCTCGAAAGCTAGCCATAAAATCAAAATGAAGAATTACAAAATAATTAATATGAAATCAGTATATTTCATCAATCGAAATCAAATTCATATGTATCATTGTCTTCGCTTGACGAAATCAGCTTATAAAGGTTTTACAAATCTGCATTCGCCAAGTTATAATCAACATCATCAACACAATCAAATACGATAAAAAGTAAAAATATTGAAAAAATAGGGGGTTGAACCAATAATTATGAACAGTGACTAGTAGGTTTCAATGCAAAATAATGAAGCATGAAACATGACAATAATGAAGTATGAAATAAAACAGAATGAAGGTCACACGGGAGTGCATACTATATTTGGAACTTCTGATAACAACAAAAAATGGATAGAAAATTTTCACAAACACCTTGCAGTTTTTCACTCTGAGAACTAGTTAATATCCCTAAAAAAAGGATTTTGCATTGAAATCAATACAAATAATCAAAAGAAACAAAAACAAAAAATGGTTTTGCATTGAAATCAATATTAATAATCAAAAGAAACAAAAAGCGCAACGATGAAACAAAAAGTTATAACCGAGAATAAAAAATACCGGAGTAACTTTATTGTATTTCATAATAATATGACTATTTTTCACACTAAGAGCATCCCAATGGAATATTTTTACACAGTTCGAATATGGTAATTCTTCATGAAATCTCATAAAAATCAAACAAAAAGACATATCATACCTTCAGACAAATACAATTCATCCATTATTTTTGCATAATTCAACAAATTCAGAACCGATATTGATAGAAGGACAAAGTGGACAGTAAGAATCGAGATTGACACAGGAACAAAGCCGACGGTAAGAACCAAGCTTGATGAATGGACGAAGCCGACGGCGATGGTGAATGGCGGATGTCAAGCAAACGCGGAATTGAAGACGCGGAGAAGATGTAAGGCAATTGAATCGTAGATTGCAGTGAACGAAGACGATGAATCGTGGCGGTGAACGACGATGAATGGTTGCGGTGGATGCATCCGCGAGAGAGAAAAGGAGATGGAAAGAGGAGAAAAAAAAAGAAAAAAAACCTAGATTAAATTGACCAATCTATATATAATATTGACCGTGAGCAATATGCTCATCTTGGAATGAGGTGCAAGTAATAAATTGTCCTTCATTTAATCATTTATTCATGATTACAAATAAAATAAAATAAATGAATTTACACGTCTAACACATAATTTAACATACAGCATATAGTTATTTGATCAATCGAAAGAGAAAAACTAAAAAAAACATTGGCCAAATATTCGGCAGCAACAAGACTACTTCTGGTGGAAACAATCTGACGCCTGCGTCCTGCAGTAGGGAAGCCTTGTCACGAACCAGTCCATGTTTAAATGTGTAATTAAATGGTTGTGAGTCGAAAATTCGAAAGGACCAGATAATAAAAGAAAGATCACTCTTTTTATAGGGAGAGTATGGTTGATAGTCATATCATATTTGATCACCATCCTAAACCCTAATATACAACGTGTATTTATCAATTAAAAATCTGCAGTGTCTTCAAACCCTATGGTCCTAGCTGTCGAAATTCTTAAACCCAAATACCCAAATCCATCAATCATAACTGAAGTCTAAAACTTGTTCAGTACAGAATGTTGTAAGGTGGTGTTGAATAAGCCTAAGATATTTTTCATAGCTGCAGAAATATTAGTACACATTCTCGAACAAAAAAAGGGGGATTTCAGCAGCTAACACAATGGTATAATCCAAGATTTAAAATCAAACAAATTTCCACTTCCAAGCGACAATTGATGAAACACATCCGTCCACCACGATCTGAGACATATGCTCCCAATCGTGAAGAGTTGGCTACTATTCCTTCCCGAAATCAGCACTATAATGAGCACTTGATTCTAGCTTCTTAGCTTCGTTCAGTTTCCTTACAGCCTGTAAAGTATAAACAGGATTTATTTACAAAAACAACCCAAAACACTTTGTTCAATAACAAAAATCCAGTCATCTTCTGTAAAATTACAAATACGACTTTGTTGATTTTAACTTTGTTTTGCAAGAAGGTAATTATTCGTTCTAGATATGCACGCATAGCCAACACATAACATATTCCAACTATTCCAACCATTTCTGTTCGCATAGCAAATAAAGGAAAATTTACCTTCATAAAATCCTCATGGATGACATAATCACGCTCTGCACGAATCGCAAACATACCAGCTTCCGTGCAAATATTACGAAGGTCAGCACCATTAAACCCCTAGAAAAACGTAACTAAGTCAAACATAAAATTCATGTCTAAACAAAGGCCATATAAGATACTTTTAGCTTACCTCAGCAAGTTTAACAACAGCTTCATAGTCAATTTCGCCATGTTTGGCTATTCCAGAGGCATGGATTTTGAGAATTTCCATTCTCGACTGTTCATTAGGCAACGGTATTTCTATTTTTCTGTCCAAACGACCAGGGCGAAGAAGGGCAGGGTCCAGTACATCGGGTCTATTTGTCGCCATTATCATTTTAACCTGCATGTATCAATTCAAATCACATCGTCACCTAACTAGATCTAGGCAGAGATGATTTATTGCGAGTTTAAAAATTAGTGAATGAATAAACAAGACCTTTCCGAGCTGGTCAAACCCATCAAGCTGGTTTAGTAACTCCATAAGGGTTCTTTGAATTTCACGGTCAGCACTTGTTCCCTCACTAAAGCGACGCCCACCAATTGCATCAATCTCATCCATGAAAATGATACATGGCTTCACACATATAAAAAAATAGCATGGCGTATATCCAGTTTAATAAATCAAACTCATGTATTTATATGAAATTGTAAATATTTATTTGCATCTAATACATACTTGGTGGTCACGAGCATAACTGAACATTTCCCGGATCAATCTTGCACTCTCACCGATGTACTTGTCAATAATAGCACTTGATACAACCTGCACAATTTCAACTTGTAAGAAGCCACTCAAATTATTTGATAATTGCATATAACAAAGATGTATGGTATATTTCAACCTTTAAGAAATTGGCATCAATGTTGCTAGCAATAGCTCTGGCCAACAATGTCTTTCCGGTTCCAGGAGGCCCGTAGAGAAGCACACCCTAAAAGAAGGTAAAAAGGAAATTACTGAAAATAAAAATACAAAAGAAGGTGCTTAAAAATCACCAAGTTTTTTCTTCAAAGACCATTTACCTTGGGAGGTTTAATGCCAACTCTAATGAAGAGCTCAGGATTCATTAGCGGTAACTCTATAGATTCTCTTAATTCCCGGATTTGATCTGATAGGCCACCCACAGCAGAATAACTAATATTCCCAGGATCTTCGTGAAGCATATTATAGACAACTGGGTCTACCTGGAGCATACATAACAAAGAAAACGCCACATGAGTTTAAACGGCTAGTCATGATCCAAACAGTATGGAGGAGCACATGTTAATACCTCACGAGGAAGAGCTCGCATAATAGTGAGAGTAGTCATATCAAGTACAACCCTGGTTCCAGCTGTAAGTTTATCTTTATCCACTTTATTTCGGCAACCAACGACATATCTTGGACCACTACTTGCTTTCACTATCACTGAAAAAGAAAAAAACAATGATGACTTTCTTTCCTGAAAATCTATTTAGCACAAACATCTCTGAAATGGCGTCGTATTCGTTTTGGAGACGTTTCAGTTATCACACTTTAACAAATGCAATAATTTAGAGAATCACACTAATTTAAAAATCCATTTAGCACGAATGCCTTTCAATACTCGAATTACACTAAAATATTACCAAACAGTTTCAAATACTTAGAGCATCAATATTTTTTTTTCAAAAATAGCTTCATACATTTTTTTTATCAATTAAACGTGATTAATTTATTGAACTTCGTATTATTACTAAAACTAGGGACTATAATAAATAACCAAACAAGTTTCATGAAACCATTCATGTTAGTATATTACTAACTTTTACCAGAGAATTTTACAATACTACTCAGTATTTTTAGACTGCAGAATCCATCTATTTTCCGTACGCAGTCTCATTTGAACATGACAATAACAATGACAATGACATTGACATGAAGAAATCGAAAGGGGAAAATTGAGGGACAAAATAAAGAGAACTATATACTCTTAGAATAAAAGGATTTAAAAGTCTTACATCGTTCATTGTCCAGAGGCCTGAGAACTTCTCCTATGATCTGTCCAACACTTTGTAGTGACTTTAAATCATCTTCTGTTTTCGCGTATTCCTTCTTGTTCGATCTTAGAGATTCCCTTACTACAATGTGTGAATTGAAAAGTAATTTGAATAGGAAGTAGAACAGAATAAAATGCAAAAAAAAAAAAAAATTGCAAACGTAAAGCTATTTTTCTTGAATAATATTGCTTGAGCACTACACTTGTCCAACTCAAAGACCCGATGAATTTAGTCAAGCTCATACAGTAGCAAAATCAAATCCAAATATTTTCAAATATCCAGCTTAGAGCCTTCACAATCAATATACCCTAATCTTACTTGGAAAATAAAGCTCCTCATAAACCCTATAAACTTGAAATTACATGGAAATACTAAATAGATCTATAACAGAGAGATTAAGCTAGATAATTCATCAATAAAATAGTCTAAGAAATTAGGGTTTAAGAAAGCAAAACCAGTTCGAACGCGGCCCTCAAGTTCTTTTTGATTTAGAAGCTTTTTCCGATATTCCGCGATCGCCGATTTGCGGGTGGCTTCGTCAACCTCGCTTGTCATTCCCGTTTTCTTGCCGTTGTTTTTCTGAACTTTGAAGTTAGAGTTTTGGTTTTCAATAATTCGGCTTGCAGGACAAGAAAGAGATCAATTTCAATGTTATAGTTAGGCTTTGTTGATTAGTAATCTACGTTCTATGGCCCGTTAAATAAGGCCCGTTAAATGAATTCGGGCTATATTAAAAAGTGGGAATAAGACTTTTAATTTAATTTTCCTGAAAAGATATACTCCGTCCAAAGACAGTTGTCATACTTTCTTTTTTGGGGTGTCCAACAATAGTTGACACACCCCAAAAAAAGAAAATAATTATTCTAACTTTTCATTTTAATATACAATTGTATTCTACTTTACCTCACCTACTTTTTAAACTTTACTCACAACTACTTTACTTTTCAGTTTTAAAATATATTTTTACTCTTTATTTTTTAATTAAAAAATTAAAAAATAACAATTTTCTTAAACTGCGTATCCAGCAAAGTATGACATCTATTAATGGCCGGAGAGAGTATATTCTAATACATTTCATAAAAATATATCTTTTTTATACACTTTTGCACTGAAATATCATTTATACCTTACTTTTTTAATAACTCCAAAAAACAAATACTAGAAAACAAATAAGGGTGGAGCATGGTCTTCCTTGATCCTTCTTTTGTTAGCAACTTTTTTATTCTTGTCATATCTTATTCGTCTGAACTCCAATCGTCTCGATTCAAAGTTTTCCAGAATCTAGACTTCAATATCTTCGCACCCATATATGTTACGAGCCCAGATTCCGAAAGAGCAAAACCAATTTAATCCGTAAAGTTGTTGTATTTCGGGTCGGCTCATCATTCCGTTTCATTTTTCCTACATTTTGATATGAAAACTCGAATACACCACACGTAAGTTCCGTCACAAAAATAATAAACAATCCATCAATAATCAAACACATATATAAACTGTAGGTATGTGATTTATAGAGATGGCTAAGAACAGAAACAAGACGAGGCTCGTGTTAGACACGATCTCCTTAAAACAAAATTCGACCTCTACCGATCGTTTGTTTCCCATGATACAACGTCTCAAGCAACTACGTTGCACGTCGAACCGAGAGTTGCCTGAAAGACTTCACCGGAGGGCCAAAGAGAATATGAAAGAAGAGGATAAAGAAGTAGCAGATTGCTGGAGTGGTTTTGGTGTGTTTCTTCTCAAACATGAAGCTCGTATTTATAGGCGAGCATAGGGAGCTGAACGATTCATCCATTGAACCTGGACAGTCAACATGTAACGGCCATGCAATAATGCCTCAGCATTAAGGCCACTTAATTGTCATTTTTGAAATTCAAAAATAATAATCAGAAATTGATTTTATTTTATTTACTTATTAAATAAATAAAATCATTATTAATGAGTCAACCAACCGTTACTTTGTAACGGTTTCGAAACGAAAATTTGCAAAAAGTAGCTTGGTCGACTGCCCCCAAATCGGACCGACATTCGTGTACGCAGGTCGCGCTCGTACACAAGTCCGGGGGTTCGTAGGCTATTTCGGCAGAGATTTGCACCCCCCTGCGCGCACGTAGGAGGCGTAGCAATATTATAGCAAGTCATTCATAAGCCACTAAAGTGCAAGCACTATATATGCCCACTTGGTTTTGCATATTTTTCCGATGTGGGATAGCAACTCCCTTTATTAATTTCCTTCTCTTTTTCTCATTATTTTTTATTATTTTTAACAATTAATTTCTCATTCATTTTAACTCCGATTAGAGACGCTCATAAATTCGATGTGACATATTTTTCCGATGTGGGATAGAAACTCTTTTCGATCTCTATATTTTCCAACATAAACAAAATATATTAAAATGAACCAAAAAACAACATTAGAGACGCTCATAAATTCGATTATAAAGATCCTGAAATCTAGTTTTCGGGTTTGTTTTTTATTTCTTTTGTATATACATTTGATCGATCATTTAGGGATGGCTTATTATTTTGTTGAAGAGGCTTACATGTGGTGTAGTCGAGTTTTCATGCCAAAAAATGTAGGAAAAACGAGGCTAAAAAAGGGAATGACGAACCGACCCTTAATGCAGCAACTTCGCGGATTAAATTGATTTGTCCTATTCGGAATCTTGGATCATGGCATACACGGTTGCAAACATCATGAAGTCTAGTTTTTGGTGGATTTTGAATCGAGGCATTCGAAGTTCGTATGAAAAAGATATGACGAAAACTGAGAAATTGTGCAGCTTCAGAATAGTAGATGACCCGACCACCCAGTAACCGAGCGACTGACCGAGTAGCCCACCGAGTAGCGAGTACGCCACCGAGTATGCTCGGTTATTCAACCGAGCAATTTACTTGGTAACAGCAGTCGCTTCTCGGTTACTTGGTGGCCGAGTGATCGAGTAGTCTACCGAGTACGCAGCCAAGTAGTGAAGAACCTTTTGATTTTTAATTAATTTAAAGCTTTTCTTTGATAGTTAAGTTGTTATGTTCACATTAAGCATAATTTTAAATTTTATAAATAGGGGTGGATATTCGGATTCGGTTTTTCGGTTAACCGACTAACCGAAATTTTCGGTTTTCAGTTAACAAAACATCGAAATTTCGGTGTTCGTTTCGATTATTTGTAAGAAAAAAAATTAATTTCAGTTATCGGTTAACCGATAACCGATTCATAAACACTGAATTAACCGATTAATTATGATAATAAAATAAAATAGAGATATTTCGTTAAAATATGTATATGTATGTTTTGTGAATTTTTTTTGGTATAGTATTTGTCAATCGCAAAGAAAATCTTATCATATATTCTCTCCACCACACAATTCTTTTCTTAGAGGGAATTGTTAACCCTCCAAAAAACGAAAATTGGATTTATACCCCTCCCAATATTTTTTCTTTATTTTTAAACTAAACTATAATTAAAATAAATCAAAAATCAGAAAAATAGTTTTACAAATTACCAATTAACCTAAGAAGTTTTAACAATTGCAAATTAGTCCTTCAAAATTTTAAAACCTTGCCCCTAATTCCCTCTTCCCTCTCGTTGCCTCTCTCTTTTCTCTCTCACAGAAACGGAAACGGGAAGAAGAAACGAACTTCGGCGCCGGCGTCCTCCTCCTCCTCATTTGACAATGTCGAACGCCGCCTCCTACTCTTCACTGGAAGGGATTTGAAAAGGCTAGTCGGCCGTTCCCGTCCCCGACCGTGTCCAACGGCCAAATGGAACCGAGGTTGAAGATAAGGCATGATCGTCCTCGGCGCGTAGCATTGTCGGAATCACAAGCCACGGCGAATTATAAGGTACGTACATACTTCCTCTATTCAATTCATTTTCGTTCGTTTCAATTCAATTCATGGCGTAGTTAACGTTCTGGTTCGACTGTGGGCGCAGGGCACGCGTTCGATTTGCAGACATTGGGCGTCTGGTGCAAGCTGAAGCCTGTGTTGGAATTCGATATCCCGGGTTATTTAAATTTGCGGAAACCTATAACCCGATCAAACCCTTCGCCGGAGATCACATGAACGCCGACTCATCCGCCGGAGTCCGGCCTTTGGAGACCACGCACCCGAAGGCACGCAGCCCGCCCCCAGCCGAACCCCCGCGAGACGGGGTTCACGCGATCGAAATCGCGTTCGATCTTCACGATCGATGGGGCTGCCTAGCAGCCCCCCGCGGCGAGTCCGGCGACTCGCCGCCGCCTGGAGGAGCCCCGCCTTCACGGCGGGTGGGGTGCGGCACCAGCCCGCGCCCCCGGCGATCGATCCCCGTGATCGATCGCGAGCCCTCGGCCCAGCCGAGGGTTCCTATCCTCCGCGCGCCGCCAAACCCTAGCGGGCGATCCCGCGGTCCGGTGGCTTCGCCACCACCGCGTGATCGTTCGTCTAATCCGGGTTCGACTCTTGGATCTTGTTTTTCCGATAATTGATTTCAATATACATGAATTAAATAGCGGAATTTAATTCACCTTTCGATTCGTTGTGCGGAGAAACGAGATCTTATGATGACCTTGAGATCTTCCCACGTATTCCTTGCACTTGTTCGAACGTCGGGTGGGCGACGATCCTCCGAACACTATGGATCTCCTTCTCTCCTTTCTCTCTCTAGAATTGTGATCTTCAAGTTATGAGAATAGAGAAGACCATGTAGTGCTTTTATAGGCTACGTAGGGGATCAAAAGGAGGTGGAATATTGGGCTTCTAATATTGAAGATTAAATTGAGCCCAATGCTCAAGTCCATTAATCCTTATCAATATTAATTAATTTATTTTCCACTATATAAATTAATTGCACTCCCAATATTAAACCATATTATATCAAATAATATTTCTCCGGTAGTATTATTTATTCCGTGTATTTAAGATATAAATATCCATGAATAAAATTAATTTATTGCTAATTAATTTATTCATCTCTTATATCCGAGACTAGTACCATTCAACCTTAATTATTATGCGGAACAAATCCACCTGCAGGGTTTACATAATAATTCCTTATGAACTCATCTCGGGGATATTATCAACCCTTACGGGATACACTTTCCCGTCAAGTATTCACGGCATGTCGTATATAAAATATAGTAACCCAACTTAACCGGTAATTAACCCAATAATTAAATCGGTTAATTCCTTTGGAAAATCAAAGTCACTTATATTAAATATACACACCCGCAATAGTATCGGGGATTAAGAATAAAATACTCTGAGATTTAAATCGATTATCTAAGGCAATCCTAATCGATAAATCTCAAGCGATCCGCCCAATACACCAAGTGTACAAGTGTGATAAAATAATTAAGATAAATTATTTTCTCTCTCACACAACGACTATACCGATGGATTGGTCCGTGTCCATCTAGGTCGTGAGCAACTGTTCGATTAAATACGAGTAATCGATAGTATGATCTTCTGTGTGCCCATGCACACCATACTAACTACAACGTATAAAATCCAGGACTATAATTTGCATATATTTAATTATAAATAATTAAATGCAAATAATTGTTTATTTAATTAAATAGATTAGTGGCAATGGATCGTGAGTTTCCGTTACTTAAATCTAGACATTAAGTACACAACTCCAACAATCTCCCACTTGTACTAAGGTCTAGTCATTTCCTCCAAACTCCCGACTCCCATACTCATCACGTGCTTAAGTTGTACTTCCAAGAAGTACTATGTGAATGAGCAATCTAGGTTGCCGCTCTGAAGTTATCTTGGTGACTACAGCGTCGTCTCCCTCGACGATGACTCGTATCAGGTGGTACTTGCACTATGTGTTATATTACACTTATGGACTTGTGATTTCTTACCATTTGCCATTGCACCGCTATTTACATAGCCTTCGGCAAATTAAGAATCACATCTAAGTCCCAGAGATTATCCCGGAGTTATACCAAAACTTCCGCTGCCTTTGAGGCCGCTATTTGGTTACCCATGGCAGAGTCCGAAAAGCATCGTGCTTATTACTCTTCCATGTTAAAACTCCTTCTCCTTCAATAGTGAAACACATAGCCTGATATCGACTTACACCGGTCCTTATTCGATTAGAAATCTAAGAGAATGTAATCCAAAGGAAATGCTTGCTTGCTCCGTAATCCAGAACATAGTTTCCAGTACTTCGAAAGTACTTAAAATGTTCATTACAGCAGTCAAGTATTCCTTTCCAGGATTACCTTGATATCCTCCCACTATGCTAACCGCATAGCCGATATCAGGTTCTTTGTTTTTCAACAATGCATTTATTAAGCTTTCCTCACTGCAAGTGTAGGAATCCGCTTTCATTGCTTCTATCTCCTTTTGTGTTCCAAAACACATATCCTTAGATAGATGCATTCCGTCTCTGAAAGGTAACGAACCTTTCTCGGAATCTTGCATGTTAAAACGAACCATAATCGTATAAGATATCAAGAGAAGTACAATGTTCTTTTCTTGAGATCCTAGATCTTAAGAACATGCTCTAACTTCTTCTTTATCTCATATATCGATTTTTCTAGACAACCATCATTTTATGTCTGACAACATCTTTACATTGTTACCAATGATAAAATGCTATCTACATAAAACCTCCGAGAAACACCACCTTGTTTCCATCACGTTTCCCATACACTCGATTCGTCTATGCTTTGATGAATCCATAAAATGGACTATCTCATCAATTTGCAAGTACCACGAACTCAATGCTTTGTTCCAATCCATAAATGGATCAACTAAGCTTGTACTCTAAATGATCTTGCCTCTTAGCAATAATCCTTATTGCTTTCCAAGAAGGCACATTTAGATCTAATACTGCCTTCATGTAGATCCAGGGATCGATTTCATGTATACTAGGTCCAGAGTCCGAAAACTCTCCTAGTCTTATGAATATCTCCGGTTGATCCACAACCTCCCACTACAACGGCATTCCGGTGTATAAACAGTGATAACAGTAGGTGCAGTTAGTGGTGTACCGCTACTCGGTTCGGCTGGTTTCCAGTCTTTATCGTTTTCTCTCTTTTCAGAAGTATCACGTCATTTTGGGCTTGTGGTTCATCTAATAGTCTTCCTCTTAGAACCGGGCGTTAGAACTTATAACGTCCTTCTGGTTCATAGTACTATTGAACACACATCTTTTGTTCTTCTAGGATATTCTACAACCGCATTTGAATGCGCCGTTGTTTCCAAGACATATCCATAGAACATAGGTAGTTCCGTTTAACTCGTGCTTTTACTATTTCTATAAGAGTTCCATTTCTTATTTCCGACACACCAATCCTACAGAAGACTGTATGGTGTAGTCACTTGGGATCCAATCCCAAGCTCTGATCATAAATCAGAGTCAATCAATTCTTATACTTGTCCGGATCTTATTTCTTATATGCATAAAGGATTGCTTAGTCGTATTATCTTCCAAATTAGATTCTTAGGTCGGAAGGTCCACTCCTTCAACTTAATTGATCTTACAATCAATTTTCGACCTTTGAATTTCTTATTTGAATAAATATGACTTAGCATAAGAATCCACAAGTATAAATGATTTAATAAAGAAATCTCTTATTAGTAAAACGAGTTATGTATAACGGTTCGTTGCATCGTGGTGGACTCAGGATTCATCATTTATATATTGCTAGCTAATGTACCAAAATAGATAATATCATTATTTCTTCTTATAACCATCAAATGATTAAAAGAAATAAAATATCCATTCATTAGAAATCCAGAACAAAGTTCTTTCTAATATGAAGGGTACATAAAAGCAATAACTCAAAATGAAATCTTATAAAATGTCCTCCACTGCAACTGCTGCCTCCTCTACAGCATTGCCCATGTAGACTACGATTTCTTCTTTTCTAAGTCGTCGGGTTTCCTGGAACCCTTGCATTTAGAATGCACATACCTTCAGTGGTTCCATATCTACACACCAGGTTCCGGTAGATAATACCACTGACTATGTTTCACGACTAAAGAAAATTTCGTACTTCTTTTGAGAGGATAATCAGACTTCCAGTACCCAGACTGTTTGTATCGAGAACACTTGCCTCATGGCTTTCTCGTCCCATCTCGTGGTCCAAAAGGAACCACTAGGTTTCTTTGCTTTCTTGTCATTTCCCCCGATTCATACCTTTAGGTTCGAAACCTTTGGCATTGGCTACAAGAGCTTGCGATTTCCGTCTCAACTCGTCCAAAAGGTCAATCATCTCAAAAACGTTTTTAATCGTTTCCTCGAAGTGACTGGCCTTTATGAGTATCCTCATCGCTTCTTGTCTAGCCGCCTATGTCAATAGGCTCGGGAGGACAAAGCTCACTGAGCACTAACTAGTACTCTTTAACAGTTTGGGTAATGTCTAGATCTCTATTCCAATCATTACATTTAGGGACCAGTGAGTTAAAATCCTTACGTATCACATAAAGTGGGTTCAAGGCCATTTCCTAATCTATGAGCACATATAACAACAAACAATTGATTTAATCTCCGATATTATCTCCCTCAAATAATATCATTAAACCACTAATCACATCTAAAATCCCATCAGGTAAGGCAAGCCACGTGGTGTGGACGTTTACCCACCCAAATGATTTAGCAATTAGATTTTCTTCGGTCATACATCACTTATAGCGTAACCTCGTGGGGAGGAATACTATAATGCGTATCTAAGTGTAAACCATTACTCAGTACTAAAGTAAATCGTTTGGAATTGCTACATCACCGCAAGCCACGTGGTGTGGACGTTTACGACAACTTCACAACTCTTCACAATTCCTTATAACTGTCTACATCAATTAATCCAAAATCCGTTAGTATAGCAAGCCACGTGGTGTGGACGTTTACTACACCAAGAGATCTTTATAATTGACTCCCAATTACTTGATCCATTCGATCTTGTAAATCAAGACGCGGAGAATCATAAGTGAAACTCGAAGTTTCTAACCAGTGATTCACCATGCGAACAACCCTATCTCTCATAAATGAGGGAGCCGAGCAGACAATCGATCTAGTCATCAAATGACACGAAAGTCTCTAATTTGTGTCCTCGACATGACCAAGTGGCTTTGGCTCCATTCCACTTCCCGGGGTGAGAATGAGTCGACTTGAAATCAGTTTTGAAAAGACAAATTAGGCATTGTTTGATAAACTTAATCAATGTTTCTCGTAAGAGGAATTACAAGAATTCTCCTCCAATGACTTGTCTATACGAACTTCAAAAGTCCATAAAAGTCACCAAGAGAACAGCAATGGAGACCATGGCAATGTTTCCATTCCCTCTCCCACTTAGCTTTTTATAACAAAGGGATACGATATCTAATGCATAATTAAATACACATAAGCATAATAATAAACATACATTTCATGCAAGTACGTTCACAAATAATCAAATAATTACTCAAGTAAAATTATTTCTCGACTATTCGTACCTTGATGAATTCCAGCATGCTTGTCTTGAGTCTTCATTCTACGTCTTGAATACTTTGCCGAGCGACGGAAAAATTCTTTGATTCTCATA
The DNA here is from genome assembly GCA_954870475.1 of Euphrasia confusa. Lineage (NCBI taxonomy): Eukaryota > Viridiplantae > Streptophyta > Magnoliopsida > Lamiales > Orobanchaceae > Euphrasia > Euphrasia confusa. The sequence goes on from OX940956.1 coordinate 12,353,922, forward strand.
TTTAATTTATTTTTAAATAAAATCCAAGATTCCAATTCAAAAAAAATTTGAATCAATCTAATGATTTTAAATAAAATACTCCAATTAAATAAAATCAATTCCATTGATTTCCATATTTAATTCTATTTTAAATAAAATCCAAGATTTTCCAATCCAAAATAAATTTTGAATTAATCTAATGATTTTAAATAAAATACTTAAATTAAATAAAATCAATATTATTAAAATCCATTGATTTCCATATTTAATTCTATTCTAAATAAAATCCAAGATTTTCCAATCCAAAATAAATTTTGAATTAATCTAAAGATTTTAAATAAAATACTTAAATTAAATAAAATCAATATTTATTAAAATTCATTGATTTCCATATTTAATTCTATTCAAAATAAAATCCAAGATTTTCCAATCCAAAATAAATTTTGAATTAATCTAAAGATTTTAAATAAATAAGGTAATTTTAGAGAAAAAAATAGATTGGCTTATGAAATTATTAAAAAATACTAAAGATTGGTCTTAATATACAAAGGTCATTCTAATTTTTTTTGTATTATATTTTAAGATAGTGTTATATTTCCTAATTATATTTTAATACTCTTTTTCAAAATTAAAAAGTCTAATATACCCTTTACATTTCAATAGTTTGTTTTTATTTCCTTGAATAAACACGTTTTGTTTGTGAAACCCTAAACCCCTCTATTCATTCAACATTTTTATGTTCGTAGAGAGATTGTCGAGGCTCGGAAACATAGCCTCCTCCTTGGCAGCACACATCGACCCGCGGCGAGACGAAGTGCATCATCTCCCTACATAGGTATCGTCGCCGATACCGAGAGCTCGAGGATCTTTTCGCTGGAATTCGAAGGAGGAATTTTCGAAATCGCGTCAAGACAATCCAAGTTTTAAGCATGCGCTTCAGGTGTTTGTAAAAATGCCTCAGAGGAGTCTTTAACTGTTTCCTACCTCATCAGTACATGCGGGTTGTTTTCGGATGACGCTATTTCTTCATCCAAAAAATTATGCTTTGATTCACTGGAGAAATTCGACGCTGTGTTAGACCTCCTCAAGAAGTACGAATTCACATACAGTACTCTCTTATTTTGAGAGTCGTCACTAGATGGCCATATGTTCTTGTAGCCTCCCCAGACAATACTCTTTTGGTTTAGAGATTCGTGAAATACTCTTTTATGTTGTAATGGATATTTATTGATACTGTATGCAGAACTTGAATCTGAAGTTTATGTTATATACACGAAGAAATCCTATACGAAGAAATCGTATTCGCGTGTCTAAATTGCAGGAATTAGAAGGGTTAATTTTTATATTTTGTCGAGGTAGTTAGATGTTTTGTTTTTTCCAGCCTCACTTCTCGAAGAGCACGTATAGATATTTCTGCTAGTTCTATTCTTAGGTTGGTTATCGATTTTTCTGTTAGTTTTGTTCATAGTTTCATTTAATTAATCGAGTTTTGTTCTTAGTTTCGTTATCAATTTTTATGCTAGTATTGTTTTTAGTTTCATTTAATTAATCGAGTTACTAACTTTTTGTTAGTTTCGTTTCTAATTTTGTGTAATGCAAATACTATTTTTTGATAGTTTCATTTTTAGTTTTGTGTAATATAACTGTTAATTTTTTAGTTTCGTTCCTAATTTTATATTTTGTTTAATATAATTACTTACCATTCTTTTCTAGTTTCGTTCCTAATTTTCTATTTTTTGTAAAATAATAATTATTTTTTGATAGTTTTGTATAATACAACTACTCATTTTTTCCAATTTTCTTTTCTAGTTCTGTTCTTAATTTTCTAGTTTCTCCTGTTTTTGTTTAATACAATTATGAGCCTTTTCATCATGGTTATATAAATATGTAACTATTTAGGTAACTATCCCAATTGCTCAATTCATATATTCAATAAAGAGCAATTACAGTTATTTGAATAGTTACAGTGAATTCAAAGAACAAAGTCGCCCCCGAAAATGACTTCTCTGGTGGGGGTTTGCCAATCCATAATATCTAGACATAGTTGACATAATCATTAAGAAAGTGCTCATATACCAAACCCCCTGGAAGTGGCATTGCATTTTGAGACGATCATATCACATGATGCGCAAGAGAGTTGGGAGGCAAAGATTCGCTCTGATTCCGACTTTGACCATGTGAATATGCAACATTTTTTTCCTTGTCGACAGAATATGGCCACCACTGCGCCGTCGTTGCTTCCACCCCACTTAGGGACTACCGGCGCCAAGTGCGGTGACTACCGATGCAATATCCATAGCAAGTCTGAAAGCTGTAGCAGGCTTAAGAGCACCTTTTCTATTCAAATATTCGTGAAGGTCGCCCTGCCCATGCAAGTACATGTCAAAAACTGATAAAAAAAACAATAGCAGTTTAATTAATTCGCAATTATAACCATTTGAATATATCATAAACAATTGATACCCTTGATAAATATTATGTCGCAATCATCATAATACTCTATGTTATGACACTAATAAAGTGCCCCCTCCCAAAATATTTTACAGCAACTTGAATTCCACCCCAAGAAGCGATTTTGTATATCATACCAACTTGAACACCATTATAAGTTTCAAAACCATTTGCAAATATTCACTAAATGAGTTGATGGCGTTGCTGAATACACCTTTGAACATAATGTGTACATCATTAGATGGTTCAAAACCACATAGAAACCAAACAAATAGCTAAAGCTGCATGTAATTGTTAAAATAAATGTTTAATTAACAATGTGTTCAAAACCATCTGCAAACTACTTAGCAACAAAGTTGGTGTTGAATACATTAGTGAATACATAACTGTACATCAAAATACGTTTCAAATATATTTTCAAACTAGATAACAAACTATAATGTAATGACACAATTAAACTGAAAGCAAACTCAAACTTGACATATGATTAATTGGATTTTCACCACATTTGGGGACAATTTGGTTCAACCTATAAAATTTTACACATAAAACAAGAACTAGATCTAGAACTGTCAAATTCATACAACTATCATGGTTTTGAAATTCGGTTTTCAAAGATACCTGGTTACGAAAACTACCTAAAACAAGAACTGGAACTATCAAACTTATTCAGATTGCAAATTGAAAAAAAAAATATCATTTTCCCAAATTTAAAGCTCAAGACTTACAAGAAAATTATTGAATGTGTACGATTCTTTCAATTTTGAGACAGATTAAAGATATTGTGCATAGAGAAATTGGGAAAAACCTACCAGAAGATAATCTTTCACTTCGGGTCTAGAACTTCGCCGCCGGAAAACTTTTGTTTCCGGGGATATCAAGCGATTCTTGTCTGAAATCGTTGGTGCAATGGATTCTGAAGCAGTTCCGCCGATTGCTTGCGAAATCTTGTTGAAACTACAGCTCTGTTTTTGCTTTTGATAAGGTATATTTGAGAAATAAATCTGTAGCTAGAGTTTTGCCGTAGGTTAGATATTAACGGGGAAGGAGCAATATCAATACTAGGTAGATTAGAAAATTTTAAAATTTAAAGATTTTTGAATATTTCATTTTATAATTGTTAAAAACATAAGGGTAGTTTTGGAAGTGTTTTTGTTTTTATAATTAGACAAAAGATTAGTACTTAAATATAGCAAAACACTTACAACTTACTCTTTTTATAAAACCCCCTTTAAATAAAATACTTAAATTAAATAAAATCAATATTTTAATAATTTCTCAATCCTATTTAGATTAGATCTCAAGAATCCTAATCAAAATAGAATTTTGATTCTTCTTAAGACTTCTAATCCAAGTAGGTATAGGATATCTAGAGAAACTAGGATTTTCTTTCCTAATTTAACTCTCCATCTAATTCCATTATTTAATTCCATAATTAAGAAATATAATCCAAATAGAATTTGAATTAATTTCAAAATTAAATTAAATAATATTAGGAAGATTAAATTATTTCCGGCAAGATCGGATTTACCGGGACAAACCAAAAAAACGAGACCCGCTCGAATCAACTAGGTCCGTGCCCCAATCGAACCATGCACAGCACATGCATATCGACCCAAGCCATACCATGCTTGGACATGCACATGCACAGCACCAGGCCATGCAATCGAGAATGAATTAATTCATTCAGCAAGCCATTTCACATTGTCGGCCATCTTGAAAAACAATGTCGCCCGACATGCTTTGTAAAGAAGCAACGCGTGAAGAATTCGATCGTCTTCTCCGATGGCTAGCGAGGAGAGTTCCAGCAGCGTCTCTTGGTCAATCTCCGGCACCGCGTCTCCCTTGACGAACCATGCCATTGACCCGCTGCCACCACCGCACGAGCAGCCCGTCCGAGCACGAAGCCGAAGCCGCGACCCACGAGCCGCCGCGCGTGGCGGCTGAACCTCCACTTGGCAGCTGTCGACATCCGGCGACCACCACGGATGGTGGTTGATGCCGTCGACTCCAGCCACCATACAGCCCGTCCCCCAGGACAGCCCGCACAGCAGCAGCCCGTTCCGAGCCCAGCAACCCGTGCAAAAAGGGTTTCGTCCGTGTTGCGCCAACGCGACTGCCGAGCGTAGCCTCCGGCTGCCGGCGAACCACCACCACTGGTGGCACACGCCGGCAAGCCCAGCCATGCCCTTGCTCACGTACAGCAACACACGCAGCCCCTTTCCGAGCCCACGGTCGATCGATCCGATTCGATTATTCCGAAAATCCTCGATTTTTAATAATTAATTTTTCCGACAAACACAATTCATACGAGAGATAAAAAAAGTACGTAGAACAATATAGCACAATAATTTAAAATTTTAAATTAATCTATGGCTATAAACAACGATAATCGATTATCGAAACAATTAACGAAAAAACGTAACCATACGCTCTGATACCAATTGTTGGAATTCGATATCCCGGGTTATTTAAATTTGCGGAAACCTATAACCCGATCAAACCCTTCGCCGGAGATCACATGAACGCCGACTCATCCGCCGAAGTCCGGCCTTTGGAGACCACGCACCCGAAGGCACGCAGCCCGCCCCCAGCCGAACCCCCGCGAGACGGGGTTCGCGCGATCGAAATCGCGTTCGATTTTCACGATCGATGGGGCTGCCCAGCAGCCCCCCGCGGCGAGTCCGGCGACTCGCCGCCGCCTGGAGGAGCCCCGCCTTCACGGCGGGTGGGGTGCTGCACCAGCCCGCGCCCCCGGCGATCGATCCCCGTGATCGATCGCGAGCCCTCGGCCCAGCCGAGGGTTCCTATCCTCCGCGCGCCGCCAAACCCTAGCGGGCGATCCCGCGGTCCGGTGGCTTCGCCACCACCGCGTGATCGTTCGTCTAATCCGGGTTCGACTCTTGGATCTTGTTTTTCCGATAATTGATTTCAATATACATGAATTAAATAGCGGAATTTAATTCACCTTTCGATTCGTTGTGCGGAGAAACGAGATCTTATGATGACCTTGAGATCTTCCCACGTATTCCTTGCACTTGTTCGAACGTCGGGTGGGCGACGATCCTCCGAACACTATGGATCTCCTTCTCTCCTTTCTCTCTCTAGAATTGTGATCTTCAAGTTATGAGAATAGAGAAGACCATGTAGTGCTTTTATAGGCTACGTAGGGGATCAAAAGGAGGTGGAATATTGGGCTTCTAATATTGAAGATTAAATTGAGCCCAATGCTCAAGTCCATTAATCCTTATCAATATTAATTAATTTATTTTCCACTATATAAATTAATTGCACTCCCAATATTAAACCATATTATATCAAATAATATTTCTCCGGTAGTATTATTTATTCCGTGTATTTAAGATATAAATATCCATGAATAAAATTAATTTATTGCTAATTAATTTATTCATCTCTTATATCCGAGACTAGTACCATTCAACCTTAATTATTATGCGAAACAAATCCACCTGCAGGGTTTACATAATAATTCCTTATGAACTCATCTCGGGGATATTATCAACCCTTACGGGATACACTTTCTCGTCAAGTATTCACGGCATGTCGTATATAAAATATAGTAACCCAACTTAACCGGTAATTAACCCAATAATTAAATCGGTTAATTCTTTTGGAAAATCAAAGTCACTTATATTAAATATACACACCCGCAATAGTATCGGGGATTAAGAATAAAATACTCTGAGATTTAAATCGAGTATCTAAGGCAATCCTAATCGATAAATCTCAAGCGATCCGCCCAATACACCAAGTGTACAAGTGTGATAAAATAATTAAGATAAATTATTTTCTCTCTCACACAACGACTATACCGATGGATTGGTCCGTGTCCATCTAGGTCGTGAGCAACTGTTCGATTAAATACGAGTAACCGATAGTATGATCTTCTGTGTGCCCATGCACACCATACTAACTACAACGTATAAAATCCAGAACTATAATTTGCATATATTTAATTATAAATAATTAAATGCAAATAATTGTTTATTTAATTAAATAGATTAGTGGCAATGGATCGTGAGTTTCCGTTACTTAAATCTAGACATTAAGTACACAACTCCAACAGCCTGCGCCCCGCGCCCATTTTTTTTTTTTATGAAATCAGAGTTAAGGTGGGTGCTGGGTACAAGCTTCAGCTTGCACCCGACGCCCGAAACAATCCAACAGCGTATTTATTGAAATGTTGTTTTTGTTATGTGTTTTTCAGGATGATTATCGCGATGTGCCAGCATCGGAAATCTTTGATGACCTACCACAGTGCAAATACGGTACAGTAGTGCAGAATGGGAAGTTAACCACTCGCCATGGTTTCAAGAAACTCCCCACGATAGCTGAAAAATTGTTGGCGATCTTCCCGGATTGTGTGAAAGATTACCCTCAGATAGGTAGTTAATTATTGTTGGACGGGAAAGGGAACGTGCCCAATGCGGCCATCCATCAGTTGATGGCTCGAGTGTGCATTTGGCCGGAACCGAAAGAGCGTTGTATGTTCTTCGTAGTGAACAATATGGTAGCTCGACTCAACCCTGTGGAGTTCAGTTTGATAACTGGCTTGCACTTTTTTTACGACCGCAATGAAGATGACCTCGAGAAGGATGCTAACTTGAAAGAAACAGCCTTTCCCAAATATCACGCGAGCAAGCAATTGGTGCCGATAGAGAAAGTGCTTGAAAAGGCCAAATTTTTTTAAGCAAAAAACATCCCGCGGATCACCCAATTGCAATCAACCTAACATTTGTTTGGTTGATTACAACTCTGTTAGACTAACCTAACAGACAACAAGTGGTCTCTGATGAGATATTTGAGGTAATATAAGACTTAATTTACTTTTTATTGTGTACTTCAATAACATTTTTTTTTTAATTTTTGTGTTTATTACAGCTTTGCAGTGACTTGGAAGCATGTCAGAAGTATCAATGGGGATTAAAGGTGTGGAAGGCTGTCGTGGAGGATTGCTTCTTGGCTATAGGGGACATCAACATGGTAGGGACGCGCAACTGGAATGCTTATGGGTTCATCAATATTTTCGCAATATGTTTTTGTAGTTTCTTGATAATTGTTTTGATAATTGAATAGTTTTTGTAGTGTTTAATATACACATGTTTTGTTTTAAATTTTGGATGATTGAGGCTTTCGAGGGTGCGGCTGTACAATTGAATGCAACCCTTAGGAGAGAGTTTTTTCATTCGTACCTGAAGATGCTGCGATGGTCTCTAAGTACGAACGCACCGACAAGCGACAATTTTAAGGATTTCTTGGTTAACAGAGTGCTGGTATGTGTTTGAACAAGTTTGTTGTGTGAATTAAAATTATTCAGACTTATACAATTTCAAAAACAAACATGCAGGTTGTGTATCCGCGCTTGAAGCCGGACGTTGCCGAGTTGCAGTCTGCATATTTTTACGACACGCTGGTTCGAGCGGAAATATAATGCTCGCCGAACAGACTGTCTACGAGTCGACGTCGACAACATATCCTGGGAGGATTATGTGAAGTTCCTTGTTGCAGCTCCAGTTCCAGCCCCAGCTCGAGCTCCACCGCAGACGACACCCTCACCTCCAACCCAGACGACAGCCTCATCTCCACCTGAGATGCTTGACCATGCCGGGCATGGTGGGCAGATTTGCTGCAGATGCATAGGGACCGGGACAAGAGGGACAGACAACGGGCGGATAGTGACAGGCTACGGGACGATACTCTGTTCGCAGAGATTAGGTCCCAGAGGGAGTTGATTAGGGCTCAGAGTGCTTAGATCACCCAATTTGGTGTGCAGATGACCCAGTATGGTGATCTGATGACCCAGTGTGGTGTGCAGTTGACCGGGTATGGTGTTCAGCTGAGAGGGCACGGTGATCAGATTGTGGAGTTTGGTGGTCGGATCGAGTCACTTGAAGAGAGCTTTAGGGGTTGCAACCTAGGAGGTAGGCAAAATGAGGTTCCTTAGTTCTTTTGTTTGTTTGTTTTTTAAAACATGATTTTGAAAATTATATTACTATTAATATATTTTGAAAAAATTATATTAGTTCCTTTGTTTGTTTGTTTGTTTGTTTGTTTCAAACATGAATTTTTAAAATTATATTGCTATTAATATATTTTGAAAATTATTTCTAGACATTTTGATTGTTTGTTCAGTTTCTTCCAATGGAGTATTACTCTACTCCAAGTTGGGATACTTCACAACCACAACCGCTGACGACGATCGACTATTATCCTTCTCCAGTGCCACTCTCGTGGTACGTTGACGATTTTCAAACTCCATAGCCGATGTCGCCAGCGGTCGAGTATTTCACTCCACTCCAACCTCCCCGATTCCAGCCGAATTTCGAGAACGAAGCTTCGTCGTCGAGCGTGGACATGACAAGACTACGAAACGTGCGTGCTCTTCGTCCTTCACACTTCATAAGATCACCTTACGACACGTTCCCCCAGAGGAGGAGAATACAGAGATCCACGCTGGAGTGTTTTAAAGCTTATTTGGAGGACAAGAATGACAATACGATGTTAGTTCTATATCCTTATAAGTTTGACAATGTTTTCTACCAAAAGCGTCATATTAATCCACGTTAATGGTATGCAAGCGCGATATTGATTTTGAATGGCCGGTGGGTCGGGATTGGTTCGAGGGGATGAGTGCAGGAGCCTCTGATATAATTATTTACGTAAGTATTGTCAAAAATATTATGGTGTATAGTTAAAGACGTATTATTTACGCGATGATGTTTTTTTTGCACCAAGTTGATGCAATTCTTGGAATTTATCACAACGACTTTGAGTGTGTTTCAACACAAACAAGTGTGCACATTAAAGAAAAATACACTATCGTGTCTTGCTCATTCTTAGTAAGTAGTGAAAAATACTATTATAGTTTCAATTACTACTTAACATGTATTAATTTTGAACCTTAATTTACAGCAAAAATTGCATTTTTTTTGGGACCGCGGAAATCATCATCCTCAGAATCTCGAACTTGTTCCGCTGGAAGACCGGCAAGTATGCATTGAAAGTATTGCTAACGGTGTGCATGGATAGAAACCCAAGTCGTGGGCTGGCCTCAAATATGTAAGTTCATTTAGTAGTATTCAACTCTTAACTTTGAACTTTAATAAGTATGGCCTATTATTCTTTTTCAGGTTCTCCTCATTGCGAATGTTGGGCTGTAGTGGATTACATGCAGATTGGACATTCAGAAAGAGAAGATTACTATGTATGACACGTCTCTACATGCTCACACACAACATGTGAAGGAACAGAGAATAACAACATTACTTCCACTCAAGTATTGGATGCATGAATTGTTCGTCCAAGCTCAACCGCCGACGAGGAAAAAAGAGTGGGAAATTAGCTTTGCGAGTCCGGGTGATTGTTATCGCCAAGAGCATCCACGTCGATCCAGTAATTACGTGTTGATGCAGATGATATCTATTATCACTGAAAGAATTTACAGGGACGACTAGAAGATTAAGAACAAGGTAGATGAATTCAGATTCAGATGTGCATCACATGTTCATGAATGTAGTGTTATTTAGGCTGGTCCGGCTCCCCGATGCGAAATCTGTGCGAAAGAGGGTCAGGATGCAGACATGTGCCCGAGTTTAGACTTTTAGACTTTGTATTTGAGGCTTTTAGACTTTGTATTTGTGTGGTAATAAATTTTTCATGTTAGAAGTACTTAAATTTTGTATAAATATGGTTTGGACAGGTTGGAATTACAAAAAACGGGAAAAATCATGTTCAGGTCTGGACTGTTCTAGGCGAAGGCTAGTAACCTGAATTTTAGTTTTAATATTATTATTTGATTATTAATATTTTTATTTTTAGCAGATGTAAGTATTTTTTACTAATTCGAATTTTAGTTTTAATATTATTGTTTATTGATTATAATTGTATTTTAAATATAACAATTTATTTGGTAATGCTTTTTGTATTTTTTTTCTAGTTTTTGAATTTTTTTTTGTTTTTTTAAAGATTATTTTTTTGCAAACCTTTTGTATTTCTTACTTTTTTTTATTTGGTAGGTTTATTTATAAGTAAAAGACTATCCAAATCGAACGATCAGAAGATAGAAACATTGCATTGCAAAAGGTTTAAATGGAATCAAGCTTAAATAAGTTTAAAGTATTTTGCGTTAATAATTTATTTATCTTTTATTTTATAATGTAATTTATAATATTTTATGTAACTAACAATTATTATTTTAATAAAATTTATAATATTTTTATTTAATTTTATTCTAATTTTATTTATGTTGTAATTTACGCAACCGTATTTTTATTTAATTTTTATAATATATAATTCAACTAACATTTGTGGCATATATGGTAAGTGTTTGATTTATTAGTGTTCATACTTATTAAAAAATAATAATCGTAGATTAAGAATTTTGTTTACACTAATATTTATTAATATTTAATCTTAATCAATTTATTAAGTAAATATTAAATAAGTAATTAATATATAAATAATAATATTTATATTTTTCTTATTCTTATTCTCTTACCATTTGATTTTATATAATTTATCTTTATAAACTTTTTAATTATAGTAAAGATTGACTTGAAAAATTCAAATTATTAAATAAATTATTTTTTAATATCTTCTATTAATATCTTCACTTTATTCCTTATTTATCATATATTATTTATTTATTTACTTTATCATATAAATCTTAATAGATAATAGTATTAATATTAATTTGTATTAATCATTATATCAAATTAATAAATTAATATTATGTAAATTAGGTTGGATTTAATTTAATTTACACTATTCTATTTTAATTAGTCAATTAAATTATAAATTTTCAACCAAAATATCCCGATTTAATTCTATAATTTGCGATTTTTATTCAATTAATTTTAAAAAATTATAAAAAACTTAATTTAATTTTACCCTTATAAAAAGTCTTCATCTTTTAATCATTCTCAACTTCTCGATAAATTATTTTTTCTAATAGGATTATGATTTAATTATGTATTAACATTTTTTATAATGCATTATTGTTATTATCATCATCATTAATAATTCTTTTTATGATTAAGAAGATAAATTATTTTTTCTAATATGATTATGATTTAATTATGTATTAACATTTTTTATAATGCATTATTGTTATTATTATCATCATTAATAATTCTTTTTATAATTAAGAATATCAATTTTCTAAAAAGGCGAAAAATATGTTTGATTAAATGCATTAATACCAACAATTGTTCAAACTACCAAACCATGAACTTGAAGTTGGTATTATTATAAACTTTTTTACTGAAATCTAAATATATTAATTAATATATATATATATATATATATATATAGACTTATTTTTTTTAAGCAACAATTTATATAGTTATGTTATATTCTATTTATTGTATATAATATACGAATTAATTAAATACTGTGACATCTATTAATATATAAATCCAGAACAATTATCTATCAAGCAGTAGACCAATAAAAAGCCTCAATTTTGCCACCTAGATTCAATTGAAAGCTATTGACCAATCAGAATGCTCAATTTCACATATTGAGAAACATTTTTTCTTCAATTTCAATTTCTATTGTCCAATAGAATCTCTCAATTTTGCCAACGTCAATTTATATTTTTCTTATGAAATCTTAATTAAATCAATACCATTAATTAAAATCTTTATTTCGGTCAACTTTTCCAATTTGACAGCTCTCATTTCGCTTCTTCCTATTCTCTTCTCTTCTCTCTCTTCTCTTCTCTTCTCATTTTCCAAATTTATGCATTTCATCTCCTTCAACCTTGAGGTTTTGCGATGGATTCCAAATTTATGCATCTCATCTCCTTCAACCTTGAGGTTTTGCGATGAAGGTTTTTCTTCCCACATTTTTACATTCCGAATTCTCAATCTTTATCCGCTTCATTCGTTTTTATTTAATTATTTTTAAAATACCATTATTCACGTTTTACATCCATTGGACGGCTCAGAATCCTGAAAGGTACTGTTTTTCATCACCTCGGGCTTTTCTGTATTTTCCTGTGTTGCTTCTTTTCGCGAGTTGTTGCGATTTCATTTGAGTGATTTATGCCTATGAGTTTCGAGCAACCCTCTGCTATACATGTTATCTGTAAGAAAGTTGCAGATTCTGAATTCAACCATCTCATCTCATCGATCCTCTTCTTCCAAGACCTACGAGATGATGGTGGACCCCTCGACCGACGCCGAGATCTCCTGGAGCAGGGCGAAGAAAAGCTTCGTCGTTTGGGATTCTCACAAGTTCTCCACGAATTTGCTTTCTAGATATTTCACGCACGCCCATTTCTCCAGCTTCGTTCGCCAGCTCAATACCTATGTAAGTTTTTTTTGATGGATTTATTTAATTCCTTTTTTTCTGTATTTTTTCAAGTGATTGATCAGGGGGTTTTCTTAGTTTGATTTTGTGGGCTTTTCGATTTGGCTATTTGGAATTATTGAATTCAACTCTGTGATATGCGTTGATAGTCTACTGCTGTCGTTTTTGTCACGTAATTTATTTTTACTGCATTTTGATTTTTGTCATTCCATGTTTTCTGCAAATTCTCAAATTGTGCTTTTTTTGTAATCACGATCTATACACGATAATTATGTTGATATTGAAGCATGTATATCATTTTTTATATGATAGAGATGGGTATAACTGTGCATTTCCACTACTGGAGCTTCAGACCCATGATTTGCCTCCCTATGTAAGCTTCGACTTTCGATTTCTCTTCACATTACGACTACGTCATTTGTAATAATTAGCTATGAATTTCATGTGTTGGTGGTGGGACTTTCAGGACCGTACAGAACACGAGGAATCGATGTCCGAGGATGAAATTGAAAATGAAGATGACGATGATGATGATGATGAATCTGGTGATGACGATGATGATGAAGATGAAAAAACTGCCTGTCGCCGGTTGAGGGAAGGTAATAGATTTTTGAGAAAGTTGTTATAGGCGACGAGTAACTAATGTATATAATTTGTGTATGTGTTTGTGGTTATGTTGACAGGGGATAGAGTGAAGTACGTTGTGGTAAAATATTATTAAGGTGAATAGAAACATGTAACTCTCTACCGTGCTCCCTGTGGATTTTCATTAAAGCCTGCGAATTTCGTTCGAGTTATTGTACTGAGAACTAGCCATCTTTAAAAATTCTATATCAGTATATCCTCATAAAGTTGTATTCTGGCCAACGAGGGGAGGTGCGCGAAGTAAAAAGAGACAAAATAGCCATTATATTTTAAACAAGCGACGAGAAAGGCTTGGAGCCACCAGTTCATTGGCTTAACGGTACCTACACATGCTTACTTAGTAGCTATGAAAATTCGAACCATCCCTTGAAATATCTGATAAGAGTTGATGATGCTTTGTAATTGTTTTGCAGCAAAGGACATCAAACGTGACCATGATGCCTTGACTCACGACTGCTACCTTGCTCTAGAAGTGCTCTGCGAGTACCCGACATAGTTGAGGTATTTTATTATCCATAGTTGAGGTATTCTATGTCACTTAATCTATTAATCATTATGTCAATAGCATGCTAATTATTATATTTTCAGTATATGGATTCCGGAGGTTGGTTCAGTATATAACTGATTAAATTCTGTATATATATGTTACTAAATTCTATTTGGACTTGAGCAGATTTTGATGTAATCCTAGAGGCAGCCAAGTATTTGATAGCATTCATATCAATTATCAAGGTAGGTAACTTGAGTTTGTCTTTTATGTAAGCATCTCCATTAATTTTCTATATTTCGCTTTTTATTTCAATTGTTTTCTGATAATTTAGAGTCAATTATGTTGTCAATTTATATTTTTGTTTGTATTTTTATATTAATATTTATGTGTGTTGTGGCTATTAGTTTTATTGCATTTTAATGGTGTTGTAGTGTCGACGATCACTAATCCACATGAGACTCTTCTGATTTTAGTGAGGTAATCATTATGAAAAATATATAATTATTTCTTGAAATTTCTAATATTTCAGATTCCATTTGAATAGTACAAGATTGATTTTTTTAATTGATTCTGTGTACCGATTTCGAAACTTTTCGTGTTGTTATGGTCCTCCACCAGCGCCTTATCAGCACGAATATAATACAATTTGGTACATCAGTGGAAGCTCAGGTACTCAGTTATTACATTTTCAGTATTTTCCCCCACTCATAATTTTATTTTGTATCCACCACATTCAATCAGTTATATTTTTGGTAATCGAAGCATGTCAATGCTTATCAATTTGCGTCTCAAATCTAATTCTCCTAAAATTTGAAAAGGTATACATAATGCATAGCTGACTTCTATAGCGTAAAGAAAATGTTCTCTTATAACAACTTTATTCTTTCATTTCTTTACATTGCATTTGTATTAATTTGTAAAACTCTTATTTCATTATAAAATAGATTCTGTTATAGGTCAAATTTTAGACATTACGAGACTTTAAGACTGTAAAATATTAGAAAAATAGGGTGAATCTGAACTTAAATTTAACTTTCATGATATTTTGTTTTTGACTTCAAACAGTGTAAATTGTATTGTAATAACAGTTGCAACTATAAGAAATTTATATACATTTCAGTTTGAAGAAATTTCAGGTTTCGAGACTTCTAAGTGTTTCCTTGGGGAAGTCAAATAGTTTCTGTTTAGTGTACTTTAATTTAATGTTAGCGATCAATTTAGCTCATATCAATTTAACAGTCCTTAACTCACTCTTCTTTGCAGATTTACAAGCTTGCAATGCTAGATCTCATGCAAGGTATGCATTGTAGATTATGGGTTTGAAATCTTGAGTTTTAGTTTTCTTTTTACTCTGAAAAATAAAAAATGAAAATTTGAAAAGGGAAAAAGAAGAACAAATAAAGAGGATGGATGGTTCTAGCATAGATGGACCTCGATTAATATGTTTTGCAGTGCTTAGAGCGTCTTTCGAAGTACTCGATCCGTATAAGATAGTCATGGTACGGTATTTTATTTGTCTTACTCCATATCATTGGTATCATTCTTATTTTCTACTGATTCATTTTAATCTATATCTATATATATCATGTAATTTGACTCATTTTGTGTTTTTGCTGGCTCAATACCAAGATAATCATACAAAATCTCTTATTAATGCCTTAACCCGTGTCACTTCTCGAGTGATTATATAATGATGTTGAGTTCACTTTTTCACCTATTAACGCCTTAACCCGTGTCACTGAGTCATTATTAATGCCTTAACCCGATTTAATGTTTAGCCTCTATTTTGTTGATCTAGCTTCCAGCACGACAAGATACCAAAATCGATTCCTCAAATACACAGCAGCTGATGTGCGCATCGTGAGTCCTGGTCTCTACTCTGTCAATTTTGCTTGAACTCCTAATAAACACAATGCTTTAATACGAAGTTGTAAGCATTAGATATGGCAAGCTATAAGAGCACCTACTGCAGCACCGTATTATTTAGATGATTTCTCTAATATTGGTACTTTTTTATTCACTGATAAATGGTATAGACAGTGTTCTCAGATTTTTTTTCTGTTATCATTTTCTGAATATTGTGTTTTAGGTATATACCGAGGGCAGTTGTGCAGCCCTTCTTTTGTAGTTTGATAATCTTTTCTATTAGGTTCGCAAAGGTGGTTGGCGTTATCTGGACACTGGGCAAGTGTTAATTGAGAGTGCTCGAGGAAGCTTTATCTGTCGACCGTGTTGAGGAAGCTTTTGAGTACTATTTACGTTTTATAGTTGCGAAAATTGAGTATTTTTTTGTAAGTACTATTTAAGTTTTATTGTTGCGGAAATTGAGTAATTTTTTGAATATCGAGGGAGTCTCCTATAATTTAGAGTCAATGTATTTATTTTTTGAAAAACTAATCGAAATAATTATTTAAAACACTCGGAACATTAATTTTAAACAGAATTTTCTATTTTTTTATTAAAATCCTGATAATAGTAAAAATAATATTTTTTCCATAATAAAATAGTTTTTGAATTATACTGTTCTGGAAGCTCTAAATAATAATTATTATTATTAAAGTGTAATTATTGTAATACAATTTTATATACTTATTATTTATTAATATTTTTTACAGAAGTTTTGTTTATTGTGTATATTTATCCTCCATTTAAACAAATCAAATAATTAAAATAACGAATTCTCTTTTTTGGATGTCTAATACAGTAAATTATTTTAATTTTTCAATAAAATATTATCTAATATAATGTGTAATGCAATTTCAAAACATGTTACGTTATTGAGGTAGAGGTTTTAAAATGAAAAAATAAAGATGACATTGAGGTAGAATAAAGATGACATTATATCATTAACTATTCTACCATTTACATTTATAAATTATAATGTTATATGCTTAAGAAAACTAATAAAATCATTGTAAATTATTATTAAAAAAAAACTTCCAAAACGTCTTTTTAATTTATTTTTAAAAATAAAAATAAATTAATAAAACAAAGTGAGATTGAAGATAGTCGAATAGATAATTAAAAAATAACAATAATTCAAAATTTTTATTTTATTAATTATACTACAATTATAGTAGCATTCAAATTTTAATTTGTAAATTAAATTATATCCTTAATTTTAGTACATAAATTAAATCAATATTATTTTTAATCAAAATTTTCTTTAATTATAGTAAAAATTAAAAATTATTTTTAAATATGTTATCTCTAATTATAAATATTTTTAAGGAACAATGAAAGATTACTCTTAAAACACTTCAACAAGCGCATTTTGTTTATTATATCAAATTATAAATATTATTTTTATTTCTTTTAAATATGTTTTTTAGATCTTTTCCACATAAATATTAATAATTTTAAGGATTACACTCACATTCTCCTTTACTTTTACTGTTTATCACGTTCCCTAAACAGTATGTATCTTCTAATCATCTTGGCCATATTAAAATATAAATAAAAATAAAATAAAAAAGCTAACTGACTAAACTAAACTTAATGAATCTGAACTTAACTTAATTAATTCTTAGTTCCTGTTCTTTTGGACTGAAACGGGCTGAACTGAATTCTTAACTAAATTGAACTTAACTGAAGAAATCTGAACTGGAATGAATTGATTTTTTTAATAAAAATAATAATAAATTTTAAAAAATATTTAAAATTATTTAAAATGTTATATGCTTAAGAATATTAATGAAACTATTGTAAATTATTATTCAAAAAAACTTCAAATTCATCTTTTTAATTTATTTTTTTATTTTTAAAAATAAAAATAAATTTATAAATACAGTGAGATGGAAGATAGTCGAATATATAAATAAATAATAACAATGATTCAAATTTTGTATAATATTAATTATACCACAATTATAGTAGCATTCAAGAATTATTTATACGCCTTCTGATTCAAAAGTGTCACTTATACCTTCTGATTCAAAATTGCCCTTTCGATTCCAACGTCGGTAATGCTGAATTATGATATCTTATGATGACAATCAACAAAAATCAAGGACAATCTTTGTTAAAAGTGAGGATTCTGTTGAGAAGACCAGTATTCATATATGAACAGTTATATGTTGCGGTTTTCAAGAGTCACTAATCTTTGCTTATGTAATAAATCTAAACTATATATATATATATATATTAGAATCGTACAGTGAGACATTCTGTCTTTTTTTATCTTTTGTGGGTGTGCTTGATCTTCAACAATAAGTAACAATTCTGAAGGATTGTTATTCTTTCAAGCAGAAAATCTATTCGCCAAGTCCACAGGTTGTGCCTTCTGTAGTTAAACATGAGCAAATATGAAATGTGATTTTAATCATCTAACTATACCCAATGATGGTACTGATGTCTGGGAGATTGATCCTATGTTTTTGAAGTTCGAGTCCAAATTAGCATCTGGATCATAAGGTGATTTGTAAGTTTCAATTACTTTGAATCTTACGCTTACAGTTTTATATGCTCCGTATAATCCATAAAATTTATGTCCATATACAAAGGCACTTACTGTAGTCAAGAAGTAGCGATCAAAATTCTCAAGGCTGAGCGACTGAATAATGAACTCCAAAAAAAGTTTGCACAAGAAGTATATATAATGAGGTTTGTATCCATTAACTATATTTTCCATCAACAACTTTTAAATGATCTTTACATAATATTCATCGCACTATTTTTTCTCATGTATCTCTTCTTTTCGGTTTTGTATACAGAAAAATACAACACAAAAATGTTGTGCAATTCATAGGAGCATGCACCAGACCTCCAAATTTATGCATATTAATAGGTATACATAAGTTTTAATCAGATATCCCTTAAAAATATATATATGTGTGGTTAAAGATCAAATTGTTTATTTTTTCTTTCCACCATTTATGATTTTAAGTCTACATATTGTTTTCTTTAATTGAAGAGTACATGCCAGGTGGTAGCATCTATGAGTATTACACAAGCAAAAGGGTGTTTTTTATTTATCGATTTTTATCTCTTTTTTCAAGGATTCGTTTAGTTTTTTTCACAAATATATAAACTGAAACGGGTTGAACTGAACTGAACTGAACTGAAGCGTTGTGAAATGAACTGAACTGAAGCGATCTCAACTGAACTATCTTGATTTTTTCTTATAAAAATAATAATAATTTTTATAAATTATTAAATATTTTTTGTAAAATATTAATAATATTGTGATAGTAACTACATTTCATTTTTAAAATTTTTGATTGAAATTATTTTTATTTATTTTATTATAATTTATTTTGAAACGAACTTAATCGAGCTGAACTGAAGCGGTCTGAACTGAACTGAATCGGACTGAAATTAAGTCTAAAAGAACAGGTCTGTACTCCCTCTGATTCAAGTTTGTCATATATCTTCCAACGTCGACAATTCACTATTATGATATTATATGCGATGAGTCAGAGACAATCTTTATCAAAAGTGGGGATTCATTTGAGACTATCGTTTTTCCTTTTCTTTTACTGTTTATCAGTTTTCCTACACCGTTTGCCTCTTCAAATTATATGGACCATAAATGTCTTTTACAATTGTCTTTCTGATTCAATCAGTTGAATTTTTTTATCCCGATCTTAATTATGTGATTAACTTATTCGATTTCTAAACACCAAATTCCTATTTTTTGTTTTTTTATTGAAGATGTGTCCACAATTTACATTTGTACAGATTTGTTTTGCAAATCAGGTTTGGAAATCATCCGTCTCTGTAAAAAGAGTTTTTATACGCAAAACTCAAAAACTGAATATACAGTATCCCCTGTCATCTATATCCACTCAACCAAATATCTTTGCATGGTTATACTCAAGATTGCTCAAACTTACAATACTAATTAATTAAATCCCAATCCTCTTCAACAATATATTTTTCATAAATATCTCTTAGTTTCTAATGGGTTTACAACATTCTTAGGACCTGCTCTTTTGGACTGAAACGGGTTGAATTGAACTTAATAGGTGTGAACTAAATTGAAACCGAGAATAATAAGTCCAAAAGAACATATCCTTATGAGCTGTTCTTTTGGACTAAAACAGGTTGAACTGAACTGAACTGAAGCGTTCTGAATTGAACTGAACTGAAGCGATCTGAATTGATCTAATTTGATTTTTTTATAAAAATAATAATAATTCTTATAAATTATTAAATAATTTTTAAAATTTTTGATTGAAATTATTTTTTATTTATTTTATTATAATTTATTTTGAAACGAACTTAATCGAGCTGAACTGAAGCGGACCGAACTGAACTGAATCAGACTGAAATTAAGTCTAAAAGAACATGTCTGTACTCCCTCTGATTCTAGATTGTCATATCTCTTCCAATGTCGACAATTCCCTATTATGATACTATATGCAATGAGTCAGATTCAATCTTTATCGAAAGTGGGGACTCATTTGAGACTATTATTTACTTACGCAAATGTGTGGATTTATTTGAGACTATCGTTATTTACTTACGCACGGACAATTTTATGTTGCAGTTTCAAGAGTCACGACATGATTGAAATTCTTACGTTGGGGTAATATTCAATTCTATATGAAACAACATGCTGAAGAATTATAATGAAATAGGGTGAATGATTGCATATTACTATTATACGTAGTAATTCTCAAGTACTAATAAATTTGTAATGCATAACCTCATTTAAACAAAATACTTCACCGCTAACTTTGGTATATTATATTTTCAAAATGTTTCCAAGCAATCTCAACAGGTCAAAAAGATTCGTGCCATTTAAATTGAATCATTGACGATGAAATAAATTGTTTAAAATAAAAATGGATTACAGTTTAATTGTAAGTTCTTATTCATTTTGTTTTCATTTAAAACATATTTTTCAGTTTTGTATTTCTATTAATACTAGGGATTAATTCCGAACAACTTAGTTAAAAAAAATATTTAAAGATTAGCTAGATAATAGTGTAATAACTGTGTGTTTTATATAATATATAAATTTTAGTAACTGATGTTTAAATTAATAAAATTGAAATATTATTAAATATATTGCTCTTATTTGTAATTAGGAAAAGATGATTTACTTAATTTTATCGGAACTTTAAAAAATTCACTTTATAAAAAAATTCCCTTATAATTAACTTATACACGTAGGTAAAAAATGAATATATATATATATATATATATATATATATATATATATATATATATATAATATGAAATTTTAATAACATTTCTCATAAGATTACTATACTTTATTAATTATTTTTAAATTTCTTTGTCAAATGTGGGGATTCTATTGACCAATATGAATGCTTAATTTACTCATCCTCAATCTTCTATATCATTTAATTCCCGTCAACTATTCTAATTACTAATTCAGTACATTATTTTCCGCTTCTTCGTCTTCTCATTCTCACTCACAAAGTTTGCAGATCTTATTCCCATTTCATCTTCCTCGGTTAAGTTTTCAAATTTTTAGGTTTTGTATAATTATACCGATATATTTTTTTTTTGCAGTTTCTGAATTCAACAATATTAGAAAATCGATTCTCTTCTTCCAAATCCGTAAGTTTCTGTCTCTTTCAGTTTTCTATATGGTTTCGTGTATTTTTCTCTTATTGTCTTCCCCAGTCCATACCCGCAGTTATCTTGACACTGGTCTTATTGCTCCTTTATAATTTTGCAGTATCACAATTCATCAAATTGATAAATCGTTTATTTTGGCCTATTTTTTGCAGGATAATTCTCATCCCTCATCGTGCCCCAAATTCGTAAGTTTCCCAAATTCGTAAGTTTCTCTTTAGATCAGATTCTTATCCCTCATCATATGCCAAATTCGTCTTCCCCAGTCTATACCCCCAGTTATCTTGGTACTGATCTTATTGCTCCTTTATAATTTTGCACTATCAGAATTCATCAATGTTATAAATCGTTGTTTGTGACCTATTTTTTGCAGTGTAATTCTTATCCATCTCCGTGACCCAAATTCTTTCAATTCTGTGTAGTTCATATATTCTTATTACCAGATCCATTCTCCCTGTTATCTTTACACTGATTATATTCATCCTTTATATTTTTGCAATATCATAATTTATCAATTTGATAAATCATTGTTTGTGATCTATTTTTTGCAGTGTAATTGGCATCCCTCTTCGTGCTCCAAATTCGTAAGTTTCTCTGTAGTTCAGATTATTATCCCTTATCATATCCCAATTTCATATTACCTGGTCCACTCCCCCTACTATCTTTACACTGATTATATTGATCTTTTGTAATTTTGCAGTATCAGAATTCATCAATTTGATAAAGCATTGTTTCTGGCCTATTTTTTTGCAGTGCAATTGTCATCCCTCTTCGTGCTCCAAATTCGTAAGTTTCTCTTTAGTTCAAATTCGTATCCCCTATCATATCCCAATTTCGTATTACCCGGTCCATTCTCCCTGTTATCTTTACACTGATTATATTGATCCTTTATAATTTTGAAGTATCAGAATTCATCAATTTTATAAATCGTTGTTTGTGGCCAATTTTTTGCGGTGTAATTCTCATCCCTCTTTGTGCTCCAAATTCGTAAGTTTCTTTGTAGTTCAGATTCTTATCCATTATCCCTCATCATATGCCAAATTCGTATTACCCGGTCCATTTCCCCTGATATCTTTACATTGCTTATATTGATCCTTTATATTTTTGCAATATCAGAATTTATCAATTTGATAAATCGTTGTTTGTGGCCTATTTTTTGCAAAGTAATTTTCATCCCTCTTCGTGCTCCAATTTCGTAAGTTTCTCTGTAGATCAGATTCTTACCCCTCATCATATCCCAATTTCGTATTACCCGGTCCATCCCCCTGTTATCTTTGCAGAATAATTCTCATCCAAAAACTTATCTATCCCTGCGAATGTCTAAACCACTATAATTTAAATATAAATATATCCTAAAAAACTCTTCTATTTCCCCTCTTATTTTATGTTGTAACTGTTTATTTTTTTATTTAAAATTTATTAATGAAATTATTTTCCATTTTTTTTAGGTTGGGGTGCCTATAATGTTGTTAAGAAATCTCGATCACAGTACATGCTTATGTAATGGCACTCGATTGGTAATTTCAAAATTGGTAACCTACGTAATAGAGGCAAAGGTATTAGGAGGCGAAAAAAAGATGAAATTGTTTTCATTTCGAGGTTGCCACTTACGCCTTCTAACTCAAATTTGCCGTTTCGATTCCAACGCCGACAATTTCCAATTATGATATCTTATGCTATGACAATCAACAAAAGTCAAGGTCAATCGTTGTCAAAGGTGGGAGTTCTATTGAGAAGGCCGGTGTTCACACACGGACAATTATATGTTGCAGTTTCAAGAGTCACTAATCGAGCGGGATTGAAATTCTTAATTTGTGATTCGAATGGTAACCTCACGAATAAAGCTATCAATGTCGTTTACAAGGAGGTGTTCCGAAATGTGAATTGACCTTTTATCATTTCAAGTTCTTTTTATAAATTGAAGTGAATATAGCAGCACTAAAAAGCCTCAATTAATAATCTGATGTTTTATCACTATATTCACTTCAATTAATCCATAATCTAGATTTTTAGCCGATCGTAGTCATCAATTTTTATGAAATCACTATATCAATTTCTCCTATCTTCAGTTTTCTTTTAAACATAAATTAAAATAATAGCCGGAGAAACTGAAGAAAAATATTCCCGGGAATTTCCCGGGTAGAAAGATACTAGTGGTATATAATTTTTGATACATGAACTGTTTCGTATTAGGTTGGGGTGACGTTATACTATTGCGGAATATGGATGCCTCTTTTCAGACTATGCAATGGTACTAGGATGGTTGTAATATATTATCCACGGGAAAGTATTAAGAGGAAATAATTCAGGGGAAATTGTTTTTAATACTTGAATTGCCTTCACGCCCTCGAATATCAAATTCCAATTTGCTTTTCAATGAATACAATTTTCGATTATGATATCGTATGCATGACTATTAATAAGAGTCAAGGTCAGTCGTTGACAAATGTTGAAATATTTTTGAAAAAACCAGTATTTACGCACGATCAATTGTAGTTGTCTAGAGTAACCAACACGACCGGGTTGAAGCTTCTGCTTTGTGACCAGCGTGGTCATCTTATGAATAGAACAAAGGTAGTCTATAAAGAAATATTCCATAATTTGTAATATGAATGTAATTTTTTTTATTGTATTATTTCAATTAAATCATTCACTTAATATTTATTTGTCCATTTTTGTCAATATCTACATCTAATATTAAGCCGAAAAAGCACTACTCCGACTAACAAATAGTTGAATTAAATACACGTGCATCGCACGGGTAGGTGGACTAGTTTGTATAAACAGTTTAAAAAACTTTAATTATAATTTTATTATTTAGTGAAATAATGGTTTAAAAAAACATTTAAAACAATTTAGCATAATTATATAATAACATTTAATGACTTTATTATTATATAAATTAATAGTTTTAAAAAAAAAAAAAACAATTCTCGTACCGCATTTGCTGTAGAGAATATTTTTCAACACGCCCCTACGGGAAATTGCTGTAAGGGACCCGTAGGAAATCTTGGAGGGAAGCTATGCGCGCGCATTCTCCTACGGGAGTCACCCCTACGGCCCTGCAGTAGGGAATGCCGTAGGGGAACTCTGAATATGATTCCCGTAGAAAATGCTAGGGAAATCCCTACGGGAAAAAAGCCGTAAGAAATTCCTGTAGAGAATCCCTGGTTTTTTTGTAATACAATACTCATAGATATTAGAATTGACCAATGTTGTGAAAAGATAATATTTAAAATTTCAATTATTAAATTTTACATTTTATAGCGTTCTATTTTAGATAGAGTGTGTAGATCATACATAAATCTACTGATATAATTGATTGATGAAATAAAAAAAAGGGAAGTGCTATTCGCACCTCATTTTACTCTAAGTATACCACTCTGATTTTATAATTTTAATTATTTATGATTTTTACTTCATAAAATATTTAATCTTCCTAATTTACTCTTATAATTTTAATAATACACCACTTTATTAATAATAAATTTAATAGCGTTATAATCAGAAAATAAAGAATTCAACCTAATATCTATCAATATAATGGCATCGTTCTCTGTCCATCTGAGGATGCAGGTGCAATCGAACAACAATTGAAAACTTGAATTGGAGAAAGAGTTTATTATTTCAACAAAGTGTACCTTTCAATTATCTTTTTTTTTAATTGAAAAAGAAATTCAAGAATAATAAGTGATAGTCCTAATCTTCTAAATTATACAGTGAATTCATGTACTGCAAAAACTGAATTTTCCCGTGATGATATATATACACCATGTATTTTTCTAAAATTCAAATTATAAAAAAAAAAAGGAGATCGAGGTGGCTTATTTGTTGAAAAGCCTTTCTTTAATTATGTCTCCATCTTCAAAGTTATTTTTTTAGCTTCTATCGACGCCGACGCCATTGATAGGAAAAAAGAATTTTTATTTCATACTAAATGGAGTACTATAATATTTACTGAATTTACTATCGGGATGGGTTGGTGTATTGTTAATTGAATAAGGATAAATTAGGAACTTTAAACAGCGAAAATCGTTTCGAATCGTATGAGTGCCAGTATGGCTTTATTGGTTGACAGGTCTCAAACAGCCTTCGTCCCTGGAAGACGCATTGGGGATAATATCCTCCTTGCTCAGGAGTTACTGCAGGGGTACGGACAGAGGCGACTTCCAGCTAGATGTGTGCTGAAAGTCGATCTTATGAAAGCTTATGATACAGTTGAGTGGAGTTTTGTGAGGGCGACGTTGGAGACTATGGGATTCCATCAGGTGTTCATCGGTTGGATTATGGAGTGCCTTACTACTCCGGCCTACTCGGTGAACATAAATGGTTCGGCTGAGGGTTATTTCAGAGGTGCTCGGGGATTGAGGCAGGGGGACCCGATGTCACCATTTATTTTTGTCCTTGTGATGGAGGTTTTACATGGGATCTTGGAATGACATATTCAGGCTGAGCCGGAGTTCCAGTATCATTGGAGATGTGAGAGGACACAGACCTATATGCTGAGTTTTGCTGATGATCTACTGCTTGCCTGTCACGCTGATCCTGTGTCTATCGCTACCCTCAAACGGGGAGTCCAGCTTTTCTCGACTTACTCAGGTCTACATGCGAATGTAGATAAGAGTAATATCTATCTCTCCCTCCAGGCGCAGGATGATGCGTCGATACTACAGCCAGTATTTGATTTCCCGGTCGGGACCCTGCCGGTGCGTTATCTGGGGGTTCCTTTGATCTCTTCTCAGTTGCGTCTGAGGGATTGTGCCCCCCTGCTACTGAGGATTGATGCTAGACTGGGTTCTTGGACCTCCCGTACTCTATCTTATGCAGGGCGATTACAACTGATCCGATCAGTTCTTGGCACTCTACATATCTACTGGGCCAGTGTGTTCATTCTCCCTCAGGGGATTATCGAGGAGATTGAGAAGAGGCTGAGGAGATTTCTTTGGTCTGGGTGGGGCAATAAGGGGTATGCCAAGGTCCGATGGGTTAATATTTGTCGCCCTGCTAGTGAGGGTGGACTGGGTATTCGTGATCTCACTGCTCAGAATCGAGCCCTTATGACTAGACACATCTGGGCTATTCTGAGTCAGGATCCGGAATCCGTTTGGGCCAGTTGGATTCAGGAGAATCGACTGAGGAGGCATTCATTTTGAAGTGCTAAGATGCCGAGGGCATGCTCCTGGAGCTGGCGTCAGCTTCTTAAACTTCGTCCAGCTGTGTTACCAGCTATACAGATGCGGGTCGGGGACGGATCTCAGTTCTACCTTTGGAGAGACCCATGGCATCCCCTAGGTCGATTGGAGGAGGTGTGTCAGTTGGGATCGTGGCTTAGGAGGCTTCCTAGGGCTGCGTCATTGAGTATGGTCATAGTTGATGGGGTGTGGAGGTGGCCAGCAGACTTTGCGGCGGAGTTTGTTGATCTTATGGATGGCTTGCCGAGTATTGATGTGAGGACAGATACAGTGCGGTGGACATTGCATCGATCAGGGACCTACACCTCCGACTCGGCATATACTCTTTTCCGCTCGGAGGGTCCCAGGGTGCCGTGGGCTGCTCTTTTGGCCGGACCAGGACGTATCCCACGACATTGTTTCATTCTTTGGATGGCTATCCGAGGTCGGCTACCGACTCGGGATAAGCCTTGGATTGGTCGGGATGATGACTCGTGTGTGCTATGTGGTGGGGAGAGCGCTGAGACCCACTCCCACCTTTTCTTTGAGTGCCCTTTCTCCCAGGACTGCTTGCAGAGACTACAGGTGGATGTGGGTTTTCTATGGCCATGTGGTGATTGGCATAGTGCTGTTTTACGGGCTGCTAGTCGATGGCGTGGGAGGCATTTGATTTCTTGTGCGTATCGTGGTCTTCTCGCTGCCCTAGTCTATTTTATTTGGCTCGAGAGGAACACGAGGATATATGAATCTCGCTCGGTTTCGTCTGGAGTGGTGGCTTCTGAGGCGATTTCTATCATACAGGAGAGGATTCGCTCGTTACGACTTCCAGATTCTCTTCAGGCACGGGCACTGAAGAGGGTATGGCATATAGCTTGGTGATTATGGTTGTATTCTTTCCCGCTATTTGTTTAGTTTGGTTGGTTGGAGAGCTAGTTTGTTAGCTCGGTGATGCGGTGGGTTTCCATATCCCTATGCGACTGTATCATACACTTTTATTTTTTATGTGATTGACTTTTACCAAAAAAAACTTTAAACAGTGTATCAATTAAAATAATAATAAAATTAAAATTATAAAAAGTTGGAGCACTACTTAGAGTAAATGAAGGTGTCAATAGCGCTACCTTAAAAAAAATTAAATAAAAATTATAATTTCAAAATTATTTTTAAAGTGTTGAAATGTATGGATTTTTGGCGACGGTGATCGATTGTTTTTCAAAATTTGGATAGGGATCGCCCGTTAAATTTATGTATTACTTACGTAGTAGTATGATTTTTAATAAAATGTGATTTTAATTTAATTATAATTAATTGATTGTCATAATTACAGTGCATTAATTGCCAAGTGAAAAAAGATAAAAATCAAAAAGCAACTACAAATTGGATTAAATAAAATAACTTCCATATTAATAGCAGGACAGAATAGTAAATTCTGTCCAAATAGCACGTCCCTTAAACTTAACAAATTTATTTTTTAGATATTTAAGCACGGTTTGGCTTTTATATAGCTGATTACCGAATCAAATTTCATCATACATTACCTCATCAAACATCATCATTACATAATCATAAGATTCCATAACAAAAATTGAAACATTAATTTTTGTTTTCTAAGTCCACTGCCGTTATAAATATTTATGGACTTCATGTCTTTGTAATTCTATAAATTTCACGTGACTTTTTGAAATGGGTGACACCCAAACATGAAAATTTCTCAATACAAATCAAAATTTGTTTTCTTTTTGAAATGGGCGACACCCAAACATGACTCTATGTATTGTGTGACGTCATGTTTGAAATATATCCATTATTAACCAATACAAATTGTGCTAAATCCGAATCATATCTTCAATTAATGGTCCACATAGATACCATGAAGTTTACAATGACGCATACTTATATTCCAAAGAGAAAAATAAATAAAAATTCATTAATACCCAGTAGGTGAAATAAAAAATGAACATGGAGAAGCCCCTGTTTCATGATCAACTTTCTCTATATGAAGGGTTTGCTGCTGTCGCGTCATATTAGTATGGTATTGTCTGTTTCACACAAATTAATTTTTACGATTTTATTCTAACACTATTTTGAAAAGATCGTGTTACATTAATATGAAATTATCAGCTTCGACAAAACTTTCAGTATTTTGTTTGGAAACTTTTTCCCAAAAAAGCCGCATATACTAATAGATTCACGTGTCTTTTTATAAACAAGACAAACTCTTCAAAATTTCAATCGAGATTTAAATTTGAGGATTTGTCCATTCAGGTCGAAACTAGCTGGACTTGGATTTGATATCATTGTAGGGTTTATTATCACCACTATCGCGTCGCATTAGTTTAATATTGTCTGTTTCCTGGAAAGTTGTCACGATTTTGTTTTGAAACTCTTTCCTCAAAAACTGTTATACTAATTGAGCGGTAAATCTCTTTAATTATAAACTAGACAAATTTATTTATTTATTTTCAATGACGTGAGATTGAGTTGTTACTCCCATCAATTAAGCCTGACTCTCCCAATGAAAGCTAGGGGTGAGAAAAATAAAATAGATTTAGTTGGTAGTTGTAGGAGCGTGCTCACTAAAAATATTCTCTAATCATATTTTGGCAATAAATAATTAAATGAAGAATCTACCTATGTTTTCTACGTGTCGGGAGTAATTACTATATAATCCCGTTTACGTTTACGTTCACGGTCATGCTTACATGCTTATTGAAAATGAGCTCGAACAATACGATCCTTGATTACATAAGCCACGTACTTCTCGACGAGGAAGACTACGATTTCGCCAACAACAACGCCGACTCGTCGGCTCTCCATGCCACCGAGCAATCCTTGTACGAAGCCATGAATATCACCAACAACAATTATAATCTCCTGTACCAAGGATCAACCTCCTCCGACCATTGGAACCAACAATCGGCCGAGCAACTAAATATGCACAACGGGATGCTTGTTTTCACAAACAAGAAAAAGAAGAGGTCGGAATTCGTCGACCTCAAGAGCCTCCTAATGCAATGCGCGGAGGCCGTGGCGAACTACGACAGCGAGGAAGTGAACAATCTAATGTTCCAGATAAATCGCCACTCGTCCCCTCACGGGTCCGCCTCCGAAAGGGTGGCCCACTACTTCGTCAACGCCCTCCGGGCCCGCCTAACCGGCATGGGGAGGAGCGCTCTCCTTTCCTCGGTCAACCCCACGATGAGTACGTCCGGCGACGAGATACTCAAAGTCAACAAGATGCACACCAACGCCATCCCTTTGCTGACGATGACGAACCTCTTGGCCAACGGAACCATCATGAAGAGGCTGGAAAAGAAAGGAGCAACGACGCTCCACATCATCGATCTCGGGATCCTGTTAGGGTTTCAATGGCTTTCGCTCATCCTCGCCCTGTCCGAACTCCCCGGCGGGCCCCCCATGCTCCGCATCACCGGGATAGATTTCCCCCGCCCGGACGAGAGGGTGCTGGAGACAGGGGCCCGCCTCGCGGAGTACTGCGAGAGGTTCGGAGTGCCGTTCGAGTTCAACGCGATAGCTAAGGAATGGGAGACTATTCGGCTCGAGGATCTGAGGCTCGAGAAGGGCGAGATGGTCGTGGTTAATTCGATGTTCCGGCTTCAGAAAGTGATGGACCAGGCGGACATGGTGAGCCTGAAGGTGCCGAGAGACGAGATCCTGAACTTGGTCAGGAGGATCGATCCGGAGATGTTTGTCCACGGAGTAGTGAGCGCCACGTACAACATGCCTTTTTTGTAACAACCCTAAATTTTATTTACTAAAACCTAGAATTAACTTAATTAAATTCACAAATTTATAATGTAATTTAATAAATTAAAATTAAAAAGTAAAATATATTTTTATTAAACATTAAATTTGATAAATAATATAATAATATAAATAATATTTTTAAATCAAGCTAATTTATTTAATATAATTTAAAATTTAATTATTAATAACATATCTTAGCACCTAAGTCATACCAATATTTAAAACTTACCAAAATCAAATAAAATCCTAATATAATTTAGCCTTAGTTCATTCCTATAAATATACTACCCACTATCTCACACAATTACACCGAGAAACATCATAATATTCCCCTATCCTCTCCATTGTCTTCCGAAAAACCTACTCCAACCCCATCTCCTAAACACAATCCTTATACAATGAATCTCTTAGTTTCCTCCCTATAAATATCTATCTACTACCATCTGCTGAGCACGAGAGAAAGCACAACCCAAACAATATATACACGTTCACAATGTGTATGCACATCTATACTCACGGCCAACATATACCACAAACCAAAAACAATTCCCTCCAATCTAGATTCAGCCCCCTCCTTCATTTATACCCCTGAATGACGTCCTTTGTACAGCCCGTGAAAACAACAAAAATAGCTCGAAAACCAATCGAGAGTAACCTATGTTCAGCCCTTATGTGTTCGACTCAAACTTCTGCCCATTACTCGCGGCTGATTCCTAACACCAATGAATAGGCGGCTGAATATAGTCGATCAACACCATCCTTCATTGCTTCGAAGCAATCGCGCTTTTGCGGGTCGTCGAGATTGCCGCTGCCTCGTGATGGACATATCGAGTACCTACTATGCGATGTGAAGTCGAAGAAGATGAAGCCTACAACTACAGTGGTCGTTCGCGTCCATTGGAGTGGAGAAACCGATCTAGGTCGTACGCTTGGAATATCCGCTGCCGCTTTCTCCTATGTCTCTCTCTCTCTCTTCGCTGTAGATCAGAAAGGTATTCTCTAATTCAATAACGAAAATTCTAATAATAAGAGTAATTTGCGATAAGGTCCCTAAACTTTGATTTATTATGGGCCACTCCATTATTTAATCCAAATAATATAATTCAACTCATCCTAAGTCTTAAAATTATATATTCAGCCCCTCAAGATTTGGAAGTTTCTAGTTCAATCCTCTAAGGTCTTAGACGCACTTTGGATTTTCACGTTCACGTCCCAGCTCATCGAGGTAGGTGTCATGTTGTCGATTTACCTCTTCTATTACTTGTTTCACTATGTGTGTCTCTATGTGTGCATTTATGTGAATTTATTAAAATATATTTTCCGTTGTAACCGGAGACCGGGGAAAAGGGTCGAAGGGGACCAACGCAATAGTTGGCGCAACTCGCAATATCCAGATTATTAAATGGATCTCATGTTTAATAAAATTACAATATTTTCATGTTATCCAGATTATTAAATGGATCTCATGTTTTATTATCGTAATATCCAGATTATTAAATGGATATCATGATTTATTAAAATTACAATATTTTCATGTTATGTTCATTGGTTATACATGTATTTGATTCCGGTTTTGGATGAGGTATTGACCCTATTGAGCGCTTTGAGCTCACTCTTTCGACAACAATTATTTTAGGTACACACGAGGATGCCGAACGAGAGAGTTGATCAAGGATTGGAGGAATAATCAAACTAAATAAATATTATTATGCTTTATTTGTTATTAACAACTTATACCATGACATTGTCTATTGTTTCAAAACATTCAAATTCATCTACTGACATTTCTTTACTCCATGTATAATTATTTCAAACATGATTTTAGTGTAAGTTTGGTTAGCTACTACGTGGTTAAATGTTAGTATTTTGCACCATAATTGGTCTATATATATATACACATTATTTATGTTTAACATGCTGATATATGTATATAGTAGAATCGGTGATATATAATATAGGCATAAACATATGTATGTGGTTTGGTGTATTATGCATGACTTAGTCTATCTTTATTTATATATATGCATGTAGTAATATTTTATTTATGTATAATTGTGGT
Source organism: Euphrasia confusa (assembly GCA_954870475.1). NCBI lineage: Eukaryota > Viridiplantae > Streptophyta > Magnoliopsida > Lamiales > Orobanchaceae > Euphrasia > Euphrasia confusa. The sequence goes on from OX940956.1 coordinate 12,386,371, forward strand.
TAGTTTATTTTGTAAAAATATTTTACTTCTCCAAATAAAATTTTGTGACACCCGCACTTTTAAATGATATTTTCAAAATTTATATCTTCCGCTGTTTTATAAAAATACGGGGTGTTACATTTTTTCGTCGCGAGGTTTAGAGAGGCTTTCTACCACTTCTTGGCGTTGTTCGACATGTTTGAAGCCACGGTGCCTCCGGAGGAGGAGAGGGCGAGGGTGGGGTTCGAGGGGCACGTGTTTGGAAGGAGTGTGATGAGCGTCGTGGCTTGCGAAGGGGCGGATAGGGTGGATAGGCCGGAGACGTACAAGCAGTGGCAATGCAGGACGGTGAGAGCCGGATTCAGGCAGGTTTCGTTGGATAAAGAGATTGTCAAACGTGTGAGAGTGATGATTAAGGAAGATTATCACAAGGGCTTCTCCGTGGCGAGGGAGGGGAAGTGGATTCTGCTCGAGTGGAAAGGTCGTGTTATTTACGGCATCTCGTGTTGGCGTGGATTCTGCTCGAGTGGAAAGGTCGTGTTATTTACGGCATCTCGTGTTGGCGATAATTTAGTTTGTTAGGATTGAAGATAATTTGTGTTGTGTTCGTATGAGTTCGTGTTGTGATGGTGAATTTACTTTTATGCGGATATTAACATTTAATGAGATGTTGGGAAGAAAAAACAGTTCAATTTGATGCTTTTTGTTTCAAATAAATGTGGTGAATTGCAGCTGACACATAAAACATTCTGGCCATGCATTAAAAATAAATGTCCAACACCAACCAAACATTTACCAATAGTTTGAAAAATAAATGTATTAAATATTAATAATACTAATTACATAAATTTAATTTAATAAATTAAACATTTTATTAATTACGGTAAAAAGGATTATTTTTGTTTTAACGAATTGTACTTGGGTCTATAAGGGTCAATATATAACGATAATTGTACTTGTATTGTTCATCTTCAACCTGATAATTGGCTTTTCGATCGGGTAAATGTAAATCAAACATGCGTCACCGAAAAATTGTATCCACATCACTACAAATTGTACCATTCGTTATATACATGTTAAATTACTTAATTTCTCTGAAGGTTAGTAATTTTAGATGATATTGTATCAAAACCGTAGGAAAATATAGGGTACTATGTTTTGAAAAGAAAAAAAAATATAAACTATGGTCTACTATGTTTTTTCTTAAAAATATGATGCACTCATTTTATAAATATGGTGTATTCATATAAATTATTGAACTTTTAATTAAGAAAAAGGTTGTTTAATAATTTTGAAAATAATATTTGATTGATGCAATAAAAACATGTGTGAACTTAACATTAAATTTGTATTAATTAAATTATTGTATATAGATATGTAGATTATAAAAATAAATAAATAAATAAATAAATATATGAGATTAAAAAAAACTTTATTTTGTACATTTTTTATTTAACAAATATTCAAATAATAATTTAATGACAAACTAGCAGATGGATGATTTGAATTCACAACCTCAATTTTAATTAGTAAAAATAGTTACTATTAAATCAATAGTTTTAAATAATTAAATAAGTGGGAATACAACTTTTTAAACACAAAAATAAAAACTACATTTATTTTGTCACACTTATAAACACTACATTTATTTTAGACAATTTGCAAAGGAAATGTCTAACTTACCCTTACTTTTATTTTCACTCTTTTAATAATACAAAAAACCATTTAAAACCATTTAAAAACCTTAAAAATCAAAACAAAAAAACTGTGGGGCCCACTACATCAAAAATCAGATTTTTGTTTGGTTGGTGAGATTTATTGCATGCATGAATGCACATATCTTCCCCCCTACTCAAACCCTCAAACCCTAAACCCATTTCAAAAAACCAAATCTTAATTCTCTCTCTCACAAAAATCCTCCCCCTACAACAATCGACGTCTAAATATACTTGAGAAGGGCAGACGAGTTCGCCTGCCGAAAGGTACGTCGAAACGCGTCGATTCTGGTTTTTTTTTTTCGATTTTCTGCAAAAAATCATAGCTACACGGTAGCTACACGGTGGGTGTCCTTGACCGTGTAGCCACCGTGTAGTTATGAAGATTACCCGGTTGCTCGGTTACACGGGCTCGCACTACACGGGTATTACCCGGTCACCGTGCTCTCGGTAACACGGTAAGGCCACTACACGGTCACGTGACCGTGTAGTGACCGTGTACAGACCCCGTTTTTTCATTTTTTTTTAAATTGTCTAATAATGGCTTTGTTTATGCGTTTGGATGGATATTTTGGGTTTCCTAACTGAATTCAACTGTTTTGTAATTGTAGATGTCGAATAATCAACGAATCACGGTACGTTACGGTGGTCGTTGGGATCGAGAGGGCTACGTTGACGGAGTAGATATGTGCCTCTTCTTTCGTAGGGAAGAAATTACACTCGACGCTCTCGTGAGCCGGATTCGTGCGGTTTTGCGCCCTCCGCCCAGTGTCGATTACATGTTGTATTGTTATACCCGAGGCTATGACATGCGAAGCGTGCGAGCTCCTATGCTTTGTGACGAAGATGTGTCCCGCATGTTAGACGAGCAAAGGGCCGAGTGCTTTGTGTTCGTCGTCGAAGTAGAGGGACAACGAGCTGCGCCGGAAGTGAATATCGGAGGAGAAAACCGCGATCGGGGCGTACCGTCAGAGAACGAGAATGAGGAGGTACATACTTCCGAGGACGAAGAAGAAGCCCGTCAGTCCGATCTCTTGGTATCGTTGACCACGGAGTGGACCGAATGGATTAGACAGCCGGGCGTGGTTAAAAAGATCATGTCGCGCCGTAATATGTCCTCGAGTTCTCATGCGGGAGGTGGCGAGCAAACCGAAGCTTCTCAGAATGCACAGAATAATCCACTGCGCAATTGGATCATTCCACTACCGACGTTTGACCCCGCTGTTCCGTTGCGTTCTGTCGAACACCAACCGATTTACGGTCAGATGGCAGTCGGAGCCACGTTCCGAAAGAAACAGGATCTGAAGGTGATGGTGGGGATGTATCACATGGAGAATAACGTAGAGTGCAAAAGTGATCGCTCGAACACTGAACGGGTGACGTTCGTTTGCAAGCTGGGGCGTGAAAAATGCTCGTTCAGATTGTGTTCCACGGGTTCCGATAACACCTTTTGGAGGATTACGAAGCTGAACTTGGATCATACGTGCCGTAACAATTTGGGGAGGACTGCGGATCGACAGGTGTCGTGCAGGGTTGCGGCTACTTTCTTTGCACGTCAGTTAGTCGGCAATCGGGAACTGAAGCCGAAAGATATGGTTGAGGATTTGAGGAGATTGTACGGAGTTCACATCAGCTACAACTTCGCCCTGCGGGCGAGGAACCTGGCGCTTGAAATAGTGTACGGCGACTATCAGGGATCGTATCAGAGGCTCCCGTCATATCTGTACATGCTGAGAGAGCATAATCCCGGGACTCAGTACCAGATTCAGACGACCGACCAGGGCGTGTTTTGCCGCATGTTTGTTGCGCTCGGGCAGTGCATTCGTGCCTTTGAGAAGGGCACTCTGAGGCCTGTGATAGTACTCGACGCCACCCATTTGAAAGGGAAAAACACCGGTGTGTTGTTTGTCGCCTGCACAAAAGACGGGAATGAGAATATTTTCCCGCTTGCGTTTGGTATCGGTCCGATAGAGAATGACGAGGAGTGGTTGTGGTTTCTCCAGCACGTCAGAGTTTGCTACGATACAGACGACGAGGATCTCCTCATTGTGTCCGACCAGCATAAGAGCATCGCGAATGCTATTCGGAGTGTCTATCCCCACGCGACCCGTGCGTTGTGCTATCACCACCTCTCGAAGAATCTAGCACCGTACGGCCAGAAGGTGGTCGAAGCTGTATACTGTGCTGCCTATAGTAATCAGGTGGATGAGTTTGAAAGGCATTTTGCGAATGTGGAGACTCTTAGTAGACAGGGTGCTTATAGGCGCCTTACTGATATCGGGGTTGAGCACTGGGCGAGGTCACATTGTGCCGCACGACGATACGGTTTCATGACATCGAATGCGGCCGAAGTTTTCAACAGTGCTATCATATGGCCACGGAGATTACCAGTCTGTGCGATGCTCGAGGCGATTCGTGCGATGATTGAGAGATGGTTTGACGAGAAACGAAGGACAGCTAATGTGAGACAGAATGACCATGAGCTCACCGAACAGGCATTACTCAAGTTGACTAGTCAGGATGAGTTGAGCCGTTATTTTACCGTTGTGGAGGTCAGTGCGAATACCCTATACAGAGTTCAGGAGGATGGCAGGTCTTATCTTGTGGATATCGCGAATCGCACGTGTGATTGTCGGGAGTTCGACTTAGACCTAATACCGTGTCGTCATGCTTGTGCCGCTATAAGGTATGATATCATTTTACCTTTAAAATTAATTTTTAACATTTGATTCCACTAACTTGTTTGTTGTTATTATGTAGACGGGCCAGATTTTCATTGTACGATTTCGTGAGCCCCTATTTCAAGATGAGCAGTCATGTTGAGATGTACGCGACGCCTGTGGTGCCGTTGCCACATTATGATGATTGGGTGGTCCCGCCGGATGTGGCTTCATCCGTAGTTCTTCCTCCGGTAGCGGTTAGACAGGCTGGACGTCCGAGGATGTCTCGTGCTCGTTCCGCAGTTGAGAGCTCTACACCACGTAGGAAGGTTTGTACAATTAATATCATTACACCACGTAGGATGTCGTGTCCAGACTTGGACCTAATATCGTGTCGTCGTGTGCAGGTGTGTTCGAGATGTAAGGGCGTAGGTCACAACATGCGGAAGTGCACGGTTTTTATCCCACCCGAGACTGTTGATTTAAATGTCCCTGCAGAAGAGACGGGAACGCAAGAGTCGAGCCGAAGAAGACAGAAGAAGAAGTGCAGCATCTGCAGAAACGAGGGACACACGAGAACAAAATGTCCAATGAGCACGGAGTCAGAGATCTAAATTGGGTTTGGTTGAATTATCGGTGTTTTACAAATATTTGAGACTTGGATTGTTTTATTTTCGTCTATTCTCGTTGGATTTTGGATATTTGGTGTCTTTTAGGTTATTGTGCTTGTTTTAGACTATTGTGCTTGTTTTTGGAGTTTGTTTATCTTGTGAATGTGAAATATGTGAAAAAACAGGTTGGAAATAGGTTTTCGGGGGAAAGGCGGGTCGATTTTATAAGTTATTCTTAAGGTAAATATATAACATTTTGCAAAATAAGTTCAGTGTAGAGTTCTAGTTCAACTGGTAACGCCCCATTTGAAAATTTGCGTTTAAAGCAACAGGTCAGGGGTTCGAATCTTAAGAGCCCCTTTTTTTGTTTTTTTTTAACCGGTAACACGGCTAATACCGGTAACACGGTTATCCGGTATCAGCCGTGTTACCGGTTTTTTTTTTTAATAAATCGATCTACACGGTCACTGTTACCGTGACCGTGTAGCCGGTACACGTGACCGTGTAGTCGGTTCCACCGTGTAGCAGAGTGCAGACCCCGTTTTTTCACTTATTTTCGCCTAAATCAGTCAAAACAAACACCTATTTCACCAAAATCAATCAAAACACACATATTTCACCGAAATCAATCAAAACACACATAAATCAAGTCAAATAAAAACCAAATCAATCCGAAAAGATACCAAATCAATCCAAAAACGTACAAAATACAAAGCAATGAGATTTTTCGGCCTACATATCTACTTGAAGGAAATCTGGCATGACTTGGATCCTCACTTAAACAATGAGATTCTTTGGTGCGCATCAAGCTTTTCCTTGTCAGAGGAACTATAACGGGGGAATCCGTCTATGTCCATCCTCTCAAGTACTTGAGCATTCCTCAAAATATATCTCACCATGTCAAAACCGCTATCATCACGCAAACCGAATTTTTCAATTCTAACAGTCCTTAGATGAAATAAGATGCACGAAGGCACTCGTTCCGGCTCTCTATAGGGCATCAAGGTCGAGCGAATCTGATGAAAAAAACAAGGATGCAAATAAAAAAAATATAGAGAGAGTTGCAGAATATGTAAAAAGATAAATTGCAAAAGCTAACTCCACTCACAACAAGATCTTCAAGATTATCAGCAACTTCGAGGAACTTAGCAATAAAATGCCACTGAGCGTTCATATTAAGTACGAGTTTGGTTAAATTAACAAACTTTGGCATTGAACTCGTTCCTACAATGTCAACCAGCTGCAAAAAAATCATATTTAAAACCACAAACAGGGTATAATTAAGTATGAAAAAAAATTAGAACAATTAAAAAATCAAAACGCACCTTCTCTTGTCCATAGCTTGTGATGTTTAGGTACCTTACATGGCAAAGAGAACTAAGAAATGCTCTCGAACAGTCATGCTCGATGCAATCGATGTGACAATCATGCCAATGTCCATTCAACTTAATATCCGCTTCAATTAAGGAGGACATGGTCTTCATCGAACTTTTGGCATACTCCAAATAACAACCACTCACCTTAAGATATACGAGGGCGGGAAGATTTATTATCAACATCTCATCATAGTATAGTTCGCGACTCGAGGAGAAATCAATGTTCAGCTTTTTTATTGTGGGTGAAGATACAATAAAGCAGCCCAAGTTCGTTTCTTCCTCCCTAAAGAAATCATCGATGATCAGCTCCTCAATCACAGGACAACCAGAAAGCAAGTGAGGAAGGGAATCCTTATCCTCATAATCGACATTACTGAGATCAAGCTTCTTGAGGCAAGGCAAAAACACCTCCCCACTAGAGGGGATCACTCCACAGTTATTGAGCTTCAAGTCGACGAGAGTCTTGCACATGAAGAGAATTCCTGGCAAACCGCACGCGATATACTCCTTGTAGTCTATATCACCGAAATCAAGGTACATATTTCGGACGCTGCGCTTGAGGGCGTGGATAATCAATGTCTCCAGTCGATACGAGCTGCCCTCCACATTGGAGAGGCTAAAAGTATTCAGGGGTTTCGCTTCGTGCATCGATACAACCCTGTCTATGATGTCCAAATGCGTAGAGCGGCGAAACTCTAAATTTGGGACGAGGGCCCACAGAAACCTCCATCGTCTCGCGAGAACGCTGGTGCGCACGGAGAGGTTAGTCGGCATGAAAGAGAGGACATGATGCAGGATCTCATCTGGTAATCCGCTTAACATATCCATGTTTATTTTTCTCCACTTGAAGCCCTCCTGCAAAAATGAAGTTAAATAAATAAATATTACATTCAATTAAATAAAAAAAACTCAAAAAAAAAAAAAAAAAAAAATCAGTTCTGACCGGCTACACGGTACCGTGTAGCCGGTTAACCGGGTACACGGTACCGAGTAAAGGACACCATGCAACCGAGTTTTATTCGGTCACTGATCGGCTACACGGTAGGTTCGATACACGGTTGGCGAATCGCTACCGTGTAGAACTACCGTGTAGCCTGGAACACTGCCGCAAAACCCAGAAATTTCAGATTTTTCAGGCGATTCAACACGGAAACCTCGACTCTAGAACAACTAAAACACAATAAGTAACTCAAATACACTAAAAGACTACCAATTGACATCCAATTTAACACATTATTGCAAAAAAAATTAATAATTCGAAATTCAAAAGCTAGGGATCGGCCACACTTACCGGGGCTTGGAGCGGCAATTGGGGCTCCTCATGGTGTTCGTTGTCATCTGCCATTCTCGCCGGATTTAAAGGTGGCCGGAGTTGTGTTTTTTGATTCGAATTGGCGGCGGTTGGGGGGGATCGACGGGAGAGAGAGAGAAAAAAAAAGATTAGATATTTTGTTTTGATTCGAATTAAACATTTATTTTGTTTTAAAAAAAGGGTTTAGGTTAAGATTAAAGTCTATAGAATATTAGTAAGGTTAATATATAAAACTCTGCTGAATATTTTCGTTGAGGAGTTCTAGTTCAACTGGTGAGCTATCTTTGAAAAATTCAATGAAATCATAAGGTTTGGGGTTCGAATCCTATAAGTCCCATTTTATTTTTTTACACGGTAACCGGTTACCCGGTAGCCGTGTATCCGGTATAAGCCGTGTTACCGAGTAATTTATTTTTCAATAAACCGAGCAATTTTTCTACCGTGTAGGACCTTCTGCCGTGTAGCCCACCGTGTAGTGTAGCAAATATTTGATTTTTCTTGAATTTGAAGCATTTCTCGAGCATTTTTGTTGTTACGTTCAGCATGAAACATCATTTAAAACACTAGATACATCCAATAAACATCATAAAACAACCAATATAGGACTACAAATATGAGATGCTTAGAATGTTGACCGTTTTTCGAACATTCTACTAATATTGTCACAATCTTATCTACATAGGTAATAAATTGTTCATGCGTAATCACTTAATTCGTCAAATTCAATAGTTGTTTATGTTATTTGAATCATTTTGATTATTAAAATGATGTTTTATACTACAAGAACAAGTTAACAATCGAAAAATGCCTTAAAATAAACGAAAATCAAAATTTCTTTTACACTACACGGTCAACACCGTGTAGCCCACCGTGTAACCGGTTACTACCGTGTTACCGAGTAACTGACCGAGCAGTTCTTGGCTACACGGTCAGTTACGGCTACACGGTAGAACCCGGTACACGTGACCGTGTAACCGGTAGCCACCGTGTACCAAGAAAAAGTTCTGTGGAACACGAGGCTCAGCCCGCATTTCTCCTTAAGGAACCCGCGGATCGCCCATTGACCTGAGGGTTGACTTCCGTTGACCGACCCCAAATTGAGTTGACTAAGACCAAAATTAGTTGACTTCCGTTGACCGACCCCCAAATTGAGTTGACTAAGACCAAAATTAGTTGACTTTCGTTGACCGACCCCCAAATTGAGTTGACCGAAGGTAAAAAAAAGGCAGACCCCTCGGTGGCGAAGAATGACCGCTATCTGCCCAGACAGCCTGAGTCTGTGCCGGTGTGCGATAGCTATCGCCAACGGTCGTCTGCTCGTACTGGGGCTGCTGCTCGTACAGGGGCTGCTGCTCGACCTGAGGCTGCTGCTCGACGTATGTCGACTCGGCATGGAAAGACTCGGCATGGGTCGGCTCGTCAAGTGGCGACCTGCGATAACCAGCAAAACTGTGTCGCCTGTCCCCAGACGAAACCCTGATATCAACATCAACCAACTCTTCGGGCTCCGAGTCCTGATAGCGAGGAGGCGCGCTGATAGAATGCCGAGCAGCCGGAAAACCGCCCTGAGATGCATCAGAAGGACAAGGGCGACTCCGAGAGTATCGCCTGTGACTGAAAAACCCCCGAAACTGCTCCATCAGGCTGTCGTTGCTCTCCTTCTGTATCCTCCTCATCCGGGCAGTCAATCGGCCCATAAATCCAGTCTCAGACTCATCGTTGAGGATCTTGTGGAGCCGTCGATCAATGCGTCGATCGGTACTGTCATCTGAAGCCTCAGGTGCCTCAGGTGCCTCATGTGCCTCAGCTGCAGGAGAGGGCTCTCGTCGGGCTCGATGAGATGCATGCCGCTCGGCAGATGAATCGGGTGTCCTGTCGTCACGCGTGCGTCGACTAGTCTGAGGGACATCGCCCGTAATCTTGTCCATTGCCTTGGACACGCGTCCGGCCACGCGCTCTATCAAGCTCTTCTTCTTCTTCGTCACCGGTTCTGCAGCCTGTGCTCCGATCGGAGCATGTCCAATCCTAGCAGGAGCATCATACCTCACTTCGTCTGCTCCTCTGTTAAGGAACGAAGTGTAGTACACACTCCTCGCCTCCTTGCGTGTCGGCTCTAGAGTCGAGAGGACCACAAGCTGAAAACAAATGAAAATTAATTTATTAAGCATTAATTAAAGGAAATAAATAATTTAAAACATTAATTTCACAAAATTTACCTCATCGTCCTCGAAGAAATGAGTGAAATCGAGGGTGCATCCAATCGATTTCCAGTTCAAAAACCGAGGCCTCTTTCTTTTCTCCATCCGCACTCCGCAGACACTGCCCAGGCTCGGTATGGCCTCGTACGACCAAAGCTGAAAGGCCCAAATTGGACCGTAAATGTGGTATGCCCTCTTGTCAACCTGACCGGGCTTCATCGCAGCTATGCTGATGTAGTGCGACATGATCTGCCAGGTGTAGGATCCCCAGGGAAATGACTCCCATCCATCAACGTCCTCGACAAAAGCCCAAGCCCAACTCTCGAACGTGATGTCGTCTCGGCACAACAAAAAGAAATAGTAAACCAGCAAGTTGGCCGCCTTCAGGTAGTCGGCCGGGTCGTGGCCCATACTCAGAGACCTGAATCTCGTACGAAGCACTGAAATCAGCGTCGGCTGTCTGAAGTGTCTGTGGTAAATAGACTGCTCAGAAATCGAGTGGCTGGCCCTGTCTGAAGGATCAAATGCGTGAGCACCAAATCGAAGTCCGGTGATCAGGGCATACTCCTGTGCTCGAAAGCGAATAGTCTGACCCCCGACGAAAAACCAATGCTCGAACGGAGGTATCGTCGCACCCACGATCTCCCGAGCTAGGAGGTGATGCATGGCCACGTTTGATCTTCCGGATCTCTGAATCCAGAGAAAAAACCCAAAACAACTGTCCCTAAATGTGCGAATAGTCGCATGGGTAGGGTCAATGGACGTCAGCGTGGCTTTAATTTCTTCTAGTACGCCATCTTTATCGTACAAATTTAGGTTCTTCGTCGTGTGAATGAACTGTGGCCTCCTCCAGTTGAATCCCTCCTGCAAAAACAAAGTCAAATAAATAAATATTACATTTTTAATCAAATTAAAAAAAAAAAAAAAATTCTGTTCTGACCGGCTACACGGTACCGTGTAGCCGGGTAACCGGGTACACGGTACCGTGTTCTGACCGGGTACACGGTACCGTGTACCCGATTAACCGGGTACACGGTACCGAATAATTCACACCATGTAACCGGGATTTTGATGTCAGTAATCGGCTACACGGTAGGTAGCTACACGGTGACCGAGAAAATCACCACCGTGTAGCGCTACCGTGTAGCCTGGAACAGCGGCCCAAAAACCAGATTTACAGACATTTAAACGAGCAATTCAACACTGAATTTCGATTCTAAATCAACTAAAACACAATAGGGAACTCTAATACACTCAAATACTAGCAATTTACGCATCAAATTCAACACATTATTGAAAAAAAAATCGAATTTTCGAAATTGAAAAAAGCTAGGTTTCGGCACTTACCGGAGGTTGAATCGGCCATTGAGGCTCGTCTTGTTGTTCGTTGTTGTCAGCCATGCTTCTCGCCGGAATTGAAGTGGCCGAATTGTTGTTTGATTCTCAAAGACCGGCGCCGGTTTTGGTAGGGTTGGGGGGGACCGAACGGGAGAGAAAAGAGAGAGAATAAAATCGGATTTGGGGGGACCAATTTTTTTAATTCTTTTCTGACTTTTGTTTTGTTTTTTTGTTCTTTTTTATTAGTTTTGAAAAAGGTAAGGGTAACTTAAACAATTCCTTTACAAATTGTCTAAAATAAATGTAAACTTATGGGAGGAGACAAAATAAATAGCTCTTTTATAAAAGTGCTTGAAAATCGAGAGGCCTCATTAAATAATTTCATTCTCACTTGTGAATATGTAATAATTAAATAATATACTACTATGGAGTATCTTATTATTCATTATATTATATATTTCGAATCACACAACATTAGGCATTCATTATTGCCTCATAAGATTCCAATTTGAATTTGACGTTGAAAAAGTACACTTCGATTTATTAATTGTTTTTTACTTGTGATTCGCAAGTTTTCAATGAAAATTACTAATCTATTATTTATACATTATGACCTCTCCTTATGACCTCTCCTTTCTTTTGAACTTAAATTAGCTGAAATAAGAATAAGTTTGAATCGAATTGAAATTAAGTTTAATTGGCTTGAGCATGCTTAATGTTTGATCATGGTGTTCTTGACGATGGTTATCGGCTAAATATCTTGTTAGGGGTGTGTAATATTACTTGTTTATGGGTAGGAATTTTTAACATGAAAAGCAGAGGTTGATCGATATTACAAAGAAGGGGAGACGAAGGCCCGACAATCAACCCTAAAGCTTAATCGCGGTTGCGTATAGCTCGTTCAATTTTCGCCTACTGCGTTAGTTGAACTTGATGTTAAATAAAATTGTCGAAACTTGTTGTGAGACTGAGGTTTGGATCTCAGTCGGGTAAAACCGGAGTTGATCGCGAGAGACGACACCTTTACTCAATATCTTTTTCATGTATGAATCTCGACCCTACTACAAATAATACGACCCCTCCCTTAGCTCCTTTTCCTTTGATTAAAACTTATTAGTCACTTTTTATTGTTTAGCTACAGTAGAAACTCCGTACAGTCATATCGTTGACATCGGAAAAAAATATTATTATAAAAAGTTATTCTTATACAGAGTTTTACAAAATAAAATTAATTTTTTCCATAAAAAATAATATAAATATAAAAACAATATAAATACAATATTATCTATATTTAAATTCACAAAATCAATTTAATAGTTTTGAATAATAAAATTTTACCATATATAAATAAAAATTGTGTTTAACATACAAATTGAATAAAATATTAATAAATTTAAGAACTATATATGTTATTGATTTTGATCAAGTAATCTTAAATATGTTATTGATTTTAATAAATAAAAATATTATTAATAAATATTTTTATTATATATTAATCATTTATTCCTTTATAGAGGTATAAATCCTTAAGAAGGAACCTAAAAAACGTATGACTTATGACAATGTGGAGTTTATTCCTATTTATACCTGGTACCAAGTTGAGACTTGAATTTTTTATTACTATAGAAAATTTATTCTTATATGGAGTATTACTATGTAGAGTTCTATATAGAGTTTCTAATGTATTTATCGTTTGCTCTATTCAATTTCTAAAATTTCAAAACCTCCCCGACGGTGACTACATGTTTTACTTGCTTTCTTTTTATTTGTTGACAATCAATCTGAATTTATTGCAATTGCTGATAGTATTGCTCCATTGGAGAACGACATTCGGATATTAAAATCAAACACGCTTTTATTTGAAACAATAAATCAATAATAAGCCGGTGAATTTCATTAAATTATTTTAGACTTTAAAAAATCGTTGGATTTAGAAAATCTATACTCTATACAAAGTTTGATTGACTTTTTATTGACTATTGATACAAATTTACACAAACGCCATTGTAAAAAAATTACTCTCTTTGTCTCGTATTTATATGCACAAATTGCAAAATTAATTTTTTTATATAAAAAAGTCAACTTTGAGTACAAAAAATATTATTTATTTTTCTTTTTTTTATATATAATTTTTCAAATTTTATTATTTTTTAATAATAATTTAATTTATTAAAAGAGAAATAAATATACATGTAATTTTTTTATATAATTTTTAAAATTTTATTAATTTTAATAATAATTTAATTTATTAAAATTGGATTTCATTAAAATCTATTCTAATTACAGGATTTTTAATTTTAAACACTTTTTAAAATTATGTAAATTTTAAAAATTTATAAACTTTTGATGTTGGGATTTGTGCCTAATTCCGTCGCTGCAAAAAACGAATACAAAACACGAAAATAGTACGAGAAAATAAACGACACAAAATTTATAGTGGTTCACCCGTCAACAAGGGTTACATCCACTCTCGCCGCTGCAGATCTTTCACTAGAATAACAACAAACGACTTCGGGGAGTTTACAAACGCACACACGCGTATCTCAGTATACTCACGCTCTCGTCTATTCTAACACTCTAGTATTTCACGATGATAGAGTTTTTAAATACATTGATCGGGATCTCTATTTATAAGAGTACAAACCTAGTACCCTAATCATAAAATAAGTAGAAGTCTAAATTATAAAAAGACACAAAATCAAAGCTAAAATCTTCATATTCACCCGACCGAGGCCGAATTCTCGCTGCTTGTTTGTACTTTTAAAGACTTTTTAAAATTTATGAATAAAATTATTTTGAACTTTTTAAAATTTTGATTGAATAGACTTTCTAACCAATACACTTTTCTACAAAGTTAAAACTCTTTATAGTGTTCATGATTATTTTAAATATTTTATAAATTTCATAAAAATCAGTACATTTTTATTCATTTTGAATTTTCAAACTATTATTTCTATCATATTTTAAAAGGATTTACTATCAATAGAAACAATGAAACAAAGTTATCTCCCCATCTCACAATGAATCCTACAACATCTGAGCATATACGAAAAGGCACTGAGTGAATCCCCTTCCCTCGTTTTGTCTTGTAACCGCTTCTCTTTCTCACATCCTTCATTCTTTTTTCTTTCTTTCTTTGTGATCCCCCATACCCATACCCATAACCAGGAGAGAGGAGTTTAGCATTTTCATGAACATGAAGGGATAAATTCAATAAATCCAACATGGAAGTCTCACCTTCCGCTCGCCGCCGGCTTCCGGTGGCCCTCCTGGTTCAGGTTCTCCTCCTCTCCCTCCTCCCCCCCTCCCTCGCCGCCCGTATCAACGCCCCCGCCAACTCGGACTCCTTCACCCCTCCCGACAACTACCTCCTCGACTGCGGCAGCCCCGCCACCACCACCCTCCCCGGCGGCCGCGCCTTCCTCGGCGAACCCGACTCCGCCGGCTTCCTCTCCTACACCGGCCGCGACATCCAGGTCTCCGCCGCCGACCCCAAATCCCTCCCCTCCCCGATCTACGCCTCCGCCAAGATCTTCGAGAGCCCAGCGACCTACACCTTCCGGGCGACCCGACCCGGGTGGCACTGGATCCGGCTCCACTTCGCCCCGATCCAGAACTCCCAAATGGATCTCAAAACCGCCAAGTTCCGGGTCACGACCAGCACCAACCTCGTCCTCATCCACGTGTTCGATCCCCCGGCCGCCAACTCCTTCAACGAGTACCTCGTAAACATCACAGCCGAGTCCTACTCCTTAGCCTTCGAGCCCGACCAGGGCAGCTTCGGCTTCGTCAGCGCCATCGAGTTCGTCTCCGCCCCCGACATCCTCGTCGGCGACGTGGCCCTCTCCAAAGTCGCCTTCCAGACGGTCTACCGCCTCAACGCCGGCGGGCCCCTCATCACCCCTCAGGACGACACCCTCTCAAGGACGTGGGCCCCGGACGGGCCCTACCTCGACTCCAAACACGCCTCCGTCTCCGTCCCACCCAACGTCATCACCTACCAGGCCGGAGAGTCGCCCTTGATCGCTCCGCCGGCTGTTTACGCCACCGCCACCGCCTCGGTATAAATTAATTAATTCAGACTTTGTAAACGATATCTAAATTATTAATCCTCGATATAACCGCAGGTCCCGAGCTTCAACGTGACGTGGAAGATGAAGATCGACGCGTCGTTCAAGTACCTCGTCCGCCTCCACTTCGCCGACATCGTCAGCAAGTCGACAAACGACCTCTACTTCAACGTCTACATCAACGGCAAATCCGTCATCACCGGCCTCGACCTGACCGTCGCGGCCGGCGGCCTCACGGCAGCTTACTTTACCGACTTCGTCCTCGATTCGGCCATGGTTTCGGGCCAGATGGACCCGCTTACCGTCCAAGTCGGGCCGATGATCAACGAAAACGCCGGCACCAAAATCTCCCTTCTCAACGGCCTCGAGGTTTTCAAGATGAACAACTCCGTTGGCGGCTTGGATGGCGAATTTGGCGCCAACGGTAAACGGGCGGACGGCACTTCCGGCAGGGTGAATGGGACAGTCGCGGCCGTTGGATTCGCGATGATGTTCGGGGCTTTCATCGGGCTGGGAGCGATGGCGGTGAAGTGGAAGAAGAGGCCTCAAGATTGGAACAAGAGCAAGAGCTTCTCTTCTTGGTTACTTCCAATCCACACAGGAGACAGTAAGAACTCGTTGGGATCGCGAAAAGACCAAGTCATCTCGTCGACCTTGGGTCTAGGCCGCTACTTCTCGCTCTCCGAGCTCGAGGACGCCACCAACAACTGGGAACCTGCTCAAATAATCGGGGTCGGTGGGTTCGGCAAGGTGTACATAGGTGAAATCGACGACGGACAAAAAGTAGCCGTGAAACGAGGCAACCCGCAGTCGGAGCAAGGGATCCACGAGTTCAAGACGGAGATTCAGATCCTGTCTAAGCTCAGACACCGGCATTTGGTGTCGCTGATCGGTTATTGCGACGAGAACTCGGAAATGATTCTCGTTTACGAGTTCATGGCTAACGGGCCAATGCGGGACCATCTCTACGGCAAGGACAACATGCCCCACTTGTCCTGGAAGCAGAGGCTCGAGATATGCATCGGGGCGGCCAGAGGTCTGCACTACCTCCACACAGGGGCCGCACAGGGCATCATCCACCGCGACGTGAAGACGACGAACATCCTCCTCGACGAGAACTTCATAGCGAAGATGGCCGATTTCGGGCTCTCGAAGGACGCCCCCACGCAAGAGCAGACGCACGTCAGCACGGCTGTGAAGGGTAGTTTCGGGTATTTGGACCCCGAGTACTTCCGGAAGCAACAACTGACGGACAAATCGGACGTGTACTCGTTCGGGGTCGTCTTGCTGGAGGCCCTCTGCGCCCGGCCCGCCTTAAACCCTGCCCTGCCTAGGGAGCAGGTGAATCTAGCTGAGTGGGCCATGCAATGGAAGAGGAAAGGCTTGCTGGATAAAATCATTGACCCGAGTCTTGTCGGGGATATTAATCCAGAGTCGATGACGAAATTTGTCGAGGCAGCCGAGAAGTGCTTGTCGGAGTACGGCGTGGATAGGCCTACGATGGGAGACGTGCTGTGGAATTTGGAGCACGCGTTGCAACTGCAGGAGTCTTCGTCGTCTAAGGGTGATCATAGTCCCGAGGAGGAGAGTAATAATACGGAGTCTCCGACCTCAAGTTCTCAGACTGTTGGGGGTGATAATCGTGGTGAGGTCACGAGTTCAGGTTTAGGTTCGGATCAGGCAGGTGGTGATAAGGCTCCTACTGAGGTTCAAGTTGAGGAGCATTCTGGGACTGCAATGTTTGCACAGTTTGCTGCTCTAAACGGGAGATAAAAAAAAAATGTTGTGTGATTGAGTACTAAGGTGAGCAAATGAGTGTTCACTAACTATATGAGGCCGCCATAGCATTAATATTGTTCCTTATTAAGGATGAATGATTTGGTGTGGAATCTGAACTTATAAAAATACGACGACTTCAATCTTCTTCTAGTCTGAAGCATACGAGCTAGAAGCTCCGACAAACAAAAAAAGAGAGAGAACCGAGCATTATGTAAATACTTAGAAACTAATATTGTTAACACAATATTTCTAACAAACTATATGGGAATGCTTATTAGCTCAAAGAGGGAAGAGATATTTTTAACATAATGTGATATGATGCTGCCATTTATACTCATTAGAGAGAGTCTCAAAAAGACACAAAAGACCACCTGACGAATTATTTATATATTTTATTGAATATATAAAAATAATTTTGACGACTTTTAAAATAATTGACAAAATGACTATTCAAATTCCGTTCAACTCATTTTAGGCTTGTCCAACAACTTAACACATTTAAAATTTCAACTAAATGAACTCAGCTCAAAGGTTAATAAGCTAAGTCATAATAATAATCATATATGTGGAGAATTATTTAATAAGCGGGAGCGTCGGGTAAAGGGCATTTTTGGAAGAAAATTTTGTGAAAATCTCTTTTCGAGATTGAGACTTATTAAAATGGCCATTTTTATTATTAATTCATTTTATGTTATTTTATAAATAATTTTTTACATTTTTTATTTTAAGAAAAATACATAAATTTTTTATATAATTAAAATAAGCATTCAAAGTTATGTTTCATAACCCATACCCATTTAATACGAATAGAATCAATATTTTTACCAAATCAAAATCCCCAAATTTTCAAATTAGGATTCTAAAAAAAATTCAAGTTCTTCTTCTTCTTCTTCTTCTTCTTCTTCTTCTTCTTCTTCCTCTTCCGCCTCTCCCTCTCCTCCTCCCCGAACTCCACCGACCGGAACGCCGCCGCCTAGGACATCACCTCCTTCATCTCCTTAATTGTTCCATAAGGGTGTGTTTATGGTCGGAATTTTCTGAAATTGGAGAAGGACTGGAACGATGAGACCATCTCATCCGTTTGGATTTGCCTGTATCCCAATCGTTGTTGATTTGTTTTCCCAAAATCTTCAGTCGGACCGGAATTAGATCCTCTCCAGGAGAACGCGCGAACGATGCGACCAGTTTCTAAAGCGCAAAAAAAAAAAACGCAAAAAAAAAAAGCAAAAAAAAAACGCAAAAAAACTCACATGAAATTACCAAAAATTATATTTTAATTATTAGTATAAAATTAATTTACATGAAATTCAATTTTAAATATTAATATAAATTTAAATTACATGAAATTATATTTAAAATACTAATACAAAGTTAATTTACATAAAATTATATTTTAAATACTGATATAAATTTTTTTTCGTGAAATTATAATTAATTACTAATATAAAATTAAATTAAATGAAATCACATTTTAAATACTAATACAAAGTTAATTTACAAAAAATTATATTTTAATTACTAATATAAAGTTAATTTTAATAAATTTACATTTTCAATTAGAGTAATTTAGAGAAAAAATAAGAATGAGTTTATGATTTAAAATAAACTATCATAGTTTAGCTTCCTATTAAAAAAAGTAATTAATTTATTGAATATATATAATTAAAGATATTGATAGTTAATATAATCACAATTTAGGTATGCTTTTCAAATTTGAATTGTCTTTTTTAACCTTTATATTTATATCAATTTTAAATTCTTTTTATTTACGTACATTATATAATAGATTTACAAAATAACATTTTTTTTATTTAACACTACCTCATGCACAGGGTTTCAATTTCTCTCTAAGAGAGGTATCCCTCTTCGACAGAGACCTGCAGGATTTCATCAACTAGTTCCACCCTTCCCACGGCCTGAAGATCCATCCCCACATCCCCAAATCCGACCTCGTCCTAATCTGATCAGCATCTCCATCAAAATCATCATCCTTTACGTCAAGTCTCTCGTCTGCGTTATGCGCGCCAGGTGTTCGATGAATTGCCCAACCGAACTTTGTCCGCATACAACTACACATAATATCGGGCTATCTGAAGCACGAGCCCGTCCAGCGATCTTTCGACTTGGTCAGGGAGCTATGCCGCTTGAATGAAAAGCCCGACGATGGGTACACGTTTTCGATGATCATGAAGGCCTCGATCGACGTCGGGAACTGTGTTTAGATATTGAGGTTCATGCCCCAGATAATAAAATACGACGCCAAGGGCAATGTCGTGCTTTACACTGCGTTGGTCGACTCCTACGTCAAGAGCAGGAGGGGCGAGTACGCGAGGAGAGTGCTCGACTTGATGCTGGAACAGAACATGATTTGCGCCACGTCCACATGATCACGGGTTATGCGCAGTCATCCAATGTGTATCTAAGAAAGGCACGACAATATCACGATGGATATCCAACTGGCATCGTCTAGCAGTCATCCAATATTTATCTATTTTATTTTTTGAGTTTGTGGAGAATGTTACTACGACATATGTTTAATATTTTAACCTTTTCTTGAAGTTATTTCTTGTCCATGAACAGTCACTTGCCATCAGGATTTTTTTTGTATTTTTCCATTTGCGATTCCAACTGAAAAATGTATAGCTAAACTGATGTATATAGTTTGGGTACAGAGTGAAAAAACAGTCAGATTTTCACTACCATGTGTATCGCTTAGCTATGATAAGTTATCGGACGTGTGACTCAAAAAAACACTGCAATATCACTATCGAGAACAAACTACTGTTATGCCGGTGAGATTTAGGCCGCCATTTTAGGTTTGACTTTTAAATGTGCATTGTTTGTTATTTCACTGTGATGTCTGTGTATAATTGAATCAACTTGATTTATAGGAGTTCTGTTTTTTTCATAGTTGGGCATCATATTTTTTAGCTTAAGCTACTATATGTCATTTCAACCTCTGTTAAAATGTCCTAATTTTTCAGTTATATATAGTTTGACATGTGAAATTTATTTATCACCTTAAACAACACTGTGGTTTACCGGAAACAATTGTTTATTTTGTAATTGGTGTTTGTTGTTTATAATGACACACACAAGTCTGTTACTTAACTTTTGGTAGCCTACTTATGAAAACTTCAATTATGAAAACAAATAACACAAAGCTTCCAGGTCAAACTCCAATGACAAAATACCAAAATGTTGTGACAATCATTTCAATAACAAAGTAAAACATTCAAAGTCTAGAAGTAATGTAATATGTCCTGAACTGGAAAAACAAAAGGAATGTACATAAATATAAGGTTGTTGTTTGAATCTCCAGCTGCCTACTTATTATTGTTTGAAAAAAAATAGAAGCTTCAACGAAGTTTCTAACAGGCTGCTCTCCAGCACTTTGAACTTCTTGCAAATCTGTTGAACTTCTTGCCGCTGTCTCGTCAAATGGACCACCAATAAACTTTTCATATGCAAGTGTGTCCATGTAGTGTATGACGTACACACCGCAATCCAACCTGTGATTGTAACAAACACTTAGTACATAAACACACACTCTATATGTTAAAATTCAAATGAGTAGTAAGAAGTTTATAAACTTATGATCTGAAACCATGATGCAGTGTCCAGTGCGATGCAGTGTATGTAACAGATTCTGTCATGCAGTTAAAACCATGATTTGATTAACATCCAAGTCAAGCTTGTTATCAAGGTTAAACTATTGGCCGTAATAGTTGTTGTGTTTATAAACAAGTTTGAGTCAGTGCAAAAATTAATATAGTAAACTACTTGTGCGTAAACGATTAAATAATTTCATGAATCTAGAACTATATAATACACTGAGCAAAAATGTACAGTGTTTGTAATAGATTTTGAAATTCGTTTATTACACTACTAAACACTTGTTCTTTAGCTAAAATCCTGTTATCAAGGTTAAATTAGTGGCACTAATAGTTGTTTTGTCCATGAACAAGTTTACGAATAAACCTAAATATGAACCTAGAACTACAAAACACACTGCCCACAACGGTACACTGTTTGCAATATATTCTGACCACATATCTAATAGTTGTGACTAATATGTGTTATATCTACGATCAAATTATAATTATTGTAAATTTCTCAATTAAAGCACTTGCTTCTTAACTACTAACACACTTTTTGTCATTTTACCTATAAGTCGCACAAAGAAAATATTGTGTGCTGCAGAATAACAACTACAATAGACGAACTATTATGAGAAATATCTTTATAATCCAGTTCTCCAATTTGAAGTTCTTAGTCAAGAAATATTGATAACTCAACATATTACTCAGTGTGAATCAGTTGAACAAACTGATTGACAATATTTACAAGTGTTGTTTATAAACTATTAGTACTCAATACTAACGTATAACTTCACACTAAACTATGAAGCCAAACAATGACACAATAGCTTTTGATATAGTACACTAGATTAGTTAGGAAACACACTCGTATAAGCTATTTTAACAAAATAACAAATGATAATTACAATATCTTATATTGTTGAAGAAAAGCCATTAAACTATTAGGAATACTTACTTAACAGTGATCTACCAAATACACTAGACAACAAAAGTGTGTGCTGTAGAGTATCAATTTCAACAACTAATTAGTTGGGTTAAGATTATGATATGTGATGTTAATATATGTGACTAATGGGTGATATGTCTACGAATAAATCATAATTATTGTACCCTTATCCATATTTTGGATTTTTAACTATCAATGACACAAGACAAACTACTACATGTAGTGTATTAAGCTTTAAGCTCTTAGAATTGAACTCAGAATGCAGTAAATAATGATACCTCTAAGGATTACTCAATGTTAATCTTTTAAATAAAGTTCATAAAGAGAATTACACTTGTAGTGTATAAACTATTTGTTTACTAATAGTTCCATATAACTAATCATGAAAGACCAAATAATGACAAAATAACTATTGATATAGCACAGGTGATTGAGTTTTACGATTAACATTTTTCAACCTATCAGTAAGGGTGGTGTTTTAATATGTGAACGGTGAGTATCAGATTCACAATTATTGAATCTCAGAGAAGTATAATTTAAAATCTATCAGGCAACATAAACAATACAGTGGTGTTTTCAATAGACAAACTATGTGATATACTGTCTGAAACTCTTAATCATGCGTGTGAATAAAGGGACTTCGTGACAAGGGCAATATCCCCACGGGACTTCAGCTCTTCTGCAAGCAAGCTCAAAAGAAAGATCCACCACCCCAAAGATTGTTGTGACCGTGCTACTGGTCCAGATCTAGATGCTTTTCATGAAAAGAACTTTATGCTGGATTTAATATAAAAATGTCGAATTCTGAAATCTATAATCAAACACATGCAACCAACACATAGTTTGCGGAGAATTTCTTCTAGGTACTGATATAAAGGAATCTCAGTACCAGACCGACATGTAATACTGTAAACAAGTAGATAGATTAAATTGCCCATAACATCTGCTAAATATGGTTGAATTAAACCAAAAATCGAAGAACCCTAATTCTTGACTGCAATCTATGTACTGAATAATGTACAGTTATTGTTCCCGAAGAATAGAAGAAAACGACATATTGAGAATCATACCTCAAAATCTATAACCGATTTCAAGAAAGCGTACCTAATTTGAAGAAAAATTGCCTACTCCGAATTCCTGTATCGCCGGAAAAACTATTCGGTTTGGGGTTCTGATGGGGGAGAGTTTGAAGTGAAGATTTTGGGATTACGATTGATGATATCCCGTTCGTTTTTTGGTAGTTTGTTTACTAACCTGGAAAGTATTTATTTGTCCTCTTAATTCATATAATATTGGTTATACGCAATAGTTTAAATAGTTTAAATAATTAAAAGGGTGGATAGGGAAATTCCTTCTTTTTTATAATTAGACTAAAAATTAAGATTATGTTATAATATTAAGTAAGATAATAACCTTTTTTGAAAATGTCCCTTTTAATTACTATGACTCGGATCAACAAATATCATCCGTTGATTATCTTGAATGAATGGTTGTGATGTAAAGTTGACCATTGGATCGGATCAACAAACACAGCCGTTGACTACGTTTGAACGGATGGATGTGATTAATTCTTAATTTATTCATTTTTTATTTATTGAAATTAATAGATGATTGTGATTAATTCTTGTATTATTTACTTTTGAATGGATGACTATGATTTAATCATGATCTAGACACACATACCTAATCATAATTGTAATATAACTAATGCAATTCTAACTCGTTTAGTATGAAGTCTCTTATAGACAATATGCATGGTATATAAGCCATCTTCTATGAAATTAGATATTGTGATAGATAGATTTTCAATACACCTAAGACTAAATGTCATATACCTTCATAAAATTTACTTTATATTACCAAATAAAATGTTATTTAATGAAATTAACTTTATATTAGTAATTAAATTTCGTGAAATTAACTTTATATTAGTAATTAAATTTCATTATATTAGCTTTAAATTTGTAATTAAAATGTTATTTAATGAAATTAACTTTATATTAGTAATTAAATTTCATTATATTAGCTTTATATTAGTAATTAAAATGTTATTTCATGAAATTAACTTTATATTAATAATTAAAATGTTATTTCATGAAATTAACTTTATATTAGTAATTAAATTTCATTAAATTAACTTTATATTAATAATTAAAATATTATTTAATGAAATTAACTTTATATTAGTAATTAAATTTCATTAAATCAACTTTATATTAGTAATTAAAATTTTATTTAATGAAATTAACTTTATATTAGTAATTAAATTTCATTAAATTAACTTTATATTAGTAATTAAAATTTTATTTCATGAAATTTACTTTATACTAGTAATTAAAATGTTATTTCATGAAATTAACTTTATATTAGTAATTAAATTTCATGAAATTAACTTTATATTAGTAATTAAATTTAATTAAATTAATTTTATATTAGTAATTAAAATGTTATTTTATCAAAGTAAAAATAAAAAAAGCCATCAAAAGTATTTTATATCCGCGATACAACGATCTCGAGACCATCAAAATTTCATGAAATTTATCTCGAGACCATAACCTAGATTAATATATAAAATTTTAAATGAAATTATTCGTTAGTATATATATATTTAAAGTTTGATAAAATATTTAATCTAGTTCACTTGGTTTAACGGGAAAACAATCTTATTTTCTAGGTCAATGTCAGGCAGTCTTGGGTTCGAGGTCTTGGGTTCGAATTCTCAGGAACCCATGAAAATTATTTTACTTCCTTAAATGTGATAAGGGCAATATACACATTTTCTTTTTACTTAAATTAAAAAAAACAAAATAATTAGACATAAATGTGATAAGGGCAATATAGATATTTCCTTTTTACTTGAATTAAAAAAAACAAAATAATTAGAAAATAGAGTTTGACTTTGTGCTTCATAAACAATGACCTTTGAGAGAAGACCCTTTAGACAATAAACCCTTAATAAGCTCAAGACAAATAAAATTTGTAATTGTTAAACATTTATAACCCCAAGAAAAATCTCCAAAGACCAAGTTCAAACATAATTCAATTGACCATGAATCATAATTCAAGGCTTACTCAAAATTTAAACACTCTTCTCCTGTTTTAAATAAATAAAGCTGGATCAAATGTGCTCTTAGTTCAATAACAAACTTCCAAGTTATCTTTTGCAACAAAGTTAATTATTCGTTCTTGATATACACCCATAGCCGACACATAATATATTCCAACTATTCCAACCATTTATGTTGGCATAAGGCATACCAAATAAAGGAAAATTTACCTTCATAAAATTCTCATGGATGACATAATCACGCTCAGCACGAATTGCAAACATACCAGCTTCCGTGCAAATATTAAGAAGGTCAGTCAGCACCATTAAACCCCTAGAAAAATGTAACTAAATCAAACATAAAACTCATGTCTCATTTGAACTTGACAATAAAAATGACATGTAATAAAGTCTACTAAAAGAAGAAATGAGCAATAGCATTGAAGATGCTCTAAAGCCTTTTCATTCACATGGATAAGAATCTTGTCAACGCTAGATCAATTCAATCAATGCTCAAAGGGCCATGTTGGATTGAATAAAAAATGTGGCAAAATCATTTTCCTCTTTTTTGTTTTTGAAATTTACACAAATTTTAGAGTTTATAGAATGTCTTTGACATTTTAGGCTTTAAGGACAAATTTGTCCTTTTACTTAAATTGAATTTGCCTGACGGTAAAACAACAACGTTTCAGCAAACGGCTCAACACGATATGGTTTATATCTCTATCTTCAAGATTTTCGATTGACTTCAATCAAGACGGCTCAACACGACATCGTTTCTATCTCTATCTTCAAGAATTTTGATTGACTTCAATCAAGGATTTTCCACGTGATTCTCAACCAAAATCGGTTATTCCAAGTGTTATATGTTCTAGCCCGCTAACGCTCAACATTATTCATCCAAATTCCATTATAATCTAATGGATGAGAAAGGTCTAATAAGACTTTATCATTGAGTTCATACGAGCTTAGATTTTTAGAATTATTTTATATTTTGTATTGTGTTGATTTCATGTTATAGAGAATGTCACTAATTATTGCACAAACTTTCAATAAATGTTGTAGAAGTTTATTTTATATTATGTATTGTGTTGATTTCATGTTATAGAGAATATTGTTATTGATTATTGTAGAAACTTTCAATAAATGTTGTAGAAGTTTTTTGATTGCATTGATCCGTGAATAATATCATAGCATTACCTCTTATATGTAGATATCTCTATCAATTCAATCTAGAATCCTTATTCATTTTATAGTTGGTAAATACTTTAATCATTATATATCTAAACTTTCACTCACACAGATAATTACACTAATATTATTACATAAATAATTATATATTTTGAAAATTAATCAAGACTCAAAATTAATCAAGACTCTCTTTTCACTTGTTAAATATTCAAACACCTTGATATTACATAAATACTTTATATTTTTTATATGATTTTAATTTCACATTCAAACAACTTGATATTACATAAATACTTTATATTTTTTATATGATTTTAATTTCACATTGCCATGAATTAATCAAAATCTTTATCAATTTAAGCACCTACAATCCTTATTCATTTTCTATTTGACCATGAATTATTCAAAATCTCTATCCATTCAAGCAAGTACAATCCTTATTCATTTTCTATGATTTTAATTTATATTGTTCTTTATAGGATTTTAATTTATATTGTTGTTTATAGTTTGTAAATACTTTCTGAATAAGTAGATATTGAGTTTTTGAATTTAATTATTTCATCACATTTTAAAACAAATACTTTAAGGATGAATTAATGTTAATGCTTGATATATTTTAGGATGCTTGAAACTCTATATATTTTGAGATTTTGAACTATACTATTATTTCATTCACATTTTAAATTTTTAAGAGGATAACTATTAATAGTAATAATGAAACAAAGTTATCTCCCCATCTCACAATGAGTCCTACAAGATCGGAGCATATACGAACCCTCATTTTGTCTTGTATACCCAATCCCTTCTCTTTCTCACATCATTCTTTCTTTCTAATCCCCCCATAACCAGGAGAGGAGTTTAGCATTTTCATGAACGAATAAATTCAATAATCCAACATGGTGGAAGTCTCACCTTCACGGCGGCTATCCTCCGCTCGCCGCCGGCTCCCGGCGGCCCTCCTGGTTCATGTTCTCTTCCTCCTCCTCTCCCTCCTCCCCCCCTCCCTCTCCGCCCCTATCAATGCCCCCGCCAACTCCGACTCCTTCACCCCTCCCGACAACCACCTCCTCGACTGCGGCAGCCCCGCCACCACAACCCTCCCCGGCGGCCGCGCCTTCCTCGGCGAAACCGACTCCGCCGGCTTCCTCTCCTACACCGGCCGCGACATCCAGGTCTCCGCCGCCGACCCCAACGCCCTCCCTTCCCCGATCTACGCCTCCGCCAAGATCTTCGAGAGCCCCGCCACGTACACCTTCCCCGTGACCCGACCCGGGTGGCACTGGATCCGGCTCCACTTCGCCCCGATCCAGAACTCCCAGATGGACCTCAAGGCCGCCAAGTTCAAGGTCACCACCAGCACCAACCTCGTCCTCATCCACGACTTTGCTGCCCCCGCCAACTCCACCACCTCCTTCAACGAGTATCTTGTCAACGTCACCACCGAGACCTACTCCTTCGCCTTCGAGCCCGACCAAGGAAGCGTCGCCTACGTCAGCGCAATCGAGTTCGTCTCCGCCCCCGACATCCTCGTCGGCGACATCGCCACCAACGTCTTCCCCAAGTCCGATTTCTCCGGCCTCTCCAACGCCGCCTTCCAGACGGTCTACCGCCTCAACGCCGGCGGACCCCTTATCACCCCCCAGAACGATACCCTCGGTAGGACGTGGGTCCCGGACGGGCCCTACCTCGACCCCAAACTCACCGGCAGCCCGGTCTCCGTCGCCCCTAACGTCATCACTTATCCGGAAGGGGAGTCCCCCTTGATCGCGCCGCCCACGGTTTACGCCACCGCCACCCAGATGGCGGACGCCAAAGTTGAGGTAGGCGGTAATTAATTAATTAATTTTATTAATTAATTAATAAAATTCTCGATATAACCGCTGCATGCAGGTCCCGAGTTTCAACGTGACATGGAAGATGAAGATCGACGCGTCGTTCAAGTACCTCGTCCGCCTCCACTTCGCCGACATCGTGAGCACAGCCACAAACGACCTCTACTTCAACGTCTACATCAACGGGAAATCCGCCATCACCGGCCTCGACCTGACCACCGCGGCCGGCGGCCTGACCTCCGCCTACTTCACCGACTTCGTCCTCGACTCCGCCATGGTCTCAGGCCAGATGGACCCACTGACCGTCCAAGTCGGGCCGATGATCAACGAAGTCGCCGGCATGAAAAACGCCCTCCTCAACGGCCTCGAGGTTCTCAAGATGAACAACTCCGTCGGCAGCTTGGACGGAGAATTCGGCACCGACGGCAAACGGGCGGACGGCACCACCGGCGGGGCCAACGGGACGGTGGCGGCCGTCGGGTTCGCGATGATGTTCGGGGCTTTCATCGGGCTGGGAGCGATGGCGGTGAAGTGGAAGAAGAGGCCTCAAGATTGGAACAAGAGCAAGAGCTTCTCTTCTTGGTTACTTCCAATCCACACAGGAGACAGTAAGAACTCGTTGGGATCGCGAAAAGACCAAGTCATCTCGTCGACCTTGGGTCTAGGCCGCTACTTCTCGCTCTCCGAGCTCGAGGACGCCACCAACAACTGGGAACCTGCTCAAATAATCGGGGTCGGTGGGTTCGGCAAGGTGTACATAGGTGAAATCGACGACGGACAAAAAGTAGCCGTGAAACGAGGCAACCCGCAGTCGGAGCAAGGGATCCACGAGTTCAAGACGGAGATTCAGATCCTGTCTAAGCTCAGACACCGGCATTTGGTGTCGCTGATCGGTTATTGCGACGAGAACTCGGAAATGATTCTCGTTTACGAGTTCATGGCTAACGGGCCAATGCGGGACCATCTCTACGGCAAGGACAACATGCCCCACTTGTCCTGGAAGCAGAGGCTCGAGATATGCATCGGGGCGGCCAGAGGTCTGCACTACCTCCACACAGGGGCCGCACAGGGCATCATCCACCGTGACGTGAAGACGACGAACATCCTCCTCGACGAGAACTTCATAGCGAAGATGGCCGATTTCGGGCTCTCGAAGGACGCCCCGGGCCAAGACCAGGCCCACGTCAGCACGGCCGTGAAGGGTAGTTTCGGGTATTTGGACCCCGAGTACTTCCGGAAGCAGCAACTGACGGATAAATCCGACGTGTACTCGTTCGGGGTCGTCCTTCTGGAAGCCCTCTGCGCTCGGCCCGCCATAAACCCGGCCCTCCCCCGGGAGCAAGTAAATCTGGCAGAGTGGGCCATGCAGTGGAAGAGGAAAGGCTTGCTGGATAAAATCATCGACCCGAGCCTCGTCGGGGATATTAATCCGGAGTCGATGACGAAGTTCGCTGAGGCAGCCGAGAAGTGCTTGTCGGAGTACGGAGTGGATAGGCCGACGATGGGAGACGTGCTGTGGAACTTGGAGTACGCGTTGCAACTGCAGGAGTCTTCGTCTTCGTCGAATAAGGGTGATGGTACCGAGGAGGAGAGTAGTAATACGGAGTCTGCAACCCCGAGTAGTGCCCCGTCTGTTGGGGGTGAGAATCGTGGCGAGGTGACGGGGTCGGGTTCTAGTTCGGATCGGGCTGGGGGCGATAAGGCTCCTACCGAGGTTCCGATTATCGAGGAGCATTCTGGGACTGCAATGTTTGCACAGTTTGCTGCTCTAAACGGGAGATAAAAAAAAACGGTGTGTGATTTGAGTACTACTATATGAGGCAGTCATAGCATTAATATTGTTCCTTATTAAGGATGGATGATTTGGTCTGGAATTTGAACTTATAAATATATAAATGTATGTATAAACATTTATTGATATATTTATTTTGCAATTTATGTAATGTACTGTATATTGTAAATGTTGAGTTATAAATGTTGACTAAATTTGCATGCATAACTTTAGAGATAGGGAGAGGGTGTTATATAAATTTATTTTGAGGGGCCAGAGGGCATATATGCATAGGAATTAGGATAGGAGGCCCCTTTTGACTTGTACTAGTATTCACTATTCAATAACTCGACTATTAGAATGGAGAATAAAATTTTGAAGTAAAAAGGTGCCACTTATGTGATTTCAAAAGTTTCTTATTTCTATTTCTATTTATTTTTTCAAATTACTATTAATATGTTTCATTATATAAAAAAATTGAGTTTCATTACTAGAAATAAACAAATACTACTACAATAATAGTAGGAGGGATGGAGTACAATACAATTATACAAATATCATACTAGTATGCCTTTTATCATGCATATACTTAGGGGGTGTATTGGTTTAGAAGTCTATAGGATTTTAATGGACTTTTAAAATCAAAGGTTATTCAATTCTGATTTTTAAAAGTCCATTAAAATTCAGAGGTATTCAATTAGGTTTTTAAAAAGTTTTAAAAAATCAATAGGTATTCAACACTCCATGAATTTTAATAGATCTTAATAGTTTGTAGATTTTAATAGATAGTTTTTAAAAATTAAAACTAGATTTGTGATGCAGCAACTATATCATTATCATATTTGGAAGACCACGATGAGTATTCAAGCCCAAGAAATAATTGTTTTATTTATTTTGTTATTTTCTAATCTTTTATTAAAGCTCATCCTTATTAAGGTTCAGTACACTATTTATATTTGTGGGATTTTATGTATTCCGCTATTTTGAAGATTAATAAAGATAAAAGAGTTTTCTCTCTTTGTTTATCAATTATCGGTATTCTTAGGAATCAACGATCTTTGATCGGTTAATCCTCGCCATTATTCGGAAATCCTGCAAGGTAGAACAATAATCGAGCATATACATGAACACGAAACCAAACGCTCTGATACCAATTGTTGGAAATCGATATCCCGGGCTATTAAAAATTTATGCGGAACCGATAGCCCGACCGAAATCCTTCATCGCCGGAGATTGGATTCCCGACTCATCCGCAGGAGTCCGACCTTTGGAGACTACGCGCCCGAAGACACGCAGCCCGCCCCCAGCCGATTTTCTCCCGCGAGCCGAATCCATGAACGCGAACCATCTCACGTCGACTGAGCTCGACTTGAGCATCACCGCCGCGGGATGAAACCCCGCGGCTAGAAAACTCTAGCCGAGCCCCCCGCCGCGAGGGGGCTCGCGATCGCACGCTGCGATCGCCGGGGCTGCCCAGCAGCCCACGGTGGTGAGTCCGGCGACTCACCACCGCCGCCGGAGGAGGGCGGTCAGCCTCCAGCTGACCTGCCGCGGCCCAGCCGCGGCTTCCCCTCACGATCGACCTCACGGTCGATCGATCGCCCCGGCTTCCAGCCAGGGTCCTCCCGTGCGCGCACCTGACCGGCGAGGGTGGCCGGGATCCGGCGTGGCACCAGCCCACGCCATCCCGGCGGTCGATCAAGGATCGACCGTATGCCCCGGCGTCCAGCCGGGGCTTCCCCCTCCGTCGCGTGCATGCCGCGATCGAACCCTAGGGTTCGATCGCCCCCTCGGCTCCAAGCCGAGGGTTCTCTCGATCTTCGCCGGGGATCTCGAATCCCCGTCCCCGAAGTTCGTACGTTTACCCGGATCGTGTGTTCATGTACATACTACAATTAATTCACACAAAATCGAAAAAGAGGGATTATGATTTTACCTTGGATTCGTTGTACGGAGAAACGAAATCAAACACGTTGATGACCTTGCGATCTTCCCACGTATTCCTTGCACCTCGTCCGAACGTCGTGTGGGCGACGATCTATCGAACACCTTATGGATCTTCCTCACTCTCCAAGACTTTTTAGTTGGCGTAACTTAGGTTCTCTTAGTTATGAAAAGTGAAGACCATGTAGTGCTTATATAGGCTACGTAGGGGATCATAAGGAGAATAAATATTGGGCTTCCAATATTGAAAATTAAATTGGGTCCAACCCAAATCCATTAATTCTTATCAATATTAATTTTATTTATTTTCCACTATATAAATAAAATTGCACTCCCAATATTATTCCATATTATATCAAATAATATTTCTCCATCTTAGTATTATTTATTCCGTGTATTTAAGATTTAAATATCCATGAATAAATTTATTTATTGCTCAATAAATATTATTCATTTCTTATATCCGAGAATAGTACCGTTCAACTTTAATTATTATGCGGATTAAATCCACCTGCAGGGTTTACATAATAATTCCTTATGAACTCATCTCGGGGATATTATCAACCCTTACGGGATACACTTTCCCGTCAAGTATTCACAGCATGTCGTATATAAAATATAGTGACCCAACTTAACCGGTAATTAACCCAATAATCAAATCGGTTAATTCCTTTGGCAAATCAAAGTCACTTATATTAAATATACACACCCGCAATAATATCGGGGATTAAGAATAAAATACTCTGAGATTTAAATTGATTATCCAAGGCAATCCTAATCAATAAATCTCAAGCGATCCGCCCAATACACCAAGTGTACAAGTGTGATAAAATAATTAAGATAAATTATTTTCTCTCTCACACAACGACTATACCGATGGATTGGTCCGTGTCCATCTAGGTCGTGAGCAACTGTTTGATTGAATACGAGTAACCGATAGTATGATCTTCTGTGTGCCCATGCCCCACCATACTAACTACAACGTATAAAATCCAGGACTATATTTTGCATAATTAATTAAATGCAAATAATTGTTTATTAATTAAATAGGTTAAATGCCATGACCGGGAGTTTACCGGTACTTAAATCTAGACATTAAGTACACAACTCCAACACCTAACCCACGAAATGATTTAGGTTCGAAAGCCCTAAACCCCAACGAGACGTTGAATCAATAATTCGGAGATGATGATGACACACAGACGAGATTTTACTGGCTCGTTGATTCGTCGGTTGAACTCTTTTGGATAGTCGGGTAGAATTCGAACCCGAGAGAGATTTTAATAAAAACTCACAAAACGATATTTATTCATCATCAAAGTCATGGTTGGTTTTTCTAAAACAATAAACTAGGAGGCCTTTATATAGGCAAAACAAAATGTAAAGGAAAAAGGAAAAGAAATAAAGTAAAACATTAAAAACCCTAATTTTCGCCGCTGCTGGAATTTTGTGAAGGCTGTCGGCCGACAGGTATAGGGTGTCGGCCGACAGGTATCCCGAAGTGCGGGTTGATCCTCGTGTTGATCCTCGGAATCGGCAGAAACTCGATTTTAGGCCCTCTGTCGCCCGACAGGACTTGGTGTCGGCCGACACCAAGCCAAAACTCTCCCCGAACTTCGCGGCGCGTCCTCGGCACACTCTTGACCTCCGTTCTACCGTCTTCATCGTCGTTCTAACTTGAAACCGAACTCGGGTCGCATCAAAGTGGGTTTTTAAATTAAAAACTCACGCTGATGGCACCATTGCTAGATATAAAGCTCGACATGTGTGGCAGAAGGTTACTCACAGATGCCAGGCTTTGACTATCATGATACCTTTAGCCCTGTTGCCAAGCCAACAACAATCAGAATCATCCTGAGCATTGCCCTAAATCAGTCCTGGTCTCTTAGACAACTTGATGTGGAGAGTGATTTCCTTAATGGTGATATTGACACTGAACTCTATATGGATCAACCACCAGGCTTTGAGCAAGGGGGCAACCTCGTGTGTAAATTGAACAAATCTATTTATAGCTTGAAGCAAGCCTCAAGAACATGGACAACAAAATTTGCTGCCATTCTGAAGCTTCAGAACTTTGTTGCCTCACAAGCTGATCCTTCTCTTTTCTACAGAAGGACCTCTACCTCAGTCATCTTTATACTCATATATGTGGATGATATCATCATCATAGGCTCTGACATTACACATGTTCAGCAGGTCATCTCAACCTTAAATCATCACTTTGTGCTCAAAGACCTTGGTGAATTGAGCTATTTTCTTGGCATTCAGTTCTATCATACACATAGTGGTTTATTTCTCAGCCAAAAGATATATATAGAAGACATCCTCAAGAGAGCAAATATGCTGGAAGCTAAAGGAATCAACACACCTATGATCACTGGAAATTACCTCTCCAAAAGTGATGGCCAACCCTTTGAAGATGGGAAGTTGTACAGAAGTGTAATTGGAGCTTTGCAGTATGCCACAATTACTAGACCGGACATTGTATTCTCTGTCAACAAGTTGAGCCAATACATGCAAAACCCCACAGATTTGCACTGGAAAGCAGTTAAAAGAGTGCTCAGGTACCTTTCACAAACGAGAGATTTTGGATTAACTTTCAATCAGTCTTCAAACCTCAATATTACAGCATTCGGAGATGCTGATTGGGCCACGGATTTGGATGATAGAAAGTCTACGAGTTATTGTGTCTTTGTTGGAGGGAACATAGTTTCATGGTGTTCTAAAAAGCAACCTACAGTATCCAGGTCAAGCACTGGAGCAGAATACAGGTGCCTTGCCAATGTGACATGTGAGGTGGTATGGATTAAGGCTTTATTAAAAGAATTAGGGTTCCTGCCAAGCACAATACCTACTATATGGATGGATAATATTGGTGCTATATCGCTGTCAGCAAACCCTGTAGCTCACTCAAAGACAAAACATGTTGAAATCGACCTGCATTTTGTAAGAGACAAGGTGAAAAAAAATGAAGTTTCAGTGAGACATGTTCCTAGTATAGACCAGGCGGCTGACTGTCTTACTAAGGCATTGAGTGGGCAATTCTTCGTTCGCATGAGGAGCAGACTTAATGTTACGTCTAAGGAGGCACTCGAATTGAGGGGGCATGAACGAATCCCTTGCAGATAAGTACAATGCCATACAGCAGCTGGAGATAATATTTGAAGCGCGTTTATTGTGTTTATTTTTGTTAGAATATATTAGTTATTATATTTATAGGATTATGTTTACCTTTTGTTTATAGGATTATGGTTTACCTTTTGTTTTGGCTATATAAAGCCTCTCTCTTGTATATTTTAGATCACGCTTATAAACGCTTATTTTGTTCTAATACCACAAGTTCTCTACGTTTATCTTTTCCTTTCCTTTAACCCTTGTTGGATTATATAAATCCTAACATGGTATCAGAGCCAGGTTAATCTTTGTCCGGGGGCAGCGCGCCCCCTTTCGGGGTTCGGGGAGAAGCCCCAATTTTTTTCGTTTTGGTTCGTTTTGGTTGTTAGTCAATTTTGGTTCCTTTTGGTTAATTGGTTAATTTTGGTTCGTTTTGGTTGTTGGCGTTTTCGGTTTCGCCAGTCAATTTTGGTTCCTTTTGGTTAATTGGTTAATTTTGGTTCGTTTTGGTTGTTGGCGTTTTCGGTTTCGCCAGTCAATTTTGGTTCCTTTTGGTTAATTGGTTAATTTTGGTTCGTTTTGGTTGTTGGCGTTTTCGGTTTCGCCAGTCAATTTTGGTTCCTTTTGGTTAATTGGTTAATTTTGGTTCGTTTTGGTTAATTGGTTCGTTTTGGTTTTGGTTAATTTTGGTTCGTTTTGGTTAATTGGTTAATTTTGGTTCGTTTTGGTTGTTGGTTAATTTTGGTTTGCTTTGGTCAATTGGCGTTTTCGGTTTCGCTTGTTTTCCAATGGCTCTTAGTGAGGACTCGTTGCAGTCAATTGGTGTTCGTTTGGATGTGGGTTCAGAGTCTTTTGTTTCCATCCACCGAGGCAGAGTATCGTGCTATGACTTCCACTACGGCTGAGATTATATAATTGCGCTCATAGATTTTTCGTTGACAAACTCTCGATGCTTCTTGCTATACCATCGTGAGTTTGAGAGGGGGTGTTAGAATATATTAGTTATTATATTTATAGGATTATGTTTACCTTTTGTTTATAGGATTAGGGTTTACCTTTTGTTTTGGCTATATAAAGCCTCTCTCTTGTATATTTTAGATCACGCTTATAAACGCTTATTTTGTTCTAATACCACAAGTTCTCTACGTTTATCTTTTCCTTTCCTTTAACCCTTGTTGGATTATATAAATCCTAACAATTTTTATCTGAACAGCTGTAGTACTCTAGTAGTAATAGGAGTCTCTCATGTCCTATATATGTTGCTCATTGTTAATGTAAAGTATTAGAGTTTTGCGAATAATATATTTCATGCGCATGGAATAATAAAACCTGATTTCCAGAATATAAACTCTAATTAGAGTTCTTACTATTTTTCACTATTATTCGTTAGGATGGTTTAATCCTGCCCATTATAAATTGAACTTAAAATTATTGATAATATTCTAATAATTTTTCTTAATTGTTATTTTATTTTATTTTATATTTTCTTAACATTTTGAAATGAACCAAACTAGAAAAAAAACTTGATCGAATAGACTTTAAGTAGTAAAAATGTACTTTTATTCAATTCACCATGTCTCAATGTTTCTATAAAATCAATGGTCATTTACGACTCAGGACTTACTCCTCATATACAGTATTTAATCAAACAACAATTATAAACTTAAAATTCACTAGGGGTGGTAGTAATTGGAGAAATTTCAAGTCGCAAGAGAAATTTCAAGTCCTAACTACACAGACCATTAACTATAGTGTTAAATTTGTTTGATAATGTATTTTAGAAAAGATCTTATACTCCTAAAGTTTAGAGCTTAAAAGTTCTTTAAAGTTGTTTGATAATTTTTTTCAAAAGATCTTATACTGCTTGTGCAAAGTTTATACACTTTTCTAGACACATAAATTAGAAAAATATTATATTTTTTCACTTTTTGACCAAAATTAAAATGTAAAATGTATTTTTAAACTAAAAAACTAAAATTAGTTTTGATTAAAGTTTAAAAAAATGCGAATAAAAGGAGATAAATTGTATTTTAAAGTGATTTTTCAGTATTTTATGGTTGACTTTTAAAAATAAATATATTTTTTCTTTTTTTGAGATGTATAGTTTATCGCCAGACAACTCAAAATTAAAAGTGTTTCAACTATTTGTAACAGAGAGTATTATCAAAATATATTTATTTAGAAAATAACATTATTAACATACAGTAAAATCTTTATAAATTAATACTCGATAAATTAATAACATTTTTCTAAAAAAATAAAATTTTCGGTCCGACTTTGGTCTTTGTAAAAATAAGCGAATTCCATAAGCTAATATAATAATAATTTTTTGAAAAAACTCTTTATAAGTATGTGGTGTCATCAAAATTTTAAATAAATAATTTATAAATATTACAATTATAAATATTAGTTCTCATCAATACTCTCCAAGTTGGTACTCACGTAATCTCTTTAGAGTGTTTGATATTAATGTATCTTGACTAACATTCAAAGAATATTTTTTATCAACTGAATTTTGTAATATTTTTAGTGTGGTCCCTTTTATATTCACATAATATTTATAATTTTGTTATCATTTTAGATGATAAGAAAACATAATTTGGTATTATAAATTCGTTTATTTTTATAAATATAATAATTAACATTATATATTGAATCTATAATAATATACATAAATATATTAATTAGTTGCAATAAAGTTGCTACATAAATCTTAATTCAATTATTTGAAATAAATATATTTAAATTTATTGAAATTGAAAATTCTCTCTTTCAATTAATAAGATATCAATTTATCGATGTATTAATAACTCTTTAAATTAATAAAATTTTACTGTCGAGAGTATTAATTTATAAAGGTTTTATGTATTACTATATTAATTTATGGATGTATTAATAACTCTTTAAATTGATAAAATTTTATTGTCAGAGAGTATTAATTTAGAAAGGTTTTACTGTATTACTTGTATTAATACTTCATCTCTCCCACATCAATAGTCACGTGTGGTCAACGTTGACTTTTTTTTCGTTCAATACATATGATTAATTTAATTATTATATTTTGACTTTTTTTCGTTCAATACATATGATTAATTTAATTATTATATTTTATTTTAGTATTTTTTTCATAATTTTTGTAAAAAAAGTTATCATATTGTATTGAACGTACAAAAAAGTTAAAGTTGACCACACGTGACTATTGGTTTGGGAGAGAGTTCAATACATATGATTAATTTAATTATTATATTTTATTTTAGTATTTTTTTCATAATTTTTGTAAAAAAAGTTATCATATTGTATTGAACGTACAAAAAAGTTAAAGTTGACCACACGTGACTATTGGTTTGGGAGAGAGAGAGTATAAAACCTCAAAATATGTTTACTGTACATACTTGAAAGCTTAAATTGAACGTAAGCTTACCAAACCTTCCTGCCAATATGACACCCTAGTCATAGCGAACCGTGCAAATGGGCCTCTTTGAGTTTTAGAATCGACGGCCCATGTTCCGCGCGTCCGTTTCCAGAAATCAACGGCCGAAATTGGAGAAACCCTATATAAACCCCATCGTAAGTTCGTCGCCTCCAGAAAATTCGTTTCGGCCGGAATATCTCCGCCGCTGTACTAAACCCTCTTCTTGCAATCTCCGATTCATTGCTTAAATCTTAAACTCAGCTGCCAATTAATTTTCGCGATGGGCAAAAGAAAAAATATAAAGGACGGAGAGGATAGTCAACACTCGCCCTCCACGATTTTTGTTGCTAATTTGCCCTTCACATTCACCAACGCTCAGGTAATTTCACCATCTCATGTTTACTGTTTCGAGCTAGTATTCTTTATCATTGAGGTTTAATTATGTTCTATCGCCTGTCTGAATAATTTTAGATGGAAGAAGCCTTCAGTGAAATTGGACCGATTAGAAGGTGCTTCATGGTTACGAAGAAGGGTATGAATTCCGTTAAAATTCTAACTAAACCTTTTTTATATAAACTGCAATTTTTGTAGTTTGAGTTAAACTGAGTGTTTTCTTTACTTCTGATTTTTTATGTCAGGGTTAACCGAACACAGGGGTTTTGGCTATGTTCAATTGTGAGTCAATTTTCCATTATATTGGGATTTACCTGTACTTTTAGAATGTGACATGCATGATTAATGATCGTGTTTCTAATATGAATACAGTGCTTCTGTTGAAGATGCTAATCGTGCAGTTGAGCTGAAAAACGGCTCTCTTGCTGGAGGTAGGAAGCTCGTCGTGAAACAAGCCATGCACCGTGCTTCTCTTGAGCAGCGCCGAGCAAAAGCAAATCAAGGTCTGTGAGTCTTTTGTTGTACAGCACGCTCTTATATATGTACATTCTCCCACTGCTTCGAACATGAAGTAAAGTATGGTTAAGGTTACCCTGTGTTTTCCTTTGTGCTTCTCCCTTTTACAAGCACTTGTGTCTCTTTTGTCAAAATCCCTTTAGATTTTATGTAGGGTGCGGTGCTGTTAGACTTTTTTGTTATCATCTTATTTTTTTTTCCAATTTAATTTAAAATTTTCTATTGTTGATTTTTTTTTTTTTGTAAATTTATGCGTTTTCAGTTTTTTTTCGTCTTCTTAGGATTTATAACTTTTTTGTGGTTTTTTTATGTGATTTGTATTTTATTTTTTTCAGCCTTCAATTCAGGATATTTATATTTTAGAATTTCATGTTTTTTTAGTTTTTTGTTCTTCTCATTTTTTAATTTTGATTTAGTGGTCTTGGTTTATCTTCAAACTACAGTTATTTGAGGTGAGTTTCTCTCTCCTAGTATATGCTCATTTTGAGAAGTTAATGTTTTGGTTTATTGAAACTTTTACTATTTGTTAGTTCAATCTGAAGAAGCTGTTGACTCAAAGAATGACAAGGCTCTCGACACAAGAGAGGCTAAGTCTCTAGACACAAGGGATGTTAAGGATCTCAGCTCAAAGGCTCTTGACACAAAGGATGCTAAGACTCCCGACACAAAAGGTGATAAGGCTCTCGACACAAAGGGTGCTAAGGCTCTCGACACAAAGGATGCTAAGGCTCTCAACACACAGGATGCCAACACAAAGAATGCTAAGGCTCTCGACACAAAGGATGCTAAGGCTCTTGAAACTGTAGTAAAAAACTCTGGCAAGGCACCAAATTCTCAGGCAAAAGGTTCTAACTTCTAGACTACTGAAAAACATGTGCTCATACATCCAATTTTCAGTTGTGTTTTAATCATAATGAATTGAATACTGAATAGGTGAATTGAAGGAAAAAAGAAAAGCAGCACCCATTCCCCGTGCTCTCGGTGAAGGAGTTAATATCCCAGAAAAGCAAAGGTACCTTCAAAATATTATATTCATCTTATTGTTTTTATATTTGTTAAACTAACTTGGGTATGAAAATATATGATGAAATATTGAAATCAGTTTTATTTTCCTTCTGATCTAACATATTTGTTTTTCATCATTCAAATAGGGTTGCCAAGACAGTCATATTTGGTGGTCTTGTTAGTGCTGATATGGCAAAGGAAGTTCATGCTCTAGCAAAGAAGTTTGGGACTGTCAGCACTGTCACTTACCCCCTTCCAGAAGAAGAACTGAAGTATCACGGTAAAAGACATTTATACTATTGTTTGAACAATAGCTATCATTTAGCTCTAATAGTAATATCTTACAGAATATCCATGCCCCTTTTATAGCTCTTAAACATACGTATTCTCTTGGAAATGGTTTTATATTTCTCCCATGTCTATACCAAAAGCTCTTGGTTACTATCCATTATCATATTCTATGAAACCAATCCGTTTACCTTCTACTGCATCCGATCCAAATTTACTAATGTTTTGGAGGATTTCACACATGTTAACAAACAAAATATAAAAACCTAATTTACCCATATGTTTAAAGCATTATGTAGTTGAAAATATCTAAAATGAATGCATTCAGACATTCAGTAGACAAATCAATGGATTAGAGGGAAAAGTGTTTTTTGTTTTTGTTTTTGTTTTTGGGCCATATAATTAAGAAGCATAATCCCAAATCCCCATTCCAAAATGTACAAGCCTCTTCCAAAGCATACTACTTTCTGGATGTAAATCATGATACCTATACAGATGGATTTTACATATCGTATAATGAACGGAGAAAAAACTAAATTTATGACTAGGAATCGTAAAACGTAATTTATAAGTAAAAACATTCATCATAACCCCTAAAAACGTCATATAATTTGGATGGAAGGGAGCATCAATTTATATATTTTATGCACGACCAGATTTCTAATATTTCTAGGTCTTTTTTTATTACTGCAACTACACCCTTCCATTTGCATTATTTCTAGATCGCCATTTTGGAATCCTTCAGTTTTCTCCGTACTTTCTCTGCTTATACTGCAACTATACTCTTCCATTTGCATTATTTCTAGATCACCATTTTGGAATCCTTCAGTTTTCTCCGTATTTTCTCTGTTTATTATGCACTGGTCAAGTTGCTCTTGAAGAATTGGTCATTTTACATGGGTGTATGTGCTTAGATTAGATATGTGATTTTTTCCAGGGCTAGCTCAAGATGGTTGTAAAATGAGTGCTTCATCTGTACTTTACACAAGTGTAAAATCAGCTCGTGAATGTGTTGCAGCACTACACCAGAAAGAGATACATGGGGGGTCTGTTTGGGCACGTCAGCTTGGTGGAGAGGTGCAAATCTGTTATTGAATACCACTGAGCTTTTGCCATTGCTGTGAATATAAATTCAATTTTGTGCAAAATGTGTTTTTGGATTTTCTTTACCACTTAAAAATGTTTTCTTTGTGTCACTGGTTAATAAAACTGTTAGAATACTATAGGGATTATGATGGTCTCAGGCATGTCAATGTTAAGTACAAAATTAATATCTTACACAAAGTGAACGCACAAACTGTGTATTTATTGCTTTTTTGTTTCACCAGTCACCCCAACCGACACCCTTGAAAATAATAATATGATTGAGCCCAAGCTATTACAATAACTAACATTATATTATAAATCACGAAACTGATGCATCTTAATTAAGTACTTAGAGTTTGAGCGCGAGAACAAAAAAAATTGTATAGTGTCTCAATGCCTCTTAATTGGTAATTGATTCGAGCTGGTTGGCTATTGGAATTTCAGGTTTTCTTGGTGACTTGTTTAAATTAGGTAAAAACCTGGGTAGTCATGACTTTACAGGTTTGGATAAACTGTGGTTTGAAAGAAATTTCTTCCTAGTTGTGCAAGCCTCCTACTTCACCTTCTTTCTGTGTTTGTTTTTGTTCGGGTTTGGCAATGCTAATTGCAATCTTAGAGTACTTGAGTTTCGGTCATGACATGTTACCTTTGTTCTTCAAGGTCTCTTTGGTTATTTATTATTCTTAAATACTCAATTATATGTGTGCGTGTGCGTGTGTAAATGTTATTTAAGCATACTTACTTTGGGATGTATTGACCAGGGCTCTAAAACTCAGAAATGGAAACTTATAGTGAGAAATCTTCCATTCAAGGTTTTTTTCCTTCACTCAAAAGTTTTTTAAATTCAACATTTCCTACAATCGCCATTTTAATTGAATGTTTTTTGGTATTTTGTCCGAAGCATTTTACTTTTCAATTTCTCACCCTACAATCATCAATGCAGGCAAAAGTGTCCGAGATAAAAGACATGTTTGCTTCCGTAGGATTTGTTTGGGATGTGGTTATTCCTCAGAATCCCGAGACTGGGTAAATCCTTTGAATTTATCATCAATACCTCAATACCTATTCGTTCACAGTTTGATATTAATCCCCTCTTCTTTGCCTTTTCAGGTCATCTAAAGGATTTGCATTTGTTAAATTCACATCCAAACAAGATGCAGAAAAAGTAAGTTGGGTTATTTTCTTAATCTACTTTGAAAATTTGAGACTAGGTATTTCTCCTTGTGACTAAAACTAGCAGTTGTTTGGCCAAAAAGAGTAGGTTTGGCCTGATTATATAATTCTTTAATAAGTAAAATATGCTTTTACTTAGACTCACAAAATCATTTGACTAGAATATTGTTAGAGAAAAAAACAAAGCTGGGAACCCGAATTTCTTTGATGACGGGAGTGTAGACTCTTCCCTCCAGTGATACAGACTCTAAAAAGAGAGTTAAAGTACGATGCCGGAACATTAATAAGGTTCGGTGCTAAATGATTATTTCATTCTCAAATTTTTCTTCTCTTCTGCAGGTTATCCAGAACTTCAATGGGAAGAAATTTGGTAAAAGACCAATTGCTGTTGATTGGGCTGTTTCTAAGAAGATTTATACAATTGGCAATAATTCTGTTGCCACCACAGATGGTATTTGCTACCTTTTTCTCCTTGAAGTCGAGTTCATCTTTCTTAGCGGGTTATACCAGTTCTTTTCTGTTTGTAATACCACAATTAGGAGGTTCTGCTTCCTCTCTATTTTATCTAGTGCTTTCATGTTTCTTGATAGGGGGTTGAACGAATGGCCGGTTCGATTCAAAACCGAACCGAAAGACAAAAAACCAATTACATTTTTTATAAATCCAACCAGAAATTTTGGCTTGTCTTGGACTTTTTTTTGTAAAATAAATAATAATTAATAATAAATTAATATACAAATAATAAGATTATAATAGTAGTATATGTATTAAAAATTTAGAATTGCTGGAACACTTGGAATTTAAATTATTTGGTTTGATTCGGTGCAAATTGCTTTTCACTATTTTTACCCAAAACCCAACCAAACACTCCTTATTCTTGATGACCAAATTGCACTCAAACCAATATGTGATTTTACAGAGCATAAACAAGATGATGGAAGCAGTAGTGAATCCGAATACGGTGATGATGAACCTATCAAAAAGTCACAAGTGGATGGTAGTGATGATGGAGAGGAGTCAGATTCATCTGACGATAATGAAAGTAAAAGTGAAGTTGATTTCGAGGAAGAGGCAGAAATAGCTAGAAATGTACTTAAAAACTTACTTTCATCTTCTTCTAAGGATGTTTCT
Source organism: Euphrasia confusa (assembly GCA_954870475.1). NCBI lineage: Eukaryota > Viridiplantae > Streptophyta > Magnoliopsida > Lamiales > Orobanchaceae > Euphrasia > Euphrasia confusa. Next base: position 12,429,859 of record OX940956.1, read on the forward strand.
GAAGGCAACAAGGATTCTGAACCATCTGAGGGTGAAATTGAGAATGAAAAATCTGTACCAGTTGAAAAAAAGTTGTCTGATGCAAAAATTACTAAGTTGACTGAAGGAGAAGTTGAAAAAAAATCACCTGATGCGAAAATCACTAGGTCGGCTGAAGAAGAAGAAGATAACTTGCAGAGGACAGTTTTTATTAGCAACCTTCCTTTTGAAATCACTACTGAGGAAGTGAAGCAGCGATTTTCTTCGTTCGGTGAAGTGCAGTACTTTACCCTATCTCTTCATCTAGTCACGAAGTATGTTTTTTTTTTCTTTTTTTTAATTTGGGTAGTTACAATTTTCCTGAAGTTGTCGTAATTATAAAAAGATCCAAAGGTTGTAAAAATTTACAAAAAAACTTAAAGGTTTGACAGTCTTATATCCCCAATTCTCACCACCACTGTGAGCAACAATATTTCAGAAACCCCTAGCTTTTATAAATATCTTAAAATTTTAGACAGTATTTTACTTTCTGTTTTGGAATTCTCGTTTTTCATTTACGTAAAAGTCATCTTCATTCTTATTGCCATGTTTATTCATATTTCTCTGTAGACGTCCCCGTGGAACTGGATTTCTCAAGTTCACTACAAAGGAAGCTGCAAATTCTGCGCTTTCAGCAGGTCCAGGTATCTTAATAAAAGGAAGACCAGTTAAAGTGCTTAAGGCTTTGGACAAGAAAACAGCTCATAATAAGGCTGAAGAGAAGGCGAAAAAAGAGACTCATGACCACCGCAATTTATACTTGGCTAAGGTTTTCCAAATTCTGTCTAATTTCTTGTCAATTCTCAATAAATAAATGGACCTGAACTACAGATAGCCTAGGAGGGAGAGATGATTTTCTTTAATATATTTTTATTCATCACTTGACAGGAGGGTCTTATCACAGAAGGGATGCCTGCTGCAGAAGGAGTTTCAGTGGCTGATATGGCAAAACGCAAGAAGTAAGTATATTCTTGAAACTTCAGTAGCTGATATGGAGAAAATGTATTTTTTGTACTATCTAACAGTTGGAGGATAATTCATTCCTTTTTTGGAATTTTTAGTTTGGCTAATCTCAAGAATTATTATTTCCTTCATTTGTCTAACTCGCTACCTATAATTTTGTGTTGTAAAATTCACAAATTTCCAGTTACACACTCTTCCGACACGGATTTCTTTATTAACACAATGTTAAGTTATCTAAGCTCACTCCTTAAGCTATTATTTCTCAAGATAGTCAATTCTTCCAACTTAAGAAATAAGCAATAGCGGCCGTACTGTGTTCTCTTGTCAATACTTTTTGGTTATTTATCCTCCGCAACCTTTTGAACTTACTGAAACAAATATATGTTTTTGCTTGCTAAATGATATTATAAGTCCATGTGTGGAAGCTGGCAAGTAAATATATTGTGATAGCCTGGACAAATGCAAATCATTATATATCTATACACACACAGAGACACAAATACATGCGTCCAGATACATTCGCATTAATACCTATTGGTGTAGGCACTACTTAAGTCAACCAAAAAACATTGCAATTTGCAATTTGCACTGATGCCAACTTAATTAATATTCAAGAAAACATTGCAATTTGCATGAAAATAGTTGCAATTGACGGATGATGGACACCTATAGCCTTAAATCGAGGTGACTGAGCTCTGCCTAGAACCTATGCGCCACCTATACGGAGCTAGGCGTGGATTTTAGAACCGTGGTTTGGATATTGAACAAGTGTGTGACCGATATAGTTGAATGTGAACCAATTTGTATATCTTCATTTGATGTTTCTTGCTGTATATGGCTCCCTTGGTACCTGGGTTTGATTTTTATATATGTATTCATGTTTTAGCTAGACTTGAGAGATTCATTTTGCTGATGTCATATTTTGTAGGTTGCACGAAGATAAAATGTCTAAACTCCAGTCTCCAAACTTCCGCGTATCAAATACGAGGCTCATTGTATACAATGTGCCAAAGACTATGACAGAGAAAGAGCTTAGACAGGTCTTTATGGATGCAGTTATCTCTCGTGCCACAAAGCAAAAACCCTCAATTCGACAGGTCATTTTTATTTTTTTATTTTTGCAATAGGGTTTCTCATGATAAAGATGATGGTTTCCTATTTATTTATGTTTATTAATTGATTGAAACATTATTGATTTGTCATTTTTGTGCATGTACAGATAAAAATCTTGCAAGATTCAAAGAAGGGAAAAGAAGTTGAAAAGTTACGTCCACGGGGAGTGGCTTTCTTAGAATTCACGGAGCATCAACATGCACTTGTTGCCCTGAGAGTTCTTAACAATAATCCTGGTCAGTGTCTCTTTAGCAAAAACAATATGGCCTTTAAGAATAATGGGGTAGCACTTCGGCTTAATCATAAGAAAAATCAATTTATTTATAAAAATTTAAACCAATTCCTTTGGGTTTGTTAGTATATACTGTAATTGTATTAACCTCAACTCTTAAAATAGACGTGTCAATTTATTCTCAGGATGGCAAGCCACAGTTTTTGTACATTATTTAACTAGAGAAAATTTGCTTGTCCCACAAAATATAAAATTTGGATATTTTTTACCAAGAACCCATTGTTCTTCATTGTTTGTTTACAGTTACTTTTGATGCCGAACATCGCCCAATTGTGGAGTTTGCCTTAGATAATGTCCAAAAGCTCAAACTTCGCTCGGAAAAGCTTCAATCTCAGCAACAGTACCTTCGGAATGGTCCAAATGATTCACAGCAAAATGACCATACCAGCACACTGGGCCCCAATACGAACACAAATTTAAGAAAGCGCAAGTCCAGAGACAATAGAGATGCATCATCGACTAAGACTATCCGGAATAAGAACGGGGAATTAGAGAACAAAGCCAGTAACGAAATTTCAGAAAAGCAGAAAGGTGGTTCTCAAAGAGATGTATCCTTGGACAGAAAGACGAAAAGGTCCAAGCCGGAGGTGACAAACCAGCAGAAGGAGAAAGGTACGACTAATGTCGTTAATAAGCAAAAACCACGAGAAGTGGATACGAAAAGAAATGGGAATGCGTCAAAGGATCAATCCCAACAGTTGAAAGAAGACAATGGTCCGAGGAGCAGAAAACGTGTCAAAAGGAACGAGCCTGTGGGTCGTGACGTGAAGGATAAACTCGACCTGTTGATCGAGCAGTACAAATCTAAATTTGCGGGAAATGACTCAACCACTGACAAGAAGCAAGGGTCAAAGCGCCTTAAGAGATGGTTTGAATAATACTACTACCAACAATCATTTACTTCCAACGACTGTTTTGATTTTGTTGTTTGAAATTTTGGTAAGATCTTGTTTGATAGAGATATAATCATTATCATATGGCCTCAGTAATGTTAGGCTCGATCCATTAAAAACTATGCTGGGCAGGTTGAATGGAAATACATTTAAAATTATCTTGGATCACTTTCGGTGAATTTTGTCTCCATTGTGTTTACCTTGGTGGAAATCATTTTTGCAGCTCATATTCATCGTGTAGGAAAAGCAATCCCTATTTACGTAGTTAAGATTTGGTGGTGTTGTGGAAACGATTCGTGGGCGATATAGTGGCTTGTATTTTACGTTTTTTTGGGTTGTTGTTTTCTGGGTAGGGTAGGAGCTTATCCTTGTGGATTGTGAGAAAATGCATTTGACATTTGAGATGTTGAGGTTGAATCTTGAAAGGCATATGATGTGTCTCTTTGTTTTTTACTAATGTTTGTCCTATCGGTTTCGTTTTTCTTCGTAGATTTATTTATCGAATGATAACTAAAATTAATTTTTGAGACTAGTGTAGTAATTTGAAATTTATAATTATACTAAACATCTAGTATACATATTATAAATATTGTACACAAATTGTACGTATAGAAGAGGGAATAGGGCTCACGGGTTTTTGTTTGAAATAGTAAATACACATAGCATGACGACAATACGCATCACGGATTCGGAATTGTAAACAAGGTATCTGAATTCTTTTAGTTCAGTCTACGTGGACCCAAGAAAAGGCTACAACCAGCTATCTAAATGCCAAAATTACCGAGAAGTGCTATATGCACATTACCTGTATGACAAGACTGATTGATTCCCTTCAATTTTTTTATTTTTTTATTATTTAATTAAAAAACACGTTTTTCAATAAAACTAATTAAAATTTATTTTTACGAAATCTAAATATTTTTACATTTTTGAAATCTACAAAATACGCTTACATTTTTTAAATCTACAAAATACGCACATAATATAAATATCAATTTTAAATATCAATTAATTCATGCGTTTCTACTTACTCGTACACGCAATTAAATTCGTTCAAAATTTTAAAAAATAGTTTCTAAAATTTTTGGAATAAAAATATAAACAAATACAACAAGAGTTTTAAAATATAAATTTGCGATTGAAAATCATAAAAATATTGAAACACCTTTTATAAAATTGCGATCGAAAATAAAAAAAAAAACACGTTTTTAGAAAATTTTAATTAAAATTCGTATTTATGAAACTTAAATATTTTTACATTTTTGAAATCTAGAAGATGCCACGTAATATAAATTAATATAAAAATCAATTTTTAAATATCAATTATACTTACAATTAAATTTGTGATGAATTTTAAAACATACAACTTATGGCCGTCCACTGCACCACAATTCACTGAGGACGATCATATTTAATTGCGTGTAGGAGTAAGTATAATTGATATTTAAAATTGATGTTTATATTATTTTATATTACGTGTGCATTTTGTAGATTTAAAAAATGTGAAAATATTTAAGTTTCGTAAAAACGAATTTTAATTAATATTTTCGAAAAATGTGGTTTTTTTTCCATCACAATTTTATAAAAAAGTGTTTCAATGTTTTTATAATTTTCGATTGCAATTTTATACTTTAAAAGTCTCGTCGTATTTATTTATATTTATTTCGAAATTTTCAAAAACTATAAATGAAGTATTTTTTAAAATTCATGACGAATTTAATTGTGTGTACACGAGTAAGTAGAAACGTATGAATTAATTGATATTTATATTTCGTAAAAATGAATTTTAATTAATTTTATTGAAAAACGTGTTTTTAATTAAATAATAAAAAAAATAAAAAAAATTGAAAGGTGTCAATCAGTCCTGTCATTCCGGTAATGTGCATATAGCACTTGTGAAAATTACGGATTCGGATTCTCTCCTAATAATTTTATTACTAATATTTCCTAATAAATCAAATCTAACCATTGATTTAATTGAACGGTCAAGATCTTATTTAACAATTAAAATAAACAATATATATTCCTTTAGAAAAATACATGTATCTCAAACACTTCTCACTTCAATTTTTTCCCTTAAGGAATGAAGTTCCCAACTTCCCTGTGCTTAGTGCCCCCTTTTTCTTCTTGCTCCTTAGCTTTGTTAAACAAAAGAAGTAGTGCTCGTGCCCCCTTTTCTTCTTGCTCCTTAGCTTGGTTAAACAAAAGAAATCGCAGAAGCAAAATATTTTATTGCTAATTAAAAAAAAATACAGAATGAAGTGAACTATCCGTATTACTGAAAAAAAATAAAGTTAAGAAGCCCGGAAAAACGTACAAGCTCCGTCTAATAAACGCATTCCTGAACGACAAACTGTTCTTAACTCACCATTGGCAACCATACGATCACCGCAGTCGAAGTCGATGCCGTCTACGTCAAACCATTTGCGACGAGCGTAGTGCTCATTACCACCAACGTCCTACTCAAAACCAAACGTCATCACCCGATCGCGGCCTTTAATTTCTCATGGCCGTGAGACCGTATTCTACCGGCAAGGGCACTTTTGAAAATTCAACTGTAGCCGGTTTTCTCGAATACAAACAAAATCCATCGGGAAATCGCTTGTCGTCCAACAATAAAACAAAAGTCTTCAAATCAACTCTCTCACCAATAGGCGCCATCGGCTTCGTCTCCAATTTCACCAAGAAGTACCGCAGCTTGAACAATCCAAAATACAAAGCGAAATGTCCCCCAAAGAAGTAGAGAAGCGGTTTGTTTAATTTGACCGTCGGGTTAGGGACAAGCCCGTGTCCAAAGAACACGAACTAAAGAAAGTTATCTTTTCTTAAGGAATACATAAGTGTATTTTAATTGTTAAATAAGATCTTGACCGTTCAATTAAATCAATGATTAGAATTGATTTATTAGGAAATATTAGAAAAAAAATTATTAGGAGAGAATCCTGATCCGAAAATTACCCCTTACGCGTGGGGCCCACTCTGTCATTAAGATGTACTTATTTCAGTAATTAAAAGAAGACGGTAAAGGGTGGGGACGGGTTTAGTATTAGACACGTAATATTACGGCCGCTTTGATGAAGTACCCTAGTCAAAGGTGCTTATTAATAAACTACCCCACTCAGAATTTTTCTTTATCATATACCCCTTTTTTTATTTACTAATAAAAATAAATGTAAGATTACATAAACACCCTTGATCCATTAACCCAAACCCAAAACCAATTCCCCATTTACCTCCTACCCGCACCCGCACCCACACCCACAGCTTCCAAAAAAAAAAAAAAAAAATGAATTTCCCAAACCTAATTTGCAAAATGGATTCTTGAGAAAACGAATTCCACATTCCTCTCCAAAATCGAAAATGAATTTCCTAATCCTCTCAAAAATCGAAAATGAATTTCCTATCCCTAATTAATTTCCAGTAGCTCGTCGGCCATTTTACCGTTCGTCTTCAACCCGCCGTTCTCCGTTCGTCGGCCTTCAATACAACAAGATCATCATCGCCTACTCCGTCTGTAATTCATTACCAGCAGCTCATCGGTCGTTCTCCGTTCGTCGTTCGTCTTCAATCCTTTGTTATGCGTTCGACGGTCGACGTTCGCCGACCGTAAAAACTTCGAGGTCATCATCGCCTATTCGCCTACTCCGTCTCCAATCCGAAGCCCGCAGTCCCCAGTATCTCCCAATCCAGCAGCTCAATCAGTGTGTTGTGCAGCCCCCGAATTCAACATCTCCAAATCATCGCACACTCGATTATTTTGCAATGACCAGAGAATCATGGCCGTCGGTTTGTAATACAGGGGTTTTACTCTCTCTAATGGTGTTTATTCTTGGGTATTTGATGGTAGGATTGAGAACGGTAAAGTAATCTCATTTCTTGTTTCTCAAAACATAAAATATTTAGATTTGTACCAGTAGCTTATTGATCGGTTGAAAATATTTGGACTTGTACCACCTGATGTCCACCTGCCGCTTCAGACCGGAGAAGCAAGTCTAAAGCTCGATCCGTTGGAGAATCAACCAATTGGGGAATGGAGGAAGAGTTGTAAGAAAATGCACAATTTGTTCGATTTATATTAGGTTGGGTCGGGGATTCACTATATTCGACATTGTTCGTTTGAATTTCATGTAATTTAATTTGGTTGACTATTATTAAACAATTGTGAGTTTGACTTTTATTTTCATTTTATTTTTCATTTTAATTAAAATATAATTACGAATATAAAATTATTTTTCATTTTAATTTCATTATAATTACTAATATAAAGCTGATTTACATGAAATTACGTTATATTTACTAATATAAAGTTAGTTTTTATTTTAATTTCATTATAATTACTAATATAATGGTGATTTACATGAAATTACATTATAATTACTAATGTAAAATTAATTTTCATTTTAATTTCATACTATAATTACTAATATAAAATTAATTTACATGAAATTTCACTATAATTACTAATATAAAGTTAATTTTCATTTTAATTTCATTATATTTACTAATATACAAAGTTAATTTTCATTTTAATTACATTATAATTACTAATATAAACTTAGTTTTTATTTTAATTTCATTATAATTACTAATATAAAGTTAATTTACATTAAATTTCATTATAATTTCTAATATAAAGTTGATTTACATAAAGTTACATTATAATTACTAATATAAATTCATTTTAATTACATTATAATTACTAATGCAAAGTTAAATTTTATTTTTATTACATTATAATTATTAATATAAAGTTAATTTACTTGAAATTACATTATAATTACTAACATAAAGTTAATTTTCATTTTAATTACATTATAATTACTAATATAAAGTTCATTTTAATTACATTATAACTACTAATATAAAGTTGATTTACATGAAATTACATTATAATTAGTAATGTAAAGTTCATTTACATGAAATTACATTATAATTGATAATATAAAGTTAATTTTCATGTTAATTACATTATAATTACTAATATAAAGTTCATTTTAATTACATTATAATTACTAATATAAATTTCATTTTAATTTTAATTACATTATAATTACTAATATAAATTTAATTTACATGAAATTACATTATAATTGATAATATAAAGTTAATTTTAAGAGTAGGTATGTGACATTTAATACTTAGGTATATGGAAGTCTCCCTCTCATATGCTTAAATGGCTCTTAAATGGGTTACATACATATGCCTATTGCTGTAAGATTGTTTTCATCCAAAACGATTTTGAACTGCATAAGGTATATAACAATTAATGCTTAGGTATGTTTATTTAAATTTTCAAACTTTTTCAAATTTTCGTGAATTTGTTTCAAACTTTTTATCACTCCCGCTCGTTCCAATTTCCAAAAATTGAAATTCGCTCCCTTCTACTCCTTCAAGTTTAAGCTCGATTACGTTTGTACTATATTTTAGACCAACCCAATCCAAATTCTAATAAAATTCAAATTCTCTCACACCCCAATTCCCAAATTTTGCCGTCGAGGGATTGTATAATTCACGCACGAATTGAGGGTAATGTCTTCCCTACCTTCTTCTCGGTGTACTTCTACAAATTATTTGTTAAATCTAAACATTTGTTCTTGCACGATTTTTTTTCCCCTTTTTTCCTGACTTTGAAAATTGATTTTTTTTATCTTTTCAATAATCGATTTTTTCTTTTTTTTTTTTTTCTTTTAGCAAACATCAAATCCACAACACTAGAAAATATAAAAAATCCAAATGTTTTCATCAATATTTTCTAAAAAGAGAACATATGATCCACAACATCGAATACACGAACATCAATAGTTTTACAAACTTCATGATGCGGCCATTCTTGTTTGGCTGCAGCTGAAACTTATGATGCAGCCAGTCTTGCTTGGCTACAGCTGAAGAATCTGCTGCAAGTGAATTCATATGAGACAACAAATCATCTGTTCCCGTGGCCATTCGGTCATCGGCCCCTGCATAGACAATTTGTACTATCCACCATAAATAGCAAAATATTACTACCACACTACTAACTTAGCATCTATTCTACTAATTAAACATAATTAAGTAAGTTGTTTTTTCTCTTCTTTTATTTTTAACATAAAAAAACCTACTGAAATGAGGCATCATTTGAGACACATAAACAATATACCGCAATACGCGGATATGTTCTCACAACCTTCTTTTACACTTGGGCTACTGCATTAATGGATTCCGCAACTGCGTCGTTACTTTCTGACTTAACAGAAAGCAGATTCAGTAAGAACGAATACGTAATTGAGAAAGTTAATTAAGAAACAACCCCACAAGTGTGTTATAGAACTAACACAAGTTTACGGTTAAATCGATTTTTAAGTGACAAACACAGGATCCCTAGCATTTGCAATTCTTAATCCTGCAAAAATTAACCAACCTAATAAAGATCAGTAGAAAACTTTGTCTTGCCAGATTTCAGTACACACTGAATTTTTCTTTCAATAATCCAGCGAAAAAACAATAAATAATTAATCTATACAATACAAGTGATACAATTAGCACAAACAAATCCAAAACCAAAATCAACACAAAAATTGAAAACTAAAACCAAAACCAATGTCAAAATTAAAATTAAAATTCCCCCAAATTAAAAAAAAAAAGATGAAATAATTGAAATAAGAGTTCGGGACCAAGAAATGAAAGATAGAACTTGTGGGCAACCCAAAATCTTGGGTTTTTGAGCGGACGAGGAAGAGGGGAAAAATGAAAAATCAAACTAACCGTACCTCAAGTTCGTTGCAGCATTGTAGGATAACCCAAAATCAAATTCAACTTGAAAACCCTTTATTTCGAATCGACGGATTGTGGGTTTATGTGCTCGGCTTTTCTTCTTGATTTAGGGGATTAGGTCGCCGGAGTTGCACATTGACCCGCTGTCGTTGTTGGCTAAGGTTTGGTTCACATCGGGCGCCGGCGTTGTGGGCTAGGGTTGAAGTTTTACCTTCGTCTTGTGCAGCTCTTGCTTGATTTCGAATTTTGACAGAAAAATTGTTGGGTTTCTCTGCTCTGCGTCAATGAGAAGAGGGAAAAAAGAAATTGAGACGAGGAGAAGAAAAGAAATGGATTTTCCTTAATAAAATTGTAATAAAATAAAATATATAGATAAAATAGGGGCATTTAAGACTTTTCCATACTTTTAATAATAAGTATTTCGTATTTTCATTTTTTTTATTAATTAATTAAAAAAGAGGGCGGTCAATGAAATAGAGGAGGCCAAAGGGGCATTCCATCAATTGTTCCTAATATTACGCTGTCTTTGGTTCCGTCGCATGATATATTATCATATACAGTACGTAGTAATTTTTAATTTGTAATTATGAAATAATATTACTTAATATAATTATTAATATAACTCAAAAAACAGAAGTACAGTATAACCCTTTTGTACGGACGTCCAAAACAGAAAATTGACCTCTTTCTAAATACGGAAATAAGCAGCATTTTTTTCCAAATATTTTATTAAAATTGCCTACTTTCAAATTATTTTATTTTATTTTATTTTATTATTTTTATATTAAATAGAAAGTAATTGTTTGTTTGTTTTTGTTTGAACTACCGCGTGAATGAGTGAGAAGTGTCACTCGAATCCTTAAAAGTAGCCAGAAAGCGTGTAACCTAATATTAGGAGAAATTAATCCAAAGGAATGAGTGACCTATAAAGTGGATGGGGGCTTCTAATTTAATACAAGTAGGTAGGTGCAAGTGCAAGCAACACAATAATTCATCCCAAGTTCAATCTATCTCGGTTGCATATGCATTCCTATGATCAATCATCTTAGTTACATTATTAATTAAATAATTAATGTTTATCTTTAATTTGGATTCGTTCTAAAGGATTTAATCAAGTTGAAATGAACATTGAATTCATCGAGCAAATATTTGATCTTGATGAACAAATTAATGCAATGCTCACGCGTAAAAAAAACATGTTCTAGATCGACTAGAATGTTTGAATCTTCTTAACTTCACTCCCATTGGAGATCTAGTTTTGACCATAAACTCAATAGGGTTTCAAAGTTCTCGACACTTGATTTCTCGAGTGGATATATCCTCTACCCTCAGCACAATACCTTAAAGTCGGACTGCCGCCCGATAATGCCCATTGGCTACAACGTATGCACGCATCAATAAAAAAAAATCAATTCGTATATGTGGATCGAATAGTGAATTGCATAGGCCGAAAGAGCGGTATATTGTATATGCTTAATTAACGTACGTTAGGCCGGTGGGAGGCCTAATATAATGTCCCACTCAAGTGGTGTTACAACTTACAATAAACAACCTAGAAGCCCTCCATCAATATAATGGTAAAAAAAAAAGATACGATTTTTTTCGCGTCTACATAATTTAAAAATTGGTTTGGGAGATACGTCAAACAAATATAGGTTTCTTTCAAAGCATAATAATGCATATCAACTCCACAAGAGACCATTAATAAACTTATTGTTTGATTAGCTTTATATAGGAATATTGTAAAGTAAAATAATCATATGTAAATATATTTTTATAAAGCACGTGAATTTAATTTTGGAGTATTGGTTTTTGTTTTTATATTTTTTTTGCTTGACGTTAACGTATAGACGAGTCATTATGATTTATGTGTAGCGCACATGCATGGCCCCATGAAGACATTTAGAAAACTTAATTAAATTAGCTTTAATTTAAATTGTGACTTGGAAGTAGTAGTCCATATTATGAATATCCATTGCAACTAACATATGTCCATCCAAATTATTGGGGCTTTAGTGTGATGATATGATGGTCCTAGCTCGCTGTTTACAACTTTGGATAATAATCATTTCATTATTTCATTCAATTAATAAGTTGCCCACCGACAAAGAAACTTTTACTTTTATCATTTCATAAAAAAATTATTTCCTGATAACATATTTAATGATTTTCTTTGGAACATTCTTAATTAGTTGCCTAAAATAATTTAGTCACATATATAATTGTGTTATATAGATCTCTTCAAATGAATACATTAAAGTAATGTTATTTTTCACACGGCACAAAAGCCATAATCCATGGACGCGTTTGTCTTTTACTTGTTATTTTTTAAAGTTTTTCTTTTTCTCTTTTTTTGGGTGAAAGGGTAAAGTTGGCCCCCCAACTCCACTCTTCAATTCTTTTGTGTTTCATTTTGGTTTTGAATAATTAATCACTTTGCTTCCATGAATTGTAATTATCAATAGGAGCATCTCAATGGTAGTTACAATTTTTATGTGGCATGAAATTGTACTTGGTTATAATACTATTGAGAGATTATGTACAATTGTAAAGAGAGAAAAGTGAGTATCAAATTGTTGATATTAGGTACAAATTGAAGACGTGTCTTATCTTGTGAGTTCCACATGCAAAAAAGATAGATAATTGTATCTCAAACTATTGAGATGTTGAAGTATAAATTTATAAGTACAAATTATTGTTGATTTGTCAAATGAATTGTACCTATGTTGAGGTACACCATTGGAGATGCTCTAATACTGTATTTAAAAAAAATACTTCTTTTTCACTTTTTTAATAACCAATCAAAAATATTACTACTTCTCCAAGCTATGTTAAATGCTTGTTACTTCTTATATAATTGTACTCTGTATTTTTTTAAAAATTATATTTTCTTTGTCCTACACTAGTTGTCGTATTTCTTTTGTAAATAACAAAAGATATGTGACAACTGTTATAAAACGAAATGAGTACTTTTTTTGTCCAGTGATAATATAAATATATATTCTAACGTAAGATTACGAAAATGTAGTTTTATTGATTTTTAGACAAAAAAAATTAAGAATAATATTTTAAAAAGTAGTAAGAGTAATATTGTTCTTTTAAAATGAAAATAAGATCACATATTTTCTTGTTTTGGAATGTGTCTATTAAGATGTAAAAAATATGAAAATTGTTTTTTTGCTTGAGAACATAAAAGCTACTAGTATAAATTAAAAAAATAATAAAAAATTAAGATTATATATTCAAAATTTCAAATAACCATTCTTACACTTACATCACTATGACACTATACATACATTACTGTACTCTACTTTTAAATTTTATATTGAGCATAATACTAGTACAGTATTGTGGTTTATAACTTTGGTTACTGGCTATGCTAAGACCCTAAGATTAAAAGCTACAATTACAATGAGATATATAGTGTGAACAGATGTTTACGACTCATGTTGATGATAAATTGTGAGCGAGTCATTCTATCGTACAATAAATTCAACAGAATTCAAACACGTAAAATTATAGTAGTAGCATCATTGAGGAGAGGGAGTTAATTAAGTGTCTTACTACTTAATCGAGTTATTTGACAACATAAAACCAATTATAAATAATTACTCTTAATGTTAAAAAATGATCATATTTTGATTCTAGAATTCTCCCTCCTTCTCCAAAAACAAAATAAAAATACCCCACCCAACATAACCAAAAGGTCAAAATAGTCATTTTTCCGAATCCAATTTATCTTTTAAAAAAAAGAAAGGAAAACACGAAACACAGTCGCACACAGAGAGGTACACAGTGAATATAGAAACGGCATTCCCCACTTTCTCTCGCCGAGCAAAAGTAGTTCAGAAGCAACCGGCGGATTACTAATAATAATTAATAATAATGGAAATCATCAACTTGAATGCTAAGTAAAAATAGATAGACACTCATACACACACCTATATATATTAATTCATTCATTCTTGAACCCAAATTGTCTTCCACCTCTGTCATTTTTTATATTTTTTTAAGTGTCAGTTAGAATCTTCAGATTCCCATTTCCCTCAACCCAAAAAAATCAAACCTTTTTTAATGGAAGCTTCAAAGGGTTTGTTGTTGCTATTTACAGTGTTGATTTTAGTGTTGGAGTCCTCCCACTGCAATGTCACCTACGACAGCAAGGCTCTTCTCATCAATGGCCAAAGAAAAATCCTTTTTTCTGGCTCCATTCATTATCCCAGAAGCACCTCTGATGTAATTATTATTCATTTTTTTATTAATTAAAGATCTCTTTTTTTCTTTTTAATTTGTGAAATTGTGAACCCTGCAGATGTGGGAGGGGCTGATTCAAAAGGCTAAAGATGGAGGGTTGGATTGCATTGACACTTATGTCTTCTGGAACCTTCATGAACCTTCACCTGGAAATGTAGGAGTATATCTTTTTTTTATTGCCTATTTTAAAATAAAATAAATTTGCCTAATTAATGTTTTTTTGTTCTTGTTGAAAATTCAGTACAATTTTGAGGGGAATTATGATTTGGTTGGGTTTATAAAGTTGGTTCATAAAGCTGGGCTCTACATGAATCTCAGAATTGGCCCTTATGTTTGTGCTGAATGGAATTTTGGGTAAAATTAAACTTTTTTTTTATATAATTTAATAAATAAATGGGAGTAAGTATTTTTGGGTTAATTAATTTATCATATTTTTATTGAAATGTTGGCTTTTGGTTTCAGAGGATTCCCTGTTTGGTTGAAGTATGTTCCAGGCATTGCCTTCAGAACTGATAATGAACCTTTCAAGGTAGTAGGAGTATTTGTTTTTGTGTGTGTGTGTGTGAAATAAAAAATATATATACATTGATTTTTGTGTGTAATAATAAATATTAGTAAAAATCTTGCATTGTGGCTGTGGGCATGTTTAGATGGCAATGCAGAAGTTTACTCAGAAAATTGTCCAAATGATGAAGGATGAAAACTTGTTCCAATCCCAAGGCGGCCCGATAATTCTCTCGCAGGCACGTTTTCTTTCGATATTTTGGATCGAAAAACAAACAACAATACTCCGTCAAGGGGTGTGCTGATTATGTTGTTGTGACAATGCAGATCGAAAACGAGTTCGGTATCGAAATTAAGAAATTCGGGAAAGCTGGCCAGTCTTACATGAAATGGGCTTCTAAAATGGCGCTCGACTTAGACACCGGCGTGCCATGGGTCATGTGCAAGGAAGATGATGCTCCTGATCCAATGGTAATTATAAAATTGACCCCTGAAGCTTATCTTAATTACACAACACTCCTGTAATCTTTTTAAAATTACGAATGTGGCCATGGCTCTTGTAGTCTTGCTTGCTTCATAAATCATAGTAATCCCTTTGTTTGTAAAATAGATGCAAATTTGAAGGGCCCTTTTGTACCTAAAGCTAAGTTCAATGGCTGTATTTATAATTATCCTTATAGATACCCCTATAAAGTTTGGGCCATTCTGTAATTAGGCAAAAGTTCAAGGGCACTATCTGCAAATATCCCTATAATTTGATATCACATGAAAACTATACCTTCTTATTGTTTTTGAGAGACTAATCTTTTGTTGACAGATTAACACATGCAACGGTTTTTACTGCGATTATTTTACGCCTAACCAACCATACAAGCCGACCATGTGGACAGAGGCCTGGACTGGCTGGTATATATTAATTTATTGTTCAGGAATTAAGTAAAATTTTAGTGTGAAAAATATGTCTTGTTATTATCATATTTTTTATTCCAAAGGTTTGAAAATTTTGGCGGGGAAGTTCATCAACGGCCGGTTGAAGATCTGGCATTCGCGGTCGCCAGGTTCATCCAGAAGGGTGGCTCTTTTGTAAACTACTACATGGTAAGATTTTACGATCGAGCTGAGTCATTTTTATTTTAAAATAATATTATATCTATTTCATTTACTTAAATCAGTATCACGGAGGAACCAACTTCGGAAGAACTGCCGGAGGTCCTTTCATCACTACTAGCTATGACTACGATGCACCTATCGATGAATATGGTGAGACCTGACACACGTACAATGCAACTTGTTTCGTACGAACGTAGGTTTTTATTACATCCTAATTTAATTAATAATTAGTGTGGCTTCCTGATTGATTCACAGGCTTACTTAGACAACCCAAGTATAAGCATCTAAGGGAACTTCATCTGGCCGTAAAGTTATGCGGCCATGCTTTGACCGATGCCGATCCTAAAGTTACCGGTTTAGGAAGCTACGAACAAGTAATTAATCTCTTCATAATATTCGATCTTCATTTTTTATTACTAGTAACTTGTAGTCTCATATGAAATGAATGATTCTGTTTTCCAGGCATATGTATATACTACAAAGTCGGGTAGATGTGCAGCATTTCTGTCGAATTACCACTGGGACAAGAGCGCAAGTGTCGAATTCAACAACATGCGGTACGATTTGCCCCCATGGTCGATTAGCATACTCCCGGATTGCAAAACTGTTGCTTTCAATACTGCCACGGTGAGTCGAGTCGCGTAATTATTATTTCAGTTTTTTTGAAGGAAAAAAGGAAAGAAACAATCTGATGAAATTTGCAATCTACAGCTTCGATCGAAAAAATCTCAGCCACAAATGCTGCCTACGGATGCCCAAATGCTCTCGTGGGAAACATTCAATGAAGACGTGTCTTCCTACGACACTGATCAAACGTTTACGGCCTCTGGCCTTTTGGAGCAGTTAAACGTCACCAGAGACGCTAGTGATTACCTGTGGTACATGACCAGGTAAAAAAAAACGGGCTTTGCTAGGAAAAAGTTAATTGTCCGAAAACAAACTAATTGAAATTACGCCTTCAGCGTAGGATACCAATTTTTCGTGAAATTGGTCTTGAACTCACAGACAGCAGCTTCCGTCAAAGTAAAACACTTCACACAATTTGTAGAATAAAATGTGAAGACAAAGTTATGTAATAGTTTCCATTTCATTGAACACAAAACTTAAACTATTACACTTGTAGAGTATGGTAGGCAAAACGTTTACAAGAAGTTTCCCGAGTGTCGCAACAACTCCCACTAACTTGCAAACTAGCACACGAGTACCTAAAGCTAAATCTCCTAGCTCTAATCTTGGCACACGGCGCAAAAGCTACTACACAAACTCGAAGCTCGACTATGATTCTAAAAAATCAGATTTCGTTCTCTCAAAATCGTCAAATGATGAAATGAACATCCATGGGTATTTATAGTAGAGCCGCACATGTGAGAGTGATGACGTGGCACGTTCTCATTCGTCGCATGCTTGGCCTATGTCACATTTCCATGGATGACATCATTGTTGTAGAACTTGGATTCTTGAATCTTGGAATCTTGAATCTTTGATTCTTGAATCTTCGAATCTTGAATCTTCAATTTCAAAAACAAACTTCAACTTCAATCTTGACTCCATCGATCTCAATTCTTCATCTTCAATTTCTCGTGAAATTCTCTAAGTGTTGAAGCTTCGAATTTCATCGTCTTCACGGTCGTCGATATTGCTGAAGTTGCAAACTTGGAACAATTCTTCATTTCCTTGAACTGAGTACCTGGTGAAAGAAATCACGTTGTAAATCACGTCATAAGTGTCTCCGGAAAAATGGACAAGGGAAGTGTCGCCGTTTTAATTGCATGTCCACAAAACCGGCGACTTGTGTCGCTGGAATTTTTCCACGCCACAAACCAACAACAAAGACCCGTGTCGCCGTTTTCCACGCCAAGAGTCCATTTCACCAAAACCGGCGACTGGAGTCGCCGTTTTCATGCACACTCCAAAAGCGGCGACACGAGTCGCCGTTTTCCATGCTCATTTGCATATCACCAAAACGGCGACTGCTGTCGCCGTTTTCCTTGCACACCCATTTCGGCGACTGGAGTCGCCGTTTTCTTGTCCATTCACCCTTGCATCAAAACCGGCGACTCTGGTCGCCGTTTTCATGTCATTCCAAAAGTGGAGACTCAAGTCTCCATTTCCATGCGCAAGGTAGTTGACTTCGGATCCTTAACCTGTAACCCTGAAAATCAACAAAGACAAAAAATACAAGGAAAACTACGTTGTCGCCAAAATCAACATTTACAATCTCCCCCTTTTTGGCACAACTCATGAAAAACAAAGTTAAGTAAAAACCGAGATACAAGTATCTCCCCCTCAACCAAACAAACCATAAAAATAACTAAGTAAAAAGATGGAAAAACATCAATCATACAATCAATGAAAAACCATAAAAATACTTAGACAAAATTTCACACCAAACATGAAAAACTTAGATAGATAATCCAAACCACGGAAAAAAACCAATGTTTCAAAACACGAATACCAGAGTTAAGCAAATATGAAAAACATGCATGGACGAATAGGTTCAAAGTTGTATGCATGCAAAATTCAAAACAAGATAAACGAGTTCAAGAGTTAAACAAAAACCGAAATTGAAAATAAAACTTGATCAAGGAACTTGAACTTCAGTCTTGGGCCGCAGCTGTTGGAGACGGATCACGTTCCGGACTTTCGATCAACTCTTCTTCGTCATCTTCATAACTGAAGCCATCGTCAGAACTAGAGTCATCACTGTCATCCGTGTCGGTTTCCGGATCCCCAAAAATATCTCGCTCCCCCAAACCATCAGCTGCAGCTTCGTCAACGTCCTCAACGTTGACATCTTCATCAGCTTCATCTCTCAGTCCATCAGACGGCATCGCGAACGACGCCCCTGGATTTGTGGTATCGCCCATCTTTCCTTTTCCCTTATCACGAGCATTCAAAACTCCTTCAAATATATCTTCATCTGTCTTCTCTCCATCGTCGCTCACAACTTCAATCAAGTTTCTTTTGGACAGCTGCGAATGAGCTTCCTGAATCGCGTCCCGCACCATCTTCAGAATAAATGTATCTTTCAAACTCGCATCTGGGGCTCCAACATCTCCAAGTCCTCCCCCTTGTTGGATCTCCCGTTGCAGTCTCTTGAAAGATTTTTTCTGTTTCTCTTGGGCCTCAATCATTCTGTTGTACGCATCAACATGTTCAACTTGACGCTTTTCCAAAGCTAAGGAGTCGACGTAAAATTCCTGAACCAAAGCCGATGGAACCACAGCTCGGTGGCTATGAATCGGATGATGAGGATTCTGATATGAAGGAATATTAGAAGTCGGACCGAAACCACGGGGAACAACTCTCGGAGACTTTGCCCTCTCAACTTCAGGTTCTGCGACAGCAGCAGTCGGCTGTGGTTTCGCAGTTGACTGTGATTTTTGGCGCTTAGGAGTTGGGGACTTAGTTTTTGGAGACCTAGGCTTGCGTTTTCTGGAAGACTTAGGAGTTGATGGCGGAGTTAAGATTTCTGGGAGTGCGTTCCGATCAAAAAGACCAAGCCAAGGTAAGTCGATAACTCTTTTGTGCGGAGCCAAATACTTGCCCGTGACTTTGACAGCCCCGTTCTTCTTCATCTTTTTCTCAGCTGCAGTTTCCGGACTAAATCCCTGGTCATGAAGCATCCCATAAATCAGACAAGGATGCGTGAGATGAAATTTTTTCTCAGTAGGCCACTCAACTTGCCTAGTAATGGTTTCATCAGAAAGCTTGGCAATTTTGCACAAGTCATTGAAAATAATTTTTCCCAAGTTCACTTGTTCGCCACAGCTGAGGCGAAAGATAAGGTGCATCAACTCGGGGTCCATGACAGTCGGATCCCGATTTGCAATCCAGTTAGACATCCCAAGACGATGAAGGATGCCGTAGAAAGCAGACAGTTTTGACGGCGGCGGTAGTTCGGACTTGACTTTCTTTTGAGTAAGAAATGTGCCAACCGTCAGGTCATCAGCACGTTCCGCAGCAGACGGAGTTGTCCATCTGGAATCGATTTCCATCCTTTCCAAGAAAGCGTTGATGGAGAAAGGACGGAACTTGTATAATTTTTCACGGAAAATGAAGCAGCCATACAGTCGACTCTTCGGATTAGCAAAATCAGGAGACAAGCTCGCGTAAAACTTGTAAAGTATTGGAATGGAGTAGCGATAGGTAAGGCTCACAGATTTGAGCATGTGGACCTTGGTCAGAAAGTCTGTGATGCCATGTTTTTCATAGTCCTCCTTGAGGATAGTTCTGTCTGTATGAATTGGCAACTTCTCAATCAACTTATGACGACGTTCAGCAGTCGCCGTAAAGAATTCTCTGGAATGAGCTTTCGGACACTCTTTGTATTCCGAGATGTATTTGAAACCGTCAGTTGAGACTTGGGATCCAGCTGATCCCGAAGAATGAGGTGCCAACGGTGGTTTTTGGGAGCTGTGGGTTTTGGATTTTTCAGCAGACCCACCACCAGAAATTTTTGAAGTTGGAGACTTGACTCCACTGCCACTGACGACAGGTTTCTTTCCAGATCCACTTCCAGTTGGAAGTGCAGATTTCGGATTCTTTCCAGCAGACACAGTTGCAGCTGAAGGAATCTTGAAAACTTTCTTTCCGTCTTTAGTTATCTCGCCAGCTGCGAGTAACCGACGATATTCAGCATTTGAAACAACTCCACTGTAGATGCGATGAGAAGCTTCCTTGAATTTTTCTTTTCCAGACTTCTCATCGCATCTACAGTGGAGTTAGTTTCTTTTCCCGGCTGACGGACAGTCGAGAGTTCAGGAGTTGTAGATCTAGTCAAGTCAACGGAAGTTTCAGCTGACGCAGCTTTGCGACGATCAACTTTGTCAAGGTGAGCTTTAAGCTCTTCGTAAGCCGCTTTCTTGGCTTCAGGAGTAGGAGCATGTTCGAACTGCTCGTTAAGATAAACAGTCATATCAGCCATCATATCGTCAAAGTTTTTCGCCATTTCAAGATTCAGAAAAAGAGTAACCGACAGTTAGCAGCTGTGAGAACGGTAACCACGGAAAACGAAGTTCAACTTCAGAAAACAAGGACAGGGCGCCGGATGCGCACAGCAAGAGTTGCCGGATGCAACGGAAATACAAGAATCCTAAGAACTAAGAATTTCGAGCGCCGAACTTGCAGTTGAGAGTCGAGAGATCGAGAGCTAGAGAGTTAGAGAATTCTGATGTAAGCGTAAATGAAATAGGATTTCATCAAGGCCTATTTATAGGAAAAATTTGGGCCGCCCGTCGGAATGAAAAAGCCCAGTCCAATACCTGCAAACAGCTCGTCTCAAGAAGAAAATGAGATCAAAAAGACGAACAAAAATTTATTAATTTCGAAAATATTATTAAAATAATAATTTCCAAAAATAATAAGTAATAAAATAAAAAAAAATAATAATAAAATGAAAAGTAGGGAAGATCAAACCATGGCATGAAAACCGAAGTTAAGAACCATCGGTTGAGAAATGAAGTTGAGTGCCATTGGTTGAGAAACTTGAGTTATCAATTTTTCTTGGACGCTGAAAAATTTGACTAAGGCATGAGTCTCCGTTTTGAGAAAGTTGAGAAATGAAGTTGAGAAAGTTGAGAAAGTTTAGAAAGTTGAGAAATGAAGTTGAGAAATGAAGTTGAGAAAGTTGAGAAAGTTGAGAAAGTTGAGAAATGAAGTTGAGAAAAGAAGTTGAGAAATGAAGTTTGAGAAAGTTGAGAAAGTTGAGAAAGTTGAGAAAGTTGAGAAAGTTTAGAAAGTTTAGAAATGAAGTTGAGAAATGAAGTTGAGAAAGTTGAGAAAGTTGAGAAAGTTGAGAAATGTTTAGAAAGTTGAGAAATGAAGTTGAGAAATGTTGAGAAAGTTGAGAAAGTTTAGAAAGTTTAGAAATGAAGTTGAGAAATGAAGTTGAGAAAGTTGAGAAAGTTGAGAAAGTTGAGAAATGTTTAGAAAGTTGAGAAATGAAGTTGAGAAATGAAGTTGAGAAAGTTGAGAAAGTTGAGAAAGTTGAGAAAGTTGAGAAAGTTGAGTTGGCAATTTTCGTTGACACAGAAAATTTGGCTAAGGCAAAAACGAGAGTTGCTGGTTTGAGTTGCAAAGTCCAAGTCTCCGGAATTGGAACATGGGAAGAGTCTCCGTTTTTGTGGCATTGAGTTGAGTCTCCGGTTTTGTGTCCTCAGCTGAGAGTCTCCGGATTTTTGCATGTAAGTGTTGCCAAGAAAATGGAGACTAGATTCTCCGGTTTTGTGCCAAAAAGGTGAGTCGCCGTTTTACCGGCGACTTGGGTCTCCGGATTTGTGTTGTCTCCGAAATTTGGCAATCTCCGAAATTTTGACATTCTCTGGACTTAGGTAATTTTTCGTATCTGTGTCTCCAAAAATGTTGTCACTTGAAGTTTGCAAGTTGGTTGTCGCTACACTAAAAAATTAGACTTCAGAGAAGGTAAACCACGTAGCGCTGGATATGAACTACAAAAATGCAAAACCAAAAACAACACATCCCGAGTTAGTCATTCAAGTGTTCAACACACTACAAACATTCAAAACCATTTTAGTGGAGATTCGAGGGGTGATATTAGGCAATGAAGAGCAAATATTTTCCCAGAAAAGAATCCACATTTCATCATTTTCCAAAAACCAAAAATTTTCACACAAGGTGATAGTAACTTTGAGGTAATGAAAAATCTCTCATATTAAAAACCGGTGAGATGGACCGAAGTATGTGATAGACATGTTTACTTGTCCTTCGTCTCAGTCACAAGGAAGCAGTCGTGTTTCGTCGAAACATATTGGCAGAGTTAGCGCCGCACAAGAGATTTTAATTCATGAATGCAAGGTGAACACTTAAGGCACTCCAATCAGGAACTAGCATTACTACAATCAGAGGGGAGCCGGGGTAACCGGCGTCCTCCAGACGAGTTTATAGCTTTAAATGAAATGCAACAGACACTCATTACAGCAGTCAGAGGGGAGCAAGGTTCACTTGCGTCCTCCAAAGTGTGATAGGAGAGTGTCTTAAAGTTCAGCGTCCATGTACAACCTTTCGAAGAGGGGAGCCGGGGTAACCGGCGTCCTCCGTTACTTGGCTTTATGGATCTTATGCAAATGAAGCGAGGAGTTTAAGCCATGTTCACATGTTCGCATTCAGCGGAATAAATACTCTTGTGTCCGAAGACTAAAAGCGGCCTCGAATCCATGTTTGTCTGACTAGACTAATCCACGACGATTCCGAGTGCGTATTCAGAAGTAAAGAAACTACTCTTTCAGACTTCAAAATTTTTCCGTGAACTCTTAGAGAGAACACATGCAGAGAGAATTTCTTAGTTTCTTAAATCTCTCAAAGTCAAGAGGTTTGGTAAAGATGTCAGCGAGCTGTTTTTCCGTTGAAATATGCTGTAGACTGACTATATCACGATCAACCAAATCTCTAATGAAATGATGTCGAATGTCGATGTGTTTAGTTCTTGAGTGCTGGACAGGATTTTCGCTGATTTTGATAGCACTCTGGTTATCACAATACAGCACTAATGGAGCACTCTCAAGGAGATAGTCATTCAACATTTGTTTCAACCAAAGTAGTTGAGTGCAGCAACTTCCAGCCGCAACGTACTCCGACTCGGCAGTTGACAGGGCAATACAATTTTGCTTTCTATTATGCCAAGACACGAGATTATTTCCAAGGAAACAACAGCTGCCGGAGGTACTTTTTCGTTCGTCCGTGTCCGTCGCCCAGTCGGCATCAGAAAAACCGACAAGGTTGGATGAAGTGTCGCGCGCATACCACAGGCCTAGCTGAGAAGTTCCAGAGATGTAGCGGAGAATCCGTTTCACAGCTCTTAGATGGTCCTCCTTTGGATCAGCTTGGTACCTGGCACACATACAAACACTAAACATAATGTCAGGACGAGTGGCAGTTAAATAAAGTAAACTCCCAATCATGGAACGATAAAGAGTTTGGTTTACACTCCGGCTTTTCGTTGACGTAGACAAGCGTTCCGTAGTTGCCATAGGAGTGTTAGCTGGCTTGGCATGATGCATTTCAAACCTCTCAACCATGTTTTTAGCATACTTACTTTGAGATACAAATATCCCATTTGGTCGTTGAGAAATCTGAAGGCCAAGAAATTGATGCAACTCCCCCTCAAGGCTCATCTGAAATGTTGAGGACATAGCTTCTGTGAAGGCAGTCACGAGTTTAGAACAAGTAGCTCCGAAGACAATGTCGTCAACGTAAATTTGGGCAACAATCATGTGTTTGCCTTCTCGCTTGATGAACAAAGTTTTGTCCACCGATCCACGCTCAAAGCCGAACTTTAGAAGGAAATCCGTGAGACATCCATACCAGGCGCGGGGCGCTTGTTTCAAGCCATAGAGAGCTTTGTGAAGCTTGTATACATGATTTGGCTTTTTCGGATCCTCAAAACCTTTCGGTTGAGCTACATACACTTCTTCTTCCAAAACTCCATTTAGGAATGCAGCTTTGACATCCATTTGTCTAAGTTTGATGCCGAGGTGGCATGCAATAGCAATTAAGAGTCTGATGGATTCAATTCGTGCAACTGGAGCAAAGGTTTCATCAAAATCAATACCCTCAACTTGGGCATAGCCTTGTGCGACAAGTCGTGCTTTGTTTCGAACAACTTGGTTGTGTTCATCAGTTTTGTTCTTAAAGATCCATTTAGTTCCAACTACATTCATGTGTGACGTTCTGGGAACTAAGGACCACACATTGTTTCTAGTAAACTCATTCAACTCTTCTTGCATGGCCATGATCCAAAAATCTTCTTTCATGGCTTCTTTGTAATTTTTCGGCTCATTTTCAGAGAGAAAGCAAGAGATGCCGATTTCATTATAGATTGCAGAAGTACAGATGTTGTAGAGTTGATTCGGAGAATTTGTCGGTTTCTTTGAGCGCGTAGTTCGCTCATTTAAGTTCCCAATCATTTGGGTCGGTGGATGACGTTTTTGAATATGACCAGGTGCTTCTCTTGGAGCGTCAGCTGGGTTTTCAACTTGATCATCATCGTCATCCTCAGTTGCCGAAGTGTCATCATTTCGGTTGCTAGACTCTCCAACTTCAGGTGAAGTATTTGGAGTAACATTTTCAGAAGTCACAGTTGTGGGTGTTGAAGAGAAGGTTCGAACTTCAAGAATTCCTTCCTTAACCCAATCAGCCTCTGCATCTTTTCCAAGAAAGTCTTGTTCATCAAAGTTGATGTTCACAGTCTCGATGACTTTCCGAGTCCGAAGATTGTAGGCACGGTAGGCATGACTATTTTGGCTATAGCCAACAAAAATTCCACGATCAGCTTTGGCTTCAAATTTCTTTAGAGGATCACGATCCTTCAAAATATAGCAAGTACAGCCAAAGACACTAAAGTGTGCCACCGAAGGTTTCTTGCCATTTACCAGTTCATAGGCAGTTGCGGTCGTTCCAGATCGAATACTTATCCGATTCAAAATATAGCCAGCTGTAGAGACGGCTTCTGCCCAAAAAGTTCGAGCAAGATTTTTCGAGATTAACATCACGCGCGCCATCTCTTGCAGCGTTCGATTCTTTCGTTCGGCAATCCCATTTTGTTGAGGAGTTTTTGGGGCCGAGTATTCATGATGAATTCCTTTCATCATACAGAATTCGTTGAAGCTAGCATTTTGAAATTCAGTTCCATGATCACTTCTGATCCTTTTTACTTTAGCCTCATGATTCGTTTTGATCCATTTCACAATGCCCTTGAAGGCATCAAAAGTTTCGTCTTTGGTAGCCAAAAATCTTGTCCAAGTGTAGCGAGAAAAATCATCAACTACAACCAACACATATTCTTTCTTTGCTATACTTTTGACCTCCATTGGACCCATCAAGTCCATATGTAGCAGTTCGAATGGAGCTGAAGTACTCATGAGCATTGGCAGTGCCGGATGAGGAGTTCTTGTCAGCTTACCCTTCTGACAGTCACCACACACTCTCTTCTCAATTTTGGGGAGTTGAGAGATTCCTCGAACAATCTCCCCCTTAACCAATTTGCTCAAGTTTCGAGTGCTGGTGTGGCCAAGTCGTTGATGCCACAAATCCACTTCATCAGGAACGGTCACAGAAAAACAACTATACTCAGTTGTATAGCAATTATTTTTGGCTCGTGGACCTTCCATTATACACTTTCCTTCACCATCAAAAACTCTGCACGATTCCTTATCAAAACTCACGTTCAGTCCTTCATCACACAGTTGACTGATGGAAATCAAGTTAGCAACAAGTCCTTTTACATGGACTACATTTCTGATAGGAGGTAGTCCTTTGATTTGTAGAGTCCCTTTTCCCTTTACGACGCCTTTTGCTCCCCCTCCAAACACTACGGGAGCTCCAGTCATAGGCTCGTAATTTTTCAGAAACTTTTTCGTGCCAGTCATATGGCGGGAACAGCCACTATCAAAATACCAAATTCCTTTGGTTCCAGTCTCAGATGCGTTAAGTGCGACATGACAGAAAATCAGTTCTCTTGGTTGCCAACAATCTTTGGAGTTAGAGTTAAGTTCAACTTTACTCTTTTGAGACTTAGGCACCCATATCCTTTTGGCATTCAAATTTTGGACATTTCTCTCAGCCACAGTCTTCAGGATTTTAGGAATGGGTTTCTTTATGTCCTTAGCAACCTCAACTTTCTTCTTATCAAAATTTTGTGACTTTGTTTGAACCCTCGTGTTCATATTTTTCTCAACACTCAGCTTTTGAGAATTTCGTGATTTTTCACTTTTTGTCATCAATTCACAGTTCATGTCAGCTTTAAGTTTGTAGCAAAAAGGTCTTATGTGTCCACGCACATTGCAGTAGTGACAGACATATTCTCGTCGTTGACGAGTTTCAACTTTCATAGGTGTCTTGACAAAAACTGGTTTAGATTGAGAATGCCCTACATTCGGCTTAACACTCTGAGTTTTGTTCAACTTTTTCAACAAGGTTTTCTCATATGGCAAAATACCACGAGGATGTTTCACGATATTCCTTGGAAATTGATATGTCTCAGTTTTAGTGTTCGAAGTAGAGACTGACTTTTGAGGTTTAGATTCAGGAGACTTAACAATCTTTTTCCCTTCAGCAATTTCTTTTCGTTTCAATATTCCAGACTCAGTTTTAAGTTCATCCTCTGGTTGATCATTTGATGCTTTGACGAAGGTCACATCTTTCTTCTCAGGTGTAGAATAAATAGATTCAAACACTTTTTGAAATCCAAGTCCATAGCGATTAGGATTCATGTACGAAGCAGCATTGTCAAACACCGAAGAATTTGTGTTCATCTTTTTCAACAGCTCATCAGTCATCTGAAGTTTTTCTTTCAATACATATCGTTCCTTGTCAGTCATGGCAAGGTCAGTTTGAACTTTCATTAGAGATGACTTCAGTTCGTCATTTTCAGCGTCCGAGTTCTTAAACAAGGTCTGCAGCTTCTTAACTTCAGTTGACTCCTTTTTCAGTGAAGTCTTTAGTTTTGAGTTTTCAGAACTCAACTTCTCACACACTTCTCTCAGTTCGACAACTTCCTTGAAATACTTGTGCTTTTCCTCGAACAGGTCATCAAATTTAACTTTAAGAATTGTCAGAGAGTTGTTCAACTTTTTCTTCTCATCCTCAGTCTTCTCAACTGAGTTTCTCAAGACTACAGCCTCATCATTCATTTTTCGTTTCTCTTCAGAGAGTTCATCAAGAGATTCTTTTATGAATTTCAGTGACACTTCAAGTGTGCTATTCTCAGTGATAGCTGTGTCACATAATTTTTCGAGTTTAGAATAACTCTCTTTCAGATCAACTAGTTCAGCAGACTCAGTCACACTTTGATGGACATCAGATGTCAACTCTTCCCTTTCGGTCTCAGACTCAGACTCATCATCCGAAAAAATGTTATCATCACAGAAATTTCGATTTGTCGACGCCACACGGAATATGTTGTCTGCAGTTGCAGTGTCCTTCAGAAAGGCAGCAATTTGAAAATTTTCAACTTCAAAGTTTGCAAGGTCAAACCCATCATCAAACGTGACAACTAGAGCGTTGTCCTCATCGTCATCAGAATTTTCATTCTCAGATTCCTCATTTTCTGAGATTACATTTTCATCATCAAAAACTACATAGCTCACGGGCAGTTTCTTTTTGCGGTGTAAGTTAGGACACTCGTTTTTGACATGTCCAAATCCTTTGCATTCAAAGCACTGCATTTTGGAAACATCCTTGCTAGTAGAAGAATATGGAGAAAGTTTTGTCTCCTTAAATTTTTTGTCAGAGAATGAGGTTTGATTTCGGTTGTCTGAGTTTCTCTGAAAAGAGTTAGAGTTTTTCTGAAATTTCCGAAAGTTACGGGCACGGTTCTTCCTCTTAAACTCTTGTTTCACAAGATAAGTGACTATCTCAGTCAGTGCAGCAAGTTTATCAGGGTTATTCTGATTCATCAAACGTTCAATGTCCTCTGCTTCATCGTCATCAGATTCATCTACATCAGCTGAAAAACTACATTCAGATTTCTCATTTCTTGAAGGAGTTTTCTGCGGTTTCGAACTTCTAGAGCTCTTACCCTTCTCAGAAATTTTTAGAGCAGTCATCGGCTCATAAACAAGTGACATATCCGGGTTGCTACGAACTTTTAGAGTTAAGTCGTAGTTTCTCAAATCAGCCATCAGATCTGCATAGTCCCATTTTTGATCTTTTTCTTCTCGTGCTTCAAGAGTTAGCACTTTACTTTCGAACCGAGAACTTAGACTATGAAGAGTTTTCTCATAAATCATGACGGCAGGAAAAGTCTCTCCAAGTTCATGAACTTCGTTCACGTATCTCATGATTTTGTCTAAGTACTCATTTATGTCTTCATCTTCTCTCATACGGAGTTGATGGAACTGAGCAGTGATAGTTCGAATTTTAGAGCGCTTCACGGCCTTACTTCCTTCGCATGTTCTCTGAAGAGTTTCCCATGCGTCTTTCGCTGAAGTGCAATTTTTCACCAGTTGGTACATACTTAGTTCCAACCATTCACAAATAAGAAGTAGAGCCTTGCTATTCGCAGTTGACAAGTCATGCTCTTCTCTAGTCCAGTTACGTTCAGGTTTGGGAATTTTTACTCCATCGGCGTCTTCAGTATACGGACACTCCCAACCTTCCAGAACAGCCATCCATGCACGAGAGTCATGGCCTTTAATTCTAGCAGAAACTTTGGTTTTCCAGTTTGAGTAGTTCTGATGTGTAAGCATAATCGGTTTCTGAACAAACATTGGTGACTCCATTATAGGGGAAATATGAAGTCAAGTAACGGATCACGTCTTATACGTATGACGTCCCGCTCTGATACCAAATGAAATTACGCCTTCAGCGTAGGATACCAATTTTTCGTGAAATTGGTCTTGAACTCACAGACAGCAGCTTCCGTCAAAGTAAAACACTTCACACAATTTGTAGAATAAAATGTGAAGACAAAGTTATGTAATAGTTTCCATTTCATTGAACACAAAACTTAAACTATTACACTTGTAGAGTATGGTAGGCAAAACGTTTACAAGAAGTTTCCCGAGTGTCGCAACAACTCCCACTAACTTGCAAACTAGCACACGAGTACCTAAAGCTAAATCTCCTAGCTCTAATCTTGGCACACGGCGCAAAAGCTACTACACAAACTCGAAGCTCGACTATGATTCTAAAAAATCAGATTTCGTTCTCTCAAAATCGTCAAATGATGAAATGAACATCCATGGGTATTTATAGTAGAGCCGCACATGTGAGAGTGATGACGTGGCACGTTCTCATTCGTCGCATGCTTGGCCTATGTCACATTTCCATGGATGACATCATTGTTGTAGAACTTGGATTCTTGAATCTTGGAATCTTGAATCTTTGATTCTTGAATCTTCGAATCTTGAATCTTCAATTTCAAAAACAAACTTCAACTTCAATCTTGACTCCATCGATCTCAATTCTTCATCTTCAATTTCTCGTGAAATTCTCTAAGTGTTGAAGCTTCGAATTTCATCGTCTTCACGGTCGTCGATATTGCTGAAGTTGCAAACTTGGAACAATTCTTCATTTCCTTGAACTGAGTACCTGGTGAAAGAAATCACGTTGTAAATCACGTCATAAGTGTCTCCGGAAAAATGGACAAGGGAAGTGTCGCCGTTTTAATTGCATGTCCACAAAACCGGCGACTTGTGTCGCTGGAATTTTTCCACGCCACAAACCAACAAAAAAGACCCGTGTCGCCGTTTTCCACGCCAAGAGTCCATTTCACCAAAACCGGCGACTGGAGTCGCCGTTTTCATGCACACTCCAAAAGCGGCGACACGAGTCGCCGTTTTCCATGCTCATTTGCATATCACCAAAACGGCGACTGCTGTCGCCGTTTTCCTTGCACACCCATTTCGGCGACTGGAGTCGCCGTTTTCTTGTCCATTCACCCTTGCATCAAAACCGGCGACTCTGGTCGCCGTTTTCATGTCATTCCAAAAGTGGAGACTCAAGTCTCCATTTCCATGCGCAAGGTAGTTGACTTCGGATCCTTAACCTGTAACCCTGAAAATCAACAAAGACAAAAAATACAAGGAAAACTACGTTGTCGCCAAAATCAACATTTACACTAATGCAAGATAAAAAATAAAATATTTGCAGTGTTGAGATAGCTTCGGACGAGTCTTGTTTGCATGGCGGAAAATGGCCGGTTTTGTCCGTGGGTTCAGAAGGGCACGTGTTGCATGTATTTATAAACGGAAATCCAATAGGTAATCAGCCAAACTTTTTAGTAATTAATCACTAAACTTAAGAAAGCAATCTGAAAATGTTCCCTTTTTATTACATTGTACAGGATCAGCTTTCGGGACTCCAAGAAACAGAAAGATCGCTTTCTCCAAATCTGTCAACTTGCGTGCTGGGAAGAACAGCATCGCGCTACTCAGCGTAGCCGTTGGATTGCCGGTTCGTATTTACATCCTCGTTTTTGTCATCTTAAACTGCAGTAAATTCATACGTTTTTTTCCTTTTCAAGAACAACGGGTATCGATTTGAAGCACTGGACACAGGAGTACTTGGGCCTGTTGTCTTAGACGGACTAGACCATGGACAAAAGGATTTATCCAAGCAAAACTGGTCGTACAAGGTTATTTTGGTCATTATTTCAGTTTGTCCATTCGTACAAGGTTATTTTGGTCATTATTTCAGTTTTTGAAATTACACAGGTTGGACTGAAAGGAGAAGCAATGAACTTAGGTTCACCAAGCGAAACATCTAAAGTCGATTGGTTAACAGAATCACTTAAAGAAGGCGAGCTAAAGCCACTTACGTGGTACAAAGTACGTAAACAGATATAAGCACACATTTCTGCTTATATTCGTATACTGCCGACTCAAGCAACATTCGTCCCAAACTACTCGTCACTTGCAGGCTAATTTCAAGACGCCTTCCGGAAACGGGCCTTGGGCCTTGGACTTGGGCAGCATGGGAAAGGGGCAGGCATGGATCAACGGTCATAGCATCGGAAGATTTTGGAGTGTTATTGCAGGAGGCCAATGCAGCAATGCCACGTGCAATTACGCGGGGACATTTCGAGAGACTAAGTGCAAATATGGCTGTGGATTACCAACTCAGAAATGGTAATACATACCCCTAAGCTTTAGTCTAATTACAAAATATACCCACATATCTTTCAAAATCATGAAAAACACCCCTTCACTTCGAGAACACGTTCGTTTTTGTTTTCAGGTATCACGTTCCTCGGGCATGGTTGAACTCAAGCCAGAATTTGTTGATTGTTTTCGAAGAAATCGGTGGAGATGTTTCGAAAATCTCTCTTGTTGGAAGATCACTTAGATATGCATAGTACTACGTAATTATTTTTGAATGAAAAAAAGAACCATAAATATAATTTTATGTAGAAGTGAAATAGGATATACTGGTAGTATATATGGAGGGGCTTTGGTTTGTACTCACAATAATTATTGAATGCTTTTATTGTACTCCCTTTGTAACATAAATTAAATTTGATACGGTACAAATAAATAAAATATATTTATAAAATATATACTCCATTATTTATTTATTAAATTCAATTTTGAACTCAATGAATCCACACCGTCGGATCTTGTGCTGAACACCACCGCAAACCTAGACCCTTGTTCACCTGGTCATTCTCTCCCAATATTATTTTTATTTTCAGAAAAATGGAAAATGCAAATAAACCGACCCGAGCTTTCTCTCTCTAGTAGCTTCTTTCTCTACATGATCTTTCTCTCTCATACGCCGCGCTGTAGGAGGAATGGTTAAACCCAAACCCACTCGCCGTACTATCGATTCCTATTCCGTCAAGCATATTAACAAGACCATCCGCCGTGAGTTCTTCTCTTTCCGGTCTGCTAATTCGTCGAATTCTGATCGGAATCCGAGCTAATCTGTGATGTATTTGTTGTCCGTAGACGAATTATTTGTTCGATTTTTCCCCTTTTAAGTGATTGTTCGTTTTTTTACTTTTTGCAGCTGGCGACTGCGTTTTGATGCGGCCGTCGGACTCGTCAAAGCCGTCGTACGTGGCGCGTGTGGAAAGGATCGAGGCGGACAGCCGGGGAGCAAACGTGAGGATCCACGTGAGGTGGTATTACCGGCCGGAGGAGTCCCTCGGAGGACGCCGCCAGTTCCACGGCTCCAAGGAGTTGTTTCTGTCCGATCATTTTGATAATCAGAGTACCGACACAATTGAGGGCAAGTGCACGGTGCACAGCTTCAAGGGCTACACTAAGCTTGATGCCGTCGGGAACGAAGATTATTTCTGTCGGTTTGAGTATAATTCTTCTACCGGTGGTTTCAATCCAGACAGAGTCGCAGTGTACGTTTAATTTCCTGCCTCACGTTTGGTTAAATTGTTGAATTTAGCTTACTACAAGGTAGTATCTTTTAAAAAAATCGATCTTTTTAGGTTTCGTCGAAACAGACTATACCGAACTCTCTTGTGTGCTTAGTTTATGGGAATGAACTTAGATGAGTTATTTAGAAATAAAGGTTGAAACAGTGACCTAGTTTTTTTAAATTGGGGCAATTTATGTTCATAATTTTCTCTGCAAAAAATTGTTTTTCACTTCTATGGCCTTTATAAGGAATGAGTGTGTTCTGTGTCTATTTTACGTTCATTTGTGTACTTAAAAGGGATATTTATTTGATTCTCTACTAATGTCATTATGGTTTGGATGATTTTTATCTGCAATTATCTGTTGTTAGTAGTATTCTTTGAAGAGGAAACCCGCACTGATGACTGAGTTTTGATTTAGTAAATACTTCAATCAGATCACTACGTTAATTAATTCCTTTGAAGTATCGTCCAGTTTTCATTCATCTCCTTACCACTCCTATGCATTCAGTGGTTAATGTAGTGATGTCGCGTTTTAGAATGTAATTACGTATTAATGCACGTTTTTAGGGAATAGATTCACTGATTACTCTCTTGACCGTTCTGCCATGACAGTTACTGTAAGTGTGAGATGCCCTATAATCCTGATGATCTTATGGTTCAGTGCGAAGGGTGCAGTGACTGGTGAGTTTATATGCTCCAAAACCATTTTTGATTTTAGTTTTTGTCATGGGTTCAAATCTTTTATTTACTTGTCATGGTACGCACACTTAACATTTGCTTGGAAGAGCCTATACCTGTAAAATATGTGCATGATATTGCACTATTTTAGAATTCTGAATTCAAGCTAATTTGTGCAACTCCTTTTTCGATTCTCACTTGTGCTCTTTGGGTTTTGGCATATCCAATTGAGTATCTACGTGGAAACTGTATTCTCAGGAATACATTTTTGCATATATATGTCACACTATTCATTGCTGTGTCTTGAGGAAACTGACATCTTATTTCACTTTGGTGAAAACTCGAGATAAGAGCAATATCTTATAAAATTTCTTTGATTTCTTGAAATAATGAAACAAACAGGGATACGCACACATAAATATATACTCCCACCACTTCAAAATAAGTTTTTTATAGTGTTTTTGCTCATGGATTAAAAGACTCGGATAAAAGACTACACTAGTCCCTTATTGATTTTTTTCGCATCTTTTCAACTTTTTCCTATCTTTTAATCTTTTTCCTAATCTATTTTTCTTTCTCCAAGGATAGAATAGGAAAACAATGTACAAAAATGTCTTCAAAATGTAAACCAACACTTGATTTGAATCAATTTTTTGTTCCTAAAACAACACAGGCCAGAGAATGGCCGTTATGCAGGAAATCGGATAATTAAAAGTCATAATAAATTCAAGAAATATAATGCAACTTAAATCTACTTGTTATCATCATATTCTAGTTAATAATATCCTATCCTTTCCAAGATGAAAAATGTTTGTCTTTGGATTTTTCCATAATGATCCTTTTCTGTCACCATCCAGAACTTATCATGATCAATTACCGTATAAAGGCTAAGTTTTGGATAGTTCACAACTCATTTTCTTATTTTTGGAAATAAAAAGTCGATAGAAGGTTTGATATAGAGGGCACATTGATATATGATTCTTGAAAAGCAAACTTTCAGCTGTGACATTTTCCATTCATGGCTCAGGTTTCATCCAACTTGTATTGACATGACCCCGGAGGAAGCCAAAGTAGTGGAACACTTTTATTGCCATGATTGTTCCTCGGAAGATCAGAAGAGATTAGAAATTTCTCACGTTTCAAGAATTGCTGATATCAAGGTAATACGGTCCCTGCTAATTATTTATTACTATTATCTGATCTTGTAATTTTTAATCATCACCGTCATTATTATTATTAGTACTATTTCTTTTAGCATTGATGTCTAGTCTAGATTCCCACCACCCCTAGCAATCTTTCAAAATTTCAACTACTCTTAACACCTTTTTTAATTTAACTTTAGCGAATGAGATTTTTGAAATTAGGCCGAACCTCAATGCCCAAGGGTAGTTTTTATAGCATCCCCCAATCCCCCTTTCTTTTAGCTACTGGAATGCTCCACTGGTTCTCAGATAGTTCAGAATCTTATTTCAAAAATGGTCATTTTCATTTCTCTGTTCTGAGGTTTTTTTCGTTTTCTTTTTTTATTCAGGTGGACACGAAACGTCGGAGGAGGTGATGCATTTGTCATCGGAGAAAATGTGAAACCTGTTCATCAACTCAATTCGAGCAGACAGTAAAGAAAAAAAAAGAGTTTGTCTGTAATTAAGTAAGGTGTATCCCTTTTTTTCATTCCCCTTTGCTGGGTTGCTTTCCTATTTGAAGGGAGGCATGTTTGTATTATCCAACAACTAATTATCTGACTCACATGTCGTAATGTTTGTGTCATAGATTAAAGAGGTCTGTGAACTGTGATAATGTTTGTGTCATAGATAAAAGAGGTCTGTGAATTGTATTGTACGTCGTCTACGTATATGGCGACTGTTGTTTGTGTAGTTTGTTTGAAACTTGTTTATTAATGCAGGCATCGATCTAGGTTTTTTTAAATTGTTAGTATTATTGTTGTTTGCACTTCCCCTATATACAGTATAACAAAAACGTCCATATAAGAAAACTCAAATCAGTACAGATTCCAGCAAATGGAGAGTTAGAATGAAGGAGGCGAGTCTAAAGCACTGTCTGTGCTTGCACTTGTCTACGTCGACTCGAGAGAAAACTACACCATCCACCAAAGGAAAGCTCATAACACAAGTGCTATGAGCCATTTTTCTACTCATCGCTATCAACTCAGAAAGCTATGACATTGACTATTATGTGAAATTTGCAACATACGGAGTAGTTACTTGGAGGGCCAATAAGTGGTCGATATTTAGAGGTTCAAAACCGAAGTATATAGAGTACAAGACCACGGCCTTGAGTGTTGTGGTTGAGATCTATGCTAGTAAAGCACAGGGTGGGGCATGGGGATCTGTCTGACTATGTAAAACTTTTCAAGTTACATAAATAGAACTATAAAATTGTCACAAATGCAGGCAAATTTTCACTATAAATGACTTCCTTCGACTTCTAACATGTATTTTGATATCTTAGAGATATGAGTATGACTATGTACGTAAATCATTCAAATTCATGAATTTTATTAAGCGTACAATGATTAAATGATACGGTACTAAAGAAAGTCGGAAAAAAAAAAACTTGCAGCCAAAAATTGATATCTTAGAGATGAGTATGACTATGTACGTAAATCGTTCAAATTCATGGATTTTATTAAGCGTACAATGATTAAATGATTCGGTACTAAAGAAAGTCGAAAAAAAATAAAAAATAAAATGATTTTGTACTAAAGAAAGTCGAAAACAAATAAAAAAAACTTGCGGCAAAAATTTGATATCTTAGAGATGAGTATATGACACTATGTACGTAAATCATTCAAATTCATAAAATTTATTAAGCGTACAATGATTAAATGATTCCGTACTAAATAAAGTCCTCAAAAAAAAAAAAAAAACTAAAAAAGCAAAAAATGAAAAAAAAAAAAACTAAAAAAGCAAAAAATGATTCCGTACTAAATAAAAATTTCCGTTGCCGGGACTTGAACCCGGGTCTCTCGGGTGAGAGCCGAGTATCCTAACCAACTAGACTACAACGGATTATTGATAGATAAATGTATGTTTTTCTATACAACTCCTAACCATGATCGTTCTCGTTTTCACCAAGCTGAATAACATATTGCGTGTGAGTAACATTATAATTAATTAATACATTGCTTTTATACCACATCATATTTTTATTTGTTAATGAATTAATATGCATTTTTTGCTTATGAGATTTTGGGTGCCGGTAAAATGTTGCTTTCCACAAATTAAGCTTTTTAGCTTTTTGTCGATTATGCCCAAAAGATGAAATAAGCTCAACCTATACGCATTTCAGAATGTAGTAAGTACCGTACTAATTGTCATATTACTTGGTGGGGAAGGAGCACGTGAATTTGCAATCATATTTCCAGTATTAAAATAATTCATTTATTTATCAATTTAATTAATTATTTAATATACCAAAATTACACATTTTTGTCAAGATTAGCTCCAAGTACGTTTAAAATGAACACATGACATTACTTTTGTAAAACAATACGCAAGTTTATTTAAAAGTTGAACATGTTATTTACGTTAATATGGTCCACTGTTTTGTTTTTATTTTATTTACTGTATGTGGTCAAAATATCATTCTTAAAAACCATTATTGGTATAGAAGCTACGAGCGCTCTTTGCGTCTCTCATTTGCTTTCAACAATTCGATAAAAACACTAATAAAATTAGAGTGCACACCTCATTGTCAAAATTGATTGCAATCGATAATAGTTGGTTGACAATCGAATTAAACTCGTTCATGTGCGCCGCAAATACAAGATATGTCTTCCATCTTCAAGTAAAAGAGTTTTTTTCCACGAGAAACACTTTATTATATGTTGAAAGTTTATCATTCATGATGAACATCATCAAAATCATGTCCGCGATGTTTTGAGCAACTATACAAATCACTCTATTATATATAGTGTGATCCATTGTGCTCTCTTATTCTCTTAAGTTCGATAAAAACATTTCATCTTTTTATTGAAGTACCAAGAAAAATTCAAATCTCCATTAATTCCGATGACAACAATTTCACATTTTCCAATCGAATCATGTCTGTACCACTCGAACACGATTTGACTGTTTTTAACAACTTATAATGGAGCATATACTTTGAAATTAATAGAAAGAAATGCTTACATTTAGCTTTAAAGAAATGGGCTTTAATTAAATTTTTATTTTCATTTTCATTCAAGAAATTACAAAAAAGAAAAAGAATTATCACTCACAACACACAGAAAGAACCTCACACAAAAATGGGAAACACTCTGCAAACACTTCCCCAAAGAACAGCAGATCGAGAAATGCAACCACCACCGCCTCCATCGGTAAACCGAAATCCAGAAGTAATTAATAAATAACAAGAAATAATTAATAAATAACAAAGTTATTGGTTATAAGATTTTATTTTAATTCATAGTATGTTGTTGTTCACAAATTACATTTGTAACTATAGGTGAATATATTCGGTCAACTATAAATGTTTAATTATCTAACTTTTCTAACCGTCCGAACTTTTAGATGAAGCAGTTTCTAACATTGTATCAGAGAATTCAGAGTCTAACCTTGTGGCAGGTTCTGAGTTCGACTCGGGCTTGAAATCGAGTATTGAAGAATATGATGTCTACGGAAGTATTAGGGAGTATTGAAGAATATAATGTCTGTGGGAATATTAAAAAATATATTCGGCTCACTATAAATGTTTTGTTGTCAAACTTCTTTAATAGTCAATCCGCAATTTTCAATAAACACCCAGCTCGGGTCAGACCACGGAGTTCGGATTTTGGGACGAGTTTTGGAATTTTTTGCTCGAATAGACCCGCGCCCACCCCTAAACATTTATTGAATTCTCCAACCAATTGCTATGTCTGTGCTTATACAATCCAACCATGTCACCTCTTTGACACAAATTTCTTGAGACATGGTCGAGTACAACCGCATGTTGCAATGTCTAGCCAATCGAGTCGCCAACTTAAGGATTCTCGACATCAACACAAAGCAAGACCCCGACCCGGACCCGGCCATCTATGGTGCTAAATGCTAACCACTCCCATTTTCAGATTAAAATCACTCTCGACCGAGCATTGGAATTCCACTGTTTTTAGTAACCCAAAATGGAACATATACGAACTTTGAAATTAATAGGAAACAATGCCTAAAATATGGGTAAAACTGTAAGAATTAATCCTACCAATATTCAATTTCCTTATATTTCATCTAAGAGAAAAAAAACAGAGTAGAAAAATGGGAAACACTCTGAAAACACCACCATCAGTTCACCAAGAAGATAGAAATCCAGATCAAGAAATGCAACCACCACCAACTCGGTCGGAAAACCAAAACCCAGAAGAAGAATATTTCACCTGCGAAATCTGCATCGAACCCGCGTCGAAGAAATCCCAAATCAGGGGCGACCTCTGCTCCCACCCCTTCTGCACCGACTGTATGATAAAGTACATCGTCTCCAAGCTCGAGTACGGAGCCGCCGGAGCGCGAATCAAGTGCCCCGCCCTCGCCTGCGACCGCACGCTCGACCCGCGCGCGTGGGCGCCACTCGTCGGGCCGTCAATCTTCGATCGGTGGTGCGACGCCCTGTGTGAGGACGCGATCGGCGATCTGAGCAGGTGCCACTGCCCGCACGCGGATTGCAACGCGCTGATCGTCAGCGAGTGCGGCGGCGGCGGCGGCGAGACGAAATCGAAGTGCCCCGACTGCGGGAGGTGGTTTTGCTTCGGGTGCGGGAGGGGTTGGCACGCCGGGTTCGGGTGCGACGAGAGCCGGGACCAGAACGACGTCGTTTTTGGGAGGTTGGCGGAGAGGATGAAGTGGATGAGGTGCCCTGCGTGTAGGCATTTCGTCGAGCTGGCGGCCGGGTGCACGAGCGTCATGTGCAGGTGATCGATCAGTCACCTTAATTAAATTAAAATATGAATGATTTTTCTTTATTTTATTATGTGATTATAAAATAAATTACAAATGTTTTTAATTGATGATTCCAATTAGCCTAATTAATTATATGCAGATGTGGGATGCGCTTCTGCTTCGTATGCGGGAAGAGAATCAATCGGTGCAGTTGCCGGTGGGATATTACTAATTATACAAACTGCCAATTGGTGGAAACAGTCTGCATATTTCTTGGGCTTTTTATGATGTTGTTATTTGTAATTGTTTTGATGGTTCTTGGTGTAACATATCCCAAAGCCCTCTCATGATTATGATTGTGTTCAGCAGAACACATATATACTCGATTAACAGGAGTAACATTTTGCGCACTATATATACTCCTATTATTTCATTTACTTGTGCTTCATACCTTATGTAAGAATCGTTCCTATTCTTAGATATCATAAGTCATAACTTTATTGCTCTACACATTATTTATAGACACCATTTCGGCATTTACCATTTTGTCACGGAATGTATTATTTATTCCAAGTATTCTAATATAAGGAAAACTTGGCTTGTGAGAAAGATTATGAGACAATTTTTAAAATACACGTAAAACTCTTTTATACACTCCATTTTAAAAAAATCAGATTTTTACACTAAAAAATGACAATATGTCAAAAATAT
The DNA here is from genome assembly GCA_954870475.1 of Euphrasia confusa. Lineage (NCBI taxonomy): Eukaryota > Viridiplantae > Streptophyta > Magnoliopsida > Lamiales > Orobanchaceae > Euphrasia > Euphrasia confusa. The sequence continues at coordinate 12,469,852 of OX940956.1, forward strand.
AATTTCCTTAATTTTAGAATCGGAAGAATTATTCAGTTGTCCAGTATTCTTCTCTCGTGCAACTTCTTCTTCACCAAATTTTTATGGAATAAAACTTAAATTCAAAATCCTTTTGTTTTTTTCAAAAACAAATTTAATCACAAATCTAAAATCTAACAAAATACAATTCACAAGAAAATCAACTCAATTCCATGGCGGGTGAATTCAAATCTTCTTCTTCTTCCCCAAATTTTACAAGAACACAAATTAATCAAATTTAACGGATTTGCCTCCGATATATTAGCCCCGCCTATGCCGCCTCAGATTGACCAGCCCCCGCGAGCGCCACCTTCGATTGACCGAAACCCCAACAAGCGCAGCATCGGATCGACCAATATCGCACTCTCCCACACGGTTCAATTCATTCAACTCTCACAACCACACAACTCCACTTAATTGTCGTAAAAAGTAGAACGGTGCTATCTCGTAATTTTTTGGAAACATTCGCTAGATGATTTGTGATTGTGATACGAAAGTTGAAGGAAAAATAGAGGTTTAAAAAATGAATTTTCATTTTTTGTTAAAGAATTTAATAATAGGAGGATAATTTAGTCTTTTAGTGTAGAATAGTTAATTTTTTAAACGAGAATGGACAAAAAAGTTTTATTATTTTTAAAGTGGTATATGGGCCTATTTTTCCAAAGATTATTGATATAATTTGATTTCCACGAGGGAAGACAATGTAGAGAGATAGTAGAAAAGATTCTAGGGATGGTCATTAAAGATGGCCAATCGATTGATTCAATATTAATTAACAAGCGTAAATATTAATTTTTGAATTAAATTGATTCGATGAATGAAAACTAATTTAAATTAAATTGAATAAAAGAGTTTTTTTTATAATAATGTAATTAATACTCATTTCATCCTACCTAAAGTATTTTTTTTTGTCTATGTCAATTGCATTGTCTTGGAATTCGAACCAAGGACCTCAAGCCTCCAATTCAAGTGCTCAACCAACTGAGCTAACAACTGGGATTCAAGTATTTATTTTAGCGTCTAATGAAAAGTAATTCTATTGTCCCACAAATGTGTTAAATCAGCTATGGTTGTTAAAAACAGTCAAATCGTTTTTCAACTAGACTCCGTCTTGGAAAAAAGTCGCATTTAGGAATTTCTGGAGCTATGGTTGATCTTATGAAAAGCTCTTGATATAAGTTTGAAGCTGAGAATAAAAGGATCACATTGGGATTCATAGTTGAGTCTGAATGCAAATGGTGGTGACATCATTTGATTCAAAGTTGGATCAGAAAAACTGTTAAGTTCAATTTTGGTGAATTTGAGATTTTTTTGGTGTTTGATGTGATTTGTGGTGTGGTGGTGTTGTTTGAATGTTACTGGGAGTTGATGTTTTTGTTTAAGATGGAGATTTGTTGAAAATGTATACAACGATTAACTTGGGGTGCAAATTCTACACAAAACGATCACATGAGTATTAGAGTCATTTTAGCAGGATTTGAATTTCTTGCATGAATGAAACGAAGTCGTTTTGCCTGAAAATTGGGTGTAGGTGCAGCAACTTAGGGTGATTGATTTCTCACTTGATACTTCACCAAATCGCATAATTCTTGTTGCTACTTGATCATTGCTAGCTCAACTTTTGATCGTGTTGAATTTGTGCCACGAAATCACGAAGGAAGTTTCCAGCGCACGGGATTTTGGAATTATTTCCAAATTGATGGGGATTGATTCTTACTCCCTTTAGAACTCTTTTAGGGTAATATATTGTTTCCATATAATATTATGGACTCTCCCCTATATAAAGAGAGTTGTTCCATGAACACAGAGGATATATACCAATTATTCTAGCTATAACTATTGTGTGAGATTCGAAGGTTTAGAGCGTATATATAATCTTTGTAATCGTGAAACAATATTATAGTGATATGTTCATCGTTCCTCCCGTAGTTTTTCTCGATTTGGGTTTCCACGTAAATTCTTTTGTCTTCCATATTTTATTGTTGATTTCTTTTCATCGGTATCTCAATATTCTCATACTCTACAACAGATCGCACGTAAAATTGTGAGATTTGATCTCGAGGTTGAAGAGAACGATTCTGTTACAGTTCGAATGCTCGAATGAGTTCATCAGATTTGTGCGTTTTGATTTCTGTATATAATCACATGTGAGTTAGAGAGAATATTTTGTACTCGGTTTTGAACTTTGTATAATCGCAGATCACTCCTCTCCTCCGCCGTGCACGTAGGTCGTATTCCTAGCCATGGAAGCACGTATTATTGTGTTTATGTGAGTTTTATTCTTGTTTGTGTTCGTAGTGTTCAATACTAATTTACGGTAAACTGGGTGTCGAGTGATTGAGCTGCGACGAGATTTGAGTTTTGGTGTTCGTTGATCGATTTTGGAGTTTGAATTCGATAATCGCCGAATCTCGTGGTTGTTTCCGACAGTTTACTCAACAACTTTTTATCTAAAAGTCAATAAATTAAATATCTTCTTAACCTCGGTCAGACACAGGTGACTATTGAGTCGTGACAAATGAAGTACGGACTATTGATCAGTGCAGATGTGAGATGTGGTTTTGCCACAGTTGCGGGAAGAAACACGGTAACTACCCTGGCGGATAACTAACAATATGATATGTGATCGCTACTTGGCACGTTTTTTTATTGTAAATGTCAACCTAATATAAAAGAATAAAAAAACAATTATATCTATCCGATAATATTTATCCGTATTCGGCCGAATCCGCTCCGTTTTCGATCCGAATCCGTAATCCGATATTATCCGCATTTGTATCTGCATCCGGTCGTTATCCGCTCCGCTCCGTATCCGCCAAAAAAATATGATTAAGAATATGGAAAAATCATTATCCGATCCGATCCTTTTACACCCCTAACCACATACTGTGGTCGCAAAAAACGTGATCGCAAAAAGCCTTTTTTCTAGTTGTGATTTTTGCTTCCTTGCGATCCTGATTAATGTCCTCGTTATGGTGTTCTTGTTTATAAATCATACTAATAGCAACGAGGCGATCAAACCTTAATGAATATCGATGTGCTTCACAATTTGTGTAAAAATGATGTTAACACACAAGTGAAAAACATATATATACCGTGTATAACAATTGTTCATAGGGGATGATTTTATATTTAATTTCTTAATTAATAATAACAAAGTTGTTGGTTTTGATTATTCTTACGCTAAATGTTGCTGTCCACAAATTAATTACGTTTTAACCTTTTTCGTCAACACGCCTTAAAGAAGAAATAAGCTCGATCTATACGACTATACGCATTTCTGAATGTCTGATGCATCGTAGTAATTGCGTGCACATGGTGGCCCATCATCTTTAGGGTGTTGCATCATCTTCTAAATGTTTTGTGAATGCCAACTTCTCACATCCAAGTTCTTCCCTTTCCATCGACATGTCTCGACTCCAATGCTTCCCTACATTAGAGTCTAACGTCATGCGTGCCTACACAATCCAACAAAGGCACTTCCCTACATTAGTAGTAGTATATGGAGTAATTTAAATGCTCAAATGAAATTAAAATCATCACTATATACCAATTGGAATTCCATAGACTGTTTTTAGCAACCCAAAATGGAACATATACTTTGAAATTAACAGGAAGAAAATGCCTAATATATGAGAATTAAAACTAATCCTATATATATTCAATTTCCTTACTTCCATTTAATAAAAAATAAAAAAATAGAAATGCAACCACCACCCCCTCCACCTCCACCTCCGTCGAGATACCAAAATCGGGAAGAAGAATTAGTAGAATTCACCTGCGAAATCTGCATCGAACCGACGTCGATGAAATCCCAAATCAGGGGCGATCAGTGCTCCCACCCCTTCTGCACCGACTGTGTGATAAAGTACATCGTTGCCAAGCTCGAGTACGGAGCCGCCGGAGCGCGCATCCGGTGCCCCGCCCTCGCCTGCGACCGCACGCTCGACCCGCGCGCGTGGGCGCCACTCGTCGGGCCGTCGGTCTTCGTTCGGTGGTGCGACGCCCTGTGCGAGGACGCGATCGCCGATCTGAGCAGGTGCCACTGCCCGCACGCGGACTGCAACGCGCTGATCGTGAGCGAGTGCGGCGGCGGCGGCGCGGAGAAATCGAAGTGCCCCGACTGCGGGAGGTGGTTTTGCTTCGGGTGCGGGAGGGATTGGCACGCCGGGTTCGGGTGCGACGAGAACGTGGACCAAAACGACGTCGTTTTCGGGAGACTGGCGGAGGAGAGGAAGTGGAAGAGGTGCCCCAGGTGTAGGCATTTCGTCGAGCTGGCGGCCGGGTGCACTAGCGTCACGTGCAGGTCATGTGACCTCTAATTAAAATTTGATTCCGTATATAGTAACAAAATTGGTTACAATTCATGATTTTTCTTTATTCTTTTGTTGATGATAAGATAATTAATTAATTAATTAATTACTACATGATATTTGAATTGATTCGAAGCCTAATCGATCCGGCTCTATGAATGCAGATGTGGGATGCCCTTCTGCTACCGATGCGGGAAGCAAATCAATCGGTGCAGCTGCCGGTCGGCTAATTATAATCCAAACTGTGAATTGGTGGAACTAGTCTGCATGCTTCTTCTGTTCTTGTTATTATTACTTCTTTTCTGGAGGATGGTTGATAAGCACAACACAGCACTAGTCCATGGTCCTCGATTTTGATGATCATACTCAATTAAGACGGCATACACGCCGGAGTTACATTTTGCGCACATATATATATTTGTGCTTCATAAAGATCTACATAGATTACTTTACCTAATGAATTTGTTCTAAAACTCATTCCTATTCTAACATTATGTACTCAAACAATGATGAGTGCTCAAGTGGATGAAAATTTACTGAGTTCTTGAACGGTACATAAAAAAATAAGGATGTGGGCTCAAGAGTCAAGACAGTGAAAATTTTGACTTGTACAGTATACTACTATAAATTTACTGAGTGCTTAACAGACATCAAAATAAACTTAGTGAGGTCAATTTAATAATAAGTGCAATAAGTGATGTTATTAATTAATTGAACCTTTGAGTTACTTACCTAATTAATTTGAATAATTCTACTAGGGAGAATTATATTATTATTTGAATATTTTTATAGGGATTTAAATAATTCGTTTTTAGGTTACTTTTGGTAATATTAGCTTTATTGATGTACACATTATTTATAGAGGCCAATCACTTTCGGCATTTACCATTTTGTCACGGAATGCATTATTTATTCCAAGTATTCAAATTAAGGAAAATTTAGCTGCAAGAGAATAAAGTCTATATATACAGAGTATTCTTGACGATATGATTTGATTTCGATGAGGGAACTAATGCAGACAAGGTATAGACGAGTCAGGATGGTCATCATTTTTATTTCAATAATAAGTATTTGAGTATTATTCAATGTATTTGTATAAATTTAATTCAAAATTTTCATTTCAATGAACATTGAATAGAATAACTATAAATTCAATATTTTTTTTAGAGTTTGTAGTAAAGATGGTTGAATAATAATTAGTGTACTAATAATATACTTATTCAATCATTATATAAAATATATAAAATTAAATTACATGGAGAAAAAAAAAAAAATATGTGGAGTATAAATATAATTTGCAAAGAAGTTAAGCGGCTCCAAAGCTACAATAGGTTAATGCAAATTAATTAATAAAGATTGAACAAGTTAATTAATAAAGATTGAACAAGTTAAGCGGCTAATTTATTATAATTAGGATTAACCAAAATGTAGAGAAAAAATCTAATGGTTTATTTTTAATTTTAAATATAAATATATATTATATATACAGTGTTTTTAAAAAAAAATAGAGTTGGGCTCTAGCAGTCGCAATCTGAGCTTAAAACAAGGATTCGAACAAGGCCCCGAACAGTGCCTAGACCGAACAGAAAACGCAGGAAAACGCTCTTCCCATCTTTAGGCCCAACTCGAACAGGCAATGAACAGAATACGCTCATTAGCGGATCAACTCGAGACGGAGCGTATCAACTCAAGATGGAGTACCTCGACCCAAAAGATGAAGCCGACCACTTCGACCCATAAGATATTTTATATAAATTACAAGAGTTTTATAAGTTGTTTATAAAAATCTCATAAGATATTTTATATAAATTACAAGAGGTTTATAAGTTGTTTAAAAAAATCTCCTCCTTTTTGTTAAACAACTTATAAGCGGTTAAGCAGTTTATTTTTAAAATTTTAAAATCTAATTAATTAATTAAGATCGAATAAGTTAAGCAACTTATAAGTGGTTAAGCAGTTTATTTTTAAAATTTTAAAATCTAATTAATTAATTAAGATCGAACAAGTTAAGCGCCGACTTTAAGGAGGGTGTATTGGTTCAGGAGTCTATAGGATTTTAATGGACTTTTAAAATCTAGGAGTATTCAATTCGGATTTTTAAAAGTCCATTAAAATTCGGAGGTATTCAATTTGGATTTTAAAAAGTCTTAAAAAATCCACAGGTATTCAACACTCCATAGATTTTAGTAGATTTTAATAGTTGGTGGATTTTAATGGCTTCCCTTTAAAAATTATAACTAGATTTGACTTTTCAAAATCTCTCATAATTTGGATAGATTTCGACGGAATTCTTTCCAACACGAAAATCCAAATACGAAAAAAAAAACAATCGTCATTTAAAAAGAGTATTACACAAATCTATATAAAATAATCAAAATTATATTTGAGAAAATTAATCTTATCATATTTTCGTTAAAAATAATTATTTATATATTATATTAATAATAAATTATTTTGTATTTATTATGTACAATAATATGTTTCTCAATAACAATCCAAATATAATAAATTTAATTATTAATATTATTATTCAATTTATTTAAAAATTTATTAGTGATAATTTATTTACAATGTTATATTGTTTAATATTCCATAGATAGGATCAAAATTCACCAGTCTCGACACTAATGAAGATTTTTTTTTAAATATTTATATTTCAAAGTCAACTAACTAACGAAAGTTGATAAATGAAGAAAAAATATTGTTAAAATAAGAGAGGTAAAAAATAAGTTCAAAATATAAAAGTTATAAAATAAAAATAAAAAATAATACTGTAATTTATTATTATTATTTTTTTTTAAAAATTGGTTTTTTAATATAAAAGTATGCTTATATACATTGGATAAATAGAGAACAAGTATTGTTAAGGAGAGATGTAAAAATGAGTTTCAAGTATAAAAGTTATAAAAAAAAATTATTTATTTTATTTTTCTAAAAAAATTAATTTATTATTATTATATTTATTTGTATTTGAAGTTTTTGAAAGTACACGTAAATCAATAAAAATATATTTTATAATTTTTTGAAATCTTTGAGAATCTATAAAAATCAATCATAAAGTCAATCAAACTCTACCTAGAGTCTATGGATTTTACAAATCCATAGACTTTTTAAAGTCAATTAAAATCTTACAAAATCCTAAACGAATACACCCCCTAAATTTTTATAATTAAGATTAACCGTACAGAAAAAAGTTTTATAATTAAGATTAACCGTACAAAAAAAAGTTTTATAATTAAGATTAACCGTACAGAAAAAAGTAATTGAGCGGCCCTCGCAACCTGGACTAATGCTCAGGGCCATATCAAGCCTAGGCTAAAAAAAATCCTCCTTTAAGCCAAACGAGCCATGGGCCCTCGCAACCTGGACTAATGCTCAAGGCCAGCTCAGGGCCATAACAGGGCCTAGGCTCAACAAAAAAAAGCTCCTTTAGGCCCGACGAACGAACGCAACTATATATTTAGAGACGGGGGACATACATGGAGCTTTCGACAAAGTTTGTGACTGCTTTGACGATCCAGATGCCTAATTTTATATATGAAAAATATTGAAAATAAAATAATATAATCTTATATATAAAAGTTAAAATATGGAGAATAAAATAATATATATATATATATATATATATATATATATATATATATATATATATATATATATATATATATATATATATATATATATATAATCTTGTATATAAAAATAAATTAATCACAAATATTATAATTTTGTAAATTTATTTATTTTTATTATTTTACAAAATTGCGGTGGACAGGTTCTAAGAGCATCTCCAATGCAGCTCATTTGGGTGCATTGGCCCACGTAAAGTGGACTTGGGCATTCAAAAATGCAAAATATAGCATTGGAGAGGAAATAAAAAAAGTGGGCATGCCCACCATAGAGGCCATGGCCAATTTCACTATTCATATTACTTTTTCATTATTTTAATTTGTTATGAATATTTAATTACTTATACTAATTTTTTGATTGGTCTTTTAAAAAGTAAAAGTGGGCTTACCATTGTATGATGTTTGCCCATTTTTTTCTTTGCCCACTTATGATGACATGACATGCAATTGGGGCTACACAACATGAGAAATGGGCTTTTAGCATTGAAGATGCTCTAAGAGGATTTTTGATTTGAGTTTTTAAAGTTTAAAGTTGCTCCACAAAATACTGTTTTGTGGAATATTCATTGTTTTGCCTCACAAAATAATGAGTATGTTTTTATAATTTTAAAAAACGTGGTGCACATATTTAAAGTATGTATATAATCTTCACGAAGAACTTGCTCCACAAAATAATCATTTTTTGCTCCACAAAATATTCATGCTCATAAGAATTTATAGTTTATGTTTTATTATTATTATTAATTAATTATTCTAAATACCCATTTGATATTGTTCATAAGGATTTCTTAACTAAGGTAGTTTAGTTTATGTTTTATTATTATTAGTTACTAATTCTAAATACTATTTGCGCGTTTAAATAATGAAACCGATTTTTTTAAATTATATTTTTTTAGTTAATCATACTTAAATCTTTTTACATTGACTGACCTAGGGAAAATGATTTTTTTTCTTCAGGTTGGAGCTGAACAGATGAGTTGCAAGTAAATCCACTTTGGATGAGGTGAATTCTAAAGTGAAACTTATTTAGACTTTTTGTTTTGATATTTGGCTGAACAGATGAATTGCAAGTAAATCCACTTTGGATGAGGTGAATTCTAAAGTGAAACTTATTTAGACTTTTTGTTTTGATATTTGGCGTGTATGAAAACTTATTTTGTTTTGCAGATGATATATTGAAGATTTTGATGTTCATGTTCATAACTAATTACCTTAAAAGAGGTAAGACTCTTATTTCTCTTTAGATTCTTCTTGAGACGAGAGATGCAGTGACCACCCCAACATTTGTAAACTTGACATCTTGCCACACAGCTAGAGGTGAAATTTTCATGTAACCTTTTACACCCAAATTGGGCCCATTTGTGTTCTTCACCCAATAGAAGAATTTTCCATTCTCCTTGCCCCAGCCGCAGATCAATACAAGGTGGGCATAGCTCTGATGGTTCCATTAGTCCCTCCACAACCATCTTTCTTCGTGAACCCTTGATATATACCCTATAATTCATACAACATAAATAGTTATGTCACAACAGTTTAATCGATTGTTAAATTAACTCAAAACAATGTTAAATAGCAAAACAATGTTAAATAGCGGAATTATTTAGTTTACCTTTAATTTATTTATCGGAAAATAAATTGAAGACCTAAGAATCTTCCAATGTATGTCCTTGTATGTCCTTTCACCGGCCAATTCGGAAATCGTGTGATCTTTCTCTTCCTCTCTATGATTTTCGGCCATCATGTATTCTAAGAAGTGAGATTCTAAAACCATCAATGGTGTATTTATAGGCTAAATTGGAGACTTTAAGAGGATTATAATGAGCTTCTAATGGACTTTTAATTAATACAGTCTTCAAGCCTAGAAAATTTTAATTAAAAAGATGACCTACTTTCCGGGAAAGGTTCTACTACATAATGAACCGATGAGCAGTGGTTGCAAGTAAATCCACTTTGGATGAAGTGAACTCCAAAGGAGTCTACTAGATTGAAAAAATTGAGCATGAGTTTGTGTAATTTTTTTTTATTAGTTGTGTTTGAAGGTGTTCAATACGGTAAATTATGATATGACTTATGAGTACCAAACTCTAGTATTTATATTTTGTTTATTTTTATAAGTATAAAAAGCAAACTATTATGCATTCTTTCCTTAGTTTTCTATTGCAAAGCATTTTGTTTTTTGTATTAAAATATTTTTGCTATAAAAAAAATTTAGTTGCAAATTTCTTGATATTTTGTTTATTTTTATAAATATAAAAAGCAAACTCTTATGTTGTCTTTAATTTATCTCTAAACGAATATCAAAACTTAAATTAAAAAATAAGTTTAATTTTATGTTTACGGTAATTTGACTACAACTGTAACGCCCCGGCCCGTTGAGGGGTTGAAGCCCAACCCTACTGGGCCGGCTCGGTTACCAATGACTGCCGTCGGGAGTGATATCCTGGCCCCACTGTACCAACACTTGTCTTTTCCAGCGCACTTTGTCCTCACTCGTGCGCACCCGGGAGACTTCCATCCTAGAATTACTCCAGAGCTAGCACGCGCACCCAGGAGACTTCCCAGGGGGTTGTTGGAGTTGTGTACTTAATGTCTAGATTTAAGTATCGGTAAACTCCCCGTCATAGCATTTAACCTATTTTAATTAATAAACAATTATTTGCATTTAATTAATTATTAATTAAATATGCAAAAATATAGTCCTGGATTTTATACGTTGTAGTTAGTATGGTGTGCATGGGCACACAGAAGATCATACTATCGGTTACTCGTATTTAATCGAACAGTTGCTCACGACCTAGATGGACACGGACCAATCCATCGGTATAGTCGTTGTGTGAGAGAGAAAATAATTTATCTTAATTATTTTATCACACTTGTACACTTGGTGTATTGGGCGGATCGCTTGAGATTTATTGATTAGGATTGCCTTGGATAATCAATTTAAATCTCAGAGTATTTTATTCTTAATCCCCGATATTATTGCGGGTGTGTATATTTAATATTAGAGACTTTGATTTTCCAAAGGAATTAACCGATTTAATTATTGGGTTAATTACCGGTAAAATTGGGTTGCTATATTTTATATATGACATGCCGTGAATACTTGACGGGAAAGTGTATCCCGGAAGGGTTGATAATATCCCCGAGATGAGTTCATAAGGAATTATTGTGTAAACCTCATGAGTGGATTTGTTCCGCACAATAATAAAGGTTGAACGGTACTAGTCTCGGATATAAGAGATGAATATAATTTATTGAGCAATAAATAAATTTATTCATGGATATTTAAATCTTAAATACACGGAATAAATAATACTACCGGAGAAATATTATTTGATATAATATGGTTTAATATTGGGAGTGCAATTAATTTATATAGTGGAAAATAAATTAATTAATATTGATAAGGATTAATGGACTTGAGCATTGGGCTTAATTTAATCTTCAATATTAGAAGCCCAATATTCCACCTCCTTTTGATCCCCCACGTAGCCTATAAAAGCACTACATGGTCTTAACAATTCATAACTTAACGTACGTCAATCATAAAGTCTTGAAGAGTGAAGGAGATCCATAGGAGTTCGATAGATCGTCGCCCACACGACGTTCGGACGAGGTGCAAGGAATACGTAGGAAGATCGCAAGGTCATCAACGTTTGATTTCGTTTCTCCGTACAACGAATCGAGGTAATATAATCGTAAACCCCCTCTATGATTATATGTTCGTTAATTGTGATGTATACATGAACAAGACGATCCGGGAACGTCGAGACCGAGATACGGGGATCACGCGATCCCCTTCGGGATCGAACAAGGTGCGGCCGAACCCTAGGGTTCGACCGCCGGTACGCGGGCGAGAGGGAAAGCCCCGGCTGGACGCCGGGGCAAGCGATCGACGTGAAGTCGATCGCTGGGGGTTCAGCCGTGGGCTGGTGCCACGGCGGACGAACCCCCTCGGCCACCCTCGCCCGGTGGCGTGCGCAAAGGGAGACGCCGCGGCTGGATGCCACGGCTGGGGCGATCGAGCCCTAGCTCGATCGCGGGGCTGTCGAGGGCTGGTGCCTCGACTGGCACCCCTCCTCCCGTCGGATGGTGGCGGTGAGTCGCCGGACTCACCGCCGGGGGGCTGTTCCGAACAGCCCCACGGGGATGCCGCGCATCCCCGGCGATCGCCATGCACGGCGATCGCGAACCCCAGCCGCGATGGGGTTCGGCTAGGGTTTAGCCGCGGGTTCATCCCGCGGTGACGCTCTTGTCGAACCTGGCTTTGTTTTGGGTCGTTTTTGTTGGAAAGAATGAAGTACGGGTGGATACGAGGGTTTCGCAACGACTACCAAACCAAGTAAATTTTTATGTAGAAAGGGCTGAAATTTCTAGGCCCGGGGGGAAAAGGATAAGAATCCGAGCTCAAGAAGATAATGTCTTTTATTTCGATAATACTTTTAATTGTATTTTTCGCCGCCCTTACAATGAGACGGGGAGGCCGGCTTTTATAGGCGAGAGCACATGCTCATGCATAGCCACGACATCACGACACGTTAAGTCTACTCTAGGATCATTAAATGCCGGGGCACGATTCCGAGCTGGGTTTAAGCGAGTCCCGGGGCATGAGTTCGGCTGGACCTCTACGACTTCCGTTCGGAGACTTTGGCGGAGGTGCTTCCCGATTTGTCCTTTTGGATTAGCCATGAGAGGGCGGTACTCTTTCCTCGGCCCGGGGTGGCGCCTCGAGCGCGTCGCATGAGCCCGGGCCCGGGGTCCGGTTGGGTTTTGATGCGGGGCACGCCCCGTCTTCTGACTCGGGACGTCGTTCCCTTGTTGTTGGGTCGTGGGGACCAGCGCAGCTCCCCCCCCTCCTTCGGTTTCCCGGGGTTACGTCCTTGCATGGGTCGCATGGGTTCGGACCCTGGGGTCGTCCTAAACTCCTTTCGTTGGCTTCGAGCGCCGCGGGCGAACCTGTCTTTCCACGTGTACAAATTGATTTTTTATCCCCCAACATTGGCCCCCGGAAACATCGTCGGAACGTACGAGATCCGAGGAAGTTTCCGCTCGTTGGGCCGGCGATCATTACTCCTCTCTGCGGGCATGGGCCGAAGACGCCCTGGCCGGGCTTCGCTTTGCTTGGTCGAGGCCGTTCTCTGCTTCATGCTGCGTCCTGGTTGCTTCTTCTTCGGCTTCATACTCCTGCGTGCCCGTACCTTGGGCCTAGGAGCCGGGATGTCGCAGCATGGAGCGAGGTTCCCCGGTGAGAAGCTCCTTTTTGGAGGGCGTGGGGGCACATCTCCTTCGGGCGCCGCGGTCCGGAGAGACGTACCTAGGAGACCGCGTCCTACAGCCTGGATTTTGGACCCCGGGTGCCGCTGGGCCCTGAGCGCTCACGTGCTGCGTGGTTGGAATCTGGGCCTATTCAGTAGGGCTGCAGGGGTGACTTGGCCTAGTGGGTCATCATTGCGATTCCCTTGGGCCCACCTCCTCTCATTGGGCCTGCTTTTTGGCTTGGAAAACCCAAAAGACCTTGAGTGTGTCTATAGGTAACCGTTCCCGCCTCTTCACCTTTTGGGCGGATATCCCACTGATACCTCTCGTGCCTATTGACTGACTTTGATCGTGCTCCATAGATTCATTCCTCTCAAAACTGTCGGGTCATAGCAATTACCCCTTCTCATCTTCGTTCGCTTATTGCTCTTCTCCTCTCCTACCCCTAACAATGTCGAGTTCGCACGACGAAATCATAGCCGAGGCGGAGGGATTTGCTGCGGGATCGGGGGGTGACGCCGCATCGAGCGGTTCCTCATCGAGTTCCGCCGAGGCGACAGATATTCACTCCCTTCACGCCCAGTTCCTCAGCCTTGTTGATGAGAAGTTCCCTGTGCCCGTTGCCTTTGACTATCCGCGCTATTTTCGGGAACACCCGTATGTGGCCGTCGCTCGCGATCCGTACACCCCGCCCGTCGACTGTCACTCCCCCAAATGGGGCGATCATTGGAAATCTAGCGTGGTCACCGCGGATGTCCTTGATCAGAAAAGGATCGCGTGGAAAGTGCCCGCGGACGTACATCTCCACGCCCCGGCTCCTGGGGAGTCCCCCTGTTGCCCGCCGCCGGGAATGGTCGCGGTGGGGATCGATGCGCTCGACCTCGGGCTATGTTTCCCGCTGCACCCCTCGGTGAGCATGGCGCTGCGGTTCTGGCGGGTGGCCCCGCATCAGATCCATCCCAACGGGTGGGCCCAGATTCTGGCCTTTCTCTCCCTGCTGGGAAATGCGGGGTTGATTCGGACGCTTACCGATGCTGAGATTCGCCGCTCGTTTGGCATTTCGAGTATTGGAGGGCTGAAAGGGTGCTTCACGGTGAAAGGTCGGGACGGCATCCCCGCTGTTGGAGTGAAATCATCGAGGGTGGACAACCCTTGGCCGAGATGGGTATACGTCTCCGGGGCGTGGCGCACCCTGACGCCGGACGGGGAGCTCGATATTCCTACTAAATATTTTGAGAAGATTTCGAGTGAGTCGTGCTTTCCCCTCCCTTGCTCCTCGTTGGTTTTTACTGAGTTTTAATTTTCTCCTTCCCGTGGACAGGTGTTAACACTCGGAGGGAGGGCCCCTTGAACTGGGATTATCAAGTTGCCTTGAAGATCGCAGGAGCCTATACGTCGGCCGAGCGCCAGGCCTCCGTCCTCTGCCGTGATGATCTGCTCATGAATGCTCGTCTTATCTGTCCTCCGCGGCACCTTCACGACCCCTATCCAGGTAATAGTGGATTCGTGGCTACTCTGTTTTTATTATGTACGCCGTTTTAGGACCTTGCGTGTCTAACCGTGTTTTGTTCACAGCCCCTCGTAATTTCGTGTTCGAGAGCCGCCCTCGGTCGAGAATGCCTGGATTCCCCGGAATCACTGACCGCAAGGGCTCTGAATTTCCGATCCCGACTTCGCGGAGCCTTTCGGTTGATTCGGCCGGCCCTTCGAGCTCGAGAGCACTTCGACGTACCCGTGCCACTCCGATCGAGATGCGTCCCTTCTCGCCCATGGTTTTCGCGGGGAAGGCTGGGCTAACCCCCCGTGAGCGAGTGGCGAGTAGCGGTCCTGGGCTGCCTTGCGTTGATGGTAATGAGGTGATTGACCTGACCTTGGACCCCAAACCCCAGGCCCCCGCGCCACAGACGGTCCCCCCGGTCCTAGCTCACCAGGGGGCGGGGGTAGCGGCTGTGGACTGCGCTTCGCCGTGCCCCGATGTTCGCGTGGCTCCCGACACCTTTGAGGATTCGGGTGCCGGCGGGTCGCGGAAACGCAAGGCCGTCGGGAGCCCCGAGGCTCGGGAGTTCGGTCGCGGGGAGCCTTCGGTTGCTGCGGATGAGGGCCTCATTCCTACGCCGGCTTTGGTAAGGTCCTCGCCGTACTACGGCGTCGATTCGAGCTGCCGGCAGAGGTAAGCACCACTTCGCCCTTCATCCCGGCTGTGACGTGGCTTCGAAAGTCTTTCAATGGCCATTAGAAGGCCTTCATACTGTATTGTCTTTTCGGTTTGTAATTTGGTGCCTTCGCGCCGTTGTTCTGTTGTAGGATTTTGGATGCGACGCCCGATATGCCTCCCATGATCAGGGATTACCTGGCTGGTTTTGGCCCCGCGCCTCTGACGACTACTCCCGGGACCCGGTTGGTGCGGCTCCCGGGGCCCTCGGGCGATCTTGGACCCACGAGCTGCAAAGCATAGTCGGCCGTCGCGACCATACTTTCCTGATGGCCACGATGCTGACCAGTCAAGCCGCCGTTCTTAGTGCCGCTGGGATGGAGTGGTCGGAGGCTCAGGCCCGCCAGATCGAGCAGCTCACTGTGTCGGTGGAGCAATGGAAGGATTCTGCCCTGGAGAAAGAGAAGAAGATCGAAGAGGCGGCCCGCCTGAACCAGGAGGTGAGCTCTCACAACGAGCGGCTGATGTCAGAGGTCGAGAAGCTCACCAAGACCCTTGCCACTGCCTCGAGGGACCGGGACATGTGGCGTGAACTCGCCGAGTATCGGGGTGATAAATTGGAGATTGTGGCGGCAGAAACCACGACTATCAAGTCGCAGACCGCAGTCCTGACGCAGCAAATCCACGAGGGGAAAGACGAGGTGGCACGGCTTACGGAGTCCCTGGATTCTCAGCGTATCGCTGCCGCGGCGTTACAGGACCAGCTAGAGAGAAACCGGGCTAAGACCGCCATTCTCGAAGAAGAGCTTGCCAGCCCGTGGACCGATCATCGCGTGCTCAACGACCACTTCTATTCAAGCGGTTTGGCCGATGCTGTCAGGTATGCACATTCGAAAAATGATGTGGCGGCTCGGGACCGGGTGTTGGAATATTGGAAACGCTATATGAGTTCCCGGGTTCTCGATCCGCGGCTACACCAAGAATACCTGGACCTTGAGGAGGACTTCGGCATTGACATGAAATGGTGGCCTAGTTACGACCGTTTGGTCCGCCCCAAGAAGTCCCTGATCGAGCTGCCCGCGCTGCCGGTGGAGATGGGCGCGGAGGTCGGGACTGAGGCCGGCGAAGCTTCTCCTGCGACCGCCATCCTTGGGATTGCTTCGGTGGTGGAAGGTGGTGAGGCCGGTGTGGATCCTATGGCTGAAAAATCCCTTGAGGTGATCCCGTGAGCACATCTGAACTCTGATGGTCTGTTTGCTAAAGAAATTTTACTTTGATTGTGTTTTGATATGGGCTTTAGCCCGAATACTCTTTTATTCTGTTTATCTTGATTTCGGTTTGGCGTGGGCCTCGGCCTTAAAACAATTTGCTATTCTTATTTGGTTTTCGTTGGGGCAAGTAGCCCGGATATTTCATGTGATTGTGGGGGTGACCCCTGGTATGTTAATCATGTTTCTATTTCTTTATGACTAACATCTTATTTGTGCGTTTCGCGTGGTGCCTTAGGGCTTTGCTTTAGTCCTGGATTTGCAGGGCTTTTAGCTTGGTTTCTCCGAGCCGCGGGTCCCGGGTTTTGGTTGTCCCGGGTACCGGGGCCCTATTTGTGGCGTTCATTTTTGAACTTTGCCTGTTAATGCGATTTTTTATTCTTTCCGAAGTTCGGTTTTGGCCAAAGATTTTTGGTTCTTTTTGTACCCGTACCTCCGCGACCCGGGGCTCGGTAGAGTCCTTATGGGTTGGGGATTAATGGTTTAAATGGGGTTTTTGTGGCTTTTTCTAGCTTTTATTTTTTCCCCCCGTGCTCGCAACTTGGGACATGGTAAATGACTTTCTTACTCTAGAGTCGCTTAAGTTGGAGACTGAATGGGTTCGTGGCCTTTTGGGCTTTTGCGGATGAGTCCACAAATTATTCTCGTATCGTCCCCGCAGCCCGCGTCCCGGGATTGTTCAATCTCCGCTCTTCGGGTCTTAAGCAAGTTAGGCCTTATTCTCGACTAAACGACAATACTCAAATCATAGGGAATTGTTTCAAATTCGCCGACACTCGTGGGTGCTCTTTTTATTTTTGCTATCTTAGAGCATATACATATAGCCTTCGTTCATCGGCTTCGTGGGGGCTCGGGCCTGCTCCGGTCTCCGTCCCTCTAGTGGTAGAATTTCTTCAGGTGCAATGCGTTCCATCAGTATTGGTCTGGCGTCCCGTCCATCAGTTCTAGTGCGTACGCCCCGTTCTCCAGGCAGGTTGTCACTCGGAAAGGTCCTTCCCATGTCGGCCTGAGGGCCCCGGGGTGGGTTCCTAGTAATTTTTTCAACACCAACTCCCCGGGGCTGAATTCTCGGGTCCTCACCTTTGTATTGTACATCTTGGCAATTCGTTGTTTGTTCATCGCGTTGAGGGAGTCAGAACTCAACCTCCGCTCCTCAAGGAGGTCTAACTCGAGGCGCAGTACCGCCTCATTCTCGGCCGGGATCACGGCCTCCGTGCCAAACGCGAGAGCATATGGCGTCTCTCCGGTGGCGTTCTTCATCGTGGTGCGGTATGACCACAGCACCTCGGGTAGCTCCTCGGCCCACCTTCCTTTCCGCAACTCCAGTTTCGCCTTGATGGTGTGCTTCAATATTTTATTCACCGCCTCGACCTGCCCATTGGATTGCGGGTGGTATGGAGTCGAGAATGCCCTCCTTATGCCCCATAGCGCGCAAAAGTCCGAGACTCGCTCGCCGTCGAATTGTCTGCCGTTGTCCGAGATGATGGACTCGGGTAATCCGAAACGGCATATGATGTTCTTCCAGATGAACTTGATCACTTGTGGTTGGTCGATCTTCTGGACTGCTTCCGCTTCGGCCCACTTGGTGAAGTAGTCGACCGCGACAAACGCGAACTTGACTCCGCCCGGGGCGGGGGCCAACGGGCCGATGATGTCTATGCCCCACCGGGCAAAGGGCCATGGGGAGTACAACGCCTTGAGGGATCCGGGTGCGGTGAGGATGTTAGGTCCCATGAGCTGGCACTGGACGCATCTCTTCACGAACTCGGCGGCGTCGTGGCGTAGGTTTGGCCAATAGAAACCTTGACCCATGGTTTTGTGGGCTAGCGACCGACCTCCGGCGTGGTTACCGCAAATGCCCTCGTGGATTTCGGATAGGACTTTTGCTCCCTCGTCCCTAGATATACATTTTAACAAAGGCATGGAAAAACTCCTGCGATAAAGTTGGGAGCCCAGAACGGAGTACCTTGCAGCTCGCGTTTGGAGCTGTTTTGCCTCGACCTTGTCCGAGGGCAGGGCCCCGGACTCGATGAAACCTTTGATCGCGTCCCGCCAGTCGGCCCCGGGCTCGAGGGCTACGGGGAGGATCTCCTCTCGGGCGTCGACTGAGGGAGTCTTCAGCTGCGTCAACACGACTCGGGATAGATCTGCAACCCCTTCGGAAGAGGCTAATTTGGACAGCGCATCGGCCTGCGAGTTCTGCTCCCTGGGGATCTGCTCGATCCGGACGTCGGGAATCTTGCCGCACAGCCTCCATACCAGCTCGAGGTACTTGATCATCTGCTCTCCTTTGGCTTCGTAGTCGCCCGTGACTTGGTTCACCACTAGCTGCGAGTCCATGTACACGTGGAGTTGCGGGACGTCCACCGCGATGGACATTTCGAGGCCGGCCACAAGCGCCTCGTACTCTGCTTCATTATTTGTTGCGGAAAATTCAAATTTTACCGCGTGGGCAAATGAGTCACCATCTGGTCCGAGGAGCACTACTCCGGCCCCCGAGCACGCACTGGTAGACGATCCGTCCACATAGAGTCTCCAGGGGCGTGCTTGACCCGTGCTCCGCTGGGGAAAAGTTAGCTCGACCACAAAATCCGCGAGTGCCTGAGCTTTTATCGCGGTGCGAGGCGCAAAAGTTAGATCGTACTGGCTCAGCTCCATGCTCCACCGGAGCAATCTTCCTGATACGTCGGATCGGTGCATGACTTGTCGTAACGGCATTGTGGTGAGTACTTCTACGGGGTGTTCGAATAAATACGCCCTGAGTTTGCGGACCGAAATTATCAGGGCGTACGCTAATTTCTCTAGCGGCGTGTAGCGGGCTTCCGCCTCGTGGAGGACGTGGCTCACAAAATATATAGGTAGATGGAGGGTCCCTTCGGCCCGGACGAGCACTGCGCTCAGCGCGCACTCCGACGCGGCGAGATAAAGGAAAAGTTTCTCTCCTGCCTTGGGGACCGTCAAGATGTGGGGTCCCGCGAGGTACTCCTTGATCCGAAGGAAAGCGTCCTGACTATCCTTCTTCCAGTGGAACTCTTGGTTTTTGATCGATCCGAAGAACGGGCGAGTTTTGTCCCCGAGCCGCGACATGTACCGGCTGAGCGCCGCGAGGCAGCCGGTGAGCCGCTGGACTCCTTTCACGTCCCGGGGCTCGGCCATATCGAGCACGGCTTTGATCTTCGCTGGGTTGGGCTCGAGCCCGTACTCTCCAAACACGTGTCCTAGAAACATTCCTTTCTTGATCCCGAAGTGGCATTTCTTGGGATTTAGCCTCATGTTGTAGGCCCCGAGGATCTCGAAAACCCGAGCGAGGTCCGTCACGTGGTCCGTCTCGCTCGCACTCTTCACAATGATGTCGTCGATGTATACTTCCACTGTCTTGCCGATTTCTCCGGCGAACATGGTATTGACCAACCTTTGGTAGGTGGCCCCGGCGTTCTTCAGGCCGAAAGGCATCCGCTCCCAGCAGTAGATGTTACTCCCCGTGTAGAAGGCGGTGTGACGGGTATCCTCGGGATTCATCGGAATCTGGTGGTATCCAGAGCTCGCGTCCATGATGGAGAACATTGCGTGGCCCGCGGTGCTGTCGACTAGCTGGTCGATGTGGGGCATCGGGAAATGGTCTTTAGGGCAGGCCTCGTTGAGGTCCGAGTAGTCGATGCAGAGTCTCCACTTGCCTCCTGTTTTCCGCACCATCACCGCGTTGGATACCCACGTCGCGTCGTGCGGGGCGAGGCGTATCAATCCGTCCTTCAAGAGTTTGTTGGCTTCCGCGGTCAATGCCTCGCTCTTCTCGGGCCCCATCTTCCTTCGTCTCTGGGCTATGGAGCGGTGCTTCGGGTCCAGGCGGAGGCGATGGCTAGCGTGCTCCGGGTCGATTCTCCCGAGCTCCCCGCTGCTCCACGCGAACGTGGCCAAACTGGTCTGCAAGAATGACTCGAGGTTGGTCCGGGTCCCGGGATCCATGAGGGAACCTAGCAAAACCTGTCGGGGCACCTCCGGGGTTCCGATCTCACACCGGATGGGTTCTTCGAGGGTCTCGACGCCGCGGTCATGTTTGAGGCGAGTCTCGGGGAAGGGGTCGGGATTTGACTCGGGCGCGAGGTCCTGTCCCGCCCCGAGGCTTACGACTCGCTCGCCTGTACCCGGGCTCGGGGCATCCTAGGGAACTCCGCGATGCGTCCCGAGCGCTGGGCTAGTCTCCAGGACGGGGACGACTCCGGTTGTGGGAACCGTACTTTCTTCAGGACTTCGGACGGTGGGTGGGTCTAGGTCGAACACGCTCGTCCGAGGGCCCGGGGTGCTGAGCCTGGCCACCAGTTGGCTGACTCGGGAGGTGTCCGTCGCGGCTTCCGCCGATGGATCCGTCAATTCATATGAAGTTGAATAGAGCAAACACTTCTTCGCCATTAATTGGTCCCCTCGGATGGTGCCAATGGCCCCAGAGGGGACCGAGAACTTGATACAATAGTAGTAGGTGGAGGCCACAGCTTCGAAAGCTTCCAAGAAAGGCCTCCCTAGGAGCGTGTTGTACCCACTGGCCCTATCTATGATCACGAACTCCAGGTTCCTTAACACCTTGATCTCGGGTCTGACCGAGTCCGCGAGCTCCAAAGGCAGGGTGATTGTCCCGAAAGGGGTCACCACGTCGCTGCCGAATCCTTTGAGCTTGAGATCGCAGGGGAGAA
Source organism: Euphrasia confusa (assembly GCA_954870475.1). NCBI lineage: Eukaryota > Viridiplantae > Streptophyta > Magnoliopsida > Lamiales > Orobanchaceae > Euphrasia > Euphrasia confusa. The sequence goes on from OX940956.1 coordinate 12,491,173, forward strand.
TATATTGCGCGAGCTGACCCATTTGATCCAAGGCCTGCTTGTATAAGATGTTGCAGTGGGCCCCGCTGTCGATCAGCAACCTTGAAACCTCCATTCCCAAGATGGGGGTCTTAATCACCAGGGCGTCCCTCTTGGGGAAGGTGACGCCGTCCTTGTCCGCTGGGGAGAACGAGATCTCCGCCCTTTCCGTGATTCCGGGGGGTGGGGCTGGTCGCGTCGCGTGGTAAACCTGCCACACCTCGAGTTCGCGCCTCCTCTTGCGCTTACTTATGCTGGCGATCGGCCGTAGCCCGCCAATCATCAGGATCTGGCCTCCCTGGCCCCGCTGCTGGTCGCGATACTGCGGGTCGCGACCCGCTCCTGCCTGCTCGGGGTTGCCTCGAACCGCGGCCCCGTCGCCTCGGGGACCGGGACGCGAGAGCAGGTCCCAAAGCTTCCCGTCTTCGAAGAGCTTCCATAGCTGTCTGAGTAGCTGTCTGCACTGGCCGGTGGCGTGCCCGTGTTGGTCGTGGAACGAGCACCACAGCCTCTTGTCTAACTTTCCTTCGGGGGCTCGCATGGGCCCCGGCTTTACTAGGACGTCTCCTCCTGTAGCTAACAGAACCTCCATCATAGTCATGGTGTCTTGACCCGTCAGTGCGACGAGCTTCACCTCCATCTCTTTGTAGCCCGGGAGCGGCCGACCCTGCTCGTATGGTTTGTAGGGGGCCTTTCGCGGTGCGGGTGCGACCCTCCGGTCCACGGGCTCCGCGTCCCGTCTCTTTTGCTCCGGGGCACTTTCGTTTCCCCGCATAAGACGCTGGAACCAGCACTGGGCCCCGGCTTTGATGCGGAAATCTTCGTAGCTCCTTGGGTAGCAAAGCATCAGGTGTTTGAACAGCTCCGAGTTCTTCCGGAGTCCGCTCATGGCGGTGTGTAATTTCAAATCGTCGCCGACCTCCTCGCCGCCGAGCAGGATGTCCCCTACCCGGTCCACATATGACTCGTCGCTCTCGTCCGCCGCCTGCCGGACCCCGATCAACCTCTGGCTTTGCTCGAGTCGATTGACCTTTGAGGCGAAATGGGCGACGAAACGTTGGACCAAGTCGTCAAAGCAGTGGATGGATCGGGAGGGTAGCCCCGCGAACCATTTGTGGGCCATGTCCCCCAGAGTGAGAGGGAACAGCCGGCACCTCGTGGCGTCGCTAACACCCCGTCCCGACATGTAGGTGCGGAAGCGGCTGAGGTGGACCTCGGGGTCCGTCTTCCCATCATAGAGGGCGGTCTGGAGGGGCTGGATCTCGTATTGCATGATGGCGTGCTCGACCTCCAACGCCAATGGCTCCTTGCAGAAATCGACGCGTTCGGGTTTGACTTGGGCCTCGGCGAGCCTTCTCTCCACTTCGGTCACTTTCTCGTACAGGTCGCGGAGTCCTGCCTCGGGTGCCGTCGCTGTTGGACACGGGACGACGGGATGCGACCTACGTCCGTCGTGCGTCTCCCGCTCGTTGGTTGTTCCGAGCTCCGGGGCCTCGTGCGCCGTTGATGCGGACAGGTACTCGGCGGGGTCGTTCAGATCGAACATCAGCCTCCGGGCCGGGGGCAGGCGCTGGTCTTGACTCGCTTGCCCCGGACCGAGGCGGTCGAACGCGCTGGTTTTAACCTGTTTTCTCGATGATAGAGAAATAGGAGTTGTAAGGGTGTGCTTACGCTGGGCCAATCTGGCCATTACTTCGTCGATCTTCTCGGGGGTATCGAGCATACTGCCCGAGAAGAGAGCCGGGGTAGCGGGAACTGGTGGGTCTCGGCGTGGGCCGGGGCGCGCGCGCCGGTTGTGTCGCTCGGTGAGCAGGTGACGCTTCAGACGTCGCGCTTCGGAGCTGCTTCGCACCTGGCGACGAGCGATTCGTCGAGAACCTGGTTCCCTCAAGTGGATCTCGGCCCCTGACGCGGGATAGCCTCCGTGGGTGGTCGGTGCCGGGACCGCGGGTTCATCTTCCACGGGCATCTTTCCTCTCCGGGTGGCGGATCTCGAAGAGTCCGACGCCGTGGCTCCGTCTTGCTCCTGGCTGGACATTTCTTCACCAAAAGCTCTTTTCCTGGGTCTAGAAATACAACCCCCTCCTTCTAGCGTCAACTGTTTTGGGTCGTTTTTGTTGGAAAGAATGAAGTACGGGTGGATACGAGGGTTTCGCAACGACTACCAAACCAAGTAAATTTTTATGTAGAAAGGGCTGGAATTTCTAGGCCCGGGGGGAAAAGGATAAGAATCCGAGCTCAAGAAGATAATGTCTTTTATTTCGATAATACTTTTAATTGTATTTTTCGCCGCCCTTACAATGAGACGGGGAGGCCGGCTTTTATAGGCGAGAGCACATGCTCATGCATAGCCACGACATCACGACACGTTAAGTCTACTCTAGGATCATTAAATGCCGGGGCACGATTCCGAGCTGGGTTTAAGCGAGTCCCGGGGCATGAGTTCGGCTGGACCTCTGCGACTTCCGTTCGGAGACTTTGGCGGAGGTGCTTCCCGATTTGTCCTTTTGGATTATCCATGAGAGGGCGGTACTCTTTCCTCGGCCCGGGGTGGCGCCTCGAGCGCGTCGCATGAGCCCGGGCCCGGGGTCCGGTTGGGTTTTGATGCGGGGCACGCCCCGTCTTCTGACTCGGGACGTCGTTCCCTTGTTTTTGGGTCGTGGGGACCAGCGCAGCTCCCCCCCCCTCCTTCGGTTTCCCGGGGTTACGTCCTTGCATGGGTCGCATGGGTTCGGACCCTGGGGTCGGCCTAAACTCCTTTCGTTGGCTTCGAGCGCCGCGGGCGAACCTGTCTTTCCACGTGTACAAATTGATTTTTTATCCCCCAACAGGCTTCGCGTGTGGTTCGCGTTCGTGGTTTCCGGCGACGGGGTTTCGGTCGGGTTATCGGTTCCGCATATTTTTTTTGATAGCCCGGGACATCGAATCCCAGCAATTGGTATCAGAGCGTTTGGTTTCGTGTTCATGTATATGTTCGATTATTGTTCTACCTTGCAGGGATTTCCGGCTATCATGGTTGGATTTAATTATTGTGTTAATTAATTATCATGATTATTCGTTTATTAAACTCTCGGACATGTCGAGATTCGTTTTGTGTGGTTGAATGTTTGTAATAGTAAAAATTAGGGGGTTGACCGAATTTAGGATTTATTATTACGTTCTTTATTTTCCGAAAAATGTATAGGGTCGATTTCATGTATAGAATCGATACCGGAATTGTAATTTAGATTATTGTAATTTATTTTGCGATTGGATCGATGAATCGAGACCGCCGGAGAAGACGAGATGACGAGAGGGGGCTAGGGCTCGGATCGACCATCCCCATGGTCGATCCATGAGGATCGATCGACCATCCCCATGGTCGATCCATGAGGATCGATCGACCCTCACATGGAGGAGCCGCCGGCGATGGTGGCCGGCCACTTCCTAGGCGTGGGTCGAGGGTGGCGTGGGGACTCCCACCCCATGCTATCCCCGTCCGGAAATTTACTTTCCTATTTTAATTCGGTTTTCCTATTTTGATTATTTCTTTTATGGAATATTCATGGAATAAGAAAAGAATTAATTTAGTATTAAATTTATTTTCCTATTTGATTATTCCTACTCATGGGAATATTCATGGATTAGGAATAAAATAAATTTGGAAAGTATAAGAGTCCTAAATTATTTTATTTCTTTATTTCATTATGGATATCATCTAGAATATTCCAAGAGTATCTTGGATAGATTATTCTAGAGATTTAATGGAGTGGAAAAGGAAAATAAAAATAAATAAAAGTATTAATAATATTTGATTTTATTTTTGATATATTCAATTGACTTAATTTTCGAATTAACTAACTTTTGGATTAATTGAAAATAAATAGATTTAAATATTGGAAATTAATATTCTCGTCACATGAAGCATTCAAGAGACGAAGACTGAAAACTAGAAGATGCATATGAAGATGGAATAAAGCCATGATAGTCGGGAAAAATAATTTTCTAGCATTATTTTGACTATGTGATACTATGTGCTTTATTGCTTATATGCATGCTATATGTGTTTATTTTATGCACTAGATAGCGTATCCCTTTATTGTAAAAAGCTAAGTGGGAGAGGGGATGGAAACATTCCCATGGTCTCCATTGATGTTCTCTTGGTGACTCTTATGGACTTTCGAAGTTCGTATAGACGAGTCATTGGAGGAGAATTCTTGTAATTCCTTTTTCAAGAAACATTGATCAAGTTTATCAAACAATGCCTAATTTGTCTTTCTGAAACTGACTTCAAGTCGACTCATTCTCACCCCGGGGAGTGGAATGGAGCCAAAGCCACTTGTTCATGTGGATGACACAAATTAGAGACCTTCGTACCATTCTTTGATAGGTGGATCGATTGTCTGCTCGGCTCCCTCCTATTTTGAGAGATAGGGTCGTTCGCATGGTGAATCACTGGTTAGAAACTTCGAGTTTCACTTATGATTCTCCGATTCTTGATTTGCAGAAATCGAATGGATCTTGTAATTGGGAGTCAATTATAAAAATCTCTTGGTGTAGTAAACGTCCACACCACGTGGCTTGCTATGCTAACGGATATTGGATTAATTGATGTAGACAGTTATAAGTAATTGTGAAGAGTTGTGAAATTGTCGTAAACGTCCACACCACGTGGCTTGCGGTGACGTAGCAATTCCAAACGATGTACTTTAGTGCTGAGTAATGGTTTACACTTAGATACGCGTTATAGTATTCTTCACCACGAAGTTACGCTGTAATCGATGTATGACCAAAGAAAATCTAATTGCTAAATCATTTGGGTGGGTAAACGTCCACACCACGTGGCTTGCCTTACCTGATGGGATTTTAGACGCAATTAGTAATTTAATGATATTATTTGAGGGAGATAATATCGGCATTAAATTGATTGTTTGTTTACATGTGCTTATAGGTTTAGAGAATAGCTATGAATCCACTTTCTATGATACTCAAGGAACAAAAACTCACTGGTCCAAATTACATTGATTGGAAGAGAAATTTAGACATTGTCCTGACTGCTGAAGAGTACAAATTTGTACTCTATGAGCAATGCCCTGCTGAACCCACGGCTGCGTCAACTGATGAGGAAAAGGAAACATATCGGAAGTGGAAAAAGGCTGATGAAATGGCTAGGTGCTATATTTTGGCTTCCATGTCAAATGTACTCCAAACCCAGCATCAGTCGATGAACACTGCCGAGGATATGTTGTTTAACCTCAAGGAGATGTTTGGACATCATGACCGTGCGGGTAGGCAAGAAGCCATGAGAGTCCTCATGTCGACTACTCAGTCTGAAGGAACGCCCGTTGGGGACCACGTTCTTAAGATGATGAGTCTGTTGAATGAATTGGAGGTCCTAGGAGCTATGATTGATGGTGAGACGCAAGTCGACATCATACTCCAGTCTCTGGCCCCTAGTTTTGAGCAGTTTCGTATGAGCTATAATATGGGTAAACTATATTATACTCTTGCGCAACTCCTGACTGAACTGAAGGCGGCAGAGGGGATCTACAAGAAGGGCAAGTCTCAAGCGCTTGTAGCTACCAAGTCCAAAAGCTTGAAAGCTGTTGGAGGTAGGGGCAAGAAAAGGAAGCAAGCCTGGAAACCCAGTGGTTCCAAGAGGAATGGACCACGAGTGGGGGCTCGTAAGCCAAGGGGCAAGTGCTTCCGATGCAACAAGTCTGGACACTGGAAGTCTGAATGTCCTCTCAGAGGTACGAATTTTTCTTTAGTCGTAAAAACATAGTCAGCGGTGTTATCTACCAGAATTCTGGTGTGTAGATATGGAACCACTGACGGTATGTGCATTGTTTTGAATGCAGGGGTTCCAGAAAACCCGGCGACTTAGAGAAGAAGAGTTCGAGTCTACATGGGCGAAGCTGTTGAGGTAGCAGCGGTTGCAGTGGAAGACTTTTATCTGCTTTTAGTAGTTTTAGGATTTCATTTCAAGGTTATTGCTTTATGTACCCCTTATTTTGAAAAGAACTTTTGTTCTGGTTTTTCTTTATGAATGGATATTTATTTCTTTAATCATTCAGTGATTTAGATAAGAAATAATGGTGTTATCTATTCTGGTACATTAGATAGCAATATATGAATGATGAATCCTTAGTCTACCACGATGCAACAAACCGTTATGTATAACTTGCTTTACTTATTAGATGTATTTCTTTATCAATCATTATACTTGTGAATTCTTGAACTTAGTAGTATCTATTCAAAAGGGATTCAAAAGGGTCGAAATTGATTTGATGAATTATAGTTGGAGGAATGGACCTCCCGACCTAAGAATCAAATTTTGGGAGTTGATACAACTGAGTTAACCTTTCTGGATAAAGGATAGAATTCGGACAAGTATTGAGAATGATTTATGATTAATGCGGTAACATGTGTAATTAGAAAGGTACGAGTCGTTCTTTCAAAGAATACTCAAAGATGGATTAGAATACTTGATGTGCCATAAAAGTAAAGTGTTTTTCAGTAGACACAAATCTATTATGGGGAACCTTCAAAGTATATCCATTGGAAGCCTGCGACTTGTTCGCGGAGGCTATCACCTATCTGAATAACACATAGCATAAATCAAAGATTGAGATTAAGTCTCAAAGGACTACACCATACACTGATGTGTAGACATGGTGTGTCAGGAATAAGAAATGGAACTCTAAAAGTAAAAGGACAAGTTTATTCAGAACTACCTATGTTCTATGGATATTTCTGGATACAACGGCACATTCAATGTGGTTGTAGAATATCCTAGAAGAACAAGTAATTGTATGTTCAATAGTACTACGAACCAGAGGGGTGTCCTCGCCCGGTTCTTAGAGGAAGACTATTAGATGAACTACAATGCCCTAACTGACAAGGTACTTTAAAAGGAGGAAAGGAAAGACTGAGAACCAGCCTAACCGAGTAGTAGTACACCACTAACTGCACCTAATGTTATTACTGTTATACACCGGTACGCCATTGCAGTGGGAGGTTGTTAAGCAACCAGAGATGTTCATAAGACTAGAGGAGTTTTGAACTCTGGATCTAGTAGACATGAAATCGATCCCTAGCTCTGCATAAGGGTGAGTACTAATCTAAATGTGCCTACTTAGATAGCAATAAGTATTATTGTTAAGAGGCAAGATCATTTAGAAGTACAAGCTTAGTGAATCCATTTATGGATTATCACAAAGCTGTAAATTGTGGAACTTGCGAATTGATGAGATAGTCCATTATATGGATTCATCAAAGGGCATGAGACAAAGAAAGGTGTATTAGAGACGTAATGGAAACAAGGTGGTGTTTCTCGGAATTTTATGTAGATAACACTTCATCGTTGGCAACAATGAAAAAGTGTTGTCAGACATAAAATAGAGGTTGTCTAAATAAATCGAGATATAAGATTAAGATGAAGTTGGATCATGTTCTTAGAATCTTTCGATCTCTAGATAAGAACATTTGTACTTCTCTTAAGATATCTTATGCGATTATGGTTTGTTTTAAACATGCACAATTCTGAGAAGGGTTATTGCCTTTCGGGAACATAATGCATCTATCTAAAGGTATGTGTCTTGAACACATAAAGGAGATAGATATAGACAAAGCGTTTTCCTACACTTCGAGTGTGGAGAGATTTGTAGATGCAGTGTTGTAAAACAAGAACCTGATATCAACTATGCGGTTAGCGTAGTGGGAGGATATCAAAGTAATCTGGATAAGAGATATTCGAATGCTGTAAAAGTACTTGGAAGTACTAGATTACTAAGCAAGACGAAATCTTCTTGGATTACAGTTTCTCAGATCCAAAATCAGACAAAGACCAGTGTAAGTCGATATCAGGCTATGTGTTCACTTTTAAAAAGAGGTGGAACCTAAAGATGAAAGAGTGATAAGCGTGATGCTTCTCGGACTCTATCATAAACCGAATAGCAGCCTCAGAGGCAGCGGAAGTTTTGGTTAGGTTTCGGAATGACCTCTGAACTTGGATATGATTCTTGGTTCACCAAAGGCTATGTATATAGCGGTGCATGGTGAACTGGAAGAGATCATAAGTTCAAAAGGTGATGATAACACATAGAGCAAGTACCACCTGATTCGAGTCATCGTCTAGGGAGACGACGCAGTAGTCACCAAGATAACTTCAGAGCGGCAACCTAGATTGCTCATTCACATAATACTTCTGGGAAGTATAACTTAAGCACGTGATGAGTATGGGAGTCGGGAGTTTGGAGGAAATGACTATACCTTAGTACAAGTGGGAGATTGTTGGAGTTGTGTACTTAATGTCTAGATTTAAGTATCGGTAAACTCCCCGTCATAGCATTTAACCTATTTTAATTAATAAACAATTATTTGCATTTAATTAATTATTAATTAAATATGCAAAAATATAGTCCTGGATTTTATACGTTGTAGTTAGTATGGTGTGCATGGGCACACAGAAGATCATACTATCGGTTACTCGTATTTAATCGAACAGTTGCTCACGACCTAGATGGACACGGACCAATCCATCGGTATAGTCGTTGTGTGAGAGAGAAAATAATTTATCTTAATTATTTTATCACACTTGTACACTTGGTGTATTGGGCGGATCGCTTGAGATTTATTGATTAGGATTGCCTTGGATAATCAATTTAAATCTCAGAGTATTTTATTCTTAATCCCCGATATTATTGCGGGTGTGTATATTTAATATTAGAGACTTTGATTTTCCAAAGGAATTAACAGATTTAATTATTGGGTTAATTACCGGTAAAATTGGGTCGCTATATTTTATATATGACATGCCGTGAATACTTGACGCAAAAGTGTATCCCGGAAGGGTTGATAATATCCCCGAGATGAGTTCATAAGGAATTATTGTGTAAACCTCATGAGTGGATTTGTTCTGCACAATAATAAAGGTTGAGCGGTACTAGTCTCGGATATAAGAGATGAATATAATTTATTGAGCAATAAATAAATTTATTCATGGATATTTAAATCTTAAATACACGGAATAAATAATACTACCGGAGAAATATTATTTGATATAATATGGTTTAATATTGGGAGTGCAATTAATTTATATAGTGGAAAATAAATTAATTAATATTGATAAGGATTAATGGACTTGAGCATTGGGCTCAATTTAATCTTCAATATTAGAAGCCCAATATTCCACCTCCTTTTGATCCCCTACGTAGCCTATAAAAGCACTACATGGTCTTCACAATTCATAACTTAACCTACGCCAATCATAAAGTCTTGAAGAGTGAAGGAGATCCATAGGAGTTCGATAGATCGTCGCCCACACGACGTTCGGACGAGGTGCAAGGAATACGTAGGAATATCGCAAGGTCATCAACGTTTGATTTCGTTTCTCCGTACAACGAATCGAGGTAATATAATCGTAAACCCCCTCTATGATTATATGTTCGTTAATTGTGATGTATACATGAACAAGACGATCCGGGAACGTCGAGACCGGGATACGGGGATCACGCGATCCCCGTCGGGATCGAACAAGGTGCGGCCGAACCCTAGGGTTCGACCGCCGGTACGCGGGCGAGAGGGAAAGCCCCGGCTGGACGCCGGGGCAAGCGATCGACGTGAAGTCGATCGCTGGGGGTTCAGCCGTGGGCTGGTGCCACGGCGGACGAACCCCCTCGGCCACCCTCGCCCGGTGGCGTGCGCAAAGGGAGACGCCGCGGCTGGACGCCGCGGCTGGGGCGATCGAGCCCTAGCTCGATCGCGGGGCTGTCGAGGGCTGGTGCCTCGAATGGCGCCCCTCCTCCCGTCGGATGGTGGCGGTGAGTCGCCGGACTCACCGCCGGGGGGCTGTTCCGAACAGCCCCACGGGGATGCCGCGCATCCCCGGCGATCGCCATGCACGGCGATCGCGAACCCCAACCGCGATGGGGTTCGGCTAGGGTTTAGCCGCGGGTTCATCCCGCGGTGACGCTCTTGTCGAACCCGGCTTCGCGTGTGGTTCGCGTTCGTGGTTTCCGGCGACGGGGTTTCGGTCGGGTTATCGGTTTCGCATATTTTTTTTGATAGCCCGGGACATCGAATCCCAGCAGGGGTCACCCATCCTAGAATTACTCCAGAGCTAGCACGCTTAACTTTGGAGTTCTTATAGGAGGATGCCCAGAAAAGAAGATGCATCTTGTTGGTATGAGTAGCATATTCAATCCTTTTAATGGTATGAGTAGCATATTCAATCCTTTTAAGCCTTTGAATTTTCTGAGGCGTTACAATCACCCCACCTTTTTTCTGCTTCAATCCTTTTAATGGTATGAGTAGCATATTCAATCCTTTTAAGCCTTTGAATTTTCCCCACCTTTTTTCTGCTTCAATCCTTTTAATGGTATGAGTAGCATATTCAATCCTTTTAAGCCTTTGAATTTTCTGGGGCGTTACAATCACCCCACCTTTTTTCTGCCCAACGTCTTGGAGTAGCATATTCCCCTTACGTAAGGCCCAGGCCAGTTGAGGGGTCGAAGCCCGACCCTACTGGGCCGGCTCGGTTACCAATGACTGCCGTCGGGAGTGATATTTTGGCCCCACTGTACCAACACTTGTCTTTCCAGCGCACTTTGTCCTCACTCGTGCGCACCCGAGAGACTTCCCAGGGGGTCACCCATCCTAGAATTACTCCAGAGCTAGCACGCTTAACTTTGGAGTTCTTATAGGAGGATGCCCAGAAAAGAAGATGCATCTTGTTGGTATGAGTAGCATATTCAATCCTTTTAAGCCTTTGAATTTTCTGGGGCGTTACAACAACTGAGAAACCAATACTTAAAGTTAAAAAAATATTCTCGAAATATTTCTTTTATTATGCCACTTTTTATATTATTTTTGTTAAACACAAAATTTTATACAAATTTATAATTTAAACTCTTAATTTTTTAAATTACAAAATATAATAAATATTATTTTCAATTTTAAAATTTAAATTTTAAACATAATAAATATAATAAAATACTAAATAAAATATTAATTAAAATTATTTTTATTAAAATTTATATTGTGATATGTATTTTTATTTTATTAATAAATATATTTTTATTAAAATTTTTATTTTAATTATTAATAATATGATTATTAAAATAAATTACATTAAATAAATAAATAAATAAGAAATTAAAAAAATTAGGTTATTTTCATTAATTCTATAAAAAAGAAACACATTTTTATAAATAAAAAGTATTTATTGATTTAAGTTTGAGATAAATGTAAATGTAAGAATAAAAAAAAGATTATATGTCTTAATCAATGTAGCAAATCGGAGCTCCTTTTTGTTTTTAGCCCGAACCCGTTTTCAACCTCTTTATTTTTCTCTCTCCGCTTAGATTTTCTCTTCCAATCAAGTTACCCACAAGAGAGAACCGGTCCATAGTTGTAGTATTAAAAAAGTCACTTCAAAATTTCAGTCATAAATTACATTATTATTACAATGCATAATTTTCAAAACAAAATTATACTCGCTCCTTAGTCTATAAAAAATTAAAAATACACATTTTTCTTTTTAGTCTATGATACGAGAAGAGACAGATGAACAAAATTGTTTTGACATAAAAAAGTACTATCATGTATAAAGTTGATGCATGCTTTAAACTTTAGAACTGTCAAAAAAGACTATCATTAGCAAAAAAAACATAAAGATTAATTAAATAATTTATGGAGTGACAATTTTTTTTTGTGGGAATACCACTTTTCATTCACAAATATAAAACATCTACTCTTTTTAATCCCACATATAAAACTACACCCATTCTACACAAAATGAAAAGGTAAAGTCCTATATACCCTTATTTTTCTTTTCTCTCTTTTAATAACATAAAAAACAATAAAAATACATAAAAAAACAAAAAAGAATTTATGTGGGGCCCACTAATAACAAAAATCAGATTTTTGTGAGGTTGGTGGGGTGTAAATGCATGCATGAATGCATATCTCCTCTACCACTTCCATAACTCTTCAAACCCATTTCAAAAAAAAAAAATCTCAAAAAACACCCTCTCTACATGAAAAGTTAAGTCGGATTATGCGTGGAAAGAGCTAGATTTCGACGGGAGAAAGGTATGTTGCACGGGACCATGGCTCCGTCGTTTTTTTTTTTTTTTTCGGACTGAAAAATCGGCACTCAGTCGAAGCACTCAGTCGAAAATATGACTGAGTGCACGACCAAGTGCTGCTGGGTTCTTGGGCACTCAGTCGAAAAAAATGGCCAAGTGCACTCAGTCAACCGACCAAGTGACCGAGCAAGTGACCGGCCAAGTGACCGAGCGCTCGGCCAAGTGACCGGATAGTACTCGGTCACTCGGTCACTTGGTCACTTGTCGACTGAGTGCACTCAGTCATTTTGACAGAGTGCAGAAACTGATTTTTTTTTTTTTTTTAATTTGTATATTAATGGCTTGTTTTATAAGATTGTTTGGATGCATATTTTTGATTTCCTAATTTAATTCAATTGTTATTTGTAATTGTAGATGTCGAATCAACGAATCACGGTACGTCACGGTGGTCGTTGGGATCGAGAGAGCTACATTGACGGAGTAGATATGTGTCTCTTCTTTCGTAGGGAAGAAATTACACTCGACACTCTCGTGAGCCGGATTCGTGCGGTTTTGCGCCCTCCGCCCAATGTTGAGTATTTGTTGTATTGTTATACCCGAAGCTATTTGTATAATATTCGAATCGAATAATATATTATTCATATTCGTATTCATATTTAGTCGAATATAAAAAAAAATTTGTATTCGTATTCATATTCGTTTTTTCGAATACGAATCATTAAAAGTCGAATCGAATCACGAATCGAGTAAAAAATATTCGATTCATTTACATCCCTAGGCTCACCGGACATTCCGTAGTCAAATTTTTTTAAAATAAATCCCGTCAAATTTTTTTAAAATTATTTATAATATATTAACCTATTTAATTTAATATAATTTGTAAAAAAATACACTATTTCATTTTATAAACCAAATCAAACAAATATATGAATTTATAAAAATATATATATATTTTATAAAAATTAAATTAAATTAAGAAATATTTTAAATTAAGTATATAATTTTTTTAAAATTATTTAGGTTGATTCGGTGTTATTTAGGTTGATTCGGTGTTGTTTGGATTGATTTTGGTGAAAAAATTGAAAAAAACAGGCTGCACTTGGTCATGCACTTGGTCACTGCACTTGGTGGCTGCACTCTGTCAAAGTGACCAAGTGCACTCAGTCAAAGTGACCAAGTGCACTTGGTCGCCGGTTAACTAACCGAGTGTTACTCGGCACTTGGTCATTTTGACTGAGTGCACTTGGTGGTGACTGAGTGCAGGGACCACCAAGTGCACCACCAAGTGCACCACCAAGTGTCCCACCAAGTGCACTAGAATAATATTTTTTAAAATTAATTTTAGGCCAATTAAGTGTTGTTATGTTGTTATGTTGACATTAAAGATCATTTTGGAGCCAATAATCATCGAATAAAAATGAAAACAAAGCCGGATTAGTACTATTAAGATGAAACGTAGAAGTTTGACTATTTTTTGAACTAACTAGTAATATTGTTACAAAGTTATCTACATACTTACCAAATTGTTCATGATCCGCATGCGTAATCACTTAATTCACCCATTTCAAAGGTTGATCATGTTTTTTGAATTATTTTAACTATGAAATTGATGTTTAATGTAACATAAAAACTTTACAATTGAAAAAAATGCATTAAAATCAATTAAAATGTAATTATGTTCTAAAGCACTTGGTGGAGCACTTGGTGGGGCACTTGGTGGCCTCTACACTTGGTCACGACCAAGTGCACTTGGTCACTTTGACCAAGTGCATCGACCAAGTGGCGAATTAAAAAATACTTTTATTTTTCCCCAGCCACCAAGTGCACTTGGTGGCGCCACCAAGTGCAGCCATCAAGTGCAGAATTTGTTTTTATTTTTTTATTTTTTTATTTTTTTTATTTAATTAATCTAATTATTTACTTAATTTAATTAATCTAATTATATACTCAATTTAATTATATTTTTTATATACTTAATTTAATTATATTTTTTATATACTTAATTTGAATAGATTTTTTATATACTTAATTTAAATATTTTTTATATACTTAATTTAAAATATTTCTTAATTTAAATTTTTTTATAAAATATATATATATTTTTTTATAAATTTATATATTTTTTTGATTTGGTTTATAAAATGAAATAGTGTATTTTTTTACAAATTATATTAAATTAAATAGATTAATATATTATAAATAATTTTAAAAAAATTTGACGGGATTTATTTTAAAAAAATTTGATTACGGAATGTCCGGTGAGCCTAGGGATGTAAATGAATCGAATATTTTTTACTCGATTCGTGATTCGATTCGACTTTTGATGATTCGTATTCGAAAAAACGAATATGAATACGAATACAAATATTTTTTTATATTCGACTAAATATGAATACGAATATGAATAATATATTATTCGATTCGAATATTATACAAATAGTTCGATTCGAAATATATATATATATATATATATATATATATATATATATATATATATATATATTATTTATTTTATTTTAATTTCATAATATTTACTATTCATATTCAATAAATTTATTTTTTGTTTCTGGAAAGACTTTTTAATGAATGAATATGTATTGGTGAATGATTTGAGACAAATGTCAAATGATATTTTAATTTTATTTTAAAATTTATATTTTGATTTTTTAAATATTTTTATGATAAAATAAAATAATATATATTGTTTATTTTGTATTTTTTATTTTATTATTTTTTAGCGTTATGTTTGAATATTCGATTATTCGAAAGAATATTCGAATATTCGACAAATACGAATACGAATCAAAATTTAATATTCGAACGAATATGAATACGAATACGAATATTTGAATATACTTACGAATACGAATCGAATAGTGAGATATTCGACTCGATTCGATTCGTTTACATGAGCCTCGTGCGTATCGTCAACGGCTCTCAAAATCTGCTTTATGCTCTTCAATACGGGAAACCGGTCGTACAAATACAAATCTTTCGTCGTGTGAATGAATTGTGGCCTCCTCCACCGGAACCCATCCTGCAAAAACACAATTAATTAATAAAATAACATAACAAATATCAAAAATAAAAAAAAAATAAAAAAAAATTCGGCACTCAGTCGATCGACTGAGTGCCCTCGGTCGACCGACAGAGTGACCGGATAGGGCACTCGCCCGGTCACTTGGCCGGGCACTTGCTCGGTCACTCGACCGAGTCTTCTTCCCCGCGGCCGAGGGGGGCGGCCGAGTGGGGCGGCCGAGTGCCGAAGAACAGCCAAATTTAAGAGCATTTTCAGAGCATTTAAACACACAATTTCGACTCTAAACACATCAACGAACTTAAATACACTCAAAGGCTACCAATTTACGTATAAATCGAACACAATATTGAAAAAAATTCGAAATTCAAAACCTAAGTTTTTGAAAACTTACCAAAGGTTTGAGCGGCCATTGTTGCTCCTCTTCGTGCTCATCGTCTTGGTGCTCGTCATTGGGCTCGTATTGGTGCTCGTTTTCCGACATCGGGGCGGCCGGATTCACGAAATGCGGCGGATGAGTATGTTTGTGTGTGGGGACGGGGAGAGAGAAAGGGGTGGGGGGGTGACCGATTTTTTTTTTTTTTGTCTTTTTATTGTTTTTTAATTAGTTTTGTTTTGTTTTGAAAAAGGAGAGGGTAGGAGAGAGAAAGGGTGGGGGGGACCGATTTTTTTTTTTTTTGTCTTTTTATTGTTTTTTAATTAGTTTAGTTTTGTTTTGAAAAAAGAGAGGGTAAATGAGACATTTTCAATACATTTTGTGTAGAATGGGTGTAGTTTTAAAAGAGGGGTTAAAATGAGTAGATGTATTATATTTCTAACCATAAAAAATTTTCTCTCTTTTTTTTTTCACGAACACTTTATTATCTTTGGATGAGCGGTCATTAATTATTAGTATACTGAGGTCGACTTATAGGCATTCTACTAAAAAGGAAAAGTTACATACAGTAGGTAGAAAATAAGTCTCGTATCGTAATATGTTTCTCAGGAGCATAATCAAGTGGTAAGGCATGTAATGATTTGGATGTAATTCTCCGGCGATACAGAGTTCGAATTTCGGGTGAGACAAATTTTCATTGAAATATTATGAAGATTTGTCCTAGAGTTCGACCTGTTGGCTCTCTCGCACAAGTGTCTGTTACTCGGACACATTTCTCGATTTACATCCTACTCGATCGAGGTACTTCCGATCGAGTGGGAGTGGAATTTCTCGTCTCTCCTACTTATCAAAAAAAAAATAATAATAAGTCTCGTAATCAATGATTTGTACAACTTTTTTAAATTGCTAAAAGACTTATTTTTTGGGACGAAATCTGTGTCTTCATTGACAAAATAATTAAACTCATTTTAGCAAAAATAATTATTCATTATCCAATAAATGTTCAATTTGATAGAACATTTTCAATGAAATTTTTTCATATACAATGTTACATTTTTGTCGGAAATTATCAAAACAGACTAAATTAAGTAATTTTTCTTGTTAATTTATTCATATACAAGACCAAATGAATATTCCATTTTCTATTATTAGAGTAATTACAAATTCTATAATTGGACATTAAACACAAAATATATTATAGCAATTATAAAATAAAGATTTTTTTAAGATACTAGAAAAAAATCAATTTTAAGAGGTGTATTCAATTAGGAGTGAATAGAATTTTAATTGACTTTTATAAATAATTATTAATTTATTTTATTTTAATCATTGGATTATTATTTTAATTATTCATTTATTTTATTTTAAAAAGAATTAGATTTCTCTAAAAAAAATTGATTAAAAACTAAAAAGTGATCTAAATAAATGGAGCGAATCGGAGCTCCTTTTTTCTCACCTGAACCCGTTTTCAACCTCTCTATTTTTTTCTCTCCGCGTCTAGATTTTCTCTTCCAATCAAATTATACAAAAGAGAGAACCTCCTCCTCCTCTGTCTGAGTCATCTGTATCTCTATCTGCTTCAGTTCACCTCCGTGTTCGCTACTGTAAGCTTTTTTTTTAATTAAAAAAAACTCTGTTATCTCATTTCGCAATGCATGTTTTCTGATTATTGTTTGCTTGAATTACATTTGCATTATTTTTTGTGAAAAAACCATGCTGTTTAAATAATTTCTATTGAAACTAATTTGAGCCCTCACTCCCATTTTAGAAACAGCTGAATTTGAATCGATTTTACTGTTTAAATTAGCGTTGTATAAATTGTTCGGAGAAAACAAAGTTCTGGGCCTTGTGGATCGAGTGTTTTCCAAACTTTGTGTGAATCGGGTTTTGGTATTTTTTGCTGATTGAGAGATTGAGAGAAGCTGTTTTGGCGATCAGGGCATGAGGATTCCGGAGATGCTGAAACAAAGAGTCCTGTAATGAGCCAGACAGAGGTATCCAAAATGAAGTAGAAAGATAAGCCCGTCCCGCTTGGGACATTGATCGGTCGCGAATTGAGGAGCGAGAAGCTCGACAAGCGCACTGTGAAATACAGGCAAGCTGCTCTGGCTAAGAAAAGTCCAATGAGGTAATTTTGATTAATCATTTTTTCCCGCCTAGGCCTCATTATACTTAAATCCCAAATGTATGACTAAAATATCCTTACTTACTCCCCTAATAGTTATACCAACAAAATAAAATCCTCGGCAAATATACAGGTTACGTCACCTAATTATAGTAATTCTAAAATACAATTGTTTATTTCTCTAAGAGTATTTGCCCAACAAAATTTATAATTTAGACTTTTACTGAGGCCCCCTTGCCCCTTCCCTCCCTCTTTTAGATCGATCTGATTGTTGTTTGTTGGTTTTTGATATTTGTATTTATAGGTTGGTCCATTGCGTTGCTGGCCCGGAGGATTGTGCCTTTCGAGGTCCATTGGCGACGCAGATGTCGGCGAGTTTATTGTCCCGGTTCCTCATGTTAAGCAAATCAAGGTTTTCACTAACCCGTCACGCTTAAAGATTACTCCCTCTGTCCCATAGCTATAGTCACTGATGGTCAACGCTGACTTTTTTTGACCGTCCAATACGTATGATAAACGGTATACAAAAATTATGAAAAAATAATTAAATTAAAATTTAATGGCAAAAAATTATTAATGGACTAACAAATTATTTTATTTAATAATCGAATTCTCACTTAAATTTGTAAATTCGTATTAATTTCATTATTAACTGTATCTTCAATTATGAAAATTTTATTATTTTCAAAGACTAAGCATGTTTAGAGCACTTCCAATGGTGGGAAAGCAAAAATGCTACTTTCTCAAATTTTGCCACCAAATTTGCCACAAACAGTAAATTCATCTCCAATCATAAAACTCAAATTTTAACTCAAAAAGAATATTTTTTGGGAATATTCCTAATTTTATCAAACAATAATTTTATTTAAATTACATTTGTATATAATCAAATTTGATCACGTGTTCAAACAGGTCAAAGATCTCGTGGATGTCGGGAATAACAGTGAAAGACGCAACTTAAAAAAAATTCGCAACAAGTAGACGGATCAATGTCAAATTCTCTCAATTTCTCTTCTCCAGGAGCATCTCCATTCAACATCAACTTGAGTGACGACACTGATGATGCTTCACCATCCCAAATGCGACCAGAGGGAGTGAAAAAGGCAAAACATAAGAGAAAATCTGAAGAAGATTCATCTCGTGCAGCAAAAATTGTAGAGGAGTTGAATAAAAGAATTGGCGATATAATGTCCGAATCAAACCTACATAAAAAAAGAGCCATGGATGAATTTGCAAGAATAAATCAACAAAAAAGAGATGATAAAATTATGGACAAGGATTTGGATACCATCACTGATCTGGCTAGACGTGATATCGAATTGAGCAGCATAAAATTATGCAAAAATCTAATATGGCTCAATTTGAAAATCAAATAGACTCTTTCCAACATTATTTTGGTGACCTTGGAGGAACGGGAAGAAGTGATCTTGGACTTTATTAATATTCGTAAAATTAATGTTTAATTTATGTTTCATTTCTCTATTGTATTTTATGTTTTAGTATTTTGTATTAAAATTCATATTATTAAATTTTAATTTGTATTTGTATTTTTTAAATTTACATTTTTCTTAATTAAATTTTAATTTTATTTTCTTTAAAATAATAATAAATATAAAATTGTGGCCTAAAAAAATAAAATGTCACATTACTTTTAAATTAACAACATAAAATTCAAATGAAAATAAAATAAATATATAATATATATAATAACAAAAAAAATGGTTTGCCACCATGAACAGTGGGTAGGCAAATTTGCCGCCCACTGTTCACCATCTCTATTTTGCCATCAGTTTGAAGACCCCCATTGGGGCTGCTACAGTGGTGGTGGGGAGGCAAATTTTGCCATTGCCTCCCCCATTGGTGTTGGGGGTGGAAAAATTAAATACGAAAACGTATATTCGAGGATGGAACACGTGGGCAAAGACTCGCCGGAAACAGCCATACAGAGAGATGACGCAAGGTGCACCCGTGGCTCGGGTCACGGGTCCGTCATGCGAGCCATGCGAGGATATGACGCGGGACGCGTACTCAGCCCGAGGCCCGAGTCACGGATTCGTCATGCGAGCCATGCAGGGGTATAGGACACGAGTCACACTCTTGATTCGCTACTCGGGTCGTCAAGCCATGCAGAAAGGTAACGGGAAGCACGGGTTCAGTCTGCAGCATGGGTTACATGATCAGCCTCGAATGAAGGGACTCGCCACGGAGAGCGGGGACATCTCCCACGTGAGCCCACATGCATCATATACATGACGGATCACGGGCAACGGGTCATCACTAGCCCATTTTAATGCTATAGACATAGGACGTGTCTAGATGTAATCATTCCGATAATACCCTATAAATAGGGGGCTTATCCCTTCAGATTAAAGGACGGCACTAATTAGTGAATAAACTCGATATTAAAAGGCTGGATAATAGAAATCTTTCAGAAGAAGCTTCGAGCTCAAAACCTCCGTTTCTTTTCCAGATCTAGCTCGACCCCTACTCCAAAATATAAATTTACATGTATTAGTATCGTTTCAAACCCTCTATACACAGCCCAGCCCCGTATAATACTACCCGACTAAAACGTGCTAAAACAATTGGGAGTGCTCTTAATGTAATTTATAGTATGTAAGTTTCTTAGGGCATAACCGAGTGGTAAGGTCTGTGGTGATGTTGGTGTAATTCCCCGACGACGCAGATTTCGAATCTCGGATATGACAAATTTTTATTGAAATATTATGAAGTTAGTCCTGGGATGAGACTTATTGGCTCTCTCCCACATGTGGCTGCTATTCGGGCGTGTCTGCTATTCGGGCGCATCCCTCGATTTACATCCTACCCGATCGAGAAGCCTCTGATCTGGTGGAAGAGGAGTTTCTCGTCTCTGCATTTCTCGAGTGTCAAACGCATCCAATAAATACCTAAAACCGCTGAGGGAAAATAAAAATAAATGAAAAATAAAAATTATAAAGCTGAAAAATAAATAGAAATATGAAAAAATTCACATGTGTCTGCTACTCGGGCGCATCCCTCGATTTACATCCTACCCGATCGAGGAACATCTGATCTGGTGGAAGAGGAGTTTCTCATCTCTGCATTTCTCGAGTATCAAACGAATCCAACAAATACCTAAAACCGCTGAGGAAAATCAAAATAAAAAAATGAATTTACTTGGTAAACATGAAGGAGATGAGAGCAATTACATTAATATAAAGTATGTTAACCTGCAAAAGAAATTTAACATAACAAAAAATAATCTAGTCGAACATAATTAATACCTCGACAATTTGATTCTAGAATTTGCGAAAAAATCATAATTAATACATAAAATTAAAAAAATCGAGGAAAAAAAATGAATGAATAGAAGAACGTACCGTGTATATCGATTCAATATTCAGAAAAATAAAAAAAACCCAGATTATAACAAGAAAAAATAATATACTTAAAAAGTTTGATCAATTTTTTTTAACTCAAATGAATTAGGGAATAGGAAGAGATTGATTTAGAAAAATATTGATTTTTATGAGATATGATTAATTGGAATTAAATAAATATTAATAGAATAAAAAAGAATTTTGAGAAAA
Source organism: Euphrasia confusa (assembly GCA_954870475.1). Taxonomy (NCBI): domain Eukaryota; kingdom Viridiplantae; phylum Streptophyta; class Magnoliopsida; order Lamiales; family Orobanchaceae; genus Euphrasia; species Euphrasia confusa. Next base: position 12,512,372 of record OX940956.1, read on the forward strand.
AAATAAAAATGTATATATTTAAGATAATGATTAATTATTATTACCAAAAATATATAATTTCAAATTACTATTTAAAATTTATATATAATAATTTAAATATGTTTAATAATATTACTATTTATAATTTATAATTTTTTATTTATAATTTATAATTTATAATTTATAGTGTGAAAACAACATTATTATTGTTTTTAATTTCAAATTACTATTTAAAATTGATATATAATAATTTAAATATGTTTAATAATATTACTATTTATAATTTATAATTTTTTATTTATAATTTATAATTTATAGTGTGAAAACAACATTATTATTGTTTTTCTATTGATTCACGTGGCATTAGTGAATTCTGAAATTATATATGTATAGATTAAAAACAAATAAACTTACTATATATTCTATAAATTATTTATATCTAATTTTAATAATGGTAAAGATAAATTATTGAATCAAATGATTAAACAAAAAATATACTAAAATTATACAAATGAATATCAATAAATATATAAATAGATTATTGAATCAAATGACTAAACAAATGATATTCTAAAATTTTACAAATGAATATAAATAAATATAAAATTTTGAGATAGTTTAAAAATATAATAATAATATATTATTGGATATTTGAGTTTAAATTAATTATTTAAGTAACTAAATTTACGATTAATAATTTTTTATTTTATATTTGTATAAAAAAATTATATGGTACATTTAATAAAAATAGATTAACGAAGGGCATTTAATAAAATAAAAATTATGAGTGATAAAAATAGATTAACGAAAGACATTTAATAAAATAAAAATTATGAGTGGAGTTTTAATAGTGGATTTTGGCACACCGCTCCTCAATTCGTTCATCAGTCCAAACATTTGACCTATGCACAATTGTTTTCTTATACTATTATTAGATTCAATATTAAGTGCTGAATATTAATTTTTGGATTAAATTATATACTTAAATATTAATGGTCATATATATATATATATATATATATATATATATATATATATATATATATATATATATATTTTTTTTTTTTTATGTCACAAAATAATTTTTCACACCTCATTTATTTTCGAGTGTGTTAACTTTTGTGATAATAATTCTAAAAGGAATAGTAGTATATTATGACCTTGATTATTGAGATGAAATCATACTCATTGTTTTTTTTTTCATTTTTAATGTTTAAAGTTTTTTTAAAATGAGTAAAATTGAACTGAAAATTGAAATATGGAGTATAAATGAATCTAACCAAAATGAAGTTAAAAAGAATTAGATATTTATTTTTTAAATCTAAATAAATAAATTTACTTTGTTAAAACGTTACTTATAGCAAACAACCGATATACACTCCGCTAAATCTGTTTGATTTATAAACCAAAACAATAAAACTTAAAAGAGAGAGATCGATAGTAGATAGTAGTACTACTAGAGCAGGTAAACATCAATTAAAGTCCTAATAGGGTTTTAATGGTTTAGGGCTACAAAATCGAATTGATCGAACATATCCCCTTTTAATTTATTTATTTATTACTGAACAATTAGTAATTAATTAGCTGATTGATCGATGGCGAGTACCCACACGGAAAACGCTATGCCAATACGGCACCAGAAAACTCCAGGAATATTCACCTGCCGAATCTGCATCGAACCGGCGGAGAATCGGTTCAGAAACGGCGACGGCGGATGCTCCCACCCCTTCTGCTCCGACTGCGTTGTCAAATACATCCGCGCCAAGCTCGAAAACGACAACGCCGCCCGCATCAGTTGCCCCGACCCCGACTGCGATCGAACGCTCGACCCGCGCGCGTGCGAGTCACTCGTCGGGGCGTCGCTGTTCGTGCGGTGGTGCGACGTGCTGTGCGAGGAATCGACGGCGGGTCTGCCCAGGTGCTACTGCCCGTACCGGTGGTGCAGCGCGCTGATTGTGAACGAGTGCGGTGGGACCGCGAGGGAGTCGAGGTGCCCTGAGTGCAGGGGTCTGTTCTGCTTCGAGTGCAAGAGCGCGTGGCACGCTGGATTCGGGTGCGAGGAGAAGGGGAAGATTAGGGATGAGAACGAGTTGGCGTTTGGGAGATTGGCGGTGGCCATGAAATGGATGAGGTGTCCGGGCTGCAGGCATTTCGTCAGCCGCGTAGACGGCTGCCCAACTGTCAAGTGCAGGTCAAATCTCTAATTGCCTTTCTATCGATGTGATTGTGTGCTTTCTATTTGGGGAAAAAATCGAATGTGACTGCTGATCAACATGATAAAGAGGATACTTCTCTTTATCAAGTTCCCGCGTTTCGTTAGGCTACCTATAAGAGCTGAAAAGCTCTGTAATAGTGTTCATAGAAATCGGTATCTTATTTGATGCATATATGTTAATGGTTGATTGAGAGTTTAGACGGGCGTCTATTTTTAATCATTAAAAGTCAAGCCGAGCTTGAATTATTTTATGACCTTGAAGAGTACAGTACATATATAATGGCCTTATTCGACCAACAAGAACGAGCAGAAGACATGATCAACCAAACCAATACTATTTTATCATATATACAAATTGTTTTTGATCACAACCTGGTTTCTTAATATTATTATTGCTCGTTTACATGGTCTCAGTAGGCTAATGTTGAATGTCGACATTGTTGTGAGTGCAGATGTGGGATCAGCTTCTGCCACGAGTGCGGTAAGCAATTAGTGAATCGGTCCTGGTGTAGGTGCAACTCGGTTGGAAGGTGTTCTGAGTACTGTTTTAGAATCTGTATGTTCTTTCCCATCCTCATTCTCGTCTCCATTTTAGTGCCATGGTCCTTGATGCACCATCGGGGAAAACATTAACGAGTAAGATACATACAGTTTGATTTACGAGAATTTTTTGAGTTTACTTTAATTTTGAAGAAGTATTATTAGGGCATGTTTATTCCGGGATGGTGGTTCGTATATATTTAAAGAGTTTTTTTTTTTTTTTTGAAAAAAAGAGTTTTTTAATTTTATTTATGTTTCAACTATATATTTAAATTAAGAAAAATATTTTTTTTTGACTTTTAGACTAATTTTTTTTAAGTTAAAAAGTAAATTAGTTTTAAGTAAAAATTGAAAAATATATGAAAAAAGTAGATGTAAAATTGTATTTTAAAGTGAAAAAATAAAATAAATATTTCATTTTTAAAAGTGTTTATAATTAGTTAGGATATAAAAAAAATAAGAGTGTGCATTATAATCAAGAGCACATGATTAAAAATTTATTTATTATCAAGAGCAAAATTGGATATTTAATTTATTTTTATTATTAATAAAAGCATAAATTATAATTAAAAAACTAATTATCTTAAATTACATATAAACTTTTAAAGTTATACTTTTATCAAAATCACATTATATTTAATCATATTTTATTCTAATTCCAATTATTAATCAACTCACAATTAAATATTTTAAATTCCACATTTTCATCCATGTGGAACTAAATACATATTTTACACAATCAAATGAAAAAATAAAGAATAAAAAAATATATATATTTAAAATTTAAAATATAAAAGTAAAATTTTATTTTATAATAAAAAAATAAGAGTATTGGAATATAGAAAAAAATATATATATTTAAAATTTAAAATATAAAAGTAAAATTTTATTTTATAATAAAAAAGTAAGAGTATTGGAATATAGAGAATACATAGTACAGGGCAAATTATTACTTGGACCCCTACCCCATGCTAATTTACATGGTCCACTTTTTTATTATATAAACATCTCTTTTTATAATAATTGGAAGAGGAAAAGTGAATTCGAAAGCGTTTTGTAGACGGGTCTGCACCTCTGCGTGAAGTGACGTCAATTGTCAACGACCATCTCCGCGATTCAAGCAGCGCGATTCCACGGCGATCTCGAGCGATCGAACACTTCAAAATTAGGTATATCCTCTGTAACCGTAATTAATCTCCTCTGTAATTCTCCTGGTCGATGGTGCAATTAATTGATAATTATTTGGTAGTCGGTCAGATGGTAGTCGATTAATTAGGGTTTTAATTTGAGATATCCGGTTCTGCTATGTTTTCAAATTTCAGATTTCAGATTTCAGATTTCATGATTTGGGTGCTATTTGAGGCATTTGTTTATGTGCATGAGGCTTTGTATTTTGTGTATGTGCATGAGGCTTGTTAATGTCAAATCATGATTTGGTAATTTGTTCTGGTTGATTGGTAGTGATGGTAGACTCTATATTGTGCAGGTTTGAGAAACTAAACTACTAGTCGAGTGTATATCATAAAAAAAAAAAAAAAAAAAAAAGGTTTGGCTTCGTATTCATACATAATAAGCATTGAGGGGGAGTGCTCCATTGCGCTGCTGCCTCATGGTTTTGTGAAGAAAGATAAAAAGGGGGAGTTTGTAAGGATAAATATGTTTGGGCATTACAATGCCTTAAAGGATCTAGGCAGAAGTTGTTTTGCTAACATATTTATTTGTTTTTTTCTTTCTTCACAATTTAACTGTTGTAATCACTTGTCATATTGGTGATTTGATTTAGCATAGTTCATTAGTTGGAACGTGCTTGAAAAACAATCAACATAGAAGATTTCTGCCGCAGCACAGCCAGGTAGAGTTATGCCGCAAGCAGTGCAAGGCTTGGACAAGAGGTTGAGTTCAGAGAATCAAGTGAAGCATGATATAAGGGCAAGGGAATGCTGAAGTCCAGATAGTATGGAAGGCAGTACAGTGTGGCAGTGAAATCCAGAAGAACTTCAGAAGGCATCCTGCGGCAGCAGTCAAAGCAGCCTGCCCTGGTTTCTCTCAACCGATTGTTGACCTAGCAAAATGAGGAAATCAGTTGGAGACTCTCACCTATAAATAGAGGACGACCCAGCTGCATTTACTCAACACTCATACAACACATTAACACCTCCAGAAACACATTTCCTTCGGGAATCGATCATCGAGCTTTTAGAGCCGCGACTTCATTCGTGAAGCTCGTCGTGCCGTGTGTTCTCTCGTCCCTAAGAGAGTTCGTTTGGTCAGCTGATGATTCGATAGCTTAGTATAGGTGTTCATTTCAGTAGCTAGGTTTTTTTTGTTGATTGTTCATACTCTTCGGATACGATTAATACGAAGGCATACATGTGTATAGCCTTTGGTAATATCATTTGTAAATCCAAGAGTATTCTTTTGTAAAGACTCGTATCTTTAATAAAGTTTCTGGCCGTAAGGCCGTTTCGTATGTGTATAATTTAAATACACATACAAAGATTTAAATTCGCGTTCTTTACATTTTCGTTCGTGTGTGTGTGTTCGTTCGAAGTGATTTATTTTTTATTAATTCCGCTGCAATTCTTATACATATATCACATATAATTTTATCAATTAAACAACTTGGTTAATCTGGATAAAATACTTAAACTCAATTAAATCACGTAAAACGAACGTTTTCTGTACATGGCATCGTGATGCGGCATATGCTGTTCTGCCGCAGAACACTGCCTTGCCTAGGCAGCGCATTCCACTGTATTTTATTTACTGCCTACGACTTTCAATAGGGTTTTCTATTATGTTAGTATTAAGATACATTGTGTTAAGAAATGGTTTATTTTACCTACTTAAATATCAAAATTCCCAGAAACACAATAAATTTATTTACTTTTTAAAGTAGAATTCATTAGACATCAGAGTAGATACTAATCAAAACATCAGAGTAGATATAAATGAACATTACCCACTCAAATCATCATACATAATACAGAAGAATTGTTAAGAATTCATAGTAGAATCTAGCATATAACTTAGTTGAACCAAATTCTGATTTCAACTCAGTTGATGTTAACAAATAGTTTATTTACCTACTTAAATATCAAAATTCCCAGAAACACTGGAAATTTATTTACTTTTTAAAGTAGAATTCATTAGACATCAGAGTAGATACTAATCAAAACATCAGAGTAGACATCAAAATATTAGTTACAAAGTTCAGAGAACATTACCCACTCAAATCATCATACCAAATACAGAAGAATTCTTAAGAATTCATAGTAGAATCTAGCATATAACTGAGTTGAACCAAATTCTGATTTCAACTCAGTTGATGTTACATTGTTTTTAACTTAATTCATGACAGTCATGCAAATCACAGAACATGCAAAACAGAGGAGAATTGTTCAAAATTTAGAGTAGATTCTTGTGTATGAAGTGTATAGAACTAGTATTTTAAGAACTTTACCGTTTTTAACTTAATTCATGACAGTCATGCAAATCACAGAACATGCAAAACAGAGGAGAATTGTTCAAAATTTAGAGTAGATTCTTGTGTATGAAGTGTATAGAACTAGTATTTTAAGAACTTTACCTGTTTTTTTGGAGAACCATGATGTCCTATGGTTCCTTTGGCTAGCATATGAATCAATTCCTGGAGAATAAAAAAAAAATCAGAAATATAAGAATCAATCGATAGAACTCGTAATATTTTTTAATAGAAACTTACTTTTCGATTTCTATTATGTCTCTCTTGATCTTCTGATGGATCCATTGCAGAAAACAACTGAAAAAATCACAGTAGAACCTAACCACATATCACAGTAGAATTCATAACAAATCACAGTAGAACCTATAAACATATCAAACATAAAAGAGAAGTTGAAAAGTCACAGTACAATCTACTCTGTTGAATCAGTTTTGAACAAAGCAAATATAATAAACAGTTTGTATAATTTTCAATCAAACATAAGTCACAAAAAACCATATACAAATCAGAGTTGATTAAAATCATGTACTACTCAATATATGAGAACTGAACATAACCAAAATCATTAAAACAGAGAGGATGAAGAATTCAGATGAAGAATTCTATTGTGCTGCTGTGAACTGAACATAACCAAAACCATGGTTTACTCATCTATAAAACATGCAATTACAGTGAAATTCTATTGTGAAATTGAAATTCGAGAAACTAGGTTTGAACATGCAATTTCCTGTTTCTATTTCAACATGCAATAGAATTTAGGGTTGAATTTAGAATTCCATGGTTTATTTTTGTGTGTGTGAGAAACAGTTCGAAAAACTAGGGTTGAACATGCAATTTCCTGTTTCTATTTCAACATGCAATGGAATTTAGGGTTGAATTTAGGGTTCTACTTACTGAATTTAGGGTTTCGGTGATTCGCGGTGGCTGAATCGGTCAGATAGATGGCGGAATCTTCTGTCTTCTGTCGTCGGCGGTGCGAGGGTGTGAAAATCTTCTGTCGTCGGCGGGCTCAGATGCGGCGGACGTTCGAGCGGAGGTGCGGTGGTGCGGTGGTTTCTCTCTGGTGCGGAGGAGTGGTTTCGTCGAACGGTTTGTGCGGAGAAGAGAAAGAGAGACTGAATTCGATGTTTGGGCAGTTGGGTGTTTTGGGCTGGAGTCCCATACGCGGGATTTTTTTGGGCCTGTTTTCTTTTATATTTGGGGGGACCATGTAGATGGTATGGGCCCCTGACCCATGGTATAGGCTCCCCATAGTCCAGACTGCAGAGTAGTATAATTTATTTGTTCTTCTTATTATTTATTTATTTTAAACAAAAATAATTATTTGAGTTTGAATTAATTTTCATGTCAATTAAATAAAATTTTAAAATAGGGAAATTTTGGAAAGAAAGCACATTATCCTGTTATCCGACGAAGAGAACAGTAGCTGGTAAGTAGCTAACTCGTGTAAACCATTTCGGTAATCAAAAACACGACAAAGACGACGATTCATAATGTAGAAATCAAGAATATACACAACAATCCAAGTTTTTTTTTCCTTTGATCAATTGAGCCAAATTTTCAAATCCATAGAAAGGATGAACCATGAGTTTCTCCCCTCTCGGCCCTGCATAAAATGCTGTCAACATCACCAAATTCGGGAGACTTGATGTGGATGATGAGGAGTTTGATGGCGATACTGAGATTGGGGACGAGGCCGGATTTTAGGGAGCGTTCTGCGGAACAGGATGATATCTCTTTCGAAGAGAAATTGAGATGACTTGATTGTGAGGGCCGCCGCGTTGAGTATCTGCTGCACGTGCGAGTGAGATGGGGGAGGAGCGCTACTCGTGCGAGTGAGATGGGGGAGGTGCGCTACTCGTGCGAGTGAGATGGGGGAGGAGCGCTACTCGTAGGCGAAGCGGTGGCCATAGGATTCGGATCTCTTGTTCGGACTCTCTCGATCGAAGATCATCTCAACGTGGCTGAGTCGATCGATGAGCTAGACGAGCAGAAACTAGATCTCAACGTGGAGGATTCGAATCTGGAAATGTCTGGTGGGCTGCCAGCGAGCTGTTTTGAGGAGACTCCCTCCGGCAGAGATGCTCTAGGCGGCTAGGGTGAGGAAGGGGTGGAGGGAGACGACGGTTCTTATTTTTTTTCTTTTAGTTTGATTTTAATTCAACCATTCTTTGTCCAAATATATTTGAGATTCTAAAAGGTTTATTCCTATATTAAATTAGACATAATTAACAATACATAAAAGGTTATTTAGGACATTTTAAATTTGAAAAAAATACTTCAATTATAATTATTAGTATTTAAAGTTACTTCAATTGAAGTAAAGAGTAATATAATATACATTATTTACAATTATTTCAAAGTAGAGTATTTTATTATAATATCAATAGCTAAAGTATTTTTTTCTCTAAAATTCTCTTAAAAAATGTTATTTTTTTAATTTTTTTTAAGTATTTAACAAAATTAAAACTAAAATTATATTTTAAAGTAAAAAAATAAAATATTTATTTCTTTTTTTTTTAGCATGTGACATAATTACTTTGAATATCAAAACAAGAAAGTTTTGCATAATTAAAAAAATAAGAGGTAAATATAGTATATAGCGTTTATTTAATTTAGGGGTGTTATTTGGTTTAGGGCTACAAATTAAATCAAACCCCCACCCACCCACACCCACCTGTGTATATATTTGGGGTGGTTGTTGCCATGGATACTCAACGCAACATCAACATGGCATACGATAGTCAACAATTCCCAGAATCAAAATCAGAATCATTCACCTGCGGTATCTGCTTTGAACCGACGGAGTCGGAGAAGAGATTCAGAAACGGCGGCGCATGCTCTCACCCTTTCTGCACCGACTGCGTGGCCAAATACATCGGCGCCACGCTCGAAAGCGGCAACTCCGGCCGGATCAAGTGCCCCGACCTCAGCTGCGAACTCACGCTCTACCCGCGCGCGTGCGAGTCACTCGCCGGGCCGTCTCTCTTCGTGCGAGGAAGCGGTGTCGGGCCTGGAGAAGTGCTATTGCCCGGCCCGTAATTGCGGCGCTCTGATTGTGAACGAGTGCGGCCGCCGTGGGAGGGCTCGGAAATCGAAGTGCCCGGAGTGCGGGATGTGGTTTTGCTTCGAGTGCAAGAGGGAATGGCACGCAGGTTTCGACTGCAACGATTTCGTCGAAGAAGAACGGGACCCGAACGACGTCGCTTTCGGGATATTGGCGGAGGCCAGGAAATGGATGAGGTGTCCGCGGTGCAGGCATTTTGTCAGCCGCGTCGACGGATGCAGATTGATCTGGTGCAGATGTGGGGCCTCTTTCTGCTACAACTGCGGGAAGCAACGTTGCGATTGCAAAATCCCGCCCTGTTGCGTCGTAGTTTTCTTGGTGATTCTATTTAGCATTCCCCTCTTGGTGTGTATAATCTGCTACAACTCGGGTGGTGGTACTAGTACATGATAATTTTTTTACTAATTTTAGCTCATGAAACATCTTTCATTGTTTTTCATTATCACAAGAAAATAGGAGCGAGCTAGTAATACTCTAGTGTTTTTATGCTCATCATGAATAACATTTTTACCAACATATAATCGGTTACCATTCGGGTTTATTCACAATTCACAACAACTCTCCAGACCTACGGGTCGTGTATCAGCTTCAGTGTAGCTGATCATCCTCTCAGACCAGCTACTGATCATCGCCTTGTTAAGCTATTGCCTCACCAACTAGCTATTTCAAAAAAATTAGTGCAATTTCTCTTAAACAAGAGAGTGTTATTTTGGTCCCCCTCGAATATAGTCTAAAGTGAGAAATCTTACTAAATATAGTCGGATATGACAAAATTTGATTTTTCATACACTTAAATGACTAAAGACATTTTTTTAGACTTATTCTAAGTTCATTTCAATTCAGTTCAATTTAGACCAATTTAGTTCAAACTTATTAAGTTCAGTTAAGTTCCAAGTTAAAGCAAAAAAAGAACAGGGTTGCTCATTATCGTCATTCAAGCGAAAGTCCTTGAACACCATGACAAATTCATGACATACGAAATTGAATGTTTCCAAAATGACGCTCTTCCACAAGGTTCAGATTATGACAATATTTCGTTTATTTTAACTGGCTTTATTCCTCAGCTATGGTTTTAGCTTTCGATAATCCTGAAACGATTTTCATGCACGAAGGAAGCTCATGCCCGTCAAGCACAAATATAAAATGTACTGGGCCCGTCTTGCTTCGCAAGACGATTTATATTCTAGTATAGATATATAAATTCGATTATCGGTTATTTATCTATTATTTGATTCAAATAATCAAACAAAACGAAAAAGAAAAAATTCTAATTTTCATAACCATAACCAAACCGAAAACCAAATAACCAAAATCGAAATCAAAATTTCGGTTCGATTCAGTCGGTTAAATCGGTTATAACCGAACAATGCTCACCCTTAGTTTGAAGATGTGATGTTATAAATTTATAAATTTTCATTTTTTAGAGAGAGAAATTTGAACGTTTTTTTTTCATTTTTTTTAATATTTATATTTTTAAAAATATTTATTAGTAGTACTACTCCATTATTTAATTTATTTAATATTATTTTTATTATAAATTGCAAGTAAAAGTATTAGGTTTATTTTTATAGGATTTTAATTATATTTATTAGCATAACTAATATGGGAAGTTTCCAAGATTTTTAATTAGGGTAATAGCGGCAAGAGAGATTTATGGAAAGTAAGAAAGAGATAAAGACGAAGTTTCAAAATAAAATCTTGAATATATCAAGCAAACGTGAAAATCGAAGTGCCGTAGCAATTAATTTTTATTTTCTTGGAACTCTTCAGGCTACATTGATCGATTCGATCGTCGACTGCCGTCATGGGAAAGGCTGTGCATAGAGACGAAGAAAATTCAGCTGTAATATTCACCTGCGAGATCTGCATCGAACCGACGCCGTATGCTGAGAAGCGGTTCAGAAACGGCGCCGGCGGCTGCTCCCACCCCTTCTGCTCCAATTGCGTGGCCAAATACATCCGCGCCAAGCTCGAATCCGGCAACGCCGGCGGCGGCCGCATCGAGTGCCCCACCCTCGACCTGCGCGCGTGCGAGCCACTCGTCGATCCGTCGCTCTTCACGTGCGAGGATGTCGAAGGGAAGTCGAGCGACGTGGCTTTCCGGAGATTGGCGGAGGCAAGGAAGTGGACGAGGTGCAGGCATTTCGTCAGCCGCGTCCAAGACTGGCTGTGTTAAAATTGTGTGTGTTGTGGTAATTTGTGATTTGTCCCAAATTGAAAGTTTGAGAAAATGGGAACCAAAATATAAGAGTATGAAGCTACTCCACCTAGTACCAATTGATTTTAGGATGGAACCTCCCTACATGTCCCGGGTTTTCCCTTTTCCGTATTTGTGCGCTAATTGTGGTTGCGACTTGATTGATACGAGGAGGTGCTGTCAGCAGTGCCTGAGCTGCCTTGGAATATGTTTTGTTGTTGCCATCCTCCTTCTCGTATACCATTGGTTATCCAAGATGCACCATTCAGGATAACATACGTGACTTTAACTGGTCACATAAATTCTAAACATGATTGGTGGATTTTTAATTGAAAAATAATTTAATTTATTTATTGTTAATTGAACGTCTCATGCTACTACTTCTGTTTGTTCTTTATAAGTTACAAAGAATATTCAATTATTCATATTTTGTAATAATTCTGTCCTTAACACTTCTTTTTAATTAATAATAAAGGAAGTGTGAACGCGGAAAACTTGGTCAATTATTTTGGAACATAAAGAGTTAAATATTTATTACTAGTACTATTTTGGAACATAAAAGAGTTAAATATTTATTACATACGCGCGGAGTAATATTTATAATATATTGTCCCCAAGAGCATAGCCGAGTGGTAAGGCCTGTGATGATGTGGGTGTAATTCTTCGGTGACGCAGGGTTCGAATCTCGGGTGGGACAAATTTTTATTGAAATATTATGAAGGTTTGTCCTGGGGTTCGACCTGTTGGCTCTCTCGCACAGGTGTCTGCTACTCGGGCACATTCCTCGATTTACATCCTACCCGATCGAGGGACCTCCGATCGGGTGGGGGTGGAGTTTCTCGTCTCTCCTCCTTATCAAAAAAAAAATATTTATAGTATATTGTCCCCAGGAACATAGCCGAGTGGTAAGACCTGTGATGATGTGGGTGTAATTCCCCGGTGACGCAGGGTTCGAATCTCGGGTGGGACAAATTTTCATTGAAATATTATGAAGGTTTGTTCTGGGGTTCGACCTGTTGGCTCTCTCGCACAAGTGTCTGCTACTCGAGCACATTCCTCGATTTACATCTTACCCGATCGAGGGACCTCCGATCGGGTGGGGTGGAGTTTCTCGTCTCTCCTCCTTATAAAAAAAATATTTATAGTATATTTTCTTTGGAATATTGCTTTTTAGCATCATCCTCATGTGTTTATATACCCCAGTGTGAAAAGGGAGTCTGATGATAATTACGTGCGAAACACTCTCGGGCGGCGGTTGTTCGTGCGGTGGTGCGACCCGCTGTATCATAGTAATTATTTTAATTAAAATGACATGAATACATAAATAATACTAATGAACATACTTATGCGCCATTAAATTAAACAAAGCTACACAATAAAATTCTATAATACTAATGAACATACTTATGCGCCATTAAATTAAACAAAGCTACACAATAAAATTCTAATTAATTCATGAATACAGATCTGACAAAAGGCCATTTGTTATGGAAAATAAATGCAGTAGTCAAGAATCGGGCAAAAGCGGTACCCTAACAATCTAGCTGTTGTTTTGAAGTCCTTAAAATCATCACATTGTAATTCTATGTAAGCAATAATCTAGCTATAAAGTCCTTAAAATCATCACATTGTAATTCTATCTTACATAGTCTAAAGAGGGTGGAACTATTCAGTTTGGATTATGCGGAATTTTTATGAGTTTGGCGATTGATTATATTTAGGGATAATTGTAGTTTGGCGATTGAAATACACGTAATTGATTATATTTAGGGATAATTGTAGTTTGGCGATTGAAATACACGTGATTATCGCTGCCAAGTGTCACGATTTCAGTAAATAGATGAGGGAAATTACATTAATAACCCTAAGTTATTAATTTAGTTATTTTTAGTAGTTAAATTTTATTTTAGTTATTTTTTCATAATTTTTGTATACCGTTCATACGTATTGGACGGTAAAAAAAAATTAACGTTGACCACCAGTGACTATAGCTATGGGACAGAGGGAGTATTTTAAAAAAAGAATCGAGTGTTTATTTCGATTTCCAAGAAGAACTCCTAATTTTGATTTCGATTTTGAGGAAGAACAAAAATCCACAAATAATATATTAAAGAGAGAAACGGGATTTTGATTTCAAACAGAAGATTTCGAACACTAATTTTAGTAATTTTGTTCGTCGAGCTGCCGATTTTGCGGAGCACAAATTGGGGGTAGTGTTTCGATTAGATTTCCTGATTTTCGGGACGAATTCGCTAAGCGCATTCGCACTGAACCTTGAGGACGATGACCCAGCTTCGGGTCTTGTCGACTCGGTTTGGAGAGGGAGGAGAGGATGAGCTTGAGGTTGGAGGGGGAGAAGCTGATGCAACCCAAGATCCGGGACGACAAAGAGAGCATCGAAATAGGAGTCGGGACGTGCCGAGAAGTTCGGGGAGGATTCTGGCGAGCTGTCGGACGACACCTTCCAGCTGTCGGACGACAGGTCTTGGAAAGTTGGGTACGAGGCAGAGAGGATTCGCAGGTTGAGCCTGCGAACGACGGCAATTTGTCGGACGACAGGATTTCCTGTCGGACGACAAGAGGATGTCGGACGACATCATATCCTGTCGGACGACAGGTTACGAAAGTGGGCGGAATTTAGGTTTCCGCGTGAATTAATGTTTTATTTCCTTTTTCTTTCATGTTTTTAGTTGCCTATATAAAGGCTATGCTTTTCATTATTTTAGAGACAGATTACTTTTGATGAATAAAATTATGTTTCGTGAGTTTTAATAAAATCTCTCTCGGGTCCGAATTCTATCCCGGTTATCCAAAGAATTCAACCGACGAATCAACGAGCCAGTCAACTCTCGTTTGTGTGTCTTCATCATCTCCGAATTATTGATTCAACGTATCGTTGGGGTTTAGGGCTTTTCGAACCTAAATCATTCCGTGGGTTAGGATCAAGGGTTTTGGGACTTCCGCAAGGTATCCTATTTATCGTTCTCCTTCTATCTTTTCTATCTCCTATCAATTCAATCCTAACGAGGCACGTATCATTTGGTATCAGAGCCCAGGTTTGGGTTCTTTAATTTTCTGAATACGTAGCCTCGTTTTTTTCTTTTCCGTTTCTTATTCTTTCTTCTTCCTTGATTAAAAAAAAAATATATATTTTTTTTATTTTTTTATTTTCGAAAGTTACTGTTCATGAACAGTAATTTTTATTAAAAAAAAAATAAAAAAATTTGAACTTTGAGCTCGATTATTCTTTTTATTGTTGTTCATCGTTCGTTCAACAATTTAGAGTTATTCTTCGTTTCGTGGATTTTGTTGGAGTTGAGTTCGACCGGTAGATTGAGAATTGTTCGATTCTTGAGAGAGAGAAAGTGAGAGAACACCGTATTGAGTGACTTACCATATTGAGTGATACACGAGAGTGGTGAGGAATTTTCTATTGTGTTTCTAACACTTTTGCAGGACAACTTACATGGACACTTTTTCTGCACGGTTCGAAAGAAGGATTACATCGGAGATGAAGGTGGTGAATGCACGACCTACCGCTTTAGAGGAGAGAGCTCATCGTGAAGATGGATGGAATCGAAGAGGTGGTAGCGGATACCGAGAAGTTCAGAGTGGCTATCATCGAGCCCGTGAGCTTAGTCGGGAGCGTCGTGAAGAGAGGAGGTCCAGAGCTGAGCGTTTGGACGAAGAGAGGAGGGCCAGAGCTGAGCGTTGGGACGACGAGAGTGTTGGAATAGGTGACCGGCGAGCCAACGTTTGGCCGAGCGGTTAAACGTATTCCGTTATATAACGGTTTATTTCGTTAATTAATGAAACCTATATTAATGGCATATACTATATCTGCTCCCAATGTTGAATCATAGATATAGTCCTGTACAGTTACACATGTTGTATGAATTCGGTTTTGTGGAAACCGAGAGATAATTCTGTTAACGCAACGTAACTGGTCAAACTCAGTTCCTAGTCGATGGGTTGCGCCAATAACAAGGATACCCGGCCTTTCCCCCTTGAGACTAGCACTTAGTGTATGTGGGCTAATCTCGAGCCTCGGTGTTGGGACATCGACATACTTGAGTGGGTGCTCACTGTTGATGAGTTCACTGAACCCCCTCTCCCTGGAATCTCTAAGTGGTTATCACTGATCGAGTAGAGAATTCCATAATATAGTTGTACACAATTAATCCTTAAGACCCAGACATCACCGTGACTTCATCAGAGGACTAGCTGTATCGTGACATGTCTCTGATTCCCTGGAAAGGGAGTAAGTCGAAAAAGGAGACAATGTTCGTGCAGTTCGAAATCTGATGTGAAGTCTGTGCATGGTAGTAGGGGATCTGATCGCTTGATATAGATCATGGATGTCCTGTGTGTTCTGATGGTTCGTAGTCCTGGAATCTCTGGCCAGAGTTGAACAGTGAGGTGATTAGAGAAATGTGTTTCTCTGAATCAATCACGAATGGATTTTACGAAACCTAGAACGTACGCACAGTTATCAAACTCAACAAGAGATCTCGATTAACCAATATCTCTAGTTTGATCGGGACATATGTATCGGAGGGATCGTACTGTACGCTAACTATATTACAAGGTTCTTGCAGGCACTTCATTTGTATCTAGGGAATTAGTGAAGCGTGGCTGCTAGACGCTCGTCACTGATTCGTTGGGCACCGACTTGTTCGGAGATTAAATAATATGATTATTAATCTAAAACTCTTGGGAGTAGTTGAAATAAGAACAATATGTTGTTCGAATCACAATATGTTGTGAGCCCACGGCTAGTTATACACCTGAACCATTGAGGGTCACATTCTCGTGTAAACCGATCCTTGAATACGATCATGTATTAATTAACTGTTAATTAAGTACATATAGTCGGAGGTCAATATGATTGAATCCGAGATTCATAATTGTGATTATGAGTTGGAAATAATAATGAGCTAAAGAAAACGGACACGATGGTGTACACTTTCTATTTTGGGAAATTTCCCGATTTAGCAGTACCCCTGAAATGGGCTTTCCGATTTTGTGAAATTGGAAATTTTTATTTTTATCTCATATTGATGAGAAAATTAAAACGAGAAAGAAAATATAATCGTTATATTTTTCGGAGATGAAATTGATTGTCAATTTTGGAGAAACGTAATGACGGCTAATGTATTGGGCCGGCTAGGGTTAATGGATCCGATCCATTAGGGTTTGAGCCCAACAAGCTCCTTTCTTCACCTATAAAAGGAGCTCTATCGGCATGAGAATAAACACACCAAAGTGAAGAGCTCAAAACCCTAGCCTCACTTTCTCTCCTCTCCTTCTCCCTCTCGTCCGCCCCCTCGGCTCCTCCCTCGGAGGACCGCCGACAAGCGGAGCCGCCGCCCGCCGCCGCCTAGTGCCGCCGCCGGCAGCCGCCTCCCCTCGCCGGAATCCGATTCCGGCACCGTTTTTCCGGCCCGTTTTTCCCGTCGTATTCTCCCTTACGTGTTTCTAGTGCAATACGTAAGTTGGATTACCTATACGAGGTGAAACCTGATTAGACGAGAGACGCCGAAGGAACGCCCGAGCACAGCCCGAGTCGCGCCCGTGCGCCCCAGCCGTGACACACGAGTCCAGCCGAGAGCCCCGCCACTCGCCCGGCTCTCCCCGCACACGACCCGTGCCGTCCCCGCGTCGCATCCGCGCGACTTCCGACGAACCTCGTTTCGTCCGATGAATCCCTGAGGTACTTACGATTAAATTTAGATTTAATTGTTTGCGTTAAATGTTTGCGCTATGTACTGTTAATGTTTGCGCTATGAGATTTTTAATTGATATAGAAAAATTAATTGTGATTAATTTAAATGTCAATTAAATTCAAATTGATTCGAATTAAATAATATGATTATCTTAATTGTCAATTTGACGCAAACTGATTATGTGCACATGTTTACGTAATTATGTGCGGATGTTTACATAAACTCAAGTTGATTAGAATTAAATAATAAGATTATGTTAATTGTCAATTTGACCGCAAATTAATTATGTCTGCATGTTTACGTAATTAATAGTAATATATTAATATGATTAATATAATTGCGCTAGAAGTAATATATTAATATGATTAATTAATTTATTTGATAAATTTAATTGCGCTACATTTAATTTATGTAGTATGGGATTTGATAATTAAATTAAATGGTGGATTATTTATTCTAATTAGATTTGAATTAAGTCAATTAATGCATGTAATATTGAAAATATGATTTTCAATAAAATAAAAATAAATATAATGTAAAATGTTTACATTAATGAAAAACGTTTTTTCATAAAACTTTTGTTTTCCGCTGCGTATACATGCACGATCCCCAACAGTGGTATCAGAGCGTAGGTTCTGAAATTGATTAATTGTCTATGAATATAATCACCTAAAGCATGCTATTTGTTGAATTGATTGATTTAATGTTGTTTAATTGGGACTTAATTGTTTCTATTAAGATATTTATTTTTATCTAATAGATCCAAACAATGCCTAATTTGTTATCAAGTAACAATTCAATGTCGAACATGAATGCACCTCGGGGAGTGATTCATCTAGACTTGTTTTTGTTAAAACAAATTAGAGACATCGAGCCATATGATGGCATGATTCGATGGTCTGCTCGGCTCCCCCATTTATGGGAGATAGGGTCGCTCGCATGATGAATCGCTGGTTAGAAACCTCGAGTTTCACTTACGAGATATCACGTTTTGATTATTAAGATATTAATAAATTGAAATAGGAAGGAAGTATCAATATTTAATTTAGTGAAGTTATTTATTGACCAATTAAATAATTGATTTAAATATTCGATGAACAAGGTGATAGATTAATTATTTGATTTAATTGTTAAATCAAGTTAATTAATAGAGTACCATTTAATTTGCATACCTCGTTTTAATTGTGATTAAATGCTATGTGAATTATGTGAGATATATATATTGTGATATATGTTATGATCGTATATGCTCGTTAGGATGACCTATAGAGGACATAGTTGTTAAGAATCAACAATCGATCACTCACTTCATTCTCTCCTGAGAATGTATAACGATTATTCTGATGAGATAACCAATCCTATACTCCTCCATTCTCTCCCGAGAATGTATATCAAGCCTTAAAGGAGAACCGATGTGTCGTTCTTTCTCCTTTCCTTCTACCGACAATAAATTATGAGAAAGCCACTTACAAGTAGTATGGTATGCCGTGTTAGCGGGGAGTACTGCTTGTGAGTTAAGCTGTAATTTATTGACATAAGATGGAGAGGTGTTAGCTACGATTCTTTTAAATATGTGTGGTCGGATAGATTAACTATGGGCTTACACATGTTTACTGGAGTCCAACTTTCACTTCTCACATCGGTAGGTCGGTCTTGACACATGGTTGACTTTGAAGGGTACGATTAACGTAGTTCATTGTCATGGTGAGGAAAAGTAATCTTTAGGGTCACATAGAGATGTGATTGAAAATGTTTCTACCTTTAGGTGAATGTAATCGGGCTAGATTAACTACGGGTTATATTCACGCTATTGGACCTAAAGCCCAACTAAGGAAAAATAAGTTTTCCCGTCTGTCTGCTAGAGGATAGCGGAATTCGAAAAATTTAGTGGGAGGCAATTAAATGATAAAGACCAAACATTTAATTGTAATCATTAATAACGAATTATCTCAATGTTAATCTTCTTAATATTTCTCAGTAATATTCTCTAAGATATCCCGTAACATCGATACTCGACCAATCCAAACTCACTGGCCCAAACCATTTGAACTGGAATCTCAATCTTGTGATTTAAAATGATGAGTGCCTCTATGTACTTGAGAATAGATTATTTGATAATCTCACTCAACCTTTGACTGCTGAGGAATGCCACTTATGAGAAGTGGATTTCTAGTTCTTATGAATCGTTCATTATGAACTGCAACATGAACAAAGCTCGATCCTTCAATGGATAAGTTGTTCAAGATGTTGATCAAAGAGTCAACCATCAATACGAGAAATTTGTTCTCATTATTGCTTCTTCATGAAAGAAGTGTTCTTCTTGAAGAAAATGACGGAAATGGTTTCCGGTCTAAGCATAAAGATGGATAAAGGTGATACTAGAAGGGCGACTAAGAACAAGGTCAACAAATGAGTTGATGACGCTTGCCATCGTTGTGTGAATAAAGGCCATATGGCCATAACTGCTAAAATGCCTTGGGCAGAAACGTTCTGACAAAGGTTCGTATTGGGTTATAGTTATTCCATTGTTTTGAACAATTGATTATTTGTTTCGTCTAATTTTAGAAACCTATTATTAATAGAAATGTTCTATTATTAGATCTTACTTATATATTTGATATAGACGATAAAGGTTTTAATTTTGTTTTGGAAATCCGATTTCCTTTATACAAAAGAAAGCAAATATGATTTGCTAAAGACGATAAACAAATAAACAATAATGAACTAAACCCAAATATCAGTAATAGATATAAGTCAAAACCCCGCACAACTTTAGCACGCTAGTTGTGTGTGTTGAAGATCTATTGGATTTGATCCAAACGGAGATGTGTGATCCACTAATGTGTTACTGGTGGGGGTGGTTTTCAACTACCAAATGTACTTATGAAGTACACGTCTCTAATTTTGAAGTGTTCAATAATTTTAGACATCAAAGTAGGAAACCAACTTGGTTGCTATATTACGATATGATCGTGGTAATAAATATTTAAGCACCAAGCTTATTGACTATCTAAAAGAGAATACGATTCTCTGGCAATGGACTCCGTCTGGAACTCCTTAATTGTATTGAGTGTCCTAATGTTGGAATCAAACTTTGTTGGACATGGTTCGATCCACAAAGGGGTTCACCAAATTGCCGACGAAACTGTAAAAGTCCTGCACTTTTGACAGTCGTCCATTTGCTGAATAATGTTACCACCAAAGCAGTTAAAACCACACCATATGAACTTGGGCACTCACGTATCCTGCTTGCGTGAAGAGGCTAGTGGGAGATAAGTTGGATAGTGGATCCGGCTTATGCCATTTAGTGGGGTATCCTGAACATTCACAAGGATACCTGTTCTACTATATTTCTAAAACAAAATGTTTGTCTAAAGAAATGTTGCCTTCTTAGCGAAGAAGTTTCTATTCGATAGAAAAGGTAATATAGTAAATCTCGAAATAGTTCGAGAATATGAACCACACTATGAAGTTCAAACACAAGTACTTGGAGATGAACCAATTCAACAAACCACTAATATACCTCTTCATCTATAAGTTCGTTAATCCGAAAGTGTTCGGAAGGTACCTGATAGACTGTTCCAACTTGATAATGATCAAGATAAAGTTGAGGATGGATATGATCCAATAAACTTCAACTAATTCGTATTGGATACGAATATGGGACATTGGCTTATTGCCATGAAATTCATAATGGACTGTATGTACTCCAACAAGGTTTGACCTTGGTAGATCCACCAAAGGGAATCGTTCCCAAAGGCTGCATATTGATCTATTAATTATGACGTGAGAGTATATATATAGAAAGGTGTGACCTTTAAAGCAAGGATGATGGCGAAAGAAGTTACTCAAAGACAATGTGTTGTTTATGAGGCAATCTTTCCATCAGTCGCTGTGCTTAAGTCCATTACAATTTTGCTGGCCATTTCTGCATAGTATGACTATGAGATATGGAAAATAGATATGAAGTCTACTTTCCTTAAATGTGATATTATGGAAGAGTTGTAGCGCAGCCGAAAGGCTTCATATTTTCTGGAAAGGAGCAAAAGGTTTGCATACTCCAGCGATCCATTTATGGATTTAAACGAGCATCCCTAAAATGGAACATGTGTTTTAAATACAATAGTCAAAGCGTTGACTTGGTATAAAACTTGAAGGTACCTTGTATTCAAGAAGGTTAGTGGGAGCGCAGTGAAATTTAAGTGTTGTACGTTGATGACATACTAATCATAGGGATGATTGAGTGATGTTGCAGTCAACGAAAGCACGGTTATCCACACGTTTCTCGAATAAAGGATTTGAGCAGAGGCATCCTACGTATTGTGATACGTCACTATAGATATAGATCTAGAAGGATGCAAAATCTTCTCAATCCTTGTACATAGAAACTGTTTCTGAAATGGTTTAGCATGGAAGAATCCTGAAGAGATTCTTGCCAATGTCCCATGGGGTTCATCTCTCGTAATTCATATGACTGTAATGTTGATGGAATTCGAGGAGATGAAATGGACAACACATATATCTCCGTGTTGTGCCCCATTTTCGTTTAAGTATTATTATTATTATTTATCTATTTATCGCCGTTATTTATTGAAGCAACGGGCCCCACTCTCACGGCCCCACGTCGGAAGCCGCCCAAGATGATCGGGAGAAGGCCGACCAGAGGATGTGTCGAGCAAGCAAGAGTCAGCCGAGCAGACGATGAGACGCCGGTCAGGGGTATGCATTCCCGAGGACAAGCCTGCTCGCCCGGATGCCGACCCACTAAAGCGCCGTAAAAGGAAGACTCGAAGTCGGTCCCCCAGGCCCAGCAAAGGCGGCGCATTAAAGGGTTCAACAGTCTTTTTACCATTTTAGGGTTATGAGTTGTCACATGTCAAGGCCCAATAAGGAAAGGCCCAATTCATTTTTGTAAACCCTAATGGTAGCCCTATAAATAGAAGAAGCTGTAAAAGGAAATTCATTCACATTCTTCAAGAAAGATTCCAACCCAAAAATACTCTCTCTTTTCTTTTCCATTTTCAGCTAAGAACACATTGAATCTTCACCAAAACTAGTCTACAAAACCCCAGAAAATAGTTAACGATTTTTCACCCGTTAACACTCCGCACTAGGGAGCATTATGTATGGCATGCTGTGTACTAAACGTGATATTATAAATGTTGTGAGTGTCACAAGTAAATATCAGTCGAATCCAAGACCGGCTTATTTGAAGTCGTGAAGGACGAAATCCTTGAGCACTAGCAATCAAAAGCATTAAGGAATTGTTCTTAGTCTATGGGAGGTCCGAGTTGAATTTAGAGGTACTTGCGAACTCTAGTTTTCAACCGGATGTGGATGACTAAAAGTCAATATCGGGATTCATATTCGAGCTTAGAGGTGGTGTCGTATGCTTGAATGGTTCCTGCAACGACTAATGATTCTACCACGAGAACCTGAATATGTTGCAGCATCTAAAGTTGTAAAAGAGACTTTTTGGACACGGAACTTTATCCAAATGTTGGTTATAATTCCGGACGCAAATAATCAAGTAACTTGTACTGTGATTATACGGTGTCCTGTAGCAAATGCTAAGGAACCGAGATCTCATCAGAAGTCCAAACATGTACTTGAGAGAATATCATGTGATCTAAGAGATCAATGACAGAGGTGACATCTGAGTCGAGAGTGTCACTTCGGAAGATAACTTTGTAGATCCCTGAATATGTCCGCGAGAAACATCGAGGGTCGATGTGACTAAGATTCATGGATAGTTGGCTCTAGGTCAAGTGGGAGATTGTTGGAATAGGTGACCGGCGAGCCAACGGTTGGCCGAGCGGTTAACCGTATTCCGTTATATAACGGTTTATTTCGTTAATTAATGAAACCTATATTAATGGCATATACTATATCTGCTCCCAATGTTGAATCATAGATATAGTCCTGTACAGTTACACATGTTGTATGAATTCAGTTTTGTGGAAACCGAGAGATAATTCTGTTAACGCAACGTAACTGGTCAAACTCAGTTCCTAGTCGATGGGTTGCGCCAATAACAAGGATACACGGCCTTTCCCCCTTGAGACTAGCACTTAGTGTATGTGGGCTAATCTCGAGCCTCGGTGTTGGGACATCGACATACTTGAGTGGGTGCTCACTGTTGATGAGTTCACTGAACCCCCTCTCCCTGGAATCTCTAAGTGGTTATCACTGATCGAGTAGAGAATTCCATAATATAGTTGTACACAATTAATCCTTAAGACCCAGACATCACCGTGACTTCATCAGAGGACTAGCTGTATCGTGACATGTCTCTGATTCCCTGGAAAGGGAGTAAGTCGAAAAAGGAGACAATGTTCGTGCAGTTCGAAATCTGATGTGAAGTCTGTGCATGGTAGTAGGGGATCTGATCGCTTGATATAGATCATGGATGTCCTGTGTGTTCTGATGGTTCGTAGTCCTGGAATCTCTGGCCAGAGTTGAACAGTGAGGTGATTAGAGAAATGTGTTTCTCTGAATCAATCACGAATGGATTTTACGAAACCTAGAACGTACGCACAGTTATCAAACTCAACAAGAGATCTCGATTAACCAATATCTCTAGTTTGATCGGGACATATGTATCGGAGGGATCGTACTGTACGCTAACTATATTACAAGGTTCTTGCAGGCACTTCATTTGTATCTAGGGAATTAGTGAAGCGTGGCTGCTAGACGCTCGTCACTGATTCGTTGGGCACCGACTTGTTCGGAGATTAAATAATATGATTATTAATCTAAAACTCTTGGGAGTAGTTGAAATAAGAACAATATGTTGTTCGAATCACAATATGTTGTGAGCCCACGGCTAGTTATACACCTGAACCATTGAGGGTCACATTCTCGTGTAAACCGATCCTTGAATACGATCATGTATTAATTAACTGTTAATTAAGTACATATAGTCGGAGGTCAATATGATTGAATCCGAGATTCATAATTGTGATTATGAGTTGGAAATAATAATGAGCTAAAGAAAACGGACACGATGGTGTACACTTTCTATTTTGGGAAATTTCCCGATTTAGCAGTACCCCTGAAATGGGCTTTCCGATTTTGTGAAATTGGAAAATTTTATTTTTATCTCATATTGATGAGAAAATTAAAACGAGAAAGAAAATATAATCGTTATATTTTTCGGAGATGAAATTGATTGTCAATTTTGGAGAAACGTAATGACGGCTAATGTATTGGGCCGGCTAGGGTTAATGGATCCGATCCATTAGGGTTTGAGCCCAACAAGCTCCTTTCTTCACCTATAAAAGGAGCTCTATAGGCATGGAAATAAACACACCAAAGTGAAGAGCTCAAAACCCTAGCCTCACTTTCTCTCCTCTCCTTCTCCCTCTCGTCCGCCCCCTCGGCTTCTCCCTCGGAGGACCGCCGACAAGCGGAGCCGCCGCCCGCCGCCGCCTAGTGCCGCCGCCGGCAGCCGCCTCCCTCGCCGGAATCCGATCCCGGCACCGTTTTTCCGGCCCGTTTTTCCCGTCGTATTCTCCCTTACGTGTTTCTAGTGCAATACGTAAGTTGGATTACCTATACGAGGTGAAACCTGATTAGACGAGAGACGCCGAAGGAACGCCCAAGCACAACCCGAGTCGCGCCCGTGCGCCCCATCCGTGACACACGAGTCCAGCCGAGAGCCCCGCCACTCGCCCGGCTCTCCCCGCACACGACCCGTGCCGTCCCCGCGTCGCATCCGCGCGACTTCCGACGAACCTCGTTTCGTTCGATGAATCCCTGAGGTACTTACGATTAAATTTAGATTTAATTGTTTGCGTTAAATGTTTGCGCTATGTACTGTTAATGTTTGCGCTATGGGATTTTTAATTGATATAGAAAAATTAATTGTGATTAATTTAAATGTCAATTAAATTCAAATTGATTCGAATTAAATAATATGATTATCTTAATTGTCAATTTGACGCAAACTGATTATGTGCACATGTTTACGTAATTAATCATATATGTGTAATTAATTAATTTGATTAATTTAATTGTACAATTCAAGTTGATTAGAATTAAATAATTTGATTATGTTAATTGTCAATATGATGCAAATTAATTATGTGCGGATGTTTACATAAACTCAAGTTGATTAGAATTAAATAATAAGATTATGTTAATTGTCAATTTGACCGCAAATTAATTATGTCTGCATGTTTACGTAATTAATAGTAATATATTAATATGATTAATATAATTGCGCTAGAAGTAATATATTAATATGATTAATATAATTGCGCTAGAAGTAATTAATTTATTTGATAAATTTAATTGCGCTAGATTTAATTTATGTATGATGAGCCATTTTATTTGCTCATCTTAGAGCATTTTTACACCCTTTATTGAGTCAGTTTGAGTCGTTAACGTGTCTGGGAGGGCACAATTAGGTGTTTGGGCAGAGTGTGTGGTGATGCAGGTAACAGGTGGCGCACTGGGCAAAAGAGGCAAGGAAATCCCCTTCTTTGGGCAAATCAGATTCTGGAGCGGTAGTGACAAGCAACAGTTTGACCACATCGGGCAAATGGGTAAGGTCATGAAGCAGAAGACCCAGAATTCCTACAAAGTACCGTGCCTGGTCCGACCACCTGTGGAGGAGAAGAAATACCTGCAGACTTCGATTTGGGCAGAGAGCGGCTGTTGACAGGAGATTCGCTGCGGGCAAGCTGGCAGCGTACCAGAATCCCTGGATTCGGGGGATCTGACTTATCCCCCAGCCCATTGACCAAGGATGCCTATTCCTAAGGGGCGAGCAACAGCCGGGAATTCAAAATTCAAATTCGAAGTCTACTAAAGGGGCGCGACGGGCAGCAAAGACAACACACATTACGCATCGAGAAATCGAGAGAGCCGCCGGTCCCGAAGTTCGCCGTCGCCGCCGGAGGAGTCGCCGGAGAAGAGATCGGAGCTGTTCGTCCGAGTCTCTTATTTGTTTTGCAGTAGATCCGACCTTCGGGTCGAGAAACAATTTCGTTTAATGTTTTGTCTTTAAGTTTTTAATTCCGTACCTCTATTTCCTTCAAGAACGATTTCAATTTGAAGGCATGATTAATATAGTTTGTTTTCCCTTATTTACTTTGTCTTTTATTTCCAGAATGAGTAGCTAAATTCATCGTGCATCTGGGCAGGGACGGATCGAAGGTGATTTAGGGTTTAGTTAGGCCGCGAGGTTGGAGGGGCTGAACTAACCGGTTGGGCGTTTGTTCCCGAGGCAAAGTTGGTTGAGGTTTATTTCTGGGGAGTTTGGGTAAACTAAGACAACCACTAGTGAACCTTTACAAACTGGGATACTGGTGATTGGCAAACCGCATAGATGTACCTTGTAGTATTGTTGCGGGCATAGCACTAGAACTTGCAAGAGATGCGGTCGTATGTTTCGAGCATGCTATTGGCCGAGCGGGTCTGTCTAGAGGGTAATGCGGGTTTGGGCAAACTAGATCCATGTTTGGTCGCATAGGTTATCGAATTGTTCAGATCCAGGGGGATTAGGCAAAGTGTTAACCAAGCCTTTTCTTTATACAGTAAGGATAGATGAGGGGTGGGGCAATTGCTGGGCGTGACGCAATAGGACCACTTTTGTTTTTTGCACCCTATAACCGCTGACAAACCGCTGGTAAAAATCCTTAGTGCCGATGAACGGTAGTTTGCCCTGATGATCCTGAGTGAAGTTGTTTGCCCGGATGCCTTGTTTATTTATTGATTTAAGTTTTCACTTTTAGTATTCTGTTAGATCTGAGTGTTTGCTTGTTTACTTTTGGTTTTATTTATTTGCATGTTATTTCTGTTTGCCGTAGTTAGATCTGAGTGTTTGAACGATTGCAAAACCGCTGTGCCCACAGCAACCAAACTCAAAACTTTTTGTGACAACCCCTTGGGCAAAGCCGAGATCACCTACTGTAATTGCCTCCTTGTGGGACCGACCCCACGTACTTACCATTATCTACGTTTTGTAGTTAAAGGGGTACTGGCTAAATACAAATTTTATTTTGGCAGCGCGTTTGTTCCCAACGAAAAACATTCGTCGTCGTCAAAATTGGCGCCGTTGCCGGGGAGGCAAATTTCCAACAGTAAGTCGTCTGTGCTAACAGTTTGACTTGTTTTGTTTATGCAGGATTCTGTTTCTGGCAAAGAGATTGTAACCTGGTACGATCCAGAGATCGAGAAGACCGCAAAGCGAATCCGGAAAGAAACAAGGCTAGCCAAAGCGTTAGCACGTGCCGCCCAAGAAGCTGCCCATACACCAAGGGCAGAAAATCCGCGAAGGGCAAGGAGAGGTGACCCAATTACCCCACCAAGACCTTCACCGGAACCAGCCATAATGGCAAACCCAACCCTCAGGGAAATGATGTTCCCTGCCAATCTGAATCTCCGACCATCAGGCATCACTTTGCCCACCATCAACGAGAACTGGGAGATGAAACACAATTTCATCCAAATACTGCCTAAGTTCAGCGATATGCCCATGGAAGACCCACAGAGGCATCTTCAAGACTTTGAGTTAGCCTGCGGAACTATAAGGGGAGGGCCCCCTTTGAGTGAATACATCCGACTGCTGGCTTTTCCCTTCTCACTTGGGGATGGAGCACGAGAGTGGCTCTACACTCTGCCCGAAGGACAAATCACTACTTGGGCACAGCTCCAACAAAAGTTCTTGGAAAAATACTTCCCTGCCGCCCGAATTCAACACATGCGAAGAAACATCAGTAGCATTAAGATGGGGGCAGGCGAAGAGTTCCCCGCCTATTGGGCACGGTTTAAACAGATGTTGGCAAAGTGTCCTCAGCACCAGATCCCTGACCACGATTTGATCCAGTACTTTGTGTCTGGGCTAAGGATGCACGAGAGAACCCTCCTGCACGCTGCCAGTGGAGGGTCTATCCTTAATAAAAGTGCTGAGGAAGCATTTAAACTCTTCAAGGAGATGGCAGAGGAGTTCAAGGATGATGGAAGTGAGTTGCCCAGGACCAATTTGGGGACAACCACCGCTGCAGATTTAAAGATCGACAAACTGTGCAGTGCTATGGAAAAGTTTATGAACTCTATGGCCACCGGGCCAAAGAGAGGTGTGAAAGCTTGCCAGATCTGTCAGGGCACAGAGCATGCCACTGATGAGTGCCCCTCACTGTATGACGAGGAGGTCAAAGCGATGGGGCAAAGCAACGGTAACGGGCAAGGAAGGGGGAAACCATACTATGATAATAGGTATGGGAATAACAACAACTACAATGAAGGGTATAATGGAAACCAAAATTTCCAGCGCTACAACCAACAGGGGCAGTACCAACAGCAAGGCCCCGGGATGTACCACCAGCCCGCTCAGACCAAAGGGCCTACCCTGTCTGAAATGATGGAAACGTTGGTCAAAGAGAACATCAAGTTCCAGCAAGAGAATGCCAAAGCCCACCAAGAGAATGAGAAATTCAAACAAGAGACCAGAGGGCAGTTCCAAAATCTAGGAGCCCAAGTCTCACATCTCACTCAAGTGGTGGCAAAGCTAGAACAGAAAGGAGGTTCTTTGCCCCCGAAAGTCGAAGTAAACAATGCCCATGTTAATGCCGTCCAGCTCAGAAGTGGCAAACCACTTACTATAGTGGAAAATTCTGCAGTAAAGGGCAAAGAGCCTGTGTTAGATGATCCCCCAGTCATTGAGGAAGATTCTGGGACAGATGTTGAGCAAGAAGAGGTGATAGTCAAGGCAAAGAGGGACAAATCCCCACCACCGAAAATCAGGCCACCCTTCCCGGGCAGATTGAATAAAAACCGTGAGAGGGAAGAAACTCAAGAGATGTTCAAGATGTTTAAGAAGGTGGAAATCAATATGCCCCTTCTAACCATACTGAACGCAATGCCTAGATGTGCTAAGTTCTTGAAGGAGCTTTGCACAAAGAAGGTGAAATATCAGGACGATGCGAAGTTTGAGGTGGGGGAGAATGTCTCTGCCGTGATTAAAAAGACTGGACCTACAAAGTGTGGAGACCCAGGCATGTTCTACATTCCGTGCATCATAGGGCATATGAAGATAGAGAAGGCAATGCTCGATCTCGGGGCATCAATCAACGTCATGCCCAAAACGATGTACGAAGACTTGGAAATAGGGCAACTGAAGCCCACTCGAGTTGTGATCCAACTGGCTGATAGATCGAACGTCTATCCTGAGGGCATACTGGAAGATGTCCTGGTCAAAGTGGAAGAGTTGATATTCCCTGCTGATTTCTATGTGCTCGATATGGGCAGATCAAGTAAAGCCCCAGTGATGATATTGGGCAGACCGTTCCTAAAAACAGCAAGGACCCACATTGACTGCGAGACCGGTAGGCTGACGTGCAAATTCGAGGGAGAGACGGTCACCTTTGACCTCTACAAGTCCATGAAGCACCCAGCTGACACCGAGGAGATCCACTACATTGACCAAATTGAGAAGGCAGTGGAGGCAAAGGCGCTCCAATGTGGCAAGTATGACCATACTGAGATAGCCATTCAACAAGGGCTTACAGAGTTTGACATGGAGGACGAACCGGAAGAATTGCAAGAGGCAATAGAGCAGTTAGATTCTCTGGAGAGTTTTAAAGGCAGTCCGGGCAAACCGATAGAGATTGAAGAAATGATCATGGTGCCTTCCCTCGAAAAGCCACCAATGCTGGAATTGAAAAAGCTGCCCAAAAACCTGAAGTACCTATATCTGGGAGACAATGACCCTTTGCCCGTCATCATAAGTGCCTACTTGCAAGAGGCAGAGGAGGCAAAGTTGAGGTATGTGCTGGGGCAGTACAAACAGGCCATAGGGTGGACTTTGGCTGACATCAGAGGGATAAGTCCAAGCATCTGCCAACACCACATTCTTCTGGAAGATGACTCTGTGCCCGTACGTGATTCTCAAAGGAAGCTCAATCCAGCAATGAAGGAAGTTGTGCTCAAAGAGATCAAGAAGCTTCTCAGTGTGGGCATAATCTACCCAGTGTCAGATAGCAAGTGGGTTAGCCCAGTGCATGTGGTGCCAAAGAAGTCTGGAGTTCAAGTCATAGAGAACGAAAGAAATGAGCAGATTGCCACACGACTACAAACTGGGTGGAGAGTTTGCATTGACTACCGCAAACTGAACAAGGTAACCCGCAAGGATCACTTCCCTTTGCCTTTCATTGATGAAATGTTGGAAAGATTGGCTGGGAAGAAGCACTTTTGCTTTTTGGATGGCTACTCAGGGTATATGCAGATATGGGTTGCTCAAGAGGATCAGGACAAAACCACCTTCACCTGTCCTTTTGGCACCTTTGCCTACAGGAGAATGCCCTTTGGCCTCTGCAATGCACCAGGAACTTTTCAAAGGTGCATGATGAGCATTTTCGCTGACCTGCTCGAAAATGGAATTGAAGTGTTCATGGACGATTTCACCGTGTATGGCAACTCCTTTGACTCCTGCCTGGAACACTTAGAGATGGTGCTCAAAAGGTGTGTGGAGAAGAGCCTTGTTCTGAACTACGAAAAATGCCATTTCATGGTCGAAGAGGGAATTGTCCTTGGACATGTGATTTCAGCTAAGGGCATAGAGGTGGATAAAGCCAAGATCGAAGTAATCTCCAAGCTGCCATACCCGAGAAATGTGAAGCAAGTCAGGGGGTTCTTAGGGCATGCTGGCTTCTACAGACGTTTTGTGAAGGACTTTGCCCAAATTGCTCGCCCTTTGACCAGACTGCTTCAGAATGATGTAGAGTGGGACTTTGATGAGGACTGCAAGGCTGCCTTCAATCACTTGAAGGAGAGGTTGGTCACAGCACCTATTATTCAACCACCAGAATGGGGCATGCCATTCGAGCTGATGTGTGATGCAAGTGGATATGCAGTGGGAGCTGTGTTAGGGCAAATGAAAGGGAAAGAAAGGCATGTGATCTACTATGCCTCGAAGACCCTTAATGCTGCCCAAAGTAACTATGCCACGACTGAGAAGGAGCTTTTGGCCATTGTCTTTGCCTTTGAGAAGTTTAGGTCTTATCTGCTGGGCAGTAAGACCATAGTGTATACAGACCACGCTGCACTGAAGTACCTCATGGCAAAGAAGGAGACTAAACCAAGGCTTATTCGATGGATCCTGTTACTTCAGGAGTTTGACATCGAAATTCGAGACAAGTCTGGAAATCAGAACCTCGTTGCAGATCATCTAAGTAGAATTCTCCAGAAGGAAGAGGATATGCCCATAACCGAGACGTTCCCTGATGAGCATTTGTATTCTATAACCACTTTGGGCGAAGAGCCATGGTTCGCTGACCTTGTGAACTTCATGGTTACTGGAATTTTCAGGGACGGCATGAGCTACTATGAGAAAAACAAAATGAAGCGTGAGGCAAGGAGCTATGTCTGGGATGAACCCTATTTGTGGAAAAGATGTGAAGACCAAGTCCTTAGAAGATGCATTCCTGAGTCCGAGCAGCAGGGCATAGTGGATCACTGCCACAAACAACCCTGTGGAGGCCACTTTGGGCCTAGGCGTACAGCAAGGAAAATACTGGATTGCGGATTCTACTGGAACACTTTGGTTCGAGACTGCTATGAGCTATGCAAGAGATGTGATGAGTGCCAGAAGGAAGGCAATTTTACCAAGCGCAATGAAATGCCCTCTGTGCCCATACTGCCAGTAGAGATCTTCGATGTTTGGGGCATAGACTTCATGGGGCCATTTCCAAACTCACAAGGTAAGGAATATATACTCCTAGCAGTCGATTATGTCTCAAAATGGGTCGAGGCAAAGGCAACCCCCACCAACGATTCGCGCATTGTGGCTGAATTCCTCAAAGGGAATATTTTCACTCGGTTCGGTGTGCCCAGAGCACTAATAAGCGACCAGGGGACCCATTTTTGCAACGCTGTAATTGAGAGGATGTTGCGGAAATATGGAGTCACTCATCGAATCACTTGTGCCTATCACCCCCAGGCAAACGGCCAAGCAGAGCTCTCCAACAGGATTATCAAAGCTATTCTGAGGAAGACAGTTAGGCCAGAGGGGAAGGATTGGGCAGGCAAACTGGATGATGCGCTGTGGGCATACCGCACTGCATTTAAGACTCCATTTGGTATCTCCCCTTACCGAATGATATTTGGGAAAGCTTGCCATTTGCCCGTGGAAATAGAGCACAAGGCACATTGGGCTGTGAATAAAGTCAACTTTGATTGGGATCTGGCTGGGAAAGAGCGTAAACTTGATTTGGTCGAGTTAGAGCAGCTTCGCATTGAGGCGTATGACCATGCCGCCCACTACAAAGAGCGGACCAAGAGGGCTCATGACAAACTGATCAAGAGGAAAAAGATTGAGGCTGGACAGTTAGTCTTACTATACCAAACCAGAAATCAATTCCGTTCGGGCAAACTGTCCTCTAAGTGGGACGGACCCTATTTTGTTCACCATGTCAGCCCAAATGGATCTGTGGAGTTGAAAAGCAAAAAAGATGATGACTACATTTTCAAGGTGAATGGCCATAGAGTGAAGCCCTACTTTGGGCAAGAGAATCTGGAAGGGCAGCTTGCCCTGATTGAGTAATCAGATAAGCAATTGGGTCCTGCCCGGGACTATAAATAGGGCGCTGGCCAGGAGGCAACCTGGTATGTTTGTATATTTTTTCATTTTTTTTAGATTAGGAATAAACCACTAAGCAACAAGGGACTTTGACTATGCCGCGAGAAAAGGTATTGTTTGTTTTTGATTTTGCAGGAGAACTTTGGGCAGACTGAGCCTTTGGGCAAATAGGGATGCAAGTGGGGCAGTTGCGATTTTCAAGGGACTGGAGCCCGTCCCATCAGGGACTCTGCAGTTCCACCCTTATCATAACTCCCCCACGATTATCGATAACTGCCACCCCCAATTTTTCAGCTTTTTTCAAAATTCAAAACAAACATTATATACTCTCTCTCTCTCCATATGGTATCTACCCGTGCAAAAAACAAACTCAGAAAAATCCCCACTGGAACCCTAATTGATCTAACCATTGGAACCGCCGCATCAAAGTTGAAGAAGATGGTGTCTCCGAAAAGATCGAGTCCGGCGAAGCCCAAATCCCCCGCCGCCGAAGAAGCCATTCACGCCGTCCCGCTGGCCACCATCCCGCCAAGCCCCGCCACGACGGAGACTGACAACACCCCTATTGACGACTTGGCCAGAGAAATTGACGAATCCAAAACCACCAGCGAGAAAGAAGACCTGGAAACCCTAGCCACCGCCGCTCAGAAGGAGGAAGGCAAAGCCGCCGTTGATAGCCCTCCGAAAAAGAAGCAGAAAAAGGCGGCGGGCAAAGGAAAGAAGAAGGTTACTCCCACCCCCACTGCCGGATCCACCTCCGACGACAAGGAAAAGGAAGACTCGACGGCCGCCGGTAAAACTCCGGTGGAAGAGGAAGAAGAAGAGGAGGTGATAAAAAGCCCAGCCCCCAAAAGCAGGACCCGCGCATCCACCAAGAAGAGAAAGGCGGTTGACACCACGGCGCGCGAAATCGCGGCCCCCAAAACCGTGTGCTTCGAATCACTCAAACTGATGGGTGTGGAGAAGGAGGTTCGAGGGTATTTCAAGGCCATAGGGTGGGAGCCGTTTCTTGAGTGGTCTGGGCAAATCAACGAAGGCATCGTGAGAGAATTCTTTGGGTCTCTGGGTATCAAAGAGACCAAGGATGAGGGAGTTATAGGGATTCAGTTTGAGTTGTTTGATCGGGCTGTGTCTATTGGTGGTAATGAATTGGATTTGTGTTTGGATATGGCAGGTATTGCAGATCTGAAGTCAAAGGCCTACCAGGAGTCACTGAGGGCTTTGCCAGAGTACACAAAGAAGGAGTTGCAGAAGATCTGGAAGCAGTTGGGCAAAGGAGGCGAGTTCGTGGGGCAAAGCACCAAGTCGATCCAGTTGAAGAGCCATGCACTCAGGGTTTGCCACAGGATCCTGGCCGTCAACTTCTTTGGCAAGACGGACACCAGTAGTGCTGTTTCCCATCAGGAACTGGGCATACTGTGGTGCATGCATCAGAAGATCAGGTTGCATTTCAGTGCCTGCCTCTGTGCCCAAATGAAGTGGCTGCACACTCACCCCCTTCAGCGCCTATCATTGGCTCATTTTCCGATGGTGTACGCGGCCAAGATGAACCTGATCAAGAAGGGCAAAGAGCTGGAGATGATGGTGGATGGCAAGTTTGACATCCAGTGCTTCAAGCGCATGCAGGACATTGTGCCATTGAGTGACGGCGGTGTGAAGTTTTTGGAGGAGAAACCAGTGAAGGTCGAGGTGAAGGATTCTGTTGCTGAGGCTAAGGCCAAAGAGGAAGTTGCAGAGAGGCAAGACGCGATCGAGGCGCGTTTGGATAAGATCGAGAAGGTGTTCGAGGAAGTGAAGGCGATGATGATCGCATACTTTGACTACAGTGGATTCAGGTACACACCTGCTTCCACCTCCTAAATTGTACCCTCCCTTGTTTTTAGTAGTTGTTTTTTTTTATTTATTGTTTTCTTTTATTTTTCTGTTTTTGTTAAGGTCACCCCCGAGTCACTCTGGTTCGGGGGAGACTAGGTTGATCTCCCTGCTGACACACTTTGCCCAGGCAAAGTGTGTGAGGGGGCAGGTGCGCCAACTTTTTGAGTCATAGTCTGGTCGTGGTTAGCCCCTACTGATCTTATTACTTTTGCACACTTTGCCCAGGCAAAGTGTGTGAGGGGGGAAAGGGAAAGGGCAAACCCCTGTTTCTAATCGAGTCAGCATGATTATGTGTCACTTTGGGCAAACATACATACAGTAACTCAAAATTTATAGTTAAGATGCATGAAATAGGGATGATGGAACTGTTCTAGGCAAACTGTGAGAATTGAGCCTACATTGATATATGATTTCTTTCTTTGAGAGTCTGCTGTGATCTTTACAATGCTTGTCTTTGCCTGTTTGCTGAATTGAGTAGTTTGACTGAGTAGGGTTGTTAAATGATTAGGGCATTTCTTTGTTTTTATTTCCCCCAGAATAAATAACATTATCCCTTGCTAGCCCCTTTGAGCCTTATTGAATATTCTTTGTGAACCCATCTGGTATTATGCCCACATTACATAGGCAGCCAGAGAGAAGAGAGGGAGTTAGGGCATAGTGTTAAAAAAAAAAAAAAAAAAAAAAAAAAGAAGAAAAAAAAAAGGAAAAAAAAAGAGAAAAAGAAAAAGAAAAAAAAGAAAAAAATCAGAAAAGAAAAAAAAGATGAATAAAAAGTTGTTGTGCTAAGGCCCGTAAGAAAGGGGCAAAGTGGCAGAGAAAAGGCTAACATCAAAAAAGCCCTCTGCCCAAAGAGAGCCTACTCCCAGAAAAATCTACCCTTATGAGCCCAACACTACAACCCAATAAAAGCCCCTTTGATAACCTCCCTGCTTAGTTAAAACAAACTCTGATTAGCAATAAGGCAAATTTAGGCAAAGTGGAGTCACAGCAGAAAATGAGTGTCATTGAACCCATACACTGAAAAGAGAGAAACACTGTGAGGGAGTGAACCCAAAGACCTAGAACAGACTCTTGACTTATTTTTATCTTTACTTGAATTTTGTGTTATCTGTATGTACTATGCCCTTTACTGATCATGCTAAAGTCCTTTGCTTTATTTCTTCCTATTTCTTTCATTTCTATTTTCACTTTGGTCTTGAGTCAGGCAAATCAGAGCCCACGCTTGGGGACAAGCGTATCCAAGTGTGTGCGGTTCTGATGAGCCATTTTATTTGCTCATCTTAGAGCATTTTTACACCCTTTATTGAGTCAGTTTGAGTCGTTAACGTGTCTGGGAGGGCACAATTAGGTGTTTGGGCAGAGTGTGTGGTGATGCAGGTAACAGGTGGCGCACTGGGCAAAAGAGGCAAGGAAATCCCCTTCTTTGGGCAAATCAGATTCTGGAGCGGTAGTGACAAGCAACAGTTTGACCACATCGGGCAAATGGGTAAGGTCATGAAGCAGAAGACCCAGAATTCCTACAAAGTACCGTGCCTGGTCCGACCACCTGTGGAGGAGAAGAAATACCTGCAGACTTCGATTTGGGCAGAGAGCGGCTGTTGACAGGAGATTCGCTGCGGGCAAGCTGGCAGCGTACCAGAATCCCTGGATTCGGGGGATCTGACTTATCCCCCAGCCCATTAACCAAGGATGCCTATTCCTAAGGGGCGAGCAACAGCCGGGAATTCAAAATTCAAATTCGAAGTCTACTAAAGGGGCGCGACGGGCAGCAAAGACAACACACATTACGCATCGAGAAATCGAGAGAGCCGCCGGTCCCGAAGTTCGCCGTCGCCGCCGGAGGAGTCGCCGGAGAAGAGATCGGAGCTGTTCGTCCGAGTCTCTTATTTGTTTTGCAGTAGATCCGACCTTCGGGTCGAGAAACAATTTCGTTTAATGTTTTGTCTTTAAGTTTTTAATTCCGTACCTCTATTTCCTTCAAGAACGATTTCAATTTGAAGGCATGATTAATATAGTTTGTTTTCCCTTATTTACTTTGTCTTTTATTTCCAGAATGAGTAGCTAAATTCATCGTGCATCTGGGCAGGGACGGATCGAAGGTGATTTAGGGTTTAGTTAGGCCGCGAGGTTGGAGGGGCTGAACTAACCGGTTGGGCGTTTGTTCCCGAGGCAAAGTTGGTTGAGGTTTATTTCTGGGGAGTTTGGGTAAACTAGGACTAGTGAACCTTTACAAACTGGGATACTGGTGATTGGCAAACCGCATAGATGTACCTTGTAGTATTGTTGCGGGCATAGCACTAGAACTTGCAGGAGATGCGGTCGTATGTTTCGAGCATGCTATTGGCCGAGCGGGTCTGTCTAGAGGGTAATGCGGGTTTGGGCAAACTAGATCCATGTTTGGTCGCATAGGTTATCGAATTGTTCAGATCCAGGGGGATTAGGCAAAGTGTTAACCAAGCCTTTTCTTTATACAGTAAGGATAGATGAGGGGTGGGGCAATTGTTGGGCGTGACGCAATAGGACCACTTTTGTTTTTTGCACCCTATAACCGCTGACAAACCGCTGGTAAAAATCCTTAGTGCCGATGAACGGTAGTTTGCCCTGATGATCCTGAGTGAAGTTGTCTGCCCGGATGCCTTGTTTATTTATTGATTTAAGTTTTCAGTTTTAGTATTCTGTTAGATCTGAGTGTTTGCTTGTTTACTTTTGGTTTTATTTATTTGCATGTTATTTCTGTTTGCCGTAGTTAGATCTGAGTGTTTGAACGATTGCAAAACCGCTGTGCCCACAGCAACCAAACTCAAAACTTTTTGTGACAACCCCTTGGGCAAAGCCGAGATCACCTACTGTAATTGCCTCCTTGTGGGACCGACCCCACGTACTTACCATTATCTACGTTTTGTAGTTAAAGGGGTACTGGCTAAATACAAATTTTATTTTGGCAGCGCGTTTGTTCCTAACGAAAAACATTCGTCGTCGTCAATGTAGTATGGGATGCATGAATTAAATATTTAATTATTTGATAATTAAATTAAATGGTGGATTATTTATTCTAATTAGATTTGAATTAAGTCAATTAATGCATGTAATATTGAAAATAT
This sequence comes from Euphrasia confusa, assembly GCA_954870475.1. NCBI lineage: Eukaryota > Viridiplantae > Streptophyta > Magnoliopsida > Lamiales > Orobanchaceae > Euphrasia > Euphrasia confusa. The sequence goes on from OX940956.1 coordinate 12,550,139, forward strand.
GATTTTCAATAAAATAAAAATAAATATAATGTAAAATGTTTACATTAATGAAAAACGGTTTTTCATAAAACTTTTGTTTTCCGCTGCGTATACATGCACGATCCCCAACAGAGAGGAGGGCCAGCGCTGAGCGTTGGGGCGAGTTTTGGAGCGATATGAGGCGTCAGATGAGGGAGCAGATACAAGCGGCACTGAAGCCTGGGAAAGTAGTGACTGATGACGAAGGCGAGAAACCAGAACCGAAGGCCTTGGTAGGATCCGAAGAAGAATCGGTCTTGGTGTATTCCGAGGAGGATTTGACTTTGGAGGAGTCCGTAGAAGAGTGCGACGAACCGACACCATCGGTTGCCGTGGCTTCTGACATCGAGGAGTCGGAGGGGTCTGACATCGAGGAGGTTTCGGTGGATTTTGACGTCGCGGAGACTTCGGTAGAGTCCACGGAAAAGGAATTGATGAAATTCGAGGACCTTCCGCAATTGGAGTTACCCATGGTGGAACAAGCAACGAAAGAGGGACAAGCGACGTCTGTGGTGTTGTGCGAGGAGGCGAAGTGTTACACTAACGTTTTATTGTCTCTACACCCTTTTATTCATTGTGCTTTTCAGGAATTTCATGATGACTTCCCTGAAGAAAGATCTCATAGTTTTCCGCTACATCGAGGGTGTGAGCTGCAGAATTATGTCGTTCCGAGCTTGTTCGTGAGAGTTGTGTTCGACCCTGGCATCGGCGTGGATTTGAGGACAAATCCTCTTGAAGAGGAGGGGAATGATGCAACCCAAGATCCGGGACGACGAAGAGAGCATCGAAATAGAAGTCGGGACGTGCCGAGAAGTTCGGGGAGGATTCTGGCGAGCTGTCGGACGACACCTTCCAGCTGTCGGACGACAGGTCTTGGAAAGTTGGGTACGAGGCAGAGAGGATTCGCAGGTTGAGCCTGCGAACGACGGCGATTTGTCGGACGACGGGATTTCCTGTCGGACGACAAGAGGATGTCGGACGACATCATATCCTGTCGGACGACAGGTTACGAAAGTGGGCGGAATTTAGGTTTCCGCGTGAATTAATGTTTTATTTCCTTTTTCTTTCATGTTTTTAGTTGCCTATATAAAGGCTATGCTTTTCATTATTTTAGAGACAGATTACTTTTGATGAATAAAAATTATGTTTCGTGAGTTTTAAAATCTCTCTCGGGTTCGAATTTTATCCCGATTATCCAAAAGAATTCAACCGACGAATCAACGAGCCAGTCAAATCTCGTTTGTGTGTCTTCATCATCTCCGAATTATTGATTCAACGTCTCGTTGGGGTTTAGGGTTTCGAACCTAAATCATTTCGTGGGTTAGGATCAAGGGTTTTGGGACTTCCGCAAGGTATCCTAATTATCGTTTTCCTTCGTTCATCTCCTATCAATTCTATCCTAACGAGGTTCGTATCAGAAGCGGAGCCAATCGCAGACTCGATCGGAGTTGCGGGAGTCGAAGGAGAAGGCGTGGTGGGTGGTGGCGCGGATCACCACCTTCTCGATTTCAGGGTTGCAGAGGGTGATCCGGCGGGAGAGGTTGGCGAGCTAGAGACTGTGTTGGTCTTTTAAAACGCTTTAGGCCCTCTTCTAGAGCCTTATTTTTTTTTTTTGGTTTTTTTCTTGGGTTCCCTCCCTCTCTCTCTCTCTCTCTCTCTCTCTCTCTCCCACTCTCAATCTCGATCTCTCTCGATGGAAAATGATTCGTTTTGCATCTCGTTTCTTGTTTTGTTTGTTTTTTAGGGGAATGGATTAAACCTCAATCTGGACGTGTTTTAAAAAAAATAGTTTTAATTGAAATAATGAAGTATTATTGCTTTTTTAAAATAGTATTTTTTATTTTACATTTTTTTTTCATTTATTTATAAGGGGAAATGTCGAAAATACCCTCTTTGAGCTGATTAAAAAAAATGATCACGTGCATTTCACGTGTCACCGGAAAAAGACCATTTTTGCATGAAAGTGCAAATTCGTCAAAGTTCAGCTACTCGGGTGTAATGCAAGTTGGTTAACCAAAGTAAAAAATATGTCTATAACTCACTATTAGCCTACAATTATCCCTTATATTTATTTAATGATTTTTATATAATTAAAAATAAAATGATTTAAGACATTGGTAAGTACTAGGTTCTTTCGACCCGTGCGATGCACCAGGATTATCTTTCAGAAGCTTCTCCGGTCAATATTTTAATATAAGCATATTAATAAAAAAAAATTAAAAAAAATCTAAATAAAACATTCAAATAAAGAGGACAATAATTGAAGAAAATAACCTTAACCATAGATTTAAAAAGATAATAGCAAAATTTGAAGATCAATTCACATTTCTAAATACTTCTTTGTAAACAACATTTGTAGCCTTATTCGTGAGTTCTCCATTCGAATCACAAATTAAGAATTTCAAATCTGCTCGATTAGTAACTCTAGAAACGTCAACATATAATTGTCCGTGTGTGAACACAGGCCTTCTCAACAGAATCCCAACCTTTGACAAAGATTGCCCTTGACTCTTGTTAATTGTCATAGCGTAAGATATCATAATTGGGAATTGCCGGCGTTGAAATCGAAAGGGCAAATTTGAATTAGAAGGCGAAAGTGGCAACCTTGGAATGTAAACAATTTGATCGCCTTTATCTCCTCCTAGGACTTTCGCCTCGATAACGTACTTTCCCAATTTTGTTATTACCAACCGAGTGCCATTACATAAGCCCGCCGCGTGATCGAAATTTCTTAACAGCATAATAGGCACACCAACCTACAAAAAATATGGAATGAATATTTAAAAAATAACGACTTGAAAAAAAGTGAAAAAAGTTATAAAAATAAGCATAATATATATAAAAAATTTTAACTAATGAATTGGAAACTTAAAGAAGTAAATAGACAGTGGAATAATTTAGACTAACCTTAAGCTTCAAAACATGATTTGGCAAACCGGAGCATTTAATTGTGTTTAAATATTCAGGGGAATGCATTTGATCAAACATTGTCGATCCTTTATCAGCCGTATCAATAGTATCCGCGCTAAGATAAACTTTCTCTTCAGTAGAATGTAGGTTAACCATGTACTCATTAACTGCTTCGACTTCATCCAAAGTAGGAGCCAGAATTGCGCGCCCTTGCAAGAATTTAGTGTCTCCGATATGTTGGTGGAAATCTGGAAAAATAGTTTCAACGATGGAACCGATGTAGTCGTTTGAGTTGGATATAATGAGATCATCAGGGATTTCAATAGTAGCTTCTCCATCGTGATCATTTCCCAAAGTTCCATTACCAATGCATGTCATCCATTCCGTAAATGCTCTCAATGCCTGAATATCTGCTCCTTCAACCACGTTCTCCAATCTCATATTTTTTGTTAATTTCAGAATTTTCCAGTTATTCCAAATTGGGGAAGAATTGATAGTTGCATGTACAATATCCTATCGTGTCCCTTGTTGGATGACAGGTAGGATTTGCCGAAAATCGCCTCCAAAAACCACAACTTTACCTCCAAATGGAGTATGGCCAAAAGTTGGATTATCGCGTTTCATAATATCTCGGATGGTTCTATCAAGAGCTTCAAAACAGTTCCTGGAAAATAAAAGAAGTTGAAGGTCAGTTTAAAAATTGAAAAGAAAAAGTCCTGGGGTTATACATTGGCAGTATTTAAACTTTCATAAAAAAGAAATTAAAATTGGCAGAAAATATAAAATAAAAATTAATAATTATAAAAACCAAAAAGAAATAAAAATTGAACATTCATATTCCCTTGTTTGAACTTACTTGTGCATCATTGGGGCTTCATCCCAAATAATAAGAACTGCCCTTGAAATCATTTCTGCAGTGTCGCTATCTGTTTCTATATTACATGTCGCATTTTCAGTCAAAACTAAGGGAATATGAAATTTCGAATGAGCAGTCCTTCCACCAGGTAATAGCAAAGAAGCAATGCCACTTGAAGCAACATTAAGAACAATCTCTCCTCTTGAACGAATAGCAGCAGAAATTGTTTTCCAGACAAATGTTTTTCCAGTTCCCCCATATCCATACAGAAAGAAAACTTGACCTGTTCCACTATCCACAGCTTGCATGATGGAATTGTAAGCATGAAGTTACTGATCATTTAACATTGAAAAAGAGCGCACATGTTCTATTGCAAGATCTCCACGATTGAAATTCAGTTCATTTGCTAAGAGCGAATTTCCAAGGAAAGAAATATCAACTTCTTGAGGATAGGGCATTGAAGAATAATCTTTCAGGGATTTGCCCTTGGACTGTAACAGAGATTCAATTTCACTCAAGCAAAGATTACTTAACTGATCTTCTGTTAAAATGAGGGTTGTACGAAAAAACAAATTATAATGTGAAATAGTTGTATAAAAATAATATAGAATAAACAATTAATGTCAATAAGACTGTAAAAAGATATAAGATTTAACTGGCCTTCTAAATCTAATTCTATACTTGCTCAGTAGGTCTTCCTTCAACTTTGAACAACATGCTTTCCAAACCTTGACAGGGCTAATGATAGAACAGGAAGTTAGAAGATTCACAAATAATGATCTAAGCGTTGGACCTAGGCCCCAAACAGCAGCTTCTTTTATAACATCGATATATTCTTGATCGTCCTCTAATAAACCGCGAGCATAGCAAGCTTCTTGAAAAGTTTTGTACTGTATACTGTTATACAGTTTAATGTCATCGTACGATACGCAGTCTTTTACAAAATTCAAGAGAAGCCTCATGTAATAAACTTCTCCGAGAGACGGGGGAACAAAAGCTAATCATCCAAGCGCTCTTCCCTTTTTCCTCGGAGTCCAGGTTCTCGTGTCGTCATGCCATACAAACTGAGACGGGAACTCTGCGTAAGTCAAGTGTTTTGCTTGTTCGTATTCTCTGTTTGCTATCATCCATGCTGTGAACATTGTTTCTTTTGAAGCAGACCTTTCCATTACATCATCAACAGCCTCTCCGTCTTGAAAAACAACACATTGTTGCCCCTCCAAATGAATAATCAACCTCACAACAGTTGGCTCCTTGAAATGGATCTCATATGCAAACAATCTCCAGACAGCCTCAGACGCTGATATATATCTTACATCCAAGTACTGTTGAATTTCGCCTATTTCTTTTTTACCGTTTCCGGGTTGAAGAGTTTTATAAAAAACAACAGTTGCCCTGTCATGTCCTTTGTGAACGTATTTGAACAAATACTTAATAGAACGGGCCCTATTGCACCACTCTACATTAATATGTGCTCGATACTTAACCAAAAGAGCACGATTATGGGGGACGACATGCCTGTTCAACAAAATGTCAAAAATAAAAAAAAGGCAGATTCAAACATGAGAATTATAAGCATTTCAATTTCAAAAAAATAGATGAACTTTCAGTTATAATACAAAATTTACCTGTTGTCAAGCTCAATTCCTCCTTTTTGTACGGTAACACCAGTATCCCTTCTACGATAAATAACATAACCATCCTCATCTACAGATGTGTGATTGACAAAATTCTTGGGATAACGTTTAGTGCAGGTGGTTCCAGTCATACATGGAGATTCAAATTTGCTTGTCCACATGGGCCGTGCATCATGAATTCCTGCACGGCAGAATGGTACTCCTTATCAATCAAGGGATTTGAAATTTCAGCGGAAATGAACTTGTCAGCTACGTCTTTAGTTGCTGAATTTGGAAAATCTTTTATCCACAATAGAATATGAGCATGGGGGAGACCACGTTTCTGAAACTCAATTGTGTATATAACTACAATGAAATAAATAACTCAAATTAGAATCTGGTGTTTGGAAACAAATACTCAAAATTCAGATGACAAATATATCAAAATAAATTGTAAAAATAAGCTGTTGTAAATACAAACATACCCGCTGTAGTTTCTCCGAATAGCTTTCCTTTTCTAATGTCTGTCATCAAATTATCTAATTTTGTATAGAAAACTCTGGAAATAATGTCTGGCCTATCAACAGCAGAGAGACCTATTTCCTTCAAGTAATCAGTAATTTCACGCCACTTAGAATTGCAAGTGAAAGTAACAAACAAATTAGGGTAGCCTAGCCATTTGCAAACTGCCATTGCATCGTGATAGTTTTGGATCATGTAACGTGCTCCGCCGACAAAAGAGGATGGTAAAATAATATGCTTTCCTGTATTGGCAGTGTCAGAATCTCCTTTTGCCAACGCATCACCCAATGAAGAAAAAGAACCGCACCTGAATTCTTTCTGGTGATGCCTCATAAAAGTTAGCCTAAAAGCTTCAACCATTGCATAAGCATCAACTAAGAACTGCTGAAACAATCGTCTGCCATGCAAAATATGAGGAGATTCATTATCCCTGACTTGCACCTTATACGTTACGTACTCCCTCATTGTGACTTTATGCTCTTTTGTTTCTTTTGATCTTGCGGTTTTTTTATGTTTTATGTTGTCTCTGTAACCATCCTCCCCGTAAAAATATAATAATGGATACTGAAGGGGCAAGTAGCTTGGGTGCAGCTCAGTTATACGTTGCAAACTACCTGACGAACGTTGAACAACGATATCCCGATAATTTTCAAGATTTTCAACGTCTCCTTCAATTAATGCCGCAACTTCATCAGCCTGGGGCAAATCATGAACCCTTCCATCAGAAGTCCTAGCAGAAATTAACCGTAATTTAATGTCAGCAGTAGGATCTTGCTTAATTCTATCTCTGATAGTGCGAAACACCTTGACCAATACGTTATGTTGATCAAGCAGATCTTTCAAACTCTCTACAATTTCAACATCTTCATCATCTACCGGTTCATCGTTAGAATTTTGGTTAGAAGATCTGAAGTTATAAATCAGACATTAAGGATAAGAAATTTTATAATATTAATAATAAAACAACTAAATGCTTAGGAAGTAAAAGACGACAAACCTCACAGCTGAAATCCGGTTATGTGTCTCGTTTTGAGTGTCATGAATATAAAGTTGTGCAAATGAAGCTTTTTTATCACTATCTTCTTCTGGCATTAAACTACCCATCAAATGAATATTGGCCCCGTGTATTCTGAAAATTGGAGCTGAGGTTCCTGTGTTGTAAGAATTATCGACTTTCCCTCCCATCGAAGTGAAAGCAAAAATCATGTTGAATATTCTGATTTTTAACTGAAATCTTTTGGACAAATTTTCAGTGCCATACAACAACTTTTGGAACTCTGGAGGAGGAACTCTAGATGGAGGTAATTTAATTTTTCCTGTAAGAGATATATCAAAAAACTTGTCATTTAGAAAAGTAAATCATTATTAAATGAAAGGAATACATTTAAATTAACAATGTAATAGCTTTAAAAATTACCGTGAGAGCAACATGAATTGAACAACGGGTGACTGTTCTTTTTCTTACTTTTCTCCATTCTCTCGTCGAACCAGAATCTAGCCTGACAATGCTCACATTTCCAAGTGCAGTCTCCAATGTCGTGATAACCTATAAATAAAATTAAACTTATATAGGAAGAATTCTAAGTTTCTGAATTGAATATAAAATAACTAAGTACTGGGATATTTATTTGAGGGGTCATCTATTATTCCATCCGTTGATGAATGTCCCAAATTTGTATTACTTCTCCGCATTGAAGGAGTCGAATTTGCTTGTGTAATAAGTCAAACACGTATAAATTAGTTTGTATTTTCCTGACGTAAATTAATTTCATAAAAGAAGGAAAAAGAACATCCAATTAAAAATGCAAACTTGAAATTGTGAAGTCTACATGGTCTTCCACTAATTATACCTGTCTGATAAACAACATTAAAATGATCTTACATGTTTCTAATATGAGAAACACTTCGACTGGATTGCCCAGTTTCTCTCGATCTAAAATTTATATTTCTTTGGGTTAGAGGAAGTCTGATTAAGGAAGAAGTATTATTGCTTGGCAAGGTATTGATCACATCATCATTACTTTCACCTGTATTAAAACATTTAAAATATCATTGCCTTGATAGTAATAAAGAACAAATGTCAATGCTAACATATATATAATAATCGGAACGTGAAATCTTACTGTTTGTTATGTCTCGAAGAGCAATTCTACAGCTTCCATTAGAATTCTGTGGTAAGCGTGGAAAAATAGGTTTCAACTTTTTTCTATTCTGCTGACTAATATACTGGGATACTACTGGAGAAACATTGGATGGAGTATGAGTTTCATAGTTCGGATGAATAGTTGATGGAAGGTCGAAGGAGTTCCCTGCTATTATAAGTACAATGTTCAATGGATTAAATAATCTCAATCCTTTAGAAAATATAACTTTGTCAATTTTCTTAAGGATTACATAAGAAAGATAAGATTTCACGTATACCTGAACCGAGAACAGCATATGTATTACATTGAAGATTTTGATTAAGAAAACTTCCATTACCGGATGGCAAAGTAATATTGGATTGAAGATTTGAAGATATCAATACAGGGGTGTCAATTAAATCATTAGTATCCAGCTGGGGATTGGGCGCAGAATTTGTTTTCAACTTTTTATTAGAAATTTGAGTAATGCCAGACCGTTGAGAAGGAGAACCAAAGCAGAAAGAAGCAGGTACATAAGCAGGTGAAATATCAGATTGTATATTAACACCCCTATTTCCAAATGGCACTGAAATAAATTATAACTTAGTAAGATGTTAAAGAAATAAAAAAAGAAGCTGATAAAATTAACTTTGAAATTTAAAAAATTAATTTACAAAGTTAATTTTTATATAACCAAAACACAAAACCTCTGGGGGAAATTAATTGATAGCTGGACCTGGTTGTTTTCTGAACGCTTTTATCTTGATCGTCAGAGTTCGTTGCAGTGAGGGAACATGAAGGGTGAATAAACACTGAGAATTGAATAGATTCAGTTTTCTCAACACATTCCAGACAACAAAATCGAAAAATTGAAAACCAAGTTCAGAATAAAACATTAATGATTTTCACATTAGGATTATAAACGAATGTTAGACTTACCAGGATTATCCACCAGATTTTCCGAGTTCTCCACAACATTTTACTTCCCTCAATATCATTGAGTATACTTATTTCTTTTTAATCGAAAGGGGATTTAAACCTGGACAATGAAAAATTGAAATCGGGGACGTACCAGAATTGAACTTTAATTTCTTCTTGGCGCCATAACTTTCGCGATTTAAAGTATATAAGAAGGGGGTTGTCAGGAGCCAGAAGAAAATCAACACGAAAAGCAAAACAAATAAATAAGAGAACACTGGTTAGAGGATGATTAAAATTCCAACTTAATCTCAGAATACAAACTATTATTAATAAGTAGTCAATTTAATGTTGATTGATAATATCTATAAATAAACTTTGACTAAAGTTAATATATTCAATTTTGGAAATCATAAATTCAAAGCAAAAGATTCAAACTTGATTTAGGAACTGTATAAAAAAATGAATTCTATATATAAGAATCATTATAATTTAATATAACAGCTGTATTTATTAAAAAATCAACACTATATTAGGATTTAAATAAACTAAAATAATTAAAAAAGGAAAGGCATCTCCTATTAAAAAATAATAACAAATTAAATTCAAGTATAGTTAATGAAGAACTATATTTTAAATTAAAATATTTGAAATAATATTCCACAATTTTCTTTGAAATAAGAAAATTTGAAATTTGAACTATATTTTATTATTGCAAAACAAAATAGTGTAACAACTCCAAAATTTATAAGGATTTCCTAATAATATTATTTAAGAGTTAGGGATACATGAAAACTAATGTTTGGATACCTGTTGGGAAATGGATATTAATAGAAAATGAAAAAATGACATTCAAAACAGCAAAAATATTAATTCATCAAAACGATTGTTTAACAAAGGCTGAAAAAATTCAAAACAAAAGGTTTAAAATAAAATCAAAACGGCAAGAAACAAAATTATTAGTTGTAGGAGGAAAAGACAATAATCACGCAGACTTTGACATCTTTGACGAAGAGTGCTCTCCTGCTTCATCGAGCTCACGCTCTAGATTTCTCTTTCCTGATTTTGGAAATTCAGGGGTTTTGAACTCAGAATTTGAATGACTGTCATTTTCCTCCTGTACTGAGGTTGAAACACAAATGTTATCTTTCATAGGGGAGGAATAAGAACCAATGAGACCATGGTTGGATTTCTTGTGCTTCTTTATTAACTCCTGATCGTCTGAAAACCTGTCAACAATGTAGACTTTCTCTGTTTTGTCAATGTGCTTCTAAGTTATTGTAACCTTGAAAATATATTCCTTCCCAATTAAATCTTCAATTGGTTGAGGTATGTTCATTTTAGCAAATTCAGCAAGACCTTCTTTATCAGTTTGATCAATATCGCCATGTTCCTATAAAAAATCATAACAAACAAAAATGTACATGAAAACGATTAATAATTATCAATATGTGAATGAAATGGATATATAAAGATTATATATTCAGACCTCAAAGAAGATATCCCAAACCTCAGCTCACACTCTTCCCAATCATGTACTTGGCAGTTTCATTCCAAAGCATAAAAGTAGCACTGGATGTCCCATCAACGGCAATCATATGAACTCAGAACCGTTCTTCAGCAATTACAAACTTGTTGCAGATAAAGCACCAAAATTGATATTCTTTTTCTTCAACCTTCTTTTTGCATATTGTGCAGCTAATGTAAGACCATCCACTTGAGTATCTAATATCATAAATTGAAGCAACAACCCAAACCTTGCAAGGCTGAAATAAAAAATGAATATCACAAAAAAATTCCTACTAAAATTTAGATTGCAAATATAAATACTTAGATTCAAAAAATAAGTTAGCAAATTATTAAATCAAAAAAAAGTTTAAACCAAAAGCTAAAAATACCAGTTCAGCAGCTTTCAACTCTGCAGCTTTCAACTCTTGGACTGTATAGAAAACAGTTTTAGAACTTTCAATATCTCCCTTAACAGACATGTAAGAAGAACAATTAATCTGGGACCCATCAAAAGAACTTGAGACAATAGTTGAATTTAACCTGGGGAGAAATATAAATAGGAGAAAACAATGTTACAATTACAGAAATCAAGTAAGGCAAAAATATTATTATCATTGAGTAGAAATATTTACTTGCTCTTGAAATCTCTAATATCATCATTGTTTTGATCCAATATCAGTTTAGTTGCATCAAAAGTGTTGGATACCCCATTAGAATCTGTTAATAAACAGAAGCTGAGATTAAACATTGAGACATAATGTTTTATTCAAATTAGAAAAATTAAATTTTTGAAAGGTTTAAAAATGAACCTGTGAATTGTTTGGCACGACAGAGTTGAATAATTATAACCTGATGAAACTTTCCACCTCTTCCCAACTCCAAAAAAAATGCTTCAACTCATAGCAGAAAGGCTCCCAAAGTAAACAACTCACTCTTACTTTACTGTTACAAAAAAAAAAAGGATAAAACAATTCAAATTAAAGAATCCAGAGTTATAATCCAAGCTTAAAAGAGATTGAAGTACATAAATTAAATCGTTCATTAAATGAAATGTGAATATAAAGAAGAAAAAAAATAAAAAAAATACTTTAGATCCTCCAACAGAACAGTCAGACTCTTAGTGCCTTTAACAGATCCATCAGTTTTCATTCTATCCTCATTCATGTCAACAACTCGACCGATTAAATCTAGAAAAGAGAATAACAGAAAAAATAAAAACAGTGAACATATTGATATATAAATTATAATTTGAATGAGTATGAGAAATCAGAAGTGATGAAATAAATTTTAAATATGACAAAATTTTACCAAAAACAGGTCCATTATGTTTCATAATACCATCAGAAACATCCTGAAAGTTCATGAAATTGAAAATGGAGGGGGGGAATAGAGGATCCTCCACTTTTTGTATGCAGGTACTGGCATGAAACATGATTCGATAAGGAAGATTTGTAATTGGATAATTAGTTGGGGAATTAACAACAGAGAAATGGTTCAAAAAGCAAACGTCTCCTTCTGAGACTTGGTTTTCATATTTGGAGATATGAATTTTTTTCACAGAAGCATGGACTCTAGAACCCTGCAATAAAGATATTAGAATTTGTTAGTTTAAAATAGAACTTTTAAATAATGTACTGTGAACAAAGACAAAAGTATGGATAATAATTAACATGGGAAATAAGACAAATTATAAAACTGCAAACCTCCATATCAACAAATAGAAAATCCAGGGACTCTAGGAATTTCCCCTTCGGAGAAGTTTTCCACTTTCGACATACTCGGACCTTAATCCTCCAATCCATTATGCACTTTGAAATTTCAGATACAGGAGTGATAGGACTTGCCATAATACTTAAATTTTTAGTGTCAGAGGCTTCTGAATTGATATGTTAAACTGTTACAGGGCTTGTTTTATAGTCAATCAAAAATTAGTCAAAGTGCAATTAAATTCTAGGAAGATTGTAGTATTGATTTCTGTTCCATTTCTGAAATCTATGAATATAGAATATTGAAAGTTATTATTGGAATTACTTTGTTACAGAAAATATTATATCCAATGAGAATAAAATTTTACTATTATTAAGGAATATGTTGAAATCAAGGAATATCATTCCAGAACATTTTGTTCTTATGAAACTTAAGGATTCTGGGATACTCGCAACATTTATCAACAAAATACTCTCTTGGCTGGAATCTCTCCACATGAAAATCTTCAACTTTGACTTTAAAAAAAATTTCCCTTCCACCCAGAGCAAGGAAAATTTGATAAGGGAAAACCGGTTTGCCTATTCCCTGTTAATAAGAAAACTCATTATAATAGGGGAAATAATTCAACAATATGAACATTAAATAAGTATAAAGGAATTGTACGAATACTAACCTTAAAATTATAATTTATGAAGGATGCAACTAGGGTCTGAATTAAAGAAGTAGCGAGTTCATTAATAAGGATAAGAGATGCCTCATAACCCCGGTAGTCTGTGACTGATACGTGAATTTTATATCTTGCAGTATGAAGGATGCTTTGTCCGCAGGTCGGACAATTAATTTCAGAACATGAACAGTCTCCTATAACCGAGCGATTTGGGCAATACGTATAAAACCAACCACGTTCTTCATGCACATCAGTTATAGTTCCAAGAGTCCATAAATTAAGAACCTACAACACGTGAAATTTTTAATTCTGAAAATTTTTGTAGAATTCGAAGCTGGAATAAATTAAACTTTTAATAAAAAGGAAACAACTTACATCTTGACAGCACAAAACATCACCATAGTCGTAAACAGTGCAATCTGGTTTCACCAGTTCCTTTACAGAAGAAGTCACAGAAATATCGGGAAACATAGCTCCATCAAAGAAATAAATCTTGTTTGAAATTCGGCAACTAAATCATAGAGACATAAAACAGGGATTTATAAATTTCCTAATAAATTTATAATTAACTACAAAATTTATAAAAAGATTTTAACATGATGATTATTATACAGAATTACCTCTTCTTGAATTGGACAATTTCAGGAATAGATTGATCGACTATCACATCAGAAACCTCAAATGCAGAGGACACACAAACTTCTCCTAAATACAAATATAATTAATGAGAAACTTCTTTAAATTTATAATTTCACAAATCATTCTTGAACAAAAGATTAGTTATGTTACTTTGATATATAGTTTTTCGGCACAACTGCATGATAAGAACCCTGGAAATGGAAATGCTCGACCTTAACACGTCGACAAAATTGGAAAGCTTGGAATGGTGGGGCCCAGAGATTAGGCAATGAAGACGATTCTTACTGATAGAAATTTAAAATGTATGTTCAGAAACGGTAGAAATACAAAAAAAGAATTGAGACAGAAAAGAACCTGGAATCTTGAAGCATGAAATGGAAAACAGGATTAGTGCCGATCATACAAATCTTCACGTCGACAACTAAACCAATGACATCTAGTAAATTTGAATGCACAAAACATGAAACATATCAGTTCGAAAATAAAGAAGTAATACGTAAAATATACTGTCAAATCAAAAAATTTAAAAGCATTTACATAAGAACAGTACCAAAAACATGGCCGTTACGGAAATTTGAACGCCGCTTCAATTCAGTGAATTTTGCAAAATTGAATTTTGATGGCGGGAAGAAATAATTATTACTACTCCTAACAAAAGTATTATCTCTGAACACTATCATGAAATTATGGTTAGAAACAGAAGAGAAAGTTGGCCTGGGGACAACATGAAAATTCCGAATGTTATATACGTTGCCCTCCTTTAGCAGACTGTTAAAGGTGCCGATCAGAGATTTCTGTACAAACCCTTGAATTATTAACCCCTGTCAATGTAGGAAAAATTCATCCAAAAATAAATAATTAAGATTATGATTCAATAGAATAACATGGAAATGTTAAAAATCAATAAAAAAATACGTATATATGACATACTTTCGCATCCTTCATCACAATATGCAAAGACTCTGGAAGCATGTCCGACCCGAGGGTTTCCCATTTCCGGCATATCCTTAAACATAAAATAGGGTCATCCGTTGCCGGATTAATATCTTCAAGGTCTGAGTAGTAATATGCAGACATCTCGAGAGAAGAATAATTTTGAAACCGAAAGACTTATTTTTGAATTTCTACCTGTTTATTCTTAATCTTTTATTTAGGAGTTTTTAGAGATACAAATTTAGAGAAATTGGAAAACAAAATAACTTCCAAGAATAAAATATATTTTCCAATTGTAAAATATGAAGAGACGTGCATAAAAAAGATGAAGAGACGTGCATAAAAAGTTGGGCTGCTTTGAAAAAAAAAATGAATGAATTAATCATTTGTATTTATCAAAATATGAAAGGTTAAATAATTTATCAGAAAATGAAAGTTATAATGATAATGGATAAATTTTGGAAATCAACAAAAAAAAATTCTATTAAAAATAATTAATAAATAGAAATCTTAGATTATGTGTATATATTGAAAAGAGAAATTGACTGGGGCTGAAGCATTATCATCCAGACTATTATAAGACATATTAATAGAAAAAATAAGAATAGAATAGAATTTAGATAAATACAGTTATATTAAAATAAACAGAAATTCAGAAACCAAATAAGAGTTGCCAAAAAAAATACATGCATAGCAGTTCAAGATAAGAAAATGACTGCCGGAATACGTCCAAAAGGATAATACTGAATATAAGAAATAAGAAAAAAATACTTCACTTGCATAGTTCAACTTTCAAATATCACCATCAGAGTCATCATCGTCGTCGGAAAGTTCATCAGTGGATTCTAGGTAATCTGTTTCAGAGTCTTCACATGTATCTGAATCGGACTCTTTTGTATTGTCAATTACCCCAGGTTCACAGTTACTGCTCATCTTGTCTTTGTAGTGTTGAATTAAGAATGGGCAAACACAGAAATTTTTAACATCATACACAGTCACTCCATTTGGGACGTCTGTTTTTCTCAGATTCAGAAACTTTGAAAAGAATTTCCCTTCCTATAAGACGCCTTACTGAATCTGGGAAATCTTTTATAGGAGAACTCTGCAATTAAAAAAAATAAGATTGAAAAATTAGTTGGACAACACAAAAATTTTATACTGTTAAAAGTATGCCAAAAAACCAAAGTATAAAACACATACGTGGGCGTGCATGTTGATGAGAGATGACACCCTACTTTCCACTAAGAATGTAGCAACATCATTTTCTTTTACAAAACAACCGGTAGCCCCACTTCCATCATCAACCGTGGCAAAATTTCTGAATTTGGCATACAATGTAAGATCACGCCCACACAATGAACAACTCACATACAAATTAACACCAGAACTTTGAAAGTTGCAACGGGGACACGACACATAACCCCAACCCGCATCAGTCAGAATATTGTTAACAACACCAATTGTCCATACGTTGATAACCTACAAAAAGGAATAAATAGAGAAATGAAGAACAAAAGAATAAAAATTGACTGAAAATTGCGAAAGAAAAAGAATATAACCTCTTCAAAATACGTTAAATGATTTATTGAGTACACAAAGATTCCAGGGTCACACAACTCCATTTTTCCGGCCTTCAGAACAGGCGAAAGAAACATGGAACCATCAAAAAAAAGTTTGACCCCTCCAAGGTTGAACCTGATAAATTAATAATTTAATTTAAAATTATTTGAAAGTACAAACTGTTGGACTTTTGAAAAAGGTTAATGTATGAACCTTGACTGATATGAACAAATTTCATCAAGCTTAGGGTTAACAATAAGATCTGTCACGGGTACTTCCACCACGACACACACTTCATCTACATGAAATAATTTAATGGCAAATGGTGAGCATTTAGGAATCCGGCCAAAACGTATCAAATAAGATATGACACAATTATTATATAAAATTTAAGCAACGAAAAATGTGAAATGACGAACCTTTGAAAATAACTTTCTTACATAACTGAAGAATTATGACAAAAAAATTGCATTTTCCACTTTTACATTGCTTTGTATAATCCCTAAGCTTCCAAAGATAGGGATCCGATATGCGGCAAAGCAATCTATTACTCCTGTATTTTCATAAAACCAATACATTGGAAGACGATGCGTAAGAACGTTACATTACAGAACAAAGCACTAACTATAAAAAGGAATAAAATTTAGGAAGAGCTTATCAGGGCAGTTATATCATTACTCCAAGTCTTGAAGCATAAAACGCATACACCCCTCACTGTCGACACGATCATCAATGTCAACAACTGCTCCAATTACATCTGTGTTGTTTTTTCACCAAATATAGAAAATAAAAAAAACAGTTAAAAAGAACAAATTATAAAGGATTAATGGAAATGCTATATATGAAAAGTGATGAATTAAATACCAAATAAAGGCCCTTCACAGAAGGTAGAGTACCCAAGGATATCAGAAATGGGCTTGAAAAGGAAATATGATTCATCAAAAAATGGATAGTCACTGTTGACAATGAAAGTTTCATCAACAAATAAAATCTTATAAGGACTGGCAGTCATCTCGTTGGATATATCTTTTTCAACAACTTTAAAACCACTTAGTTCATAAATGTCTCCTTCTTGAAACAGTTCTTCATATTTTGATACCAAAATATTCGGAACAGATGCTTGTATGGTGTCTCTCTACAAATTAAGCATACAGGTAGAAATAATATACAGTTCAGAATTACAAAAAAGAAATGATTGTTCAAATAGAAAAAAAACACATAAACTCACAGCTTTATCGACCAAGAATAGTTCAATGGTATTGTCTACTCCATTACTGAATGAACGCCAAGCCCTGCGAATCCTGAGACACATAATCGGATCTTTAGAAGTAGGAGAAAGTTTAGCCACAAATTCATACATTGTCTTAAGCCAAGCAGTATAGATCAAGAAGCAAGATCGGCGTAATGCGGCAGCAACCAAAAAATACAGAGAGCGGGAGATTAAGAGTTGATTAGAATATTGATTAGGGTTACTTTAATAAAGGAACAATTTCCAAAATTATATTAAAAATTGAAATAAAAACTATTAATTAAATAATATAATTAACAAAAGACGATTCAAATTGCATTTAATCGGTTAGAGCAGTTGGAAGAAAGAAAGAAAAAAGAAACTGTATTGACATTGAAATTGGATCATTTGGAAGTTGAAATTTATAGAAAAATAACAGCATCATTCATATAGTATGTCCAAAATTATAATTAGTTATTGTCTTATTGAAGAACTTGACAGTTTGTACAGAAAAAGACAAAGGTGTTAAAAAAACGATCATTCATAAAACAGGACATGGTTTATAATAAAAGCATCAGGAATTGAAAGTCAATTGTTGTTCAGAAGGCCGTTATGTAGATTAAGCAAGTCTGCGTCATCTGAATATTCTTCTACATCGTAAATTTTTTCACGACCATCGATATGGCACGACGCGATCTTCACTCTGAAAAGAATCTCCTTGCCAATTAGAGATAAAATTGAAGATGGAACCTGCATAGAAAAGTTGAGACATCACTTAACAATAATGTTAAGTAATATTTCATGAAGAACCTGTAATGAAGTTAAACAGTAAAAGAAAAGATGTGAACGTACTTTCATTGCTTCACAGGCAGACATTCCAAGCATTTCAACGACAACATTATCGAGCAAGCAAATAAGAACATTTGAAATTCCATCTGAAGCAGTCACAATGATTTTATATTTAGAGTTTTTAGGAAAACTATCATTGCACCATTTGCATCTGAAATTAGCATGTTCGACTTGACGTTTAAATCTGCAGTTATCGCAAACAGTAATGAACCAATTGTTTTTACTGACAATGTCGCATATCCTCCCAACACTCCAAATAGTCATTAGCTGTAACAAAGATAATTAAACACATTTGAAAAAATGAAGGAACAAAAAGATCATTAAATAAAAAATTTGAGAAATACAATAAAATTGAAAACTTACATCTTTAACTCTAACCAATCTTGAGATACTGGCAACATTATGAGGAATTTTTTGATTCCCATGAGACAAATACCGGGAAGCGCCCCAATACGTACGATAGCTCAAACTAAAAGTAACATTCAAATTATGTTAACACGTTACATCTGAAAAGCTTAAGGAAAAATATATAGAAAATATAATGATGACCTCAATCTATAAGTAGTAGCAGAGTCGGAATCAGGATTGAAATTGATCTTAGTAGCATTACAATACGATTCTATAATAACACGGCCTAGACGACAAAACAAAAAAAAAAAACGGTGAATGCAAATGAACACACTATTTATAAACTGAAAATAAATAAACAATTAGACAAACATGAAAAAGGTAGAGAACCGAGGAAATTGGAAACAGAAATTGAACCTTTATAAAAATTGGATCGACAAAGTTGAATTATAACAACTTCCTGATTTAAGGAGCCACTCATACCCTTTTCGACAAAAGTTCTCTCTTTCTTTGAAAATGGAGGGCATATCAAAAAACCAACACTAATATACCTGCAAGAGTGAGAATAAACAATTATATGAATGTTTCTATAAACAAATAAGAATATTTGAATGTTGGGAACATAAAAAAAAATGGAATTAGTACTCCAAATCCTGCAAGATAAACTCAACATTGCCATTGCCGGCATCATTGGAAACACTAACAATGTGCCCAATAACATCTGAGAACTCAACAAAAAAATTAATTTAAAAATTATTAATTAGAAACAGGTAAATGGAAAAGATAAAAATAAAAAGCATCATGGGAAGAATAAAAATTGGCTGAATAACATACCAAACAAAGAGCAACAATCATCATCTACACCATCTGTTAATATGTCAATGAAACTTTTGAATCTGTAAATGCAGATGAAAGGAAAACCCAACGGTTGAGGAACAACAGAAGTCTGATCTGTGAACTTAATCTTGAATGCGTTATTACAAATACCAGCCTTTTCATCTAATGATTCAACTTTGAAATAGGACACTTCATAAGCTTCATTCTCAACAATTTTTTCATCAAATTCATTTATCAATCGAGACTTTACAGTCCCATGAATAAATGCACCATAAACAAAAAAAAAAATAAGATGAGGAGGGAATTAAGGTCACAAAATATGAAAAAACAAAAAAAAAAATAATTGTCCAAAGCAGAATTATGAAAAACTTAACCTCATGATCAACCATAACTAATTCCAAAGATAACGGGAGCTTATCATATCCCTTCCTTGTCCATTTACGGCAAATTCGAACGCAAATTCTCCAGGTTTTCTTGTTGTTGTTAAGGTCACAGACAGAATCATAAAGGGCCATGATGAAACTGCAAATAAATAAGAATGGAAAGGCAAAATTGCACAGTTGACAAATTGGGAATAAGGCAAAGAACAGAAAAGACCAAGAAAAAATGATAAAGACAACTGTGCGTATGGACGAATAAAGTTTAGACATGAATCAGTAAATCATTTTAAATTTATGAAATAATTACCAACTGAGTAAGAAAGCTGAAATAAATTTATGAAATAATTACCAACTTAAGGTACTTTACAAACTGTGCGTATGGACGACTTAAGTAAATGTTCTGAGAAGGGAAGAATTATGAATAAATGAAATTGAAAAAAGAAGAACACGAGCTATTAAAGATATGGTACCTTACAAACTGAGAAGAAGAGAAAAGAATCTGCAAAATTCAAGAAAACAAAAAAAAAAGACCAATTAAATGGTCAGGAATATTTACGTTCAAATTTCATTATGTAATAAGAATCCTATTACGAAAAAATAGGAGAATGCACCATCGTAACAGAGCAAGAAGATAAATTTAAGGTACCATACCAACTGTGCGAATGGACGACTAAAGTGAAAATCTGAAAAGGGAAGAATTATGAATAAATGAAATTGAAAAAAGAAGAACACGGGCTATTAAAGATATGGTACTTTACAAACTGAGAAGAAGAGAAAGGAATCTGCAAAATTCAAGAAAACAAAAAAAAAAGACCGATTAAATGGACATGAATATTTACGTTCAAATTTCATTATGTAATAAGAATCCTATTACGAAAAAATAGGAGAATGCACCATCGTAACAGAGCAAGAAGATAAATTTAAGGTACCATACGAACTGTGTGAATGGACGACTAAAGTGAAAATCTGAAAAGGGAAGAATTATGAATAAATGAAATTGTAAAAAGAAGAACATGGACGATTAAAGATATGGTACCTTACTAACTGAGATGAACAGTAAGAAACCTGCAAAATTCAACAAAACAAAAATAAACTGATTAAATGGGGAAGAAACATTTACGTTTAAATTCCAGAATGTCTATAGAACAGAATCAGAATACCAACAGTGCGTATGGACGATTAAAGTCAATACATGAAACGGGCTGAATTATGATTAAACGAAAATAAACAATGAATAACATGTACAGCAATTTAAGGCACAAAGAAAACTGCGCGTATGGACGATTAAAGTTAACACATGAAAGGGGAAGAATTATGAATAAACGAAAATGAACAATGAATAACATGGACATAAATTTAAGGTACCTTACCAACTGTGCGTATGGACGACTGAAGTTAAAATCTGAAAAGGGAAGAATTATGAATAAATGAAATTGAGAAAATAAGAATCTGAATAACAACAGTGCGTATGGACGATTAAAGTAATTACATGAATGGGCCGAATTATGATTAAACGAAAATGAAAATTGAATAACATGAACAGAAATATAAGGAACCTTACCAACTAAGAAAATGAGAAAGGACGAAACATTTACGTTAAATTTCCAAAATCTAATAAGAACAGAATCTGAATAACAACAGTGCGTATGGAGGATTAAAGTCATTAAATGAAACGGGCTGAATTATGAGAAAACGGAAATGAAAATTGAATAACATGAACAGAAATGTAAGGAAACTTACCAACTGAGAAATTGAGAAAGGATGAGGAGATGAGTAAGAAAACTGCAAAATACAAAAGAAAAAAAAAACAGAGAATGGACCTACAGTTCGGATGGAGATTTTGAGGTTGAAGTTTCGGATCGAGAATCTGCAAAAAGAGATTATCTCCTTGCGCTTCGGATCCGCGCATTCAATCAGAAACGCAGCCAGGAAATTCTGCAAAAAAAAAAAAATGAATCTGAGAAAAGAGACAAACATCGACATTCAAACATCAGAAAAAATAAAATGAATAAGAGACTGAAAATCAGAAAAAAAAACCAAGACTTTTAGTGGGAATAAAACTGGGCGTATGGACGAAAATTATACAAACCCTACAAAATCAAACCTAATCGAGGAAGGATTAAGTATTCAGGTACCTTAACATCTGTGAAAATGAATCTGCAAGGAATCTGCAAAATACAAAAGAAAAAAAAACAGAGAATGGACCTACAATAAGGATGGAGATGATGAGGATGATGTTTCAGATCAAGAATCTGCAAAAAGAGATTAATAACCTGCGCTTCGGATCCGCGAATTGAAGGAGAAACGCCGCCGTGAAAATCTGCAAAAAAAAATATGATTCTCAAAATTGAGAAAAAACATCGACATTCAAACATAAGAAAAAATAAAATGGATACCAAACTGCAAAATCAGAATAAACAAAATAATTTTAGTGGGAATAAAACTGTGCGTATGGACGAAAATTATACAAACCCTAAAAAATCAATACATAATCGAGGAAGATGAGATTAGAATGAGTTTTGAAAGTCTGTCTCGAGAAGAGATGAATGAGAAGATGAAGAATCGGAAATAATAAATGGAATATGGAATAAGAATATTTGACCGAATTAAATGATTTCTATAGAAGATTGGAGATGTGTAAATTGTGCATTTTGATTGGATAATAGAAATCTAGGTGGCAAAATTGAAGCTTTTATTGGTAATTGGAATACAATAGAAAAAAAGAGAAAAGATTGGGGATGGATAAATTGAGCATTCTGAGTGGACAATAGAAATCTAATTGGCAAAATTGAAGCATTTCATTGGCTATTCAATGAAATTGAGGTTCAAGAATTATATATTTATAGATTTAATGATGTTTGTATTTTTGTGTGATGATTTATTTTTCAATTTTAAAAAGAAAGTAGAGGTAATGATTTAATACGACGTTTTTTAATAGTGTGCGGGGTGGCATGACTTTTCCTCAATTTAAATGGTTTTTTAATAACAATAATTACAAATACGTATCAACCAATTTTTTTTTCCCAAAATAGTAGTACAACGAAATTACAATTTACAATAAACAACAACAAAGCCGAGACGCAATCAATGACTTGTTATTCCTTGCACGAATCCACTTTGGCCACATGGTGTGACCTCATTGGATATTTTCTCTCACTTCTTATAAGAAATTGTTATTTACTTATGGGACGTCAACATTTTTAGAAAAAGAAATAAATAAATTTACTAGTAAAAAGTTGAATAAGTAAAAAATAAATGAAAAATTAAAAAGTAAAATTATATTTTAAAATGAATTTTTTTTTTAAAGGTAAATAATTAGTTAAAATATCCCATACAAAAGGTAAATAATTATTTAATACATCGAAAAAAGAAAAATGTTTAAAAATAATTGGAAAGGAGGAAATAATAATAATAATAATAATATTTTTTCGAAACAAAAAAATATTATTTTTATTTATTTGATAAAAAATAAAAGATAAATTTTTATTTTAAATTAAAAAGTAAAATATTTATGAGAAAAATATAAAAAATAAAATTAATAGTATAATTGAATTTAAATTTAAAAATAAAAAATATTTATTTTATTTTTTGAAAAATGATTGGACTAGAATAAAATACTACTGTATAGTCTATACAAATCCATCATTTTACATTACTCGAGACTGGAATATTTTTGTATATAAGCCTTCCCCTAACAAGCAAATAAAAATTGAATACACAACGGCAGCACACCATGGGTTTAAGCTTGTACCTTCTCTTCACTTTCTCTCTCCTCGCAGCGACATCGTTTCGATCCTCCTTCGCCAGCGTCAGCGGCAACGAAGACGATATCCTGATCCGTCAGGTTGTTGACCACGGCACCAACACTTCACTGACCGCCGACCACCACTTCGATCTATTCAAGAGGAATTTCGGAAAGGCCTACTCCTCGCAGCAGGAGCACGATTTCAGATTCTCGGTCTTCGTGGCTAACCTGCGCCGCGCGAGGCGACACCAGAAGCTCGATCCCTCCGCCGTACACGGTGTCACGCGTTTCTCCGATCTCACGCCGCGCGAGTTCCGCCGCCAGTTCCTGGGGGTCAATCGGCGGCTGCGCCTCCCCGCGGACGCTACCAAGGCGCCGATTCTTCCGACGAATGATCTGCCAGCGGACTTCGATTGGAGAGACCGTGGTGCTGTGACGGCGGTGAAAAATCAGGTGCGTTTTCCTTTTGGATTTTTAATCGAATGGTTATTTTACTTATTTAATTTGTGAAAGTGAGTATTCTTCTACTTATTGTTGTTGCATAATCTGTTTGAATACTCTGTAGGTAGACTGTTTCGTGTGTAGAATTCCATAACTTACATGTTTTTTTTCATAACATAAAGGACGTTGATTCGGATTTTTGTGGACAGTTAATACATACTACATGTTCATTAATTGGTAATTTTTGAATTTTTTTTGGTAGGGTTCTTGTGGTTCATGCTGGTCATTTAGCACAACAGGAGCATTAGAGGGTGCCAATTTTCTCGCAACAGGGAATCTTGTGAGCCTTAGTGAGCAACAGCTTGTCGATTGTGATCATGAGGTTTGTCTTTTGTGAACTTTTGTTCCCTTAATCTTTTTTTCAACGGGTGTCCATTAGAATATGGACTTTGTTGAGTCAATTCTTTATTTATTTAAATCTATTCCCTATTTTGATGTGCATAGTAGCTTACTCTTGTGGTGTTAATTGTTATGTGGTTAGACAAGAATATCTGTGTATAATGTTGGCAGATATGCTTTTGTTCAAACCTTTGGCGGAATGTCAGGTGTATTTCGTAGCCCGGTGATTCATCACTTCATTTTTTCTTGAGTAATTGAATAAAATCTTAAGGTCTAGTCTCCAAAGTGCTCCTTGTTTTACAAATCTCTAAAGTTGATCAAGTGTGGTTGAACTGTTTTTTCGCTGCTTGTGAGCACTTGTCTACATATTTGTTTGTCCTTGACATGGAGAAAACATTATATGCTATAATTTACAGGCGTAGCTTTTAAATTTATTCTCATGCCGTTGCAATTTAAATGTCTTCATATTTCATCTTTTATTCTAACTCTTCGAGTGTACACCAAAGACAAGGGCATGTCATCTTAAAAGAAAAATTGTTTTTTGCTTTCTTCTGAGTACTCCATGAAGTTGCATTTGACTAACCTTCACTTTCTATAGTGTGATCCAGAAGAAAAAGGCTCATGTGATTCGGGCTGCAGTGGTGGACTGATGAACAGTGCCTTTGAATACACTCTTAAAGCTGGTGGACTCATGAGAGAAAAAGACTATCCATACACTGGCACCGACCGAGGATCTTGTAAATTTGACAAGAGCAAGATTGTGGCAAAGGTTTCAAACTTCAGTGTCGTGTCCCTTGATGAAGAACAAATTGCAGCAAATCTTGTGAAGAATGGCCCTCTTGCTGGTATTACCTCCCCTCCATCCCTCCATTTTTTTCTTAAATCTCAATAGCTCTTAGTATGTGTGTGAGTGTGTTTGTGTGAGTGTGGGTAGGGGGTCATCCTGGTAAAAAGCATATCTTGGGTTTTTGTAGGACAAATAATTCAACAAAGGCAAAAGATAAAATTACCCTTAAGTGCTTATTAAAATAATCAGATGAGACTTTGAGTATGATCATACGAGGATTGAGGGTTATTTAGCAGAAAATTAGGGGTTCATTATAATCAGTTGAGGGAAATGATTGTTTGTCAAGGTATTTCTGTTTGAATTTGAGACTGATAATCATATGAGAGTGTACTTTTTACATTACTTCCTTTTTTTTTTACCCTGGATGGCTAACGATTTTATTTTTTATTTTTTTGTACCTCTGGGTGTGTAGTGGCTATCAATGCAGTGTTCATGCAGACATACATAAAAGGTGTTTCATGCCCATTCATATGCTCCAAGCGGTTGGATCACGGTGTGTTGTTGGTTGGTTATGGTGAAGGAGGATATGCTCCTATCCGTTTTAAGGAGAAGCCATATTGGACTATCAAAAACTCGTGGGGAGGAAGCTGGGGAGAAGAGGGATACTATAAAGTCTGCCGGGGGCATAATACTTGTGGAGTGGACTCCATGGTTTCCACTGTTGCAGCTGTTAGTACTACAGAGACTTAGATGGATATGAAATGAATAGTAGTGATAACTGAATGTGCTATCTGTAAATAGAGATGTGGGAGACTGGGAGTGTGACCTACTCTTTATTTATCAATTAAAACTTGTTTACAAGACTATTAATGTAAATAAAGTGACCGTTTGCTAGTAGATTTTTTTAGGCACAATGATGCAGATTGCATTTAGAGATGGCTTCCTCTTCAATCTTATTTAAGACATACAGACGTCCAAATCATCAGTAAAAAAATATAGAAATCATTACACACTAGAAATATGAAGACCTCTTCAATATCAACCTTTTGATTATATTATAACCACCCTCAAAGTCGAAGGAAACAATAATATTTTATTTTGCATACGAGTCCACAAATCAAGCAGTTGTGCAATTTATAAATAATAAATAACTTATAACTCAAATGTGATTGTTGGGCATGAGGCATTAGTATATTACACAATTCTCAGCAAAAAAAAAAAGTCGTCCTCAAACCAACAGGGATCAAAATCTCTGTTTCTTTGGTCGAGAGAACAATCTTTTTCTGCCTTAAGCTGACCTTCACCAACTTGGGCAAAGGACAAACTTCAAGTTCTCTTAACAATATATCCATGAACAACCAATTCCCATGCTTGACCCATTTGCCTAATTCTTTTTGTCATTGGACTAAATTCTCTTTACACTATCCCCTTGAATGACGACGAACCCCTCGCCTGAAAGAGTAGCCAAGGCATTTCGAAGCTGAAAAAAATGAAAAGCATCTTTCATTATCATATGTTCATTCACATTCATAAAAATGTTTCCAGTATAAAGGAGGAATGAGAGAAAGTAGCTGACATCGCTGAGATGGGTTTCCACAGAGGGATTCAGCTTCTTCAACTCTTCAAGTAACTACAAACGCGAGTTCAGTATAAAATCAGCAAGTGCTTTTAAAGTTGGAAGCAAGAAGACTAGAGATTAATAACATGATATACAAACTACTTAACAAACCTCAAGCATGCGAGTTGATGGGCCTCCGAGTTGCATTTTCTCCATGATTATATTGCGGGTGGTTGAAACCAAGTTCTCCCTTCTCATCCTTTCACTTGCAGAAACCCCGGTTGTGATGAGATCCATATCAATGGTTCCTGTAACATGATCTCCACTTATTATATTTGATGAGATGTGCAGAGAAAAACACAAGTGTGCTCCCATTAAGAGCATCATTTCCCATTTTAAAATAGGGATCATCACAAAATTAATCTAGTGGTTTGACCTAAGTAAAAAAAAATGTTAAATACCCATCAAGGTATCCTGGAATTTGTAAAATAGAAGATAATAATTTGTGATTTGAAATATAGGCAGAGATTTTTTTTGTAGTGCAAATAAGTAGAAGGCAAAATAAATTTGCAATAACCAGAGCTCTTTCAAAGGAAAGCCAAAAGTGGTTATATAGCGACATTTATAAATTATGGACCGAAAAACAAATCCGGCAACAGTAGATTACCTGTTGAATGGTCTGTTGCAGACTGCTGCATTGCTACTTCAAGAAGCCTAAAAGCCTCCGTTACATCCTGTTTAACAACCTGTGTGTGTGCGAGTTCATAATCCTTGTATATCATCATATTACATATTCAAAATTGAAGTCCAGTTCAAGAGTGATAGTGACCAACCACTTCTGAGAAACGAATTCGAGCCAGAGCCTCACTAAGGCGTATCAGACTTTCA
Organism: Euphrasia confusa; assembly: GCA_954870475.1. Taxonomy (NCBI): domain Eukaryota; kingdom Viridiplantae; phylum Streptophyta; class Magnoliopsida; order Lamiales; family Orobanchaceae; genus Euphrasia; species Euphrasia confusa. The sequence goes on from OX940956.1 coordinate 12,577,577, forward strand.
ATTTGCCTTGGGGTTGCAGTTATAACCTGTCCACATTTTTTTAAACAAACAAAAACTCAAAATTCATTTCGCAATAGAATAGTCTACACATCCATTTGATGAAAAACATATGCAATCATAAAAAGGTTCATATAATATTCTAACCTTTTTGCTGCTTCCCGGAAAATTTCCTCTTTGTCTCATCTCCACATATCCTCTAGTCAGCTCTTCAGCAGCCTCATCTGATAACTGTGGATGAATACGCTGTCGTGCATAGCTTATATAAGAAGTTAAAGTTGGGATGTCAATGACATCCTGCTCCGAACTCTGTGAAGGAAACAGCAGTATTGAGACATTAAAACACAATTTCTTAAACTCCATAACTAGATTTAAAAGAGAGGGAGAAGATACACACATCAGGATCATCAAAGTGTAAAGCCACAATGTGTTTTGCTAGACGCCTATCTGTGTCTTCATCAGCTTTGTCAAGAAGTAAATAGATCAAATCAAACCTGAAATGAAAAGAACTGCAACTCAGTGATAGCTCTAATAAATTATATATATGTTCCTGTTACCAAAGTGAATGGGCAGATTATCTTTTGCATAATTGAATCACAATACAGAAAACTGCTGAATTCAAGCACTAAAATAGTACTGTTACTAAAGACTATTATAACCTATAAAGAAAGTCTTTACCTGGACAACAAGGTAGGAGGAAGATGTATATTGTCGATCACAGACAAACGAGGGTTGTAGCGTGAACCAATTGGATTAGCACAAGCCAATACTGAAGTTCGTGCATTTAGGGAAGCAATGATCCCGGCTTTTGCAATTGAAACAGTTTGCTGCTCCATTACCTGTTAACAGACTTATAAAAATACAGTAAAACAAATGTAGTTCCACTCCAAATTGAAATATTACACATTTGGAATTAAAATTTGATAAAACCTTAAAATAGAATATAAAAATAATTTTTCATTCAGAATCCCACCTCATGTAACATGCTTCTTGCATTGTCAGACATTTTATCGAATTCATCAATACAACAGATTCCTCTATCACTCAGAACCAAGGCTCCGCTCTCCAGAACCTATAATAAACAATTTAATTTCCAGTAAAGTTAACCTTTTCCATGTTTAATAATATTATACAGTGAGCGTTTAATATCTGCCAGAGTTACTCACTGTTTCACCAGTCTCAGGATCTTTGGTCACATAAGCAGTTAATCCAACGGCAGAGCTTCCCCGTCCACTAGTGTAGATACCACGAGGAGCCAGCTTGTGGATATATTGAAGCAGCTGGGACTTACTGGTTCCGGGATCCCCAACTAGTAAGATATTAATATCACCTCTGAAACTAGCGCCAGATGGCAACTTCAATGCATTCCCGCCAAATAGCTGTTTGGGATCATTTGAAAGAGCATGTACAATAACTTAAATTCCAATGAAATTGACTAAATCTGAAACCTATACTGTACATATTATATGCATTAACAAAAATTCTAAATTCCCCCTCGGTCACAAGCAAGTCTGATTTTTGCCTCACTCCTCCACATCACCCAAAGATGTTAGTATGATATAAGTCATATAACCAATTGAATCTTTAATACTAATGTTATGTTTGCAAGTTGTATGTGTTAAATATAAAAACTCACCGCAAATTGTTAAATAGCTCATTATTTTCATTAATATTAAAAATATATATAAAAATATTCAGTATTAATAAATCAGCCCCCCTTATTCAAATGCCTAGCTCCATTACCGGCCGAAACATTGATCACAAAACTATCTAGTACCTTAAATAATTCGCACCTGACAAAGAAGGCCTTTCTTGACATCATCCAACTCCCATATGTTTGGTGCCAGAGACCTAGTTAACTTCTCGTATATGTCAGGCTGTCTAGAAAGCTCTTTTAATCGCTCAATCTGCATGCAATATGCAGAAGAATAAATAACTCTGACAAAACAAAAGGCCAATAAATGCGCATGTATTGTAGTACAGTTGATGTACCTTATTTTTATTATCAAGTGCTGACTCATTGTCATTCTTACTTCCCTCGTTTTCTGTTACCGTTGAACCCTCCACATACATCCTTGACTTGTCCATCGTTTTTAGATGAATACAATCAATATAAGTCTGGAAGTGAAGACATTATTATACATTCAAAAGCATTAAAAATGAGTCACTATATTCACATCTCTGTATTTATCACTTGGAAGACATAAGTGAAGTGGAGGTGCTTGCCTTGAGAATTGACCTAACAGTCCTATGTGATTGACCAATTCGGACGCTCATAGCTCTGTAGATTCCTGTAACCTAACAGCAATAGAAGCACCTTATACCAACTGTGATTATAGCAATATTGCAATCCTCTATGCCCATCAATGCATACACACATACACATATATATACATATATACACAAATATGATCTCACCTCAACTCTGTCACCTGGTTTCCCTGCATCAACCAGCTTGTCGTGCATCAACAAGCTCACAGTGTGTGGTGTTCCTCCCTCAGGTATCTCGTCTGGTGTCTCTTGGAGTCTCACAACTTGCTTATCAGCAAATCTGTTTAATTTTTGATGTATGATAGACGAAGGGAAAAAAATTGTTTGAAGACATCTATGGAAGTGCTGGGTTATAACAAGAAGAACCGAATCAAGGAAACACAAATGGAGTTGACATGGCTAGGAGACTAGGATAGACAACATCATTGCTTGAGTAGTCTACCATCAAACGATTTATTGGAACGGAAAATTCAACTCTCAACATTAATCTTTCAACCCTTACAAAATATAAACTGACATTAACTGTTCGTTGCAGAATGTGAGCTAAATCAAATGCCTATGATTATGTCAAGATTCCACAAAAGCTGTCTAATTTCGCAACTGATATACCTAACAAGCAAAGTAGGTATTACGTTGCTCTGCTAATACAAAACCAGTAATTAAAGAAGATACAAAGTACATTACCTGCACATATTGTGAACGAGGGTCATAGAATTCTTAGAAAGACATTCTTGTCTTCCGCAAATTGTCGGCTCATCAATTCTTCCTGTTTGAACCAAGAGGTTTTTAAACAACGAATCGAAATCAATCGAACTATGAATAGTCCTACTCAATCATTTACCTGCATTAACCACAATAGGACTGGAGTAATGGCCGCAGACGAGACATCTGAAGACAGCTTCTCTGATATCAGGTATAATGGAACTGCATCGGATAATCATCCCTTTTAATGAAACCATCTTCTCAACATCTATTGAAAAATGTGGAAAAACAATCCCAATTCAAAATCCAGTATAAATGAGAATGCAAGAGTAAAAAGGATGAAATTGAGAAAACTGACCCGAAGGGTTAAGATTCCTCAGCGAAGTTGAAGTCTTAAGATTGAAAATTCTGACTTGTATATGCTTCTCAAACAAATCATTAATATTATTGATAATACCCTCCATCAACACAATATCGAAAATCGCTAAAACCTCAAGCGGATACCTAAGCATTTTAGTATACAGGTCACTGTCATAATCAAACACATCTTGCGCATCAACATCAATCGAGTCCCCCTCGGTATCGACTACCTCGTGGATAGCCCTCATATACTTCCCCTCCATTTGCTGAGGGTTATCTCTAAAATGCTTGAAAAATCTCAAAACCGCTGCCTTAACATCTTGCACACTAATGCTGGTGCCCCACACGTACATCGGCGGGGCCTCATCGTCATCCCCGTCGCCAGCTTCCGATGATGGTGACAGGCCATTGGCGGATGAGGGGGTGGCGGCGGCGTTTGGGGTTCCGTGCATCCACCTGCGCCGGCCACGAGCGGCGTTGGTGCTAGAGGGCGTCGGAGTTGCATCTGGGAAAGGGGAATCCGGCGGCAGTGGAGACGGAGTGGCGTAGGTAGACCGACGACCGCGTTTCGGACGCCTGGCGTCTCCGGGAGAGGAAACAGTGTTACTGATTGGGCTCGTGGGCCAGGCGTCTGGAGAAGACGGGCCTGAAAGGAAAATCTAAGCTATGGATCTGATCGATTGGAAAGTTCGTGAAACAGGGAAAAGGGAAACGAAAATCTTACCGTTAGGTGGCGATGAATCCGATGCCATAATCTTCGATCTGTGCGGGAGATTGAGAGGTTAGGGTTACAGTGGAAACAGTTGTTTTGCTTCTGAACGGAGGAAGGAGACCCACTTTGGCGGGAAAATGGAGGTTGGCTCCAACGTCCGGCCTTCTATTGGGCTCTTACATTGACCATAGTTACTCGGCCCTTTTTGCTAATAAAAGCCCAATAAAAGTCCCAATAGGGCAGTAAATCGGTGACGTTTGAATCCAATATGTAACTGCCAAATAAAATAAATATTGTTCTTTTGAACTTAATTTCAGTTTAGTTTTCAGATTTCAGATTGTTTCAACTTCAATTAAGTTTGTTTTAACATAAATTAAAATAAAATAAATAAAAAATCATTTGAATCAATAATTTTAAGTATACAATCTAGTTGCGACCCTATATCTTACACCCAAAGAGCAAGATGACCATCTTAGTCCAGACCCCACATATATATTTTTTTGATCCAGTCCAATTACATTATTGGCATTGCTTACGTCACAATCCAATACTTCTTCTCTCTTGCGCTGTTTACAGAATTCTCTCCCAACAAAACCTCCGTCGTCAACAATCTTCTCCGTCACCGCGTGCGACCGTCAAACCGAAGCTACTTCTTCCTCCTACCTCCAAGCTTCCGCACCAAATTGCCGCCGCTGAAATTGAAAGACTGCTCAGAAGAATTTGATCGATCGAAATTCGATTATACAAAACCTAGGTAATTGTCTTAATTTGGTGAATTTGGTAAAAAAAATCTAAAAATCCTAGTATATTTTCCGTGCAAATGTTGATCCATCAATTTAGAGAAATATTTTGGAGAAATATTGATTTATATCTTTCAATATGCTTCTCACTGATACATTTCTTCAATGAAAGTGGTGGGGGTGATAAAAATTGCGAATATGAAATAAAGGTTGAAATCGTGCGAAAAAATATACAGTATATTCGGGGTTTTCCTACCCCTTATTTTTAATAAAGATTCATGAAATATTTAGGGGCATTTTGAATTTTCTCCCCCTCAATCGAAAGTTTAGGTTGCCTTAGAATATGAAACTATCTATTGATATGTTCAAAATTAGAATATGAGAGGCTGTGTTGGTTGATTTATTTTGATACTTCTTTTTCAATATGTGTTGTGTGTTGTTTGTAGGTGATGTAGTGGAATCTACATCTTAGTTAGTGTTGTTAAGACAATCTTCTCAAATGTGGTTTGAGAATATGGAATCAATGGTCTTTTTGGTATGTAAGCGGCATCACAATCCAGTCATGACTTTGTATTGATAGAAAATCAAAATACGTGTTTTAGTTTGTTCTCGATATATCATATTTTTTGACAAATGATATAATAAACAGGTGCTCTTGTTTGGTGTGATAGCAATCGAGATCAAACGAAAAGCTCCAAACGCACACACTGTTTTTGTAAGGTTGGTTTGGTTAAATCCCACGTGTTCTGTGTTTTGTTCATCTCTTGTATGTTACTTTTTCATTGATGCGTAAGATATGATTCTCTTAACAATTATTGTTGCAGCTCATACATTGAAGTAATTGTAAGATCACTATAGTGGTTTTGAATAAATATTAATTTAGTGCAGTTTATGACCCTTCATCATTGTCTCTCCTACCTTTTCATAGCAAGATTTTACACGTCATGCATATATTTGTGGTTACTTTCTAATTATGTGATTTGTGTTTCTAGCATGATGCGTCATTCCATGCCTTTTTTCTTTCATCATGGCTATGTAATCCCAAAATCAATTATACTTCCAATACGAATAGTCACTGGTTTTGATATTCTAATTTATGTTTTGGAATAATTTCCCCCATATAGTTTGTTCTTTAAGATAGCATGTAAGAAAGTTACAGTATTAATTTATATTTGAGGTGTGTTATCCTCGACTCTGTCTGCCAATTGTCAAACCTTAGTGTTCTAACACTTTTATCCTCCTTGAAACAACTAATTAAGAGTAGGAGTCTAGCAACTCAGAACAAAAGCTAATTTGTATCTTATCTATACATGGCACTCTTAGACCTTGTTGAAGAATTCGATCTTTTTTATAAGGTATATTATTGAAATCTGTTGTCTTGATTCACGGCTAGCGGTTATTTAACTTACTTTTGTGTGATGCAAACCTCATTGTTTGTTATAGTTAGTTATTCTTCCTTCTGCGGCTTGCTTATGTGATGGTGAAGGTATTCGATGCCGATCCAATCGCTCGATTACCTTGTTCGTGTGTGCGGAAGCGTGTAAAACAATAGAACACGAACAACATGAAGATCTAGGCACACATTATATGTATAGACACGTTTATATATATACATCCAATATATATATAGAGAGATTAACGAGATCACTTACAACCGGTGTAGCGTGCCTCGTTGATGTTGATGAAGGTGGTGTTGAGTCGATTGAACCACCTTCATGGATCAGTCACTAGATGCTCTCCTTGTGAATGACCTCGTCACTCCTTTGGATCGTCCGGATGTTGAAGCCGCACAAATGGCCCGACCTCTACGTGTTGCACACGAACCCGGAATTGAACTTGCTTGCTAGCTTGAAGTGATTCTCCAAGAACTCTCTTCTCTCTCTATTTTGTGTATGATTTTCGTGGCTGATTAAAAGTGATATGAAAACCCATGTTTTCATCACTATATTGATCACCATTAACCTCCCATGTAACCCCCACCATAATGTGCATCATAATGCACAAGTAATGGTGGATAATGGGGAGGTGAAGGGTCATTTCCATATCATCATGCCAAATGGCATTAGATGTGGTCCCCTTGCTTGTGTGGCATGCCATGTCACACCATGTGACATGCATCCATGCAAGCCATGCATCCCATGCATGTGAAAATCCATACGTATTGATTCTAAATCAATATAACAAGCAACGTAATTCCGACTCGTGTGTGACCCTGTAGGTATGATTTATTGATCAATATTATATTGTTCCCAACAATTAATATTATCGAATAATCATTTAACATCCATAGACGACCTTATGACTTTATCAGTTGCACACGTAGGATCGAAGGACATATCCCAACAATCTCCCACTTGGCCTTCAGAGCCAGTGTGCTGCCAACTTCCTGTTGTCACTTTTATGTCTTAGTTTGAACTTGAGGCAAGACTCGAGTCATCCTCAATCGGTTCAAACCTTTCTTGGACTTTGAGACAGACTGTAAAACCAGATTTATCACTATGATACGAATCTGGACGTGGCCACGTATTTTCCACAGTCTCGACTCTCCAAGTGGCCGGTAAGACATATATCCCATTATAAAAATGGAGGACAATCCCATCTTGTCAATCCAAGCTCTCCCACTTGCTTCCTGATATACCCAATAACAAGTTTTATAACCTCCTTTTACGAAAGGCGTTTACTTGTATCAAAGTATACCATTTCACAATGGAGTCACTCTGGACTACTCAGGTCAGAGGAAATTGCTCGACAGTCAATGAAATAGTATTATGACTCGAAATCTCAAATACTATTTCAGTTGGGTCTGTTCGATCATTAGCTCCCAGCTAATATCTATGTAATTGTACTTGATGTCCCACATCACTAGCCCATGAATCGGCGCTATAGTACACATTACAAACTAGTTCATTGTATTATCGGTTTGTCCGTACTCGATTATACGAACCAAAAACAACTATATGATTCAAGTATATCAGTTCAACCATTGGGACTTCATTATGCGGTAAGTCGACCTCATAACCCAATTGATATCACTTAATCATTTGGACAATTCATATAAATTAAACCATATTTATATGAAGAAATATGTAATATACATATGAATGAATGTTTACCAAATCTCCAAAAGTATCTAATACAGTAATAGAAATCACAACCCATCTCTAAGATGTCTGATCTCTATTGCAGTCGTGAAAGCCTCAAGGAGCTTAGACTGCTGGAGAGGTTTAGAAAATGGGTTTGCAACCTTACCAAAAGTTGCAACTTTATTATCTCGATGTCTCCACAAAACCATCTCCCAGATAATGTGGAACTTCCTGAGCACTAGTTTTAGACTTGCGGTGCTTCCTAGCTCATTGGCTTGCGCGATAACTCTACTATAAATAGAGAACTATCGGATGGGCTGAGCTAGTTACGCCACCTAGTTCATTCAAAAACTTTCAAATCTTAACTGCCAACATTATTGCATCCAATGCAATACTGTGCTCAGCTTCTGTAGTTTAATCAGCTATATTGCATTGCATGGAACTATTCCACCAAATTTCACTTCTAACCAGACAAAAGATATAACCAGATTAAAATTGTAAATTATCTTAGTCTGTTTTGAAGTTAGAATTCAAACAGCTTTGTTAATATCAACTCTTTTTGTCTTCCAAAGACAACAAAATATTCTTTAGTCCATCTAAGATACATAAGAATATTCTTGGCCGCAGTCTAATGCGCCTCACCTAGGTTTCCTTGAAACCGAATCGTCATGCTCAAGGCTTACGATACGTCCATTCGTGTACATATCATGGCGTACATTATAGATCCTATTGCCGAAGCATAAGGAATGTTTTCCATCTTCTTTTGCTCATCAGGTCCCGTAGGACATTGCATCTTGCTAAGAGATGTGCCATTAGTTATTGGAATGAGACCCTTTCTGGCGTCTTTCATTCTGAACTTATCAAGCACCTTATCAATATAGGTCGTTTTACTAAGTCCAAACATCCATTTCGATATGTTCCGACAGATCTTGATGCCCAATATGTACTGTGCTTCTCCAAGATCCTTTATTGAAAACAATTTCCAAGCCATTCTTTAATAGAATTAAGCATAGAAACATTGTTTCCAATAAAGAGTATGTCATCAACATACAACACAATGTATACAACGTAACTCTCACTGATCTTCTTGTAAAACAAGACTCTTCCGAGTTCCTCTGAAATCCAAAACCCCGTATGGATTCATTGAACTAAATATTGCTACTCCGATATGCTTGCTTTATTCCATATATGGAACTATAAGCTTGCATAATTTCTCAGCCTTATTAGGATCGATAAAACTCTTTGGCTGTGTCAAAACACATTTTCTTCTAGAATCCAATTCAAAAAGTTAGTTTTAACATCCAATATTACCATAACTCATTATCAAGATGAGTCACAATGGCTAAGTTAATCCGAATGAATAAATCACAACAACTGGTGAAAAAGATTTATCATAATCCACCTCGTGAATATAAAACTTTTATCACCAAAATTGCTTTGAAAACCCTAGGTTTTCCATACATGTCTTTATTGATCTTGAAGATCTATTTGCACTCAATGGGTCTAGCCTCTTGATGCAAATCTATCAAGTTCCAAACTTGATTACCAGACATTGAAATCATCTCGGATTATATGGCACCATGCCAATTTTTTTTAGTAGCTGCACTCGTCATAGCTTGGATATAGTTCGAAGGTTCATCGCTTTCCAAAAGCATGACTTCATATCTCTCATTTATCACAATACCTAAGTATCTGACTAAACGAGATATATGCCTTCTTGACCTACAAGGGCTGGTATGGTTTCCAAAACCATAGGAATACTCTCAACCCAGTCTTGAGTATTCATCATTGGTTGTTCCACTTGAACCTCGTTCAAGATAACCGAGCTCCCACTGACTTTCTAGGAAAGATTACTCTTTTCAACAAAATCACTATCTCGAGCAACAAAATATTGTTCTCAGATAGATCGTAGAATTTGTACCCTCGAGTTTCATATGGACATACCATAAGGAAACTTTTATCCCATTTGAGTTCAAGCCCTGTAGAGATAAATCTCTTCATAGAAGCTATAGAACCTCAAATCTTGATGTAAGACAATTTAGGAACCCTCCCTTTTCATACCTAGTATGGTGTCTTATCAACAGCTTTTGACAGTGTCCTATTCAGTGTATAGGTTGAAGTCAAGAATAGTGTGTTCCCATTGTTGGAGTTGTGTACTTAATGTCTAGATTTAAGTAACGGTAAACTCCCGATCATAGCATTTAATCTATTAAATTAACGAACAATTGTTTTGCGTTTAATTATTATTAATTAAATATATGCAAAATATAGTCCTGGATTTTATACGTTGTAGTTAGTATGGTGCAAGCATGGGCGCACAGAAGATCATACTATCGGTTACTCGTATTTAATCAAACAGTTGCTCACGACCTAGATGGACACGGACCAATCCATCGGTATAGTCGTTGTGTGAGAGAGAAAATAATTTATCTTAATTATTTTATCACACTTGTACACTTGGTGTATTGAGCGGATCGTTGAGATTCATCGATTAGGATTGCCGGCGATAATCGATTCGAGTCTCAGTGTATTTTATTCTTAATCCCCGATATTATTGCGGGTGTGTATATTTAATATAAGTAACTTTGATTTACCAAAGGAATTAACCGATTTAATTATTGGGTTAATTTCCGGTTAAGTTGGGTCACTATATTTTATATATGACATGCCGTGAATAATTGACCGGACAGTGTATCCCGTAAGGGTTGATAATATCCCCGAGATGAGTTCATAAGGAATTATTGTGTAAACCTCATGAGTGGATTCGTTCCGCACAATAATTAAGGTTGAATGGTACTAGTCTCGGATTAAAGAGATGAATAAATTAATTAGCAATAAATTAATTTTATTCATGGATATTTATATCTTAAATACACGGAATAAATAAATACTACCGGAGAAATATTATTTGAAATAATATGGTTTAATATTGGGAGTGCAATTAATTTATATAGTGGAAAATAAATTAATTAATATTGATAAGGATTAATGGACTTGGGCAGTGGGCTCAATTTAATCTTCAATATTGGAAGCCCAATATTCCACCTCCTTTAGATCCCCTACGTAGCCTATAAAAGCACTACATGGCCTTCATAAATCATAAGACAAGATTATCATACTTGATATTCTAGAGAGTTGAAGGAGATCCATAGGTGTTCGATAGATCGTCGCCCACCCGACGTTCGAACGAAGTGCAAGGAATACGTGGGAAGATCCAAGGGTCTTCAACTTGATTTCGTTTCTCCGCACAACGAATCAAAGGTACAATCATAAACTCCTTCGTGTGAATTTATGTGATTTAATTGTGATACATGCATGAACACAAGATCCGGGAAAAACGACGAACTTCGGGGACGGGGATTCGAGATCCCCGGCGAACGTTCGAAGGACCCTCGGCTGGGAGCCGAGGGGTGCGATCGAACCTAGGGTTCGATCGCGGCGATCCGCGCGAAGGGACCCCGGCTGGACGCCGGGGCGTGCGATCGAGCTGGGCTCGATCGCGGGGGCGAGCCGCGGCTGTTGCCGCGGTGGTCAGCTGGGCTGACCGCCCCTCCCGACGGCGTGGGCGGTGAAGTCGCCGGACTCACCGCCCCGTGGCTGCCGGAGCAGCCCCATGCGATCATCGTCGATCGCGAGCCCCAGCGGGGGCTCGGCTAGGGTTTGAGCCGCGGGTTTATCCCGCGGCGATGCTCGGGTCGAGCCCGGCTCCGTTTGTGTGGTTCGCGTTCGTGGATCCGACTCGTGGGAGAAAATCGGCTGGGGGCGGGCTGCGTGTCTTCGGGCGCGTAGTCTCCAAAGGTCGGACTCCTGCGGATGAGTCGGGGATCCAGTTTCCGGCGACGGGATTTCGTTCAGGGTTATCGGTTCCGCAATTTTTGATACCCCGGGACATCGAAACCCAGCAATTGGTATCAGAGCGTTTGGTTCGTGTTCATGTATGTATTCAATTGTGTTCTACCTTGCAGGGATTCCGACTATCATGGTTTAATTAATTGTTAATTATTGTTTAATTAATTGCTATTTAATTTACCATGATTGTTCGTTTATTAAACTCTCGGACATGTCGAGATTCGTTTTGTGTGGATGAATGCTTGTAATAGTAAAAATTCGGGGGTTGACCGAATTTATATTTATTATTATTGTTCTATGTTTTTCCGGAAAATGTATAGGGTCGATTTCATGTATAGAATCGATACCGGAATTGTAAATTTATTTCTTGTAATTTATTTACGTTGGATCGATGCCGAGATGACCGCCGGAAAACGCGTGTGACGAAGAAGACGAAGAGGACGAAGGACGGGGATCGATCAACCCCCTTGATCGACCCCAATCGATCGCCCAAAGGGTGGGGGCGTCGCGCCCCTTCGGTCGTGGGTCGTCGCCGGCGACGGTGGCGGCTGGCTGGCTGAGGCGGCAGCGGCGGGTGCTCCCTCCCGGCGGTCGGCCGATGATGGTGGGGTGGTGCGGGAACTCCCATCCCGTGCTACTCCTACCTAGATACGCTTTCCTAAATTAATTCGGTCTTCCTATTTGAGTTCTCTTTTTTTTGGGAATTCTCATGGATTAGGAAAAGAATTAATTGGAATTAATTTTATTCCTTATTCTATTATGGAAGTCTTCTAGAGTATTCCGAGTTCTACTTGGAATAGGATCCTAGAGATTTAATAGAATTAGAAAGGAATAATAATTAATTTAGGATTAATTTATTTCCTAATTGATTATTTCTATTTTATGGGAATTTTCATAGTAATGAAAATTAATTAATCTTGGAAAGTAGAAGAGTCCTAATTTATTTTATTTCCTTATTCTAGTCTTCTAGAATATTCCAAGTTTGACTTGGATAGATTATTCTAGAGATTTAATAGAATTAGATGGGAAAAATAAATAAATAAAAATATTAATAATATTTAATTTTATTTTTGATTTATTCGATTGACTTAATTTTCGAATTGAGTATCTTTTGGATTTATTAAAAATAAATAGATTTAAATATTGGGATTAATATTCTCGTCACATGGAGCATTCAAGAACGAAGACTGAAGACTAGAAGAAGCATACGGAGATGGAATAAAGCCATGATAGTCGGAAAATAATTTTTCTAGCATTATTTTGACTATGTGCTATGTGCTTTATTACTTGTATGCATGCTTATGTGTTTAATTATGCATTAGATAGCGTATCCCTTTGTTATAAAAAGCTAAGTGGGAGAGGGGATGGAAACATTCTCATGGTCTCCATTACTGTTCTCTTGGTGACTCTTATGGACTTTTGAAGTTCGTATAGATGTGTCATTGTAGGAGAATTCTTGTAATTCCTTTTACAAGAAACATTGATTAAGTTTATCAAACAATGCCTAATTTGTCTTTCTGAAACTGACTTCAAGTCGACTCATTCTCACCCCGGGGAGTGGAATGGAGCCAGAGCCACTTGGTCATGTGGATGACACAAATTAGAGACATTCGTACCATCTTTTTAAGGTGGATCGATTGTCTGCTCGGCTCCCTCATCTAATGAGAGATAGGGTTGTTCGCATGGTGAATCACTGGTTAGAAACTTCGAGTTTCACTTATGATTCCCCGCGTCTTGATTTACGAAATTGAATGGTTCAAGTAATTGGATGTCAATTGTATAAATCTTTTGGTGTAGTAAACGTCCACACTATCGTGGCTTGCTGCATTGAATGGGATTTTAGAACGATTGATGTAGACAGTTATAGAAGAAAGTGAAGGATCGTGTGTTAACGTAAACGTCCACACTATCGTGGCTTGCGCTGATATGCAGTCCCAAACGATCTTCTTAGATACTGAGTAATGGTTTACACTTAGGTACGCTCTATAGTATTCTTCCCATCGAAGTAACGCTATAGTGATGTACGACCAAAGCAAATCTAATTGCTAAATCATTTGGATAGGTAAACGTCCACACTATCGTGGCTTGCCTTATCTGATGGGATTTTGGATGTAATTAGTGATTTAATGATATTATTATGGGGAGATAATATCGGATATTAAATTAATTGTTTGTTTAAATGTGCTTATAGGTTTAGAGAATAGCTATGAATCCACTTGAGTTAATACTTGAGGAATTTGACGCACTGGTTCCATACTGTGTTGAATGGAAGGAAGGATTAGACATTGCTCAGACTGTAAAGGAGTACAAAGACGTACTCAGTGAAACTTGTCCTCCTGGACTCACCATTAACTCAACTGAGGATGAGATTTTTGACTTTGAAAAATGGGATAGTGCTCGTTCATTAGCCATTAATCATGATGTCATGCTTAAACTCAAGTTGATGTTTGGACATGATGGGGAGGCTAGAAAAGAGGCGATGAGGATACTCATAAAGATCTGTTACTTCGATGAAACACTTGATCATGTTTTTGAGATGATGGATCTTTTAGACGAGTTGAAACAATCGCAAGCTCTTATAGCCAAAGCCAAAGGTTTCGGACCTAAAGGCAAGGGAAAGGAGAAGAAGACAAGGGGGTCCAGTGGTCCTAAGGGACTTGGACCAAAGGGAGGGATAAAGAAGACTTCTGGCAAATATCCCCAAGGAAAGCAGTCTGAGTACTGGGGGTCTACATCTTGTCCACTCAGAGGTACGAATTTTTCTTTAGTCGTAAAAACATAGTCAGCGGTATTATCTACCAGAATTCTGGTGTGTAGATATGGAACCACTGACGGTATGTGCATTTTGAATGCAGGGGTTCCAGAAAACCCGGCGACTTAGAGAAGGAGAGTTCGAGTCTACACGGGCAAAAGCTGTAGAGGAGGCAGCTGTTGCGGTGGAAGACATTTATCTGCTTTAGTAGTTAAATAGGATTTCATTTCAAGATTATTGCATTATGTACCCTTTATTTTAGAAAGAACATTTTGTTCTGGATTTCTATTATTTATGAATGGATATTTTATTTCTTTAATCATTGGATGATTTTGATAAGAAATGATGGCATTATCTATTCTGGTACATTAGATAGCAATATATGAATGATAGATCCTAAGTCTACCACGATGCAACAAACCGTTCTATAACTTGCTTTACTCAATTAGATATGTTTCTTTATTAAATCATTATACTTGTGAATTCTTGTACTTAGTAGTATTTTTCAAATAAGATTCAAAAGGTCGAAATTGATTTGATCAATTATATTTGAAGGAATGGACCTTCCGACCTAAGAATTGAATTTGGAGGATAATACATCTAAGCAAACCTTTATTCATAAAGGATAGAATTCGGACTAGTATTGGAAATGATTAGATATGCAGTCACATGTGTGAATTAGAAAGGCACGAGTAGTTCTTTCAAGAATACTCAATGATGGATTAGAATACTTAAATGTGCCATAAAAGCAAAGTGTTTTGACTAGTCAATGGACGCAAAGCTATTATGGGGAACCATTAAAGTATATCCATTAGAAGCCTGCGACTCGGTCGCGGAGGCCATCGCCTATCTAAATAACACATAGCATAATCAAAGATTGGGATTCAATCCCAAGGGGCCGCGCCATACACTTACGTGTAGAGATGGTGTGTTGAAAATAAGAAATGGAAATCTAAAAGTAAAAGAGAACAAGTTGTTCGGAACTACCTATGTTCTATGGATATTTCTGGAGACAATAACACATTCTGTGTGATTGTAGGATATCCTAGGTGAACGAAGTATTGTGTGTTCTATAGTACTATGAACCAGAAGAACTTTCGTTCGGTTCATAGAGGAAGACTATTAGATGAACCACAAAGCCTGAACTGAATTAATACCTTGGAATGAGAAAAAGGACAAAAGACTGAGAACCAGCCAAACCGAGTAGAAGTACACCACACACTGCACCTATTGTTATTACTGTTATACACCGGGACGCCATTGCAGTGGGAGGTTGTTGAACAACCGGAGATATTCATAAGACTAGAGGAGTTCGGACTCTGGATCTAGTAAACATGAAATCGATCCCTAGCTCTGCATAAGGGCAGTACTAGATCTAAATGAGCCTGCTTGGAAAACAATAAGGATTATTGTTAAGAGGCTAGATCATTTAGAGTACGAGCTTGGTAAATCCATTTATGGATGGTTACAAAGCTATGAATCGTGGAACTTGCGTATTGATGGGATAATCCATTCAATGGATTCATCAAAAAGGCAGAGACGATAGGTGTATTGGAGACGTAATGGAAACAAGGTGGTGTTTCTCGGAATTTTGTGTAGATAGTATTTTATCATTGGCAACAATGTAAAGATATTATCAAGCATAAAATAATGGTTGTCTAAATCGGGATATAAGATTAAGTAGAAGTTAGAGCATGTTCTTGAGATCTTATGATCTAGGGATAAGAACATTGTACTTCTCCTGGATATCTTATACGATTATGGTTTGTTTTAACATGCATAATTCTGAGAAAGGTCGTTGCCTTTCAGAGACAGAACATGTATATCTATCTAAGGTCATGTGTTTCGAACACATTAAGGAGATAGATGATACTAAGCAGTTTCCTACACCTTGTGTGGAAAGCTTAAATGCAATGTTAGAAAACAAGAACCTGATATCAACTATGCGGTCAGCGTAGTGGGAGGATATCAAAGTAATCTGGATAAGAAATATTCAAACGAAATTTTCTTAGATTACATATTCTCAAATTTCAAATCAGAGAAGGACCAGTGTAAGTCGATATCAGGCTATGTGTTCACTTTTGGAAAAAGGTGGAACCTTTAATATGAAAGAGTGATAAGCGGGATGCTTCTCAGACTCTCTCATAACCGAATAGCAGCCTCAGAGGCAGCGGAAGGTTTGGTTAGGTTCCGGGATAACCTCTAAGACTTGGAAATGACTCTTAGTTTATCAAAGGCTATTTTATAGCGGTGCGTGATAAACTGGAAGAAGTCATAAGTCTAAAAAGTGATGATAACACATAGTGCAAGTACCACCTGATACGAGTCATCGTCAGGGAGACGACGTAGTAGTCACCAAGATAACTTCAGAGCGGCAACCTAGAGTGCTCATTCACATAGTACTTTTCGGAAGTACACCTTAAGCACGTGATGAGTATGGAAACCGGGAGTTTGGAGGAAATGACTAGACCTTAGTACAAGTGGGAGATTGTTGGAGTTGTGTACTTAATGTCTAGATTTAAGTAACGGTAAACTCCCGATCATAGCATTTAATCTATTAAATTAACGAACAATTGTTTTGCGTTTAATTATTATTAATTAAATATATGCAAAATATAGTCCTGGATTTTATACGTTGTAGTTAGTATGGTGCAAGCATGGGCGCACAGAAGATCATACTATCGGTTACTCGTATTTATCAAACAGTTGCTCACGACCTAGATGGACACGGACCAATCCATCGGTATAGTCGTTGTGTGAGAGAGAAAATAATTTATCTTAATTATTTTATCACACTTGTACACTTGGTGTATTGAGCGGATCGTTGAGATTCATCGATTAGGATTGCCGGCGATAATCGATTCGAGTCTCAGTGTATTTTATTCTTAATCCCCGATATTATTGCGGGTGTGTATATTTAATATAAGTAACTTTGATTTACCAAAGGAATTAACCGATTTAATTATTGGGTTAATTTCCGGTTAAGTTGGGTCACTATATTTTATATATGACATGCCGTGAATAATTGACCGGACAGTGTATCCCGTAAGGGTTGATAATATCCCCAAGATGAGTTCATAAGGAATTATTGTGTAAACCTCATGAGTGGATTCGTTCCGCACAATAATTAAGGTTGAATGGTACTAGTCTCGGATTAAAGAGATGAATAAATTAATTAGCAATAAATTAATTTTATTCATGGATATTTAAATCTTAAATACACGGAATAAATAAATACTACCGGAGAAATATTATTTGAAATAATATGGTTTAATATTGGGAGTGCAATTAATTTATATAGTGGAAAATAAATTAATTAATATTGATAAGGATTAATGGATTTGGGCAGTGGGCTCAATTTAATCTTCAATATTGGAAGCCCAATATTCCACCTCCTTTAGATCCCCTACGTAGCCTATAAAAGCACTACATGGCCTTCATAAATCATAAGACAAGATTATCATACTTGATATTCTAGAGAGTTGAAGGAGATCCATAGGTGTTCGATAGATCGTCGCCCACTCGACGTTCGAACGAAGTGCAAGGAATACGTGGGAAGATCCAAGGGTCTTCAACTTGATTTCGTTTCTCCGCACAACGAATCAAAGGTACAATCATAAACTCCTTCGTGTGAATTTATGTGATTTAATTGTGATACATGCATGAACACAAGATCCGGGAAAAACGACGAACTTCGGGGACGGGGATTCGAGATCCCCGGCGAACGTTCGAAGGACCCTCGGCTGGGAGCCGAGGGGTGCGATCGAACCTAGGGTTCGATCGCGGCGATCCGCGCGAAGGGACCCCGGCTGGACGCCGGGGCGTGCGATCGAGCTGGGCTCGATCGCGGGGGCGAGCCGCGGCTGTTGCCGCGGTGGTCAGCTGGGCTGACCGCCCCTCCCGACGGCGTGGGCGGTGAAGTCGCCGGACTCACCGCCCCGTGGCTGCCGGAGCAGCCCCATGCGATCATCGTCGATCGCGAACCCCAGCGGGGGCTCGGCTAGGGTTTGAGCCGCGGGTTTATCCCGCGGCGATGCTCGGGTCGAGCCCGGCTCCGTTTGTGTGGTTCGCGTTCGTGGATCCGACTCGTGGGAGAAAATCGGCTGGGGGCGGGCTGCGTGTCTTCGGGCGCGTAGTCTCCAAAGGTCGGACTCCTGCGGATGAGTCGGGGATCCAGTTTCCGGCGACGGGATTTCGTTCGGGGTTATCGGTTCCGCAATTTTTGATACCCCGGGACATCGAAACCCAGCACCCATAAGAGTTCAGTAGTTCAATTAGACCCATCATCGATAGATCAACCTCTATCTAATAGAGTTAGTTTTCTCTTTTCCGAAACATAACCTTCATGTGCTTGTGAACTAATAGGTTCCACATACATCAGTATGGATCATCCCTAATCACTCACATGTTCTCCTTTCTCCAAGAAAGATGACATTTTTATCTTTTAAATCACACATCATTCACATGTATCAAATGACTCCAAGTCAAATGATTCTAAAATTCCTTCTAAAAGAATTCGTTACATGTTTAGATTTTGATTTGATCTAATCAACAATGTTTCAGTTATTTCTCATTGATACTTATTCGATTTGGCCTTTGGTCTTAATGATATATGTGATTTTGTCAAGTTAAAGTATACATAAACAATATAATAATCGTACCAAAATAAAGAATAATTCACAATTAAAATAGTTATCAAACTATTTAATAGTGAAAAACTAATCCATCAGTATCCAATACTGAACCAATATTCATTGTTTATTGAAGGTACGAAATTATATAGTTATAATACTAAAACAAGGCCCTAAGGCAAAACAACATCATATGATCATACGGCTAATGCAGCGACCTTCGCTCCATTTCTCGCCCGTAGATCGACATCTCTACTCACCAAACTTATACTTCTATGTAGTTCCTCCACATACAAATGTGAGAACTACGTTTGGCATCCAATACCCAAGAAGTAGAATTTGTGAATTTTAATGTCTATATCATTAATACCTGAAGATGAAGCAACCCCGTTATTCACATCTTCTTTGAACTTTGGGCAAATTCAATTATTCTCAATAATTGAGTCTCATTCAAAATTATCTCAATGTCAAAACTTGATAAATCGTAAGTGAAAATCGAAGTTTTCTAACTAGCGATATTATCATGCAAATGAAGCCCTATCTCTCATAAAATATGAGGGAGCCAACCAGACAATCGTTTCACGCCATCTAATGGCTCGAAAGTCTCTAATTTGTGTCAATAATGAACTAAGTGTTTTGGATTAGATCACTCCCCGAGGTGAAAATAATCCTAACTTTAGAATCCATCATATGAAAGACAAATTAGGCATTTGTTTTGAAATTGAATAAATATGAATTTCTACATGTTTGCAATTAGTGTCCGACACTTTTGCAGTAGACGTATTCAGATTTCCTAGGAACCCTAGTAGCCTTCTTGCCCATGCTCTTTTGAATACCTCATCCCTTATAAGAATATCCCTCTCAGGGTCTCTTTTTAATTCACGACTCATCATCTTAAAAAAAATTAGGAGATCACTTAAAGCAAATAATCCAATCATTTGCTGCACATGTGGTCCCTATAGGTTTCTCTTATTCAGCTTAGCTGAAGCGATGACCCTGGTCATTCAGAACTGCTCAATCTTAGCATATTCCCCGAACATGCTATTGAGTTGTTCAATGATATCTTAGGATGTGGTTATCTAACACATTTTCCTTGTCTTCGTATTTGAGGACCATCCTCAAATTACGTTGTCAATCAAGAAAATTTATGTTGTTCAATTTTTCATAATCAAGAATTGAACCAAACTTGAATTGAGTTGATATTTGACATGATAAACTATAAAAGAAAGATAACTAAAGTATGTAAACATCCACAAAGCGGTAAACAAATAAGGTTGTCTAACAATTGTACTTATTTATTTCATTTTGTTCAATTGATATCCAATATCATTGTCCCTTAGAACAAAACGATCCCGAGATCCTCATCTTGCAAATATTTAAGCCGACTGAGTCCGCACTTACGTATTTCAAGATAGGTAAACATACCCTATGTCAATGATATCTAATATCACTCTCGGTCGACGAGAATCTCATTCTGATCTCATGTCTCGATAGCCACGCCTGCAGTGGATCTATCGATGAGAAAACCAAACTCACGAGTAAGGGTCTAACCCTTACTCCCACTATCCCAAGATAACAAGTGATACCCCGCTGAGGCGAACCTATCAACTTATGATCGAGGGCTTTCATGGGTGTGATGTTTTGGACAAGACATTTTACTCATTATTATCGGGACATGCATGTTAAGGTTTGTATGTATGTTGGTTGAACGTTTATAACATAATCAACCTAGAACTAGCAAAGCACTTAAATACGTATTCGAAAGGCCCCTAGAACCTCGCAACTCTCAAAAGAAAAGATTAAAAGCAACAAACAAGGCCTTGAACATCTTCTGGACTGGTCCGCGCCCGCCGTTTCAGTTCCGCGCCCGCCGATTTTGGTCAAACCAAGTCCGTACCTCAAAAACCACGAACGGCGCCCGCCGTTTCACAAACGGCGGTCGCCGAACACCACTGGCGGTCGCCGTTTCCAAAACGGCACCCGCCAAAAGGGTCCAAAACCTGGCTGACCAAAAACCAGCCTTTCGGCGGTCGCCGTTTCCAAAACGGCGCCCGCCGTTTTGCTCCAGCAGCCCAGTTTTCGCCCGTTTCGCTTCGTTTTGCTTCGTTTCTTCTCGTTTTCGCCGGAGAGCCGATATCCAATGTCGATCCATGGATTCAATCCATTGCTTACACATTGAAAAATACATATTGAAATAGAAAACCTATCTATTACAAATGATTCCAAGGGACGCAGTCCTCAAAAGACTATGGCCAATCGTACGTAAAAAAACGACAATTTCATTCACCCGACCACTAACGGTGGCCGGCCTTACATCTAATCACATAATCACATAAACCAATTAAGCCAATTATGTTGATTTTAAACATATTGTGCCCAACATTAAAGTGTGCACGAGCCCTAGGCTCTGATACCAATTGAAGGTATTCGATGCCGATCCAATCGCTCGATTACCTTGTTCGTGTGTGCGGAAGCGTGTAAAACAATAGAACACGAACAACATGAAGATCTAGGCACACATTATATGTATAGACACGTTTATATATATACATCCAATATATATATATATATAGATTAACGAGATCACTTACAACCGGTGTAGCGTGCCTCGTTGATGTTGATGAAGGTGGTGTTGAGTCTATTGAACCACCTTCATGGATCAGTCACTAGATGCTCTCCTTGTGAATGACCTCGTCACTCCTTTGGATCGTCCGGATGTTGAAGCCGCACAAATGGTCCGGCCTCTACGTGTTGCACACGAACCCGGAATTGAACTTGCTTGCTTGCTTGAAGTGGTTCTCCAAGAACTCTCTTCTCTCTCTATTTTGTGTATGATTTTCGTGGCTGATTAAAAGTGATATGAAAACCCATGTTTTCATCACTATATTGATCACCATTAACCTCCCATGTAACCCCCACCATAATATGCATCATAATGCACAAGTAATGGTGGATAATGGGGAGGTGAAGGGTCATTTCCATATCATCATGCCAAATGGGATTAGATGTGGTCCCCTTGCTTGTGTGGCATGCCATGTCACACCATGTGACATGCATCCATGCAAGCCATGCATCCCATGCATGCCATGCATCCCATGCATGTGAAAATCCATACGTATTGATTCTAAATCAATATAACAAGCAACGTAATTCCGACTCGTGTGTGACTCTGTAGGTATGATTTATTGATCAATATTATATTGTTCCCAACAATTAATATTATCGAATAATCATTTAACATCCATAGACAATCTTATGACTTTATCAATTGCACACGTAGGATCGAAGGACATATCCCAACAGATGGTTCTAGTTTCGGGATTTCACTTGCAGGACTAAGAATGACGTGGAGTATTTTGATTGCTTGGTATGTTCATAATTGTCAATGCATGTTAGGATATAGTTTCCATTGGGGTATTATTATGATTGCTTGAAAAGAGATTTCTACTCGGTCGATTTTTCTAAAACTACTATATCAATGACCGAAAGATAGTGTATATTATTACTAATCGATGTGAAAACATTTTTTGTAGACCATTTCTTTGTCTAGGAAATATTATACAAACAAAATACAAAGATCTTACTTCAGTCCAATTTGTTCGGGATTTCACTATACCATATCACATGAAAGACAAACTCAAATTGTGGACATATTGAGATAATTGTATCATCTTTCATATTAAATAGAGTTCATCCTTCATTTTAAACAGTTATTAATATTTTTTTCAGATATAAAGTAAATTTCTTACAAAAACAGCATAAAGGAGAATGCTTCTCCACGAAACAAGGTAAAATTTTGAACTTTCTCATACTTCATATCCAGGGACGTACCCAGAAATATTAGTTAGGGGGTGCAAATTCGAAAAAAAATACTCTCCATTTATAAATATAAGATATTTTTTGGCTTTTTAACCAAAAAGTGAATGATATAAATGTATTTTTAAGGTAAAAAATAAAGTAAGTGTGAATAAATTTTAAAAAGTACTCCCTCTGTCCCACAACAATAATCACATGTGGTCAACGTTGACTTATTTTGTCCGTCCAATAAATATGATAACTAGTGTACAAAAATTATGAAAAAATTAATAAAATAAAATTTAATAGTTAAATTTTATTTTAATATTTTTTTCATAATTTTTGTACACTAGTTATCATATTTATTGGACGGACGAAAATAAATAAATGTGACCACTTGTGACTATTGCTACGGGACAGAGGGAGTATATAGATAAAAGTATGGGTAAAATTATATTTTAAAGTAAAAAAATAAGATGTTCTCATGAAGGTTAAAATGTCCATTTAAAGAAAGTTCTCCTATTATTATGAAACCAATGGAGTACAACATAAAAAAATAACAATTGTGATTTACAATTTAAGAAGAACTAGACAATTGTAAATTAAAGCGTGATAAATTAGTATTTTGACATGTAAAGCATGATATATTAGTATTTTGTGTTAATAATTTATCTGTATTGATATATTTTTTTTTTAAAGTGCAATGAATTAATATTTTAAAAGTAATATTTTTTGATAAATATTTCATTATTTTATTATTTGCAGATAAGGTATATCAATATTTTAACAAAATTTAAATTAGATTCTAATTATCTTTAAACAAATTCTAATTAATTACCTTAATATATAAAAATTAAAGTATAAAAATAGTTTTAAAAAAAAAAGTTGAAGCGGTGCGCACCCCTTCAGGACCAAGTGGGTACGTCCCTGTTCATATCCATAGTATGTCATCTTTCAATAAAAGACAGTTCATACTTCATTATTCTTCATTGTGTACGAGGTCGTTCGGCGGCGTGGAAAGTGCACAGGGAAATGATTTTTTGTGACTGAATGTTGTCCCTATCGTCCTTGACCTTTGTGCCGCCCCGGAGGAAGGATGCGATTCGCCTCCAGCCGAATTCCTGTTGGCATCTCCTCCACATCTACGAAGCCGTTGGCATTCGAAGGAGACGAGAGTGTTTGGTGTTGTCTTGTTTTTTGTGTTATTCTTTTTTATAAATGATGACGTCTGTTTCAGCATTTCAAAGTCTTGTTTTTTGCTTTAACATCAAACCTTCAATTCATTTACTATAATTAAGTATTATCATCCTCAACTCTACAACAAAAATATAAAAATACTTATTTCTCAGAACATCAACTTTCATTTTTATTTACTTCATTCCTCATTTTTACTTAATATCATCCTTTATTAGTTTTTGTAGAATTGACTAAAAAACAAAACACTTTAAAATCTAATACTTCATATACATAGCATTTCATTTTTCATTAAAACACAATTTATACTTCATATTATTAAAAGACAAATCATACTTCAATGACTGTACTTATTTAATACTTCACATTATAAATCTCATACTTCATATACATAAGATTTCATCTTTCATTAAAAGACATTCATATTTCATATTATTAAAAGACAAATCATACTTGAATATTGTACAAAATTTCACATCCTTAAGGTAATAATAAAATATTTTGTTAAATATTTATATATTTCACATTTTATTTTTTTTGGGTGTTATTAGAAAATCGTAAAAATTTTGTTCTCGTAAACTCCACTTGGTAGTGTAGACAAACAATTAATCAAATCAGCCTCTGGAGAAGAACACGAGATATCTAGATGTAGTTCTTTTTCGTTTCTAATATTAAAAAAATATACGGTTAAAGAGCCAATATATAAATATGAAGGATAATAAATATGAATATGAAGGATCATATTTTTGAAAATGAAGTTCCTCAAATGAAGATCTGTCACAAAAATGAAGTTCCAAATCTACTATCAAATACAATATCCAAAACTATTATATTGACTATGATAACAACAGCTATTGTCCACAAGCTGCCCATACTCCTCACTACAAAAAATCTGTCAAACACCTACCAAAATCATCGACTGTTGCATACAGTCGGTAAACCCCGACTGTTATACTAACTGTTATGATGAAAAAACTGTAATGCCGACTGTAAGTGCAGTCAATAAATAAATAATCGGTTCAACATCCAATACGATAGCGAGAAATAATCCCGCCAAGAACACCGATGAAAACACCGACTGTGTAAACAGTCAGACATAATTCATTAACGTTATCGACTGTTCTATACAGTCGGTGAATCATATCGACTGCGCCAAACAGTCAGTGACAAATTATGTATTGAAAAATGACGTCGTGTAATTAATTCATTGACTGTATACGAACAGTTGGTGAATATAGATATTAACCTTCCCTTTACTTTCACTTTCCTCTTTCACTTTCCTAAATTTGGCTAACCCTAAAATTCACTTAAATCGCCGCGTCCCCCGTTCTGCCACCGTCATCCCCGCCGCACTGCACCTAGTTGAGCTTCACGCATCCCGTCGTTCATCCCGCAAATTCGCCGCCCCCACAAACTTCAACACGCGACCTTCAACATTATCCCCTTTCATCTCCCCGGCCTTCATCTCGCAAATCCGTCGCACCCGTGGCTCTGCACCGTCTTCGAGCTGCCGCTGCTGAGAGTTCGACACGGAGACCCCACTGTTCAGCAAGGTTGAGCGGAGAGAAGGTTGAGCGGAGAGAAGTCTGAGCGAGGTACATCGGTGATAGGGCATTTCTGCTGCCGAGGAAAGTTAACAGAGCATAGCAAATTTACGGCAAGGTTTGTTTCTTTGATTTAAATCTAGAATATGAAACTATGTGTTTGTTGTTTATTTGAATTCGTGAATTTGGTTGAGAATATTGGGATGTTTGATTTTTTGAACTGTGTTGCATATTTATGTTTTTCAATTCTTGAATTGTGTTGCGTATTAAGTTTTTTTAGTTTGCTTTCTTAACATTTCATGCTCTTCCTCGAGTTTTGCTCGGTATCATTTGGTTTTTCTCCATGTAAATATTGTAGTTATGTAAATTTCTTAGGTTGTAGTTATTGTAGTTATGTAAATTTCTAAATAAATGTTAGCTACAGAGATGTAAACACAATTTTAGTTTGTTTTTTGAAACAATTTTTTTAAATTGCTATTTCAGTTAGGAGCTGCTGTAGCTGACCCTGATGAACCCTCGTTATCTGTCGATGATTTAGCTGATCAGATTTCTGAAATCCTTGACTATTTTAGGTAATTCTTGACTATTTTTGTTGATATTATTTCGATCCGCTAGTTTTAAAGTTTAGCTAAAAATTGTTTTCAAATTTAGTGAAACTCGTTTCACATTTGTTTTGTAGAGGTTGATGGTTGAGTTTGTTGAATTTATTGTATTTTCAACCTGTGCACTTTTTTAAATTATTTGAAACTCATTTAATGATCGATTTTTTTCATGTTATTCTCGAGAAGAAACTCTGCACTATTTTCATGAAGCTAATTTATTTTGTATACTTGAAATATATATGATAAGACGATGAATGCACAACGTAGTTGGATGTACAATCGTATGGTGAATGGTTATCTGCCTACAACTTTCGTAGAGGGTGTTGAAAATTTTATTCAGTTTGCTAAGATTAATGCTGAGTTTAGAGATGGTGTGAAATTGAAGTGTCCTTGCAACCACCGAAAATGTAAGAATACTAGTTACTTCGATGTCGACACGATCAAATACCACCTGGTCAGATATGGTTTTGTTCCTAACTACTACATATGGAGTTTTCACGGTGAATCTCACTTGGATAACGTTAATGTTGGAGGAACATCAAATGAGTTACGGGAAGAACCTTCTAACATGTATGAAGAAATGATTAGGGATGCTTTCGGCCCGAATGTGGTTGAACTCGAACGTCATGAAGAAGAACCTCCGAATCTGGAGTCTCAGGCATTTTACGATATGTTGGCTGCTTCAAATAAGCCACTATGGCCAGGGTGCGAAAATCATTCTCAATTATCTTTCGTGGCTCGTTTATTGAATTTGAAATCTAAGAATCACATGTCTGAAAGATGTTTTGACCAAATAACATCCTTGATCAAGGAAATTGTACCAACTGAGAACCTCTTGACAGATAGCTTCTACAAGAGTAAAAGGTTGTTGCGTGGAATGGGTCTACCAGCAGAAAAGATCGATTCGTGCTTAAACAATTGCATGATTTACTGGCAAGATGATTCTGACCTTACTCATTGCAAGTTTTGTAATCATGCTCGGTTTAAGCCTACAAACATGAAAGATTCAAAACGTCTTAAGAGACTCTACGCATCTAATGCTACAGCGAATTATATGCGGTGGCATGCAGAACATGTTGTGGAGGAAGGCGTAATGCATCACCCGTCCGACTCAGAAGCTTGGAAGCATTTCGACAACGCATTCCCCGATTTCGCAAAGGAAACTAGAAATGTGAGACTGGGCTTATGTACAGACGGATTTCAACCTTTTGGGAGTTTTGGCCAACAATATTCTTCTTGGCCCGTTATACTTACTCCGTACAACTTGCCTCCGGGGATGTGTATGAGAGATCAATATATGTTTCTCACTGTCCTCATACCAGGTCCGAGAAATCCAAAAGATCGACTTGATGTGTTTTTGCAACCACTAATACACGAGTTAAAAGAGTTGTGGTATGTTGGTGCTACATCGTACGATATCTCCAAGAAACAGAATTTTCAGTTACGTGCCGCTCTCATGTGGACAATCAGTGATTTCCCAGCATATTCTATGTTATCGGGATGGAGTACGGCAGGGAAGAAAGCCTGTCCATATTGTATGGAAACATCAGACGCATTTACTCTTCGATGCAGCGGCAAACAATCCTGGTTCGATAATCATCGTAAATTCCTTGCCCCTGATCATCAGTTCAGAAGAAATAAGATAAGCTTCAGAAAAAATAAAACAATGACGACCCCGCCGCCCAATATTCGTTCAGGACATGAAATATTAGCGGAGATTGAGAGTTTGGGACTTCTGAAAGTAACTGAGTTGGATGCTGAACGCGTCAACGCCCAAATATCCAAGACCTCAGGCTGAAAAAAAAAGAAGTATTTTTTGAGATTTGCCTTATTGGAGCACAAATTTAATCCGACATAATTTAGATGTGATGCACATCGAGAAGAATGTGTTTGATAACATATTTAATACAGTAATGTCAGTAAAGGGGAAAACAAAAGACACTCCTAAATCGAGGGAAGAGTTGAACGATTATTGCAAACGTCCTGAGTTGCAAAAGGATATACGAACAGGGAAATATCCTAAAGCTTGTTACACACTTGATAAAAAGTCGAAACTTGTGTTGTGTGAGTGGATAAAAACATTAAGATTTCCAGATTATCGAGTCTCGTGTCCACATTTTGGGGCACAGTTATGCGACGATTCCTAATGACCATAAGCAGCGTTACTGGCTCGAGTTTCAAGTAATCTATTAAAAGAATACGTATGTATACATTTACGTAATTTAAACGATTTTTTACTAACTTTCTTTGTTTTTTCTTAAAAATGTAGCGTCGTTATTGCTGGGACGAGAGCTTGTTCTCCAAAAATGAAATATTTTCGGCTTACAAGAAGGCTATGAAACGACGATATAGCAGTCGCACGAGTGAATGGAGACAACTGTGGGATTCTAAGAAGATTAAACCACCTTGCATCCCGGAAGACTGCTGGACCGCCTGGCTTAAGGAGTGGGACACTCCCGAGTTCAAGGAGAAATCGGCTAAGTACAGAGCGAACCGATTGAGCGAGCCAAATGGACCGGGTACTGGGATATCGAAACATATTGGCGGCTCTCGGTCTACGATTGATTACGCGATAGATTTTGTAAGTACTATAAATATATAAATGTTTCATAACCTTACCTTAACATTTTTTTTACCTTATATTTATATATTTATACACTGGTCGAGATGCGACTCGGTTTGACATCTTCAAACGCCTGCACCAAAAGCCGGATGGGAGCTACACTACTCAGAAAGCTGAGAAGACAGCGGTATATTTCAAATTATTAAATTTCTTACTTGAACTAAATCAATATAAGTTTGAATCGTATTAATTAATGTTTTATGTTTGCAAGGACGAGGTTGAAAAGGCGATCGAGGAAATACAATCGTCTACGCAGAACGAGGTTGACATCGACGAGGTCTATATGACCGTCGTCAAGCCGAAGAGAAGTAATTCTGTCTTCGGGACTGGCCGTTTTGGGTGTTCGTCTACGAAGAAGGGTAGCTCATCTTCGTGTCAAGAGCTTGTTCGTGAGCGAGAGAAAGTCAAAGAGATGGAGACTAAGATTGAGAGCTTAGAGAAGTCTCAGTCCGAGATAAAAGATCAGTTGGCATCTGTCTTGGCTCTACTCCAGCAGCAAGCACAGCAACAGGCACAACACCCCCCTTCCACTTCCCCATGATTTGCGATAGAATAATGGTTGTGAAGTTAGGATTGTCAATTAAACTTTGAATTTCTATACTTTTGAATCTTTTGTGTATGTTTGTTTAGTTTGCAGAACAATGAAATGGCTTTGGCTTTTCTGTATGTTTGTTTTGTTGGCACAACAATGAATTGTTTTGGAATTGCAGGTTTGAGATTTTTTAAAATCAAATATTTTTTTTAATATTTTTTTTTATTACCGACTGTATTTAGCAGTCGATAATATATGCTTACATCGCCGACTGTAATCACAGTCGGTGATACCGACTGTTACCAAAGTCGGTGATGACACTCGGCAATCTTCGACTGTTTTTGAACTGAAAACTAGTCTTGTACTATTGACTGCGCATGTGGTCGGTCTACAGTCGATGATAATACAGACTGTTGCTTAAAACAGTCGGTGAACAATTACCAACTAGGCTTTTTTTTACTGCAGATAACAATTGGTATTACAGTCGGTATTCGAATACCTAATGTAATATCGACTGTTTTTGCAGTCGGTGTTCTCATGTTTTTTTGTAGTGCCTATTGTCCACAAGCTGAACATACTCCATATGTTAATGGTTCTCTCCCTGTAGGTGAACAAGGGTACATAGAATAGAACAAGGCTCTGTCATAATGTGTCAACCATTGTAATCCAAAAGAATGACATGTTGTAACTCTCATGTCGATAGTCAGCCACATAAAGATTTGGGTATAGTAGTGTCTTGTGACTTAAGTCCTTGTCCAGAACACCAACAACAATAGTAAGTACTGTAGTATATATAACAGAATAAAAAAACATTGCTCAAGTAGTATAAAATGTTGTACACAAGGATCTAGGATTTCATCATCAAAATCAGCAACGTGATTAAACTCAATAGCATCTAAAAAACCCAAACTCATAAAAACATAAAAAAATTTGAAAATCAAAAATATTAAAATTTTGAGGGAATCGAAATAGATACATTCGACCAGAATAGATGACAGATCTAATAAATCGTCCATGGTCAATGCGATGGAGAGACGACGGAAAGGGAACAACCTCGGATTGAAGAGACGGAGCTGAACAGCGACGGTCAATGCTATCAATCGTGCAATTGAAGAGATAGAGCTGAACAACGGTGAACGGAGACGATGAACGGCGGTGAATGGAGACGATGAACGGCGACGGTGGATGGAACCTGGACGGCCGACGCTGACGATGAACGGAGAGAAGAAAGAAAAGGGGAAAAATCGCGAACTGCAGCGAAGATAGAAGAAAGAGAAAAAGTGAAAAAAAAAAAAGGAAAAAACCCTAATTAAAATTGACCGAACTTAATTATATAATATTGACTAGGAGCAAGATCCTCATCTTACACAAGGGAGCAAGATATAAATTGCCAATCTAGTTAATGTCACAATATTATTAATATTTTTAAAAAAATATTTAATAATTTATAATAATTATTATTATTATTATAAAAAAAATCAATTTAGTCCGCTCAGTTCAGTTCAGATCGTTTAGTTCAGTTCAGTTTCAGTCCAAAAGAACAAGTCCTGTTGTCGTTCAGTTCAAAAGAACAAGTCATTAGTCTTGTTGTCGTCTATCCCCGACCGGCAGTTGAAAACTGAGGACTCCAACTATCAAATTTCATTATCGTTTTCTGATGGATTACAATGGATCTTTTTTATGTTCTTGAAAAACTGCTCGGCTACCTAATTAATGTTGGCATGTTATATACCAAAGTAAAAATGGATCACATAATTTATGTGCAGGCATAACATAGTTAATGAATATAGAACTCTTGAATGCGTGTTGTTGATTTAACAATCTAATTATTATATTGTAATATGAAACATTCAACAGACACATTAATCAGTGAGCATGGTCAAGAATGAAAACGGATTGAGGAAATTGAATAAACCTTTACTCCCGTGTTTTTAGTTTGATTCAATGCTATTTGATTTTCGTTGCAATTTTAAGTTAATGACGTGGAATTATGCTTACTTTTCAAATTTAAGTAAATGATATTACACACATAGCCAGGATGTTTATGAAAGATCCACTGATGTTGGAATTTATGCTTTCGGTCGGCCTGTTTTTAAAAAATGTCTAGTCTAATTAATGCCGATTTTATTTTATTCATACTTCACTCAAGATAATGGTTTTGTTAGCTCTTATATATATATACAATAAACCTCTATTTTAATACTCGATAAATTATTAACCTCTCTAAATTAATAGAATCTTCTGGTCTCGACTTGGTATTTTAAATGAAAAAAATACCTTTGATAAATTAATAATATTTCTAAATTAATAAAATTCCAGAAGCTATTAATTTATAGAGATTTTACTGTATAGATGATCTTAATTTTTTCGATTAAAGCTTGCATACTGCAACACTGTATTAGTTTTCAAGTTTCAAGCACAATGATGGACAAAGATAGATTCCAAGTTCTAAGAGCATTCGATCGATGAAGAGTGCAGCCTTACACAATACGACACAATCAGACTCCTAAAAAGTTACATTGACTCTGAACAACTTTGTTTCTACGATGGATGGTCACGCGATCGATCGTAATATCATTTTTACACCATCGAGCAATGTATCATAACATATATATTATTTTTTACAATTAAATGTTGTAGATAGCTCATTTCTAATTTATTTATTAATATATATTAATACTTAATTTATCTCTTAAAACATTAGTGCATACTTTATTTTATGGTTATTCCTTAAAACATGCACATTTATTTACCCTTATACTACTATTTTTTCGATTAATTATTTTATTACTTATTTATCCCTTATATCACTATTTTTTCGATTAATTATTTTATTACTTATTCATCAATACCTGTACTATCCCTACTTTACATTATTAAACACACACAAAATCATTTTTTCTTATTTTATTATTAAACACATACAAAATCATTGTTTCTTATTCTATGTGTAATTTTTTCTATGCACTCTTTAGAAAGATGAAGAGAATAACTTGATTCTTTATTGATTAACCTCAATAAGCAATATATACAAGAAGGACGCTACTAACTGATGTGAATAATAAAAGGAGGAGATAAGAAGAGATACTAACACCAACCTTAAATCTCTACCAGTATTAACTAAACAATAGAATTTAAAAACAATTCTAACAATAATATTATTTACTAATAAATACATTATAGGGAATATTTGAATAAAGTGAAGTACATATGGGCTATTAACTAAACAATAGAATTTAAAAACAATTCTAACAATAATATTATTTACTAATAAATACATTATAGGGAATATTTGAATAAAGTGAACATATGGGCGAGACACGGAAAAATCATATTCTGGATCAAAAAATTATGCAATCGACTATGATGCTTTTCCACAACAACTCATATATATATGTCTCGTCAGGCTTTGGAGTAATAGTAATAGGCTGCATATGTTGTGTTAGTTAATTATCATACATGTTGAACACAATTTCGATTCTCATTTGGTTTGGTACAGTAACATAAATCTTAGCCAAGCAACTTCATACTTTATAAAATGATTTTTTCACAATTTGTAAGACGACTTAGTTACACAAGTTCGTTGAATATTCGTTGATTTGCCCGATACGAATTTTCAATAGAGCTATAGATAATTCGGAGGATCAAAAATTTAAAATTTTAAACTAGCGTCGAACCGCTCCACACTCGATCTCTTTACATGTCTAATTGCGATGACTATAATAACATACATATGATTGAAATTGTTTGATTTAACAATTACATATTAACTGGATGCTATGATACTTTTTGCAGGTAATTGTATAAATAATTTTCATCATTCATGTTAGTTGTTTTATTGTTTTAACTTATTTTGGCAGGCTTTCCAACGACCATAATAACATATAATAATAACATCCATAAAAAAATGATTAGTCTTTTGTTCAATTAGTACACTTACTTCGTTTACTTTTTTATGGTACATAATATCACCGCACTTTTAAAGAGGAATGAAAACTCTATTGAAAGACATGCTACTATCGTCACCGCTAACCACATCTTCTCTCCACCAATCAACACATAAAACATTTTTCCAAAAATCATTAACGATATCACAATCACCGCTAACTACATCTTCCCTCCTCCAATCAACACATAAAACATTTTTCGGGAATCATTAACAACCATGCCTCCTGCATAATTCATGAATACTAACTTAAATTTGAAAAAAATTAAGTAATGTATGAATAAGAAATTTAGCTGCCTAAAAGATTTACTTTATTTACCTATTTTTCAGATAAAAAAGCATAATTGTTCCACCATATGAGATTTATGTCTATTTTTCAGATAAAAAAGCATAATTGTTCCACCATATGATGAAAAGACCACATCAAAAAGCATAATTGTTCATCATATGATGAAAATACCACGGACATAACTTGAGAATCCACTAATAATTCGTAATAAAAGGAGAAAAGAGGTAAAAAATAATGAAAGAGAGAAAAATACCTTGATCAAGAAAATTCCAATGACTAAGCAATAAATTAAAAATGATGAAATTAAAAAACAATATATTTGATTGAAATATCCTAACATCTAATACTAGAAATACGGGCTGACATGCCATCAAACTACTTTGGTTATAAAAATGAAATATGTATCACAATTCAAATAATTCATATGGTAATATATAAGTATATATATTAATGTGTTATATTTTATCAAACTACTTTGATTATCATCAAATTGAAATATGTATCACAATTCAAATGGTAATATATAAGTATATATATTCATGTGTTATATTTTAAGCTCACTTACTATGTCGATTTTCTTGCAAGCAATTCCAAATGTTTATGCACTATTAAGACAAGCAAAATATATTTTTCCCACGTTGGTCATCACACCAATGAAACGCATAACATATGGCCAGTCAATGTTAATATCGGAGTATTGTATAACATGTCAACTCACTACAACTCCTCTTTCTTACCTATTTTGTAGTAAAAATAGTTTAATATAATTATTTTACAATTACAATGTTTATTCAATATTTATATAAAAACAAAAACAAAAACAAATTATATATGTAAGCACAAAAATACAAATTATATATGTAAGCACAAAAATATTAAATGTATAAATAATAAATTAAAAATAAAATAGAATTTTATATTATAAAAGTGGTTAAAATAACCATTATTTTACATATTTTTATAAAAGAAAATTACATAGAGAGTACAAAAATAATAAATATGTTTAAAACACTAAAAAAATAATAAATATTTGTGTAGCACAAAATAATAATTAACAAAATAATAATTATAAGAATTATTAAATATGCATAGAGAAAAAAAGAATTAATAAATATGTGTTGAGCAAAAAAATTTATAAATATGTGTAGATTATAAAAATAGTTTGGAAAAAGAAAATACGTGTAAAACATAAAAATAGTTAAAATAATAAGGAAAATGAAAAAAAATATACGTGGAGTAAAAACATAGAAATAGCTAATAATTTAAAGAATTAATAAATATGCATAAAGGAAAAAAAGAACTAATAAATACTTGTTGAGCATAAAAATTAATAAATATGTGTAAGAATATAAAAATGGTTTGGAGAAAAAAATATTAATAATTTTAAGAATTAATAAATATGTATAGAGCAAAAAAAGAATTAATAAATATGTGTTGAAAAAAAAAATTAATATATATGTGTAGAATATAAAAATGGTTTGGAGAAAAAAAATAATAAATAGTGTAAAACATAAAAATGGTTAAAATAATAAGGAAAATGAAAAAAAAAATTGTGTGGAGTATAAACATAAAAATAGCTAAAATAATAAATATGTATGGAACAAAAAAAATAAAAAAATTATTTACAGAAGAGATAGCAATTTCAGTAAGTATTTAGCTTCCACCTACGGGTTCTCCTCTTAAATAGATCTAATGAAAGGTACATTAAAATTTCTATAAATTAAATAATAGGTAAACAATGCCCCAAATCTCTCCATATCCTAAAATCAAATAATTATTGCTAGAACAATAAAACAACTAACATGAATGATTTATATATTATATAGTCATTCCAATTTAGTGGAAGGTAAACAATGCCCCAAATCTCTCCATATCCTAAAATCAAATAATTATTGCTAGAACAATAAAACAACTAACATGAATGATTTATATATTATATAGTCATTCCAATTTAGCGGTAAATGGAGTTAGTGTGGGAACTAATTCATTCCTATTTTAAATTTTAAATTTCTCTAACTTATAAAATATAAGAATTGATAAGATTAGCGGGTTTTTTACCCATTTATAATAATTAATAATTAAAATAAAAAAACAATATTTAAGTTTGTAAATATTATCTTATAAAATATAAGAATTAGTTAAAGAGTTTACAAATTACAATAATAATAATAATCAATATTTTCATATTATAAACAAAAAGTTTACAATTATTAATATTAGAAGTATTTAAGAAAATTGGTAGTTATATTTAAATTTTAATAAAATACACTTTCTAAATAAAGATAGCATTTATTAACTGTTTTTATTAATTGTGGCAGTATTAATTTTATAATTATAAAAAAAGTAAATTTTAAAAATACTAATTACTATAATATTTTTACTATAACCGACCACCATAATAAGATAGGTAATTTTGGAATATTACACAAATTTATAATTAAGAAAAATTAATACTCTAAATTACATAAAAACTTTTAAAATTATATTTTAAAGAAAATCACCTTTAATATTATTATATGACAATTTTTTTTAATAAAAAAATAAAATTATTAAATACATAGTCATTTTAGAGTGTTTAGATGAACTTATTTATATCAATTTGTTGAGAAATTGAAATATAGATTTACGAAATGTCTTTGAATATTTTAAAAGGACCAAGACTATAAGTTGCTATAAGAAAAAAAATTTGAAAAAAAAAATAAAATTATTAAATACATAGTCACCCTTAATATTATTATAAGACAATTTTTTTGAATAAAAAAATGAAATTATTAAATACATAGTCATTTTAGAGTGTTTAGATGAACTTATTTGTATCAATTTGTTGAGAAATTGAAATATAGATTTACGAAATGTTTTTGAATATTTTAAAAGGACCCAGACTATAAGTTGTGGCTAAAGAGTGAATTTGGAGATGAGAGTTACAATCTTGTTCAGAAATGTCTTTGAATATTTTAAAAGGACCAAGACTATAAGTTGTGGCTAAAGAGTGAATTTGGAGATGAGAGCCTTACAGTCTTGTTCATGATCTTTGTTGTGCTATATAGAGAATGAATTTTACATTGGAATCCATCCTAAAATTGGTGTAGTCAAAATCGTCATGGTAAGTATGAAGCGCATATAGTCATATAGATGTCCTATTTAACGAATCCTATATTAACTTTTTCTCCACTCATGCACGCACACATTCTATTGATTTTTTTAGGTTTCAAAGACAAATGTGCGCGATGGAGGAATTGTATAGTAAAACTCTATACCATGACGATTAAAATTTTATTAATTTAAAGAGATTATTAATTTATCGAGTATTTTTTTTCATTTAAAAAATTAAGTCGAGACCGTGAAACAATATTACATATCAATGGTCTTAAATAAATCCTACTAATTACACCATCATATTAAACTTATTTAATTAATGATCAAAAGGTAATTTTATTTGTACTCAAAAAATTCTAAATACACTGATTGATTTAGATTTACAATTAAATAATTTGCTTGAGAGTAGGGATGTCAATCGGGCCAGCCCACTCTGGCCAGCCCACTCGGGCTATCGGGTTATTTCGGTTCGGGCTGATCGGGCTGAAATTTTTTCGGGCTGTAAATTTGTAGCCCTAACCCTAAAATCTTCGGTTTCGGGCTAGCCCGTCGGGCTGGAAAAAATAATATTATATAATAAAAAAAATAATTTTAATACTAAATTAAATTTAATATTAATAAAATATTAATATTTAATAATAATTATTATAATTCTAATATTTAAATTGCCCAAAATATCAAATATTCATTCAATAATATTTAAAATTTTAATTTTAGTTGATAATTTTCTTTGATTTGAATATATTATTTTATTTATTTAAAATATTTCTATAAATAAATAAAATAAATTATAATATATTTAAATACATCGGGTTGTCGGGCTAGCCCACGGTTTATCGGGCTAGCCCACTCGGGCTATCGGGTTATTTCGGTTCGGACTGATCGGGCTGAAATTTTTTCGGGTCGAAAATATTCGGCCCTAACCCTACATTTTTTCGGGCAGACTTCGGGCTAGCCCACCGTTTCGGGTTGGATTGACATCCCTACTTGAGAGTGATGTTGGCGCTCAGGATTGAAGTCGTCCATGCAATGAAGATGATGATGCGCGCAACTTCAACACTTAGAAGATTTTCAAGTCAAATTGAAGTTGAAGCGTAGACGAGCATTTGAGCTTAGCATTCGTTGAAGCGCGTCCATAATTGAAGTACTCAAGATTCAAGATTCAAGTACGAAGATTCTGGAGTTTGACGTCAAGAATTTTCTTGTGACGTCATCCAAACGTGTAGCCAATGAGGATCATTTACCTTCAGCGTTCTCACGTGCGGGACTCCTATATATACCCTCGATCCCGGTTCGAAAAATCACGACTTTCACTCTCATTTTCCGAATTAGGTTTTGCCTTAGTCTAATTTTAGGAGTTTTAGGATTTGCGCTTGTTGCGCTTTACGTGCTAGAGTTTTCGTATAGTAACTTTGCGATGCGCGCCAATCAATATGGTATGTGATTTAGCTTTATGCGCAAAGTGTTGAATCTTTGGATTGTTGGAGTGCTGCATCACTTGGTCTGCAACTTTTGATCGTTTTGCTTACCGTTCTCTACCTTGTAATAGTTTCGTTTTATTCTCAATGAAATAAAATATATTACATAACACTTGTTTCAAATTGACTTTGCTCAGCTCCACAAGATTTCAAGATTGTGATTTGAGTGTGTTTTACGGTCAACTGTGACATTTGCTCTTAGCGCGTGCGCGCCTCTTGCGTGGACTCTGTGAGTTACGCTCCTAGGCGCCTGGGCGCCCCCTGCGTGTGCACGTAATCTAGTGCTCCAAGCGCCGAGTACTCATCTCCGCGCTAAGTGTGTTAGGTGCTAGATCTTAAGCGCTGAGCTCTGCGAGACTTGTCGAGGTTTCGCATTTTTTACCGACTTCGCGAAAAGTTGGTATCATACGTTGAAGACGTGATTTCATAATCCACTCGAAGTTATAGTGTTCAATAAGATATGGTGTTCTTGATTTCTCTGTAACTCGGGAGGGTCGTTATTTGAATCACACTATATTTGTTAATGAAAAAGGGTATGTAATCAAATTCAGTCGATGTTATGATTTGTGTCTCCACCCTCTTCTAGTGTATTTTGTTTGACTGCACGTGTGCGTTTATCCTGTCGACTTAATTTTCTTTATAGTACTACGGTATAAATGATAGTTACTGAACTTTTTAGTAGCAATAAATTTATACTATGTTTTATTTTATGTTAGGAAGATACAAGCAAGATCTATTCAACCACTACTTGAAGGCAAAGATGTTCTTGGAGCTGCGACGGGTTCTGGAAAAACCCTTGCTTTTCTGATTCCCGCTGTGGAATTGTTGTCCCGCGGAGGCCATATTGCTTCAAGGAATGGGACGAGCATTATTTTCATTTGCCCGACAAGAGAGTTGGCCTTCCGGGTAAATCAAAACAAACAAACTATCTTTGTTCACTTCGACTTGATTTTGATACGCATTAATGTCTTCTGAAGTTATTTCCTCCTTTCTCCATATATGTTTTAGCATTTAAGAAAAAAGACTCCTTTGAAAGGGTAATATGGCTGTATTGTTTCACACTCCTTGATATTCATGCATAAGTCTAAAACTACGTTTATTGTGGAATGAGCAGTGTGTTGAGACCATCCGTTATAATAATATTATTTTAACCATCATAATTTGTTTGTTCTTGAGACCAACTCTTCTTGATCTTTTAATGTATATAACAGACACATTATGTTGCACTAGAGCTTCTGAAGTATCATTCACAAACACTGGGGCTCGTAACTGGCGGCTCGACCCATAGAATAGAAGCTGAGATTGAGAGAATCGTCAAAGGAATTGATCTTAGTGGCAACGCCTGGTGGGCTTCTTTACCATCTTCAAAACACCTAAGGCTTTATATATGAGAGCTTAAAGGTATAGTTTTTGTTATATGATTTTTATAAGAGTCCTAATTTAAATACTAGTAGTATTATTTACCATGACGACAATGATCAACTGCTGCTATAAGCATGTATCGTCAGCCTATTCTTGCTTGTATTTTGTTTTTCAATTTTAATTTCGAAAGATTTTTGGTGAGTTTGTGAAAACTTCCAAAAAATAAATTCATTTTCATCTCAGAAATTAACTCAATTTTCTATTGTTGTCTATTATATTCACTTTGGGGCCTGCAGTTCTTGATTATTCATGCAGGTGACAGGATTTTGGAAGGTAATTATGAGGAGAAAATGAAGCAAATAATTGAAATCTTGCCTAAGGTACCCAAAGCTTAGACAAATGAGTTTGAATTGATTCGCTGAAATTGCTCGTGTTTTGGTTATCGTGTTGACTTTTGTTTTCTTTTTATAGCTTCTTTGCTTACCTAAACTTCTAGCTCTATGGACCTTTTGTGTCCTAGCAAGAAATTACATATCTAATAAAACGTTTTTTTTTATCATTCTGTTTTGATTATCATTCAAACAATAGAGATAATGGGTTTAGTTTAATCGTCATGATTAGAAACACAATTAACTTATTGTTTGAACACTATCTACCATGCAGGGAAAAAAGCAAACAGCTATATTCTCTGCCACACAAACAACAAAGGTATTCATAGTTTCTAAACTACAAATTCTTTAGAACGCTACTTTTATTTTTTAATTTAAGCTTCTGAATCTGAATTTGTAGACTGACACGAGAATGGTGTTCTCGGGTCGGGATTCGGCGAGAGTGATAAGCAAATCGCAGTGATGATAGTTTTGGGTGGGTTGATAACCTGGACAACTTTTCCGCTCCGAGGAAGAACATAAATCTTGGAACTTGAATCGTTCTAATTTCTAAGTTTAATTATTTAGGAATAAAATGTATTTACGAATTAGTTTTATTCAAATGGTATTAATGATATGTTTATAAGGGCAAGGGTAAACCAACTAGTCCTAAAAGAGTATTAACATAAACATCAGTTTTTCTCTTCTACACACAAATACAATCCCAAAGAAAGTACAACTCCAGCATAACATAAATTCAAGCCATTTATAGAACGCCTACCTCGGCCTCAAAAAAAAAAAAAACAAATTTCCACAAATTATTGTGAATTGTTATTATGCTAATACAAATAAAATATAGTTGACCCGACTGTCAAAACTTTTGTGAAACTCTTTGGCAAAAGATTAAAATGCAGAGTCGTTGTTGCCCTTAGTCTTCCCAAGCATTATGTCTTTAGCTTCGTTGATCTTAGAAGCAAGGTAATGGCTACCACCTGCATCGGGGTGGTTCGCTACCATCACCCGCCTGTGAGCTTCCTTGATTTTATCAACTGGAGTGCTTTCTCTGATCATAATTAAGTTGAAAAAACAAATAAGCAAATGGTGAGTGTCTATGAAACTACAAGCAAAGGATGTGAAAGGTCACTGACTTATAGTATTGCTAAAAGTAAATAAATAAAAAAGATCCGTATTCAAACAGAATTTGATATTGGTTCTTATCATAAACAATTAACAAACCAGGTAAAATAAATACGTGTTGAACTCTATACTTCAAAGAGCATTTATGTGCAAAGAAAAAGTCCCGATGTGCTCACTGAGAAAAACAAGCTAAGCCTAATTAATTTTTTTAATCCATTACGAATTTGAAGTTTTTCCTCAATTGTTTTTCCTCCATTACGATTTCAGTTCAAATCTATCAACAATGAACTAAAACAGAAATGTATTCAAAAACCATTTCGTCAAGCTTCTATGCCAAACATGTTGGGGTATCTGACGATGGATTTCAAATCCTTCCCAACACAACTCAAGGGTGTTTCTGTAATAATTTCCTAATGCTTTGGGAAAAATGCAACAAGGTCATAAGATTCCTAACTTCAAACACCAACAAAAGAAATTCAATGGCAAACAATCATTTTGCACACCCGATTACTCTAAAACCCTAAACTTCTGACTAAAATACCCATAAATCTTCACTTTAATATACCCAAATCTCAACTGATTATTATTCCTCGCCTTATTACAAGAGCATGTGTTTTTATCTTTGATTTGGCTAAATGAAAATGAAATATTTTGCCTGGAGTCCGGACTATTTGCCCTAATAAAGCCAATTTTTCATCATCATCAAAAGAAAGTAAAATGTTTAAAACGTACCTAACTCCAAGAATGAGAGCTGCTTCCCTTTTTGTCATCTTTGGCTGGAAACCTCCTTCGTAGAATTTACGCATTCTAGCAGCTGGTGGTCTTGCCTTGAACGCTTGCCATGCCTGAATGCTATATCTACCGGCTAAAGCAGCAGCAGCCACAGCAAGTCCAGCTATAAGAGGCGAAGACTGTGTTGTAAATTTGAAGTATTTTTCCATCAGATGGGTGATTCATATTTTATAGTAGTAATACAGTAGCAGAAATAAGGTAACCACTAAACAACAAAAACTATCCAAGAAAAACTACCATCATAATAAACAACAATTTGAATTGAGAAACTCATGGAATTCTAAAACAAAGATAGTTGTGTTGCCTAAAGATCCCGAAATTAAGTGCCGTCCAGTCTGTCCAGGAAGAGAGTTCCAGATGAGAGAGCCAGATCAAATATGTTGGGGGAAAAATCTCAATTTAGAAAATTGAATTTTATAATTTTATTTATCTAAGAAGGAGACTGAGTGAAACATCATGGAGAAAGAGAGTGGGTAACTAAACCAAGGATCGAAAAACGGAAGTTTGTAAGTAATATTTTTATTATTTTCAAAAGCCAGATATATTTAGTGAAAAATGGGTGTCGATTATAAAATATTGAAGCACCCACGGGTAATTTTCCATACACACTTGGATTCAACATGTCATGCTTAGAAACAATAACCCAGTGAGCACATTACTTATAGAAACAGTTTAGATACAAAATATGGGGATTAAAAATGATTTAATCGAAACTAAGGAACCTTATACATATATACAAATCGCCCGACGGGAGTTGTGCAGGAAGTAATACTAAAGCAAGATATTGTATCATCCCAAAATGCAACCTTGCACCGTAGATCAATAGCAAAATGAGCCAAGATTTAGAATGAAGTCACTGTATGTAATCATTTCAACAATGGAGAAAATCTAAATTATGAAAACTAAAAAAAAAAAAAAAACAGTAGAATCAAACACGTGAACTAAATGCCATATATGATAAAACAAAGGATAATTTTAATGTCCGAAAATTCCATCGAACATGAATTCCTAAAATTAGAAAGAAAAATAAGTTGAAGCAAATACCATTTCTGGATTTCACGATGACTTTAGAACTTGAAGAGATGAAGATTCAACATTCAGAAACTCAAATTAGGGTTTGTTTTGATTTAGGGTTTCTGGGAATAAAAGTTCTTGATGTGGTTTCGGGGATTCGAAAGGAAGGTCGTAGAAGTGAAGACGGAATAATAATCCTATCACGTGAGGCGCACGCGGGATAATCTGCATAAAAATCGATTAATAATACAATGAATTTATAAAATAATTATCTCCATGAAAATGTTTTATTCTTTTTCACAAAATAATATTCTCTATATAAAATTTAATATTTTACTAATATAATAAATCGGTAAGTACAATTATTTGATATAATCAATTTATGGGATTATAAGAAAAGTAAAATCATTTAAATTAGACATTCAAAACGCGTTTTAAAAAACAAAATGAGTTTATGTTTTGTGACTCTCAAATAACATTGACACAACACCAACTTGATCGACTGTAATAGTAATACTTTCAAATAGTAGTAATCGACTGTAATAGTAATACTTTCATCGTATGTCAAATAACGCAGCATTACATATTCAAACTCAAACAACTCATGAATCACATCAACCCCAAACTCAACTCTTAAAACACAAATTAATAAATAAAGCAACTTTAATGAGTAAGAAATAAAATCAATAATGAACCAAACTCCTTTCACGACGTTTCCGCAACGGGCCTCATCCCGACCTTTGGTGGACCCGAATGACGCCTGGCCCTAGCTGGCGATGGCGGAAAAGAAAGGCGTTTCTTAGATCCTTTCTCGTTCGG
This sequence comes from Euphrasia confusa, assembly GCA_954870475.1. Classification (NCBI taxonomy): domain Eukaryota; kingdom Viridiplantae; phylum Streptophyta; class Magnoliopsida; order Lamiales; family Orobanchaceae; genus Euphrasia; species Euphrasia confusa. The sequence continues at coordinate 12,621,265 of OX940956.1, forward strand.
GCTCGCATTTTCTGTTCCCAATGGGCCCGGGCCCACTAACTTCAACTTAGCCTTTGCCGAGCGAGTAGGAGTCATGTAACTAGGAACAGAAGGCGAACTAGCCAAGCTCTCGTCGTCTCTAACCGACGAGCCAGCAATGCTATGCCTTCTATTCCTCCCTGATTGGATGCTGAAAACACTCCTCGAGTCATCTTCTTGGCCTAGTGGGGCCGGTTTTGGGCTTGCGGGCTTGAATTTCCTGGCAGGCGATGAAGGTATATTCTTAGAAGGTGGGGTATCGGAGTTTAGCTGATGACGAACAAAAGACTTTGTAATTTCTCCAGTAATGTTGGGGTCTTTTTCTGGTGGCCTTTCAGTGTCGCATGACATCAGACGTTCTAACCAGCTCCAGCCCCATTGAGGATTGGTTGGGTCCATGAATAATAAGTTGGTCGGTTTTGCAGATTTTTTCCATGTTTGCTGGTCAATTTATATCTCTTTTTGTTAGTTTTAGTACAACATTTTTCACGACGCCAAAATCACTTTATAATGTAAACACTAAACACACACAAGTAACCAAAATGAATTTAAAAAAATATATACAAATACCCCCAGAACCTGAAATTAAATCCTTTATTTTTCTTCTACCCCGAAAGGACCTCAAAAGCTAGTAAAATCTCGATTTAAAAAATTAAAATAAAGGTATACCTGGTGGTGGGTGTATGAATAAGCCAGAGCTCTTTCCCTCCTCATTGCAGCTTCGTACTTGTGTAGCAAGCTTGCCTCAATTTGCTCTTTTGATTGAAGACTATGGTCCCATTCCTCTCCCATCTGTAACATCATTGAAAGGCTCTTTAGGTTAAAGGGTTCAACTAAGAACAGTCACTCTGACTATATCGAAAACAATATGTTGAACTTCAAAATCTGTCTCAGTAAATAAACAGCATGTTTCTGAAACTAGGTTGTACACTAAACCTATATATTTGTTAGTACCTACAAGAATCATATTTACATGGTATACAGAGTCAAATGATTGGAACTGATACATCGTAGCAGAAGCATAATTAGTCGGAAAAAAATTGTTGTGATTGAAAATATAAATTAAGTTGAATTAGATTTCTGGGTACGGCAAGTTAGTCTGATGAGTTATTTGTATGTTAAGTCAAAGTAGAACTAGAACAAAAACTCAAAACGCCCTGCCCCTAAAGTTGATAGTAAAAAAAAAAACTAACTCTCAAGCTTTCAAGTTCTTTTGCGCGTTTCTGAAGGAGGTGTCTCTGAAGTGCCCGATTTTCCTCCAACATATGGATCCTTCTAGATTGAATCTGAGACTGCACACGGGACAGAGACTGCATGCATTTCAGAGTGTTTGCAGTCTGCCGTTGCACGGTGGGCCCATCAACAAGGGATTTCAGTCTCACAAGCCCTCTTAGAGCTCTCAGAGCCCTCCTTGCCTGTAAAAAGGGGTACTTTGTCAGATATAAATAAATGTCAGTGATGGTTTTCGGAAATTATGTTGAACCTCAAGGTAGTTTTTGTTTCTGCCCATTAGGGTGTAATAATTTGCGATTTTAGCCACAATATTTAAAATATTGAGCAAAGCCCCGTAAGAATTGGTAGTTGAACTTGTCACAAAAGGAAAAAAGAGACACCTTCTGGTGGGATCAAGCAAGAGTGTATAATAGAAAAAAACTTCTTTTAGATCAAACGTGCAGAAAAGGCTTCTCATAGGACCAAATGTTTCTAGCCTCTATCATATGGGACAAAACATGCAATTTTCTCGTTTTTGTTTTCATCTAAATATTTACAATTTTGAATTGAATATAGGTTTATATATCAATAGTAATATCCATATCTATCATACCAATTCACTTTAAGAGGTGCGAAACAAAAAACACACAATTCTAGAGGGTAAAACACTTTAAACCCCTTAAACTATAGATCTTCCTTTTGCATTTTCTTCAGTTTCCTCAACTACGCTTTTTTTACTCTCTCCTTAAAGGTCAAAGGAGCATATGATTAAATATAAGATGATTCATCAGTGAAAGTCGAAAAATTAAAAGAAGCAGAAGGTGAAACCAATAAAGAAAAAAAAAATGTTTAGTGGGAAAAGTGCCAAAAGAACATAGTTCGGGGATGCAGCGTTATTTACTGATATCTATAATAATACTATATCTTACCAAGTACCCTCGAAATGCCGTCTGGATTCTAATTGCTGAAACTTCCTCCTTTGATTTTCCCGTAAACCGAACCACTGTAGTTAGCTGAACATCCTCAGGAGCAGCTTGTGCTGAAGATGAAGCTATTGAGGCAGAATAACCGCTTTTCGTCTGCTCATTTACAGCCTCTGTTATTATATTCACATCTTCCAAATGAGGATGATAAAATTCGTCAACAGGCTCCGGATTAGCAGAATGAGAAACTGATGGCTTTTCTTTCTCCACCAATACACTACTATTGGATTTATTTGCTTTCTGTAAAAGAGAAAAAACATTAAATGAGAACGCATCAGTCGTTTTTAATCAGTATGAAAAATTCGTTCTCAGAAGACCACTGGGTTATATTACTGAAATAATCGTATGAATGCACACTGATTTCAACAGAATCAGAACCTCGGCTTTTTTGGCCTTAGAATTCGGGCTGAGTGCCTTCTTTACCGAAGAAAACCATCCTCCTTTTCGGCCCATCCTTTTATCATTCCTCACTCTGTCCAATTCTGTAAACAAACGAACAAACAAAAAAAATTAATACTCAAGAGTCAAGATTCCATCTTCCTCTAAGAGACATTTAACAAACACCTTGTGAACGCGAATATCATAAATTTCAAACACCTGAACAAGCATCAAATAATCAGATTCAAAAGACTCGAAAAAGGCCACTACTTTCGAACGCCATTGAAGTGAAATTGACAAGAAACAATCACCTGAAAAATTGAGCCCAGATCTCACAGACGAGTTACTCCCTCTTCAGAAAAGAGTCCATGTAATTGAAGTCCCACTGCTTCACACATACAAAAGGAATAACAGCAACAGCAAAGGAAAAGGTAAAAGTAAGTTGTAGCCTCTGAAGTCTCGGACTGTAGATCTATCTGCGAGGAACAATTTAATTTCAATGGAAGATTAAAATGATGAGGAACCCACTTGCTTCACAGCTGATTTTGCTGTGTGGGACCCACTTAAATCCCCTCTCTGCGTGGGGTCCACTCATTATCCAAAATCCATGGTGTAAATATACTTAAATACCCTTAAATTTTACTCCAAATATAGGTCAAAATCAAATAATTACAGTACATGTTTTAAAATACGGAGGAAGTTTCAGCAATTAGAATCCAATAGATACTGCATGCTCCCTCTGTCCTAGAGTTATAGACACAGGTGGTCAACGTTGACTTTTTTGATTCGTTCAATACATATGATAAACAATATACAAAAATTATGAAAAAATAACTAAAATAAAATTCAATAGTTCAATTATATTTTAGTAATTTTTTCATAATTTTTGCATATTATTTATCATGTGAATTGGACGGACAAAAAAAGTCAACGTTGACCACCTTTGCCTATAGCTCTGGGACAGAGGGAGTATTTGTTTTGCCAATGTCAACGTCTAAAGTAAATGGTCCGGCTAAGCGTATATGGGTCGACTGGGACCATAGTGTTAGAAATTTTTAGGGTGACCCATATGGTAGTTCTTGAAGAGAGGGGTAAGCCATTATAAGATATTATTCATGTATCGAATGACACCCCTAAAGAGTTTTTATTCTACACGACTATTTATAATGTCGTGTGTGACTCTTCAACTAGATACATAATTTTTCAATATCTAGATACATAACTTTTCATTTCTAGATACATAACTTTTCATATTATTCTAAGAACATACATTCATGTTTACAACATTCAATAATTTCAACACTCCTCCTTAAACTTAAATGTGTGTAAACTTTGATGCACTTTTTCAAGATTTTGTTGATCTTCAAGACTGGATCGGTTTCACCATTTGGCACATAAAGAAACAAAGCTCTTGCATTGGCTTGTTAACTTTATGATTGTTTTTACGCTACAATTGTTGTGCAGCTTCCTCCGAACTCTTCCTCTTGTTTTTACTCCCTCGTTGTTATACCTCATTTTGATTGAGATACGAATGTCTCCTGCATATGGAACACTCTTATCCAACAAGAATTAGTTTGCAAACTTGTTGGGAATGCTAGTTTTTACGATTTTCTAGCTTTGGGCCAATTTTGGCAATTTTGAGGGTTTTTAGAAAAGCCGACTTAAAGTCGTGTAGGAAAGTAGGAGGATTTTTAAACCAAAGGTGGTTCTGATACCATGTTAGAAATTTTTAGGGTGACCCATATGGTAGTTCTTGAAGAGAGGGGTAAGCCATTATAAGATATTATTCATGTGTCGAATGACACCCCTAAAGAGTTTTTATTCTAAACGACTATTTATAATGTCGTGTGTGACTCTTCAACTAGATACATAACTTTTCAATATCTAGATACATAACTTTTCATTTCTAGATACATAACCTTTCATATTTTCTAAGAACATACATTCATGTTTACAACATTCAATAATTTCAACACATAGTTTGGTGGATGTTCAGATGGTTCATACCTCTGATCAGTGGCTTCATTGTCGAGTTACGGAGCTCAGGACGGCTGTCACGCAATTTTACACGTTCGTATATGCCCATAACTCGGTGATTCAGAGACGAGTGTTATGGGACTATATACCTTCTATTTCTGAGTTTCTGCAAGATTCTGATTGGGTGGTGTTGGGTGACTTCAACACTATCCTGGATGAGAGCGAGGCTTTGGGTGGTAGTACGTCGACTGGGACAGATGACATTCAGGCTTGCTTGACGGCGGCTGATTTGGTCACGCTACCGACGGTGGGACCGTGGTATACGTGGCATAACCAGCAGGCGAGGGACCGGAAGTGGCGACGCCTTGACAGAGTGGTGGCTAATCCTTCATGGTTGATACACTGTGCTGATAGTATCTACCACACTCTTCCGTCCCGTACTTCGGATCATGCACCCCTTCTTCTGAATCCGGTGACAGCTGGTCATGGATTCAAGGTGTGGTTTCGGTTCGATAACCCCATCACAGACATGGAGGATTTCCTTCCACAGACGCGGAGTATCTGGGATCAATCGATTTACGGTCTTCCGATGTATTCAGTTGTTCAGAAGCTTAAGCTTCTGAAGGGTGTTTTTAGGCGGATGCGGAAGAGGCAGGGTCACCTTGGAGCGAATGAAACGAGAGCTAGGGAGTTTCTACTCTCGGTCCAGTCGTTTCTGAGCTCTGACCCTACGTTTGAGCCGCTTCTTGTGTTGGATGGTATCTGTCGCCGTGTGTATGGTCGGGCAGTTGAGATGGAGCAGACTTATTTACGCCAGAGGGCGAAGACATCTTGGCTCCGGGATGGGGATCAGTGTACGACCTTCTTCTTCAGGAGTATTGCGGTCCGACAGGCTCGATCGCGCATCCTTCAGGTCGAGACAGTTACTGGTGAGCTAGTGCATGACTCCTCGCAGATTAGTAGTACGATTGTGTCGTTCTTTCAGGGACTGTTGGGTACTTCGAGTCACCCTTTGGTAGGTGATTTACGACCTTTCGTGACTAGGCGGCTTACTGCTGAAATGGCAGAGCATATGGTTAAACCGGTGACAACAACGGAGATTCAGGACGTTCTTTTTGCTTTCGAGGACGACAGAGCACCGGGTCCAGACGGCTACTCTTCGGCCTTCTTCAAACAAGCCTGGCCGATGATTAAATCTGAGAGTCTCACGGCTATCTTAGATTTTTTCCGTACCGGGAAGCTTGTTCGAGCTGTTAATTCTACGATTCTTTCGCTTATACCGAAGGTTGCTGCCCCAAAGCATCCTAAGGACTTTCGCCCCATCTCGTGTTGCAATGTGCTGTATAAGGTGATTGCGAAGATTATTTCGAATCGTATGAGTGACAGCATGACCGTATTGGTGGACGGATCGCAGACGGCTTTCGTCCCTGGCAGACGCATAGGGGATAATATCCTCCTTGCACAGGAGATTATGCAGGGATACGGAAAGACGGGACTTCCAGCTAGATGTGTGCTGAAAGTCGATCTTATGAAGGTTTATGACACAGTTGAGTGGAGTTTTGTGCGGGCGACCTTGGAGACTATGGGATTCCATCAGATATTCATCAGTTGGATTATGGAGTGTCTCACTACTCCGGCTTACTCGGTGAACATTAATGGTTCAGCCCAGGGTTATTTTAGAGGCGCCCGGGGTTTGAGGCAGGGGGACCCGATGTCACCCTTTCTCTTTGTCTTAGTGATAGAGGTCTTACACGGGATATTGGAGTGGCACATTCAGGCAGAGCCGGAGTTCCAGTTTCATTATAGATGTGAGAGGACTCGGACCTATATGTTGAGTTTTGCAGACGACTTGCTACTTGCTTGCCACGCAGATCCTGTCTCTATTGATACGCTCAGACGGGGACTACAGATTTTCTCTGCTTACTCGGGTCTACATGAGAATGTGGACAAGAGTAACATCTACCTCTCGATGTCGGCACAGGAGGATGCAGCGGTTCTTCAGGCAGTCTTTGATTTTCCAGTTGGTACTCTTCCGGTGCGTTACCTTGGAGTTCCTCTGATCTCTTCTCAGTTGAGGATTTCGGACTGTGCTCCCTTGATCCGGAGGATTGACGATAGGTTGAGTTCTTGGACTTCGCGATCTCTATCTTATGCTGGGCGCGTCCAGCTGATCCGTTCTGTTCTCAGCACTCTTCATATTGACTAGGCTAGTGTTTTCATCCTTCCACAGGGAGTCATTCAGGAGATAGTGAAGAGGCTGAGGAGATTTCTTTGGTATGGGACGGGCACCCAGGGGTATGCCAAGGTTCGGTGGGAAGATGTATGCCGCCCAGCCGGAGAGGGAGGACTGGGGATTCGAGATCTTACCGCCCAGAATCGAGCCCTTATGACCAGACATATCTGGGCCATTCAGAGTCGAGACCCGGATTCTGTTTGGGTCAGTTGGATTCAGTCGAATCGACTACGGAGGCATTCTTTTTGGAGTGCGAAGATGCCTAGGGCGTGCTCTTGTAGTTGGCGACAACTCCTTAAGCTACGACCTGCTATTCTACCGGCTTTCCAGTTTCAGATTGGTGATGGGTCGCAGTTCTACCTCTGGAGGGACCCGTGGCATATCTTAGGTCGTTTGGAGGAGGTATGTCCGATGGGACCATCACTGACAGGACTTCAGGTAGCCTCGTCTCTGAGTACTGTCATAGTTGACGGGCAGTGGCAGTGGCCGGTTGATTTTCGAGAAGAGTTTGTTGATGGATGAGTTACCAGAAATAACTCAGGGGAGGGATACGGTGAGATGGAGATTGCATAGATTCGGGGTTTACACTTCAGCCTCAGCCTATTCTCTTTTCCACCCTGAGGGGTCTACGGTACCGTGGGCAGCCCTTCTCGCTGGGCCAGGGCGTATTCCGCGGCACTGCTTCATTCTTTAGCTTGCTATCTGAGGTCGGCTTCCGACTCGTGATAAGCATTGGATTGGTTAGGGGTTGATTCGTGTGTTCTGTGTGGTGGGGAGGGTGTTGAGACGCACTCTCATCTTTTCTTCGAGTGCACTTTCTCACAGGACTGCTTGCAGAGATTAGAGGGAAAGGTTGGATTCCTATGGCCACGGGGTGATTGGGAGAGTGTTGTCCTTCGTGCTGCTAGTCGGTGGCGGGGGAAACATTGGATTTCTTGCACCTATCGTGGACTTCTCGCTGCCCTTGTGTACTTTATATGGCAGGAGAGGAACACACGCATTTAGGAGGCTCGCTCGGTGTCGTCTGAGGTGGTGGCTACTTTGGCTATTTCCATTGTGAGGGATAGGATCATCTCATTACGACTTCCAGACTCACTGCAAGCACGAGCTCTAAAGCGAGTGTAGCATATAGCTTGGTAGCAGTTCCTTTTGATTTTATTTGTACTTTATTTTATTGTTGGTGGTTCAGAGAGATAGAATGTTAGCTCGTTGATGCGGTATGGCGTTTTCCCTATGCGCTGTACTGTACCTCCTTACTCTTTTTTCGTTTCTCTTTTAATTGCGATTGACATTTAACAAAAAAAAAAGTAAATGTATTTTAAATAAACAGTAAAATATTGCATTAAATTCATTAAAATAATAATTGTATTTTTAAGTATAACTAATGATACTTTCTTCCTCCCACAAAAATTGAAACACTTTCTATTTTTAGGTGTATAGTTCATACTTATAATTTTTTTACTTTAAAATACTATTTTATTCACTTACTTTTTAAACTTACTAACAACTATTTTATTTTTTAACTTAAAAATATATTTTTACCTTTTATTTTTTAATAAAAAAATAAAAAAAGTAATATTTTCCTTAATTTCCATGTCTATAAAATATTGTATATTTTGTGAACTAGTAGAGTATGAATCAATTTATTTAAAATGTATTAAATTTATTTAAGAAGTAATTGTAACTTTTAAGTATAATGACATGTAATGAATTGATTTATTTTAAACTATGCATATTAAGATTATTTTTATGGGGGCTCACGCCCCCTTCACTAAAAAATTGAAATTAAAATGTATGATCAAGCCATCTCACGCCTGTGTAAGAGTTTTTTTTATTAAAAATGATGACATGTATTATTCTATTTTATTACTATTATTTAAATTATTTTTATAACTTAAAATTAATAAAACAAAAAATATACTACTTTGTTCCAATTATTTATGCACTGGTTAACGTAGATTAAAAAAATATATTTTTTATTTTTAAATCAAAAAGTAAAAAGTAGAAATGTATTTTTAAATTAAAAATTAAGTAAAAATGTAAAAATAAAATTGTAATTTAAATTTAAAAATAAAAGTTTTTTTTATGCATAAATAGTTGAGAAATCTACCCCATAGGAGTAAATAATTATACCAAAAATCATATATTTTCATGATCTAAGATTAGAAATTGGTATATTTTAAATAATAATTTAATACTCATTTTTTTTTATTATTATAGTAAATGTATGATATTTTTTTATTATAATTTTAATTTAAAATGACAAATAATTTATTAAAATGTATTATTTTTTTCAATTTTGTAAATATAAAAATATTATTTAATTAATAAGTAATATGAGAAAATGAAAAATAAAAGGGTAAATAGTTAAATATACACTTAATACTATAGTAATTCATCTTTTATACGCCTTCGTTAAAAAAAAATCTTTTATGCACTAAATTACTATTTTACTCTCATTAAACTGATTAAAATCGCTATCTTTGAACTTCATCGGCTCCGACGTTCTTTTTTTTTCATTAATTATAAAAATATTAGATTTGTTTGTATCTTCGTTATTTGTGTAAATTTTCAATTAAAATATGTAAAATTATCATTTCAACAATTCAATTTATTCGATTTCAAAAACTAATTCATCTTTCTATTTACTCAAAATTCAGTACTCTTTCAATGAATTTAACGAATTTTAGAAATTAATTTACATTATTTTTATTGTTTTTAAGATATTAGAAAAAGAAAATAGAGTGATTACGGTCACTTCGGTTTCGCTTCTGGCTGCTTCAGGCCTGGCGGAGCAAAGCTACAGTCCGAAGGTATTCCAAGGCAATGGTGGCGATGGCAGTGGGGTGAGGTTGGGACGGCAGTCACGACACAATGAAGGAGTTGGGCTTCTTCGACAAATAAAACACAATCAATTATCAATTATTAATTCATTTATTAAAGTGTAATATTGGAAGTTAATCACATATATATGTAAAAAAATTAATAATTTAAGTGAAGATGTATATAAGAAGGATAACTATGCGTATTGTGTGTAAAAATATTTTTTTCCCAAAATAAAATTAGGTTGTTGATTATGGATAAATCATGAATAAATAGAATGGAGAAAAATTAAAGTACACCATATTAGATATCGGAAGTTCTTATTTGCACTAGCATATAAAAAGTATGCTTATTTACACTAAAAAGCGGTGAATGCCCTAAATTACCTTTGTCTTTTGTAGAATGCATGTTTGTAGAATGAATGTTTCGACAAACAATTTACCATTCGACAAACATATTCGATAAACATTTTTTATTCGACAAATATATTCGACAAACATTTTTTATTCGATAAACGTATTCGACAAACATATTCGACATATCGAATTCACATTCGACATATCGAATTCACATTCGACAAACAATTTATCATTCGACAAACATTTCTTATTCGACAAACATATTCGACATTAAAAATTGACTAAAAAACTTGACCTAATTTTTTTAAAATAAATTGTCTTTTTTTATTGTGTCATTTTTTTTTTCAATTTCAAAATTCAAATAATCAAACACTAACATTTACATTCTCATTTAAAAACAATTAAATAATTTAAAATTCAATTTCTAACAAATTAAAAATCAATATTCATTCAATCATTTTTTATACGCTGTAATTTTTTCTTTAAAAGATTGACATATTTGTAATTCTATCATTTTGAACACTGGCATGTGCATTAAAAAAACAATTCAACAAAAATCAAACATTCGAATCTGAATGTTAGATAAATAAGTCACAATAAATTCGAAAAAAACTTATTCTACAAATGTACAGGTTCGACACACTCGCCATGAATTCGTATAGTTTTTTTTAAAGAGACCAGATCTATACACATAGATCCATTTGAGTGAACAATCTGATTGTCATCTCCATCGTCGGGAGCCCACACATTTCGCCATGTGGTTTGAGACCTTCAACTTGAGACGAGGTGGATGAAGGGCCGGAGACGAGCTGACCATGGGTCGAGGCTAAGAGAGAGGGAGAGGCAGGTCGAGGTTGAAGAGAGAGGGTAGAGGACGACCGAGAGATGTGGAGAGGAAGGGGGCGGAAAGAAATTTGGGTCTGAGAATTAGGGTTTGATGTGCGTATGGTATGAGTTTTATACTTGGAATCAAGGGCAAATTAGTCTTTTTGAGTAAAAAAACATATTTTTTAAGTGAGAGTATAAATAAAGTGTTCTTCTATCTCTTATAGTGTATTTTTTAACATTTACACTAAATAGAATAAGATTGTTAGGTCATATCCAATAGACCATATCCAATAGAAAACATTTCATTCCTCTTCCTCGTATTATTTGCGACTTCAACTTATTCAACTTTACACATTATAAGTTTTTTTAATTATTTTTCAAATATCTTATACTCTAAAATATAAAATATTTTAAAAATTATTTTATTTTATATTATCTCCACATCATTAAACATATACAACACTATATATTATTTTTTTTTCTTTTCAATATATGTTTTATAAAATTTAAATTAATAATAATATTTGTTAAACACAAATTAAAAGCATAAATTATACAAAAATAACAACAATGGAAGAAATTGTAAAAAAAATAGTATTCAAATTAAACAAACTTGGTCTCTATTTATAGATCATGAAAAATAAAAAATATTGATTTAAAAAAAATGAAAATTAATTTTTAATTATATTTAAAAATCTCATTTAAAAAATAAGATAAACGAAATATAGATATTAAAAAAGAAATTGACACTTAATATTTAATTATTTAAATTGTCTCTTCAACCCACTCATTCCTTTTTGTGTAAACTCTGTCTTTGTGTAGAATAAATCAAGAATTATTGAATAAATTTTCAATAAATCATTCAAAAGATGTTATTGTCAATTATTCCCTACTACAACTAAATACCTTTCCAATAATTTGCTATCGGAAATGGTCTTAAGTGTAAATAATCACATAGAAAAAAGTGAAATAATTATTTTTATTAGGAAGTTGGATTGTGAAAGAGTAGCATATAAATATAGTTTGATTAAGAAGACTAGTAATCACAACTTCTAAAAACTAATTTGATAGTATGAATCAATTTATTTTAAACATTATTAAAAGTCGATCGATTACAATAAATGAACTAATGTTATAAGTAAAACATATATATTGTTGTGATTTTAGTAGCTCAGAATATAATATAAAATAATAAGAAGAGAAGTAGGGAGAAGGAGAGTATTCTTATTATATTTCAATATTCAAGTGTGTGTTACAATGGAGTACAAAGTCACATATTTATAAGTGCACATACATGATCATGCATTATGTAGAAGTAAATAGTATTAATAAATATAATCATCAAGGTGTGCTTCAATGGTGTGTTCATTTGCATGCCCACTACATGGTACACCAAGAGACATCCACATATTATTTTATAACATATATAAATTTATTTCAAGTGTGATGAACTAACAATTTCTACAAATTAACACTTCTTTTTATCTTATTTCAATATTAGAATTAATTCTTATAATATTACACTTTTTCTACTACTATGAAAATAATTAAATCGAATAATTATAACTAAGCAAATTAATTTATATAATTCATAATAACAACATATTTTTTAAATATAAAAAAATGAGTATGTTTCTTTGAAATAAAAGTAGTACCAATCTATTATTTATTAATTTCCCTGGCAAACCTCGTAATCCTTACATGCAAGATTAACCGAGTTGGTAAGGTATGAGAGCGTGAGACTAAAAGGTCAAAAAGTTCGATTCTTTTCTGTTGAGCCTTGTTCAATTCTCTTTACCACACTTTCTTTGTTCCAAACAGTACTTTCTTTGTTGAGCTTGTCACAAAGTTTTTTTTTTTTTTTGTTGAGCCTTGTTGTTCGATTCTCCATACCCACACTTTTTCTGTTATAACACTTTCTCTATTGAGCTTCTAACATAGGTCGAGTTTAGCCAAACTCTTACTATTATTTAATTTTATCTTGATTTATTATATATATATATATGGGGAAAATGGCAATAAAGCAATTTTTCAACATTTTTTGACCAATAAGGCCAATTTCTAATTTTCGTGTCAATTAGGCCAAAATGTTCCAATTAAGCTGAAAAATAACACTTAGAATGACCAAATTATCCTTCTGTCTATCCTACCTCCACCCCACCCCACCCAGGTTCCCCTTCTCTCTCGTTCATCATCGCAGAACCCACCCCACCTCCCCAGTCACCAGCTCCAAAATCACAACCCCAAACGCGTACACGTCGGCCTTCTGCGTCGCCACTCCGCTAGCCTTAAATTCCGGCGACATGTACCCCCTCGAATTGCATCTCCTCCGCCCCGTCCTCCACCGTCTCCCCGCAGAGCTCCGCCGCCCCGAAGTGACAGATCCTGCGATTTTTCTCTCCACGTCTTTGGCCGTAAATCGCCCCGATTTCAGGAACATGACTATTACGATTGCGTTCCCTAGGAGGAACACGAATCAGGGCTAGTTATGAGTTGCTTCAGTACATTTCCAATCGGTACGAATTGCTGAAACCTTGGCTTACTAATTTGCGATTTTGTCTTCATTTTTATTATTTTTCAATTATTTTTTTTTGTGCGTGCATTTTCTTGCTATTTGATATTAGAGTACTGGAGTAGTTTTAATGTCAGTGATTAAACATAAAATACTACTACAATATTCTAAGAGGCAGGTCGAGTCAATCTGAATCGTCTGAGGCTCGATCGGTGCTTCTGCATATCGGCACTTGGCTTGACGACAACACTAAAAAACTTCCCTCTCCTTGAAGAGCTTCACCTCAATGTAACGCCGTTTATTTGCGTTGTTGATATCGAAACCATCAGCATCTCCTGCCCCATTCTCAAGTCATTCTCGTTCAACGGTTGTGGCAACTATATGATGAAAAACTATGACACTCTTGCAGTAGCAGCGTGTCTAGACTCGAGCTCTTCTCCGTCACCCTCGCTCAACTATCTAGATGGCCCGTTGCCCCAAGAGCCCGCTGTCGGGGCTTTGAAAAACTTATCCAAGACGGGCTTTACGGACAGGATAATTAGCTATAGAAGACTCACGAGATAGGCCTTCTGAAACAACTCAGAGTAATTGCGCAATCGGAGGAAATGGCCTAATGTTTCATTGCGGTTGATGTTGGCATTGTTGTCAAGCTCTTCAAGGTAACTAAAACAAATAGAAAAGTAATTAATAAGATAATAATTTGTGCTCTTATATAGATAGGTGTGTAAAACTTACTTTTGTACATCATCCTTAAATTTGACGATGTCTTTGATCATTTTCCAGAAAAATGGATTCATCATGTTTTTCTTTTGCGGGAATAATTCGGAGAATCCACCTCGGCTTCCCCATTCGCATCCTTGTCCTTAGTCCAAGCTCACGGCGAAAGACATGTCGGATATCTCCATGTCGATCGACCCCGAGAGTCTGCCGCCCCGATTCTCTCTGCCTCAGATCCCTAACACGGGCGCCCGATCGTTCGATTTCAGGTTCAATTTCTTCGTCCAATCGAGCAGCGCAAGATCATCACAGCCGAGGACGTGCTCTGGGCCATTTTTTTGTCGCATTCGGTGTATTTTTTATTCGGTGTAAATATCTGACATTCAGTGTTTATTAATGATAGTCAGTGTTTTATAATATTCAGAGTAAAAATTTGACATTCAGTGTTTTTTAATTATATTCAGTGTTCTTTTAATATTCAGCGCAAAAATCTGACATTCAGCGTTTTTTAATGACATTCAGTGTTTTTCAATGATATTCAGTGTTCATATAATATCCAGTGTAAAAATCTGACATTCAGTGTTTTTTAATGACATTCGGTGTCTTTTAATGTTATTCAGTGTTATTCACTGTTATTCAGTGTCTTTTAATGGTATTCAGTGTTATTCAGTGTTATTCAGTGTCTTTTAATGTTATTCAGTGTCTGTGTTATTCAGTGTCTTTTAATGTTATTCAGTATTATTCAGTGTCTTTTAAGGTTATTCAGTGTCTTTCAGTCGCACTCAGTGTATTTTTTGTGACATTCAGTGTTTTTCATTCTTATTCAGTGTCTTTCAGTTTAATGTTATTCAGTGTCTTTCAGTCACACTCAGTGTATTTTTTGTGACATTCAGTGTCTTTCATTCATATTCAGTGTCTTTCAGTCGCACTCAGTGTATTTTTTGTGACATTCAGTGTCTTTCATTCTTATTCAGTGTCTTTCAGTCGCAAATATGACATTCAGTGTTAAAATATGACATTCAGTCTTAAAATATGACATTCAGTGTGTTGTTACTCATTCAGTGTGTTTGCCGGAGACATTCAGTTTAAAAATGGGACATTCAGTGTGTTTTTATGACATTCAGTGTTAAAATATGACATTAAGTGTAAAAATGGGACATTCAGTGTTAAAATATGACATTCAGTGTTAAATAAGACATTCAGTGTAAAAATGGGACATTCGGTGTGTTTTTATGACATTCAGTGTTAAAATATAACATTCAGTGTTAAAATATGACATTCAATATGTTGTTTACTCATTCAGTGTGTTTGCCAGAGACATTCAGTGTAAATATGAGACATTCAGTGTGTTTTTATGACATTCAGTGTTAAAATATGCCATTCAGTATGACATTCAATATGTTGTTTCAGTGTATTGACTTTCTCAAGAACAGCAAGTCGAATGTATCATCAATAAAGCCCACAATTAATAGAATTCACCACAAAATCATCCTTTAAAAATGTTACATAAATAAATTCGTCCATCATGCAAATGCTACATATCCTCAAAACCGAAAGTTTCAATCACACCGCACCACTATATTCCCAAAAGTTACTTGAAAATGAGAACAAACATTCAACAGCAACAACACTCTACTTCCTTGTGAAATTGTTGGCTTTCTTGATGCCTACAAATTGGTCTCTGAAATTGAGAGTGCAATTGTTGTGACCTGCTGAGAGTGATGAGGTGGTCACTTTCTACACATTTGATAGAAACCTTGATCTGCATCATAAATGAATATTTTATAAATAATTTTTGTATGAAGCTGATATTTGGAGAACATTATTCCATTTTACCTAAAAGTACTTTTTCAAAATAAAGAGACAAAAAGCACATCATTCCAATTACTTATAGAAAGAAAAAATAATTAAGAACAGAACTTCTGGATATACACCGATAATGCAGTTGCCAAGGAACAGTAACAAAATCAGTTGAAGTGGTAAAAAAATTCAAAAGTTTCATATCAATGACATTCAGATCTTTGTTTTATTTAATAATACTCCGTCGTATGAGTCATGACCTTAAGAAAATTGGGTGATAAATGAAGACCACGTTATAAATTGGTAACTGATTGAAGGGTATACAGCAACTATACTACTTTTGCTATTTTTTAAATTGACTTTAGACTAAAATTTATCATGATCCACTTTTATATGGCATAGTGACACAAATATACAGTGAAATGGAAAAAAGCATTGAACATCACAGGTACAAGATTAGTGTGCACTATAAGTGTATTTACAAAAGAAAAAAAATTGTGATGTTCAAGAATATATAAGTACTTCATTTGCTTCTTATGAAGGACAAGTTTTAGGCATGAATGAATGAAGGTAATGTAAGCTTAGATGAAGGCCTCATGTACTAAATTCGTGGTGGACAAATACAGGCCGAGGCGATTTGAGTTACGACTCACTTTATAGTCAAAAAATGCAGTTTCAGTATCCCAACTTTATATCATTATCAACTAGTTTCAGTATCCCAACTTTATATCATTATCAACTGATGGAATGTGAATACCACTTCAATAATGGATCAAAACTAATGCAAATTATGCAATAATGTATGTACGAACAAAACACGTACCGCAAATTTTCAACGTCTGGCTCCACGTTAAAAAACAGTTGCACGACTCGATGAAGTGGATCTTGATCGTGATCCCGACGTGAATCAAGTCCTTGACAGAGCTGTTCCTCGCATACTCGAAGACGAGGAATGAGTCCGGGCTGTCGCTTAGGCACGTGCCGAGCAGCGTGACCATATGCCTGCGCAGCATTTCGTCGAACAGGTTGCGGGCGAGCTCGGAAACGAAGTCCGACGCGACGCGCTTGATCGCCACGTTCTTCCCTTTTCATGCGGCTGTGAAAGAAAGAGGAAGCCCGATATCAGCTTGCTCGGCCTCAAATCCTCCGTCGCCCTCTTCAGATCTTCGAGCGCGTAGTATTCCGTCGGGGCATTGGCGGCGGCGTGAGTCTCGTTGTTGTGTTGAGAACCTTCGAACGAGCATTCAACGTCACGAAATTTCTCACGGACATTTCATCAAACACCTTTCTCACGGACATTTCATCAAAATCAGTTGAAGTGGTAAAAAAATTCAAAAGTTTCATATCAATGACATTCAGATCTTTGTTTTATTTAATAATACTCCGTCGTATGAGTCATGACCTTAAGAAAATTGGGTGATAAATGAAGACCACGTTATAAATTGGTAACTGATTGAAGGGTATACATCAACTATACTACTTTTGCTATTTTTTAAATTGACTTTAGACTAAAATTTATCATGATCCACTTTTATATGGCATAGTGACACAAATATACAGTGAAATGGAAAAAAGCATTGAACATCACAGGTACAAGATTAGTGTGCACTATAAGTGTATTTACAAAAGAAAAAAAATTGTGATGTTCAAGAATATATAAGTACTTCATTTGCTTCTTATGAAGGACAAGTTTTAGGCATGAATGAATGAAGGTAATGTAAGCTTAGATGAAGGCCTCATGTACTAAATTCGTGGTGGACAAATACAGGCCGAGGCGATTTGAGTTACGACTCAATTTATAGTAAGTTATTAACAAGTCAAAAAATGCAGTTTCAGTATCCCAACTTTATATCATTATCAACTAGTTTCAGTATCCCAACTTTATATCATTATCAACTGATGGAATGTGAATACCACTTCAATAATGGATCAAAACTAATGCAAATTATGCAATAATGTATGTACGAACAAAACACGTACCGCAAATTTTCAACGTCTGGCTCCACGTTAAAAAACAGTTGCACGACTCGATGAAGTGGATCTTGATCGTGATCCCGACGTGAATCAAGTCCTTGACAGAGCTGTTCCTCGCATACTCGAAGACGAGGAACGAGTCCGGGCTGTCGCTTAGGCACGTGCCGAGCAGCGTGACCATATGCCTGCGCAGCATTTCGTCGAACAGGTTGCGGGCGAGCTCGGAAACGAAGTCCGACGCGACGCGCTTGATCGCCACGTTCTTCCCTTTTCATGCGGCTGTGAAAGAAAGAGGAAGCCCGATATCAGCTTGCTCGGCCTCAAATCCTCTGTCGCCCTCTTCAGATCTTCGAGCGCGTAGTATTCCGTCGGGGCATTGGCGACGGCGTGAGTCTCGTTGTTGTGTTGAGAACCTTCGAACGAGCATTCAACGTCACGACATTTCTCACGGACATTTCATCAAACACCTTTCGCGCGCTGCTTACACACATATAGAAACGAATCAAATCGATCGAAATCAAATAAGCATCAATCGATTAATAAATTGACACACCGAATCGAGCTAATTGATTCAACATACCGATTCCACGGTTGCAACGGCGGTTCGGCACAGAGCTGTTTTGGCTCGTCGAGGCGGCGGTGTGGTTGTGTGTTGGATCGGGAACGGTGAGTGCGGGCGAAATCGGAGTTGGACGGAGACGGGTTCGGCGGCGGCGTGGTTGTCGGCGTTGGTTCTCGGCGGAGTAAGCGGCAGTGTGGTGGTGCGTCGGCGTCGGATCGAGAACGGGGGAGCTGCTCCTCTCATCCAATTCGATCTTCTCACGTTCACAATACCCAAATGAATGAAAAGGGTAATACGGTCTTTGCACATTTTAAATGGCCTAATTGACACGCGTAATTTCTCAAAAACCTTATTGCCGAAAAAATGTTGAAAAATGACCTTATTGCCATTTTTCTATATATATATATATATACACATACATGTATGAGGACCGGGTCCTCTCTAATGGGAGAGTTTCCTAATATTTTCTCATTAAAAAATATAATTTTTCATTTGTTATATCTTTATTAATTTTACCTTAATTTTTTATATCTTTAATCATTCATTTATTATATCTTTATTAATTTTACTTTTATAAGATACAGAATATAAAAAAATAATTTAATTAAAAATAAATTTCTTTAAAATATATAAAAAAAAAGGTAGATAACAAATTATAAATCATAAATTTTCAAATAACAAAAAATCATTCATATAAAAAATATAAATTTTTTCAAAGTTAATTTCTTAAGTAATATTAATAAAATTATAAATAATGAAATTTCATTCATTTATTTTAATACTGTAATTTTATTTTATTTAAAATATTTACATTGATTATATTTTTTTTAAATATTTCTTATGAAATTATATATTTTTAATATTTTTTTATGAAATAAAGAACTACAATTTTTGATTAAATTTAATTATCGGAGTTGGATATTATTAATAAAAATAACTTTTTCAGTTTTTTAAATAAAAATTTATTTATAAGAATCGCATATTTTTTTATTAACATTATGTCATAAAAATTAACTTCTAATTAAATTGATATCTTAAATTATAAAATAAAATTAATTTTAGTTATTAGAAGAAATAAAAAATGGACCGTTGAGATGTAGATGAAAGGTTAAGATTTAGTATTAGGAAATATTAGGAAAATCTCCCAATTAGGAGAGGATCTGAATCCCATGTATCATGACACATGCCTAGTTGTACTTGATTGTTAGATTAGATGTAACAAGAATTAATTTCATGTTAGGAGTTTAGATCTAAAAGGAAATAATTGAATTGGATGAGCGTCAACATTAAACTCCAACCACATATTTGTAGTTGTAGAGTAGATAATTTTGAGGTTTGTAGATATTAGATACACGAGACATTATAAAAGAGTGATTTGCATTGAACTCTCAACATTTGATTGTTTGAACTTTGAAGAGCTTTTTAATAAGGTGAACAACTCAAAACCGTCTTCAACTAATGTGTTTTTAAGGGCATTAAATTTCTATAATGAATATTTCTTTCAAGTAATCCGATGTCTGAAAGTGGTTAGGAACTTAGGATATCTGGCTTTCACCAACGGCAAATATTTATTTTTCATTTAAGAGTTTTTGACACAATTACATTCATAAGTGATCTTTCACCAACGGGAATAAATGGCAAGTAATCATCTCAATCTACATAAACTCAAGCCATTTTTCTTAATTTACACCCAAAACAATACTTGAATTAAAAGAAAGATATATGATCTGATAGGGGACAAAGTAGAATCTGGACAATTCTTATGTAATATATTTCATTTTCAATTCTAAAAATCTCAAAAATTGCGTTCACTGGAGCATAATAAAAGCACTCTGGTGATTTACACAAGAGCGGTGGTATGTTGTGCATTGTCTTTTTTTCTATACATACAATTTTCCAAGCAAAATTCACAACAATGTGAAAGGCCTTTTGCCTTGCATGGAACTTAAGAAACTCAAGAAACCCACCCCTCTTCAGTTGGTACATGTTTCAAGGAACTCTTGTTTTTCAGTCACTTTGTAAAAAGATATACAAACAACAGCAAAATATGAATTACATACAATTTAAGTGATGAAAGAACGGCAGGCCTGTCATTTGAGGAAAATAACAAAGCAGGTAAAGGATGAACTTGTGGCAAACACAAATCTCCCTGCAAGATAATGGAGAAGTATTAGCAACTTATAATTAGCATCGCTTCCCATTTTCATTGGTTATCGAAATGTTCATCTAGACAGAATATTGCATAAACAAACGCACGACTGAGGAGTTGAATTACAAAAAATACCAGAACGTACTCGTTGTTTTTTATGTAGGTATAGTGTTCATAGCAACATCAAGTAAAGGCAAAAATCCTATCCACGATCTTTGTTCGGCAAATAGGACATTCAGAACATGCAAGGGAACATGACTTGCACACTGAATTAATAATTAAAGCGCAATGTCAGTACAGTCCTCTTTCGCAAACGTATAGCAAAAGAAACTCCAAAAAGGTATATATATCACTTACAGCAAAAATGACGACATGGAAGAAGCATTGCAGCAGAAGGTGATTCAAAACAGACTTTACACACGTGAGAATTAGCATCGCCCGTCCCAGTGTATTTCGTCTCCTTCTCTTTCATCTCCTGCATTCGAGCCTGTAAGAATATGTTGGAAACATTACGACCAAATATTTATACTTCCCGTAAAGAAATTAGTTGTCTTTACAACAGAAAAAAACTACCTACCAAAAAGGCCCTCAATTTTCTTCTATTTTCCAAACAAACACATACACACCCTCACCAATGGGGTGTTTGATAGGCATTTTAGGGAGTGTTTGTAAGTTTGAGAGAAATCTGAGATTATTTTGTAAAAATATGCTAAACCCCTTAGGAGCCGCTATTGTACTTATCCCAAAATACTAAAATCACATGGTCAATCAAAAGCATTGAACCAATAGTTTTTGTTTCTACCTTTAGGCGAACAACCAGTGTTTCTTCCTTGGGAATGTTAGAAGCTGGTGCCAAATTATACGGAGCTTGTTCGCCAACTACGAGGCTGCTAATTTGGTCTTTGACTTCATTTTGCCTGTAGTTCATCTTCTGTTCTTGCATAACATTATTCCCCTCTTTTTTCAGCTGGGCAACAAGCACCCACATGCTTGCCAGATCATTCTCAAGTGCTATCTCTCTCTTCTTTGCGTCCTCAGCCTTTTTTCGGTACTCGGCTTCCGAAATTTCCTTCTCAGCCAAGGCAGCTTCAAGGGCTGCCTCTCTCTGTTTCCTTGCTTGCAACTCCAACTTCAGATCATCCGGATCAAGATTCCATGAGTCAAACTCATCATTTGATCGGCTAGAAATTCGGCCTCTACGAACAGTCTTCTGAACATCATTCGGCTTGCGGTTTCTAGAGCTTAACTCACGAGCAGACTGCAATTCCTTATCCAATTTGGTGTTTTGTAAGGACAGTTTAGTAACTTCACCAGCCAGGTTCTTTAGCTCGACCGCTGCGGCAGATGCTAGTTCCTTAGCATAAGAAGCTTCCTCGGAAAGTTTCTGATTCTGAACACGTAACCTGCTGCTCTCCTCTAAAATTTGGACGTGTTCTAGCTTTAGTTTCTCGTTTTCAACTTCCTGTTAGAACAAAAACAGATTCATATTTGGATTTTTTCATTAATAAATCTTTAGTTTTTTGTTGAAAGCACAAGCTGTTCAACATCAATTATTACAGCTAATGAAATGAGAAACAATATACCTGCGATTGCATTTTCTTTTTTAACTCATCAGATAAACAATTTTCAGTAAGGGATGGTATCTTGGTACCACTTACTGAAACTAGTTGTTGTTCCAGGTGGTAGATCTTCTCTTGCAATTCTTTGTTTTCAGTGAACTGATAAAAAATATAGCATTAAGGAAAATAAGTAATTATAGAAGTAGAAATAGCCTTCACAAGTTTTTGGTTGTTTAACCTTATTTTCCAGCTGCTCCTGAAGAATACGGTTATCTGCTGATTTAATCTGCATTGCAACTTTGCAAGATTAAAAGGCTGAGTAAAATCCAGACTTAATAAGTTAATATCATCCTTAGGGAGATGGGGAAAAAATAAGACCAGAGAAAGAAGAGTAATAGTGGATGACAGATGATAGCACTTATTAGTGACAAGTGAAAAGCAAAACGACTGAAGAAAAAGAAATAATAGAAACCTCAAGTTCAAAATCCTTCTGGTTACATTGTGTTATTAACTTCATGACAGTCTGCCAAAAAAATAAAAACTTTCAAGCACGTATCAGATAGGAATGGGACCTCTCACAAGATCCTATGAAAGACAGTAAGTAAATCATGTGTTCTTTAATGAATAAGATAACCTGCTGCATTTCAACCATTGATGCATTAGCCACTGAAGCTTGACCACTCTCAGTTATTCGATTTTCTAAAACTCTCATCTGCTTCCTCTTTTCATGGATTTCATGCTCCAAGTTCTTAATCTGTGGAGTGAAGGGAACACTTGTGTGAGATCAAAATTATATTCTGACCAGCAGAACTAAAAAATATGTGACAAAGGCTTGATAGATAACGTTGAGATCTCAATTTTATAAAGCAATCAGACCGGTAGTTGCTAACGATTTCAAGAGCTAATTATGCCCTCTTAATCTTAGACTTTTAGTCCCAGAAAACTCAAAAATTTTGATTCCACTACGTTCTAGCTAATATATAATAATAACAAACTTAATCATTACTTCCTGAATATCAAAATTCTAACTGCTGGTATTGTCCTGTGTTACATAATTCAACTTCTCTATACACTAGTCTATGAAGTATGTTTTAATATTTCAATAGGAAAAACAAATACTTGGTTAGCATAACTAGAAGCAATGCTACAAAAATCTGGTAATAAGTAAAGAGTGGTGGATAATTGAACTAGACCAAACGCTCATCCACTAGTAGTACACACTGCATAAAGCTAAGAAACAGCATAAGGTTGATAGAAGCCATCATCTATTAGTTAGAGCCTAGCGGTCTACAAAAAAGGGGGAAGAGAGTGATGCCCATGAATGCAGATGCATGCATCTTATCTTGCAATAAAAGATCATATATTGGGACCATGGTGCTATTTATTGTGGTTGTGACTTGTTATGCAAGACAGCGAATCATGATGTTCATAACAGAATGTAAATAAACGGATCGAACAAAAAGATTAGAGATACAATTTATTAAGAAGAAATTGTAGATAACCTGAATTTTAGAGCTTTCCGGATCATCCACAGCCTGCTCTATCAGACGCTTTAGGGTACTAGTGTTGAATGCAATCTCACCAGCAAGCAGCTTAACTTGCTCAACAAGGAGGTCCATCTGGTCTGACTCGGTTATACCATCCTACATCAAAAGAAAGCACAGAAACTGATAGTGAGAAGTATTTAAATAAACAAGCTTCTTATAACACGAATTCAAGGTCCCCACAACTTTCATATCTTAGAATGGTCAGGCAACACTTTAAAAAAGAAAACTAGACATCAAAAAAAAGATCGGGCTATGAACAAACACACAGAATAAAATGTCATTTAAAATATGCTCTAAGAAGTGTTATCTTTCCAGTTACATGTAAAAAATCAATATAAACAAAAATTGGAAACTAGGCATACAATGAATGGAAAAAATAACAATTTCTAAGAATCTATTTTCATGTGCTCCAAGCCTTCAACATTAGATTATAAATTGGTTATTAAGAGGTTAAGAGAGTCAAAAAAAGTTTGAATTATGAGAAGAAAACTGGGGACATACCACAGGCAGTTTTGACATAGAGGAAGAAGAACTAATTAGTTCGCCCGCTTGAGCAATTTCAGTTGTCGTACTGCCAGCTGGTGATATATCATCATTCCACTTGTTGGATGGTCTTCTTTGCCTAGTATAAGCATCTGATTCGATAGTAACAGCAGAAGATGGAGAATCTTTTGGATTTTCACCTTCGAGCATTAAGGACCTGTCCCGAAGAACATCCAACTCCTGCTAGACAAGAGAACAGGATAATGGCAAATGAACAATTTGCAAACTAGAATTTTAGATGATTATAAAACAATAATATGCAATGTAATTGGAGCAAGAAGCATGACAGAATTAGTTAGAAAATCTAATCAAGCAATATATGGAGACAATTAACTGATTATTTATAACACAGTCTCGCATACTCATTAAAATCATCAAGATCATATATCAGCGCCAAATACATAAACTTATGCCCAAAGATAAGCAGAATAATTTGAACAAAAAGTGTAATTCTGCTGTGGCCTTTAGCAAAACAAATGACTCCAGTTTCAATGTAATGACGAAGGCAAAAGGACAGAAGATGTAATTGTTGATTAAACATTCCAAGTAAAATAAGTAAATCAGAACAAAACACTTACGGCATTCTCAGAAGCAAAGGGAATGTCGTTTGCGTGTACTGGTATTGTATTTTTAGAAGAAACAAGTATTAGTTTTGTTAGCCTTTGAATTCTGCTCATTAGAGCAGCCTTTGCTTCATCCTCCTCCTCCAACCTTGATTGCATTTTGACTTGTCCTGCTTCCAACTATATAATCAACATTAACGGCACAAGTAAGCAAAGTGTCTATCTTCTTCTGCTAAGACGCAGACTAAAGAAAATACAGATTTATACAGATTTCACGCTCTCCTAAACTCTCTCAAGCATTCATCTTCCTAGCCATTTTAAAGACAAAGAGCCAATAATACCTGTTTCTTTAATACCAAAATTTCTTCAGGGCTCACACCAACAAGCATTCCCCTCCTAAGTTGATCAAGTTCTTCTTTGAGACATGATATTTCTCTTTGATACTTCTTGATCAAAGATTTTTCATCAATTATCTGAAATTGCAACAAATTATTACTATATGATTTCACCACCTTTTATTATGTATCAACACCAATGCATACATGTGTACAGACTGCACAAACTCACCCTATTTCGTGAGGCATAGATTTCAACACGTTTTGCCCGGCTCGCAAATTTTAAGGTATTGTGGGTTTCCTCCATGTTGCTTGAAGCTGGAGTAATTGTACAAATAAGCTGAGGGAAAAAGAATTACTGTGTTAATGTAACAACACTGTACAAAAACAATGAAGGGCTGGATAAATGAGAACACCAGAAAAAAAACTTTGAGCCAAAGATAAGAGATAACTAGACTGTCACACTGACTCGTTAGGGAAACCCAATTAAATTTAGAACTTGTGCATATTATTAAAAAAAAAAAGCTCACTGAAACATGTCCACGCCCACTTAGTGAAGATTGTAGAAGACGAGTAAGCTTTGAATCTCGATAAGGAACATGGGATGCCTTCCCTTCGCTGAGTTTTCCAATTACCTTAACATTAGAGAAATTTTGTAGCATAAGGTAGGAAAAGGAATAGAAAAGATAAAGGACTATCTGAATGTTTATAGGTCAGAAGTTTGAAAAAAAAAAATGAAGGCACAAAGCCAAAAATATATTAAGACTGTGTTTATCTGAGCATTTCGCGTGTTTGTAAGCATGATAGAAAAAGGTAACGTAGCACTGAACCCATAAAGAGAAACAGCATACAAAGAGTGGGAGAATAGGGGGACATTTATAACCAACAGTCAACAGTTCAATCGACAAAAGATACTCACAGTTCCAAGTGTTAGAAGACTCTTATTGATGTAAGATCCTTCCTTTCTCCTTAACCCTGTTGTTTCAGTTTTTGAACTTTCAGATCCGGCTAAGTCAATTAAGTTCTACATAAAAAGGGCAAGGTATTAGTGAAATCCTATTACGTATAGGAAAGTTAAACAACCAAGTACGTTAAGTATTTAAGTACACATTCTCGACATTTGAAAGGTTAAAAGGTGCTCACCAACTGTGAGAATATTACACCATCATAATCATCTCCATGTGCACTACTTTCGATCATCTGGAACCCGTAAGCAGCAAAACAGTGGAGAAGGATTCATAATTCAGAAGATAAGAACAAAAGCCAGAACCAAAAAAGGGAAGGAAGAAATAAATGCACCAAGAAGCACATCCGTAGAAAGCACATACTAGAAAAAGAGACGGTAAACTATAACACAATTCAAAAAATAAACTCTGCCAAAAGATACATTTAGCTGAGAAACACTGACAAATAGCAACAGAATAGAAGTGTCGCAACAGACATGAAACTTAATTTTAATTCCGGTGCTGCATGGGCTCTCCATTTATCGATCACTCATGTCCAGTACATTTTACAATCCTTGTTTTATTCATTCAGTTATCAAATTGATTTGTATTTTATACCATGGGCCTCCATTAAGAATCTAAATATAGGCAACGCATATATGACATAAGTAATGTATTTGCTAGGCATCACGTTACTAATAAAATGCATGTGAATTCCTAAAACATATCTTTCAATTCCGAATGAAATCAGGAGAATGACTAAGTTACTGTACCCTTAAACAATGCAATGAATGCATACAATGATGCAAGCATATAATTACGTCAAGTTTTAAGTTCTCTGTTCATAAGATATACTATATGCTTCCATTTACATCAAAGCTAGAAAGAACATAAAGTATGGACCATTGTAATCGTCCAATTGATGCTTCTAAGAATGTCAGTTATGTCGATGATGTCGCAGAACAAAAGGCAACAAGGAAAAAGAATCCAAGGTTTAATAAAATGAAATATCACACTAATCTTTGTTAAGTTCTGGTGGAGATCAACAAAGTAAGAGTCTAACAGAATAGACGTACCAATGTGAATATTGTGTGGCTACGACTGCTGAATAGGTTAAAATTATTTGATCCAACATGTCGGTGTTCTGCCATTTGTATTAAATAAGAGTAGACAAAAGGTTTTGCCATTAGATCAGAGAAACATAAACCAAGTCAAACTTCAATAACTGTAATAACGAAATCACTATAAAATGGATTAAGCATTTAAGGGCAAAACAAAGACAACTAAGATATATTCACCTTCTCCGGCAGCAATAAATGAAAGAACATGTCCAGGTGACAAAACAACTTCTTCTTTTATACCCTCAACATAAGTTCCCTGTGCCAGTCAGTAAGGCTTATTAAATGAGCACAAGCTGGAGGGTTAAAAAATGCAGATAATGGTTACAGCAATCAGATAGTTCGAAAAGATAAGGCAATGAAAACTTAAGAACTTGCATAATAGAGATTCAGAGCAAGTATAAGCTCTATAAATCAGTAGAGACTGTAAGTGTAAATTTGCAGTCTACACCAGTGATAAAATGAGTACAGAGTGTAATATAAAAGTGTTAATATAGTGCAAGTCACTGTTCTGGATTATTGAGGAGAAGACTTATACCGATATATACTCAAAATATGCACCTTTGAGTGAATAGTGGTTTGAAAGAACAGCAAAGTAGCAAACCCATAAAAGAACAAGACATGTAAAAACAGAAA
This sequence comes from Euphrasia confusa, assembly GCA_954870475.1. Classification (NCBI taxonomy): domain Eukaryota; kingdom Viridiplantae; phylum Streptophyta; class Magnoliopsida; order Lamiales; family Orobanchaceae; genus Euphrasia; species Euphrasia confusa. Next base: position 12,649,035 of record OX940956.1, read on the forward strand.
AGAAAGAGAGTCAGTATGGCAACAACCTGAGCATCTTCTCTTACACGCAAATTCTGGCCAGTTGGGTCTAGCAAGTCATTAATCACCTGACAGTGAAGTTATAAGGGAAATATAAATCATTGGCCTTCTAGAATGATAATACATATTTAAGCAGACTAAGATTTCGATTCAAATTTTAAGCAAATGAAGTGACATGAGCACTATGGAGCGCAGTGAAGCTGAAACAAAATCACTGAGCTAAATTTACTGAGGAAGATAAACTAGGTGCATAGGACATTATAAACTAACATGTCATGAAATCGTAAAAATAACTCACAATGCTTTTAAGTTTTAACAAACTTTAGATATTTATTACTAACCTCATTGTAGATTTCAAGATATGACACTCGAAGAAGGAATTCACGGCCTGGAGTCTGAAAGAAAATATTAGCATCAACCATATAAACACTGATTACGGGGCTCTGGTTTTAAATACATAAATGCAGGAATACAATTAAAAAAATCCTAACAAAGAAACACGTGTAGGTTTGAATAACGCATTCCAGAATTCAGCTCCTATATTCAAATTTCCTGAGACTTCATAAAGCATTAAGCCAACTTACATCTTGGATGATACTAAAGACGTCCTTTATAGCCAACGGTATGATCCCTGGAGAACTTTGATCTCCCTGATAAGATGTAGAAAAACCATTACATACCATAAGATCATTCTGTGTAGAAACTAAAATTCTAGTAAGGAGCCCCTGGACAAGCAAACAATACTGAGTGGCAGTCACAAAAGTTGAAGATTGGTAACTATATAGTATATAAATGTGAGTGTAGATGCAATTATATCATCATCAGAGCAGAGTGAGTCAGTTAAGGTAATTTTGAATACATACTTAGCCTTAGATATCATGCTCCAATAAACAATATAATGATAATCCAACCATAGGCATCCATGCACATATATATTTTCAAGGATGTAACAGAAATTTAATCAATACTCGAGCACCATGCATCTAATCCATTATATTTATAATCATGCACGGGGTGTCAAACATGTCTGGGAAATAGCCACTGAAGCTGTTCAATATACCATTATATAATACAAGCAAAAATTTTATAAAAAAATAACAACATATTGGCAAGACTTCAATGTATTCGGTGCCTATCAATTTTACCAAACTGCCAAATTGGGATCAATCATTTTTAATTATTCATCCATAACTTGAAAGGAAATCAAAGAACTACAAAATAATGGAAATTTTGACTTACATGCATAGTGTGTGTTTTTCCACTGCTGGTTACACCGTAGGCAAATACAGTTCCTGCATATCAATTTGACGAGCATTAATTTACAAAACCTAATTATTGCACTAAGTCAGTCAATTCATGATCATCATGGAGTCATGATAAATGAATGCACAGCGACTAACAGGCAGTGCTTACTGATCACACAGAAGAGCCGCAAAATGTAATCTTAGCAGTTTAAGGCATAAGGAGAAAGAGTAAGAGTAAAAAAATGTGAGCATACCATTTACACCATCCATTGCAGACTTAACTACAGGTCGACCAGCTACTTCATATACTTCTTGAGTATTTGTATTAGGCCCGAAGACTCTATCTGTCATTGGGAAAAAAGAACAAAAAAGTACAGATAAATAAGGGAACAATTTCCATCACTCGCCCAAACCACAAGTTCCAGTTATCACCACTAAACATCCAAAATATAACCAAACATATCCTGAATGTAAGATTCCAGTGCTGAAGCAAACAATTGTTGATCGTCTAAACCAAACCTTCAAGCATATAGAAATAATACAAGTCCATTGACTTGACATTATTTTTTTCTCCTACCCTGATGGTGTTTCAATTCACTAGATAAATGACATGATTAGAGGATGCTATTATTACTGTACATGTGACATTCACCTAGTGAGTTAGGGACTAGGGAGTATAAATGCATTTCAATTCTGCACTCAGAGTTTAGGGATATATTAGCCGTCATCGTCGTAACAGAACCCAAAGATCTATATATTCACAGTAAGAGAGCTAAGAAAATTACCAAATCCATATGAAGCCAATGGATTATACTCATTCCGCACTGTCTTGTCGCCATCTGCATACCATGCGATCTCATCTCCTCTCTGATATTCCCTATCACTGCCACAACAGAGATTCCCCTAAATTCCAGACCCTAACGCAATCAAAATTGGATATATCGTTAAATTCAAGTTCACCTCAGCGGTCGAAACCTAATTGTCACCGATATGCTATCCCCCGATCTCGAAGCACACTCCACCGGCTCGCCAATCAGCTGGTCGTCCATCGACGGATAACTTACCGGCGTACGGCTTCGAGAGTAGTCGCCTCTGTTTTGGCTCGGGGTCATGGATCTGGAGCCGCTTCCTCCACCTCCTCCGCCGCCGTAAAATGACGTCACCGAGGAGGAGCACGAACGCGGCATTAAACGACCGTTCATCCCCGTCGAGGAGGACGCCGCAGACGAGTACGGACTCGTAGGTTTCCGATAACCAAACGGCGAGTTGCTTCTTCCTCTAGAAGACGAAGCCGCCATTTTCTCCGAATCGAGTAACGATTCCCAATCGATCAATCAATCAATCACGGAGGTATTGTATATGTTCCTTTTGCTCTGGCAATGTGTTTAAGAGATAATTAACAAATAGGGGAAAGCGAATTAAGAGGAAGAATGTGTCAGAAATCACATGGAGCGAAACAGTAAAGTGAAGAACATCGTTCAGTTGATTTTGAATTTTCCAACTACTTTTCCAGCAGCATTCCCTGCCATTACAAGCTCCAGTATCTGTGTGGAAATAAATTCGTTTCTTCTTCTTCAAGGTTAAGAACAAGGAGCCGCGGTCTGAGAGAGTAATGAGTGATGAGGAGGAGTGAGAACGACGGGAGCGTGTTTCTTGTTTTTTTTTATTATTATTATTTATTTATTTTTGGAATTAAAATTTTTGAATTTGCCGATTTGAAAAAATAATACTCCTACTGCCAGGAAATATTTCATCGTGCCAGAGCATGGGATGGTATATCACGTGGAGGGTTTCAGAATCACATGCTTTCAGTAGAATTCTAATTGTACTTTCTTTGTGGCTCAACTAATAAATGAGTTAAATATCTTCTTTTATGTAATTGGAATACTCCCTCCATCCCCCAAGACTGTGCATAAAGAAATTTGCAAAAGGATTAAAAAAAAATGAGTTTTTGTGTGTTTAATAATATAAGGATTAAGAAAAAATGAGTTTTTGTGTGTTTAATAATATAAAGTATGGGTATAATAGGTATTGATGTGTAAGTAATAAAGTAGTTAGTTGAAAAAGTAGTGGTATAAGGGTAAATAAATGTGTATTGAGAGGATAAAGTTGTGAAAAGACATTGAATTGCACTGTTTTAAGGGATGGACTAAAAAGGAAAGTATGCATTGTTTTAAAAGATAGAGGAATTATGTATTTCGAGCAAAATAACAAAAATATTTTATAAAAAGTTAACAATAAATTATTAAAAAAATACTCCCATAACAACGTATCTTGTGAGTTTTTTTGGGTTAATTCTTATTAGTTATTACCCATTACCCAATGGGCAGGTCACCCATAGGGATGTAGCAAGTGTTTCATTTTGTTTTTTATTTATATTTTTTGATTTTTTGATTTAAGATAAAATGGATTACTTTGTTATATCACTATGGGTGAGAGCAGTGGCGGAGCCAGAAATAAATTTCTGTAGGGGCTTTCTTTATATATATATATATATATATATATATATATATATATATATATATATATATATATATATATATTATTTCTTTTAATATATAATAAAATATTTGACTAAAATAAACATTTATATATGATAATATGACCGTAAAATGTGTGTATAAAAATAAGGATTTTTTGTTTAAAATATGAAAAAATAATATCAAGTATTTACAATTTTTACATTAATAATAGTAAGAAAATATGAAAAAAAAACACATATTATTTTGTTATATTTTTCTACAATTATTTTAAAATTATATTACAAATTTACAATAATATTGAGATAGAATATTTATTATATATATAATTATTATTTGATAATTTATAACTATTTTTATAGAATATTTTACTTAAAATACATATTCTCAATTAAAAGGCAACACACATACATATATTTAATTAAAATAATTATTTAATTAATAGGTATAACAGTAAGTTTCGGTAATTTATACGGTAATAATTAAATTAGTTTTATACCGTAATAATTAAATTGGTTTGTCTCGAACTCTGTATACTTAAAACTGATATAATTATTAAGTACAATAATATAAATTCGAAACTTAAATAATTTATCAATAAAATATATTAAATTAATTAAAGCTTAATAATAATCATTAATCAGCCCCTCCTAATGTCGGTTTTTGTGTTTTACCAAGTCAGGGCTCTGGGGGCTTATCCATAGTTTATAATAATTTTTTACTAATTACACATAAAATTTAATTGTAAAAAACAAAAAAATAAAATTCCACTGGGGGCTTAAGCCCCCAGAAGGCTCTTCTTGCATCCGCCCCTGGGTGAGAGTAGGGCTGGAAGTTCGGTTAACCAGAATCGAACCGAATGACCGGTTAACCGAACCGAAAAACGACGAAACTAACTAACCAAAACCGAACCGAATAATTTATTAGATAACCAATAACCGAACCGATTTTTTCGGTTCGGCTATCGGTTAACCAAAAAACCGATTAGAAAAAAAGTAAGCTGATTTTAAAAAGAATATCGTGAAAAAAAAAAGGAAAAAAAATCAAAATATAAATAAATTTAAACTAAAATCCAATTTATTCAACCTAAAATTCATAAATCCAACAAAATACAAAAAATTCGAAATAAATAAGGAAGTGTTGTCATACAATCGTCCTTAAAGATATACGGAGTATATAATATGTAATATATATAATATATTTCGGTTATTCAGTTTTTAACGATCGGTTATCGGTTTAAAGAATATATAAAAAAATTCTTACCGATAACCGAACCGAAAACCAAATTTTTTATATTTGGTTAACCAAAAACCGAAATTTTCGATTCGGTTTCGGTTTTAACCGTTAACCAAAACCGGAATTCCCACCCCTAGGTGAGAGCACTGCCAAAGTAGCTAAGAATTAAACGGGTTTGTGACTTCCAGTCCCTTTTGATCGACCCGACCAATGCCCAAATAAATGAAATGGTCCGGCTCGGCCCAAGTCTTAGCATTACCGACCCGACCAATGCCCAAATAAATGAAATGGTCCGGCTCGGCCCAAGTCTTAGAGCATTTCCAATGCACCAAGCCCACTTTTAACTTTTTGTAGACCTATTTATTGTCACATCATATGAAAGTGGGCAAATAAAAAAATTGGGCAATTCACTCCAATGCAAAAGCCCATTTCTCATTTTTAAATTCCAACTTTATTAATTAAATACTACTACTAACACATACAAAAAGTAAAAAAAAATTTAATTGTGGCCCACATGTCAGAAATGGGCATGGCCAAGACAGTGGGCATGCCCATTTTCATATTTGCTCCAATGCTAAAAAAATTTTTTTTATGTGCCCAAATCCACTTTACTTGGCTCAATGCACCCAAATGGACTGCATTGGAGATGCTCTTAGCATTACGTGAGATCGGACACGGAAATTTAAAAAGTATTATGTCATTTATTTTTTGACCAGAAAGTTGAAAGTAAAAAATTTACTATTTTAGAATAAATAGTTGAGAATAGTGTGTAAAAAAGTAAACTATAATATAAAAGTACATATGTTTTTTAAATAAAAAAGTAAAAATAATTATTTTTTTAAATAAGATGTGAGTCATGTGACCATAATATAAGACATATCAAAAAAAAAAAATGACAATTAATAATTATTTCTGGAGTGCGAAGAGCCTAGGGCATGCTCTTGGAGTTGGCGCCAACTCTTAAAGCTTAGGCTTGATGTTCTACCGGCTATCCAGTTCCACATTGGGGATGGGTCGCAGTTATATCTGTGGAGGGACCCGTGGCACACCTTGGGTCGGTTGGAGGTGGTGAATCCGATGGGGCCAGCCTTGACTGGGTTGCAGGTAGCCTCGCCTCTCAGCTCTGTCATTGTTGACGGGGAGTGGCAGTGGCCAGTTGACTTTGCTGAGGAGTTCGTTGGTCTTATGGAGGATCTTCCGGAGATAGGACAGGGGAATGATAGCATACAGTGGAGACTACATAGGTCTGGGATTTACACTTCTTCCTCAGCCTATTCACTCTTCCACCTTTAGGGTGTTCGGGTACAGTGGGCAGATCTCCTTGATGGACCATTGCGTATTCCGAGGCACCGCTTTATTCTTTGGCTTACTATCCGTGGTCAGTTGCCGACGCGTGACAAGCCGCGGATTGGTCGGGGGATGATTCGTGTGTTCTGTGTGGAGGAGAGAGTATAGAGACACATTCCCATCTATACTTTGAGTGCACGTTTTCGCAGGACTGTTTGAGAAAAGCTGGGAGGGAGGTTACTAGATTCCTATGGTCACGTGGCAGTTGGGAGTGTGCTGTCCTCCGTGCTGCTAGACGCTGGCGTGGGAAACACTAGATTTCATATACCTATCATGGTCTTCTAGCTGCATTAATTTACTTTATATGGCAGGAGAGGAACACACGTATACGGGAAGCGCAATCGGAGTCGGCAGAGAGGGTGGCTATCAGGGCTATATCCATTATGGGGGATCGTTGCGCTACGACTACCAGACTCCATTCAGGCGAGGGCTTTGAGGCGAGTGTGACATATCGCTTGGTAGGGGTGGTTGTTGTTGTTGTTTTGCACTTTTATGTTTGGAGATTTTGAGAGCTAGTCTGTTAGCTCGTTGATGTTGTAGGTTCTCCTATGCGTTGTACTGTATCTCCAAACTCTTTTATTTTTTTCTTTTATACTACTAACTCTTCTTACATGAAGAGTTTGCCTATAATTTTTTTTACGTAAATGAACAAAAAATTATTTTTTATGTAAAATAATATAAAGTAAAAATATAATGGTTATTCATAGGTAACTATTAAATAGTAAAGTGAAAAAAATAATAGTATACTAATATAAATACATAAGTACAGTATCACGAAAAAAAGAAGTATAACAAACTTTTGAAGACTCAGTGAATAAGGGTATTCATCGATCCAAAACCTGAACAAATCATAAAAAAGCATGACTCAAAAACCGGATCGAAATATTGTCAGTTTGGACCGAATCGATAAATTTCGGTCTGGTCCGGTTTTGGACCGAATAAAACCAGAATAATTTATTATTTTAATAAAATAAAAATAAAATAATATTGTAATTAAAATTAATTTTTATATGTCTAAAATTTTAATTTTAATTAAAAATATGAAATATAATTGAGTAAATAGGTGTTTGTATACCTTAAATTAGAAGGATTATATATAACTTTCTTACACCTTAAAATAATAAATCATCATTTATACATCAAAATATGGTTAATACCCTAAAATATCCTTCATTAATTTAAGCAACAATCTTTAATTAATTTTTTTTATTTACTTATAATTTATACGACTAATATAACTGGCAATTTACTTAATTGCAAGCAAAGCATGACATCAACAAATCATAATTCGTAGTTCTGTAAATCAACAATACAATTAATTGATAAAAAAAACATGAATCACAGCAAAACATTCTTAATCAAAATATTTTCAAAAAAACAAATTGAAAACAATGTTTCAAATCGAACATATTGTCAAACTCACCTTCCAATCATTTTTTTTTTCTCTCCAATATCTTTTTTCTTTCTTTGTAGTGGTTACATAGTTTTTAGATTGAATTGTAATTCATATGCATATCAAATCCTATTGAAAGTTGATCAAATATTAATTAATTGGAATGCACATTACTTGCTTATACTGTATAAGGAATATCAATAGTGGGCAGCGGCAATCGAGAAGCCCCGGTTACGACAATTGACAAGCGCCACCAACAACAATCGTCGATCGAGACGCGGCGGATCCAACGATCGACAATGGAGAGGACTGGTACGACTGCAAAAATTGAAGAAAAGATTATATAGGTTTGGACATTTTGAAGTGAGGGGCGAAGATAGTCTCTTTGAAAATAATAAAAATGTTTATGGTTAATTATGAAAAGGATAATTGTGTCAATTGAAGTATAAAAAATTAAGAAATTAATGCAGTTGTATAAAAGATGGTATTATTATTGAAACTGTGTATTTTAAAATTTATCTTAATTTTTAATTAGATAAAATATTTTCAAAAATTAAAAAAATATATTTATTTATAAATTATTTTGTTATATTAATTATACTAAATATTAGTAATAATTTAATGGAAAATGCTACAATACATTTCTCAATTCTAAAGATACGAACATTTATACTATAACCAATGAAAATATTTATAGATTATTATATAATTTAATTAAATTAAATTATCTATTTGAAATTGTAAAGATATGAAAATTAAATATTTTAATCTAAAATTGAAAAACATAAAAATATTATATTATTATATATTATGAAATATTTTAATGATCTTTTAACATATTCCTAAATAATTTATTAAAAAGTAAAAAAGAATTATTTTTTGGGTGATTTTGTTAAAAGTGTAATTTTATAAGTTTGTACATAATTTAGGGTATTATCTTTTTTTAATTATAAATTTATGTAGTTTACCTAAATTAACCTTTTATTAATAATAGAAATAAATTAAATATAAGGGTAAAATAGTAATTAACATTTTAATAATGTGTTTTTTATTGTAATTACATGGTAGTTACTACCCTACAAATTAAATAAAATAAAATATTTAAACACTTAGTTAAAAAGTAAATTTTATGGAGTAAAAAATATAAATACATAAATTCAAATACCCCTTTTCAAAAATAACTCTATATTTTTTCTTATATAGTATTATTTATTTATTTATTTGAATTTAAAATTTATTTAGTTTTAAAGTTTATTTATTTTTTTAAATTTATTTAAACATTAATTATTTGATTTTAATTGTTATTTTTTTTTATAAAATTTCATTTAATTTTTATAAAAAATTAATTGTTTTAAAATCGATTCAATGATTAATGTTTTATTTAAAAAAATATTTTATTTATAGATTTAGTTAACATTTTAATTTTTTGTTTTTATCTTTTTTATTTTAAATTAATTTTTTTATCAATTGTAATATTATTTTTATTATCTTATTTTATTTATATAATTTTTTTTAACTAGAAATTTTATAAATTATAGTAAATTTAAAAGAGAATAATTACCTGTTTCAATTCTCACAATAATAGTGTATTTTTTCTTAAGGTTCACATTAAATATTTAAATTCAATGGTTAATATTAAAAGTTATTATAATGTGAATGCACTTTTGAACTTTTCATAATTTAATATATAGTGAGAATTTTAGTTAATAAAAAAATATTTTTGATAAGTATTTTTAAAGAAAAAAATAATTTATCAACTTATTTATTTATTTTAAAAATATATGACTATTTATATAATAAATAAATAAATTTAATTATGGTTTAATTCGGTTCGGACTGGATATTATCGGTGTTTAACTGAAAGTGTGAAATCGAACCGAAAACTGGTATTTTATTTTTAGTTGAACCGAAAATTGGTCTGAAATTTTTATCCATCGAGATCGAACCGAACCAATCGTTCCGATTTTCGGCTGGAACCATATTATGAACACCCTTATGAGTAGGGGTGTCAATGGGTCGTGTTGGGTCAGGTTCGTGTCGTGTCAAAGGTATTCGCGGGTGACAAAACATAAACCCAAACCCAACCCATTTAATAATCGTGTCGAAAAATTAAACCCAAACCCAACCTATTTATAAACGGGTTACCCATTTACAACCCGTTTCCAACCCGTTTAACCCATTTAATTTTAAATTTTAAATTTTATAATTTTTAATAAATAAAAATATTAAAAAATAATTTAATTTCTACAATAATGACATATACTACTCTATCCCTTAAAACAGTGCACAGTTCCTTTGTAAATTACAAAGGAACTGTGCACTGTTTTAAGGGAAGGAGGGAGTATAATGTAAACCTAATTGTAAGAAAAAAGAATTAATCGATTTTTCTAAACAAATAATATATTAATATTATTTATTTAATAAATAATGTATTATTATAATATAATAATTAAAATTAATTTAATAAATGGGTTAAACGGGTTAATTTCGAGTTCGCAGGTCGACTCGCGGTTGACCCATTTAATAAATGGGTCATGGCGGGTTGACCCACCGTTGACCCGTTTTTTAATCGTGCGGGTTCAACCCGCTTTATTTCGTGCGGGTTTCGAGTCGTGTTATCGGGTCGTATCCAAATTGACAGGCCTACTTATGAGAGAGTACAAATTAAGGATAATTTGGATAAAATATAATTATTATTGTTTGTTTATAATTGAATAAATTATTTTATTCTACTTATAATTTAAGGGGTGTATACTAAAATTACTCTTTCTGTTTACATAATAAAACAAAATTTTAAATTGTCAAATTGGAAAAAAATGCAAGTAACCACCAACACCAACCATTGAAAAGAAAAAAAAAATGCAAAATATGAAATTATTAAACCAATTAATTTTAATAAAAAAATTATATTTGAGTAAAGCCAATAGAGTAATTAGACCTTTTAATATTTATTTTTTATATTAATTACAAAAATAATAATACCTTAATAAATAAATAAATAAGGTAAAAAAAATCATATCCCTTAAATATTATTTTAATAGAGTTTAAATTCTAAATTCAAAAACCGAAATACCATTTTTTTCTTAAAACTTTTATAAAATTTTAGATTGTTTTTATTTTTATCCCTTAAATACGAAAATATATTTTATAGAATTTAAATTCTAAATTCAAATATTGAAATACAATTTTTTTCTTAAAACTTCTATAAATTAATAGTTCATTTTTATTTTTATTTTATTTAAAAATAAGTTTATTATGTATATATAGTTATATTTTTGCCATGTAGTTGACTTGTTCCTTGTATATATTACATCTATTTTAATTAAGGGTAATTTTTGAAAAAGGGTAATTTTTAATAATTGTTTATAAATCAAGGAATTAGTTTTTCCTAATTATAAATTTAAGTAAAATTCCAAAAATACCCTTTAATTATTTAAATATAGAGGTGATTATTTATTAACCGTCAAGGGTATAATAGTAATTATTTTACTTTTTTTTATAATTAGAAAATTATTAATACCCTACATAATAAAAAAACAAAAAAAAAACTATCCTTAATTAGAAACTAAAATTTATAAGGTTTAACATGTAAATTAATAAATCAAAATACCCCTTTTCATAAATACTTCTTTAATTAATTATAGGGTTAATAGTATATAAAATCACACTAAAATTTTTTAAACGTTCCAAAATAAATTATCACTTTTATTATTATTCAAAATATCAATTAATATATTAGAATTTACTTATAATTAATATATTATTTTTAATTTATTTTGTAAATAATAATAAAAGTGAAAATTGAAAATTGTTAAGGTAGAGATCATTTTTTTTAATATTGACTAATAATAGTCCATGGTCATTGTCATAATCAATCGGTAAAGTGACATTCAAAATTACAATTTTAAAATCACAAACTAAATATTCTACGAAATATGCGTTTACAAAAGTAGGTTTTTGTAAAACAACCAAAAGATTAAGTGGAGTAAATGATTATAACCATTTTCCATTTAGGTAGATGAAGTTTTGTAAACCAGGAAAATGATGAAGTAAGTGATTATAACAATTTTCTTTTAGGTAGATGAGCATAAAAACTACAAGCCCATACTACTTGGGTAGAATTCTGTAACTAATATTTATAAAATTTAGAAAATATTTTTAAAATGCTTAGTAGAGTATGGGTGTCAATGGGTCGTGTTGGGTCGAGTTCGTGTCGTGTCAAAGGTATTCGCGGGTGACAAAACATAAACCCAAACCCAACCCATTTAATAATCGTGTCGAAAAATTAAACCCAAACCCAACCTATTTATAAACGGGTTACCCATTTATAACCCGTTTCCAACCCGTTTAACCCATTTAATTTTAAAAAATAATTTAATTTCTAAAATAATGACACATATAATGTAAACCTAATTGTAAGAAAAAGAGAATTAATCGATCTTTCTAAATAAATAATATATTAATATTATTTATTTAATAAATAATGTATTATTATAATATAATAATTAAAATTAATTTAATAAATGGGTTAAACGGGTTAATTTCGAGTTCGCAGGTCGACTCGCGGTTGACCCATTTAATAAATGGGTCATGACGGGTTGACCCGCCGTTGACCTGCTTTTTAATCGTGCGGGTTCAACCCGCTTTATTTCGTGCGGGTTTCGAGTCGTGTTATCGAGTCGTGTCCAAATTGACAGGCCTAGAGTATATTGGTTATCAAAACACTTTAATTAGGTTAGGGGGAACAACGAATTTATGTTGGAATTTAATTTTTTTTAAGAAAAATGCATCGCGCGTGTAATTTTGGTCGTCCGTTACATCACATGCAAAATAAAAATACTCCGTATTAATTAAAAAGGAAAAAGGAAGAAAATGAAAAAAAGGAAAAGAGAAAAAAGAAATGCCATTCACCGAGCACCAGTTTCGGCCACATTTCAGTGCTTCAAAGTTCAAACCCTTTTTATCTCCACATCCCCTGTTTCTCCTTTTTTATCTTCGTCTTCTTCTTCTTCGATTAATTAATTAATTAATTGATTAATAATGATTTTGCCCTAGAAAAAGTTATCTGTCAGATTAAAAATGGAGTTCATAGAGGCCAGAGCCCTCAAGTCGAGTGCCCTCTCCCAAATGGCCGTCAAACCTAATTGCAACGACGACGTTTGGGGTATTCACACCCTTCCCCCCTCCGACGATAATTTCCCCGTCGAGGACCTCCTTAACCTCGATCAATTGGACGACGGCGACGACCACGATGACCACGATCCTCAATTCGATCACGAAAGGAATTCCAATTTCTCCTCCACCACCACCTTCTCCGGCGCTGCCGACGAATTCGACAGCCTCTCCGCCGCCGGTCAACTCGCCATCCCGGTGATTATTCCCTTTATTTCCCCCAATTTTAATTTTCGATTTTTTTTTTAATTTTAGGGAAGAATTAATATCGTGTTTTTTCTCTCGCAGCCTGACGATTTCGAGGATTTGGAATGGCTATCGCAATTCGTCGACGACTCTCCGACGGAGCTCTCGTTGCTCTGCCCCGTCGGAAGCTTCACGGCGGTCAGCCGGGGCAAAAGCATCGAAACGGTCAACCGGCCGGTCCGGATGATGCGCGTCCCGTTTCTGCCCTCCCCTGTGCCGCGAAAAGCCCGGAGCTACAGGCTGACGAGGCCCTCCCGTCGGCGTCCCTGGTACTTATCGTCTTCGCCGGCGCTGAGCGCCGCCGAGTCATCGACGACGACCTCCTCCAACGGCTCATCCGTACTGCCGCCCCTTCCCGTGGTGGTGTTCGGCGGCAAGCCGTCCGTTTTCGAGCCGGACTGGTTTTGCAGCGTGGAGAAACCTCCTCCGGCGAAGAAGCAGAAGAAGTCGACACCGGAGGCGGACTCAGGTCGGAAGTGCACCCACTGCCAGGTCAACAAAACACCGCAGTGGAGAACAGGGCCGCAAGGCCCGAAAACCTTGTGCAACGCTTGTGGGGTGCGTTACAAATCGGGCCGGCTTTTCCCAGAGTACAGACCGGCTTGTAGCCCGACTTTCTCCAAGGAAGCGCATTCTAATAGTCACAGGAAAGTTTTGGAGATGAGGCGGAAGAAAGAGACGACGACACAAGGTTGTTGAACCGGGTTCGATAGTAGTTAGCAATAGAAGAGTAGTTCCTTTTTTTCCTTTTTTTTTTTTACCGCAGCGGTAAAATCAGGCAATTTTGGTTGGTCTACTACGGTAGCAATGGGTATACGGTATACCGAAGAGTTTCATTTACGGAGCTTTTGAACTTAATAATTATTTTTTGCAGTGTCTAGTTTAATTAAATAGAGATATTACTATACTTGATTACTTTCTGGTTCCGAAAATGAGATTTGTTTTTAGTTTTGTTATGGAGTAAGAACCTTTAACTTTTGGAATTCTTATACTCTGGAAAAAAAAAAAGATTCATTTTGAGTTCAACTTATGAGTGACAAAGTATGTTGTAAAATACAAGTATTAGTACAAAGATCAAAATAATACTACCAAAATCATTTATTGATAAATGAGTCGACTCATAAAAATTGACGTGTCATAAATGGTATCAAAACAAGTGTCGACCAGAATTGCAAAACCTAAGTGACATGCATGACAAGTGATCCACCCATAAATGAGAGTATTCATAGAGCAATCCTGCACGAATAAGAAATTTAAAAATATACTTATTGAGATAATGTTTCATGTCTTTTATTGTAATAACCCGGAATTTTTACAATAAAAATTAGTTAATTAAAATAGTATTTTTAAACGTGTTAATCGAGTTTAGTATTATTTTAATTGGGCTTAAACAATTTATAAATTGGGCTTCTAATTTAATAGAACTTTAATAAAATGTATTTATCTTTTAATGGGCTGCCAAGACTTTTTATTATAATAGGCCGAGCTTATATATTTTGGGCTAAGCAAATTATATTATATTGGGCCAATGTAACTATTTCATTAAAATAACTATTCATAAAAATATAGATGGGGGGAGTTGAGAATATGGTTTACGGGTTTTGCGTTGGTGATCGAAAAGAGAAAAGAAACGGGGCCGCCTGGAAGAGAGAGATGGGAGATTAGACGATGGACGAGAAGGAAAGGAGGAAGAAAAGAAGACGGCGCCGCCGCTAGGGAGAATGAAGAAGGAGACGACGCCGCTTGACTCCTTAACCTCGATCTCATATTAACAAGGCAAGTGGGTTTAAGTTCATGTAGTTAGTTTATGTTTAAATCTAGGGTTTCGTAATTAATTTAGATAATGCGATTTGTGTTTGAAGTTTGATTGTTATTATTAATATGGGTTATAAATATATTTGACTACTTTTAATTGTTGAACATATGTTGAAGTACGTAGTTGTTAAATCCGTTTTAAATGTATTTTGGTGAAGCATCTTGTTGTTACGGCCGATGTACATACATAATTATATATTCATATGAATTGACATGTGGTTGTGTGTGCGAGTGTACAGTTTGTGAATTTGTACATATACATCATTGTATATGATGTTGTGGATATTTGAGTGTTCGTGTATGTGGTATGTACGTGTGTATATGGAGTATATGTAATAGCCTAATAGGTAGTATGTATATGTATGAATATATTGTTCGTGGTGAGTGCTGCTGTAGTAAGCATAGGTATAAATATACTATAACTTATATATATATATATGGGTACGTATGTTTAGATGTGTGTATAGATACATGTTTCTAATCTATATGTTGTGTTGTAGGTAGGTGTCTGGTGTGTACGGACTGAATAATGTGCATGTGTGTATGAGATGATGATGATGGATGATATGTGTTATATGTCTGAATGTGTATGTGTGTTAGTGTGTATAAGATGGTGATGATGGACGCTTCTGTGACAACATCAATATAGTAGTAGCAACTACATATATGCAAATATATGTCTATGTGTAACTTATATGTATGAGATGTGTATCAATGTATGTATTTACATAATATGATTGCTATGATTTCAGTTTGAGACTGTGTTATTTAGTTAATGCTTTTGATTCCAGTTTTCTTATTGTTTATATATGTTGAATCATGAGTTGTTTCGTAATGTGAATCTGTGCATATCACTAGTACATGCATACATGTAAGGGTTGTTTGCATTAGAAGTCCATGTCATGGTCAAAATACTTAAAGAACGAAAGTTAACGTTAAAGTAAACGAAATGTCGGGCATCGTAAGGACCTACCTTAAGCAGGGTGGCACTAACTTTAATGGCCTCAATGGCTAGAGCGTCGAAAGGGCATCTAGACCAAGGTGTGCAACTAACTTTAATGGCCTCAATGGCTAGAGTGCGAAAGGGCCTCTAGACAGGGTGTGCAACTAACGAATGAATGGCCTCAATGGACTGGGGTAGCCCTTACGATGTCAAGTGGGCTCGCGTCTAAACATAAAGATATGAACGGATGTTAATGTTAATGAAAATATACGTAAATGTTTCAAGTAAAAGTTAAAGCTTATGTCCTACGTCTAAGTTAAGTACGTCGTTGTATTGCATTAAAGATCAACGTTGAAAATACGAACTAAGACGACAAGTGATAACATTAAAGCATATAGATTGCATGCCTACTTGCCAGTCAGTGGACTGACCCTTGCTGTTATAAACGTTTTCAGGTGATACTATTTGATAAACTGGAGTAGTCGAGGATGCTGCGTCGTGATTCGTACAATGTTTAATGAGTAAAACTATTTTTAGTATTTAGCGCACGTGTTTTACAACTTTAATTATTTCCGCTGCATTTACTATTATTTAAACCTTTTTACCGTTGAAAATTTATCATGCCGACGTGGAGTTTGAAAAATTGCATCTCGCGCCCTTGAGATCTTTTAAAATTATTACTTGTATTTCTTTTATTTATTAAAATAAAACGGAGCGTGACAAATGGTATCAGAGCGCAGAGTTTTAAAATCGGTTCTCTCGACCTGTGTAAAAAAAAATCATGAGTTACACTTTTTAAAATTAAGTAACGAGTATGAATCACGTCAGACATCTTCGCTTCTCCGGTAAGTTATTTCTTATTCAGTTATTTGTTATGTGATAACATGAATGCTAGTTTTGAATATATGAATATTTAATGATCATGATTCCTGTACTTGCTTGAGTGAACATCTAATGCTATCTGTGAATACATTTTTATTCTAAATGGTTACATTTGTGCTGATATTATGTGATGCGTTTAAGCCTTTTAATACATGCTCTATTAAATTGAACTAAGTTTCGTGGACGAAACTTTTTAAAAGGTGGGTGTAGTATATGTATAACTTATCTATATGTATATAATGTTTATTATAAATATGTAGCAATAGTTACTGTCTTTCCTAGCAACAACACCTACTATATATGAATCTTGTATGAGTGTGCAGTATATAGATAAATAACCTATATGAGCAGATTGATACATATGTAATTTATGGCCTGTATGTTTGTATGTTTCTATGAATGCCTAATGATTTTAATTAGTATTTTGTTGTTGCGAGCATATGTAACTACTGGTGATAAGTTTGTTTTGATTCTAGTAAATGGTTTTATTCTTGCTAATATCGTGCAATGTGCATTTAAAACTTGAGATAACATATCCTTATAAATTGAACTAAGTTTCGAGTACAAAACTTTTTATATGGTGAGTAGAATGTAATGACTCAAAATTTTTACTATAAAAAAAATTAATAAATTTAAATTGCTAGTTTGCTTACGTGTTTAATATTTTATTTGAACTTCAATATATGATAAGTCGGACTTTTAATTTGATGGGCTTTTATAAAATATATTTATCTTTTTAAATGGACTTTAAAATATTATGAGCTAATTTGATAAAACATATTTGTTCTTTAAATGGGCTTTAACATTTTATAAATTTAACTAAGTTTCGAGGACGAAACTTTTTATAAGGTGGGTAGAATGTAATAACCCGGATTTTTACAATAAAAATTAGTTAATTAAAATAGCTTTTTTAAACGTGTTAATCGAGTTTAGTATTATTTTAATTGGGCTTAAACAATTTATAAATTGGGCTTCTAATTTAATAGAACTTTAATAAAATGTATTTATCTTTTAATGGGCTGCCAAGACTTTTTATTATAATAGGCCGAGCTTATATATTTTGGGCTAAGCAAATTATATTATATTGGGCAAATGTAACTATTTCATTAAAATAACTATTCATACAAATATAGATGGGGGGGAGTTGAGAATATGGTTTACGGGTTTTGCGTTGGTGATCGAAAAGAGAAAAGAAACGGGGCCGCCTGGAAGAGAGAGATGGGAGATTAGACGATGGACGAGAAGGAAAGGAGGAAGAAAAGAAGACGGCGCCGCCGCTAGGGAGAATGAAGAAGGAGACGACGCCGCTTGACTCCTTAACCTCGATCTCATATTAACAAGGCAAGTGGGTTTAAGTTCATGTAGTTAGTTTATGTTTAAATCTAGGGTTTCGTAATTAATTTAGATAATGCGATTTGTGTTTGAAGTTTGATTGTTATTATTAATTTGGGTTATAAATATATTTGACTACTTTTAATTGTTGAACATATGTTGAAGTACGTAGTTGTTAAATCCGTTTTAAATGTATTTTGGTGAAGCATCTTGTTGTTACGGCCGATGTACATACATAATTATATATACATATGAATTGACATGTGGTTGTGTGTGCGCGTGTACAGTTTGTGAATTTGTACATATACATCATTGTATATGATGTTGTGGATATTTGAGTGTTCGTGTATGTGGTATGTACGTGTGTATATGGAGTATATGTAATAGCCTAATAGGTAGTATGTATATGTATGAATATATTGTTCGTGGTGAGTGCTGCTGTAGTAAGCATAGGTATAAATATACTATAACTTATATATATATATATATATATATATATATATATATATATATATATATATATATATATATATATATATGGGTACGTATGTTTAGATGTGTGTATAGATACATGTTTCTAATCTATATGTTGTGTTGTAGGTAGGTGTCTGGTGTGTACGGACTGAATAATGTGCATGTGTGTATGAGATGATGATGATGGATGATATGTGTTATATGTCTGAATGTGTATGTGTGTTAGTGTGTATAAGATGGTGATGATGGACGCTTCTGTGACAACATCAATATAGTAGTAGCAACTACATATATGCAAATATATGTCTATGTGTAACTTATATGTATGAGATGTGTATCAGTGTATGTATTTACATAATATGATTGCTATGATTTCAGTTTGAGACTGTGTTATTTAGTTAATGCTTTTGATTCCAGTTTTCTTATTGTTTATATATGTTGAATCATGAGTTGTTTCGTAATGTGAATCTGTGCATATCACTAGTACATGCATACATGTAAGGGTTGTTTGCATTAGAAGTCCATGTCATGGTCAAAATACTTAAAGAACGAAAGTTAACGTTAAAGTAAACGAAATGTCGGGCATCGTAAGGACCTACCTTAAGCAGGGTGGCACTAACTTTAATGGCCTCAATGGCTAGAGCGTCGAAAGGGCATCTAGACCAGGGTGTGCAACTAACTTTAATGGCCTCAATGGCTAGAGTGCGAAAGGGCCTCTAGACAGGGTGTGCAACTAACGAATGAATGGCCTCAATGGACTGGGGTAGCCCTTACGATGTCAAGTGAGCTCGCGTCTAAACATAAAGATATGAACGGATGTTAATGTTAATGAAAAGATACGTAAATGTTTCAAGTTAAAGTTAAAGCTTATGTCCTACGTCCAAGTTAAGTACGTCGTTGTATTGCATTAAAGATCAACGTTGAAAATACGAACTAAGACGACAAGTGATAACATTAAAGTATATAGATTGCATGCCTACTTGCCAGTCAGTGGACTGACCCTTGCTGTTATAAACGTTTTCAGGTGATACTATTTGATAAACTGGAGTAGTCGAGGATGCTGCGTCATGATTCGTACAATGTTTAATGAGTAAAACTATTTTTAGTATTTAACGCACGTGTTTTACAACTTTAATTATTTCCGCTGCATTTACTATTATTTAAACCTTTTTACCGTTGAAAATTTATTATGCCGACGTGGAGTTTGAAAAATTGCATCTAGCGCCCTTGAGATCTTTTAAAATTATTACTTGTATTTCTTTTATTTATTAAAATAAAACGGAGCGTGACAAATGGTATCAGAGCGCAGAGTTTTAAAATCGGTTCTCTCGACCTGTGTAAAAAAAAAAATCATGAGTTACACTTTTTAAAATTAAATAACGAGTATGAATCACGTCAGACATCTTCGCTTCTCCGGTAAGTTATTTCTTATTCAGTTATTTGTTATGTGATAACATGAATGTTAGTTTTGAATATATGAATATTTAATGATAATGATTCTTGTACTTGCTTGAGTGAACATCTAATGCTATCTGTGAATACATTTTTATTCTAAATGGTTACATTTGTGCTGATATTATGTGATGCGTTTAAGCCTTTTAATACATGCTCTATTAAATTGAACTAAGTTTCGTGGACGAAACTTTTTAAAAGGTGGGTGTAGTATATGTATAACTTATCTATATGTATATAATGTTTATTATAAATATGTAGCAATAGTTACTGTATTTCCTAGCAACAACACCTACTATATATGAATCTTGTATGAGTGTGCAGTATATAGATAAATAACTTATATGAGCAGATTGATACATATGTAATTTATGGCCTGTATGTTTGTATGTTTCTATGAATGCCTAATGATTTTAATTAGTATTTTGTTGTTGCGAGCATATGTAACTACTGGTGATAAGTTTGTTTTGATTCTAGTAAATGGTTTTATTCTTGCTAATATCGTGCAATGTGCATTTAAAACTTGAGATAACATATCCTTATAAATTGAACTAAGTTTCGAGTACAAAACTTTTTATATGGTGAGTAGAATGTAATGACTCAAAATTTTTACTATAAAAAAAATTAATAAATTTAAATTGCTAGTTTGCTTACGTGTTTAATATTTTATTTGAACTTCAATATATGATAAGTCGGACTTTTAATTTGATGGGCTTTTATAAAATATATTTATCTTTTTAAATGGACTTTAAAATATTATGAGCTAATTTGATAAAACATATTTGTTCTTTAAATGGGCTTTAACATTTTATAAATTTAACTAAGTTTCGAGGACGAAACTTTTTATAAGGTGGGTAGAATGTAATAACCCGGATTTTTACAATAAAAATTAGTTAATTAAAATAGCTTTTTTAAACGTGTTAATCGAGTTTAGTATTATTTTAATTGGGCTTTAACAATTTATAAATTGGGCTTCTAATTTAATAGAACTTTAATAAAATGTATTTATCTTTTAATGGGCTGCCAAGACTTTTTATTATAATAGGCCGAGCTTATATATTTTGGGCTAAGCAAATTATATTATATTGGGCAAATGTAACTATTTCACTAAAATAACTATTCATAAAAATATAGATGGGGGGAGTTGAGAATATGGTTTACGGGTTTTGCGTTGGTGATCGAAAAGAGAAAAGAAACGGGGCCGCCTGGAAGAGAGATATGGGAGATTAGACGATGGACGAGAAGGAAAGGAGGAAGAAAAGAAGACGGCGCCGCCGCTAGGGAGAATGAAGAAGGAGACGACGCCGCTTGACTCCTTAACCTCGATCTCATATTAACAAGGCAAGTGGGTTTAAGTTCATGTAGTTAGTTTATGTTTAAATCTAGGGTTTCGTAATTAATTTAGATAATGCGATTTGTGTTTGAAGTTTGATTGTTATTATTAATTTGGGTTATAAATATATTTGACTACTTTTAATTGTTGAACATATGTTGAAGTACGTAGTTGTTAAATCCGTTTTAAATGTATTTTGGTGAAGCATCTTGTTGTTACGGCCGATGTACATACATAATTATATATACATATGAATTGACATGTGGTTGTGTGTGCGCGTGTACAGTTTGTGAATTTGTACATATACATCATTGTATATGATGTTGTGGATATTTGAGTGTTCGTGTATGTGGTATGTACGTGTGTATATGGAGTATATGTAATAGCCTAATAGGTAGTATGTATATGTATGAATATATTGTTCGTGGTGAGTGCTGCTGTAGTAAGCATAGGTATAAATATACTATAACTTATATATATATATATATATATATATATATATATATATATATATATATATATATATATATATATATATATATGGGTACGTATGTTTAGATGTGTGTATAGATACATGTTTCTAATCTATATGTTGTGTTGTAGGTAGGTGTCTGGTGTGTACGGACTGAATAATGTGCATGTGTGTATGAGATGATGATGATGGATGATATGTGTTATATGTCTGAATGTGTATGTGTGTTAGTGTGTATAAGATGGTGATGATGGACGCTTCTGTGACAACATCAATATAGTAGTAGCAACTACATATATGCAAATATATGTCTATGTGTAACTTATATGTATGAGATGTGTATCAGTGTATGTATTTACATAATATGATTGCTATGATTTCAGTTTGAGACTGTGTTATTTAGTTAATGCTTTTGATTCCAGTTTTCTTATTGTTTATATATGTTGAATCATGAGTTGTTTCGTACTGTGAATCTGTGCATATCACTAGCACATGCATACATGTAAGGGTTGTTTGCATTAGAAGTCCATGTCATGGTCAAAATACTTAAAGAACGAAAGTTAACGTTAAAGTAAACGAAATGTCGGGCATCGTAAGGACCTACCTTAAGCAGGGTGGCACTAACTTTAATGGCCTCAATGGCTAGAGCGTCGAAAGGGCATCTAGACCAGGGTGTGCAACTAACTTTAATGGCCTCAATGGCTAGAGTGCGAAAGGGCCTCTAGACAGGGTGTGCAACTAACGAATGAATGGCCTCAATGGACTGGGGTAGCCCTTACGATGTCAAGTGGGCTCGCGTCTAAACATAAAGATATGAACGGATGTTAATGTTAATGAAAAGATACGTAAATGTTTCAAGTTAAAGTTAAAGCTTATGTCCTACTTCCAAGTTAAGTACGTCGTTGTATTGCATTAAAGATCAACGTTGAAAATACGAACTAAGACGACAAGTGATAACATTAAAGTATATAGATTGCATGCCTACTTGCCAGTCAGTGGACTGACCCTTGCTGTTATAAACGTTTTCAGGTGATACTATTTGATAAACTGGAGTAGTCGAGGATGCTGCGTCATGATTCGTACAATGTTTAATGAGTAAAACTATTTTTAGTATTTAACGCACGTGTTTTACAACTTTAATTATTTCCGCTGCATTTACTATTATTTAAACCTTTTTACCGTTGAAAATTTATTATGCCGACGTGGAGTTTGAAAAATTGCATCTAGCGCCCTTGAGATCTTTTAAAATTATTACCTGTATTTCTTTTATTTATTAAAATAAAACGGAGCGTGACAAATGGTATCAGAGCGCAGAGTTTTAAAATCGGTTCTCTCGACCTGTGTAAAAAAAAAATCATGAGTTACACTTTTTAAAATTAAATAACGAGTATGAATCACGTCAGACCTCTCGCTTCTCCGGTAAGTTATTTCTTATTCAGTTATTTGTTATGTGATAACATGAATGTTAGTTTTGAATATATGAATATTTAATGATCATGATTCTTGTACTTGCTTGAGTGAACATCTAATGCTATCTGTGAATACATTTTTATTCTAATTGGTTACATTTGTGCTGATATTATGTGATGCGTTTAAGCCTTTTAATACATGCTCTATTAAATTGAACTAAGTTTCGTGGACGAAACTTTTTAAAAGGTAGGTGTAGTATATGTATAACTTATCTATATGTATATAATGTTTATTATAAATATGTAGCAATAGTTACTGTCTTTCCTAGCAACAACACCTACTATATATGAATCTTGTATGAGTGTGCAGTATATAGATAAATAACCTATATGAGCAGATTGATACATATGTAATTTATGGCCTGTATGTTTGTATGTTTATATGAATGCCTAATGATTTTAATTAGTATTTTGTTGTTGCGAGCATATGTAACTACTGGTGATAAGTTTGTTTTGATTCTAGTAAATGGTTTTATTCTTGCTAATATCGTGCAATGTGCATTTAAAACTTGAGATAACATATCCTTATAAATTGAACTAAGTTTCTAGTACAAAACTTTTTATATGGTGAGTAGAATGTAATGACTCAAAATTTTTACTATAAAAAAAATCAATAAATTTAAATTGCTAGTTTGCTTACGTGTTTAATATTTTATTTGAACTTCAATATATGATAAGTCGGACTTTTAATTTGATGGGCTTTTATAAAATATATTTATCTTTTTAAATGGACTTTAAAATATTATGAGCTAATTTGATAAAACATATTTGTTCTTTAAATGGGCTTTAACATTTTATAAATTTAACTAAGTTTCGAGGACGAAACTTTTTATAAGGTGGGTAGAATGTAATAACCCGGATTTTTACAATAAAAATTAGTTAATTAAAATAGCTTTTTTAAACGTGTTAATCGAGTTTAGTATTATTTTAATTGGGCTTAAACAATTTATAAATTGGGCTTCTAATTTAATAGAACTTTAATAAAATGTATTTATCTTTTAATGGGCTGCCAAGACTTTTTATTATAATAGGCCGAGCTTATATATTTTGGGCTAAGCAAATTATATTATATTGGGCAAATGTAACTATTTCATTAAAATAACTATTCATAAAAATATAGATGGGGGGAGTTGAGAATATGGTTTACGGGTTTTGCGTTGGTGATCGAAAAGAGAAAAGAAACGGGGCCGCCTGGAAGGGAGAGATGGGAGATTAGACGATGGATGAGAAGGAAAGGAGGAAGAAAAGAAGACGGCGCCGCCGCTAGGGAGAATGAAGAAGGAGACGACGCCGCTTGACTCCTTAACCTCAATCTCATATTAACAAGGCAAGTGGGTTTAAGTTCATGTAGTTAGTTTATGTTTAAATCTAGGGTTTCGTAATTAATTTAGATAATGCGATTTGTGTTTGAAGTTTGATTGTTATTATTAATATGGGTTATAAATATATTTGACTACTTTTAATTGTTGAACATATGTTGAAGTACGTAGTTGTTAAATCCGTTTTAAATGTATTTTGGTGAAGCATCTTGTTGTTACGGCCGATGTACATACATAATTATATATACATATGAATTGACATGTGGTTGTGTGTGCTCGTGTACAGTTTGTGAATTTGTACATATACATCATTGTATATGATGTTGTGGATATTTGAGTGTTCGTGTATGTGGTATGTACGTGTGTATATGGAGTATATGTAATAGCCTAATAGGTAGTATAACTTATATATATATATATATATATATGGGTACGTATGTTTAGATGTGTGTATAGATACATGTTTCTAATCTATATGTTGTGCTGTAGGTAGGTGTCTGGTGTGTACGGACTGAATAATGTGCATGTGTGTATGAGATGATGATGATGGATGATATGTGTTATATGTCTGAATGTGTATGTGTGTTAGTGTGTATAAGATGGTGATGATGGACGCTTCTGTGACAACATCAATATAGTAGTAGCAACTACATATATGCAAATATATGTCTATGTGTAACTTATATGTATGAGATGTGTATCAGTGTATGTATTTACATAATATGATTGCTATGATTTCAGTTTGAGACTGTGTTATTTAGTTAATGCTTTTGATTCCAGTTTTCTTATTGTTTATATATGTTGAATCATGAGTTGTTTCGTAATGTGAATCTGTGCATATCACTAGTACATGCATACATGTAAGGGTTGTTTGCATTAGAAGTCCATGTCATGGTCAAAATACTTAAAGAACGAAAGTTAACGTTAAAGTAAACGAAATGTCGGGCATCGTAAGGACCTACCTTAAGCAGGGTGGCACTAACTTTAATGGCCTCAATGGCTAGAGCGTCGAAAGGGCATCTAGACCAGGGTGTGCAACTAACTTTAATGGCCTCAATGGCTAGAGTGCGAAAGGGCCTCTAGACAGGGTGTGCAACTAACGAATGAATGGCCTCAATGGACTGGGGTAGCCCTTACGATGTCAAGTGGGCTCGCGTCTAAACGTAAAGATATGAACGGATGTTAATGTTAATGAAAAGATACGTAAATGTTTCAAGTTAAAGTTAAAGCTTATGTCCTACGTCTAAGTTAAGTACGTCGTTGTATTGCATTAAAGATCAACGTTGAAAATACGAACTAAGACGACAAGTGATAACATTAAAGCATATAGATTGCATGCCTACTTGCCAGTCAGTGGACTGACCCTTGCTGTTATAAACGTTTTCAGGTGATACTATTTGATAAACTGGAGTAGTCGAGGATGCTGCGTCGTGATTCGTACAATGTTTAATGAGTAAAACTATTTTTAGTATTTAACGCACGTGTTTTACAACTTTAATTATTTCCGCTGCATTTACTATTATTTAAACCTTTTTACCGTTGAAAATTTATTATGCCGACGTGGAGTTTGAAAAATTGCATCTCGCGCCCTTGAGATCTTTTAAAATTATTACTTGTATTTCTTTTATTTATTAAAATAAAACGGGGCGTGACAAATGGTATCAGAGCGCAGAGTTTTAAAATCGGTTCTCTAGACCTGTGTAAAAAAAAAATCATGAGTTACACTTTTTAAAATTAAATAACGAGTATGAATCACGTCAGACCTCTCGCTTCTCCGGTAAGTTATTTCTTATTCAGTTATTTGTTATGTGATAACATGAATGTTAGTTTTGAATATATGAATATTTAATGATCATGATTCTTGTACTTGCTTGAGTGAACATCTAATGCTATCTGTGAATACATTTTTATTCTAATTGGTTACATTTGTGCTGATATTATGTGATGCGTTTAAGCCTTTTAATACATGCTCTATTAAATTGAACTAAGTTTCGTGGACGAAACTTTTTAAAAGGTAGGTGTAGTATATGTATAACTTATCTATATGTATATAATGTTTATTATAAATATGTAGCAATAGTTACTGTCTTTCCTAGCAACAACACCTACTATATATGAATCTTGTATGAGTGTGCAGTATATAGATAAATAACCTATATGAGCAGATTGATACATATGTAATTTATGGCCTGTATGTTTGTATGTTTATATGAATGCCTAATGATTTTAATTAGTATTTTGTTGTTGCGAGCATATGTAACTACTGGTGATAAGTTTGTTTTGATTCTAGTAAATGGTTTTATTCTTGCTAATATCGTGCAATGTGCATTTAAAACTTGAGATAACATATCCTTATAAATTGAACTAAGTTTCTAGTACAAAACTTTTTATATGGTGAGTAGAATGTAATGACTCAAAATTTTTACTATAAAAAAAATCAATAAATTTAAATTGCTAGTTTGCTTACGTGTTTAATATTTTATTTGAACTTCAATATATGATAAGTCGGACTTTTAATTTGATGGGCTTTTATAAAATATATTTATCTTTTTAAATGGACTTTAAAATATTATGAGCTAATTTGATAAAACATATTTGTTCTTTAAATGGGCTTTAACATTTTATAAATTTAACTAAGTTTCGAGGACGAAACTTTTTATAAGGTGGGTAGAATGTAATAACCCGGATTTTTACAATAAAAATTAGTTAATTAAAATAGCTTTTTTAAACGTGTTAATCGAGTTTAGTATTATTTTAATTGGGCTTAAACAATTTATAAATTGGGCTTCTAATTTAATAGAACTTTAATAAAATGTATTTATCTTTTAATGGGCTGCCAAGACTTTTTATTATAATAGGCCGAGCTTATATATTTTGGGCTAAGCAAATTATATTATATTGGGCAAATGTAACTATTTCATTAAAATAACTATTCATAAAAATATAGATGGGGGGAGTTGAGAATATGGTTTACGGGTTTTGCGTTGGTGATCGAAAAGAGAAAAGAAACGGGGCCGCCTGGAAGGGAGAGATGGGAGATTAGACGATGGATGAGAAGGAAAGGAGGAAGAAAAGAAGACGGCGCCGCCGCTAGGGAGAATGAAGAAGGAGACGACGCCGCTTGACTCCTTAACCTCAATCTCATATTAACAAGGCAAGTGGGTTTAAGTTCATGTAGTTAGTTTATGTTTAAATCTAGGGTTTCGTAATTAATTTAGATAATGCGATTTGTGTTTGAAGTTTGATTGTTATTATTAATATGGGTTATAAATATATTTGACTACTTTTAATTGTTGAACATATGTTGAAGTACGTAGTTGTTAAATCCGTTTTAAATGTATTTTGGTGAAGCATCTTGTTGTTACGGCCGATGTACATACATAATTATATATACATATGAATTGACATGTGGTTGTGTGTGCTCGTGTACAGTTTGTGAATTTGTACATATACATCATTGTATATGATGTTGTGGATATTTGAGTGTTCGTGTATGTGGTATGTACGTGTGTATATGGAGTATATGTAATAGCCTAATAGGTAGTATAACTTATATATATATATATATATATATGGGTACGTATGTTTAGATGTGTGTATAGATACATGTTTCTAATCTATATGTTGTGCTGTAGGTAGGTGTCTGGTGTGTACGGACTGAATAATGTGCATGTGTGTATGAGATGATGATGATGGATGATATGTGTTATATGTCTGAATGTGTATGTGTGTTAGTGTGTATAAGATGGTGATGATGGACGCTATTGTGACAACATCAATATAGTAGTAGCAACTACATATATGCAAATATATGTCTATGTGTAACTTATATGTATGAGATGTGTATCAGTGTATGTATTTACATAATATGATTGCTATGATTTCAGTTTGAGACTGTGTTATTTAGTTAATGCTTTTGATTCCAGTTTTCTTATTGTTTATATATGTTGAATCATGAGTTGTTTCGTAATGTGAATCTGTGCATATCACTAGTACATGCATACATGTAAGGGTTGTTTGCATTAGAAGTCCATGTCATGGTCAAAATACTTAAAGAACGAAAGTTAACGTTAAAGTAAACGAAATGTCGGGCATCGTAAGGACCTACCTTAAGCAGGGTGACACTAACTTTAATGGCCTCAATGGCTAGAGCGTCGAAAGGGCATCTAGACCAGGGTGTGCAACTAACTTTAATGGCCTCAATGGCTAGAGTGCGAAAGGGCCTCTAGACAGGGTGTGCAACTAACGAATGAATGGCCTCAATGGACTGGGGTAGCCCTTACGATGTCAAGTGGGCTCGCGTCTAAACGTAAAGATATGAACGGATGTTAATGTTAATGAAAAGATACGTAAATGTTTCAAGTTAAAGTTAAAGCTTATGTCCTACGTCTAAGTTAAGTACGTCGTTGTATTGCATTAAAGATCAACGTTGAAAATACGAACTAAGACGACAAGTGATAACATTAAAGCATATAGATTGCATGCCTACTTGCCAGTCAGTGGACTGACCCTTGCTGTTATAAACGTTTTCAGGTGATACTATTTGATAAACTGGAGTAGTCGAGGATGCTGCGTCGTGATTCGTACAATGTTTAATGAGTAAAACTATTTTTAGTATTTAACGCACGTGTTTTACAACTTTAATTATTTCCGCTGCATTTACTATTATTTAAACCTTTTTACCGTTGAAAATTTATTATGCCGACGTGGAGTTTGAAAAATTGCATCTCGCGCCCTTGAGATCTTTTAAAATTATTACTTGTATTTCTTTTATTTATTAAAATAAAACGGGGCGTGACAAATGGTATCAGAGCGCAGAGTTTTAAAATCGGTTCTCTAGACCTGTGTAAAAAAAAAAATCATGAGTTAAACTTTTTAAAAATTAAGTAACGAGTATGAATCACGTCAGACATCTTCGCTTCTCCGGTAAGTTATTTCTTATTCAGTTATTTGTTATGTGATAACATGAATGTTAGTTTTGAATATATGAATATTTAATGATCATGATTCTTGTACTTGCTTGAGTGAACATCTAATGCTATCTGTGAATACATTTTTATTCTAAATGGTTACATTTGTGCTGATATTATGTGATGCGTTTAAGCCTTTTAATACATGCTCTATTAAATTGAACTAAGTTTCGTGGACGAAACTTTTTAAAAGGTGGGTGTAGTATATGTATAACTTATCTATATGTATATAATGTTTATTATAAATATGTAGCAATAGTTACTGTCTTTCCTAGCAACAACACCTACTATATATGAATCTTGTATGAGTGTGCAGTATATAGATAAATAACCTATATGAGCAGATTGATACATATGTAATTTATGGCCTGTATGTTTGTATGTTTCTATGAATGCCTAATGATTTTAATTAGTATTTTGTTGTTGCGAGCATATGTAACTACTGGTGATAAGTTTGTTTTGATTCTAGTAAATGGTTTTATTCTTGCTAATATCGTGCAATGTGCATTTAAAATTTGAGATAACATATCCTTATAAATTGAACTAAGTTTCGAGTACAAAACTTTTTATATGGTGAGTAGAATGTAATTACTCAAAATTTTTACTATAAAAAAAATTAATAAATTTAAATTGCTAGTTTGCTTACGTGTTTAATATTTTATTTGAACTTCAATATATGATAAGTCGGACTTTTAATTTGATGGGCTTTTATAAAATATATTTATCTTTTTAAATGGACTTTAAAATATTATGAGCTAATTTGATAAAACATATTTGTTCTTTAAATGGGCTTTAACATTTTATAAATTTAACTAAGTTTCGAGGACGAAACTTTTTATAAGGTGGGTAGAATGTAATAACCCGGATTTTTACAATAAAAATTAGTTAATTAAAATAGCTTTTTTAAACGTGTTAATCGAGTTTAGTATTATTTTAATTGGGCTTAAACAATTTATAAATTGGGCTTCTAATTTAATAGAACTTTAATAAAATGTATTTATCTTTTAATGGGCTGCCAAGACTTTTTATTATAATAGGCCGAGCTTATATATTATGGGCTAAGCAAATTATATTATATTGAGCCAATGTAACTATTTCATTAAAATAACTATTCATAAAAATATAGATGGGGGAGTTGAGAATATGGTTTACGGGTTTTGCGTTGGTGATCGAAAAGAGAAAAGAAACGGGGCCGCCTGGAAGAGAGAGATGGGAGATTAGACGATGGACGAGAAGGAAAGGAGGAAGAAAAGAAGACGGCGCCGCCGCTAGGGAGAATGAAGAAGGAGACGACGCCGCTTGACTCCTTAACCTCGATCTCATATTAACAAGGCAAGTGGGTTTAAGTTCATGTAGTTAGTTTATGTTTAAATCTAGGGTTTCGTAATTAATTTAGATAATGCGATTTGTGTTTGAAGTTTGATTGTTATTATTAATATGGGTTATAAATATATTTGACTACTTTTAATTGTTGAACATATGTTGAAGTACGTAGTTGTTAAATCCGTTTTAAATGTATTTTGGTGAAGAATCTTGTTGTTACGGCCGATGTACATACATAATTATCTATACATATGAATTGACATTTGGTTGTGTGTGCGCGTGTACAGTTTGTGAATTTGTACATATACATCATTGTATATGATGTTGTGGATATTTGAGTGTTCGTGTATGTGGTATGTACGTGTGTATATGGAGTATATGTAATAGCCTAATAGGTAGTATGTATATGTATGAATATATTGTTCGTGGTGAGTGCTGCTGTAGTAAGCATAGGTATAAATATACTATAACTTATATATATATATATATATATATATATATATATATATATATATATATATATATATGGGTACGTATGTTTAGATGTGTGTATAGATACATGTTTCTAATCTATATGTTGTGCTGTAGGTAGGTGTCTGGTGTGTACGGACTGAATAATGTGCATGTGTGTATGAGATGATGATGATGGATGATATGTGTTATATGTCTGAATGTGTATGTGTGTTAGTGTGTATAAGATGGTGATGATGGACGCTTCTGTGACAACATCAATATAGTAGTAGCAACTACATATATGCAAATATATGTCTATGTGTAACTTATATGTATGAGATGTGTATCAGTGTATGTATTTACATAATATGATTGCTATGATTTCAGTTTGAGACTGTGTTATTTAGTTAATGCTTTTGATTCCAGTTTTCTTATTGTTTATATATGTTGAATCATGAGTTGTTTCGTAATGTGAATCTGTGCATATCACTAGTACATGCATACATGTAAGGGTTGTTTGCATTAGAAGTCCATGTCATGGTCAAAATACTTAAAGAACGAAAGTTAACGTTAAAGTAAACGAAATGTCGGGCATCGTAAGGACCTACCTTAAGCAGGGTGACACTAACTTTAATGGCCTCAATGGCTAGAGCGTCGAAAGGGCATCTAGACCAGGGTGTGCAACTAACTTTAATGGCCTCAATGGCTAGAGTGCGAAAGGGCCTCTAGACAGGGTGTGCAACTAACGAATGAATGGCCTCAATGGACTGGGGTAGCCCTTACGATGTCAAGTGGGCTCGCGTCTAAACGTAAAGATATGAACGGATGTTAATGTTAATGAAAAGATACGTAAATGTTTCAAGTTAAAGTTAAAGCTTATGTCCTACGTCTAAGTTAAGTACGTCGTTGTATTGCATTAAAGATCAACGTTGAAAATACGAACTAAGACGACAAGTGATAACATTAAAGCATATAGATTGCATGCCTACTTGCCAGTCAGTGGACTGACCCTTGCTGTTATAAACGTTTTCAGGTGATACTATTTGATAAACTGGAGTAGTCGAGGATGCTGCGTCGTGATTCGTACAATGTTTAATGAGTAAAACTATTTTTAGTATTTAACGCACGTGTTTTACAACTTTAATTATTTCCGCTGCATTTACTATTATTTAAACCTTTTTACCGTTGAAAATTTATTATGCCGACGTGGAGTTTGAAAAATTGCATCTCGCGCCCTTGAGATCTTTTAAAATTATTACTTGTATTTCTTTTATTTATTAAAATAAAACGGGGCGTGACAAATGGTATCAGAGCGCAGAGTTTTAAAATCGGTTCTCTCGACCTGTGTAAAAAAAAAAATCATGAGTTAAACTTTTTAAAAATTAAGTAACGAGTATGAATCACGTCAGACATCTTCGCTTCTCCGGTAAGTTATTTCTTATTCAGTTATTTGTTATGTGATAACATGAATGTTAGTTTTGAATATATGAATATTTAATGATCATGATTCTTGTACTTGCTTGAGTGAACATCTAATGCTATCTGTGAATACATTTTTATTCTAAATGGTTACATTTGTGCTGATATTATGTGATGCGTTTAAGCCTTTTAATACATGCTCTATTAAATTGAACTAAGTTTCGTGGACGAAACTTTTTAAAAGGTGGGTGTAGTATATGTATAACTTATCTATATGTATATAATGTTTATTATAAATATGTAGCAATAGTTACTGTCTTTCCTAGCAACAACACCTACTATATATGAATCTTGTATGAGTGTGCAGTATATAGATAAATAACCTATATGAGCAGATTGATACATATGTAATTTATGGCCTGTATGTTTGTATGTTTCTATGAATGCCTAATGATTTTAATTAGTATTTTGTTGTTGCGAGCATATGTAACTACTGGTGATAAGTTTGTTTTGATTCTAGTAAATGGTTTTATTCTTGCTAATATCGTGCAATGTGCATTTTAAATTTGAGATAACATATCCTTATAAATTGAACTAAGTTTCGAGTACAAAACTTTTTATATGGTGAGTAGAATGTAATGACTCAAAATTTTTACTATAAAAAAAATTAATAAATTTAAATTGCTAGTTTGCTTACGTGTTTAATATTTTATTTGAACTTCAATATATGATAAGTCGGACTTTTAATTTGATGGGCTTTTATAAAATATATTTATCTTTTTAAATGGACTTTAAAATATTATGAGCTAATTTGATAAAACATATTTGTTCTTTAAATGGGCTTTAACATTTTATAAATTTAACTAAGTTTCGAGGACGAAACTTTTTATAAGGTGGGTAGAATGTAATAACCCGGATTTTTACAATAAAAATTAGTTAATTAAAATAGCTTTTTTAAACGTGTTAATCGAGTTTAGTATTATTTTAATTGGGCTTAAACAATTTATAAATTGGGATTCTAATTTAATAGAACTTTAATAAAATGTATTTATCTTTTAATGGGCTGCCAAGACTTTTTATTATAATAGGCCGAGCTTATATATTTTGGGCTAAGCAAATTATATTATATTGGGCCAATGTAACTATTTCATTAAAATAACTATTCATAAAAATATAGATGGGAGGAGTTGAGAATATGGTTTACGGGTTTTGCGTTGGTGATCGAAAAGAGAAAAGAAACGGGGCCGCCTGGAAGAGAGAGATGGGAGATTAGACGATGGACGAGAAGGAAAGTAGGAAGAAAAGAAGACGGCGCCGCCGCTAGGGAGAATGAAGAAGGAGACGACGCCGCTTGACTCCTTAACCTCGATCTCATATTAACAAGGCAAGTGGGTTTAAGTTCATGTAGTTAGTTTATGTTTAAATCTAGGGTTTCGTAATTAATTTAGATAATGCGATTTGTGTTTGAAGTTTGATTGTTATTATTAATATGGGTTATAAATATATTTGACTACTTTTAATTGTTGAACATATGTTGAAGTACGTAGTTGTTAAATCCGTTTTAAATGTATTTTGGTGAAGCATCTTGTTGTTACGGCCGATGTACATACATAATTATCTATACATATGAATTGACATGTGGTTGTGTGTGCGCGTGTACAGTTTGTGAATTTGTACATATACATCATTGTATATGATGTTGTGGATATTTGAGTGTTCGTGTATGTGGTATGTACGTGTGTATATGGAGTATATGTAATAGCCTAATAGGTAGTATGTATATGTATGAATATATTGTTCGTGGTGAGTGCTGCTGTAGTAAGCATAGGTATAAATATACTATAACTTATATATATATATATATATATATATATATATATATATATATATATATATATATATATGGGTACGTATGTTTAGATGTGTGTATAGATACATGTTTCTAATCTATATGTTGTGCTGTAGGTAGGTGTCTGGTGTGTACGGACTGAATAATGTGCATGTGTGTATGAGATGATGATGATGGATTATATGTGTTATATGTCTGAATGTGTATGTGTGTTAGTGTGTATAAGATGGTGATGATGGACGCTTCTGTGACAACATCAATATAGTAGTAGCAACTACATATATGCAAATATATGTCTATGTGTAACTTATATGTATGAGATGTGTATCAGTGTATGTATTTACATAATATGATTGCTATGATTTCAGTTTGAGACTGTGTTATTTAGTTAATGCTTTTGATTCCAGTTTTCTTATTGTTTATATATGTTGAATCATGAGTTGTTTCGTAATGTGAATCTGTGCATATCACTAGTACATGCATACATGTAAGGGTTGTTTGCATTAGAAGTCCATGTCATGGTCAAAATACTTAAAGAACGAAAGTTAACGTTAAAGTAAACGAAATGTCGGGCATCGTAAGGACCTACCTTAAGCAGGGTGACACTAACTTTAATGGCCTCAATGGCTAGAGCGTCGAAAGGGCATCTAGACCAGGGTGTGCAACTAACTTTAATGGCCTCAATGGCTAGAGTGCGAAAGGGCCTCTAGACAGGGTGTGCAACTAACGAATGAATGGCCTCAATGGACTGGGGTAGCCCTTACGATGTCAAGTGGGCTCGCGTCTAAACGTAAAGATATGAACGGATGTTAATGTTAATGAAAAGATACGTAAATGTTTCAAGTTAAAGTTAAAGCTTATGTCCTACGTCTAAGTTAAGTACGTCGTTGTATTGCATTAAAGATCAACGTTGAAAATACGAACTAAGACGACAAGTGATAACATTAAAGCATATAGATTGCATGCCTACTTGTCAGTCAGTGGACTGACCCTTGCTGTTATAAACGTTTTCAGGTGATACTATTTGATAAACTGGAGTAGTCGAGGATGCTGCGTCGTGATTCGTACAATGTTTATTGAGTAAAACTATTTTTAGTATTTAACGCACGTGTTTTACAACTTTAATTATTTCTGCTGCATTTACTATTATTTAAACATTTTTACCGTTGAAAATTTATTATGCCGACGTGGAGTTTGAAAAATTGCATCTCGCGCCCTTGAGATCTTTTAAAATTATTACTTGTATTTCTTTTATTTATTAAAATAAAACGAGGCGTGACAAATGGTATCAGAGCGCAGAGTTTTAAAATCGGTTCTCTCGAACTGTGTAAAAAAAAAAAATCATGAGTTACACTTTTTAAAAATTAAGTAACGAGTATGAATCACGTCAGACATCTTCGCTTCTCCGGTAAGTTATTTCTTATTCAGTTATTTGTTATGTGATAACATGAATGTTAGTTTTGAATATTCGATCTCGACAACATATTCGATCTCGACTTACATATTCAGTCTCGAAAACTCGAGTAATTAAATAAATCAGTTTTCAAACAATTGAAAAGGTATTTGAAGAATTTTATGAATCATATGTGTAGAAAAACATCAAGTGAGATTATAAAAAAAAACATAAAACACTATTTGGACCTATTATCACATCTTTGAAAGTAAGGAGCACAATAAAGACATTGTGCAAATGGATTATAACAGTAGCACTTATTTTTTATATATTATCATTTTATAAGAACTTATTTTAATGCAATTTTTATCAAAATTCTGAAAGTGGAAATTTGGATGAAATCACAAAAATTCGAAGAGTTTTAAATTGTTGTATAGCTTAAAAATATGTACTCGAAATTTTGGAGAAAACACAAATTACACGTTGGCTAAAAATTATCTCAATGGATATTTATTGGAAATAAAAGCCAAGCGTGATAAAGAAAACGCCGTGCTCTTCCACTCCACCTGTTCTATGCGTTACCCTCTCCGCCTATCTTCAGGTTCTCATTCTCTCTCTTTATCTCGCTCTCTTTCTCTCTCCAGTAATTGTGTCAATCATAATTAGATCTGATAATCGTCTATGTCTTAATTTAGATTTACCGACCCGACTGGGTATATCTTGATTGTTCCGTGGTGTGGATACATATTTATTGTATATTTCTCCTTTTTTATCTCTCAAGATTTTCAACGATTCTTGCTAGCGCTCGATCTGGATTTTAGTGATTTGTTTTAGCTGGAACAGGCTTTACGATTTGATATTGGGGCTTAGGGTTTGCTTCAAATTTCAATTGCATCGATAGTATTTTTCAGTGTTCAGATCTACATTTTTTTCAAACAAGGCATTGTGTTTTAGGCCTGCGGATGGAGATCTGTCCGTAGTATTCTTAAGGAGCGACGATTGAACAAGATTTCGCTTACTGCGTTTTAATTAATGTCCTTATCCTAGTGATTTTGGAATAATCTTTGTGCTGATGTTTGGGTTGTCTGAAAAACTATAAAGGATTCGGAAATGAAAGATGGTTTGGAGATTAGCTGTGTGTGGTTCAGTGTAAAATGGAGGGAAACAAATGAGAGAAAATGAAGCACTATATATTTTCTGTTTTGAAAGAATGTAGGGAATATAAATACCTTTCTTCTTTGTTCCTCCTCGCCATCTCCTCAATTCTTTCCTTTTAAAGAAGGTTGAAAACTAAGAATTAAAATATTAATCATTATTTAATTTCTGCACCGTGCAATGAACAGAGCTTGATGGCTCATCTTCCTATCAAAGTAAAGACTTAAGAGATGTTTATTTTCGTAGTTTCTCAATATTTTTTTCATGATAAATTATTTTTGCTATGCTGAGGAGTGGTGTGCCCCGGCTTCAAAATACAAAATTGATGTATGGTGGAATGTTTTGTTGACTAAAGTAATACTGGTGTGGAAATCTGGTGTTCAAATCATGAGGGGTAAAGTAAAGATTTTGTGGGACTCATTGAATTTGGTGTTTGGGTGTCTGGTTGTGGTGGACAGGGAGGACATAGCAGCTGTGGTTGTGAGATATAATAAGTATTTGGTTTGTTGATTGGGAAAGTTTTTGAAAGAAAAATGAGCTTAGACAACAGGAGTCGGAGTCGGAGCACGAGCCGAAGCAGGGGTAGGAGCAGGAGCAGGAGCAGGAGCAGGAGTAGGAGCCCAATTGACCGTAAGATGCGTACCCAGCGTTATTCATCATATCGTGATGCTCCGTATAGTCGGGATTCAAGACGTGGAGGATTCAGGTTATTTGGTCTCAAAATTAATTAAATATGTTTTGTGTGCCTTGTTCACTGTTGCGTATGTGGGGCCGGGGAGGGAAGAGGAGGCGGTTGATGTTATGGAAACCTGATCCGATAATTTTTCTGGCTGCCTTTTCTTTTTATGTATCTTTATTGAGTCACAATCTGCTAGTTTTTTCTTGAATCTGTTTCAATTGAGTCTATGATTGTGAATACATGCCACATGGTTTTATATATCAGATTTAATTTCTTGTTTGGTTATTAGACTTGATTTCTATCATTTTGCTTTACCGGTATATGTTTATTCTATTACAGCCAAAATGGATTGTGCAAGAACTGCAAAAAGCCTGGCCATTTTGCGAGAGAATGCCCCAATGTGGCCATCTGCCACAATTGCGGTCTTCCTGGGTAAGTATCTAATTTTTTATGAAAACTAAGGATATGATCTATGTTCAGTGATTTAATTTGAGTTTTGTTTTGTATATCTTTGTATATAGCATGAACATTTGCATGATGTGTACTTTGGCTTGAACTGATGGTATTGGTTCTTTTGTTTATAGATATGGCTTATGGTACATTGGAATATGTCAGTTTATGTAGTCCATGCTGCTTGTTAGGAGATTTTTTTATCTCATTTATTTGCTGCTAAAACTTTTTTCATGATGATATGGGTGGTGAGGGAGAGGCTATTTGTGTATGACATGTGCATATCAAGCGTTAAAAAACATAAAAAGTTTACTACATTTTCCGATGTACTGCATATTTTGTTCAAACCTATAATCACTTGATGGATACAACCAGTTCAAGATATTAATAAACTCTATAGAAGAGTTACGGAGTTACCTCTTAGAAAAATACTTTATCAATCTGTTTACAACAAACAGATGTTTATTGGGATAATGTTAGTACCCTTAATGTTTGACTTAATTACCTAAACAAAACACATTTAACTTGCAAAATTACAGAACATACCTGGGAGGCTTTTCGGTTATAAAGTTATTTGGCTTTGTATAATACTTTCTTTTATAAATGTTCAGTGGGGGTTCTGAAATGTTTTGCGTATGCAGGCGGTAATGTTAGGGGGTACTTTTAGGGAAATTGTGAGCTAATCCATGGTAGGAAATTATTTACCTCAACTCCAACAATAGAAATTCATTGCCTCATTGGTAAAGCATCATTTTTCCCAAATCCAAGTATCCAGCCCACGCCCTAGCCTGCAAAGTAGAATCAATCTATCCTAGCAAGCCCAATGCAGGGCTATGAAATGGGTGTAGCTCAATCATCTGCTATTCATCCTCTCCTTACGACTTTCGCATAGAAATTCCAGAGGTGAATATCGATTTGGCCATACACCATACATGAATGAAGAAACGTTTTACACTTTCCAAAAGTAACAAAAAATACGGGGAAATCGTAACTTGCATGATTATACTTTATTCTAAATTTTCTAGCATATTCCCCTTAATCCTCACCCATTATTTTTTAATGTTGAATGCTTTTTTGGAAGTTGGATCAAAACGTTTATAAAATATTTATTTTTACTGACCATTAAAAATTCTTAATTCAGGCACATTGCAGCAGAATGCACGACAAAGGCCCTCTGCTGGAACTGTCGGGAGCCCGGACACATGGCCGGTAATTGCTCAAATGAGGGCATTTGCCACACGTGCGGGAAAACAGGACACCGTGCGAGGGACTGCTCGGCTCCCCCTTCCTTCCCCGGCGACCTGAAGCTCTGCAACAATTGTTTCAAGCAGGGCCACTTTGCTGCCGAGTGCACCAATGACAGGGCCTGCAAGAACTGCAGGAAAACGGGCCACATAGCCCGCGACTGCTCTAACGACCCTGTCTGCAATTCATGCAACATTTCGGGCCATGTGGCCCGAGACTGTTCCAAGGGAAGCATGCATGAGGAGAGAGGAGGTGGGATCCACAGAGGAGAGAGGTTTCGGGACATTGTGTGTCGGAGTTGCCAGCAGATTGGACATATGAGTAAGGATTGCATTGCCATTACTATTTGCCATAACTGTGGGGGAAGGGGGCATCTGGCGTTTGAGTGTCCGTCTGGGAGGTTGATGGACCACCGTTCTGCTGGGAGATTTTCAGACCGGTTTCAAGACAGGTTTTCCAGGAGATATTAGGAATATGAATGTGGGTTGTTTTTCATTTAATTTATCGTTTTTGAAGTGCTACATGCAACGTTTTGTTTTGAGATTTTATGTGTTGTACTTTTGTGGTTGAAGCTCATTTAGACTTGGTTTTTTATCGTGTTTTTCGGCCGTGTGACATTGTTCTTTAAACATAATTTTATGTGTTAATCGTGTTTCTGTTCATGCCGGGTTGCATTTGACCTTTGACCTGTTATTTAATTGCTCTCAAAATTGTTTGGGACTTTGTTCTGCCCCATTTTTCTCTACTAGTGTTGAATGAGAAACAAAGGGTGGCTTGTTACAGGAAAGCAAACGCCTTTACACAATTTCGTGTAATTTTATGCTAGTCCCTTCACATAAATTATGCATTCCAAGATAAAAATAATTTTAGTAT
Organism: Euphrasia confusa; assembly: GCA_954870475.1. Lineage (NCBI taxonomy): Eukaryota > Viridiplantae > Streptophyta > Magnoliopsida > Lamiales > Orobanchaceae > Euphrasia > Euphrasia confusa. The sequence goes on from OX940956.1 coordinate 12,689,471, forward strand.
TTTTATATTCTCATTTTAAATACTTATTTACACATCATTTGTACCTTTATTGTTTTTTTTTTTTTGCTACTCTCAATCACACCTTAAAATATAGTAGAAGTTATTCATCACTTTTTCATAATAATAACCATTTAGTTACAATTGTACATTTTTTAAATCATTTTTTCTTAAATTGTGTCTTTTTACCAACATACAACACATATTAGAGACAGGGAGAGTTGTATTTATCCAAATATAGAAGTATTCATTTGAGATCGAACATAAGAGTATCTTCAACGATACCAAAAACCTATTTTACCTATTTTGGAGTAAGGGAGGGGAGATGCTCCGAGCGATACCAAAACATAAACTTATTATAGGTTTTATGATAGAACTCACAGAAAAAATACTTAAATTTACGTTTACCTTAAACTCAAACAAAAAACTTTATTATTTATAAAATGATCCTTTTTATTTAAATTAATAAATATAATTTATCTACATTTTTTTAGTTTTTTATTTAATATTTTTTATAATGTAATTTTTTTTAATAATCATATAATTAATAATTAAAATAAGTTTTAATACAAATATTTTTAATAATGAAAATAAATTAAATATTACAATATAAAATAAAATTAAATATTAAATTATTTAATTGACGTTAAACATAAAATAACATGTGATATCACAATTTTTTTATTATATTTAAAATTTTAAATTGAAAATAATGACTATTAAATTTTTTTTATTTCAAAAGTTACGAGGTTAAATTGTAAATTTGTAAATATATTGGTTTTTTATAAAAAGTTGTATAAGAATAATATTTTGAAAATATTTTTTTAAGTTTGAGTATTGAAATCTCGGTTGGAGTCAAATTACTGTAAACTTAAAATAAAATTTATTTTTGAGTTTAAGTTATTGTGTTCGATTGGAGATGGCCTAAACCGGCCCACAGTAAAGCAAAGCAAACCCTTTTAATTTCTATTGTCGTTTTTTAATAATTCACTCTTCACAGTTTCCAGACAATATTATTTAACTTGAATACATAGTAATTTTTTAATATATGTGCATGTTGATAATAATATAAAAAAAAACAAATATTTGATAATATGCAAAGTAATAAAGAACGATATATATATAAGCAACGAGAAGTACAATTACAGGATGTCCTTTTGCTATTAAGAGCAATTGAGACGCGCACAACGACAACAACATGCGCAGTAGCATCACGGACGAGACAACAACATAAAATATTGTCTTTGTGGTGCTGGACGATATTATAAAAGGCACATGCAAGTGAAAAAATTAGATAGATTTTGGTTGAGATTCTAAATCCATTGCCATTGTAATTTTCCAGATTGTCATTGTACCAAACAAAATTATAATTGCACAAGTGATGAATTTCCCAAAAAATAAAACTGATAAATTTTCCATATACACGTACAACTCATGATGCGGCTGTAATTAAAAAAATAAATTTGTTGAATGTAATTATTTTAATATTACAAAATATAAAAATCGTAATTGCATGTCATAAAAAATTATATCCAGCATATATATATACTGTTAAGTATCCCACATCGGTTGGCAAAAGGTCCTAAAGCTCACATATATGTTGGACAACCTTAACACCTTAATAAGGCCTTTTAAGGTGTTATGGCCCAACTTTGACATGGTATCAGAGCGGGCCCAACACGATGATGGGTTCCCCAGCCGATGAAATTTCCGGCTTGCCCAAAGATGGCACTGTGTCCACGAGTAGAGCCGACAAAACCGAGCCTACTCGTGAGGGGGCGTGTTAAGTATCCCACATCGGTTGGCAAAAGGTCCTAAAGCTCACATATATGAGTATCCCACATCGGTTGGCAAAAGGTCCTAAAGCTCACATATATGTTATCCCACATCGGTTGGCAAAAGGTCCTAAAGCTCACATATATGTTGGACAACCTTAACACCTTAATAAGGCTGGCAAAAGGTCCTAAAGCTCACATATATGTTGGACAACCTTAACACCTTAATAAGGCCTTTTAAGGTGTTATGGCCCAACTTTGACATATACATATTGTACGTACTATGTATGTCTCATTAGTCATTTATCACAACATACCTCATTCTAAGCAACACCCTCTCATCCCCATCTCTCTTTTTAATTGCTGCTCATTTTCACAACATTTCTTTATAATATCCTTCAGCTTCCATTTTTATATATACTATCAACTCATCAACTAATAAACCTAAAATCGAAAAGAAAAAAAATACGCACATACAATGAAGAACACGGTTATGAAGTGCCCTCTGTCCCCGAAAATTTTCGTGCACCAAAAGTACGTCCTGTCTCATCGGTGGTGTACGAGGAGAACATGGCCCGCCGGCACCGTCTCTACATCTGCCACGTGCGCGAGCACAAGGCCCAGCACATCCTGCCCGAGAAGAAGAAGAAGGACCGGCTAATTAATTAAATCATAAAAATATTTTGTAATTTTTATACCATAAAAATAATGATCTGATTTCAATGTTTTCCATATGAATTACATCATGATACTATCTCTGTCATAAATTTGGCGAAGCTAGCTTCTTCAGTTCTTGATCTGCGCGATAAGTGGATAGTGCATCATTGGCGCAATATTTCTATATAGTTGTCGAGTGTCGTCGACGATCAACGGACTGACTATATGCGCTAAGAAGAATTTTCTCGATTTTTTTCACACCATACCTTCATTTCCCTCACTCTCTCCAAATACAACCCGGTCGTGCTCAAAGTTGACTAATAATCTAAATAAATGGAATATATTTTTAATAAAATTACACAAGCAAGTGAAAATAAGATAGATTTTGATTGAGATTCTAAATCATTGCCATTGTAATTTCCCAAATTTGAACGTCCAAACACCTACTCTTTATATGTACCATTATTATTCAAGCTTTGGATAAACTCCTCTTTAAGGATGTTCCAAGCTTCTTTGGCAGTAGTAGCTTGAATAATTCTTGACATTATAGAATCGCTGACAGATTGTTGGAGGAGATAGAGAGTTTTAGCATTTTGTTGTTTTAATTTCTTACGTACCTCGGACGAAGATGCTTTGTCGGTTTCTTCCTCCGGCATGGTAACCCCTTCTTCGATGATATCCCAAAGGTCGTAGGACTCCAGACAAGTCTTCATACGGACGCACCAAAAATCGTAGTTCTCTCCATTGAATATCGGAGTAGTGACTGAGATACTGGATGACGCCATATCGCCTTTGATGATCGAACGGAGGTCTGATACCACTTGTTAGAAATATTTTAGAATTGTAGTACGTATCTCCAAAATAGAAGAGTAGTATTTAGAAAAGAAGAATTTTATTAGAATGATTTTGTGTACACTATTTTGGATTATTACAAAGTGACATCACACCTATTTATACTAAGCAAGATGACTAAAGAAGATTTTAAGTCCTAATTTTACTAGTGGACTAAAGAACGTAGTGGAGTATTCTAGTCCATAGTTATTAACTTCATCCTCCCTTACTTGAAGAGAGTAGAAAATTCTAGTTGGATATTTAATTAATCCCACTTGTAGAATAAAGTGGAGACTTGTGGAGGCTTCTAGAAATTGAGTAGATTAATTGCATCACTAGTTTTAAATAATAGCCTTTGGGCTTTGTGTGAAGTAGTCAATTGTGTTCCGATAACTATGTCGTTGAAGCTTAGATCAAAGTGAATTACTCCGATATCGTCTTAAGTGGTGTCTGATATTGCTCTCTCTCTCTCTCTCTCTCTCTCTCTCTCTCTCTCTCTCTCTCTCTATTCCGAGAGGGGAAATCCCATACATAGTTCGGTAATTGGATATAGAAGGTCCAGTCTGATGAGATATTATTTCCTCCAAATTATCATGTAGCCTTATTTCTTCATGACCTATACTCGTACGTTAACCGGTCAGTGTTTGATCAAATATTTTTGGTATTTGCTAGGAGTTGGTGTATGTATTTATTGACAGTCCTATCTTCCAGTAACAATACACACTTCTAAAATTATCTGGAGAATTGAGTACCTATTAATGACGGGATATGTGAGGCTTAAGAGCAACTAGTTTAAAATATTTATATTTGCACCCTCTTAAATAGAAATTTAACTTTGTTTCATGAAAACTTTGAGGTAAAGAACTGGATTGGAATAACGTTAATGGTTAGCAAATATTATTCTTACCATGTTGTGCAATAACTCATGTTTTATTACTATTAGGGTTAACTATATCATCTCCTTCCGGATGACCCTAAAAATAATTTGTAATATCCGAATAAGATTTACCAAAACGTTCAATCACTTGCAATTGTTAATTGTCATACACACGGGTGGTAGTGGTAGATGGCGACCTCCCACTTTTTAAAATTCCTGAAAGTAATAGATATGTCTAAATATGACGTATACCTTCTTCATAATTACGCTGCAAAAAATGGCAATAACATGAAATAATTAAATTATATTTTGGAATTGAAGATTTGCATGGTTTTTCCATATTGGAGATTTTTGTTGCACAGTGAAATTTGGAGCAGTATCTTTATGTTGTAAACGTACTATAAAATCAACATCATATTAAAATACGGAAGGAACAAAAATAATAAAAAAAATTAATAAGAACAATGAAATAGCAAGGGTTCAACTTATATACTACCTTTCGTTCCAATAAATTATGTGCACTTTCTTTAAAAATTACAAAAAAAGTATGGATAAGTTTTTGGGACAGGGGTAGTATATTAAGTATGCATTGCATTTGTAAAAGCTAAAATCATAAAACTTGATTACTAAAACAACCAACACTTAAAAAAAAATTAATTTGTTTGTTAGTTGAAATAAAAAAATAAAAAAATTAACAAATAAATATGTAAGAAATTAGTGAAGAGACAAATCTTTTTATACATCAAAAAATAGCGCAAAATTACCATCCCTAAATTTTATGTGATTGAATTGAACAATTCAATTCATAGTAAGAAATGTCAATACTATCTTTTCTCAATTTCAAAATTCACTAAATTAATTAAAAAGAGTATAATTCCAACCCTTAACGGATTATTTTTCATGGTCAGTCACGTCATTCATCCCTCAACTCTCATATTTTACACTAATTCCAATAAAATTTCAAAAAAAAAAAAAAAAAAAAGAAATCAAATCTGAGATTTATTGAAGTGCATGGTTCTTGCGTCTTCAACAAGAAAATCTATCTTAGATCTGACCATCGACCACAAGAACGCGAATTATATAATCTGATGGTTGCACAAATATATTTTACCAAATATATTTAAAGATTATTGCGCAAATATATTTACATTCTTACCCAAATATATTTATATATATTTAGTCTAATATTAGTGAATATTAAATAAATTAATATATGTTACCGTAATATTATTTACCAATGAAAGTTTTTTTTGATAGAGAGGAGAGACGAGAAACTCCACCCCACCCGATCGGAGATGCTTCGATCGGGTATGATATAAATCGAGGAATGTGGCCGAGTAGCAGACACCTGTGCGAGAGAACCAACAGGTCGAACCCCAGGACAAACCTTTATAATATTTCAATGAAAATTTGTCCCACCTGAAATTCGCCTTCATAATATTTTAATGAAAATTTGTCCCACCCGAGATTCGAACTTTGCGTCGCCGGTGAATTACACCCACATCATCACAAGCCTTACCACTCGGCTATGTTCATGGGGACTTTACCAATGAAAGATTATTTAATATTATTGTAAGGATATTTACACTTTATACATCTTAAAAAATGCTCCTACTTAATATTTAAAGAATACAAATACCCTAATAAATAAACAAGTAAAAAATATACAACTCCTAAAAATAATGTGAAAAAGAATGGGTGTTCAAAATAATATTACAAAACAATCGGCCTCATACCCTAATATTTCCTTAGAAAAAATAATGTTAGGTGAATTATTTATGTGTGACACTAATCTTGTTTGTTATCAATGTTTTATTATTTGAGGGTACTTATATTATATGAGAGTAATTTATCCAATTGATAGTACTAATTTACTCAATAGAATTTAGGTGTGGATGTTCTTTTAATTTTGTAGCATGTATAATTAGCTTCTAGAAATAATTATAATAGAAGAAAAAATGACATAAAGCGATGATAAATAATTTAGAGCCCGTTTGGGTGAGCTTATTTAAAAGAGCTTATAAGATGTTACGTCTTATAAGTTGTTTTAAGAGCTAATAAGTTGTTATGTCTTATTTAAAAGTTGTTGAAAAAAAAGTACATCTTCCCTTACTTTTTTTTAAACAGCTTATAAACTGTTAAACATCTTATTTAAAAGTTTTTAAGATCTTTTTTTTAAATGGTTACCAAACAAATTTTAAGAGCTTATAAACTCTTAAACAGCTTATAAGTTGTTCTAAGAAACTTATAAGCTCAGCCAAACAGGCTCTTAAATAAATAAATAACTAGAAAAAGTGTAATTTGCTTAAAATGTACGGTATAAATTGACATTTACAATTAATATATATTTGATCAAAGTAAATTGAATGAAAATCTACACCAACCATTAATTTCTATTTAACCAGCCTATAAGCTGAAAAGGTATGAAGCCTCCCATATTAATGTTTAAAAAACGTGATTCGTATTTTAAGCGTTTTTCAATTGAAGTGTGAAGCGTACGCTTTGGAGAAGTGCTATATGCACATTAACGAACTTGACTTGACCGGTGCTTTTCAATTTTTTTTATTATTTAATTAAAAATACGTTTTTCAATAAAATTAATTAAAATTAATTTTTACGAAACGTAAATATTTTTACATTTTTAAAATCTACAAAATACGCACGTAATATAAACATCAATTTTAAATATCAATTAATTCATGCGTTTCTACTTACTCGTACACGCAATTAAATTCGTCCCGATTTCAAAAAATACTTCGTTTTTAGTTTCTGAAAATTTTGAAATAAATATAAACAAATACGACGAAGCTTTTAAAGTATAAAATGCGATCGAAAATCATAAAAATATTGAAAAACCTTTTGTATAAAATTGCTATCGAAAATAAAAAAACTGTTATAAACTCAAGAGGAATTGAGAGAATAATAGAGTAGACAAAGAGAGGATATGAGAGGAGAATATAATTGTTCTTTCATTCATATGGGGAGACTCCCTTTATATAGGATACAAAGTAGGGTTTCTATCTTGTTCACCAAGAAAGGGTAAACTAGTCATTCACTAATTAATATATTAATAACACTCCCCCTTGAATGACTATTTACAGGATTGTTGCCTCGTTAAAACCTTGTCAGGAAAACTCGGTGGGACAAAACCTGAGCGAAGGAAAAAGTGTACAACTTGCTCCCCCTGATTGTAATCACCGAAGATCTTTGACCTTTGAAAGTAATTATTGGTGATCAATCTTTCTCATTAAAACCTGTAACTAATAAAACCATATAGGAAAAACTTAGTTATTCAAATATACATTTTGGTCTTCAGGACTCAACCTTCGAATTGTCGAGTTTCACATTCATTTGTATTATTGTATATTTTTCGTCCTTCTGGGACATGCCTTTACCAGACATCTATATTGACTAGAGCATTCGCAATTGCTATAACCGGCCGGTAACTCTCCAGGAGTATATTAGATGCGTCTAATGTCGAATATACAATCCTTGACAAATGAATAATAATGTGAACTTCAATTCACAATCATTTGAACTTCAAGTTCAATATCTGATTTTATCTCGAAAAAAACACATAAGGAACATTCTGATGTCCTTATTAATTATTATCGAGTGATGTACATGTCTCGTTAAAAACCTCGTTATAAACCCCTGTAGGAAAAAATATTCGAGGAAAATAGTACATGAAATTCACATTTGTATTGTTGTGATTGTCTCGTTAAAAACCTTCAACTAAGAAAACCCTGTGGGAAAAACTTAGTAGAGGGAAAAATAGTGCAATCACTGGTCTTCGGGACCAATCACTGGTCTACGGGACCTTGTCTTCCATATCATTTTTGTCCATAATGACATATGTAATATGATATTTTACATGTTCTGATTTTCATTTCCTTTCATATCAGAAATTTTAAAATCCATCAAGAATTTTCATGTATGTATCTTTCTAGTGACTTTTACATGGTCAAATCATACATTCATGCATATCTATGTTTATCGTTGTTGCTGTCATAAGTATAAGGTAGCGGAACTTAATGTCATCCTTAAAATTATTTAATTAACATCGAGTTTCTGCGAAAAACTCTTGAGCATCTAACCTCGCTTTTATATCTCACCGCATCATTACTCGTTTTTCTTACGAACACCCGCGTTTATCCTTCTGAGATAATATTTTGAGGTGTGTATTATAGAGTCAAAATATCTCTTTTATTTAGCGAGTCATGCTCAGCCTCCATTGCTCGTTTCTATTTATTTGAGTGCTGTCGGCACACTATTATTGATTTAAGTTTTGGATCCAAATTTTCTAGAGCAACTCTTGAGGCAAATATGTCGTGACGACTTTTTCCATGTTGATGACAATTCATTCTATCAACCAAATCTTTCATCATTTCCCAAAATATTAAATTTGGTTGTTCCGCAATCCCATGATTTTCTATTATCATGTGTACATACTTTTTCAATGGGATTTTCCATCTAACTCTCTTCAGGAGATTTTGAGGGTGACTTATTTTCTTTATTTTTCCGCGAATTTATTTTAGATATTGAGATCGATTTACTACGCTTCAGGCGTATATTGGAATCAACATTTTAGTTGATCTCTTTGGTACTTGAACTCTTATAGTTCATTTATCACAAATATATGTGATTTTGTCACACTTTCATTAATTTGGCAGATTACTTGCTGCATATTGCAAGTTATTTATTTTCATGAACTTCGGGTTCAATTGATTGGTGCGTGGATCTAGAATTAAAGATCGTTTTCATTCCATGAAATTTTTGGCATTTATATCTTTTATATTCTTATCTCCCCTAATGCCGGGAAATGATCTTCCAAATATGAAAATTAGCGTAATTGCTATAAACCGATCTTTTGGATCGCGGGCTCGAGATATTATGCTCGTTCATAAAAAAACACCTTAGTGGTGATATGAATATAAGTTGCATACTAATTCGCAGATGGGAAATGTTTGTTTCATTTCCACGCACTTAATAATCATAATATGCATAATCTTCATTTCTAAGTACATTTCTAATACTCGTGTGGATAATTAGTAAAGCTCTTCCGGAGCTCACGCTTAATATGTCATAATTTGCGTAATAATATATTTACCAATGATCTTTCGGGGATACAGTATCTTTACCAATCATTCTTCGGGGATACAATATCTTTACGAATGATCCTTCGGGATCAAAATATTAGGTTTTATCAATGATCATTCGGGGATCAAAATATATCTCAATATATAATTTTCTCAGAAATTACAATTAATTTGAATCGACTTTTTCGATATTCCATGAGTACCCACATAGTACATTTATTCTTGATTTTCAAAAGATATCCTTCATGGATAATTCATACGTAATTATTGTTTCAACAAGAACAATGGTGTTTCACTTTGAGTATCATGATGTAACTTTATTAAAAACATATAATGTTATAAAGTCAATCGAATAAATCAAAAATAAAATTAAATATCATTAATATTTTTATTTATTTATTTTCCTATCTAATTCTATTAAATCTCTAGAATAATCTATCCAAGTAAAACTTGAAATATTCTAGAAGACTTCTATAATAGAATAAGGAAATAAAATAAATTAGGACTCTTCTACTTTCCAAGATTAATTAATTTCCATTACTATGAAAATTCCCATAAAATAGGAATAATCAATTAGGAAATAAATCAATCCTAAATTAACTATTATTCCTTTCTAATTCTATTAAATCTCTAGGATCCTATTCCAAGTAGAACTCGGAATACTCTAGAAGACTTTCATAATAGAATAAGGAATAAAATTAATTCCAATTAATTCTTTTCCTAATCCATGAGAATTCCCAAAAATAGGAAAACTCAAATAGGAAAACCGAATCAATTAGGAAGGTGAATCTTTGGTAGGAGTAGCACGGGATGGGGATTCCCGCACCACCCCACCATCATCGGCCGACCACCGGGAGGGAGCACCCGCCGCCGCCACTCCAGCCGGCCAGCCGCCACCGTCGCCGGCGACAGCCCACGGCCGAAGGGGCGCGACGCCCCCTTCCCTTGGGGCGATCGATTGGGATCGATCAAGGGGTTTGATCGATCCCGGTCCTTCGTCCTCTTCGTCTTCTTCGTCACACGCGTTCTCCGGCGGTCGTCTCGGCATCGATCCAACGTAAATAAATTACAAGAAATAAATTTACAATTCCGGTATCGATTCTATACATGAAATCGACCCTATACACTTTCCGGAAAACATAGAACAATAATAATAAATCTAAATTCGGTCAACCCCCGAATTTTTACTATTACAAGCATTCATCCACACAAAACGAATCTCGACATGTCCGAGAGTTTAATAAACGAACAATCATGGTATATTAAATAGCAATTAATTAAACGAATAATTAACAATTAATTAAACCATGATAGTCGGAATCCCTGCAAGGTAGAACACAATTGAATACATACATGAACACGAAACCAAACGCTCTGATACCAATTGCTGGAAATCGATATCCCGGGGTATCAAAATTGCGGAACCGATAACCCCGAACGAAATCCCGTCGCCGGAAACCGATCACGGATACCGACTCATCCGCAGGAGTCCGACCTTTGGAGACTACGCGCCCGAAGACACGCAGCCCGCCCCCAGTCGAAGTCTCCCGCGAGTCGGAAATCACCAACGCGAACCACACGCGAAGAACCGGGCTCGACGAGAGCATCGCCGCGGGATGAACCCGCGGCTAAACCCTAGCCGAACCCCGACGCGGGGTTCGCGATCGCTGGCCTCGCGATCGCCGGGGATGCACGCGCATCCCCGTGGGGCTGTTCCGAACAGCCCCCGGCGGTGAGTCCGGCGACTCACCGCCACCGCCGAGGAGGGCGGTGCGCCCAGCGCACCAGCCGCGGCCCAGCCGCGGCTCGCCCGGCGATCGACCACGCGGTCGATCGCATGCCCCGGCTCCAGCCGGGACGTCCTCGTGTGGGCCCCGCGATCGACGCCCCTAGGGCTCGATCGCACCCCTCGGCTCCCAGCCGAGGGTTCTTCGAACGTTCGCCGGGGATCTCGAATCCCCGTCCCCGAAGTTCGTCGTTTTCCCGGATCTTGTGTTCATGTACGTATCACAATTTAATTCACATAAAATCACACGAAGGAGTTTATGATTGTACCTTTGATTCGTTGTGCGGAGAAACGAAATCAAGTTGAAGACCTTTGAATCTTCCCACGTATTCCTTGCACTTCGTTCGAACGTCGGGTGGGCGACGATCTATCGAACTCCTATGGATCTCCTTCAACTCTCTAGAATATCAAGTATGATAATCTTGTCTTATGATTTATGAAGGCCATGTAGTGCTTTTATAGGCTACGTAGGGGATCTAAAGGAGGTGGAATATTGGACTTCCAATATTGAAGATTAAATTGAGCCCAATGCTCAAGTCCATTAATCCTTATCAATATTAATTAATTTATTTTCCACTATATAAATTAATTGCACTCCCAATATTAAACTATATTATATCAAATAATATTTCTCCGGTAGTATTATTTATTCCGTGTATTTAAGATTTAAATATCCATGAATAAAATTAATTTATTGCTAATTAATTTATTCATCTCTTTAATCCGAGACTAGTACCATTCAACCTTAATTATTGTGCGGAACGAATCCACTCATGAGGTTTACACAATAATTCCTTATGAACTCATCTCGGGGATATTATCAACCCTTACGGGATACACTGTCCGGTCAATTATTCACGGCATGTCATATATGAAATATAGTGACCCAACTTAACCGGAAATTAACCCAATAATAAAATCGGTTAATTCCTTTGGTAAATCAAAGTTACTTATATTAAATATACACACCCGCAATAATATCGGGGATTAAGAATAAAATACACTGAGACTCGAATCGATTATCGCCGGCAATCATAATCGATGAATCTCAACGATCCGCTCAATACACCAAGTGTACAAGTGTGATAAAATAATTAAGATAAATTATTTTCTCTCTCACACAACGACTATACCGATGGATTGGTCTGTGTCCATCTAGGTCGTGAGCAACTGTTTGATTAAATACGAGTAACTGATAGTATGATCTTCTGTGCGCCCATGCTTGCACCATACTAACTACAACGTATAAAATCCAGGACTATAATTTGCATATATTTAATTAATAATAATTAAACGCAAAACAATTGTTTGTTAATTTAATAGATTAAATGCTATGATCGGGAGTTTACAGTTACTTAAATCTAGACATTAAGTACATAACTCCAACAATCTCCCACTTGTACTAAAGTCTAGTCATTTCCTCCAAACTCCCGGTTCCCATACTCATCACGTGCTTAAAGTGTACTTCCGAGAAGTACTATGTGAATGAGCACTCTAGGTTGCCGCTCTGAAGTTATCTTGGTGACTACTACGTCGTCTCCCTTGACGATGACTCGTATCAGGTGGTACTTGCACTATGTGTTATCATCACTTTTAGACTTATGACTTCTTCCAGTTTATCATGCACCGCTATAAAATAGCCTTTGATAAACTAAGAGTCATTTCCAAGTCTTAGAGGTTATCCCGGAACCTAACCAAAACTTCCGCTGCCTCTGAGGCTGCTATTCGGTTATGAGAGAGCCTGAGAAGCATCCTGCTTATCACTCTTTACATATTAAAGGTTCCACCTTTTCCAAAAGTGAACACATAGCCTGATATCGACTTACACTGGTCCTTCTCTGATTTGAGATCTGAGAAACTGTAATCTAAGAAGATTTCGTATTGCTTAGTAATCCAGTACATCCAAGTACTCTTACAGCATTCGAATATCTCTTATCCAGATTACTTTGTGTAACGCCCCGATTTCAGTTTTGTAAAATAAAGCGGAAGGCCTTTGAAATAAAACAATTTATTTAAAAATAACATTTAATCAAATGCGGGAGTTACGTAAAATAGATTTGATTTTCCAAAATCAAAGATACTTTTCAAAATAAATAGTCGTTCAAACTGAAATTACTTCAAAACAGGAGTCGAGCTTTTAAGTCAATTGAAACATAGTCGAAAAAAAAGTAAAAGTAAATACTAGCAATACTGAAACACGTGTCACTCTGCCACATCCTCGTCACGCCTGTCAAGTCCCCTATTCATACCTAAAAAAAAAATATCGTTGATTGGGGTGAGCTCAACGTGCTCAATAGCAGTAACTTATTTTAATATCATGAATCACATCATCAATATATGACATACACATAAGTACATGAAAGAACGCAAACATAGCATATCACATAAACATCTTCTCAAATATTCATACCTGTACCTCGATCATAATGCCTCGAACATAATATATATACCTCGAATATATGTATACCCATGGCCGTCGCCATGGCCTCACCCCAAGACCGTCGTCATGGGCCTCGTGTATATATGTACCTCGTGTATATGTATACCTCGTATATATGTATACCCATGGCCGTCGCCATGGCCTCACCCCAAGACCGTCGTCATGGGCCTCGTGTATATATGTACCTCGTGTATATGTATACCTCGTGTCATTGAGCCTCGTGTATATATAAATATAGTACCTTGCCTCGTTCACATTTCATTATAAACATGCATACATTATCATCCTCCATACACATGGCATATCATATAATAACATGAACATATAATCACATTGTACACGTAGATATCACATAATCATTCATTCACGTAAATACACATACGCACATAGAGATAACATAAACCATGAGAAAAAGATAAGAAACCCCTACCTCATTAACGTGTCCTTAGCCTGAATTAAAGTCCTAATGTAGTTGCGCGTCGTCTCCTATTAAAGTGAAGTCCCAATTAAAACATATACCATATGTTCCATTCCATTCTTATCTATGTAATAAATCCATTCCATTCCTATCTATTTAATAAAGTTTCATTAATACAGTATGGTGTTGTGTTTGCTGACCTTAGTTGACCTTAGTTTTGGAAGAAACAAAGGAAGCTAACCTTAGTTTTGGAAGAGGGAAATCTAATTATGATTTCCTATTATTCATTGGATATTAAACAACTTAGTGCGAATAGAAATATGAGGGGAGAATAGTACGATATGAACTAACCAACTTAGGCCCATCAATTATCTCTTTTCTATAACAATTTGGTATAGGAAATTTAGTAAACTACTAATTAATTTATCTTTTAAATCATGATTTATTTCCCAACAAATAAACCTATCTTTTAAATCATGATTTATTATCTACATAAAATTCCGAGAAACACCACCTCGTTTCCATTACGTCTCCAATACACCTATCGTCTCTGCCTTTTGATGAATCCATCGAATGGATTATCTCATCAATTCGCAAGTTCCACGATTTAGTACTGCCCTTATGCAGAGCTAGAGATCGATTTCATGTTTACTAGATCCAGAGTCCGAACTCCTCTAGTCTTATGAATATCTCCGGTTGTTCAACAACCTCCCACTGCAATGGCGTCCCGGTGTATAACAGTAATAACAATAGGTGCAGTGTGTGGTGTATTTCTACTCGGTTTGGCTGGTTCCCAGTCTTTTGTCCTTTTTCTCATTCCAAGGTATTAATTCAGTTCAGGCTTTGTGGTTCATCTAATAGTCTTCCTCTATGAACCGAACGAAAGTTCTTCTGGTTCATAGTACTATAGAACACACAATACTTCGTTCACCTAGGATATCCTACAATTACACAGAATGTGCTATTGTCTCTAGAAATATCCATAGAACATAGGTAGTTCCGAACAACTCGTTCTCTTTTACTCTTAGATTTCCATTTCTTATTTTTAAAACACCATCTCTACACGTAAGTGTATGGCGCAGCCCTTTGGGATTGAATCCCAATCTTTGATTATGCTATGTGTTATTTAGATAGGCAATGGCCTCCGCGACCAAGTCGCAGGCTTCTAATGGATATACTTTAATGGTTCCCCATAATAGCTTTGCGTCCATTGACTAGTCAAAACACTTTGCTTTTATGGCACATTTAAGTACTCTAATCCATCATTGAGTATTCTTGAAAGAACTACTCGTGCCTTTCTAATTTACACATGTGTCTGCACATCTAATCATTTCCAATACTAGTCCGAATTCTATCCTTTATGAAGAAAGGTTTGCTTAGATGTATTATCCTCCAAATTCAATTCTTAGGTCGGAAGGTCCATTCCTTCAACTATAATTGATCAAATCAATTTCGACCCTTTGAATTTTATTTGAAAATACTACTAAGTACAAGAATTCACAAGTATAATGATTTAATAAAGAAATATATCTAATCAAGTAAAACAAGTTATAGAACGGTTCGTTGCATCGTGGTAGACTTAGGATCTATCATTCATATATTGCTATCTAATGTACCAGAATAGATAATGCCATCATTTCTTATCAAAATCATCCAATGATTAAAGAAATAAAATATCCATTCATAAAATAGAAATCCAGAACAAAACGTTCTTTCTAAAATAAAGGGTACATAAAGCAATAAACTTGGAATGAAATCCTATTTAACTACTAAAGCAGATAAATGTCTTCCACCGCAACAGCTGCCTCCTCTACAGCTTCTGCCCGTGTAGACTCGAACTCTCCTTCTCCAAGTCGCCGGGTTTTCTGGAACCCCTGCATTCAAAATGCACATACCGTCAGTGGTTCCATATCTACACACCAGAATTCTGGTAGATAATACCGCTGACTATGTTTTTACGACTAAAGAAAAATTCGTACCTTTGAGAGGACATTCAGACTTCCAGTGTCCAGACTTGTTGCATCGGAAGCACTTGCCCCTTGGCTTTGCAGCCCCCACTCGTGGTACAGTCTTCTTGACACCACTGGGTTTCCCGGCTTGCTTCCTTCTTTTGCCCCTACCTCCACCAGGCTTAAAACCTTTGGACTTGGTAGCTACAAGCGCTTGAGACTTGCCCTTCTTGTAGATCCCCTCTGCCGCCTTCAGTTCAGTCAGGAGTTGCGCAAGAGTATAAGATAGTTTACCCATATTATAGCTCATACGAAACTGCTCAAAACTAGGGGTCAGAGACTGGAGTATGATGTCGACTTGCGTCTCCCCATCAATAGAAGCTCCTAGGATCTCAAGCTCATTCAACAGACTCATCATCTTAAGAACGTGCTCCCCTACGGGCGTTCCTTCAGACTGAGTAGTTGTCATGAGGACTCTCATGGCTTCTTGCCTTGCCGCACGATCTTGCTCCCCAAACATCTCCTTGAGGTTAAACATCATATCATAGGCAGTGTCCATTGACTCATGTTGGGTTTGGAGTACATTTGACATGGAAGCCAAAATATAACACCTAGCCATTTCATCAGCCTTTTTCCACTTCCGATATTCCAGTTTTTCCTCATCAGTTGAGGCAGCCGTGGGCTCAGCAGGGCATACTTCATGGAGTACAAACTTGTACTCCTCCGAAGTCAGGACAATGTCTAAATTTCTCTTCCAATCAATATAGTTGGGGCCAGTGAGCTTATGCTCCTTGAGTATCATAGAAAGTGGGTTCATAGCTATTCTCTAAACCTATAAGCACATTTAAACAAACAATTAATTTAATATCCGATATTATCTCCCTTTAATAATATCATTAAATCACTAATTACATCTAAAATCCCATCAGATAAGGCAAGCCACGATAGTGTGGACGTTTACCCATCCAAATGATTTAGCAATTAGATTTGCTTTAGTCGTACATCACTATAGCGTTACTTCGATGGGAAGAATACTATAGAGCGTACCTAAGTGTAAACCATTACTCAGTATCTAAGAAGATTGTTTGGGACTCGCATATCACCGCAAGCCACGATAGTGTGGACGTTTACGTTAACACACGATCCTTCACTTTCTTCTATAACTGTCTACATCAATCGTTCCAAAATCCCATTCAATGCAGCAAGCCACGATAGTGTGGACGTTTACTACACCAAAAGATTTATACAATTGACATCCAATTACTTGAAGCATTCGATTTCGTAAATCAAGACGCGGGGAATCATAAGTGAAACTCGAAGTTTCTAACCAGTGATTCACCATGCGAACAACCCTATCTCTCATTAGATGAGGGAGCCGAGCAGACAATCGATCCACCTTAAAAAGGATGGTACGAATGTCTCTAATTTGTGTCATCCACATGACCAAGTGGCTCTGGCTCCATTCCACTCCCCGGGGTGAGAATGATTCGACTTGAAGTCAGTTTCAGAAAGACAAATTAGGCATTGTTTGATAAACTTAATCAATGTTTCTTGTAAGAGGAATTACAAGAATTCTCCTACAATGACACATCTATACGAACTTCAAAAGTCCATAAGAGTCACCAAGAGAACAGTAATGGAGACCATGGGAATGTTTCCATCCCCTCTCCCACTTAGCTTTTTATAACAAAGGGATACGCTATCTAATGCATAATTAAACACATAAGCATGCATACAAGTAATAAAGCACATAGCACATAGTCAAAATAATGCTAGAAAAATTATTTTCCGACTATCATGGCTTTATTCCATCTCCGTATGCTTCTTCTAGTCTTCAGTCTTCGTTCTTGAATGCTCCATGTGACGAGAATATTAATCCCAATATTTAAATCTATTTATTTTTAATAGATCCAAAAGATACTCAATTCGAAAATTAAGTCAATCGAATAAATCAAAAATAAAATTAAATATCATTAATATTTTTATTTATTTATTTTCCTATCTAATTCTATTAAATCTCTAGAATAATCTATCCAAGTAAAACTTGAAATATTCTAGAAGACTTCTATAATAGAATAAGGAAATAAAATAAATTAGGACTCTTCTACTTTCCAAGATTAATTAATTTCCATTACTATGAAAATTCCCATAAAATAGGAATAATCAATTAGGAAATAAATCAATCCTAAATTAACTATTATTCCTTTCTAATTCTATTAAATCTCTAGGATCCTATTCCAAGTAGAACTCGGAATACTCTAGAAGACTTTCATAATAGAATAAGGAATAAAATTAATTCCAATTAATTCTTTTCCTAATCCATGAGAATTCCCAAAAATAGGAAAACTCAAATAGGAAAACCGAATCAATTAGGAAGGTGAATCTTTGGTAGGAGTAGCACGGGATGGGGATTCCCGCACCACCCCACCATCATCGGCCGACCACCGGGAGGGAGCACCCGCCGCCGCCACTCCAGCCGGCCAGCCGCCACCGTCGCCGGCGACAGCCCACGGCCGAAGGGGCGCGACGCCCCCTTCCCTTGGGGCGATCGATTGGGATCGATCAAGGGGTTTGATCGATCCCGGTCCTTCGTCCTCTTCGTCTTCTTCGTCACACGCGTTCTCCGGCGGTCGTCTCGGCATCGATCCAACGTAAATAAATTACAAGAAATAAATTTACAATTCCGGTATCGATTCTATACATGAAATCGACCCTATACACTTTCCGGAAAACATAGAACAATAATAATAAATCTAAATTCGGTCAACCCCCGAATTTTTACTATTACAAGCATTCATCCACACAAAACGAATCTCGACATGTCCGAGAGTTTAATAAACGAACAATCATGGTATATTAAATAGCAATTAATTAAACGAATAATTAACAATTAATTAAACCATGATAGTCGGAATCCCTGCAAGGTAGAACACAATTGAATACATACATGAACACGAAACCAAACGCTCTGATACCAATTGCTGGAAATCGATATCCCGGGGTATCAAAATTGCGGAACCGATAACCCCGAACGAAATCCCGTCGCCGGAAACCGATCACGGATACCGACTCATCCGCAGGAGTCCGACCTTTGGAGACTACGCGCCCGAAGACACGCAGCCCGCCCCCAGTCGAAGTCTCCCGCGAGTCGGAAATCACCAACGCGAACCACACGCGAAGAACCGGGCTCGACGAGAGCATCGCCGCGGGATGAACCCGCGGCTAAACCCTAGCCGAACCCCGACGCGGGGTTCGCGATCGCTGGCCTCGCGATCGCCGGGGATGCACGCGCATCCCCGTGGGGCTGTTCCGAACAGCCCCCGGCGGTGAGTCCGGCGACTCACCGCCACCGCCGAGGAGGGCGGTGCGCCCAGCGCACCAGCCGCGGCCCAGCCGCGGCTCGCCCGGCGATCGACCACGCGGTCGATCGCATGCCCCGGCTCCAGCCGGGACGTCCTCGTGTGGGCCCCGCGATCGACGCCCCTAGGGCTCGATCGCACCCCTCGGCTCCCAGCCGAGGGTTCTTCGAACGTTCGCCGGGGATCTCGAATCCCCGTCCCCGAAGTTCGTCGTTTTCCCGGATCTTGTGTTCATGTACGTATCACAATTTAATTCACATAAAATCACACGAAGGAGTTTATGATTGTACCTTTGATTCGTTGTGCGGAGAAACGAAATCAAGTTGAAGACCTTTGAATCTTCCCACGTATTCCTTGCACTTCGTTCGAACGTCGGGTGGGCGACGATCTATCGAACTCCTATGGATCTCCTTCAACTCTCTAGAATATCAAGTATGATAATCTTGTCTTATGATTTATGAAGGCCATGTAGTGCTTTTATAGGCTACGTAGGGGATCTAAAGGAGGTGGAATATTGGACTTCCAATATTGAAGATTAAATTGAGCCCAATGCTCAAGTCCATTAATCCTTATCAATATTAATTAATTTATTTTCCACTATATAAATTAATTGCACTCCCAATATTAAACTATATTATATCAAATAATATTTCTCCGGTAGTATTATTTATTCCGTGTATTTAAGATTTAAATATCCATGAATAAAATTAATTTATTGCTAATTAATTTATTCATCTCTTTAATCCGAGACTAGTACCATTCAACCTTAATTATTGTGCGGAACGAATCCACTCATGAGGTTTACACAATAATTCCTTATGAACTCATCTCGGGGATATTATCAACCCTTACGGGATACACTGTCCGGTCAATTATTCACGGCATGTCATATATGAAATATAGTGACCCAACTTAACCGGAAATTAACCCAATAATAAAATCGGTTAATTCCTTTGGTAAATCAAAGTTACTTATATTAAATATACACACCCGCAATAATATCGGGGATTAAGAATAAAATACACTGAGACTCGAATCGATTATCGCCGGCAATCATAATCGATGAATCTCAACGATCCGCTCAATACACCAAGTGTACAAGTGTGATAAAATAATTAAGATAAATTATTTTCTCTCTCACACAACGACTATACCGATGGATTGGTCCGTGTCCATCTAGGTCGTGAGCAACTGTTTGATTAAATACGAGTAACTGATAGTATGATCTTCTGTGCGCCCATGCTTGCACCATACTAACTACAACGTATAAAATCCAGGACTATAATTTGCATATATTTAATTAATAATAATTAAACGCAAAACAATTGTTTGTTAATTTAATAGATTAAATGCTATGATCGGGAGTTTACAGTTACTTAAATCTAGACATTAAGTACATAACTCCAACAGAATCTTGCTTCGTGCCATATATGGATGCAAATATCTTGAAGTCTATATTCGGAGGAATTTTGAATCGAGACGATTGGAGTTCGTATGAAAAAGATATGACAAAAATCGAGAAGTTGCGCAAAGAGAAGAATTTCGAGTAATTCGAAGTCGAGCAGCAATTTCACGAATTAAACTGATTTTGCTCATTTGGAATCTTGCTTCGTGCCATATATGGATGCAAAGATCTTGAAGTCTATATTCGGAGGAATTTTGAATCGAGACGATTGGAGTTTGTATGAAAAAGATATGACAAGAATCGAGAAGTTGCGCAAAGAGAAGAATTTCGAGTAACTCGAATTCGAGTAGTAACTTCAAGTATGAAACTTATTTTTCTCATTCGAAATCTTGGTTCGTGCTATACATGGATGCAAAGATCTTGAAGTCTAGATTTCGAGAAAGTTTGAATCGAGACAATCGGAGTTCAGGTGAAAAAGATACGATAAGAATAGAGAAACTGCGCAAATAGAACTTTAAAAAGGTTACTCGAAAGGGTTACTGGAATAGGTTACTCGAAAGGGTTACTGGAATAGGTTACTCGAAAGGTTTACTGGAATTGGGTTACTCGAATAGGTTACTCGAAATGGTTACTCGAATAGCAAGGATCCTGTAATCATAAATCTCCCATGTTAGTCGATGGTATGTTACTCGACGGCCCATCGAACAACCATCGAGTAAAGAGCTTAAAATTGGTTTTTTAAGCATTTTTTTGCATAATTAAGTTGTTATTTGCACTAATAAGTTCAATTTAGAGACTAAAAACATTATTAAAACAGGTTAGATGATCAATCGATTCGTTTAGAGTGAAAACAAGTGAAATTTGGAACATTGGTCATACTATTCTAAATATCTTAGGAAAGTTTACATGAAACAAACTATAATATTGTTCAATGTTGACATGCTATGGATTAAAAGTCCAAAATTGAACATCAAACATGTTTAATAAATGTTTTTTATCATTAAAATGAAGTTATATACGCAAATACACCCTTAGAAATTGAAAAACGACCTTAAAATTGAAAAAAATGGACTCTGTTCTTGGTTACACGATGGGGCCTCCTTAACTACACGATGGTTACTAGATGGTAACCCTATTCTGCTCGATCGAAACCCTAATGTGCTCGAATGGGTTGATCGAATGGGTTACTCGATTAACCATTTCGAGTAACCTTTTTAAAGTTCTCTTTGCACAATTTCTCGATTCTTATCGTATCTTTTTCACCCGAACTCCGATTGTCTCGATTCAAACTTTCTCGAAATCTAGACTTCAAGATCTTTTCATCCATGTATGGCACGAACCACGATTCCGAATGAGAAAAAAAAATTCATCCTTGAAGTTACTACTCGAATTCGAGTTACTCGAAATTCTTCTCTTTGCGTAACTTTTCGATTCTTGTCATATCTTTTTTTTACAAGCTCCAATTGTCTCAATTAAAAATTTCTCGGAATATAGACTTCAATACCTTTGCATACATCTATGGCACGAACCAAGATTACGAATGAACAAAATCAGTTTAATCCGTGAAGTTGTTACTCGAATTCGAGTTACTCGAAATTTTTCTCTTGCGCAACTTCTCGATTCTTGTCATATCTTTTTCATACGAACTCCAATCGTCTCGATTCAAAATTCTTCATAATATAGACTTCAATATCTTCGCATCCATATATGGAACGAAGCAAGATTCCAAATGAGAAAAGTCAGATTAATCCGTGAAATTGCTGCTCGAATTCGAGTAACTCGAAATTCTTCTCTTTGCGCAAGTTCTCGATTCTTATCATATCTTTTTCATACGAACTCCAATCGTCTCGATTCAAAATTCCTCCGAATATAGACTTCAAGATCTTTGCATCCATATATGGAACGAAGCAAGATTCCAAATGAGCAAAATCAGTTTAATCCGTGAATTCGCTGCTCGAATTCGAATTACTCCAAATTCTTCTCGTTGCGCAACTTCTCGATTCTTGTCATATCTTTTTCGCTCGAACTCCGATTGTCTCGATTCAAAATTCTACGGTATCTAGACTTCAATATCTTTACAACCATATATGAAACGAACCAATATTACGAATAAGAAAAATCTGTTTAATTCATGAAATTGCTACTCGAATTCGAGATTTCGAGTTATTCGAAATCGAGTAATGTACCGTCGAGTAACATACCATCGAGTAACGTACCATCGAGTAATAATGATCTTCAATTGTTCTTCACTACTCGATGGGTTACTCGATCGTCTGCGCCATCGAGTAGTCCATCGAGTAACAGTCGCAAAAAAAAAAAAAAACGAAAATGGTGATGATTTTGTAGAGATTTTTACATCCTCCTCATGTTCGGACGCCGACGCCGACTCTGATAACATCTCCGGTAAGAAAATTGGTTGAATCAAAATCGAAAAAAAAAAAAAACGGGTCGTTTTGGGGGGAGAAAGAGAGAGAAGAAAAAATAAAGTGAGCGCCTCGGGTTGGTGCTCCTCCTTCTCTTCCTCATGTTCGAACTCCGACGGCGTCAACATTGTTTGCTTCGTAAAATCGAAATCGGAAAAAGGGGGCGACGTTTTACTACGGGAGAGAGAGAAGAATAATGTGGGGATTTTATTTTATTTGATATTGTTTTTGTTTTTGTTTATTTTGGATTTATTGAAATAGTAAGGGTATAAGAGACAATTCATGGACAATTGGTGTAAAAAACTCACATTTTTATAAGTGGGGACTTTAAACTCATCCCTTCATTAAAAGTGACTAAAAAGTCACATTCCCTCTAAAAAAATGATGTCTTTATGTGTTTTAATTTTTTATGAAAATTTACATAAGTAGGAAAATAAGAAACTACCCCGTGAAATCTTTCTTCACACGATTCATCTTGCTCCAACCCTAGCAACTACTACAATACTTCACTCCCTCTCATTACTCCCTCAAAATTGAATCTACATTTTTTCCAGGTACGTTAATGTTGCTTTAATTGATTCAGTCACGTTCGTGCGCAGATTTTTTGATGAGAACTCCATGCGATAATCTGTGATGGCTCAATCGATCGGAGTATGCTCTAGAGCGTCTTTCGATTTTGCGGAGGTGAAATCGTTGTTTTCCCCAAAATTTTCGATTCCGAGAGTCAATTATTCGCCGGCGGTTAGCAGTAGCTTCGGAAAGAGGAGCTCGATTACAAATTGCTTCGCCTCGAGAGAAGATGCAACTCGCGAGTTGAGTAGCTTCAAGGATTACGATGATGATGATTGGAGCCATGTGATGAAATTCAAGATGTCAGACTTTCGAATTCAAGATCGTGTTAGCATCGGTCTTGGAGATAGGGTACGCTGCGATTTACTGCATTTTTTTTGTTTTTTTTTTGTTCTTCGTAATGGTATGCATAATTAGGGTTGTAACAATTAAGGTGAAGAAGTAGTGTATGAAGCCACTGTGGAGGATGCTAGCAGGTTCGTTTTTCGATTTATGGAATAGTTCGACACAATAATTGATTTAGAGATGATTATAAAAAAATGTGATAGTTTCTTTTAGTGACACGCAGTCCACTCTTTAACACGAGAGTCGTGCTTAGGCGTCTGGTTAGTATTCAAGCTAAGCGAAGGGGAAGACGGGCAATAAAGGTAATTTATGGTGTATATATAATAATGCTAGTCTTTCTTACTGAAGATGGTTTTGGTTGCTTATTGGGATTTTTGTTCTAGGACTCATTAACCATTCTTACTCTATGCAAGTTCATGGCTATGTGTGCTCATCCACTACCGGAGACAGTGAATCATTTACTCTTGTTCACGGGGTATGGTAGGTTGTGTATTCTAGACTGAGTGATTTATTTTGGTTTTATGATAATTACGTTTTCTCTGTACAGTATCATGGTAGCTTTTCTTTGAGACATTGGCTTCAACAATCTGATTGGATCCCAACATTGGAAGCAACTTTGGCACTGGATGAGGAGACGACAAGGAGGGTCCGCAGTTTCTCGGCAGTTGCGCCTTATTCGAGTTTTGATGCGAGATCTGTTGATTCGGGTACGTTTTATGTTTCTATCGTATTATCACACAATTTCTTAAATTTATATTAATATTAGTTTTCTTTTTTGGTAAATCACCAGGTGAATTATTTACACAGTCACGGACTCGCGCATATAGAGTTGAGGCTTGAGAATTTGCATATTAGCCCCTTGGACAGACACATCAAAGTGAGTATAACTTGCTCTGATACGTCTATCCACTTGGATAGTTGATACTGTATAAGACATGCTATTAGTCTACTTTGTGATTTTTGCTTTGTAAAGAAGAATATCATCTTTCTCCTTTTCAGTCTAATTTTGTCGAGTTAGGTTGACATATTGGGAAATTCTGCTGATTTTCCTGATTGGTCCAGGTGATAATAAATTGGATAGCCATATGGATAGGCGAAAAATGATGATTGCATTTGACATGAGGTATTCAACATATTTCAGTGTGCAAGACGTGTGTAAGTAAATTGTGTTATTAATTATTATTGGGGTGATGATGTGGGGAATTTCTTTTTCCAGATAATGTGGGGAAAATGTGATGATATGAAAATTTCTTTTTCCAGATACTTGATAGAATTTGGGGTGCAGGTTGGAATTTTTGTTGGGAATTGTACTTGAATTTTTGCTGGAAATTATAGTACACTTACTTGTCATGACATGAACTGTTGTAGTGATAGTTATGTACCTTGATTTGCTGGGAATTGTAGTGAATTGTTGCTGGGAATTGTAGTTGAATCGCTAGTTATATGAATATGGATAATGTAGCTGATTTGTTGATGATAAATTGTAGTTGAAATGCTGGAAATTGTTGGTAATATAAGTTTATAAATTGTACGTAGTTGAATTGTATTTGAATTTCTTGTTATATGAACATGTAAATTTTAGTTGAATTGCCACTCATATGAACCTGTTTTTCTTTCTTTGTCATTGAAATTGCTACTGCTGCATGACTTAATGTAAATATATATGTGTGCTTCAGGTTGTATGTGGTGCGAGCTGTGAATGAGCTGAGTGTCTATCTAGATGTGATGGTGCAGTGGTTATGAATGGATATAGTGGTTGCATCAATGTGAATGTTTAAGGTTATGTGAAGGGTGAACAATTTGAATGTACTCTAGCTAGCTACAATTATGAATGTTTTGATTTTGGATAATGATTGTACTATAGCTACAATATTTTGTATGAATGTTGAAGATATTTTATCCATTATGGTATTTTGATGATTTTATAAATTTGTGCAATTTTAATATAAAAATTACAAAATTACAGGAATTATAAGACAAATAAATCACTAGAAATCAGTTTTTAAAATAAAATATCTATATAGAAATTGATTTTTAAAATAAAAATGATTATGTAATACTATATAGTTATCGGTTCTAAGCTAAATAACCGATATTAAAAGAGATGTTAGATATCAGTTAGTTTGTGGGTTAGTACCGAAAATCAACTGATTTCTATGAATACAAAAGAAATCGGTTGGGAAATAAAAACTGATTTCTAAAATATACATAGAAATCGGTTAATCACCGATGTCTATAGCTGCAGACTATAGATATCGGCTCCATCAACATCAGTGCGGATACCTCATAGAAATCGGTGAATCACCGATTTCTAATGTCATATTTTTACTAGTGTCAATTTGATATTGATATTTCTGGAGGAATATCATATCACGATATTCTTCAGGAACATTTAATTTTGATATTTCTTCACGATATCATATTATGTTATTCAGGAACATTTAATTTTGATATTTCTTCGGGATCGTATCATGTTCTTCAGTAATATTTTCTTTTGATATTTTTTCAGGAATATCATATCACAATGTTTTTCAGGAATATTAAAATTTTATTTAATTTACTAGGCATAATTAATTTGATATTAATTCAAGAATATCATATTATAATGTTCATCAGGAACATATGATATTACTTCAGGAATATCAGATTATAATGTTCTTCGGAACATTTGAATTTAAGAAGAAGGGAGGAGAAGTAGATATAATTATAATTATTAATAAATATAAACAAACATATAAATTCTTGCCTTGGAGTTCGGATCTTAAATAAGTAGAACTTCGATGAAGAACGCTTTTGTGCTGATAACGTGTTATAAACTCAAGAGGAATTGAGAGAGAATAATAGAGTAGACAAAGAGAGAATATGAAAGGAGAATATAATTGTTCTTTCATTCATATAGAGAGAATTCCTTTATATAGGATACAAAGTAGGGTTTCTATCTTGTTTACCAAGAAAGGGTAAACTAGTCATTTACTAATTAATATATTCATAACAAAAACACGTTTTTTGAAAATATTAATTAAAATTCGTTTTTACGAAACTTAAATATTTTTATATTTTTGAAATCTACAAGATGCGCACGTTTTTACGAAACTTAAATATTTTTATATTTTTGAAATCTACAAGATGCGCACGTAATATAAAAATCAATTTTAAATATAAATTAAGTCATACGTTTCTATTTACTCCTAAACGCAATTAAATTCGTCTCGAATTATATCGTAATTGTTTATATTTATTGTGAATTTCCGAAATAAAAAACGTTTTGAAATTCGTCACAAATTTAATTGCGAATAAGTATAACTTAATTAATATTTAAAATTGATTTTTATATTACTGCGCATCTTGTAGATTTCAAAAATATAAAAATATTTAAGTTTCGTAAAATTGAATTTTAATTAATATTTTCGAAAAACATGTTTTTTTCCGATCGCAATTTTATAAAAAGGTTTTTCAATATTTTAATAATTTTTTATTGTCGTTTTATACTTTAAAAGTTTCGTCGTATTTGTTTATATTTATTTCACAATTTTCGAAAATAAAAACGAAGTATTTTTTGAAATTCGGGACGAATTTAATTGCGTGTACGAGTAAGTAGAAACGCATGAATTAATTGATATTTAAAATTGATATTTATATTACGTGCGTATTTTGTAAATTTCAAAAATGTAAAAATATTTACGTTTCGTAAAAATAAATTTTAATTAATTTTATTGAAAAATGTGTTTTTAATTAAATAATAAAAAAAATTGAAAAGCACTGGTCAAGTCAAGTTCGTTAATGTGCATAATTCATTTTTACGAAACGTAAATATTTTTACATTTTTGAAATCTATAAAATACGCACGTAATATAAACATCAATTTTAAAAATCAATTAATTCCGTTTCTACTTACTCGTACACGCAATTAAATTCGTCCCGAATTTCAAAAAATAATTCCTTTTTAGTTTATGAAAATTGTGAAATAAATATAAACAAATACGACGAAACTTTTAAAGTATAAAATGCGATCGAAAATCATAAAACATTGAAAAACCTTTTTTATAAAATTGCGATCGAAAAATAAAAAAACACGTTTTTTGAAAATATTAATTAAAATTCGTTTTTACGAAACTTAAATATTTTTATATTTTTGAAATCTACAAGATGCGCACGTAATATAAAAATCAATTTTAAATATAAATTAAGTCATACGTTTCTATTACTCCTAAACGCAATTAAATTCGTCTCGAATTATATCGTAGTTGTTTATATTTATTGTGCAATTTCCGAAATAAAAAACGTTTTGAAATTCGTCACAAATTTAATTGCGAAAGTATAACTTAATTAATATTTAAAATTAATTTTTATATTACTGCGCATCTTGTAGATTTCAAAAATATAAAAATATTTAAGTTTAGTAAAATTGAATTTTAATTAATATTTTCGAAAAACATGTTTTTTTTCCGATCGCAATTTTATAAAAAGGTTTTTCAATATTTTTATGATTTTTATTGTCGTTTTATACTTTAAAAGTTTTGTCGTATTTGTTTATATTTATTTCATAATTTTCAGAAACTAAAAACGAAGTATTTTTTGAAATTCGGGACGAATTTAATTGCGTTTACGAGTAAGTAGAAACACATGAATTAATTAATATTTAAAATTGATGTTTATATTACGTGTGTATTTTGTAGATTTCAAAAATGTAAAAATATTTACGTTTCGTAAAAGTGAATTTTAATTAATTTTATTGAAAAACGTGTTTTTAATTAAATAATAAAAAAAATTGAAAAGCACTGATCAAGTCAAGTTCGTTAATGTGCATATAGCATTTCTCTGCATATAGCACTTCTCCTAAATGTGGCGCCTCAAGTTAAAAAAACATTATTAAAAAAATCAATTATCTTAAAATAGTATTTGATTTATTATTAGTAAATTAAGGGTCATTTAAATGAATTATCCAAATTTAATGGTACATAATTCAAAATCTAAAATATTTTTGTTGACACTCATATTATTTTGAAAATGAAAAAGTTGTTGAAAAAAAAGTATAAGTGAAAAAGAGAGAGAGAGAATTTTTTTTTACCAAAAGATAAAAAAGAAAGAGAACTTTAATTGAAAATGTTTGTTTTTTATAATGAGAAATACAATCAACTATAAATTAAAAGTCAAAGACCATAAATAAATATATAATAATAAAATTTTAAGATAACTAATTGATTATAGATTGAGTCAAATACTTCTTTAGAAAAAATAAATATGAAAACCGCCTCAGACGAGTCTAGCGCATCCGCCTCGACTCGTACGCCTCACGTCACAAGATATATAAATTTTAAAACGGTCTTGACTTGTGCGCCTCAGAACATAAAAATGCCGAGGTGGTACAAAGCACGTCTCGAGACGTACGCCTCAACTGTTTTTTAAAACAATACGATCATATATGTGAGCTTTTAATATGTTTCCATAAAAAATAGCTTTTCTTCTCTCTAATTTCTGATAGTAATAAAAATCTAAGCTAGTGAATACCATATACCATATACTATTGTTTTCCCAAATGTAAACACAAAATGTGAAGTATGATACGTATTAATTGTACGTTAGTCACACTAATCTTTAACACTTGGTGATGCCTACAATTTAACTAGAGTGTGATTTTACAGGCAGTTGGAAGAACATGGAGGGGAACAAATGATTACGAAATTATTTAAATTGTTTAATGCTCGACGCCACATTTATATAAATGGATTGGGGAAGCGAGTATTAGTGCGTGTGAACAAGAGAGAAACTTATAAAACTTTGATTGGTAGGACTTTACTTTATTTAAAAGAATATTGTAATTAAATTATAAGATAAATTTTATAAATTTTATAATCTCAAATTATAAAATTAATTTAACTAAATATAAATAAATTACTTAAAATTGACATTTGACATATTTTATAAAATAAAAAACATACGATCGTTGAAGCCTTTTTCATTTTTTATTTTTTATAATTAATTTGTTTTGTCTTTTGCCTTTTTCATTTTTAATTTTTTTAATTATTATTTTTTTCTTAGGGATCAACAAATATAATTCGATATTTCAATTTAACCTTCATAATTGGACATTTATAATTCAATTCGATATTTGGATTCGACATCATAATACAACATCATTATTAGTTTATTACAATTTAATTTGACGTTCAATTTAATATTTAACATTAAGTTAATTTTACACTCTATATTGTTGTATAATTCCACATTGCCAATAAATAAATAATTATGTTGAGACTGGTAAATTTCTAATAATTATATAAGCAATGTATATTTTATTATAATACGATTAATCGTGTGCATTATAATATTTTTTTCTCAATATATGCATTTTACTAGATTAATAATTATGTGTAAGTTACGTGCATTTTATTAAAATAATAATAAAGTGTAATTTTCGTGCATTTTACTATAATAATTTACGTATTTTTAAACTATTTTTATTGTTATGGTAATATCAAAAATATTAGTTTCTATATTTTAATCAATATATTTACTTTTCAAATGATGTTTATGGTAATGTTAAAAAAATATATTTTCAGTATAATTAATATATTTTAATAAAAGTTATTCAAAAATTACAAATTTATTTATTTATTGCGGTAGTATTTATTGAATTGAATTCCGCTTAAATGTTGAGACTTGTCCATTGGTCAATTGAGAAATTTAAATATTGACACACATATGTGAGAACTTTGGACCTTAATGTCTTTAATTCAAGTATTCAACTAACTGATGAAGGCATGCAAATTTATATCATGTTCATAGAAGTACGATTCTAATTGTTTATATCTTCATGTATTTATTGATAAATATTCATTGTGTATTGCTAATATATTGTATGTTAATTTAAGGTTTATAATAATTGGTTTTTGAAATAAAAAATTCTTAATTATTAAATAATAATTTTATTGAGCTTTTATATTTTAAAAAGTGAGAGTACTATTTATATTGTACTACGGGAGCATGATATAAGTATTGACTTATGAAACAATCATTGACAACAATATCCATTAGTGAGGAGACAAATCTTTTTATACATCAAAAAATAGCGCAAAATTACCGTCCTTAAATTGATATTGAAAGATTGTTTGTTTAGTTGATTGAGTACTTGAATTAAATAGCTTAAGGTCCAAAATTCCCACATGTGTGTAAATATTTAACTTTCCCAATTGACCAATGGACTAATCTCAAAATAAAATTTGATATTGCTAATGAATTTTTTTAATTTAAATTTAATAATTTAATTAATAAATTAATACTCAATATATTTTAATTAGTTAATTAATTAAAGTACGTGTTCATATCTCTTTATATGAATTATAAATGTATTTAAGTTTTTTTAATAATTTGGGTAACCCATACGGTCTCTATTGCTTAGTTTTGAATTAGTTAATTCATGTTAATTATTTGTTAGCTATGATAAATTTTATTAATTATACTAAAATATTTTAATTCCATATTAATTTTAGGCACAATCTATTCATTCGTAAATATTATTTTCATTGTATTTTTTTTAAGATTTTCAAATTTTATTTTTTAAATTGATAATTCGAATTAATAATAATTAAAATATTATTTATTTATTTATTTATTTAATGTAATAATATCATGTGTCGCAATTTAATTGAAAGTATATATGAGTTTCTATACACCTCCTAGATGGTAGCTTTTTTCATATTCTTTATATATACATATATAGTAGGATTATATAACAAAAATACTAAAAAATCATAATTTAGAAAAATAATCAAATTTTAAAATTACATAGTAAATAATTAGATATAATTTTAAAATTTACAAATATATACTCGATCATCTGACACTTGCATACAGTAAAATTTGGTTAAATTAATAATCGATAAATTAATAATCTCGCTAAAATTAATAACTTGTCCGATCCCCAATGAATATATATTGATCCCAACGAAACTATAAATTAATAATTATTAAAAACAATATATATATATATATATATATATATATATATGATGCAGTTAATATTTTAAAGACAACTTAGTAAAATAAGAATCTACTTAAACTTGCTTTTTCTTAAACTTCAAATCTAGGTTATATATATTTACCAAGATTCCAATCATGGATAAATATATAGTACTGACTTCTATATTTTAACAAATGTTA
Organism: Euphrasia confusa; assembly: GCA_954870475.1. NCBI lineage: Eukaryota > Viridiplantae > Streptophyta > Magnoliopsida > Lamiales > Orobanchaceae > Euphrasia > Euphrasia confusa. Next base: position 12,721,562 of record OX940956.1, read on the forward strand.
GTCCAATGAACCATATTTTGTATATTCCAAAACCAATTAATTTAAACAAGCAATTTCAACTTTCACGTGAGTTTGTGTTCATGAAATTCTACTAGTACATTTGTATTTTAAATTAATTTTCATCAATAACCATGCATATGCATGTATACTTAGACTATGTTTGGTTGCCCACATTTGTTATCTCACCGATAAGTTAATATAGATATAACTTAACACGGATAAGTCTCACGAGATAGTTAAAAGTTTGTTTGGTAGACTTCACTTCTTACATTACCCGAATCGAAACTCAATGAATCAATACATATTTCCAGAAAATCAAAATCCAAACTCAGGAGTTAAATATATCAAATTTTCAAAAAAGTTCACTTCGTCTTTGATTGTTACAATATACGGAGTGATTATTTTCTTCTTTTTTCTGAAAATTAAAATCTTTCATCCATATCCACTCGATATTTTGTTCCGCTCCGACAGAAGTCGTCGCCTTTTTCTACTTCTCGGAGTCGTGCCGCTGAACCAACACCGCCTTTATGTGATTCATCGCTGAAGTCGGATGAATTGTGCGCTTGATTTCATTGATTTTTTCATCAAAATTATGATTTCGAGATTCAAAGGAAAAATAGTTTTTTGTCAAACCCTAATAATTGATAATTTAGAATAGAAGATGAAGATAATAGAAGAGAAGGAAGCTAAAAAATCAATCTAAAAATCTCGCTGTAAAGGATGTTAAGTGAATTTAGGGTAAATTGATGTTTGTTTAAATATTTATAGTAGTATCAAACAACGAAGAAACTGTAGGAACAAGATAACCAAACACTCCAATTTGGGCCAATAAATCTTCTAAAAGGCAACAATAATAATGAACGGGCTTATTAACTATCTCAGGCCCAAACAAATTGCACCAAACACAAGATAAATGTGTTATTTCACTATGGGGCATTTATGACTTATCAAACGACCCCTTAAAATTCACATTACGTAAAATCTCTTTAAATTAATAAATTATTAATTTATATATATAATGATATTTCTATAAATTAAAAAAATCCTTCCGTCCTAACCTTATTAATTTATAAAAATTTTACTGTATTTTGACATTGAATTTTTCATACAAGTTTTAGAATTTATTTCAACAAAAGAAATATCAATAGAAAAGTCAAAAGAACATTTGATAATGTGAATTTTTCATACAAGTTTTAGAATTTATTTCAACAGAATAAATATCAATAGAAAAGTCAAAAGAACATTTGATAATGTTACAAATTAGATAGAATTCATGGGGAAAACAAAAATGAAGATCCCATTCCCATTTCGTGTTTATAAAAGTATCTCCCGAATTTAATTGGCCTAGATAGATAAAATTATTACTGCCCAATTAATTATTAAAGTATGTTATCACTAATTATAATTACTGTATAATACAACAAAGCCACGACCACGCTCACGTGCTTTCTCCACCGGTCTCCTTTTTTTTCAAAAGCAAAATCAAGGGCAAAGTCGTCATTTCACACCACCGATTATAACGTTCACTGATCTCCACCGTTCCCACCTCTCACTGTCAGACGGAGCCGTTGCGTGAGAGAGAAAGAGAGAGAGAGAGTGAGTGAGTGAGTGAGTTTTGCTATCGCCGTGTAAATGTAAGTTAGCGGCATTTCGCCTACTGTTCCTTGACCTCACCTTGCTTGTTTGACTTGGTATGGCTGCAACTTTTTTTTTTGGCCAATTTTTTTTTTTCTTTTTCAGGTCGGATTTTTATAGGTGTAAAATAGTGTTTCACAGATCCATACATATGATATATAATCTCAAAATTTATTTCTTTACCTGGATTTGATGGGTTTTTTTCTGAGAAAAATTATCTGAAAAAACAAAATCTGATTGATTCCGGCTTCGCAGGGAATTGAAGTTCAAATCCTAACCGGAAGTCTCGGTTTTCAATCGGCATCATCATCATCTTCAAAAGGTGAGTAATGATGAGTTCTCTTTCAACATAACATTCTCCGTATAAAGTTATGTATAATGCGTTTTTATTTTACAGTCATGTATACAATCAATCTGTATTCATATCTCTCTGTTAGCTTATTTCTGATGGCACCGGCCATCGAAAAAAAAAATAAAAGATTCAAAATCCATGTTTCTGTTTAGGGAGATCCGGGTTTGGGGCCGAATGTTGATCAAAGTTCGATTTCTTGCAGATAAAAGTGATCGACTGCCATCGCATTACGAAGTGTGGGCGTGCGTTCCTTTGATCAGAGTTATATTTATGGGGTTTTCATACTCTATGTAATAAGAGTTGATCTGTTTGAATTATCAGATGTGTGCCATGGGTGATGAGGATTTGGTGAATCAGCAAGGTATAATGGACGGCGGGGCAGAGAAGATTCTGGTTTTGGTGAGGTTGAGGCCTTTGAGTGATAAGGAGATTGCAAAGAATGAGGTTATGGATTGGGAATGCATAAACTCGACTACCCTTTTGTACAGGAACAGCCTCCAGGAGAGGTCTGGGCTTCCCACCGCGTATTCATTTGGTAAGGGCTTTTCAAGATTCTACATAACAAATGTATTCCATTTGTTGCTTTTATCCTTTTTATAGTTAGGAGGAGAATCTGGGACTGTGTATGAAGTAGTATCTTGTTTGAATATAATAGACTAAAAACTCAGGCTAGTTTTTATAATTATCCATAAATATTATGATATGATAGTGATTTAGATGCAACTCTCCTCGCTGATATACATATTCTTGTTCATGTTCATAGACAGAGTATTTAGGGGTGACTCCAAAACGAGGGAGGTCTATGATGATGGAATAAAGGATATTGCTCTTTCTGTTGTTGGGGGCATAAACTGTAAGTTTAGATCAATGATTTTGCTCGACTTTTAACTAACATACTTTAAGATATTGGCTTTAATTGCTTTCATTTCATCTAATTCTGAAACATTTCGGATCATTTCTATGTCAGCAACTATCTTTGCGTATGGTATGACAAGCAGTGGAAAGACGTACACTATGAATGGTATTACAGAGTATACGGTGGCAGATATTTATGATTATACGCAAAGGGTACACTTTTGAATTGTTTTCGTACAAAAATAGTGTTTTTCCGTCAGCTTTTATGACAACTCTCTCTATCTCTCTCAGCATGAAGAAAGAGCTTTTGTTTTAAAGTTTTCTGCCATGGAGATATATAATGAAGTTGTGAGAGATCTCCTCGGAGCAGATAGTACTCCACTGCGGCTACTTGATGATCCAGAAGTGAGTTTTGAGTTACTAATTAATAATATTCTCGTATATATGCATCCACGTAGCTTTATTTATGTTGCTTAACTCTGCAGAGAGGGACTATCATAGAAAAACTCACAGAAGAGACTTTGAGGGATTGGAATCACCTCAAGGAATTGTTATCTATCTGCGAAGGTTAGGCATACTATCTTTAATCGGATGATTTGTAGTACAAGTATTAATTAGTTGACAATATAATATCATGTTTGAATGCATTTTCGTTTAGACCAAAGACAAATTGGGGAGACATCGTTGAACGATACTAGCTCTAGATCCCATCAAATTCTTAGATTGGTTAGCTCTCTTACTTTTCTTTCATTATGTGTTATAATCTCTCTATTTCTCTCTATGTACTTGAATAGTTTCAAGGTCTCAGTTTGCTATTTCTCTTCTGATTTCTACAGACAATTGAAAGTTCTGCTCGTGAGTTCATAGGGAAGAGCAACTCAACGACCCTAGCTGCCAGTGTGGTATATACTTATTTTAATGAACATGTGCTTCATATTTGGGTGGTATACATAAAACACAAATTCTTTAGATAATAATTTATTTATTCAATCTCCGCCTGCAGAATTTTGTTGATCTAGCAGGAAGTGAACGAGCATCTCAAGCATTATCCGTAGGGAAGAGACTGAAAGAAGGCTGCCATATAAATCGTAGTTTATTAACCCTGAGCACAGTCATTCGCAAACTTAGGTTCATTCCTTATTTTTTCCCCGTTTGATCCCCCGCTGCCTTTATTGTTCTAATTCCACCGTTTCTCATATTATATATGATTTGTTTTAACTTTATGTAGTAGTGGAAGACAGGGGCATGTCAATTACAGAGACTCAAAGCTTACACGCATACTGCAGCCTGCCTTGGGTGGGAATGCAAGAACAGCCATCATTTGCACCTTGAGCCCTGCCAGGAGCCATGTCGAGCAATCGAGAAATACACTTTTATTCGCTTGTTGTGCAAAGGAGGTTTCGACAAATGCAAAGGTTAATGTAGTGATGTCTGATAAGACATTGGTGAAGCATCTACAGAAAGAGGTTGCTAGGTTGGAAAGTGAATTAAAAACTCCGGGATCAATCTGTGACCACGGACCATTTTTAAGAAAGAAAGATGTTCAGATTGAAAAGGTGATGATATCCCTTTTCTTTTACCTTTCTTTCCCTAGCACTCTTTGTTGAAATAGCATACTTTGGTAGTCCTAATCAACTTCTCAATGGTATTAATGAATAGCTGATTCTGATGGTGCTTACTTATCTGCAGTTGGAGAAAGAGATTAAGGAACTGAAGAAGCAACGAGATATAGCCCATTCTCGGATTAACGATTTACTTGGAGCTATAGAAAGAGACAAATATTCACAAAATCTTAACGAAAGTCACTCCCTCAATCGAGAATGTAGTTGTAACAGAAAATCGAACTCTCTCAGTGAAAATGATACTTATCCGTCCGAAGCCACCTCTGACCCAATCCAAGAAAAAGAGGAGCCTCTTGGTAAAGATTCTGATGAAGTCTGTAAGGAAGCCCGGTGCATTGAGACAGGCGAATCTGATCACAATATTGCTCATGACTCAAAACACGAGTCTACTAGTGAGAGTGAAGAAAACATGCCAATACTATGTGATTCCCCAAATGGAAAAATTACAGTCAATGCTAATAATTACCGAGTATTGGAGCAAAATGTTAGAGGTGTGAAGAAGACTATAGACTCCTTGTTCGGACCCAACAGTGATGAGGCGTCCCCTGGTGCATCATCATCAACTAGTATGACATTTTCCGGGAGTTCGATGAGTCGAGGTCGAAGTTTTAGAGCTGGTTCAATATCTGTCTCTTCTAACTTTGAGATGGATGGAAATAATGAAAGCTCGCCTCCAACTGTGTTGGATGAGGATTTCGCTGGCAGCTCAGAAGGCGTTTCCCAAAGAAAGCAGTGGAAAATTGCTCCGAAGATGTACGGGGCAAATAGTGCAACAATACTGTCCAGCAGTGAATCCCAATTGTCTGATTATAGTGGTTTTGTAGATGAAATAAGGAATCAAAGATCTAGCAATGGGCATGAGGATATTCCGACTCTTGGTTCTTTCGTGGCAGGGCTCAAGGAGATGGCTAAGCTTCAGTATGAAAATCAAGATGTACAACAGGTTGTTGTGTGTGTTATTTAATAGGATAGTTTTACTAAATCTGTGTTTGGGATTGGCCTAATTTAAAATTTGAAAAAAAAAACTTTCATAATCACAAATACCTCATCGGGGTAGGTAATAAAAAAACATCTTGAGTTATCTATATTTTTTTACTAATATTCTATATTGAGGGTGACGTGACAAATCAAATATCAGTGTATGTGTTTGTAAATTGTGGTCATTTGGTTTGTAAATTTGGATGGAGAAAGGCTTTCAATGACTTGTGTTATATTCTTAGGTTCAACAGATAGAGCTGGAAAAGGATATCAGAGATGTTACTTTGGATCCAACGAACAATTGGCCGCTGAAGTTTGAGAAGTTGCAGAAATTGATAATCGGACTGTGGCAAGATTGCAACGTTTCATTGGTCCACAGAACATACTTCTTCCTCCTTATTAAAGACGACTCAACGGACTCCGTTTACATGGAGGTAGAGCACAGGAGATTATCCTTTCTCAAGGAAACATTAATCAGTGGTAGTTCATCTGTACAAGAGGGCCTAACTCTTACACTGGCATCAAGGTATTGTCTTTAGCTCTTACCATCTTACACTAGAAATTACCTGCTTTTACTAAACAACACAAATTACTTATTTCACACTTCATCAACTCACATGGTTTTTCTTCGAACCCAACAGCCAGAAATCCCTTCGTCGTGAGAGGGAGACACTCAGCAGGCTTATTAATAAAAGATACACAGAAGACGAAAGGACCACAATCTACAAGGAGTGGGGCATCAGCTTAGACTCTAAACAGAGGAAGTTGCAACTTGTCAGCCTTTTATGGAGCAAAACAGACAACACAGACCACGTGAGAAAAAGCGCTGCAATTGTTGCTAAGCTTATTGGTTTCTCAGAGCACGACCAAGCGCTCAAAGAGATGCTCGGACTTAGCTTCACGGCTCCGCGTACGATCCGGAGGAGATCGTTTGGGTGGAAAGGCAGTATGAAAACACTTTCATGAGGTTGAGGTTGTGGTGTAATAGTGTTTCAAGGCTGTAGAGATTGTAGTGGTATATTAGTTCAAGGTGTGAGTTCATCTATGATTGGCCGCACAATAATTTTGTGGTAAAATTCCGGTTTGATCATAATGTTTAACCATGACTACTAATAGTGCATTAGTGTGTTTTCTTGTATTTTGAATTAATTTTATGGAGATTTTTTTTTACTATTTCTTTATATTTCGAGTTGTTTCTTTTCATTATTTACTCATGGTAAAAATGAAAATTAAAAGTAAGAAAATAATATAAATGAATAAAATAAGATTATTTGTACTAAAAATGGTTACTTTTAAAGGTAAAAATATATTTTTATGTGAAAAGTAAAATGACATAGTAAAATTAAAAAAAAATTGAAAAAATTGAAAAATTATTTTTGAGACATTGGTACAATGCATCTTTGGGCTTCGAGAAACGAAGCCCAATATCATTAACAGGCCTAATTTACGAAAGGGTTATCGTTTTGTGGACTTCAAATTCTGTTAAGCCCATTATAGTCGGTATAGGATTGATTAATGAAGCGTAGAATTAGAATCGAGTGAAAAACAGGAAGGCAGAGATCGGAGAAAGAAAGAGGGCGAAATGAGCTTGGCTACGGCGTCGTATCTTACTCGGCGAGCAGCACAGAAGGAGAGGGTTAGGATCCTCTACAGGAGAGCACTCAAGGACACTCTCAATTGGGCCGTCCATCGCCATCTCTTTTACCATGATGTAGTTGTTCCTCCCTCTTTTTTCCTAGGGTTTTCGATTCGATCTCGATTGGATTTTCTGTGTTTTTTATTATTTTACATTTTTCAGGCAGATGCTCTCAGAGAAAAGTTTGAGGCCAACAGACACGTGGTTCGTTATCTTTTCCGAACGATTTCGTTTACATCAATTTCTGATCTCTTAACGATTTCAATTTTCCGTTCTGAATCTCCTGACGATTATGAGCATTTTTTAAATCAATTGACTTATCGAGGAAATTAGGCTTCTGGTTTGACATGAAAATAATTGAATGAATTCGTTTCCTATATGTTCTTACGGCCGAATTTGTAGCTACTTACTGTACTGCACCATGTATTGCTGAAACAGTGAAAGAGAGTGAGGGGTATAACCTGAAAACATTGAATACTGATGTGAGCATTTTCGTTTAACTTTGTAGCTACTTACTGTACTGCACCATGTATTGCTGAAACAATGAAAGAGAGTGAGGGGTATAACCTGAAAATATTGAATACTGATGTGAGCATTTTCGTTTAACTTAGTTTATTAAAATATGGATAATGATGATGATGACGATAGAATGTATTTATGACCTTATGGTTATGTGCTGGGTTGGCCAGGAAAAGTATACACGACTTTTTTTTTTGTTTATTACTGTTTGTTCGTTTGTTTGTGTTGCAGGAAGATATAGAACTTATTGATAAAATGATTGACGCTGGTGAAGCGAACTACAATAAATTTCGGCACCCTGATCCTTACATTGGTATGCTCAAGATAGCTGCTTTGTTCTTATGCCATGGAAAGTTCAATTTAATACATTTATGGTATATCGGGAATCAATTCCAGGATTATGTCAATTAAACAAATATTATGCAATTCTTTGAGTATTTATATGTGTATGTGAATGTATTTCAGAATAGAAGAAGAGTAGTATTGAAGTGTATGCTACTTTTAACTGGATAACTATTGTTTTTTTTTCTTGCTAACTTAATGGTAGGTGAAGTTCTAGTGTCCTAATTCATGGACTGTGTATTTCTTTCTTTTTCTCATTTCACACTTGCATCACTGGAAGGCATTTTGTCCTTGAAACTGATATAGTAGTAGTTTTTACTGACTACAGTATGATAATGTATTTTGGAATTTTTGTCTATAATGTATGAGGGTCATAATCATTTCTTTTGGTGAACAGTTCCATGGGCTCCTGGTGGCTCCAAATTTTGCCGAAACCCAACACCACCTCCTGGGGTAATTCATTGAGAACTCATCTCTGTTTTTCTAAAGATAAACGATCTGTTGTTATTGTGCTCTATATAACTGTCTAGACATTCAGTATGTTGGTGGGCCCTCATATTCTTTTCCTGGGCTTCATTGATATGAATAAAATGACCTAAAACCTCACAGAAAATTTTCATGTCAACTTTTCTTCCCATGATGATGATTATGTTAATATTTTCAATATTATCGTGATCTGTTTCCTTTTCGTTTCTTGTTGATGGTTAATCCTCTTTTTTTTCTCTTAAGGATAATTAAGCACATTAAAATACGAGTGTTAGGTTGTTTCTTGTTTCTGTTGTGAAATGCCTAACTACATTGCCTATCATTTTCCAGGAAAAGTAATTTTTTTGTGTATTTAAATAATGTGATAATAATGGGAATTACATTAATTGCGCCTTATTTCTGAGCATATGGGGTTTATTTTTTTATTTTTCTCTAGAACAGTCATTCGTATACTAGGTTATTGAAGCCCTTTTCATCTCTAGCATGCATGGTCTACACAAAGTGGGTTCCTGAGTTTCTCATCTACATTGAGTACAAGATGTCAAGAATAATCATTTTTAGTCTACACACCTTTTCTATTCTGTCTGACTAATCACTAATGAGATGTGACATCAAGACCTACCATGTTATCTTTTGGTTATTTACACATCTTATTTGTACCTTTTTGTCTTCAGATTGAGATAATATATGATTACGGCCGTGAGGGATGATTGGAATACAACCATTATTGTCCTTGGAATTTAATAAAGGTCAGTAATATATGTTACTGTTTTCTATTTTATTTTATGAAACAGTTAGAGTGAAAGACCAAATATTGAACGAAGCACATACATCATTAACTTGATTAATAAAACAAAATTGCTAAATCAATACACTTTAGGTATCGTTTGCAAACACCAAAAAACAAGGTGTTTTAGGGCTTTTAGATGGGGGGAAAGCAATTTTGAGTGTTAGAAAACACTTGCTCTTTGATCCTCAATTCTTTTTCCTATTAATAAATTTGGATTAGTTTTTGTAATTATATTTAAAAGCTCATTTCAAGGTATTTCCCTCAGCCATACATTCAACCTTTTTCATTTTAGCCTCTACCCCACAACACTTTCTCTACGTGTGGCTCTCATACAATAAAGCATTTCTTAAAGACAAAGAACTAGTTTTTGCAAACACTCTGTTATGGTAGTATGTGCTACTTGATATATCTATTGGAAGATAAACAAAAGCCTTGTAGAATTGATATCATTTTATATGTGCTAATATGCTAATATGCTTTTTGAAAAGTTTGGCAAATACAGATACGACACCAAGGTGCAAAGTATGATGGAGAAGTCTCGGGTCGTGTTTGTATTCAAGTTGAATCAAGTTGTAAACTTTTGGGATCTATTTTGTTGATCTGTGTTTCCCTTTAATGTTGTTTGGAGATACTTTAGACCTGTGATACTTTTGATGGCTATTCAAGCTATATTCATGTTTTCCTTCCTGTAATGCAGTGCATCCCAACTCCTGCATCCTGATCTACCATATATTTAGGTAATGCCCTTTCGTGGAGTTTATGCTAAACAGGGCATTCACAATAATGTTATTCCTTACGTTATTATTATTTAGATATCGTTTTTAGAAAAATGAAATCGGTCAGATACACATAAAATTATACTGTAAAATTAATCATATACAGGATTTTTATTATAAGAAACAATTGTCATTCTTTTACAAGCTTTCAAGTTTGATTTTGACATTAGTAGTACATGTCTTGAGCGTACAAGATAAACCTTGCTTCCATAATTCAATTTTAACAGTAATATATACTTGTGGCTTTGACATTCATTCAAACAGTATTTGGATTCTATTCATCTAAAAGTCTTATTCCTCCAAAAATTCCCAAGAATAGAGTTCCAGAACAAACAAATACAAAAAACCTAAAAGTTGTAAAAATGGAAACAACACAATGTTAAATAAGCATATGACTTTCTGAAAAAGCAAATTACTTGCACTGGTTTCTGAATTGTATTCCAAAGAAAAGAAAAGCCTCAATATTCCAAGGATCTTTTGACTTTCATACATCCATTCCATGTGATATCACCTAAAAAGAAAGAGCATACAAGTCAAAATTAAAACAAGAACCAACAAACACCACAAACTAAACAAGGAATTTTGAGCACACTAAATCAGAGAACCCTAAAACACGGATACTCGAACATCATCTCCTTACATCTTTATTCACCATCACAAACTAACCAGCAACTGACGAAATTAATCCGACCGTTTGCCTCAACCACAACAGCATAGAAGAACAAACAAGATGCTAACAAAGCTTCAGATAAATAAAAATAAAAAAAACACTAATGAGAATATGAGATCGATCACCTCTCACTCAGCAACAGCTGAGCAATCATCACTAACACAATAATATGTATTATTATGGTCAGCCAAATAAGGCATGTTATTAAACGTCCGCGCAAGCCCGTCAAGTATCCTCATTTCGGTAACTCCACCATCATAACCGGAGATTTCCTCCAAACGGTGCTTCAGTGTCTGAAACATAATCTCAGGCTCGTGCTGCACAACACGAAGCACATCCCCGCATGACGGGCCTGGCACAGCACGTGTCACGGCAAACCCATGCGGGCCTTCGCTCTGCAGAACCCGCACAACACTGGGCCCCCCAAACAGGTTATGAACTCCCCCAAGCGCCTCCTCGTAAGCACCACCCAAAAACATCCCCAAGTAATAAGAGGACCCACCATTATTAGTGCCTTCCATTTCATGCAGAGCCAAGCTAGACTCGCCGCCTATGAACTTGTCAATTTTACCATCACTGTCACATGTCAAGTCGGACAGTTTTGCCCTCACCGCAGGTTTCTCGTCGAGCCTGTGGATGGGTATAATAGGAAACAGCTGGCCTATGCCCCAAAAATCAGGAACCGAGGTGAAAACAGAGAGATTCACATGGTAAGTCCGAATATGATCCGGAATACCAACAGCCTTTAATACAAACTCGCAAAGACTATCAACGGAAGCAAGCTGTTCCATCCCCAATGACCCCTCTTTGAATTGTTGTAAACATCTCTGCTTAAGCCGGTCTGCAAAAACCAAGCAATTGTCATACTCATTGCTAATTGCAGCTGCGGTTAAGCTTCTATAATCGGAGAGGGCATCATCGCCCGTTAACTGTTCGACAAACTGCCCAAGAGAAGATACTTCCTGATAGTTATCATTAGAACCCGCCGAAAAAGCTTCGAAAATTAAAATCGAGTGATGAGAGACTATCGCACGTCCACTTTCACTACAAATCACAGGATGCTTCACCTTTTTCTGATCACAAACAAGCTGCACGGCCTGAACCACAGCCATGGCATAGTCCTGAAGACTATAAGCAACAGAGATATCAGAGTCTTGAGACTTTGACCCATCGTAATCTATCCCGAGGCCACCACCTATATCAATAACTTTCATAGAAGCACCAAGACGGGCTAGTTCACAGTAGATCTGGGCGGCTTCTCCCACACCGTCTGTGAGCAATGTAGTCGAAGGGATCTGAGACCCAATGTGGAAATGAAGCAACTGGAGGCAGTCGAGCATTTCGTGTTGCTGTAATTTTTTTAGGAGCCGAAGGATTTGCGAGGTTGTGAGACCGAATTTCCCTTTCTCGCCGGAGGTGGATCCGAAATGGCCCGCGTGCTTGGTTCTCAGCTTGGCCCGGATACCAATCACGGGCCGGACACCGAGCTTCTTGCTGACTTGGATCACAATGTCGGCCTCTTCTTCTTGCTCAAGGACGATGACAGTGTTCAGGTGTAGCTTTCTAGCGATAAGGGCCAGAGATATGTACTCGACATCCTTGAATCCATTGCACACCAACAGTGCCTCAGGGTTTCCATAGCAGAGGGAGCTCATTGCTAGGAGAAGCTCGGGCTTTGATCCGGCTTCAAGCCCGAACCGGAAGGGAGAACCGAATCTGACGATATCCTCAACGACGAATTTGTCCTGGTTGCATTTGACCGGATAGACGCCCTGGTAATGTGCGTCATAGCCCAGCGAGGCGATGGCGAAATCGAAGGAGGATTGGAGGGACTCGAGGCGATTTTTCAGCACATCGGGGAAGCGGACGGCGAGGGGGAGCTGGAGGCCGAGCCCGCCGGAGGAAACCGGGTCGGAGGCCTTCTTCACGACCTTGAGGAGATCGATTTCCTGGTGGGAGAGGGTGTCGACGCCATGAGGGCGGACGGAGATATTTCCGTTGGGGTTGACGGAGAAGTAAGGCGCGCCCCAGCCTTCCACGCGGTACAGGAGGGAGGAGTGGGCCGGCGACCAGGACACCGGCGGGGGAGAAGCGGGGAGAACGGTGTCCCAGGTGGAGAAAGCGTAGGGATGAGGCGAGACGGCGGCGGCATCGACGGCGATTGCAGGCATCTCTGAGTAAGACTACACACACCGGATCTAAAATCTGTTATATGGAAAATGAATCGATGAAAAAAGAGAGAGGGTAAAATGAAGATGGTTGTAGCAGTGGGGGCTTTAGAAGCCGCCGAGGCCTGAGCCCCGGCTACCCCCTCAAAGGAAGCAAAAATAGATCTGGGTCACAACGAAACGGCGGCCATGGAAAAGCTTACGGGACCTCGAAATCCCCACGCCTGTCTCTCAGAAGAAGAAGCGGATTTCGATTTGCAGAGAATTAATGGCGGAAAATGGATTTGGATGGAATTTTCAAAAGGTGGGAGCGAATTTCAGCATGCAGGTTGATTGAGTCGGAAATGGAGAAGACGGAAACCTAACGGAGAGTGATGACGGCGGCCTTGAAAAGGGAATTAATGGAGGTGAGTGAGTGAGGGAGATTTGCATGAACGCCGAAAGCATTTTATAGGGAACGGATGGGCCGACTCATCGGAGGTCTTGGGCCTATGGCTATGGGGTACTTTTTTTTTCATATCAATAATTATGTGAATTGATTTTAAAAAATAATTATCTCTAAAATTTTATTTTAAAAGACATATACACTCTTTGTATTCACTATTTTTTAGACATTATTTTCAATTATTTATTTTATTAATTTTAATATATTTTATCTATAACTAATAATTTTTTAGTCCAAAAAATAATAAATAATATTATTCTTAATTTTTGTGTTCATGATCATTGTTGTAAAATAATAGATGAAATATATAATTTTGGTACCTATTCCAATTCTATTTGATCACAACCTATTAAAAAGTGCATAAAGAATAAAATGAAATAAAATGGCAAATCAATTAAAGGTATAAAGTTAAACAACCACAAATAGTTGAGAAAACAAACACTTTTAATGAAAAGATTCGATGAAACAATTTCATTGTTAATATACGTATTTTTTGTCTATTTTATTTTTTTTATTTTTTCATTATTTAAATATTAATATTAAAAGGAAAAAAAATGTAATTATTTGAGGAATTCGGTCATTCATAGTTCAAAAAGATTCGTGTTACTATATTTAATTAGTAAAGTTAATTATTTTTTGCACGATTTTAATGTTGATTGATTAATTAGTAGATTCCACCAAAATTCTTTGTTTTATATAATTTTAATTTATGCAGTAGATTGTTAAAAAAAAAAGATGATCGAATAGAACTTTATATGGTAACTCATTCTTTCAAATTAGAGTTGAAATGAATGAAAAATTAATGGTTAAAAATATAACTAAAATGTCGACAAAGAAAGAAAATAAAAGTCCTAGAGGTATATAAAATGTAACTAATTAGTAGGCAAAAACTTATGAATGAATTATTGGATTATTGCTTCGCTTACTACGGCGTGCAGTCTCGATACAATTCAACACACCATTTTTGAATTATATTCGAGTATGCCTTTGAGGAAAAATACATAACACAATTCCACCACTCTCTTATTGCTCGTATTTCCTTCTTGACATTACTACTTTTTATTCAATTTTGCCGTGAATTTGTTTTTGCCAACATCTCTTCTCCTTTGGCCGTGTGCAATTGCGTTGCTTAAACAAAAGTTATGTTTCGTAAAGGACAAAAATTTTTGTTTTAAAAATTGTACTCCATCTGTTCAATATCAATAAACACGAATCTCGTTGTAATATAAGGAGTACATCTTTTTATAACCCAAAAACTACGGAAATTTGTCACCTAAATATACAGTTATTTATATTCGGTGCATTATCTTCTCTTCTTACCACTCCACTGCCCAATAAGAAAACGACTCTTGTTGAAATCATCCGAAATCAATCAAATCGTGATCTCCAACCATGATTTTTTGGCTTTCTCAACAAAAGAAAACGACATGGGATTTACAACAATACCCCTCCATTTAAAAAAGAAAAGTAGCGATATTTATTGTACGGAGTAATATATTTACGCAGCAATCATGTTACCCTATGCCCTATATATAAATGGTTAAATGCCATGCATCATAGTAAAAAGTAGTAGTACTACCTTGAATTAAGATAAGAGGCACAATCATTTCAATCCTTATTTCGGGACGCCACTCTAATTTTTTCAATTACACTTTACCTTAATGAATATTCCATTGTTTCCCTATTAATAGTCACATTTTTTTATTTTTCTTATTAAGAATGAACGAAAGTAGTATATTATAAATAAAAAATGAAATTGTTTAGTTTTGACATATATACCAGAGTTAGATATGAAATGTTTGAAATAATATATGATTGTGTGAGGAATGGAGCAACTCGTAAAGTTTGTTATGACATGGCCATGTGGGTGTAATTTTCTAACATTTCATTAAAATATTATAAAGTTAATTTATACAGAGACCAACAATCGATAGCAAAACGGTATTGTTTTGCTATCAACTTAAGCACATACTGCTCAGTGCTCACCAAGGCGAGCAGTCAGTGAATCACAATATATTATAAAAAAGCGTGCCATTTTCAATTTTATGTTTTACTAATTTATGTTTTTACATTTTTCTTAAACTTTCGTGACAAAGTATGAAAATATTGTGAAGAAGAATAGTGTGTACTTGTTATTTGAATATTTTATTCATTAAGCTCTTATATAGTGTACATAAGAGTATATAATACTCCTACACGAGTAAAACCTCCAATGAAAAATCACCCAATGACTAGTGCAAAGACAGCCAACATTCAGATGATGAAAGCAGCTCGCAAGGAGGGAGTATATTCTGATATCTTTTCTCATTATCATGTATGCAAAGCATGACTACCTCACACTATGTACATAAGAAGCTTGAGATATTCTCCAATTTCACTAGGAAGGAAATACAAGTGTTAATGAGTCAAAGTTACACATTCTCACTACTAAATTTGAAAATTTCAATGATAGGGAATTAAACTCAATGTATCAACCCCAAGTTACATATTCTCACTATTGAATTTGAAAATTTCAATGATTTAAATTCAATGTAGCAGTCCCTTTAACATTAAGGAATCTATGTATCTAACAAACCATAAAATCAATTAACCATAAAATCAATTAAGTTATACCACTGTAAATTATACTCTCTCCCAACTAGACTAATAGTCATACCTCTTTGTAGTTTGTAATACTATTAGCTTGAGAGAGAGGGAGTATTTTACTTGAAGAATTTCATTTTATAAAAAAATAGATTTGAAAGCAAAAATGACGAGAATTCAAAGACGAACTCAAACGAAGTACAACAATGTCCCCTAAAATGTTCATTTATCCAAAATGCATAGCTCTATAAGCTCTTATTAGCATAAAGTACTACAAATAACAAAGAAGATGATAGGGATTCAGTGGGAAAGTGAACACAAATAAATATTTAAGTTCAATTGGCGAATAATTCTGTAGCACATGGTAAATCAAACATGTCATAGTCGAAATTTCTCTCCATGCCTAACTCCCAGGAGATGAGAAATACTCGTCCGAAATTGAAATGTAATTCATGGCTAGGTTTCTAGTCAGCTCTTGACTGACCAGCTCGTGATGACAAAATAATTCCAACGATAAGACCATAAAGGGCCAAAGCTTCGGCGAAAATTAGGATAAGGATCATCCCAACAAAGAGCTTTGGTTGCTGTGCATTAGCCCTGCCCCCCCAAAAAAAAGGATGCATAAGGATCTTTGTTTTAGTTTATGAGAAGTGGACAGATAAGCTAATTCTTACCGCAAAACAAGATTTGCTAAAACGAAGAACACAAAAGTTTAGTTAACAACAAATAAAAATGGAAATTACGCCTCAACTGATTTCTCTCAAAGGAGGTCGACAGATTATATTCAATTTAACGCAAAGAGCTAAAGACCGATGTAAGCCATTGCGTTGCTTTTCACAACCAAAGGTAAAGATAGAGACAGAGGCAATGTAAATACTAATCAAATTCATAAGCACACACTTGAACAAATTGAATTTACTTTTTCAATGGATAAATGAAAATTTAGTAAGTTATACCTAACGCCAGCATCTCCCACGATCCCGATAGCCATCCCAGCAGCGAGCCCAGCAAGCCCGCACGAGAGGCCGGAGGAGAGATGGGCGTAGCCATCAAAGAGGTAATAAGACTTGGCTTTAGGGTTAATTCCGGTGCTGATAATTACAGCAATGATCAAGCCGTAAATACCCAAAACACCAGCCATGACCACCGGCACAATCGATTTCATCACAAGCTCAGGCCTCATCACCCCCATTGAGGCAACGCCTACACCACTCTTGGCTGTCCCATAAGCCGCACCCATACCTATTACAATCAAATCAATCAAGTAAAATTAAACTAAGTAAATTTTGGGTAAACAAAACTCAGATCATCAACAACCCCAAGGGAGAACCAAAACGCCCAAAAAAAAAACTATGAAAAATCAGCCTTCATCATCCAGATCAGAGCGGAAAATATATATACAGAATAAATAAATAAATAAAGAGGCGCTAAAGTAATGTGTGAAAATATAACGGCAAAAAACAGCGTATGCAAAAGATGAGATCTGAAAATTTACAGGAGAATACGAGGGCGGCAGCGGCACCGAGGAAACCGAAGAACGGGGCAGTTTCATCGCCGCTGAAAGTCGAAGACATGATTCCGATCGAGATTGTTGATTTAGGTTTGCTTCGGATTTAGATCTTATTATTACTCCTTTCTCTGCGTATAGATTAGATTGGTGAAAACAGAAACTCCAATAATGAATAGAGTTCTGTAACGATAGGGGTGTATCACCGATTTACACGTGGCTTTCCGTCTTTTTTTTTACGTGGCTTTCCGTCTTTTTTTTTTCTTATTTCTATTTGGATTATTTTTATTTTTATTTTTATTGTGAATTCACAACAAAATACCTCTCAATTTAGATGACCTTATTTAAAAAAAAATTATAAGAAAGTTATTTTAAGAGCTGCTATATTTTAATTTAATAAATAAGTTGTTAAATACATATATGAACTTATAAGATATTAATTTTTTTGACAATTTAAGATTTTATATAATAAAAATTACCAAAAATAAATTGTTATATATGAAAAAAATAATTATATTAACTAAATATTAAATTTGTAATTTTTGTATATATATAAAATGTAATAATTTTAAGTGTATTTTGGTCTATTATAGTTTAAGTTATAAGAACCTATAAATTGTTAAAAAAACGTATTTCCCCTTTAAGTTTTTTTAAGCAACTTATAAGCTGTTAAACAATTTATTTGTAATTTTATTAAGACATTTATTTAAAAGTTTACCATTAAAACCTTTTTTTTTTTTTAAGTTTACCAAATAAATTTTAAGAGCTTATAACCTCTTAACAACTTATAAACTGTTTAAAAAAAATTATAAAATCAGTCCAACAAGCTCTAAGTATTCTGTAAGTACTATAAAATTAAATAAAGTAAATCTTTGGTTTCATAATATTAACACTCATTTTTTGCATTTTATAAAGAAAAGATTTATGTTGTGATTATGAAACTAAGTGAGTAGTATTGAATTAAATTGAATATTCACTTCATGTAAATTGAAAAGAATTCAAAAAAAAATTAAAATGATTAACAACTAAATATAATTAGAGGGAGTAGTATTATTTTGTTATAAATTTATTAAAATAATAATATTTCATTTGTTCTAAAAAAATATGTATATTTTTTTTTAAATTGCAAAAGAAATATGCATAATTTTTTGAGATGGAATGAGTAATTAATATTTTATAGTGGTGTGGCAATTAACTTCTCTGTGTGTATTAATTTATTTATAAGGAGAAGAGAGCAAAAACTTCTCTCCCACTTGGTCGTATGAATT
Source organism: Euphrasia confusa (assembly GCA_954870475.1). Lineage (NCBI taxonomy): Eukaryota > Viridiplantae > Streptophyta > Magnoliopsida > Lamiales > Orobanchaceae > Euphrasia > Euphrasia confusa. Next base: position 12,740,194 of record OX940956.1, read on the forward strand.
TGTTTGTAATGGTACAAATTTCATAATATTTCAATGAAAATTAACTCATTCGAATTTCGAATACATCGCCTGGAATTACACCCATATCGTCACAAGCTTTACCATTTGACTATGCCCCTGGAAGCATGTGTATTTATTTATTTATAAATATTAAAGTCATTATAGACATTTAATTTAATACACTAATAAAGTTCTAATTTAGTTTAGTTTAATTTAATTGATGACAATTAGGTTAAATTGAGATAAGTTCATTTTAAAACATTGAAATAAAATTAAAAATTAAAAATGTAATATTAGGGTATGAGCCCGATTGTTTTTTAATATTATTTTGAACACCCATTATTTTTTACTTCATTTGTAAGGGTTGTATATTTTATACTTGTTTATTTATTAGGGTATTTGTATTTTTTAAATACTAAGTAGTGTTGTGGATCTTGCCCTCGGTTCCTCGACGGCTTCGGTGACCTGTACAGGGGAAAACACTAACAAACCGAGGTCAGTAACACAACAGGAAAATCTTAACAGATCTGACCTTAATCAAAGTTTCAGCAGCGGAATAAAATAAATAAAACGAGTATTTATATATATATATATATATATTAAATCACAGAGATGAAAACGATCGGCTCAGGGATGTATCAAAGCATCATTGTAGTAGCAGGACCGACAACGACACATGCAGTGGCGGAGATGTCGACAGAACCTTGCCAACAGCCCAGGAGCACTAAGCTCAGGTCACTCCGACTCACACCTCTCAAACTCACCTTCGCTCACAAAGAGACTACGAACACCGAGCACCCTCCGCTTCCCAGAGCTTCTCCAGCCGCCGGAATACAAGGATTCTGGCCGGAGAAGATGGGGGAAGACGGCGGTGAATGGTGTAGAAGGAGAACACGGGAATCGCACACAGTGATAGGTGAATCGCACACACACACAGAAGGGGCAGCTAGGGTTTGAGGTAAGTGTCGAGTGAGTTAATACTTCTGCATATATCCAAGGTCTCGGACGGTCCAGATCAAGCCAGAGACCAACGACACTAAGATCTAAGGATCAGAATTGTCAATGACAGGTCAACACAATTGTTATCAGAAAACAATTATTTAAATGGGCCAAGGCATTGAACTGGGCTGGGATATGAATGGGCTCGCACTTCAACTGGGCTGGGCTGCTCAAGTCAATTAATCAGTGGGCCAACACCCAACTAATTACAACATTCTCCACCTTGTTGGTCACCACACAGTCACTGCACTACTCAGAAAAACAAGTATGTAAGCAAAAGCGCAAAACATACACATACAATCATCATCATCGCCTTACCCCGCTACCGAAGCAGCGGGGCTTCCCCTATTGTCTCAACAGCAGGGGTGGTTGCCCTGAGCAACCGTCACACTAAGTGACAGCTAACACCCCGGAGGGCGAGAGCTTCCGGTTTCTTCTGAAACACCACTGACTCAGGGGAGTGGCAAAAGCGTGGGATTTTGGACAGTTTCTCTAAATAGAAACACTAGTCGCACCCAAAGCGACTAGCAAAACACCTCCCGGGACTGGCCACACGACAGTAGCAAACCCAGGGGGTTTCTCTGGCACAGCTCAGTCCGGGGTCTTGAAATTTAAGAACTGCAGGCAGAACTTAAATTTATCGAGGGGCAGGGGCTTAGTCCCCATATCGGACGGGTTGTGATGAGTGGATATCTTTTCGAGCAAAATAGCACCCTGTTCAACAAGTTCACGTATGAAATGGAACCTAACATCGATATGCTTAGTTCTATCGTGAAACACAGGATTTTTGCAAAGGTGGATTCCAGATTGGCTATCAGAGAACACAGTCACACAATCACTCAACATATTAATTTCAGTTAGCAAACCCTTTAACCACAAAGCTTCCTTAAAAGCGTCAGTTATAGCAATATATTCTGATTTAGTCGTAGACAAAGCAACAACAGGTTGAAGTTGGGATTTCCAGCTAACGCATGAACCACACACAGTAAACACATAAGAAGTCGAGGATTTCCTAGTGTCTCTATCATTCGCATAATTGGAATCAACATATCCATTCAACACAACACCACATTTGGATTTAGCAAATTTCAAACCAAAGGACTTAGAACCAGAAAGGTACCTAAGCAGCCACTTCATGGCTTCCCAATGGGGCTGACCAGGGTTCGACATATAGCGACTAAGACAACTCACAAAATAAGCTATATCAGGCCTAGTCGACACCATCAGATACATCACTGACCCTACAGCACACGCATACGACACTTTTTTCATCGCATCAATTTCATACTCATTTTTAGGACACTGGTCCTTAGACAAAGCAAAATGAGAATCTAAGGGAACAGAAACATGTTTGCAATTATCCATGTAAAACCTTTTAAGCACTTTTTCAACATATGAAGTTTGGTTTAAATGAATGCTACAGTCAGCCCTATTTCGAACAATATTCATGCCCAAGATTTTTCTAGCATCTCCTAAGTCTTTCATTTCAAATTTTGCGCACAAATTTTTCTGAACATTTTCAATCGACTTAATGCAGGAGCTAAAAATCAGCATGTCGTCTACATATAAGACAAGAAATACAGGCAGTTTCGCACACAGAAAATACAAGCAAGGATCATATGAACTTCGAAGGAACTTTAAAGAACGCATGAATTCATCAAATTTTTTGTTCCATTGCCTGGGAGACTGTTTTAAACCATAAAGCGACTTTTTCAGCAAACACACATGTTTAGGTTTGTTTTTATCAATAAAGCCCTCAGGTTGTCGCATAAAAATCTTTTCATCTAACTCTCCGTGCAAAAAGGCAGTTTTTACATCCATTTGTTTCATTTCCCAATCAAATTGAGCACACAAAGCAAGCATGATTCTAACAGTTGTAAATTTTACTACGGGAGCAAAAATTTCATTATAATCTACCCCTTCCTTTTGAGAGAATCCCTTAGCTACTAACCTAGCTTTGAATCTAACACTATCACCCTCATGCTTAATTTTATACAGCCACTTACATTCAATAATCGAGCATTTAGGGGGTTTGGGGACAAGAGTCCAAGTCTCATTTTTATATAAAGAATTCATCTCTTCATTCATAGCAGACAACCAATTATCACAATGTTCAGATTCAATAGCATCAAAGTAGCACTTATGTTCATTCTCAATTAAATCATGCATATTGAACACAAAAGAATTCAACTGAAAACCATCAAACCTAGCAGGCAGCCTAGTATTTCTCCTAGACCTATCTCTAGCTAACTGATAGCTATTTAAGTTAGGCGCATTTTCAGGAATATCATCAACAAGTTCAATTTCAGCATGCTTGATAAATACTTGGTCAATTTGAACAGTTTTCAAAATTAATAGTCTATGCATGAAAAATATTAGGGACGATGGAATTGCAACTAGGTAAGCTGTGAGGATTTGAGCCTACATCTGTGTGTTATATTTCTTTCTTGAGAGTAGCTGTTTAAAAGTTTGTAATGCTGAAGCTTGCCCAAGTTCTGACCATTGTGATAATTGAAATTGAGTTAAGGTAGTAAATGATTTAGGCATTTTTGTTCTGCACTGCAAATAAAAGAAGACCCTTGTTAGCCCCTTGAGCCGAGCCTATATTTCTTGATCACCTGGGGGAAAACTCCCACTGCCCTGACCAACCTTCAAAAACGCCCAAGTCCATAAAATGGGCAGGTCAGGGTAAAGTCTTCTCTACAAAAAAAAAAAGCAAAAAAAAAAAAAACAAAAAAAAAAAAAAAAAGCAAAAAAAAAAAAAAAAAAAAAGAGAGAGAAAAAAAAAGATCCACGAATAAAAGGGTGTGCTAAGGCCTGTAAGAAAGAGAAGAGATTAGGAGAAAAAGTTGCTAAGTAAAACGCAACCCTACCTGAGATCAATTCTGGGCATTGCCCAAGATAGCCTATATAGTCAACCCCAGAAAGCCCTAAAGATATTGCCCAACTCAACTGAAAATTTCACAGGATAGAACTTGGTCAAGCCCAAAGCAAAGCTTCTTTTAAAACAGCATTGAGCGAAACACTACCCATCCACTACATAGAGAGAAACACTTAGTGAGAATACCCAAAATCCTGTTGCAAACTCTTAACCGTTTTTTATGCATTACATTGACTACGATTTTGACTGTCTGTTCACTTGATCAACTTCTGTATTTTGATAAGCATGTTGTCCTTGAGTCCTTGAGTCTTCTGTTATTTTTTCTATCTCTACCTCCCTTTGATTTCTAATTGAGCAGGCAAGTCATACCGCACGCTTGAGGACAAGCGTAGTAAAGTGTGTGCGTGTGATGAGCCATATTTTTTGGCTCATTTTTAGTTCTTTTGAGTCAAATAATCGAGTCTTTATTTTCTTTTTATTATTTTATTATGTCTGGGAGGACACATTTGGAGTAAGAGTGATGCAGGGCATAGCAGGTGACACCTTGGGCATAATAGGAGTGAATTACGTGAAAGATGAAGAAGTCCTGCCATTTGGGCAAAACACTCACTTTCGATTGATCACCGACAGTTGAGCAAGCAACCATTATGGGCGAAGGAACTTTGCGGAGATTCCTTACTTCCAAAGTCTCACACGTGATCCATGACTTAACCAAGGCAAAGAGAAGACTGGGGCGTAAAAGAGGCAAGGAAACCACCTTCGTGGTCAAGGGTGCAGGTTGAGCAAGCTGGTCTGACTGGAACATCCAGGTCCCGTTGAGCAAGTTGGGACAGAGTCAGAAAGTGGAGCAAGACTGACGCACGACCAAGTATTGCGCATGATCTGCTACCTCGTAAAGAAGGCTACCGGAGATAAAGCAATTGAGCAAGAGCGACAATTGATCAGAGACGGACGTTGAGCAAGTAGTGTACGAAAGAGTCCTAGGAATTATGGAGTCCTCAAAGGCGACTAGATTCAGAGAAGTATCAAAGAAGGACTCTCATCTAACCTTAGAGTCATTGTCCAACACGTCTCTATCAAATCAGAGTCCTATATACACACGAGTCTGTCAAGACGTCAGCATGGGCAGGCAACTGTCCAGAATCCTGAAAATCTAGGAGTCTTCAAGAGAATCCTTATCCAATCATGATCAGCGATTTTTACTTGCTTCCCAAGACTCCTATCATCTATAAATATATGAGGACGTGAAGAACACAAGAAACCACGAAAAAGAGCCACGAAAAAGAGAGAGCCGAACACCACAACACACAACCCGAGCTCCACAAAACAACACAAAATATATGAGAGATTATATGTATTTGTTTTGAGAGTCGAGTGAGGAGGAACACCGCCCTTTTGGGCAGCCCGTTTGGGCGAAATTGTATATTATGTTCTTATTTAATTTATTTCACTTTTGTTTCAGTTATTTAATTTCGTTTTTGCTTTCTTTATTTATTTTAATTATGTATTGTTGAATTAACATCGTTTGGTCAAGTTCTGATCCTGACCAGGCTGTTGTGTAAAATACTGTGAGGCTTCTTGATGACAGCAATTAGCTTAGCTTTGTTCCCGATTCAACAGGGTAGTATATCGAGGATGTTAGGGACTTGGGCAATCCTACAATGACCAGTGGGAACCCCGACTTGCTTAACACACAAGTACGTGGATCAACGCGACCGGGAGACTGGGCGTCCGCGAAGTACAACATGTTGCTGGAGATGTGGTCGTATGACTTGGGTCTGTCCAGGCATGCTATTGGCCATTCTGGGTTTGCTTGGAGGATGAAAGCGGCTTGATCAACTTAGACTCATGCGGTCACATAGTGTCGAATTGGTCAATGTCAGGAGACCTATTGAGAGAGATCTAATAGGACTTTAAACATAAGAGCGAATGAGGGTCAGGGGTATTGGCGTGCGTGACATCATAGGGACGTTAATATTTTGGGCCTATAACCGGAAGATGAAGCTGTTAGCAAAATGATATATGTGCCAGTGAACAGTAAACACTTGACCAGTGTGATCAAGGTAACGACTTGCCCAAATGTTTTTAATTCGTTTTTATTTTGTTTTTGTTTTATTTCAGTCAAGGTAGCAAGGAGATCACGGAACCGTTGTGCCCACAGCGAACACAAAACCCTTTTTAAACGTGACAACCCTTTGGGCAAAGCCGGGGGAAAGTAACAATAAACTCCTCGTGGGATCGACCCTATACTTGCCACTAATACTCGTTGTTGGTGAAAGGTCTAGGAAAGTTACAAATTTATTTTGACCGGCGGTTGTTCCACGACAAACACTCGTCGTCGTCACCAATCCATCAGTATAGTCGTTGTGTGAGAGAGAAAATAATTTATCTTAATTATTTTATCACACTTGTACACTTGGTGTATTGGGCGGATCGCTTGAGACTTATTGATTAGGATTGCCTTGGATAATCAATTTAAATCTCAGAGTATTTTATTCTTAATCCCCGATACTATTGCGGGTGTGTATATTTAATATAAGAGACTTTGATTTTCCAAAGGAATTAACCGATTTAATTATTGGGTTAATTACCGGTAAAATTGGGTCGCTATATTTTATATATGACATGCCGTGAATACTTGACGGGAAAGTGTATCCCGGAAGGGTTGATAATATCCACGAGATGAGTTCATAAGGAATTATTGTGTAAACCTCATGAGTGGATTCGTTCCGCACAATAATTAAGGTTGAACGGTACTAGTCTCGGATATAAGAGATGAATATAATTTATTGAGCAATAAATAAATTTATTCATGGATATTTAAATCTTAAATACACGGAATAAATAATACTACCGGAGAAATATTATTTGATATAATATGGTTTAATATTGGGAGTGCAATTAATTTATATAGTGGAAAATAAATTAATTAATATTGATAAGGATTAATAGATTTGGGCTGGGCTCAATTTAATCTTCAATATTAGAAGCCCAATATTCCACCTCTTTTTGATCCCCTGCGTAGCCTATAAAAGCACTACATGGCCTTCACAATTCATAACCTAACATACGCCAATCATAAAGTCTTGAAGAGTGAAGGAGATCCATAGGAGTTCGATAGATCGTCGCCCACACGACGTTCGGACAAGGTGCAAGGAATACGTGGGAAGATCGCAAGGTCATCAATCCGATTTCGTTTCTCCGCACAACGAATCGAAGGTAAAATTATAAACCCCCTCTTATGATTTATGTGCGTATTAATTGTAATATATACATGAACGCACGATCCGGGTAAACGACGATCATCGCGGACGGGGATTCGAGATCCCCGGCGAAGATCGAAGGGGGCGGTCGAAACCCTAGGGTTTGACCGCCCGGCGCGCGGACGAGGGGAAGCCCCGGCTCTCGCCGGGACATGCGATCGACGCGAAGTCGATCGCTGGGGGTTCGGCCGTGGGCTGGTGCCATGGCGGGACGAACCCCCGGCCTCCCTTCGACGGCGGCGTGCGCATGGGGATCCCCGGCTGAAGCCGGGGCGGTCGATCGAGCTGGGCTCGATCGCGAGGGCAGCCGAGGGCTGGAGCCTCGGCTGGGCGCCCTCCTCCTCGTGAGATGGTGGCGGTGAGTCGCCGAACTCACCGCCGGCGGGTGCTGATCGGATCAGCCCCGCGGGGATGCCGTGCATCCCCGGCGATCACCATGCACGGTGATCGCGAGCCCCGGCGTGGGCGTGGCTAGGGTTTAGTCGCGGGTTCTCCCGCGGCGACGCCTTGGTCATGCTCTAGCTCGTTCGGTGTTCGCGATCGATTTCCGGCGATAGGGTTTCGGTCGGGTTATCGGTTCCCCATAATTTTTGATAGCCCGGGACATCGAATCCCAGCAATTGGTATCAGAGCGTTTGGTTTCGTGTTCATGTATATGTTCTATTATTGTTCTACCTTGCAGGGATTTCCGGCTATCATGGTTGGATTTAATTATTGTGTTAATTAATTATCATGATTATTCGTTTATTAAACTCTCGGACATGTCGAGATTCGTTTTGTGTGGTTGAATGTTTTTAATAGTAAAAATTCGGGGGTTGACCGAATTTAGGATTTATTATTACGTTCTATGTTTTCTGGAAAATGTATAGGGTCGATTTCATGTATAGAATCGATACCGGAATTGTAAATCTATTTCTTGTAATTTATTTACGTTGGTTCGATATCGAGACGATCGCCGGAAGACGAAGACGTGTGACGAAGACGAAGGGACGAAAAACCGGGGGGGTCGATCATCCCCACGATCGATCCCCATGAGGATCGATCGACCCCATCGAAGGAGCTGCCCACTAGGGCTTCCGGCCACGCCGGCCACCGGTGGTGGTGGCGCGTGGGCTGGGGGCGGCGGCGGTGGTGGTCCCGGGCGGTGGAGGTCGACGGTGGGGATGGCGTGGGGTCTCCCAATCCCATGCTATTCCTACCAATATTCACTTTCCTAAATTAATTCGGTTTTCCTACCTTGAGTGTTTTTCCTTTTAGGAAACTCTCATGGATTAGGAAAAAAATTAATTAGAATTGATTTTATTCCTATTGTTTTATTTCTATTATGGAGATATTCATGGATTAGGAATCTAATTAATTTGGTATTTATTTATTTCCTATTTGATTATTCCTATTCTTGGGAATTTTCATTAGATGGAAATTAATTAATTATGGAAAGTAGAAGAGTCCTAATTTATTTTATTTCCTTATTCCATTATAGAGATCTTCTAGAATATTCCAAGTGGGTCTTGGGTAGATTATTCTAGAGATTTAATGGAGTAGAAAAGAAAAATAAATAGATAAAATATTAATAATATTTAATTTTATTTTTGATATATTCGATTGACTTAATTTTCGAATTAAGTAACTTTTGGATTAATTGAAAATAAATAGATTTAAATATTGGGATTAATATTCTCGTCACATGGAGCATTCAAGAACGAAGACTGAAGACTAGAAGATGCATATGAAGATGGAATAAAGCCATGATAGTCGGGAAAATAATTTTCTAGCATTATTTTGACTATGTGATACTATGTGCTTTATTACTTGTATGCATGCTATATGTGTTCATTTTATGCACTAGATAGCGTATCCCTTTATCGTAAAAAGCTGAGTGGGAGAGGGGATGGAAACATTCTCATGGTCTCCATTGCTGTTCTCTTGGTGACTCTTATGGACTTTCGAAGTTCGTATAGATGAGTCATTGGAGGAGAATTCTTGTAATTCTTTTACAAGAAACATTGATCAAGTTTATCAAACAATGCCTGATTTGTCTTTCTGAAACTGACTTCAAGTCGATTCATTCTCACCCCGGGGAGTGGAATGGAGCCAAAGCCACTTGGTCATGTGGATGACACAAATTAGAGACTTTCGTACCATTCTTTGATAGATGGATCGATTGTCTGCTCGGCTCCCTCATTTATGAGAGATAGGGTCGTTCGCATAGTGAATCACTGGTTAGAAACTTCGAGTTTCACTTATGATTCTCCGAGTCTTGATTTGCAGAAATCGAATGGTTCTTGTAATTGAGAGTCAATTATAAAAGTCTCTTGGTGTAGTAAACGTCCACACCACGTGGCTTGCTATGCTAACGGATTTTGGTTTAATTGATGTAGACAGTTATAAGTAAGAAGAGCTGTGAAATTATCGTAAACGTCCACACCACGTGGCTTGCGGTGATGTAGCAATTCCAAACGATGTACTTTAGTGCTGAGTAATGGTTTACACTTAGATACGCGTTATAGTATTCTTCACCACGAAGTTACGCTGTAATCGATGTATGACCAAAGAAAATCTAATTGCTAAATCATTTGGGTGGGTAAACGTCCACACCACGTGGCTTGCCTTACCTGATGGGATTTTAGTCGTGATTAGTAATTTAATGATATTATTTGAGGGAGATAATATCGGCATTAAATTGATTGTTTGTTTATATGTGCTTATAGGTTTAGAGAATAGCTATGAATCCACTTTCTGTGATACTCAAGGAACATAAACTCACTGGTCCCAATTACATTGATTGGAAGAGAAATTTAGACATTGTCCTGACTGCTGAAGAGTACAAGTTTGTACTCTATGAGCAATGCCCTGCTGAGCCCACGGCTGCCTCAACTGATGAGGAAAAGGAAACATATCGGAAGTGGAAAAAGGCTGATGAAATGGCTAGGTGTTATATTTTGGCTTCCATGTCAAATGTACTCCAAACCCAACATGAGCCGATGGACACTGCCTATGATATGATGTCTAACCTCATGGAGATGTTTGGGGAGCAGGATCGTGCGGCAAGGCAAGAAGCCATGAGAGTCCTTATGACAACTACTCAGTCTGAAGGAACGCCCGTTGGGGAACACGTGCTTAAGATGATGAGTTTGTTGAATGAATTGGAGGTCCTAGGAGCTATGATTGATGGTGAGACGCAAGTCGACATCATACTCCAGTCTCTGACCCCTAGTTTTGAGCAGTTTCGTATGAGCTATAATATGGGTAAACTATCTTATACTCTTGCGCAACTCCTGACTGAACTGAAGGCGGCAGAGGGGATCTACAAGAAGGGCAAGTCTCAAGCGCTTGTAGCTACCAAGTCCAAAAGCTTGAAAGCTGTTGGAGGTAGGGGCAAGAAAAGGAAGCAAGCCTGGAAACCCAGTGGTGCCAAGAGGAATGGACCACGAGTGGGGGCTAATAAGCCAAGGGGCAAGTGCTTCCGATGCAACAAGTCTGGACACTGGAAGTCTGAATGTCCTCTCAGAGGTACGAACTTTTCTTTAGTCGTAAAAACATAGTCAGCGGTATTATCTACCAGAATTCTGGTGTGTAGATATGGAACCACTGACGGTATGTGCATTGTTTTGAATGCAGGGGTTCCAGAAAACCCGGCGACTTAGAGGAGAAGAGTTCGAGTCTACATGGGCGAAGCTGTTGGGGTAGCAGCGGTTGCAGTGGAAGACATTTATCTGCTTTTAGTAGTTTTAGGATTTCATTTCAAGGTTATTGCTTTATGTACCCCTTTATTTTGAAAAGAACTTTTGTTCGGGTTTTTCTTTATTAATGAATGGATATTTATTTCTTTAATCATTCAGTGATTTAGATAAGAAATAATGGTGTTATCTATTCTGGTACACTAGATAGCAATATATGAATGATGAATCCTTAGTCTACCACGATGCAACAAACCGTTATGTATAACTTGTTTTACTTATTAGATGTATTTCTTTGTTAATCATTATACTTGTGAATTCTTGAACTTAGTAGTATTTATTCAAAAGGGATTCAAAAGGTCGAGATTGATTTGATCAATTATAGTTGGAGGAATGGACCTCCCGACCTAAGAATCAAATTTTGGAAGATGATACAACTGAGTTAACCTTTCTGGATAAAAGATAGAATTCGGACAAGCATTGAGAATGATTTATGATTAATGCAGTTACATGTGTAATTAGATAGGTACGAGTCGTTCTTTCAAAGAATACTCGAAGATGGATTAGAATACTTGATGTGCCATAAAAGCAAAGTGTTTTTCAGTAGACACAAAGCTATTATGGGGAACCTTCAAAGTATATCCATTGGAAGCCTGCGACTTGTTCGCGGAGGCTATCACCTATCTGAATAACACATAGCATAAATCAAAGATTGAGATCAAATCTCAAAGGACTACACCATACACTGAAGTGTAGAGGTGGTGTGTCAGGAATAAGAAATGGAATTCTAAAAGTAAGAGGGCAAGTTTAATTCGGAATCACCTATGTTCTATGGATATTTCTGGATACAACAGCACATTCAATGTGATTGTAGAATATCCTAGAAGAACAAGTAATTGTATGTTCAATAGTACTATGAACCAGAGGGGTGTCATCGCCCGGTTCTTAGAGGAAGACTATTAGATGAACTACAAAGCCCTAACTGACAAAGGTACTTTGAAATGAGGAATAAAGAAAGACTGAGAACCAGCCTAACCGAGTAGTAGTACACCACTAACTGCACCTAATGTTATTACTGTTATACACCGGAACGCCATTGCAGTGGGAGGTTGTTAAGCAACCGGAGATGTTCATAAGACTGGAGGAGTTTTGAACTCTGGATCTAGTAGACATGAAATCGATCCCTAGTTCTGCATAGGGGGCAGTACTAATCTAAATGTGCCTACTTGGATAGCAATAAGTATTATTGTTAAGAGGCAAGATCATTTAGAAGTACAAGCTTAGTGAATCCATTCATGGATTATCACAAAACTGTAAATTGTGGAACTTGCGAATTGATGAGATAGTCCATTAGATGGATTCATCAAAGGGCATAAGACAAAGAAAGGTGTATTAAAGACGTAATGGAAACAAGGTGGTGTTTCTCGGAATTTTGTGTAGATAACACTTCATCGTTGGCAACAATGTAAAAGTGTTGTCAGACATAAAATAGAGGTTGTCTAAATGAATAGAGATATAAGATTAAGAGTAAGTTGGATCATGTTCTTGAAATCTCTCGATCTCTAGATAAGAACATTTGTACTTCTCTTAAGATATCTTATGCGATTATGGTTTGTTTTAAACATGCATAATTCTGAGAAAGGTTATTGCCTTTCGGGAACAGAATGCATCTATCTAAAGGTATGTGTTTTGAACACATAAAGGAGATAGATATAGACAAAGCAGTTTCCTACACTTCGAGTGTGGAGAGCTTTGTAAATGCAGTGTTGTAAAAACAAGAACCTGATATCAACTATGCGGTTAGCGTAGTGGGAGGATATCAAAGTAATCTGGATAAGAGATATTCGAATGCTGTAAAAGTACATGGAAGTACTAGATTACTAAGCAAGACGAAATCTTCTTGGATTACAGTTTCTCAGATCCAAATATCAGAGAGAGACCAGTGTAAGTCGATATCAGGCTATGTGTTCACTTTTAAAAGAGGTGGAACCTAAAGATGAAAGAGTGATAAGCGTGATGCTTCTCGGACTCTATCATAAACCGAATAGCAGCCTCAGAGGCAGCGGAAGTTTTTGGTTAGGTTCCGGGATAACCTCTGAACTTGGATATGATTCTTGGTTCACCAAAGGCTATGTATATAGCGGTGCATGGTAAAAAAACTGGAAAAAGTCATAAGTTCAAAAGGTGATGATAACACATAGAGCAAGTACCACCTGATTCGAGTCATCGTCTAGGGAGACGACGCAGTAGTCACCAAGATAACTTCAGAGCGGCAACCTAGATTGCTCATTCACTTAGTACTTCTGGGAAGTATAACTTAAGCACGTGATGAGTATGGAAGTCGGGAGTTTTGAGGAAATGACTAGACCTCAGTACAAGTGGGAGATTGTTGGAGTTGTGTACTTAATGTCTAGATTTAAGTATCGGTAAACTCCCGGTCATAGCATTTAACCTATTTAATTAATAAACAATTATTTGCATTTAATTATTATTAATTAATTATGCAAAATATAATCCTGGATTTTATACGTTGTAGTTAGTATGGTGTGTCGGGCCCACACAGAAGATCATACTATCGGTAACTCGTATTTAATCAAACAGATGCTCACGACCTAGATGGACCCGGACCAATCCATCGGTATAGTCGTTGTGTGAGAGAGAAAATAATTTATCTTAATTATTTTATCACACTTGTACACTTGGTGTATTGGGCGGATCGCTTGAGATTTATTGATTAGGATTGCCTTGGATAATCAATTTAAATCTCACAGTATTTTATTCTTAATCCCCGATACTATTGCGGGTGTGTATATTTAATATAAGAGACTTTGATTTTCCAAAGGAATTAACCGATTTAATTATTGGGTTAATTACCGGTAAAATTGGGTCGCTATATTTTATATATGACATGCCGTGAATACTTGAAGGGAAAGTGTATCCCGGAAGGGTTGATAATATCCCCGAGATGAGTTCATAAGGAATTATTGTGTAAACCTCATGAGTGGATTCGTTTCGCACAATAATTAAGGTTGAACGGTACTAGTCTCGGATATAAGAGATGAATATAATTTATTGAGCAATAAATAAATTTATTCATGGATATTTAAATCTTAAATACACGGAATAAATAATACTACCGGATAAATATTATTTGATATAATATGGTTTAATATTGGGAGTGCAATTAATTTATATAGTGGAAAATAAATTAATTAATATTGATAAGGATTAATAAATTTGGGCTGGGCTCAATTTAATCTTCAATATTAGAAGCTCAATATTCCACCTCCTTTTGATCCCCTACGTAGCCTATAAAAGCACTACATGGCCTTCACAATTCATAACCTAACATACGCCAATCATAAAGTCTTGAAAAGTGAAGGAGATCCATAGGAGTTCGATAGATCGTCGCCCACACGACGTTCGGACGAGGTGCAAGGAATACGTGGGAAGATCGCAGGGTCATCAATCCGATTTCGTTTCTCCGCACAACGAATCGAAGGTAAAATCATAAACCCCCTCTTATGATTTATGTGCGTATTAATTGTAATATATACATGAACGCACGATCCGGGTAAACGACGATCATCGCGGACGGGGATTCGAGATCCCCGCGAAGATCGAAGGGGGCGGTCGAAACCCTAGGGCTTGACCGCCCGGCGCGCGGACGAGGGGAAGCCCCGGCTCTCGCCGGGACATGCGATCGACGCGAAGTCGATCGCTGGGGGTTCGGCCGTGGGCTGGTGCCACGGCGGGACGAACCCCCCGGCCTCCCTTCGTCGGCGGCGTGCGCATGGGGATCCCCGGCTGAAGTCGGGGCGGGCGATCGAGCTGGGCTCGATCGCGAGGGCAGCCGAGGGATGGAGCCTCGGCTGGGCGCCCTCCTCCTCATGAGATGGTGGCGGTGAGTCGCCGGACTCACCGCCGGCGGGTGCTGATCGGATCAGCCCCGCGGGGATGCCGTGCATCCCCGGCGATCACCATGCACGGTGATCGCGAGCCCCGACGTGGGCGTGGCTAGGGTTTAGTCGCGGGTTCTCCCGCGGCGACGCCTTGGTCATGCTCTAGCTCGTTCGGTGTTCGCTATCGATTTCCGGCGATAGGGTTTCGGTCGGGTTATCGGTTCCGCATAATTTTTGATAGCCCGGGACATCGAATCCCAACACTATTAATCAAGTAAGTAGCAGTCAACACAGCCTCTCCCCAGAATTTCTTACTAAGACCAGAAGACGCAAGTAGACATCTAACCTTTTCTAACAAAGTCCTATTCATCCTCTCAGCGACACCATTTTATTGTGGAGTGTAGGGTACAGTCCTATGTTGTCTAATACCAAAATCAGCACACAAATCATTCATAGAAGCATTACAAAATTCCAATCCATTATCGGTTCTTAAAGCATTAATTTTCTTTCCAGTTTGGTTCTCAATCAAAGTTTTAAAGTCTTTAAATTTTGTAAAAACATCAGATTTGTTCTTCATTAAAAACACCCAAACTTTTCTCGAAAAATCATCAATAACAGACAAGAAATATCTATTTCCACCTTGAGTAGGTTCAGGGGCAGGGCCCCACACATCAGCATGTAAATACTCAAGCACACGAGTAGACTTAGGCACATTTGGGGTGGGGGAAACAGGAAAACTGACTCTGGTTTGTTTACCAAGTACACATATTTCACAGAAAGGAATGCACGACATTTTTGAGTCACCAAAGCAACCATCTTTTTTCAGAAATTCAAGGCCTTTCTTACTAATGTGTCCTAGTCGTTTATGCCAAATGTCAGATTCATTATCATGGACAGAATGTGCAAATTCATGCATGCTAGGTACAGCTTTAACAACATAAAAATTATGCATTCTAACAGCTTTACACATAGTCAAAGAACCCTTAGAAATTCTCATCCCACCATTACCCCACCTACCAAACAGCCCATCAGATTCAAGTGCAGCACAAGATATAATGTTTTGGCAAAGGTCAGGAACATGCCTAACATTTTTGAAAGTGTAAACACATTCAGTTTCAAATTTAACACAAATATCACCAATTCCAGAAACAGTGCACTTCTTATCATTAGCCATGGAAACAGATGCATTTTCAAGTTCTTTATATGATGTAAACAAGTGTAGATAAGGCGACATGAGATAGGTGCATCCAGAGTCTATTAACCAATCAGTTTCACACAAGAAAGAGTTTTTTGCAGCATTAACATCAGTTAAACAAGTAGACTCAGACACCATATAAACATCACCAGCATTATTAGCTTGGGCAGCCACATTAGCAAGGTCTCCAGAAACCTTTTTAGGCTTGGTACACTGTTTTATATAGTGTCCAACCTCACCGCAATTATAACACTTTCTACCCTTAGGCCTAGACTTAGACCTCGACTTACCCCTGCCCTTTTCCTTATTGTGGTTTTGATTTCCAGAGGCTTTTTGGACTTGGTTACCAACATGTCGATTCTTACTTCTACCTCGCACATGATTAACTTCAGACACCTTATGACTTCTACTCGATTTTAAGTCAAGTTCTTTGCTTTTTAAGCCATTAATCACAATGTCAAGAGTCATAGAATCTCTACCATACTTAATAGCAGATTTCACATAAGAGTAAGAATCAGGAATCGCATTCAAGAGCACAATAGGAGTATAGTCATCGATATGCTTATCACCAGTAAGTTTAATATCCTGAATCAGCTTAGTAAAGGAGTCGATATTTTCAGAAACATCTTTACTCATGTCAAGTTTAAATCTGAAGAATTTTTCTAACAAAAACAGTTTTGTATTCAAGGAAGTTTCAGTGTACAAATCATGAAGTTTTTCCCAAAGTTCTTTTGCAGATTCAAGCTCGCCTACTTTCCTAAGCACAGATTCAGATAAACACAATATGATAGCAGAATGGGCAAGTTCATTAACTTCAAATTTAATGTCCTCAGTGTCATCAGGGGAGAAACCCCCACTAATTGCTTTATAAACCTTTTGCTGTATCAAAATACCTTTCATTTTTTGTTTCCAAATTGAAAAATCGTTTTTCCCGTCAAAGGGCGCCAAGTTAAAACCCGACATTTTTCAAAAAAAACAATTTGATGACAAGGTTTTGAAAACACACAGTAGCAGCAAATAGGCAGACAATTAACACAAAGTTTTTCGCACTTTTCAGGTTACACAGAGTACAGCAGCAGCAACAAGTTCACACAAAGTTCAGAGGCTGACAGAGACCAAATACGACAAATTTGATCCAAGAGAGTGAGCACACGACAGCTAACACTTAAGGAGATTTTCAACCAATCTCGAAACTACCTACAACTCATACTCCTGGGTGAGTAACTCAGAGCCTGTGCTGAGCAGACAGATCCCCCAGACAAGTGTGTGTCCCAGCCCCTCCAAGATGCCTGAATCCTCAAGGGAAACAGGCCAAGTATGGGTTGAAATGCCGGGGGTCACCACCAGGTTCACTGTATCTCGCACTCAGCTATTCGCCAACAGGATAAGTTACTATCAGTTTCAGAGATTCAGTAGTTCACACAGTAACATGCAGGCAAACCCTAGAACACTAACACACAAAGTGCAAAACTCAACAGTTCAGGTTCACGGGGCAGCAGATTTCGAACAAACACAATGTTCAACGCAACAAGTTAACACACAGCTCACATGCAAGTAGGGCTGAGCAGAGTTCGGTTATAACCAAATAATCGACCGACCCAAACCAAAATATGCATTTTGGTTCGGTTATTTGATTATCGGTTTGGATATGGTTTTGAAATTTAGAAATATTGGTTTTCGGTTTGGTTCGATTATTTTGCGGATATAACCGATTAAATAACCAAAAACCGATATATTATATATATATATATATATATATATATATATCCCTATATATATAAATCCAATTATATAAATATATATGTTTGTGTGTACAATACATTACTTGAAACTTCATTCAATTTTCCATTTTTTTTTTTATTATTATTAATATTATAATAAAAAGTATTATTATTAATCTAATCTAAAAAGTAGAATTTATTTTTTCATATCCCCATTGGTTTGCTTGTAAGTTGTGTAATTAGCATTACAAAATTATCAAGTTACCATTACGGATTTAATTTATATCAAATGGAGACTTGCTCTTCTTCCATTAAATTTTGAAACTTTGAACCTTGGCACTGTGAATTCATGACATATTTTTGTTTTTTTACTTTTATTTTATTTATTTTTGGTTATTGGTTAATAACCGAAACCGAACCGATATTTTTGGTTTGGTTTTCTATTGGTTTTAATAAATTTTAATTGGTTCGGTGACCGACCGAATTAGTTTGGTTTTTAAATTGGTTAAGGTAATTTGATTCGGTCGGTGACCAAACCGACTAATGCTCACCCCTACATGCAAGGCACAGAAGACAAGTTGTTCATGCTATTTTCACGAGTAAAATTTCCAAACAACAAATTTTCAGAAATCAACTTTTCCAGAAAATACTTTTGAACAAAGGTTTTGAAAAACGGTTTTTCAAACACAATACACTAACACGACCACCAGGCGGGCCACACCATCACGTAGTGCCTCCAGGCGGGCTGACCATCACATAAAGAAGGGGGTTAAAGCCAATCGCTTACCAGGCCGGGTATTCGCAAGTGACCCGATTTGCAGCGCCCGTTTCGCGTTTCACAGGTAGGCTCGGGTACACTCGGCCAAGGGGGTCATCACTCCCAATTTTCCAATGGCCCGTGTACCTTTCGAGCTCGTTTACCTGGTCCTCCTCCCACAGCAGTCACCGAGAACGACCTTCGCAGACACTGGACTGGAAATCCTAGGGTTCAGTCCAGCTCCGGTTGCCGAGCCTTCGCCGGAGCACCGAACCAGTGGCTCTGATACCACTGTTGTGGATCTTACCCTCGGTTCCTCGACGACTTCGGTGACCTGTACAGGAGAAAACACTAACAAACCGAGGTCAGTAACACAACAGGCAGATCTTAACAGATCTGACCTTAATCAAAGTTTCAGCAGCGGAATAAAATAAATAAAACGAGTATTTATATATATATATATATAGATTAAATCACAGAGATGAAAACGATCGGCTCAGGGATGTATCAAAGCATCATTGTAGTAGCAGTGACCGGCAACGACACATGCAGTGGCGGAGATGTCGACAGATGCTTGCCAACAGCCCAGGAGCACTAAGCTCAGGTCACTCCGACTCACACCTCTCAAACTCACCTTCGCTCACAAAGAGACTACGAACACCGAGCACCCTCCGCTTCACAGAGCTTCTCCAGCCGCCGGAATACAAGGATTCTGGCCGGAGAAGATGGGGGAAGACGGCGGTGAATGGTGTAGAAGGAGAACACGGGAATCGCACACAGTGATAGGTGAATCGCACTCACACACAGAAGGGGCAGCTAGGGTTTGAGGTAAGTGTCGAGTGAGTTAATACTTCTGCAAGGGTTCATTATATCCAAGGTTTCGGACGGTCCAGATCAAGCCAGAGACCAACGACACTAAGATCTAAGGATCAGAATTGTCAATGACAGGTCAACACAATTGTTATCAGAAAACAATTATTTAAATGGGCCAAGGCATTGAACTGGGCTGGGATATGAATGGGCTCGCACTTCAACTGGGCTGGGCTGCTCAAGTCAATTAATCAGTGGGCCAACACCAAACTAATTACAACATTCTCCACCTTGTTGGTCACCACACAGTCACTGCACTACTCAGAAAAACAAGTATGTAAGCAAAAGCGCAAAACATACACATACAATCATCATCATCGCCTTACCCCGCTACCGAAGCAGCGGGGCTTCCCCTATTGTCTCAACAGCAGGGGTGGTTGCCCTGATCAACCGTCACACTAAGTGACAGCTAACACCCCGGAGGGCGAGAGCTTCCGGTTTCTTCTGAAACACCACTGACTCAGGGGAGTGGCAAAAGCGTGGGATTTTGGACAGTTTCTCTAAATAGAAACACTAGTCGCACCCAAAGCGACTAGCAAAACACCTCCCGGGACTGGCCACACGACAGTAGCAAACCCAGGGGGTTTCTCTGGCACAGCTCAGTCCGGGGTCTTGAAATTTAAGAACTGCAGGCAGAACTTAAATTTATCGAGGGGCAGGGGCTTAGTCCCCATATCGGACGGGTTGTGATGAGTGGATATCTTTTCGAGCAAAATAGCACCCTGTTCAACAAGTTCACGTATGAAATGGAACCTAACATCGATATGCTTAGTTCTATCGTGAAACACAGGATTTTTGCAAAGGTGGATTCCAGATTGGCTATCAGAGAACACAGTCACACAATCACTCAACATATTAATTTCAGTTAGCAAACCCTTCAACCACAAAGCTTCCTTAAAAGCGTCAGTTATAGCAATATATTCTGATTTAGTCGTAGACAAAGCAACAACAGGTTGAAGTTGGGATTTCCAGCTAACGCATGAACCACACACAGTAAACACATAAGAAGTCGAGGATTTCCTAGTGTCTCTATCATTCGCATAATTGGAATCAACATATCCATTCAACACAACACCACATTTGGATTTAGCAAATTTCAAACCAAAGGACTTAGAACCAGAAAGGTACCTAAGCAGCCACTTCATGGCTTCCCAATGGGGCTGACCAGGGTTCGACATATAACGACTAAGACAACTCACAAAATAAGCTATATCAGGCCTAGTCGACACCATCAGATACATCACTGACCCTACAGCACACGCATACGGCACTTTTTTCATCGCATCAATTTCATGCTCATTTTTAGGACACTGGTCCTTAGACAAAGCAAAATGAGAAGCTAAGGGAACAGAAACATGTTTGCAATTATCCATGTAAAACCTTTTAAGCACTTTTTCAACATATGAAGTTTGGTTTAGATGAATGCTACAGTCAGCCCTATTTCGAACAATATTCATGCCCAAGATTTTTCTAGCATCTCCTAAGTCTTTCATTTCAAATTTTGCGCACAAATTTTTCTGAACATTTTCAATCGACTTAATGCAGGAGCTAAAAATCAGCATGTCGTCTACATATAAGACAAGAAATACAGGCAATTTCGCACACAGAAAATACAAGCAAGGATCATATGAACTTCGACGGAACTTTAAAGAACGCGTGAATTCATCAAATTTTCTGTTCCATTGCCTGGGAGACTGTTTTAAACCATAAAGCGACTTTTTCAGCAAACACACATGTTCAGGTTTGTTTTTATCAATAAAGCCCTCAGGTTGTCGCATAAAAATCTTTTCATCTAACTCTCCGTGCAAAAAGGCAGTTTTTACATCCATTTGTTTCATTTCCCAATCAAATTGAGCACACAAAGCAAGCATGATTCTAACAGTTGTAAATTTTACTACGGGAGCAAAAATTTCATTATAATCTACCCCTTCCTTCCTTTTGAAAGAATCCCTTAGCTACTAACCTAGCTTTGAATCTAACACTATCACCCTCATCCTCACCTTGCCGGAGATCGCGATTCCGATCGCCGGACTGAAAAAGCTAAAAGAACTTTGATATGGGAGAGCACTGAGCAGCCGAGAAGGGGATGCCGAACGTTTCAACATCTGGTGATGGCGGCCGGAGCATCTCTACTGGACTAACGAGACACCATTCATTTCTCTGTCTAAGACCACCATACATCTCTACTTGGATAGGTTTGTAGTAGGACTGGAATTTAACAAATGGGCTGAGGGAACTTGGCCAGGATGAAAAAGGGTAAATCCCTATTTCTATCTTCTTCGTCGCTGCATAAAGGGATCGATCGTGGCCTTGGTTCAAAGCTCCGACAAAATTGGATCTCGGTCGAAGCACGCTCGTGGGAAAGCGACGAGACGCGGCGGCCTTTGTCTCCGGCATGGAATCTGTGGAACGACGTCTCGACGGCGATGGGGTCTTTGCGTCGAACGGCGTCCAGAGGCATCAACGGCGGGTCGACGGCAGCGGCGACGGTAGATCGGGATGGGGCTTTGCTCGACTTGAATCGAACGGATCCGATGAGCGGTGGATCGGAACGGTCAAGGCTTGAACTCGGGAAGGCTTCGACGGCGGCGTCATGGTGGTGGTGGTGGCTTAGCGTCGAGCTCCGGTTACTCGGCAAAGATGGTGAAACGGGCTTCGTTCGGCTCGGTCGTGAGGCTCAGATACGGGCTGAATCGGGCTCGAAAAAGGGGTCGAATGGGCTGACTTTAGGTGGAGATTTAGGGCTGAAGATGGGATGTTGTTTTGGGGTTGGAAATCATGGTCTATGTATGCATATGTACGTATGTGTGTGTTGAAAGGAAAGGGAAGAGGAGAGATTTTCACCTTTGTGTTTTTTTTTTTTTAATTTTTGATTTGCAGTAGTGTGTTGATTCAGAAGAGAAATTTTGTTTAAAGGGGAGTTGAAGGATGAGTTCAACGTAAGCTCTGTGTAGGGTGGGTGATGGTGTGACTTGATTGAGAGCTTGGGTTTTGTTTTGTTGTTGCAGGAGAGGAGGGTGAGGGGTAGTTCTAGAATGTGTAAGAAGGTAAACATAATGACATGATAGTGGAATGTGATATTGGAAACCGAAATCAATAAAAAGAATTATTTACTATTAATTCTTATCAATTGTATAAACTTAACATTTCTTATGGTTTTGTTTTTATTTATTTATTCATTAAGACCAACACTTAAAATATTGGTAATTATAGTATTAATATTTAGATAATATTACTTGACTTTTTAATTGATTAAAGAGATAAAATTAAATGAAAATTATATTCCCAAATAAATTAAGTTATGTGAATAGATATCTATCATAGATGTATAGATATCTATCATAGATATGAACAGATAGTCTTGTTAAATTCAAATTCAATTAAAATTTTCTAAATTGATTAACATGCAAAAGATTGAAATAAAAAACCTAAAAATTTTATGAAGTTGTAATTTGAAATACATAACAAAAATTTGTAAAATACCACAATAACGAGTGTGGACGGCGTTCTTATCTTTGCAATTTAGATTCTCAAGTAGCATGAAGTAGATGCTCTAATATAGATATAAGATTTTTAATCTGAATAAAAAAAAATTACTCAAGATTATCTATGCAAGATAGCTAGCTTGCACAGATATGATTGAGTTGCGACTTTTAGATTTAGGATTTTGAGCAGCGCAAATGGGGAGGAAGAATATGTTTATATTAAAACACGCAAGAATAAAATTTGTTTTTGTATTTTAATCAGGGTTAGTTGTATTTTTAATCTTAAAATTGAAAAAGATAATATTGGTACGCTGTCCCATATAATAATGAAAGAAAAGAATAGGTAGTATATAATAGTCTTAGAATTGTATGATAATAGTCTTAGAATTGCCCCCCTATACCGAATTTCCCCAATTAAAAATAATTAACATGAATCTAAACAATCAATTCATTCTAGAATATTCATAATAATATATAAAATTATTATTATAAATAACTTAATTAGTTCTATCAATTCAATCTGGTTAAACCTCGTTCGGTTTATTTCAATTAATTAACTCTTACAAATTAAGTCCAAATAAGGTAGTGTATTTTAAATATTGAGGGTCAGATATTAGCTCTTGGGGAACTTTTCTTCTTCCAGTATTTCGGGTGTTTGAAGTAAGGCCACACGAATTTGGAACAGCACAGAGCGTACGAGAACTGAACCTTTTTCGTCGGGACAATGTGAACTTGTTTTCGTTTCGGGATCTAAGCTTGCAATCGATGCTCACACGAAGCTAAGGCCTACGTAACGAACATTAAAGATTTAAAATACGTACTTCAATTCGTCTAGTGATTGAATTTTAAAGCAAGAAATGTGTGATTACTTCAATTCGTCTAGTGATTGAATTTTAAAGCAAGAAATGTGTGATTACCTGAGAAGATCTGACTAGTCTTGAAGTTGTCTCAATCGGCGCACTCTCCGGCCATGACGGCCTCGAAGGCGTTGTTGTCGTCCACATTGCAGAAACCGACCACAAATAGCAAAGGCAGCAAGAAGTCGATTAGGTAACAAGAAGATCGAACCCCTCATTTTAAAATGTATTAAAGTATTTTCGATCTAAATGATTTAAAATACTTGTAAACATTTTAAATTATGTTAAAATAATTGTGTGATTTTATTTTAATAAATCAATGAGATAGAATATTATTTATTGTTGAAATATGAGTGAATCGAACAATCGAAAAATCTTCACCCGACTCACGCTTTGGTTGATTAATTTGTTGGATGTCTCTTGATGACATTATAAATTAATTAAGGGTGCATGAGATAATAAAGATGGATTTAGGGGGCATCAGTGCAAAAATGCACTAACCGATCCACTTTTTCACCGTTAAATTAAAAATAAAAAGTAATATTAGGGTATGGGGCAGATTGCTTTTTAATATTCATTTTTAGGAGTTGTTTATTACTTGTTTATTTATTAGGGTAGACATTTTTTAAAATGTATAAATTCGTAAATATCCCTACAATAATATTAAACAATCTTTCGTTGGTAAATAATATTACGGTAACATATATTAATTTAGTAAGAGCGTTACTAAATATATATAAATATATTTGTGTAAGAATTATAAATATATTTGTGTAAGAATCTAAATATATTTGTCGCAAGAATCAGTAAATATATTGGTAAAATATATTTGCGCAAACATATATATGCATTAATTAGTACATATGTATTTATAATTATAGTTGTTGTATGTACTATATGTGTTATTCTTCGTGTAAATTATATTCATCGTTTTCAAACTAATTTTAGTTGTTGTACTAATAGTTTGTTTTGATTTTAATGTTGATATATATCTATAATAGTTTTAATTTTCTTATACTTATTTGAGTTTCATTGATTATATCTATGATAGTTTTAATTTTAATTGTACTTCTAAGTGTTTCTTTATCAATAATAGTTTTGATTTTATTTGTATTTCATTGATTATATCTATATAGTTTTGATTTCAATTTTACTTATAAGTGTAGTAGAGGATGGATTTAGTTTTTTTTTGGTAAAGGTCAATCACATAAAAAAAAAAGTGTATGATACAGTACATCGCATAGGGAATGAAACCCCCACCGCATCAACGAGCTAACAGCCTAGCTCTCCAACCAACCAACTAAACATATAACACTAAAAAATACAGACACAATCACCAGGCTATATGCCATACCCTTTTCAGCGCACGTGCCTGAAGGGAATCTGGAAGTCACAACGAGCGGATCATCTCCTGTATAATAGAAATCGCCTGAGAGGCCACCACTCCAGGCGACACCGAACGAGCCTCATGAATCCTCGTGTTCTTATGAGCCTCATGAAGCCTCATGACACCAGGATGGATTTAGTTGATTACTACATCTATGATAGTTTTATTTATTTTTTACTTATTTGTGTTTCAGTGATTATATGATAGTTTTAATAATAATTGAACGTGTAAGTGTTTCTTTATCTATGATTGTTTTGATTTTATTTGTATTTCCTTGATTATATCTATGATAGTTTTGATTTCAATTGTATTAGATTTTATATTTGAAAGATACTTTCCTGCCTTGGGTTCGGAATCGTGAAACGACTTCAATAATTCGCGTTCTTATGGTCGATTGTTCGATCTGAGATAGATTTTCTTGTTGAAAAGGAAAGAACGATACACTTCAATAAATCTAAAAATTGATTTTTTTTTTTGGAATTTTATTGGTGTGGTTATTGGAATTATTGTAAAATATGAGAGTTGAGGAATGAATGACGTGATTGACTGTGAAAAATAATACGGAAATAATAGGGATTTGAAATTTACTCTTTTTAATTAATTTAGTGAATTTTGAAATTGAAAAAGGATAGTATTGTCTTGGCCGAGGAGCTTCAGTCGGGAGAGCACCGAAGGCCGAGTTCGAACTCTGTGTCCGCTAAGACGTCGCCGGAGATGAAGAACACTTGCACGAAAATCGCTGCGGGGAGCGGGGGAATAACCCGTCGCCCGTCGGCAAGTGATGACTGTGATTATAGTTCAGATTTGGAAAAGTCATCCAAAGTTGTCAAAGTTGGGCCAATAACACCTTAAAAGGCCTTGTTAAGGTGATAAGGTTGTCCAACTTATATGTGAGCCCGAGGTTCTTTATCCAACAGATGTGGGATATTCTAACACTTCCCCTCACGAGTAAGCCGGAAATTCCATCGGAATTACTCGTGGCCGGAAATTTCATTGGCAGGGGTGCCCACAGTCGGAAATTCCATCGACAGGGGCCCCAAAATTCCATCGGAATTACTCGTGGCCGGAAATTTCATCGGCAGGGGTGCCCACAGTTGGAAATTCCATCGACCGGGGCCCCACATCGTGTTGGGCCTGCTCTGATACCATGTCAAAGTTGGGCCAATAACACCTTAAAAGGCCTTGTTAAGGTGATAAGGTTGCCCAACTTATATGTGAACCCGAGTTTCTTTATCCAACCGATGTGGGATATTCTAACAAAAGTGCCATGTATAATAATCAGAGAAAAATATAGGTACTATCTATGATATAACTATTAGAAGTGCCCTCATCCATGATTTATCAAAAATAAAATATCTAAGGGTGAAAGATATAAAAACATCCAATAATATTTATTTCAATATATATTTTATATATATTTATATTTTATATAAAAAGAATTACACCAATTATATATTTTTCAATATATTATTTGATATACTTATTTATAATTAAAACTTTTAAAACATGATTAATTTAATTAATAATTATAAATTATATTCTAAAATTTTAAAAATATTATATTTTAAAATATTATAAAAATACATATAATTTTAAAATATTATACAACTACCAAATAATTTTAAAAAAATATTATATTACTACTATTATTTTATATTTTAATTATATATATATTTTTTATATGAAATATTATCATTCAAATTAAAAATAAAAAATAATATAACATCATTCTAATATTATTATTAAAAAAATATATCAAAATACATTAAACTATACAGCGGCAAAAATTATTATATATATCATTCACTCATAAATAAATTTATAATTTTTTATTAATAAAAATAATTGCGTAAAAATTAATTAAATTGTACATTTAATAAAAATGTGTAAATTAAATTATTTTTTATTAATGAAAATGATTATGTAAAAAGAAATTGTATAATTAATAAAAATGTGTAGATTAAAAATTAAAAATGTGTAAATTAAATTATTTTTTTATTAATAAAAATGATTGTGCAAACATAAATTGTATAATTAATAAAAATGTGTACACCCTTAGATATTTTTATATTTAATCTAACGGTGAGAAAGTGCACTGCTTATTTTCCAGTGCATTTTTGCAAGGGCTGGGCGCAGGTCGGGGCGGACCCAAAAATTTAATGGATTGGCCCAAAACCTGATTTGGTCGGTCCGGGCCGGGCCGGGTTTTTTGAAATGAAGACCCGGCTTGAACCGAGCCCAGCGGTCCGAGTTGGATTTTCTGGCATTTCGGACTCAATTTTTTTAATTTAAAAAAATAATTTTTAATTATTAAAAATAATTTTTTATTAATAATTTTTTATAAAAAAATAAAATTTTAAAATTTAAATAATATTATTGTATACCATATTTATAATTTAAGTTTTTAAAGTTGAATTATTAATTAAAATATTAAATATTATATAAAAATATATAATATTTATGAAAAAAATTATATAAAAATTAAAAAACGAGCCGGTCCGAGCTTTTGGTCCTAAAAATTTTTGGGCCTGGGCCCAGACCAACCTTTTATTTTTCGGTCCGAGCCCTTGGCGGGCCGATCCCAAAAAAAAGTAGGCTCGGCCCGCGACAGGTTTTTTTCGAATTTCGTTGCGAACTTTCAGGTTTTCGGGCCGAAACGCCCAGCCTTACACCTGAGTTGTAATTATGTCGTGTGAGAAGGCTTAACGCGAATTGTTGGATGGGTGAGTTGATTTGCTGTCAAAGTTTAAATTCGTTTAGATTTTTTTTTTTGTTTAGAATTACAATTATATTGAGAATATAATTATATTCTTTAAAAATATAGAATTATATTAAAAATATATTTTATTTTTATTTTTATTTGTTTCCAATTTTATAAATTTGCTACACTTATAAATTGAGTTATCGGTTGACGAAAATCATACCTAACGATTTAGTGAATTTTTTTTCGTGATTTGAGTTTTCACGTAAAATTGTGTTTTCATTTTTTTTTTTGTTTATCTTTTCTTTATCATCTTATGTATTTATCTTTTTCGTATCTTTCATTCATCATCTTATATATAGTCGATAGTCGTGATCGAATTAGTTTTAATATCGCAACAAGTGTTATCAGTATTTTGTTTAAGATTAATCTTTGCCGTGGATATCACAACAATTGGTATCAGAACTTTAGTTGGAGAATTCTGCATGCGAAATTCATTTTTACGAGGTTGTTGATGTTTCTAGATTCAGGTGGAGCTTGAGAGAATATTTCGATATATGAGGAGAATGTTTGATATTCGTTGCTTGGGTTATTAATTCGTGACCTATACTATAGGTACATGTCATAATATTCTGTGTATTAGAATAGTAATGAGTCAACTTTATATTGTTCACTACTAAAAACAGAGCCATAGACATCACTTCATTTAAATCATCTTCAAATGAGCTCGATGTTAATGTATATATTTTAATCAGTTCAAAAACAACTGATTTAAATATGAATAACAATATCATTTTTAAATAAAATCGATTTAAATGAGCTCATTTTAAAAATCAATGAAATCTTTGTATTGTGTAAGCGATTTAATTGATATTTAAAAAAAAATCATACCTTGTCGATATATTCAGTTCAATAATTCGTTTCTCTTTTCTCACACACAAACCCTCCCTCAAACACATCCGCCGCTTCAGCCCCCTTCGAAACTCCACCGTAGCTGCGACGTCGCTGAAGCAAGAGTACTTACCACCACCGGAGTAGAGGAAGGCTTCTCCGTCGAAGAAGGCTCACCCGTCAAAGCATCCCCGTCGAAATCCCAGCTCACTCCCGTCATCGTGGCTTCTCGATCTATATCTATGCTAGCACATCAGAATCAAGTGCACGGTAAATTTAGGGTTTTTGACAATTAAATCGGAGAGCCATTGTCGCGGTCGAGAAATTTCGAGCCTGCGACGAGAGCGCTGGCGATTTCGTACCGTGTTTCGGGGGAAGTTTCGAAGGTCAATTCGTTGCTCTGTCCTGAGAATTTCAAAGCTTTGGATTCCTTGCTGCCATGGCCGAAAGGGTATAAGCTTCACCTTCCATGACCGACAAACCGGGATGAGGTACTGCGTAATTTAGGGTTTTATTTCTCTGATTTTTTTGTCTTGTATTATTTAATTTTCTGGACATTGAAAAGAGAAGATGTATGGTAGAGAAAGTGATGTTCATGATATTGTATAAATTTTCCTTTTGTTTCAAAATCCGGATTGGATTTTCTGACGCTTACAGATTCAACCAAATGTGATTAACAAGGTGATGAACTGATTTCTATCCCCAATATATGTATTATTCAGTAGCTTCGAATCGACTTTCGCATTTGGTTCAGATAAGTACGACGCCGTTTTGACCTCTGTCGTTGCCAAGGATCACATTTCAAACCATTACAGGGGACTTGACTTCGTCAACTTCTCTGAATCTTCGGCCGGCGATCAGTCTCTTCCGAGACTAAGGTGTGTGTTGTTATTTCATTTTTTTCTGTGTTGCTAAGATGTGCTTTGATGTTTAGGGCTTTTTCACATTCGTTTTCTTCGTTGGTTTTTGAGTAAATGAAATTGTGGAACCCTAAATACCAATTGAGTGGCACTACAAAGAGGCTGACGTTGAAAACACTAGTGTTCAATATTGGTTATTCCCGCAGCTTCTTATCCGAGAGTGGGCGAACGTATTTTCACTCTTGGCGGGTCTGATTGTTATCAAGACACTGATTATAACCGCAGTAGGTCCACGATTCGGACTGAGCCTCCAGGAGAGCATTAGGATAGGCTTGCTTCTCTCCCAAGGTGGCAAATTTGGATTTGTAGTCTTTTCCTTGGCAAACAGATTACAATTTTTATTAATACTACGTATTTTGATTTTAGTGCCTTATGTATGTTGCATTCAACTTATTATTTTTAACAACGTGATGACTCTTAATCCTTTAAATAGGCTTGGGGTGCTGCCACTTGAACTAAATAAGCTTCTTATATTTCTTATTGCGCTTAGGTGCACACTCAGAATTGTTTTGTATTTTTTCTTGAGAATATTATATTGTATTTTCCATGTTTGGTGATTTATGAAGTATGAATATTATTGCTTAAGTTTTAAGCTGTAATTTTTAATGTGATTTAAGATTTTACTGTATGGCTTTAATTGTTGGAAGCGTATTTGTTTGATACTTTTATATTTCAATCTCCATGTTGGCTTTTGAATCTTATACCATTAGATTCTGAGTTTCTTCTTATGTATTTTATACAATTTGAATTAAATGTTTTAACTAGTAGTACTTTATTGCTGTTTAGGGACCCAAAATTCATAAATGCAGTACTTCTGTTTCTTACAATATTTATATTGTACTTGTTGTATTCAAGGTCTGAGCAGGACAAGGAGCCAGAACCAGCATCTCAAACTTAGGCTTGATAGTTTGAACCAGTCACAGTCAATTATAATTGCTATTGTCTTACGTACTGTAAGAGATCTATATTTACTTATTTACTTATTTAAAGTTAGTCCATACTCAAGATATAACTTGGAACTTCCTAATTGATAGTATCATATATTTCTGAGTTTATTTAATGATTGTAATGCTTGCTTATGGTGATTTGGTTATGTGTATTACAGAAAGCTTCCAAATGGTCCGAGCGAAAGAGGTTGTTGCTAAATTGGCTAAACTTGCATCTACTAAAAGAATTGCTCCTGGAGATTTTCGGAAGTTTGATCGAATGTCTTAGATATTGGTTAATATTTGGATTTATATCGGGTGTTTGATCGAATGTCTTGGATATTGGTTAACATTGACAATACTTCGGATGTTATTGAAGCAAATAATATTGTTTTTATGTTTTTATTAATATATTTATATATTGAGTGTGATTTTAGTGCTAAGGACATCACTTTTGTTAATTAAATGAAATTTAAAATTATTATAGAAATCACAATGTAGAGTACATAAATTAATTTTAAATCGAGTAATAACCGATTTAATTGCTATGTTCTACCGATGTGTATGAGACGCTATATCTATACTCGACATATTTCAGACATCGGGTTTTCGTGCTCGCAACGAAATCGGTTAATACTCGATTTCTTAAGTTCACAATTATATCGTTTTTCTAATTAACACTGATTTAAATGTTAATACAGATATCGGTTAATAACCGATGTCTGAAATATGGCGAGTATAGACATCGCCTCCATACACATCGGTCGCACAAGTCATTTAAATCGGGTATTACCCGATTTCTATGACTGTTTTTTTAGTAGTGGTTTGACTTTGAATGAGCGTGAATTTAAGCTATCATTTTAAAATGGAAAAACAGACATACTTAAACTCCCCGGACTGGCTAGTATAGTACTACAATTTTCCTCATTTTTCTTTCATATAATATAATGATATTGTTGTGTTTGTTGTTTGCCTTGGTTATCTTGATTTTGTATTGGCTATCATTTCTTTATGATCATCTGACGGTTCTTTGCGATCAACTTACATTTCAAGGTTTGTAATTTTTTTGTATGTTAACTTAGTTGAACATATTTGTATGTAATGTTTTTTTCTTTGCATGTGATATGGCGCGATATTCTAGAGATAAATATGACCGAACTTGATGACGGATTTCGACTTCTCATAGATCCGACTAAAGGATTGATCACGCCTATGAGTCTTCATAAGAATTGCTCGCTTTTGGGAATAGAGGGGGTGAGTGAAATAGATGCACAGGTTATGGTGAGACAAGCTGATCTTGATGGGGACGAAGAGCTTAATCAAGAGGAGTTTTCCATACATATCTTAAAAATGATCGATCAAAACTCCCGAACATGATGCATCTGCTGGCTAGGTGATTGAAAAAGTGTAATCGAAATAAAATAAAGACTAGAATTAAATCAAAAAAATAAAATTTGTATGTGTTTTTAGTGAATTAAAACGAATTAATTTTTTTTAATTATGCATTTTTTTGTCATATGAAATTATATACAACAAATTATTAAGTTTTGAACTAGTTTTATTTGTAGTTTTGTGTAGTACAATTATCAATTTTATGTTAATTTCGTTCATAGTCTTTAAAGTGATTAATTATCATAGTATTATAAACATAAAATAATAGTTATTACATGGAATTCAAAAAATACCAAACCCCTAAACCTTTAATGGAGACATTCACAACCCATTTACTTCAATTTAGAAAACTACAAATTTTCAAAGTTAAGAGCAAAATAATTTTATAGTTGCATCAACAAGTCAACCTGTAAGAAACAATTGCAACATCATAAGCAAAATGTCATTGAAGTGAAGACTCGTCTATTTTATTATTTTTCTCGAAATACAGGGTAATTTTTAAAAAAGCGTAAATCTACATATGAAAGTCGACCAAGTGTTGCTACACATCTTGAAACTCGACCCAGTGTTGCTACACAAAAAATCTTAAAACATGAAGCAGAGTCCAAAGCAAATGTTGAGATTGGTATATTTACATCACTATTTTTACTTCGATTTCTGCACACACACATCAAAGCAAATGTTGAGATTGGTATATTTACATCACTATTTTTACTTCGATTTCTGCACACACACATGACGACGCGAAATTCAACCAGCCGTGTGCAAAGCATAAATTATCACACCTGCAAAAACACAACAAAACATGAATTCTTTCTTTGAATGTGATTAATCATAATTAGTGTACTATTAATTAGAAAAAAAAATTGCAAGACCCCACCGAATAACATATGAATGCTCGACCCATAAATTCAACAAATAGTAAATATAATTGTAATTTGAATAATTTCATGGTTAAGCACTATTGTTCTAATTAAACTCTGAATTACAATACAAGTTCCAATTTACAATCACTCTGGTTTAGTGCAAAAAGTAAAGTTATTTAATAAAAAGGGAACTAACATCTTCAAAAAGAAGAAAGAAAAACAAAAGGAACTTATGTAATATAATTACTATGAAATATGCAACAAACTCAAAGCGTGAAACTCAATAACCCATCGAGAACAGAAGCAATAAGATTCATGGGCTGCGACCCCAAAAATTAAGGACTACAACTATCTTCTATAACAGTAGTTAGAAAACTATTTTTTTGTGGTGATTTTATTTTTAAATATAGATGTATACATTTTTGTATTTTAAAGCACTACTTGCGAACTAGTTAGAAAACTAGTTGGTGATTAATTTAACTATAAATATAAATTTGAATACCACTGTAAGTTTCACAACCATTTGCAACATATGCAGGAAATGAGTTGAAGTGATTACACCTTTTAATATAACCAGGAAATGAGTTGAAGTGATTACACCTTTTAATATAACCGTTCGCATCATTATATTGTGCAAACCAACTTACAAACTAGTGACTAAACTAGATGATGGTGAATGTAATTGTGAATATAAATGTTAAACTAACAATAATTTCAAAACCATCTGCAAATTACTAAGCAATCTAGTTGGTGTGTTTAATACAATTATGATTATACGATTGTACATCAAAATTTGTTTCAAAAACAAGTTCAAACTAGATATCAAATTATAATGTATTTGTTTTGGGGTCAGAAATTAGATAAAAATATTATAACTGAATTTTGGGCTTGATTCTAATCAAACATTACATTTATTTGTAGAGAGAGAATTATTATTGTGCTTATTATTGAGCTGAAGAAGATGATCCTTTACATTTCTTTAGCCTCTATTTATACACTATATTCCACTGTAATGAGTAAGTGATCGTCATATTTACATTGGTGCTAGAGACTTTGTCAGGAGTGTAGCATGCGTCGTCGGCTCTGATCATGTTCTGATGGCGTGTATACTTTTCCTGCCAAGTTTCAGAAAAAGCTTGGGATGTTGATGTCTCCAAGATTATTGTTTGCTTGAGCTTGATTGTTATTGTGTAGTTCGCTCTCGTTTACAGTGGAGCCTTCGGACTCCCGTGAACTAGCTTGAACTCCACACTACAGTTTTTGAATAAACTTCATTCTTATGTGTATTTGTTATTTTGTGTAGGATAAGTAATTCTAAGTCTATTAGGACTTGGAAGTGCTAGCCTCATGATCATACAAAATACACAGTGGGACTTGAAAGTCATGAGGATGACTTTGAAGCCGTGTTAAGCCAAGTCACCAGGGAGTTCGAATCCTCCTGTGAGGACTTCGAACCCGTGCCTTCTTCCCACCGTGGAAGTGCTGTATAAGTACGAAGTAGCCCTGGAGTTCATCCTGTTAAGGAGTTGAAGACAGGAGCGCGAAGAGTAAGAAGGAACTGTTAAGGGACTTAATACTCGCAAGATTGAAAATCAAAGTACAGCTACGCACTACAAGTTCGAAGCCTCGCGAGAGCCGAAGAACCTGGAACGTTGTCGGTGATGGAATATTCGAGATTCCATAGAAGAGGCTTTGGGCTCGGCCCAATAAGCAAAATTTCCGGAAGCCCATTAGGGTTTCCTTCACGAGCTCTATAAATAGCCGCTAGATCATTTGTAGAGCTTAACACTTTTTACTGGAATTTCTAGAGAGAGGAATATTGTAAACCGAGAGTCTTCACTAGAAAGCTCCGATAATTCGATCTGCTGTAGCACACTTAGAACGAGTTCGCTAGAAGGAGTTCGTAGTGTGTTTGTTTAGTCTGAAAAATCATAGGTCCGATAGGACTTAGAACTGCTAGACTTGTTTTTTATCGTGTGACATTTCTACAAGTTCGCAAGAATTTGTAGATGTTTGATTGAAGTGTTCAAACCCGTTTATATAAAAGAATTTTATTCAATAATCTCTTTATTATGTTTAAGTATTGTGACAATACATAGTCCCGCTATCGTTTACACTACGGGACTTCCTAGTTCTGCAGGACTTTTATTCATGCACGGCTTCTAACACAATTTCAATTAGTATCAGAGCGGTTCACCTTGCGACTTCGGTGAGATCCTAGCTAGAGATTCGAAAAGATGGAGACATATACAGTTGTGAAACCCGTCATTCTAAATGCGGAGAACTATTCGTACTGAGAACTATTCGTACTGGAAGAGCAAAACTAGAGTGAAACTTAAACAAACGGACTCAAGAGTTTGGGGTTCAGTAGTTAGAGTATGGGAGGCTTCCATGTTTGTCGATGATGATGGTGATACTATAACTAAGGATGAGTCCACCTGGACAGTAGCTGAATACGAGGCTGCCACATTTAATGATAAGGCCGCCATTCATCATATTATCACTGAGTACATTGACATTCACATGTTTCAACTTATCAAACACCTCTCCTCTGCCAAACAAGTGTGGGATACACTTGAGAATATTTGTGAAGGTAGTGAGAGCATAAAAAAAGTCCAAAGTTAGAGGACTAAACACGGCCTTCCAAAGACTTCACATGCGGGATGAAAAAATTTTGGATTCCTATTACAACAAAATTATGGCTATCGTTAGTGAGTGCCAATAACTGGGGGATCCTATTCCTAACTCTTTTATCTACACGAAGGTACTTCGAACTCTGAATGACTCTTTTGAGCCAAAAGTTGTTGCTGTGGAGAGTACGAAACTGGCAGATAGCTCGAACTATAATGAACTTATGAGCGTTTTCAAGAACTACGAACTGAACAAGAAACTAAAAAATGACTCTTACATGTCACCACTGAAAGCTCCATGAAAGCACTGAAGGTGAGTCCACTTCCAATCAAGAAAGTGCCATTGGTGTTTGTCTCGCTCCTTGTGCCGCCTAATTCTCCTATGACACATAAGGGTTCGAACTCCACATCTATTTGTTTTTGTTTATTTTTTGAAAAGTTGAGGGTAAAGTGAACTTTTCCTTTACAAAGTGTATAATTTTAATTTATTCTTATGAGAGGTGTCAAAAATAAATGTGTTTGTTATCAATGTGCATGAAAAAAAATTCCCTCTTTATTTTTTTAATATTTTTAGATTATATATATATAGATTTCTTTGAAAAAATTCCATGTAATAATTTACTTCATTTTTGTAAGATTGTGTTTGTGAGTTTTGAATTTTATTATTACAATTGTGGAGGGTAACAAAGAAATGGTATTTAAATTATGTGGAGAGAAAAAAAACCAAATTCTGTGGAGAGTAAAAAAAACCCATATTTTATGTACTAATTCTGGGTTCAAATCTAGATTTACGACTACTCTTATTTTTTTTAATCAGTCGTAAGGTAATGAATTCAAAAAAATAAGAATTGTGGGACCCAATATTTTGCTTGCGACCGAAAATGGTACTTGCGACTACGGATTTTCGAGCGATCTCAACTGTCACAATAGACCCCAATTGCGACAAATCCTTTGAAAAATATCCATCACAATTGCCATTTTTTTCTTGTAGTTAGTATTTTTTATATTAGTTCAATCCAAACTATTTTTTTCTCTAAATTCTTCTAATTTTTAATATTAAGTGAATATAGTAACAAAGTGAACTAATAAATTTTAGCGGCATAAATAACATTACCCAACTAAATATTGAGGGTCCAAATATTAACTCAAATGAAAACCAAATAAATAAATAGGGCCAATACAAATCATACATTACACACCAACCTATAGCAAATGAATATGAAGATAGAAAATATAAATAGTGAAAAGAAAAGAAAAGAAAAGAAAAAGAATTATTATGACATCATTTTATTTGTAATAGCATCCTTGCTAAAGCTAATTACAGCTTTTCACGAAAATAGTCATCAGCTCGATGGATCTATCGATCACGGTTGAGGAACATTAACGAAAGGTGGGTGGGAGTGGTGGGAAATACCTAAATTCCGGGTGCTGAAAAAAGTGCTTCTTCTTATGAAAAATCTTCGGGAAGGGCGGACACGGTTTCTTCTTGGGGAACGGGATCGGAAATACCGGAGTTGGAATTGGCGGCTTATCAATCACCACCAGCGGCTTCGGCTTGTAAACCGGCGACTTCGGCTCCGGCTTCGATTTCGGCTTGTAACTAGGAACGCCATGCGGAGGGAATGGCTTCACAACCGGAGACTTGGGCTTCGGCTTATAAATCGGAGCATGTGGAGGAAGCGGCTTTGATGTATTTGTTATACCTATAAATTGGGTTCTCCGATAGACGAAAATCATAGAGTGAATTATTGTAACTTATATAGTGAATTTCTTTTTCTTCTCGTAGTTTTTTTCGTGTTTTAAGTTTTCATATAAGATTGTGTGTTCATCTTTTTCGTTTATCTTTTCTTTATCATCTTATATATATTCGAGAGTTGTGAGCGATTTAATTTCAGTATATCAACAAGTGATATACTTTGTGATTTAATTTCAATATCGCAATAACTGGTATCAGTGTCGTGTTTAAAGTTCTTTGGCGTGGATATCACAACAATTAGTATCAGAGTTTTGGTTAAATGATTTCGGACGCGAAATTCACTTTTACGAGGTTGTTGGTGTTTCTAGATTGGGTGGAATGTGTATTACATTGAAAAATATAGTAACCTCATTATTGTAAGTGAATTATTGTAACATCAACGATATAGTGAATTTCTTTTTTTTTTTTCGTGGTTTTTTTTTCGTATTTTGAGTTTTCATATAAAATTGTGTGTTCATCTTTTTCGTTTATCTTTTCTTAATCATCTTATATATATTCGAGAGTTGTGAGTGATTTAATTTCAGTATCTCAACAAGTGGTATTAGTGTGATTTAATTTCAATATCGCAACAAGTGGTAGCAGTGTCTTGTTTAATGTTCTTTGGCGTGAATATCACAATAATTAGTATCAGAGCTTTGGTTAGAGAATCTGAATTCACATTTATGAAGTGTTGGTGTTTCTAGATTGGGTGGAATGTGTACTACATGTCATACTACATGTCATCATTCCGTGTATTAGAATAGTACTGAGTCAACTTTATATTGTTACTTTGAGTGAAAGTGAATTTGAGCTATCATTTTAAAATGGAAAAACATACTCTCCAGACTAGCTAGCTAGTATAGTACTACAAATTTCCTCCTTTTTTCATACAATATAATGATCTTGTTGTGTTTGTTGTTTGCCTTGGTTATCTTGATTTTGTATCGGCTAACATTTCATTACGATCATCCGACGGATGTTCTTTGCGATCGACTTACATTTCAAGGTTTGTAATTTTTTTGTATGTTAACTTGGTTGAACATATATGTGTGTAATGTTCGCATCTTTTTTTTTCCTTGCATATGATATATGGCGCGATATTCTAGACATAAATATGACCGAACTCGATGACGGATTTCGACTTCTCATAGATCCGACTAAAGGGTTTTGATTACGCCTACGAGTTTTCATAAGAATTGCTCTCGTTTGGGAATAGAAGGAGTGAGTGAAATAGATGCAGAGGCTATGGTGAGACAAGCTGATCTTAATGGGGACGAAGAGCTTAATCGAGAAGAGTTTTTCGTACATGTCTTAAAAATGATCGATCAAAACTCCCGAACATGATGCATCTATTGGCTAGGTGATTGAAAAAGTGTAATGTGAAATTACGTCTTCGACGTATGATACCAACTTTTCGCGAAGTTGGCCTTAAACTCACAGTCAGCAGCTTCAGTCGACGAACTCACAGTCAGCAGCTTCAGTCGAAGAACTCACAGTCAGCAGCTTCAGTCGAAGAACTCACAGTCAGCAGCTTCAGTCGACGAACTCACAGTCAGCAGCTTCAGTCGACGAACTCACAGTCATCAGCTTCAGTCGACGAACTCACAGTCAGCAGCTTCAGAAAACGAACTCACAGTCAGCAGCTTCAGTCGACGAACTCACATTCAACAGCTTCAGTGGACGAACTCACAGTCAGCAGCTTCAGTCGACGAACTCACAGTCAGCAGCTTCAGTCAAAGAACTCATGCACTCTCTCAACTATCGCTTGCTTGTGTGTATAGTTCAAACTCAATGTAAGTAAAGTAAAGTAAAGTGCTGAAGACAAAGTTATGTAATAGTTTTCATTTCATTGATCGACGAAACTAAACTATTACACGGGTAGAGAAAGGTAGACGGAATGATCAAAGGTCGTATCCCAAGTGACGCAGCACTCCAACGAACCAGAGACCTAGTACTACTACACCTAGAGCTAAATCACATAACCCTACTAGTGGTGCACAGCACAAAACAACTACCAAAACTCTAAGGCTCAGCGCCAACAAACAACGACAGCGATACTCGAATATCAAATTTCGTTCTCTCAAAATCGTCAAATGGTGAAATCGAAATCCATGGGTTTATATAGGCAGCCCGCACATGTGAGGTGATGACGTGGCACGTTCTGGTTGGTCACATGCTTGGCTGATGTCACTTCTCCATGGATGACATCACTCTTGTAGAACTTGGATTCTTGAATCTTGGAATCTTGAATCTTTGATTCTTGAATCTTCGAATCTTGAATCTTCAATTTCAAAATCAGAACTTCAATTCAATCTTGACTCCATCGATCTCAATTCTTCATCTTCAATTTCTTGTGAAAATCTCTAAGTGTTGAAGCCTCAGAATTTCATCGTCTTCATGGTCGTCGATATCATTGAGGTTGAAAGGCAAAGTCTCCGAATCCAATACATGAAGACATTCGCCAGTTGCTGGGTTGGACAGTCGACAGTCGCTGGGTTGGACAGTCGATAGTCGCTGGGTTGGACAGTCGACAGTCGCTGGGTTGGACAGTCGACAGTCGCTGGGTTGGACAGTCGACAGTCGACAGTCGCTGGGTTGGACAGTCGACAGTTGCTGGGTTGGACAGTCGACAGTCGCAGGGTTGGACAGTTGGAGTCTCCGGTTTTTGAGTCTCCGGATTTTGAGTCTCCGTTTTTGGAGTCTCCACTTTTGTGTAGTCTCCACTTTTGTGAAGTCTCCACTTTTGTGAAGTCTCCACTTTTGCGTAGTCTCCACTTTTGTGAAGTCTCCACTTTTGCGTAGTCTCCGGAAAAGTTGACAGGAGTCTCCGTTTTTGGCATTCTCTGGAAAAGTTGACAGGAGTCTCCGTTTTTGGCATTCTCTGGAAAAGTTGACAGGAGTCTCCGTTTTTGGCATTCTCTGGAAAAGTTGACAGGAGTCTCCGTTTTTTGGCGAAAAACGAGTCTTCGGTTTTGGAGACGAGAGTCTCCGCTTTTTCAGCGACTCCAGTCGTTGGTTCCAAAAGCGGCGACTCCAGTTGCTGGATCCATGTTGTAGCTCTTGAAGAGTAGATTCCAAAGAAATTTGAATCAAGTCAATCGGAGCTCGC
The DNA here is from genome assembly GCA_954870475.1 of Euphrasia confusa. NCBI lineage: Eukaryota > Viridiplantae > Streptophyta > Magnoliopsida > Lamiales > Orobanchaceae > Euphrasia > Euphrasia confusa. The sequence goes on from OX940956.1 coordinate 12,780,358, forward strand.
ACGAAGGAGATATGGCCAAAATCGACGGACTGCACGCTTTCAGCCGTGGCGTGCGACTGACGTGAGTCTCCGCTTTTTCAGCGACTCCAGTCGCTGTTTCAAAAATTGGCGACTCCAGTCGCTGGATCCATGTTGTAGCTCTTGAAGAGTAGATTCCAAAAAATTTTGAATCAAGTCAATCGGAGCTCGCACGAAGGAGATATGGCCAAAATCGACGGACTGCACGCTTTCAGCCGTGGCGTGCGACTCCTGTCGCCTGCGACTCCAGTAGCATGGTTTTGACATTACTTGTCATATATGGATACGTAGCTCTTGAAGTGTGGATTCCATAGCATTTTGAATCAACACAATCGGAGCTCGCACGAAGAAGATATGATAATAGTCGACGGACAGCGCACACCTACCCAACCACTCCTTATAGTAGTCCTTACTAATATATGGGTAGTGACAGCAGTAGACATCAGCCACCCTGATTTTTACACACACCCTGCTAGAGTTCTAGTTCCAGTTGGCACTCATGTTGACGTGATGCATTGGACATCACTGATTCCATATCACCATGTTATATGCTATTCATCCATTCATTCAACACCTGAAACAAAACACAAACACCCAAAACATATGTTGTCGCCAAAACCAACATTTACAATCTCCCCCTTTTTGGCACAACTCATATGATCAAGAGTTAGCATAAGGAGATATACAAAATCTCAAAAAACCAAGCAACCAAAACATATGTTGTTGCCAAAACCAACATCTACAATCTTCCCCTTTTTGGCACAACTCATATGACGAAGAGTTAGCACAAGGAGATACAAAACAATCTCCCCCTCAAGAGATACACATCAAAAATATGACTAAGTTTAAACAAAGGCAATCAATTAATCAATAATGAAGAACTAGCATTGATAAGATATGAAAAACCAAACACACTTAGTCAAAACATCAATATATCAAGACATATGCATGCAAACGGAATATTTCAAGAGTTTCAAGAGTTATTCAAAAGAGTTTCAAGAGTTATTCAAAATAGAGAAACCATGCATTACGCAGTCCTTTGCCAGATGAACCAGCATCATCACCTAAACCTCCCCCTTGATGGGTCATCTGGTGAAGATAGGCAAACGTAGTACTGAGTGACACCGGATGCTGCTGCACTCATCTTACGCCATAAAGATTGAACTCCACGAGATGCTGAATATGAACTACAAGAGTACCAAATCAAAACAACACATCCCGAGTTAGTATTCAAGCGTTCAACACACTGCAAACATTCAAACACATTTTAGTGGAGATTCGAGGGGTGATATTAGGCAATGAAGAGCAAATATTTTCTCAGAAAAGAGACACTTTCATCAATTTCCAAAACAAAATTTTCACACAAGGTGAATAGAACTTTGAGTTAATGAAAAATCTCTCATATTAAAAACCGGTGAGATGGACCGAAGTATGTTGATAGACATGTTTACTTGTCCTTCGTCACAGTCACAAGGAAGCAATCGTGTTTCGTCGAAACATATTGGCAGAGTTTGCACCGCACAAGAGATTTTAATTCATAAGTGCAAGGTGAACACTTAAGACACTCCAATCAGGAACTAGCATTACTTCAATCAGAGGGGAGTCGGGGGAACCGACGTCCTCCAGACGAGTTTTTAGCTTTAAATGAAATGCAACAGACATTCCTCCCATATTACATCAGTCAAAGGGGAGCAAGGTTCACTTGCGTCCTCCGAAGTGTTTTTGGAGATCGTCTTAAAGTTTAGCGTCCATGTACGACCTTTCGAAGAGGGGAGCCGGGGGTACCGGCGTCCTCCGTTACTTGGCTTTATGGATCTATGCAAGATGAAGCGAGGAGATATGAGCCATGTTCACATGTTTGCACTCAGAGGAACAAATACTCTTGGGTCCGAAGACTAAAGCGGCCTCGAATCCATGTTCAACTGATTAGACTAATCCACGACGAAGCCAAGTGCATATTCAGAAGTAAAGAAAATAATCTTTCAGACTTCAAAATTTTCGTGAACTCTTAGAGAGAACACATGCAGAGAGAATTTCTTAGAGTTTTAAATCTCTCAAAGTCAAGAGGTTTGGTAAAGATGTCAGCAAGCTGTTTTTCTGTTGAAATATGCTGTAGACTGACTATATCACGATCAACCAAATCTCTAATGAAATGATGTCGAATGTCGATGTGTTTAGTGCGAGAATGCTGGACAGGATTTTCGCTGATTTTGATAGCACTTTGGTTATCACAATACAGCACCAAGGGAGCACTCTCAATAAAATAGTCACCCAACATCTGCTTTAACCAAAGCAATTGAGTGCAACAACTCCCGGCTGCAACATACTCAGATTCATTGGTAAAGTGGATAAAGTTTCCAATTATGGAACTGAAAGGTGTTCGAACAACTCCTTGATTCTTAGTGAATTCAGAAAATCGCTCAGTTGTGGTAATGTGGGTCGTTGTCGATTCAACTTCATGCTTGTCAAACTTCTCTTCCATATTTTCCGCGGCCTTTTGAGATACAAAGATAGAAGAACTTTCATAAGTACGAATCTCAAGAGTTAGCTTAGGAGAAGAAGTCTTCGAAGTAAATGTCAAGTCTTGAGGCAAGTCAGATGTAACTTCAGAGATTTTGGGCGTTAGAGCCTTAGGTAGTACTGCCTGCGCAAGAGTGTCCGTGATGGAATCCAAAGCTTCTCTCTGAGTTGAGTCCTCTGATTCTTGATTGACATTTTGACAGTTGCCATAGACGTAGCAATTGTTCTTAGCACGTGGACACTTCAAAATGCACTTCCCTTCACTATCAAAAACATTGCAAGAGTCTTTGTCAAAACTGACATTTAGCTGGTCATCACAAAGTTGGCTTATACTTATCAGATTAGCCACTAGTCCTTCAACATGGACAACATTCTTGAGTGGTGGCAATCCTTTGAGATGGAGAGTTACTTTTCCCAACACGATACCTTTTTCTCCCCCTCCAAACATGACGGGGGTGTCAGTCACAAGTTCGTAATCTTTCAGAAATTTCTTCGTTCCAGTCATGTGTTGGGAACAGCCACTATCAAGGTACCACACTCCTTGCGAGTCTTTCTCATAAGCGTTTAGCACAACATTGCAGAGAATCACTTGTCTCGGTAGCCAAATTTTTCTTGGAGTGGAGTCGGGAATAACTTCACTCTTTTTCACTTTTGGCACCCATTGAGTAGTGCTCTTAATTTTTGGTTTCCAGATTTTTTGATTTTTCACTTTAGGCAACCATTGCTTCTTTACTTGCTTCGCAGAGCCATTCTTCTTTTTCACAGTCACCAAGCCACGATTCACATCATCCTTCATTTTGTAACAATATGGCCTAATATGCCCAGGCTTGTTGCAATAGTGGCAAACATTCTTTTTCTTGTGCTTTACTTCCTTTTGTTTGATGTTTTCAACATTAGTAGAGATAGGAGCAAGAATTTTGGGTGTCGACCTTGAAGATGAGGACTCCGTCAAATTTTTCATCGAAGCATCTTCATGAAACGGAGTTTGAAGTCGGACTCTCTTGGAATATACGTTCATTTTCTCAGTCACTATCCCTCGGTTCACATCATCTCTCAACTTGTAGCAATAAGGTTTGATGTGTCCGGGTTTGTTACAGTAGTGACAAACATACTTCTTCTTGAGCTTAGCTTCCTTTAGCTTTGGCTTTTCAATCTTAGTAGAAGAAGAAGTGGACCTTTCTTTCATAGAGACACTTGGAGCCAATTTCTTTAGCTTATTCATGAAGGCGTCCTCATAAGATAGAGTGTTTCTAGGTTTCTTCATGATAGTCTTTGGAGGCTGATATAACTTGGCATTGAAACATTTTGAGGAGCTAGCTTCAGGAATCTCAACCTTGGACTCTGAAGTCATAATTTTCTTTCCCTCTGCAATCTCCTTTCGCTTAGATGTTTCATTTTCGATTTTTCCATCAGTCTCAACTTTGGAATGTTCATCAGAGGAAGCCTTGACAAACTTCATTTTCTTATTCTCAGGAGTTGAGTATATGGAGTTGAATACTTTTTGGAATCCTAGACCATATCGATTTGGATTCACTAAGGAGGTAGCATTATCAAAAACTGAAGAATTTGTGTTCATCTTCTTCAAAAGCTCATCTGTCATGTGCAATTTAGCTTTCAGGTTGAAGCAATCTTTGACACTCATAGCAAGATCTGCCTGAGTCTGTGTCAAAGTCGTTTTTAATTCATCATTCTCATCATCGGAAGTTTTGAACAAATTTTGAAGCATTTTGACTTCAGCAATTTCCTTTTTCAATGATGCTTTCAACTTGGAATTTTCAGTATTAGACTTTTCAAATAGTGATCTCAACTCAACTGCTTCCTTGAAGAATTTGTGCTTCTCTTCAAAGAGATCATCAAACTTTTGTTCCAGATTTTTACGAGAAGCTTTCAACTTTAAATTTTCAGAGTTAGACTCTTCAACCAAGTTTCTCAACTCAATAGCTTCTTCGGAGAGTTTTTGTTTTGCTTTAGAGAAGTCATCAACGCACTCCTTCAAACATTTTAGAGACACTTCAAGTGTTCCTTTCTCAGTGATTGCTGCTTCATAAAGTTTTTGCAATTCAAAGAGATTCACCTTCACTGCAAGCACTTCATCAGACACTACTTCATTCTAAGACACTATTGGAGTTTGAGACACAACTTCATTTTGCTTCATAACGTTGACAGTCGTCGTGTCCTTCATACTTTCATCAATTTTGTGATCATCATCAAATGATCCTTCCAATATATTGTGATACACATGAAGTGCTCCTTTTTCAGTATTAGCTGTTTCAAGCTCCCTTTGGAGTGCTATGATGCTTTCTTTCAAGTCCAACATTTTCGTAGACTCAACTTCAGCTTGAGGTGTTTTAGGAGCATTCTCTGTTGATTCTGATTCACACTCAGAATCGGTGTTTGAAGTAGATTCATCATTATAAAGATTTTGAAGCTTTGGAAAAACTTCTTTTAGATTCACAATTTCTTTTGAGTCGACTTTTGCATGAGACGTTATAGGAGTAGCCTCTGTCGATTCCGACTCATACTCAGATTCACGATCTGAAGAATTTCTTCCAGAATATGTTTCACTATTTTTGTCGTCTTCATGCTCTCCCATCTGAGGTTTATGAACTAGAGTAGTGAGAGTGCAACTCTTAGATTGGTTGACATGTTTGTGTCCTCCACAAGTTCTCTGGAGAGTATCCCAAGCTTCTTTGGCTGAGGTACAATTTTTGACAAGTCGATACATGTTGAGCTCCAGCCATTCACAGATGAAACGTAAAGCTTTGTTGTTGGCAGTAGAAGCTTCAAGCTCTTCATTAGACCAATGTCGTTCAAGTTTGAGAATTTTGTTGCCTTTAGAATCAATAGTAAATGGGCGTTCCCAGCCTTCTAACACTGATCTCCATGCACGAGAGTCATGTCCTTTAATTCTAGCTGATACTTTGGCTTTCCAATTCGAATAGTTTTGATGAGTAAGCATGATCGGTTGATGTGCGAACATAGGAGACTCAATTGTAGCGGAAAATATGAAGTCAAGATTCGGATCACGTCTTATACGTATGACGTCCCTCTCTGATACCAATTGAAATTACGTCTTCGACGTATGATACCAACTTTTCGCGAAGTTGGCCTTAAACTCACAGTCAGCAGCTTCAGTCGACGAACTCACAGTCAGCAGCTTCAGTCGAAGAACTCACAGTCAGCAGCTTCAGTCGAAGAACTCACAGTCAGCAGCTTCAGTCGACGAACTCACAGTCAGCAGCTTCAGTCGACGAACTCACAGTCATCAGCTTCAGTCGACGAACTCACAGTCAGCAGCTTCAGAAAACGAACTCACAGTCAGCAGCTTCAGTCGACGAACTCACATTCAACAGCTTCAGTCGACGAACTCACAGTCAGCAGCTTCAGTCGACGAACTCACAGTCAGCAGCTTCAGTCAAAGAACTCATGCACTCTCTCAACTATCGCTTGCTTGTGTGTATAGTTCAAACTCAATGTAAGTAAAGTAAAGTAAAGTGCTGAAGACAAAGTTATGTAATAGTTTTCATTTCATTGATCGACGAAACTAAACTATTACACGGGTAGAGAAAGGTAGACGGAATGATCAAAGGTCGTATCCCAAGTGACGCAGCACTCCAACGAACCAGAGACCTAGTACTACTACACCTAGAGCTAAATCACATAACCCTACTAGTGGTGCACAGCACAAAACAACTACCAAAACTCTAAGGCTCAGCGCCAACAAACAACGACAGCGATACTCGAATATCAAATTTCGTTCTCTCAAAATCGTCAAATGGTGAAATCGAAATCCATGGGTTTATATAGGCAGCCCGCACATGTGAGGTGATGACGTGGCACGTTCTGGTTGGTCACATGCTTGGCTGATGTCACTTCTCCATGGATGACATCACTCTTGTAGAACTTGGATTCTTGAATCTTGGAATCTTGAATCTTGGATTCTTGAATCTTCGAATCTTGAATCTTCAATTTCAAAATTAGAACTTCAATTCAATCTTGACTCCATCGATCTCAATTCTTCATCTTCAATTTCTTGTGAAAATCTCTAAGTGTTGAAGCCTCAGAATTTCATCGTCTTCATGGTCGTCGATATCATTGAGGTTGAAAGGCAAAGTCTCCGAATCCAATACATGAAGACATTCGCCAGTTGCTGGGTTGGACAGTCGACAGTCGCTGGGTTGGACAGTCGATAGTCGCTGGGTTGGACAGTCGACAGTCGCTGGGTTGGACAGTCGACAGTCGCTGGGTTGGACAGTCGACAGTCGACAGTCGCTGGGTTGGACAGTCGACAGTTGCTGGGTTGGACAGTCGACAGTCGCAGGGTTGGACAGTTGGAGTCTCCGGTTTTTGAGTCTCCGGATTTTGAGTCTCCGTTTTTGGAGTCTCCACTTTTGTGTAGTCTCCACTTTTGTGAAGTCTCCACTTTTGTGAAGTCTCCACTTTTGCGTAGTCTCCACTTTTGTGAAGTCTCCACTTTTGCGTAGTCTCCGGAAAAGTTGACAGGAGTCTCCGTTTTTGGCATTCTCTGGAAAAGTTGACAGGAGTCTCCGTTTTTGGCATTCTCTGGAAAAGTTGACAGGAGTCTCCGTTTTTTGGCGAAAAACGAGTCTTCGGTTTTGGAGACGAGAGTCTCCGCTTTTTCAGCGACTCCAGTCGCTGGTTCCAAAAGCGGCGACTCCAGTCGCTGGATCTATGTTGTAGCTCTTGAAGAGTAGATTCCAAAGAAATTTGAATCAAGTCAATCGGAGCTCGCACGAAGGAGATATGGCCAAAATCGACGGACTGCACGCTTTCAGCCGTGGCGTGCGACTGACGTGAGTCTCCGCTTTTTCAGCGACTCCAGTCGCTGTTTTCAAAATTGGCGACTCCAGTCGCTGGATCCATGTTGTAGCTCTTGAAGAGTAGATTCCAAAAAATTTTGAATCAAGTCAATCGGAACTCGCACGAAGGAGATATGGCCAAAATCGACGGACTGCACGCTTTCAGCCGTGGCGTGCGATTCCTGTCGCCTGCGACTCCAGTAGCATGGTTTTGACATTACTTTTCATATATGGATACATAGCTCTTGAAGTGTGGATTCCATAGCATTTTGAATCAACACAATCGGAGCTCGCACGAAGAAGATATGATAATAGTCGACGGACAGCGCACACCTACCCAACCACTCCTTATAGTAGTCCTTACTAATATATGGGTAGTGACAGCAGTAGACATCAGCCACCCTGATTTTTACACACACCCTGCTAGAGTTCTAGTTCCAGTTGGCACTCATGTTGACGTGATGCATTGGACATCACTGATTCTATATCACCATGTTATATGCTATTCATCCATTCATTCAACACCTGAAACAAAACACAAACACCCAAAACATATGTTGTCGCCAAAACCAACATTTACATAATGGAAATAAAATAGACTTGAATTAAATTAAAAAATAAACTTTGTATGTGTTTTGAGTGAATTAAAATGAATTAAGTTATTTTTAATTATGTTTTATTTTTTGTTGTATGAAATTATATAGGACAATTATAGATATTATAATTCATTCGAATTCGTTCGTCCAACCCAAATTGAGTTGATTTTCTTGTGGTTTATATTTTGTTATTAGATTTTAGATTTGTAGGTTAATTTGTTTCTGTAAAAAAACAATTAGTTTTTATTACATAGAATTTGTGGAGGATGAATTCGTGAAATCTAAACTTAAAAGGTATTTTTGGTAGATTATCATTTTTTAGAGTAAAAAAAAGGTTGTTTTAGAGTCATTTCATAAAGCACATAATGTTTAAAAACCTCGTCCATAAAAGTAGGTCCATAAAAGTAGAGAGAATAATTTTGTTGGTTACTCAAAAGGGACCAAGTCTCAATTTGGTCCAGTAAAAAGGGTCAATTTCAATTTAGTCATTTCAACTACAAAACTGTAGTCAATTTAGTCCTACTTGATCGGAAAATTCAAATTTTCGCCGAAAAAAAGACACGTGAACTTCTTTCAAACGAATGTTGCTGACCAGGCGTCGGGTGAATCTACCACGTGAGCACCAGCTTGATCGATTTGATCCACTAAAAGCACATGGTTTCAATTTAGTCCCTTAAATAAAAAAATTTAGTCAATTTAGTCAAATTTGATCGGAAAATTCAAATTTTCAACGAAAAAAGAAATTGTATACAGGGAGGATTGAACTTGTTCTTTTCAAGAGTTCAACCAACTTGGTCAGCCACTACAATCAACCATTTGTTTTAAATACTTAAATTACATGTACAGAAATATGATACATAATTTTGATAAAATTGTCGATATTCTGAAATCTGAACTTAACACTCAAAGCACTCATGCGCCTATTAAGTCTGGAAGGCGCACAACGCCTATTAAGTAAGCCGCACACACACGGTGAAAATTTGAATTTTTCTATCAAATTAAATTTAATTGACTATATGTTTGTGATTTAAGAGACTAAATTGAAATTAGTCACTTTTAGTGGATCAAATCGGTCAAGCTGATACTCACGTAGCAGATCAACGTAGCGTCTAGTCAGAAAATTTCATGTGAAAGAAGTCCACGTGTCTTTTTTGACGAAAATTTGAATTTTTTGATCAAATTGGACTAAGCCGACTACGTTTTTATGGTTTAAGGGACTAAATAGAAAGCGACCCCTTTTAGTGGACCAAATCGAGACTTCACCCGTTTTAAAGGATCAACAAAAAATTTCTCCCCATAAAAGTATATGTTTCCTCGTCCATACAAGTATATGTTTTCTAGGCCTTTTGCACGAGAAAAATTTGTAATACACTTATTTTTAATAAATAAACTTTAAATGTAAAAGTATAAAAGGTGTGATTATACCACCGTATCACAGTGACATACCACCACTGTGACACAGTGTGTTTCATCGTATCGGCTCAGGCATGGGTCACCTAATCAATATTCGGGTGTATTCTACCGGTGAGCATCACGTTGGCTTTGAAGCAGCTGCATGGTACTGGCATTTTGTAGACGTGGTTTGGTTATTCCCATTTGTCTCTATCTATTGGTGGGGAGGTATATGAAGGAACGAATCAGTGGATTGAGGAATGAAAGCTCGAAGACAAAGAGAACCGGGCTTTTCCAAAGAATTACTGCAGCTTTCCCACTCCCTTTGATTATCATATACAAAAAAGTATCTTCTATCACAGTGACATACCAACGTGACACAGTGTGCTTCACCGTGTCACAGTGACATACCGTCGTGTATCACCATGGCACAGTGTATTTTACCGTGCCACATTGACATATCACCGTTAGGGATGGAAATAAATCAAGCAGTTCGCGAGCTGCTCGAGTCAACGCTCGGCTCGAGTTCGATCAAACTCGAGCTCGAGCCGAACATTATTTTATACGAGTCGAGCTCGAGCCCCAATGTTAAAGAATCGAGCAGCTCGCGAGCCGCTCGTATAAATACATTTTAATTAAATATTCTTAATATGTGTATGCATTGACGGAACTTGAAATTTTCTTTGGGGGGGCCCGATTTTATAATATATATATTTTTTTAATTTTTGTGATAATTTTATAATTTTAATGAAGATAAAAAAATATTTTTCGAGACCAATATTATTATATTTTTCTTCAATATTTATGATAATTTAATGTAAATGAAAATTAATTGATGCCTAATTTTTATGTTTAAAATATTATTTTTGCCTAGAGTTTTTTGAAAATATGGTGAGTGATGAACCACTAAAATTTACCATTAAACAATAGTATTGTGTTTAACAAAAAAAAATTTAATCATTTTTAAACCATTTCATTAATCACCTCTAGCTTAACTTACTTAATAAAATATTAATTATTCTATTTTTAATTATAATATTAATCTGTCAATACTCATATTTTACTTTATTTTTCATTGCTAAAATTATTTAAAAATATTATTTTCATTGTACCAAAATATACTCTATGGATAGATAATTTTAAATTAATAGTTTTAGAATTTTTTATTTTTATTTTATAATATATAAATGAAGTTATTTACTATATAAATTGTCATGTACAAATATTATCTAAATGAAATAAAACGATTAATTTAATAAAAAAGAAAAAATAAATATTAGTAATAACTAACTTTACCCTTTGTATTGAAAGAAAGAAAATGGGTGAAACGCACGTACCAAGCGTGTTATTCACATGCTACTCACTGCCCAATAATACACTTACAAGTGGCAATGCAAGTTGAAAAACTAACTCACTTTATAATTCGTATCATAGCAGTCAAAAAATCATAATACTAATATAATACTATATATAGGGGAAATTATAATAAGTTCAGGGGGGTTCAGTGACCCCTCTGGCCCTAGTGTGGTTCCGTCCCTGTGTGTATGTATCGAGTCAAGTCGATCTTTTCGAGCAAGTCAAGTCGAACTCGAGCAATACGAGCAGAGTCACTCGAACAAGCTGGAGTTGAACTAATCGAGCGAGCAAAAGTCAAACGGCTCGATCGAGCCGAGCTTGAGCATGAAAAAAAATCGCGAGCCGGGCTTGAGCCTGCTAATTTTTTTTTCGAGTCGGCTCGATAAGCTCAAAGCACGACTCTCGGCTCGTTTTCATCCCTAATTCACCGTGACACAATATACTTCACCGTGTGTCACCGTAACACAGTATACTTCACCGTGTCCCAACGACATATAACCGTGACACAGTTTACTTTACCGTGTCACAGTGACCATACAAAGCGAAAACTCATTGTGCTCGTTGAATGTGTGCACGTGAATTTCAATTGTTAAAAAAAGAGTGAAATGCCTTATTTTTTTAATGTTCTTTTTCAATTAATGACATATACAATTGTGACATAAAGGTATTTATGGTAATTGGCTTAGAATACATATATTCTAATGTAAAAGTCTAAAAAACATATATTTTGTTATGATTTGGTTTTCTTATAAATTTGTCTTTTTAAAAAAAGTAGTGTATAAAAGAGTTTTACTTTTACTATACTAAAATGTCTATTTTAAAATTTATCCATTAATGATTTTAATCTAATTTTGCAATACCTTTTACAATTTTTATCTAATTTATTTTAAAACACTTTGAAAAATTTAAAAAGTATTTAAATGTGAGTAGTTTGTAGTAGTTTACATTAATTCAACCATTGATGGCTTAATTATGTGAGTATGAATAAACTGATTTAAAATACATTTTAAACATTTTAAATGATATTAAAATAATATTAAGTGATTTGAAATATTTTTAAATTTTTTAAAGTAACATAAAATAATTTGAAGGAGATATTTGACATATACTATACTTCTGGTTTTGATGTCATACTACATGTCATCATATTCTGTATATTAGAATAGTACTGAGTCAATTTTATATTGTTGACTTTGAGTGAGTCAATTTTATATTGTTGACTTTGAGTGAACTTGAGTTTTAGCTATCATTTTAAAATTGAAAAACAGACATACTTAAACTCTCCAGACTAGCTAGTATAGTACTACACTAATTTTTCCTCTTTTTTTCCATATAATATAATGATCTTGTTGTGTTTGTTGTTTGCCTTGTTATCTTGATTTTGTATCGGCTAACATTTCTTTACGATCATCTAACGGTTCTTTGCGATCGACTTACATTTCAAGGTTTGTAATTTTTTTGTATGTTAACTTGGTTGAACATATATGTATGTAATGTTCACATCTTTTTTTTTCTTTGCATGTGATATATGACGCGATATTCTAGACATAAATATGACCGAACTCGATGACGGATTTCGACTTCTCATAGATCCGACTAAAGGGTTGATTACGCCTACGAGTCTTCATAAGAATTGCTCGCTTTTGGGAATAGAAGGAGTGAGTGAAATAGATGCAGAGGCTATGGTGAAACAAGCTGATCTTGATGGGGACGAAGAGCTTAATCGAGAGGAGTTTTTTGTACATATCTTAAAAATGGTCGATCAAAACTCCCGAACATGATGCATCTGCTGGCTAGGTGATTGAAAAAGTGTAATCGAAATAAAATAGACTTGAATTAACTTAAAAAATAAACTTTGTATGTGTTTAGATTGAATTAAAATGAATTAAGTTGTTTCTTAATTATGCTTTTTTTGTCATGAAATTATATACGACAATTCTTGATTAATTAGTCTTTGAAGTTGAATCTAATTCTCGAGAGTGTATATTAAAATTCAACAAAATGCATCTTTTAATGTAAACTTGTACAATGTTTGATTTTTATAATGCTTTAATAATTGAGGTTGACTTTAGTTAATTCAATCTTTTCTTCTCTGATGGAAAAAAAACATCCAATTAATCTTTTCTATCAACTTTCGTCTATCACAAATGGTCTTGCGAATGAATTCCGGCGACCTACGAGATAGCATTGTTCTACGACAATTAGGTTGAGTTGTGTGGTTGTGGGAGTGGATGAATTGGATCGTGCGAGAGAGCGCGATGTTGGTCGATTAGATGATGCGCTTGCTTGGGTTGGTCAATCGGAAGCGACGCTCGCTGGGACTGGTCGATTTGAGGCGGCGCAGGCGGGGCTGATATATGATCCCATGAAATTGGGATTCATCTGTGAAATTGGGGGAAGAAAATGATAGATGTGATAATTCATTCGAATTCGTTCGTCCAACCCATATTGGGTTGATTTTCTTGTAGTTTCTACTCCTTACGACCTTAATAAATGGTCACATGTGGTCAATATTGACTTTTTTAATCAATCCAATACATACGAAGTGTACAAAAATTATGAAAAAATAACTAAAATAAACTTTAATAAATAAAGTTTATTTTAATTATTTTTTCATAATTTTTGTACACTTTATCATATGTATTGGACGGAGTAAAAAAGTCAATGTTAACCACATGTGACCATGGAGTAAAAAAGTCAATGTTAACCACATGCGACCATGGAGTAAAAAAGTCAATGTTAACCACATGTGACCATTTCTTAAGGTCGGAGTGAGTATTTTTTATTAGATTTTAGATTTGTAGGTTAGTTTGTTTTCCGTAAAACAACAATTAGTTTTTATTCCAAAAAAATTTGGGGAAAAAGAATTTGTGAAATCTAAACTTAAAGGATAGTTTTGGTAGATTATCATTTTTTAGAGTAAAAAAAAGGTTTTCTAAACAAGGGATACGGGGTTTAGAGTAAATGATTTTAAATACATTTAAAATATTTTAAGGTGTTTTTAAATAATACTTCAATAAGTTAGAACATGTAATCCCCAACTAATTGAGCTAACAATCTTTTGAAAAAAAACATTTTATCTTTTTAAAGTGTTTAAAAATATTTTTGAAATATCTTTTAAACATTTTTAAGTATTTTAAATTATATTTTCAATATTAAGAAATAATTTTTTTTTATATTTTAAAGTTTTTTACATTTTTAAGTGATTTCAAATATATTTTAAACATTTAAAGTATTTTAAGATAATTTCATTTATTTGAAAATTTTTTTAAATAATATATAGTGTGTTATTAAATAATTTAAAATGATTATCATCATTTTAAAATTTCTGAAATGATTTTTTTAATAATTTTAAATATATTTTAAACATTTTAAAAATAAATTACAGAATTTTATTAATACATATAATTTAATTAGTTTTTTTTCAATTCAATCTTGTTCATTTCATTTCAATACATTTTTTTATGGATTAAGTACAAATAAAATGGTGTATTTATTACTACAGTAGTAGTTTTTTTAGAGGTGTATTTTTTGTTTGTTTTTTTTATAATAAAGAATATATTTGGTATATTGAAGATTTTATTAAGTAAAAATAAAAGAAGTATTTTGTAAAAAGGGAAGTATGGTTTATAAAATTACATTTAATATTTAATAAAATAAACTTTAAATTTTAGTATTTATTATTTTATTAATTAGAGTATAATATAGTTATAATTATGAAAAAAGAGCATGTTATTAACTATCTTTAATTTATAATTAATTAATTACTGATTTATAATTAGTAAAAACGATTATTCTTAATTTTAATGAAACTTAAAAAACTACTTTATATCCAAAATTTCCCAAAATAAAAATTATAAGTTTTAATAGTATGGTGATATAGTAATGGGTGAACTTATAAAATTTGAGGGTCCAAATATTAACTCCAATGAAAACCAAATAAATAAATAGGGTCAATCCAAATCATACATTACACACCGAACATACAGCAAATGAATATGAAGATAGAAAACATTAATAATGTAAAGAAAAGAAAAGAAAAAAGAATAATTATGACATCATTTTATTTGTAATAGCATGCATGCTAAAGCTAATTACAGCTTTTCACGAAAATAGTCATCAGCTCAATCGATCCATCCATCACGGTTGAGGAACATTAACGAAAGGCGGGAGTGGTGGAAAATACCCAAATTTGGGGTGCTGAAAAAAGTGCTTCTTCTTATGAAAAATCTTCGGGAACGGCGGACACGGTTTCTTCTTGGGGAACGGGATCGGAAATACCGGAGTCGGAATCGGCGGCTTATCAATCACCACCGGCGGCTTCGGCTTCGGCTTGTAAACTGGCGGCTTTGGCTTTGGCTTTGGCTCTGGCTTCGGCTTCGGCTTATAACTAGGAACATCATGCGGAGGAAACGGCTTCACAACCGGAGACTTGGGCTTCGGCTTATTATAAATGGGAACGTGTGGAGGCAGCGGCTTGACGACCGGCGGCTTGTAAACGGGGCTCGGCTGGGGAATCGGCTTGGGCTTGTGTAGCGGTGGGAAAGGATGGAGAAAGTTTTTGATGGGCGGGAAGAACTTCTTCTTCTTCTTCCACTGAGAGTAGTGGTGTTTGAAGTAATAAGGCCACGCGAATTTCGAACCGCAGAGCGCAGACGAGAACCGAACCTTTTTCGTTGGGGCGAATGTGAACTTGTTTTCGTTTCGGGATTGGAAAACGATCTTGGCGGCCTCGTGGGCCGGGCAAGGGGAGGCGGCCGAGTCGTGGAGTTGGGCGTAGCATTCTTCTTTGAGTTCTTGCCCGTTCTCGGCAACAACCTCGTTCGGGAGTTTGATCTTGAAATTTCCCAGTTCGTCTAGACTGCCGGATCCGATCCGCTCGGTGTGTCCGTTCCCGAGCTTGCAATCGATGCTCACACGAAGGCCTATATATACGTACATTATATCTAGAGTTAAATATAAGCTGAACAACCTTATCAGTATCTTAACAAGAACTTTTAATATGTTATTGACTCAACTTTAAAGCAAGAAATGTGTTGGATTATATTACCTGAGAAGATCTGGCTAGTCTTGAAGTTGTCGCAATCGGCGCACTCTCCGGCCCCGACGACCTCAAAGGCGTTGTTGGCGTCTGCATTGCAGAAACCGACGACGAATAGCAAAGGCAGCAAGAAGCGGATTAGGTAACAAGAAGAACCCCTCATTTGGGAGATAGGAAATAGGAGGAGATATTGTATGTGTTGGTAGTGTGATTGTTGAAGGTAAAGGTGGTGTTATAAATAATGGTTAAACACCGCCATAAATTTAATGACATCACATGTAGGTAAGGAAGGCCCCCCCTTCAAAAACTCAGCACTCATCAAATGAATGAGGATTCTGTGTTCATCTGTAAACCAACTTATTACCAACTATCATAAATCACACCATATTTCTTTTTGAGAAAAAATTTGTTTTGTTTTCGGAAAGAATTTCGATTTGGTCTAATATTGTTTTACTTTCTCAATTTAATATCGTATTTTTTAAAATTTGGCTAATTTAATTTTTTTTTTCCAGCCAAAATTAGCCGAAAGTAGCGGAGGAATTTCATTTTTGTAAAATTGATGATACACGATGATATATTAACACGTTACATGTGGACTCTACTAATTTTAGTTGACGAATTTCCACAAATCAAATGTCATATAACTAATTTTCGACTAATTTTGACTTTCCCAACTGAAAATGACTAAATTGCTCCAATTTTGAAAAATACGGTATCAATTTGATAAAGTGTAACAAAATTGGACAAAATCGAAAAAAAAACTCTTTGTGGGATCAAATTAATTTTTTTTTTTTTTTTTTTACATTTCTCCAAAAAAAAATGTAAAAATAAGAAAATAAAGACCCATTTTGGAAAATATTGAAGTTTTGGGGGGTTAAAATGGAATTTGGAAAAATTCGGACAGGACCAGTACAGTTGGAACGCTATTGTAGGTGTTTAATCGGCATCACGTGATTCAAGTTATATTTCTCAGCTAATTTCGAAGTTTTAATGTTGTAATTAAGTTGTAGTGCCCACATTAATTTCAATTTTAGGCTAAAACGATGATTTTAAATATTTATACGTAATGTGTTGTGGGTACAAAATTACAGTTGTTGACTAACATGATTGAATTGCTTATACTGTATGTAGTAATTATTGTATCATTAACAAGTACAGTACAGTATAATAATGTTAACCTAAAACTTATGAATCTAAGCTATACTTTTATGGAGTGAAGAGGCTCACATTTGCTCTTTTATCATCTCAATGGATTGCTCAATACCTGCCCGAATATGTGCATCGCGATATACGACCCTACGTGGCAGATCATGAGCTCAACGAACGCACCAGATCTACTCTGATTACCATTTTAAAGTTCCTGGAAACGAGTACATACAACCACAAGTGCTACATGCTTATGTGGGATACTCCTAACAATGTTCGGGTATTTCGTTTTTTGTGTATCTTTTGAATATTTTGCTTCAATCAATCATCAAGGATACTTAAGATCCAACTTACCCTAGGTGGGATGGTAAGAGCCTAAGACAGGCCAATAATGGATGCGTGATAATGTACTTATAAACCAACCCTAAATTCATCATCACATTTAAAACATAAATTAAATTGACCAAAAGGAAAAATAATATAATCAGATCTCATATAAGAAAACAGATCTCGTCTTGGGAGTCGCTCTCAGTCAGTAGGGAAATTAAATCACTAAACTTTCAAAATTGTCTCCAGAGAAAGAAAAATGAAGAAAAGTTGTTGCTGTTCTTCGTGATACAACAGCTAAGCAGACTCTTCATGTAATTCTCTATTTTACCCTTTCGAAAATCTACTCAACCTTTTAGATCTCTGTCATACATTTTAGTCGCTAGGCTTACATAGTAGACTGATTAAGCATGGCAAATCTACTTCTTCTTCTTTGACTTGGATGAAGCTTGAGCAGAGTAGGCGGTGCCCTGAACCCAGAATACAAATTGTCAATCATAATGATAATGCAAACGAAAAAAAATAGACGTACATGATGGGGATGGTTTATTAACCAATGCCCTCTAGTCTCTGGATCATATAAAGACACCAAAATCCGCTAAAACTAAGGAATAACTCAATGAAACACTAGGAAAAAATATATATACTCACTTAGTCCAACAACACTTGATGGAGAATCTTTGGCACTAAAATGATATTTTGCTTTTAAGGGTAAAATTGATAATTCAACTTTACGATAACAAAAATTGTGTAGGTTGTTGAAAAAATTAATAGCACTAGGTGTGTATATAAGTGTATATTGTAAGGGTGAAAAGTGTTAAATCTATTTTCATTTTAGGATGTGCAAACTTATGAGGGAAGAAACGAAAGGAGTATATTTAAAAAAAAAAGATGGACTGTTTAATGGATACAAGACATAAGACGAAATGACGAATGATACAGTTGTTTGACTTATTTAAGAGTGTAAAAAGTATTGTACAAACCTCCAACCACTCGTCCATTGAGGCATCAGTAGTCCCAGTTCCAACTTCCACCTTTGCAACCCTCTTAGTTTTCTGAACATGAGAAGGTGAAACAAATTTTTGCTTCAGAAAATAATTAAAGTTCATTTGTTCAGAAGAAAGAATGAAATTACTCTGGAACAAAGTAAGGCCAATTAATGACAGCCAAAGCAACAATCACACTCGATTATATTATCAAGTCCTCTTTATATATATATATATATGTACATCGATTCCGTATATTAATGTCAAACTCACCTTGGAGAAATTTTGAATTTGGTTCCGTATCCAAAACCCAAGAAGACCAAGAAGGGCTACACCGAGGCAGAACAAGAAAACAGACTCAACACTAAGCATGCCACCTACTTCAGTAACTTCAATTGTTCCGTTGAAAAAGGTGCTCTGGTAAGGGTTTTGATCGATTTCATAAACAATGGTCCCCACAAGATCATATGGACCAGGCTGTAAGAACAAATACAAAAAGGTAAAATCACAAGCTGAATCTAGACACTCGGATGTAACAGGAATTCTATAAAACTTCTACAAGCTTACCTGTAAGAACTTGCTTACACCAAATATGTAAGGAAAGGATGCTTGAGCTGATGAAGGAACTGATGCATTGTTGAAAGCCTGGTAAATCAACATGTACACATCACAATGGGCAATCACCAATATATGGTATTTTCCAATATAAGATTTTTAAGTTTACAAGTTAATTCCATATCATGAGATAAATGTCATATTTTCTAGAAGCACACACAGCCACAAATGCAAAGCAAATGTTTGCAACTTCTTTGCTTGAAGGAATTTTATTAGTAGTTTTCCAAGAAATGGTTAAAAAATAAGCATGTACAAAATGAAGAAGATATTAGATGATTAAAAAATGTATGTCAAAGAATATTCATCAAAAAGACAACCCACCAAAAAGAGTTAAATTTGCTAGGTGGGAAGAAGGAAAGTACACTGTAAGCTGAGGACTATTTTCGCATTAGTGTTCAGAAAGTTGATCACATATTAGAAAGCATAAATTCTTTTACACTCTAGCATTCTACGAATCCAGATGTAACCATAAGAGCACAAAACATTATGCAGGAAATACCTGGGCAGAAAGATTCTGGATCAAGTAGCGGTGATCATATGTAAGATGCACACTGGCCTGAATCGCAATGATATTTATATTTGATTCTCCTGAAATTAACATTCAAAATGTTACAACTTTAACATCAACTCTCCACATATTTAATAGTCAAATTAATCTAGAAGAATCATATATTATACATACTTAATTTAGAAGCAAGATTGATAAAAACGATAAGAAAGAGAGCAGTTGGCACATTCATTTAGCAAAGGCTTACCCTCATTTTTAACTCCGACTAAAAGTTCACTTTCTTCCCCAGCTGATATTGCTGAAAAAGAAAAGGGGCTTATTATTTAAGATACGGTTTGAAGGCAATAGGTGATAAGACACGGTTCCGGTCAGAAAACTTACACTTTGAAGGGTTTTTGGGGAAAACACAAATAGTTTCCACACCGAGAGCTGGACTGAAGCTCCCTCCACCAAAATCTTGGACATCATCACCAACAATGCCAATATCTCCTCCCTCGGACGGATCAACGTCTGCATCAACGTCTTCTTGACACCTTGCAACTGTCGAGGAAAAAACAACAATGATTAGAAAATGAAAATAGACATCCCAGAATACATCATCAAGACTTCAGTTTAAAGGAATTCGACGATCCCCAAATCGAACATTCATCAAGACTTCATTTTTAAGGAAGTAATTAAAGTTCACACTTCCATGAATTATTAAAAACATCAATTCCCCCACAATCATAACAAAATAACAATCAAATCAGAGCAAGGGAAAACCCCCAAAACGAATTCTGAAAGAAGAACCTCGATCTGATCTAATCCAACATCGAAAATATCGAATTGCAGGAGAGATTTGGCACAGACATTATAATCCAGTAAATTGAACAATTGATGAATGTGCATTAACATCAATAGCGACATGTAATCAAATCGCAAAAAAACAAAAAAAAAACTGAGTTGAAAAGCAATACGATCTGGATCTGAGATGCTTACCTTGTAGCAAGGATGAAGATAAAAGGAGGAGAGTTAGGATCAAAAAAACCCTAATTGTCATCTTCGTCTCTTTAGTATTCCTTGTCCTAATAAGAATTAAGAGAGAAGAAAATAAGGAACTGAGCTTGTACAGAGACTTTTTATTGCCTGCAATTCGATACACATACGGCACCCATGGAAAGGTCAAATTTGGAAAATCAGTTTTGGGAAATAAGATTCAATTAGATATTTGTTAATTAAATTTTATATTCTCAATTAAATTAAAAAATAAAAAGGGCAATTTATAAATTTTTTGTTTTTCTTTTTCGTTTTCCTATATTTCTTTAATATGTTTTCCTATATTTTTATGTCTTTAATAATTTTTATATTTCTTTACTATGTTTTAAATAAACATGTTTAACTTATTTTACTTGTTTTGAATTATTTACTTTTAATAAATTGTACATTGACTTTCTTTTAGTAAAGTAAAAATATAACTGTAGTTTTTTTTTAAAGTCCAACGTAAAATATATATATATATATATATATATATATAATACGGTATTGTGCATATAGAATGAAATTTCACCACATCACAAAGCTAACATGCTAGGTCTCCAACAAATCAACAAAAAAACATACTCGTATAGCACTAAAGTAGTTATAAAACAATAAATTGTTTGTTTGGTAAAATATAATATTTGTAATAATGATTTTTATTGCATTGTAAATTATTTATTATTGTAAGATTTTGTAATTAACAAGAAAAAATTAAGTGGTCAATAAAGTTTGAATACTAAAAAAAGCCTTTTTTTATAGTAATATTTTAAAATATTTAATGGTTATTATGTGAATCTAAATAAGTTATGAGTACAATATACTATAGGGGTTTAATTTGAATAAGGGGGTAATTTCTAATATTTTGTTAGAATTAAATAACTTACTAATTTATTAATTATGAATAAAAGCAATTGTCTCAAATTGATCTTATATTAATAATAAATATAAATTAAATGTCAGAGTAAAATAGTAATTAAGTTTTTAATAATATGTTTTTTTATTTTGGTAAGTTAATATTCTAAAAATTAATTAAAGTAAAACATTACAACACTCAATTAAAAAATGTATCTTATGAGGTATAAAATTTAAATACATATACAGTATCAATTTATCTTTTTTCAAAATAACTCTATATTTACTAATTAAAATGTGATCTATCAATTAATTAAAGGGTATATTTGTAATATTTTAAAGGGCCATTCCCGTTTAGGAGCACTCGTAAGAGATATTATGGACACCAACCATAGTTTAGCTTATTTCTATTCAAGGGCACACTTCCAATTTTGACCTTATAATACGTGGTTTTGAGATTTAAATGAGAGAATCACATTTATTATTCAAAAATTACATTAATATTGTCCAATATTTTCACAGATTGCACGCAATTTTTTCCAATATTTTTGGGAAGTGATCTTCTCCAGCAGTGGCGGAGCCAGAAAAAAAATCCAGGGGGGGCTTTGCTAATATATATATATATATATATATATATATATATATATATATATATAAACAAATACAAAAAAATGATTATATTTAAACACATACTGTATTACATACTTAGAGCTATGACAACTGAATTCTACGTGATTTCATCGATTGAAAACGTTGTAAAATCTTCTCGTTATCAATCGATAAAAAAATATCTTTCTCAATGTACACAATCAAACTATCATTCATCCACTCATCTTCCATTCGATTTCGCAAATAAGTCTTGATATTCTTCATGGCCGAAAATGCTCTCTCCACAGAAGCAGTGGCAACGGGTAAAACTAATGCCAACTCAATAATTCGATATACCAATGGAAAAACCAAATGCTTACCCGTTTCAACCATTTTTTGCGCAAGACTTCCCAAACTGCTTAGGGAAAAAAATTGAGGATCACATCGAACATTAGCAATGAAACTACTAAGATGTTGTGGAAGATACAAACAATCATTTGTTGAGAAATCTTCGGGGTAGGTAATAGCAAGACACATGATTTCATCAACGTTGAATCGGGAGAAAGAATTTCTTGGATCAAGGCATGCTATACATTTAAACAAATCAGTGCTCCCTTCAGAAAAACGAGTATCCATCTCTTGAATTGTTAAGTTAACAACCTATTTTTAATCATAATAAAAAAAATTCTTAAGTATATTAATTAGTAAAAAAACATTAATAAAAATAAAGTTGAAATAATACCTCCATAAACAGCTCCACCCGATAATGATGTAAATTCATGATCAATTGCGCTCCATGTCTCTTATGACCACGCTTTGGCATATTGTCATTCATATCTAGAAGAGAAATTTTGTGCAACTCACAAAACTTATTTGCTTGATCAAAAATGATTTCCCATCCCTCATTTCTAAAGTTTTCTAGTCGAGACTTCACACTTTGGATCAATGACATTGCTTGAACAATATTTTGATCTTTTTGTTGCAATGCAAGAGACAACTCATTGGTGATTCCTAGCAAATATTTCATCAAGTGCAACATGAATACAAATTTATAACTGTCCATCTTTTCAATCAAACCCCCGGCTGTACTTCTGTTATCAGAAGAAGTGGCATCATCACGTATATTCTCCAATACTTTTTCAATCGAAGACCACATAGAGCATAATCGAAGCAATGTAAAATAATGTGATCCCCAACGAGTATCTCCGGGCCTTGTCAAACTAGTTTCTTGATTCTGACCACTTCCACTAACCACTTCGTTATCATTAAGTTGTTCAATCAATTTCTCATGTTGCAATTTTCTAAGTTGGTCCTTTCTCTTGCAAGATGCTCCTGTGGCAACACTATCACTATGTTCACCAAGCCAAAGAAGCAACTCAAGAAAATTACCTCGATTAGAAGAAGTGGTTGACTCATTATGTCCACGAAAAGGCAACCCTTGTTTCAAGAGAAAACGAGTCACATCCAACGAGTTTGTCAAACGAGCACGATAAGCAACTTCCATCGCACGAGTATTTGATCGGAATAAATTTGATACACTATGCCTTTGATCTTGAAAAGCTTCAAACTGAATTCTAGCATCATTGTGACAACTATCTGCTGCGCCAACATGGTAATTGAATTTTTCTAGTGCCTTTTTCCAATTATCACAACCCATTTTTGTGAATGCGTCTTCTCCATATCGACCACCTTTTTCCGGATTCTTAAACAAATAACACCAAAAACAAAATGCTGCATCTTTTGATACGCTATACTCGAGCCAAGAAAACCTTTTGTACCAAACATCTTGAAAACTGCGTTCTTGAATGCCATATTTTTTTTTCGGATAGACATGGCCAATTAGTTGACAAGGCCCCTTAGTCAAATATTCTCTTCGCACACTATCTCGAATAGAAATATTGTATTTCTCAATCGGCTTTCGTAATCCTGGGTCGCTAACAATTTCATTCGAGTTCAATTCCACTTCTGCACCAGATTGATTTTCCAACACAACATTAGGTCCACTCGGAGTCGGAGTAGAGGATGAATCATCTTTACGAGATTTTTTAAAATAACGCTCCATCATCTACATTAAAAACATAGAAAAACAATATTTATTTCATACATTTATATAAAAATTAAAAAGAACAGAAAACTAAATATTTAAAAACTAAAGATTTTAACTGTACGCAATAAAAAAAATTAAAACTGGATATATTATTAAATTTCAAATAACAAATAAATTTTAAATTTGAACTGGATATTTTAAATTTCAAATAACATAATAAATTTTAAATCTGTGTAAATAAATAGATAAATCCTAAATCTAAATTTTTTATTTTAAAATTGTAGAAAATTAATAGCATGATTAATCCTAAATCAATTCTTAAATTTGGAAAATAATAAAACTTAATCAAATCAACGGCAATCAAAATAAATATTATAATCTTATCAATTAGCTAAATAGGAGAAAAATGATTGTATAAAAAAAATTAAACAAGTACCTGTTGTTTGTTTGACTTGAAGCCGGTAGAGAGTAGAGTATAAAGAAGCTTACAGATTACAGTAGAAGTGTAAAACTTAAAATGAACAGAGTAATTTATTTTAATTGAATTTATTAATGGTGTGAGAATTAATTTTATTTAGATAATGTTTAAACAAATAGAAATCACTAAATCAGTATAATATATTATTTTAAAATTTATTAATTGTAATTATTTTTTACGTAATATTTATTTAGTTAGCTGTACTAATAATTAGCTACGCAATCATTATTTTTCAGCCCCTAGACAGTCATTATTTTTTACACGGCTCTAGGGGCTGAGCGTTAAGAAATACACATTATACAAAAATATTAAATATAAAATCAAAAAAAAAAAAAAAATCCAATGGGGGCTTAAGCCCCCAGAGGTGCCTTACTGCATCCGCCCCTGTTCTCCAGATTGCAAGGAGATGTATTCCCGATTTCTAGATAATCTTCGATCGCTTTCTTTACTTCTTACCGTGAACACACGATTAATAGATCTAAAGAATTGTTGTGTTCATCAATCCCGCAGAAACAAAGAAAATTGTTCTCGAATCAATCACCGTCATCATCCACCACATACTCGGCCGCGGCTACAAGGTATGAAGAGCTTTGTTTTTTTTATTTCAGATTCCAGAGTATTTATTTACAGATTGTTTGTGGTATGTATGTTTGACGATCACAGAATGATTATTTTGCAGCAAACCCTAAAATTGTTTTGTGAGGTTATGCATTGAAGTGAACAATCGGTCCGAAATTATGCTATTTCTTTTCATATGGATAGTCATGAAAAAAATTGTTTAAACATTTGTATCTTTATAAGATTGTCATGTATGAAATCTGTTGCATGTAATCATAGATACAATGTTAGTGGAAAATATTTTTGAGGAATAGTTGTTAAAGGTATTTTTGAATGTAATTAGGTAGTTGTGTTTATTTTGTTACGATGAACCAATTGGATAATTATGAGTCCTTATTTGTTAAGTTTTTATTATTAATGCAATCTAATGGTGATGCTGACATGTTTTTTCTTTGCTACTTTTATGTCAATTCAGCTTACTTAGATTCAATAAAGTTTAGATATCTGTGGTATCATTATCCGAAATCAAAGAACATATGTCACTACAAGAAAATAGTAATTTAGAGACAAACTTGTTTTGTCTCTAATTCTATCAATTTTGCGACTAAATAAAATCGGAGACAAAATAATTTTGTCACTAAGTTTGTCACTTATAGTACGTTGCAAATACTTTTTCGTGGCAAAATATAAATTCGGTCACCCAAAAATACACGAGACAAATTTATATTTGTTTCCTAAACATTTATATTTTGTTTCAGAATATATTTTAACCTACCAAACTAATTAAAATTTGTGACAAACTTTTAAAAACTATTTGTCATAAAATTTAAAATATCCAAAAATTATTTTTTACAAATTAATTTTTAAATCAATAAACAGATGTCAATTAATATAATTGCTAAACTAATTATTTTGATTTAAACAAAATATAAAATAAACTTTTTACAAATAGTTAAATATATTGAATAGCCCAAAAAATTCAAACAAGTCACAATATGTACACCACAATGTTTACAAAATATGAAACTGAATCTAGAATTACAAAATATAATAAGGCAAAATTGGTTGATCCTCAATCTCACTCCCATCCTTGTTGAAATTCGATCTTTTAGATGTGTTATTCGTAAGGGTGAAAGCATAGAGCAAATTATACTTCCATTGATTGACGAGTCTGGACCGTGGACATTTCCTGGTTGCACAACTGGAATATCGACAACAAATTTTATGCTAAAACACAAATAAATCAAAACAAGAAAAATGAAAACGAGTAAAATAATAATGGGAACATGAGTAGGAAAATGACTTAAAGAACAGTAATTATAACCAATTATATTTTATATGCCTCCAAATATTGTAAACCGAGCGTATAGGAGGGGGTGGGGGAGTGAGGGGATGACTCCTGCCCCATTAATACAAAAAAATAGCATTATAACAAAATAACATAATCAAAGCTCAAGCACTGGACAAGAAACAAACAAAAAATAGCAGTATAACAAAAGAACTTAACAAGATTCCAGTTACGTACCATTTGCAAGACTCTACCAGCAATATCTTTTGAGATCTCCAATCCCAGATTGAAACACAACAATCTCGATATGTCCACTTATCCGCTTCTCTTCAAACCTTTTTACACAACTAATGATAATGAAAATTCAAACATCAACAGATCGATATATTAATTAACACAAAATTCTACAACATTAAACTCAGCGCATTTCAACAAGATTATGAGCATAAATTCTATTTTGACTTAAAGTTTAAATTCAACACATTAAGCTATGAAATCGAATTCAGGCTCGAATTTCTGCATCTCAACCTGCAACACTAATCAAGTTTCACAAGTCATCATCGATATTCATACAGATGAAAACAAACACTCGAAAAAAAAATTCAACTCGAATCCAAAATTTCAGTTCGCCTCAAATCCAATCATAAACATAACCTATAATCGAGCTTCCCCTTTCGAAAATCAAAATACAGAGCGTTATTCCATTTAATCGACACTCTCCAAAAACAAAGAAAACGAACAAGTTAATCAGATCTACGACAATTATAAGAGAGATCAAATTAAATTAAATTCTAAATTAAATAAAACTTACCAACCAAACTTCAGACTTAGGACGCCATTTTTTAACTCCATCTCGCCGTGATCGATTCCATTGGTTTCTGCCGCATCATGGCCGAGTTCAACAACTACAAATATTCATCCCCTACCTCTCAATTTCGACAATTGACGATATTATTCATCGGGTGTAAATTTTCAATTTTGATGAGGTAATCTTAGTTGGGCTAGGTTTTCGGAATTGTGAAGAAAGGTCGGGAGATATCGAATAGAGAGTGAGAGACGCATCTGAAAACAAAATACTCGTACTTTGAAATTACTAAGTCACAAATATCGTGAAGAGTGGGGCAAGATTCATTGTGAGTGGGAAGTGTAGTGTTTTACATTTTATTTTATTTTATTAAAACTTAATTGGTTACAAAATTAATTTTGTCACCTTTTCAAATTTCATTTCTCACAAATTGGTTTTTCGAGACAAAACATAAGTTTGCAGCAAATAATATTGTCACTAAATTAGTTTTTTCTTGTAGTGTGTTGAATGACGAGGGGAGGAAAGCGTGGTCATCTGAGAAGTTGGTGAAATCTTTGATAGCTTTGACACCTGACCATTGCTTGAACACTACTTCAGCAGACAAGGGGGTGAATACTAGGTCAGTTAAGAGGAGACTCTTAACTGAATTTATACTTAGTATGCATATCCCAATGTATCATACTTAGTTGAATTTATACATGGATTATGTTGGGATCTGTCATTAGAATCTGACATTAGTGTATCTCTTTGGATCTGTCATTAGAATTTGACATTAGTATCTATCATTGGGATCTGTCATTAGAATCTGACATTAGTATCTATCATTGGGATTTGTCAATTGATACAATTGTGATATGTCACAGTTTTATGTGTGTCATATTTTGGTACTTTGAGATCTGTCATTTGTATCTGTCACAATTTTATGTGTGTCGTATTTAATTTGCATTGGTAAATTAGATATATTGCGATCTGTCTATGTGATCTATCAACGTTTTATATGTGTCATTTTTAATTTTCTATGTCTAAATTAGATAATTGGGATCTGTCGACGTGACCTGTCACGGTTTTATTTGTACCATATTTATTTGCTTTTTTACATCAGTTATGTTGGGATTTTTAATTGGAAATTGTCATTGAGATCTGCCTTTGGAATCTGCCTTTGGGATATTTTGTTTGTGGATTTAGTACTATATCTATTGTTGTATCTGTGCTCCGAATCTGTCATATTTTTCAATGTATGGTTGTACAATTTTATTTCTACTCACAATTCCAATATAATCTACAGCATGGAAGGCTATTGTGTCCTATGATAGGAAGGTTACTGATGCAAGGGTGAAAACACTTCCAAATACTACAATTCCAATAGAATATATGATAGTTTGGAAATGGTAAGAAGTGCAACTGTGGCAAATACAAAAGTGCAAAAAACATAGTACCTGAGCAAAGATGCACGGACACGCCAATTACAACCATCAGTTGTTTTCCTCTTACAAAAAGCAACAACTCGATTAGCTTTGTTGGTTGCCAATGTATACTCGAACCCAACCGCAATAGCATACATTCGCAATTTCAACCTAAACTCTTTTACGCCTCCTTCGAAAATCTGACCTTTATATGACAAGATATGCTTCCAGCTATTAGATATATAGATTTTAGCATCCTCGCGCCTAAAATACCCGAGGAATTCATTTGCTTCAAGAAAACCACCATCGTCTACACTGCGTGGACTCATTTGATCATTTTCCACATTTGCACCGCTAGATCTATTAGAAGCATGGACATGGATGATAAAATCCGCTTTGTATTGATCTAGAACCCTATACAACATCCTCATGTCAACTTCGCTATCTAGATCGAAAATTGTTGTCTGGATGGACGGTGTATTTAAGGCTAAACGCATTTTGATCTAGTTGTGGTAATTGCGTACGTATCTTATCACACAAATCCGAATAACATGTAATTCCGCCGAACGACACACAAGCACCAACGCCACAATAAAGAATTTTCGCCATGTAAGTATCCATCTTCAGACCTATTCAAAATCAAAGAAATATTAGAATTATCATACCATCGAGAAAAACAAAAATAAATAAGAATATGTGTATGTTTGGTACAGACAATAAGAGGTTTATGAAGGTGACGGCACATAATAAAGTATAACTTTCTAAAAGCTTAGGGTTGGATATGTTTTAGTGACATCGGCCACATCAAAATGAGAAATCTTTTCAGTGTGTGACTTGTTCCATTTTAATTACAAAATCAATTTTTCTAAATATTTAATATACTAAAATTATTTGATTACCAAAAAGGATAAAAAAGACCATTTGATTTTGAGATCTACCCCTAATTTAGGATTTCCAAAATATCATAAACCTATTAAATAAGGAATGACATAAATATTTGCCTTAGATAATAATATTACATATTTTAGGGTGCGTAAACTAATTTCATAAATCAATCTACTCTAAAACCTTAATTACTCTATTTTAAAATGTATCAGTACATGAAAAATCTTACATATATAATTTCAGGATCCACTAATGCCATATGGACAAATAAAAAGACAATAATAATGTTGTGTTCACACTATAAATTATAAATAAATAAATTATAAATTATAAATAGTAATATTATTAAGCATATTCAAATTATTATATATAAATTATAAATAGTAATTTGAAATTATATATTTTTGGTAATAATAATTAATAATCATTTTAAATATATACGTTTATATTTTTCTTCTCAAAATTCTTTTTTATTTCATTAATATTAATTTAATTTCAATTAATCGTATCTGATAAAAATCGATCTCTTTCTATTTTCTAATAAAAAAATTAATCAAACTTTTTAGGTATATTATTTAGTTATATTATTCTTTTTTATTTCATTAATATTAATTTAATTTCAATTAATCGTATCTCATAAAAATCGATCTCTTCCTATTTTTTAATAAAAAAAATTAATCAAACTTTTTAGGTATATTATTTAGTTATATTAACGTACGTTATATTAATATAATTACATTTATGTCATCTCATCCCCTTCATTTCACCAAGTAAATTCAATTTTTTTTATATTTTTATTTATTTTCCATCTTTATAATTTATATTTTTTATTTATTTTCCATTTTTTATAAAAAAGAATTATACAAAAAATGAGCATGTTCACACTACGGACAATGTGAACACAAAAAACTACACTATAAAAAATGAGCATGTTCACACTACTGAGAAAGCTTTCATTGGTGAAGATTTTCTTATGTGGCTTTTCCTTATTTATATTAATTATGAAGTGGCTGGAATGATTTAAATATCTATAATTTATGATTTAAAATTGGTAATTTACATCATTACCTAATAATTAGCTCAGCATTACCTATTATTATTAGCCATGCTAATTTTAATAAATTATGATAATTTACCTTCATTTTTCATATATACATTTATTTATCAATCAAATAAATCTGTGGACATAAATTACGCTCATTAATTATATGTGATTATTTCAATCTAATATTTTTTCACATTTAATAATCTAAGAGGGGTGTATTCAACTGAGATTTTGATTGATTTTTTTGGACTTTTAAAAGTCCGTGGATTTTTATAGATTTTCTAAATCCACGGAGTCTACGTAGAGTTTGACTGACTTTTTCCCACTGATTTTGATGGATTTTCATAAACTTCACATGACTATATTATAATTTTTTTAATTGTTTTACTTGAATTTCTATAAACTTTTATATATATAAAATAATCTTAATTATTAAAAAAAATCCAAATTGTTTAAAAATAAATAAATATTATTATTCATCAAAATATGCATTTGTTAAAAAATAAATAAATATTATTATTTATCATTATTATTTCATTTTCATTTATATTATTGTAATGCATGAGACTCATTTCTCACATAGCATTAGCAATACAAGCTCTTCAATCTCCATGAATTAGAAGAGTATATTCGTTTAGGATTTTATAGATTTTTTTTTTTTTGAAAATTTATAGATTTTATGGAGAGTTTGACTGATTTTATATTGATTTTCATATATTTTAAAGAATTGTAAAATATATATGATTTACGTAAACTTTCATAAATATTAACTATATTTAAATGTATATGAACTATTTTTATATAAAAAAAATCATTTTTTTAAAAAAACAAAAAAATAAATTATTATTCTAATTATTCTAATTTTTTTTCATCACAAAATAATTTATTATTAAAATAATGTATAAATAATTATTTTTAACGAAAATATAATAAGATAAATTTTCTTAAATAAAAATGTTAATAGAGTGATTAGTGTAACTAACTAACAATATTTTTATTTTATTTTTTTGTATTTGAGTTTTAGTATTATAAAGAATTCCATTGAAATCTCTCATAATTATGAAAGATTTCAAAAACTCAAATTTAGTTATATTTTGTAAAGAGAATCCATCAAAATCCATAAACTTTTAAAATTCATTATAATTCATAGACTTTTGAATATCTACGGATTTTTTAAGACTTTTTAAAATCCTTATTGAATACCTCCGGATTTTAATGGAATTTTAAAAAATCCGTATTGAATACATTTAGACTTTAAAAGTCCATTAAAATCCTATAGACTCTTAATTGAATAAATCCCACTAAATAATACATATTAAATAAATTCCAAATGCAAAATTGGCTAAATTAGTAATGTCAATCTGTGTCCATAATTACCTCTCTCTCCATACAAATCGGTTTTCCTAGATAGTAGTAAATATTAATTATAATTAAAAACAGTAATTTAATATATAACTATACTAACCACGCAATAATCGTAGAAATCAGTATTTATTTAATAATTTTTTTAATGTTTATAAACTCTTTAATTTTAGTAATAATTTATTTAAATAAATTCAAAATATATATCATTTTTTAAATTTTCCTATTAATTTCTCTTTATAAGGTTTTCTTAATGCTCTCCATTAAATCCGTTCCATTTATAAAATACTTTATTTAAATCATTAAATATTTTTCTAAATCATTATAAAATGTCATTTTCATTCATTCTCTTCATTATCAACGTGCTTTGATTTATTCCAAATTTTAATCATTATTTTTCTTCACTAATATTTGCGAAATAATTCTTTTGATTCATGATAAAATTGTATTCTTTTGTTTGAATCATAATTAATCATATTTGTTTTATTTGTATTTTTTGCAGCACTCAATGTAAGTATTTCGATTCATGTTTTATGTTTAGTTTCTCTCTTCGATTATTTTTCGTTTAGATATTTATTTATATGTTATTATATTTATTTTGTTTGTATTTTTTTGCAGCAATGGATGTCAGTATTTTGATTTATGTTCTAATTTGTTTTTCTTTTCAATTATTTCCTGTTTGGATAGTTGTTTATATGTGTTGTCATATTTGTTTTTGTTTGTTGTACTTTTTGTAGCAAATAGATTTCCGAGAGTGCTACTGCTAGCTAAGCCCCAGGAGAGGGAGACATGGAAATGAAATAAATTGGCAGCGGCGACTTCCAAGTCTTTGAGTGAAGACAATAGAAGTATAGAATAATTGGAGTAAGCAGCAGAATAATTCTCAATTGAGATGATTTTGAAAATGAACGCTTTAGAAAAGCAAGAAGTCTCACTGAAAGATAATTATTAATTGATATAATCAATGTAACATTATGAATTCATTTATTTTAATATATGATCATATTATGTTTTATTATTTATTTATTTAAATATTGTATAAAAGTTTTATGCAATATAATAATATTTTTATTCTTTGAAATTTGATTTTTTCTTAAAATATCAATATAAATAATTTATTTTCTCATCAATTTTTAAACTTTTTTCTCACCTTTTAAAAATAGAAATCAAGATTCAAAATTAATATAAACTTTTTTCTCACTTTTTGGATTTTATCTTTTTTAGTCACATCTAATCCCTGCATATATAGAATTTTCTTAAAATTAATTAATTATTTTTAAAAATTTATATATAATATTTTTAAAGTAGTGAAATAATTATTAATCCAAAAGCACTCTCAATTTTTTTAACACCGTGTATCAATATTAATAAAAACAAATTAAGATATGAGATAGTTGAATATATAACAAACTAATTATTCTGCAATTTATTTTTACTAACCATACAACAAGTCACCTTGATATTTTACAAATAAAAAAAATCAAAAAATAACCGATATCGTTTTTATTTCTAACCAAAAAAATATATATTTTTCCAATATAATTAAAAGGCTAATTATGAAATTATTAAAATTAATGTGAAGAATTAGTTTTTTATGGCAAATTATATCTTACACCCATGTGTAAGATGAGCATCTTGCTCCCAGTCAACCTAATAAAAGAATTAGTCAAAATTGACCAACTTTTTTTTTCCTTTCCCCCCCCAGATCGCACTCTCTCTCTCTCTCTCTCTCTGTTCTCACGCTACCAGAATTCTCGAAGCTCGGCTCAACCTTCTTCGATGTTCTCCGCCGTCATCATCAGCGCCGTTCGCCGCCGTCATCATCAGCTCCAATCACCGCCGTCATCGTCAACTCCACTCGTCGTCCTCATCAGCTCCATCAGCGCTGTCTACAATTAAGTGTCTGCCTCCGGTGAATAACATCCACGATTGCCTACACCGACACGATTCGTCGTCTCCGTTCACCGCCGCCATTTCCTCTCCAATTTCGTGGTTTCCTGACATTGTCGTTGCCGTTCGCCGTCGATTCATCTGCGCGTCTTCAATTGGGCGTTTTCCTATCTTCATTAGCGGCACCATCCTCTTCCAAATCTGAATTGAATCATAGCCATGGATGATTTATTGGATTTGTCATCGATTATGGTCCAATGTATGTCAATTCTATCCATCTTCTGTTCGAATTGCATGTTCTTTTATGAGTTTATGTGTTTTCAGTTGTTGAATCATGTTGTTGCTGGTGATGATCAAACCCTAGATTTATGAATTGATTTTGACCTGACCTTCATTTAGTATTATGCCAGCCTACATTTAAGTTACATTTCAACCTGCAATTTGCCTGTACTCCAGTTTAAATAATATTTCATTTCTGTTAGATGCCATGGAGTTGAATCATGTTGTTGATCTTGATAATGGAAATCTAGATGTTCATACTTCATGTTATTGTCATATTAATGCTTAATTTCATTTTGCTCTCAATTTTAAGTTTATAGTTGATGATTGTGGTTCATTTTGGCTTGTAGATGATATTGCTTATGGTCCTGATACTGACTTGGTAGGAGTTGTTGTGAATTCTGAGAGTGAGGTATATGATATCTACAACACATGCATTTAATGTCGGGTTTAGTGTCCGAAAGTGCAAACAGAGGCTCCGTGTCGATAAAAGTATTTCTATGAAACGATATGTTTGTTCTCATGCTGGACTTAAACCGAAAAAAGCGGATAGTGATCCTTTGTATACAAAAATGGTTGTGCGTTGCGAATGTCCAGCCCTAGTTCAATATGATGTTGATATTAATGGAGTGTGGGTTGTTAGTAAACATGTAAAAGGCAACAACCATGACCTATGTCCACCGTCGGGTAGTTATCTTCTTAGGTCTCATAGGAGAGTTTCTAAAAACCAACTTGCTTATTTTGTAGGTGCAGAAGGACGCATATATTGTTCACCCAAGTTCAGGGAGTGGTTCTTTACATGTTGTTAATGAAGAAACAAGTTCGTTGTTTGTTCCATTGAGAAATTCTACTAGGTAAGTATTTAGGACACTTTATGTTTGTTATTTTTAAGTTATTGATTACTAATTAACTTTCATTTTTTTGTGTTTTTTTTGGAAAATAAATAGGTCAGGTGGTTGAGATGGAGATTTATATGATTGAAGACTTCAACCAATTCTAGAAGATGTAGAAGTAAAGACTTTAGATTTGTTGCTTTCTACTTTAATCATTTGAAAAAATATTGGTTTGTTGAGATTTTGGATTTTGATTATTGTAAGAAATTTCAATTTCAGTAGTTTGGGTTTTCTGCTTTCTAATTTAGTCATTTGACCATTAGATTTTTTGTTGTCCTCGGACATGTTCATGATTCATTTTTACAGGTGTGATACTTCAATTTTTACGTGATGATCCTTCAATTTTTAAATACTAATGCTTCATTTTAAGTGATTACAAACCTTCAGTTTAGGGTTTAGGGTTTTCAGTAATTTTTCAATGCTTCATTTTTAAATTTCTGATACTTCATATTGCTGATTATTAACCTTCATTTTCGTTTAGAATAAATGCAACTTCATTTTCAGATAGTTCATTTTTACAAATATACAAACTTATTAAGTAATTTTTACAATGCTTCATTTTTTAATTTCTGATACTTCAAATTGCAGATTATGAATCTTCATTTTCGATTAAAACAAACATGCTACTTAAATATTTTAAGTATCTACCAAATGATAACAAATCAGTATCAGAAATAATGCAAGATACACATCAGTATCTACCAAATGATAACAAATCAGTATCTACCAAATGATAACAAATAAGTTTTAACATACAAAACTATGACAAAATATCTACCATTTACTCATCTACAAGTTATCAAAAAATGTGTCACTGAAACCTCAGTCATCCCTGTCATCTACCATCAGTCATCTCTACCACCAGTCTTCATTTTCAATACAGCTGTGAATCTTTTGGCTTTATCTAGTACTACAGTTTTGATTTCATTGACGTCCATCAATATCACAGAAGCTGCATATCTGGCTCTAAGTTCTCTCAAGAAAGTAGTGTCCTGCAAAAAAAGACAAACCATAGTTATAAACAATACAAATTATAGTATTGATTTACTTGAACTAGTATTAATTACTGAAATTAAGTAAGAATACCTTGTCTTTCTCAAATCCACTGTCCCAATCATCTCCCTCCCCTTAGTACGTCTCCATATGCCTAATAGCATAGACTCCACAATCATTATTATTATCCGGGCATCTCCATGACATTTTCAACTGTCTTTTTACAAACTCATTAGCAGAGTGCTTTGTGGTTATGTTCTTCTCTGACATATAATCTCCAAGCAATCGCCTCTAATAAAAAATATTTAGGAAAAATACAACAAAATTATACAGTGATATTTGGAAAATTATACAGTGATATTTTCAAAGTTGTCTTACCATGGTTAAGGCAGTCTTTGTGTATTGGCTTATACTCCTCAATCTGTGTGGCTCCACGTGTTTGTTGTCGATTATATCAATTGTTTTTGCCTTGAAGTTCACACACACCAGCCACAAATGAGAATCTTCAAGGATTACAAAGAAAACCTGCATTTTAACAATCATTATGCACACACTGTTATTGATTCAATCTCTGAATTAGAACTCATATTTTTCATTGTTACCACAGCCTCCTTCTCCTGTTTAATCATATTAAAAACCTCAGACCATTTGTTTATAGTAATATTTTTATTGGAATGATTCAAAATGAAAGAGATAAATTAAACTTTATCGACTAAGAGGAAGTAACATGTGGTGTATCAGCAATAGAAGTTTCTGAGGCCTTTTGTCCTTGCCCCAATTTGTACATGTTTTGTCTTATGCTGTCTTTTGTAGGAAATTTTACTTGCTGAAAAAAAATTTGAAGGATGAAGTTTATTTAAAATGAAGGATTAAGTTTATTTATATTGAAGGATGATGCAATATAAAGATGAAGTATGAGATATAATTAGTTAAGTACATGTTATGACAAAGGATAAGATGTCTTATATTGAAATATAAAACTGAAGTATGAGCTGTTTTTTAATGAAAGATGAGTACTATGTACATGAAGTGTGAGATATTTTAAGAACTCTACCTGTTTTTTTGGAGAACCCTGCTTTCCTATGGTTTTTTTGGCTAGCATATGAATCAATTCCTGAAGAATGAACAATAATTTGTCAGAAATATAAGAATCAATCAATAAAACTTGTAATATTTTTTTTACAGAAACTTACTTTTCGATTTCTATCATGTCTCTCTTGATCGTTTGATGGATCCATTGCACAAAACTGTTGTGATTGAACAGGTAATATATATCAGTCTAATAGATAATACTGAAATACATGAAACTGAAACAAGATGAACAAGATCCAAGTTCATGTTGGAACAGATATTACAGATAACAGTGTCCATATATCAACTGAACAGGGTATATATGAACATGGTTAAACAGATACACTCATAAACAGATAAAAACATTGCTAAACACACATAAACAGATACACACACACACATAGAGACACTCAAGGGAAAATATACAATTGGCTGAACATATGAATGAAGTGGAAAATCTCAAACTCAAACCTATGCTAAACTCTAAACCCTTAATCACTGAATCAAATCAATTTGATGGATGAATAAGCAAGTACATAAACAATAAACATGGCTGACCAGGTAAACACATAAACAAATACACACACACACATACACACACAAAGAGAGACACTCAATTCATATATGATGGATGAACATGCAAGTGCATAAAAATACAGGAAACATGAAACACTATATCCAATTCATGAAACACCATAATGTGAAATCAGAAATTACCTTGGGTTAGAGGATATGAAGTATGAAAAATTGGAGACGATCCAGTACCAAAGATTGATGTCCGCGAGGCGTGGTGGAAGAAGCTATACCGTGGAGGATAAGAAATCAGAAACTATCTAGGGTTAGAGGCTTGGAGGATAATGAAAGGGGATAAGAAATCAGAAACTATCAGAAAGGGGAAATTGAATTTTTACCTAGGGTTTCGAAAGAGTAATTTCCAGCGAACCTTGGAGGCGACGAGGTGTGGAGGAAGAATTGATGCTTGAATGCGTCGAGATTTGTAAACGAGTATCGATGCTTCAAGGCCCTGAGAATGGATGCTTCAAGGCGGCGAGAATCAACGCCGAGAATCGATGCTTGAAGACCGCGATAATAGATGCTTGAAGGCGGCAATAATTGATGCTTGCAGTCGGCGATAATCGAAGCTTTCGACGGCGCCGGGCGGTGGAGCAGTGGAAAGAAGAGAAATTACAGAAGAAACGTAAGGAACGGGATGATTCCATGTTGTGTTTGTGTATTGTGTTATGATGGATGACGTCAGCATCGAATTTGGGCTGGGTCATGTTTTTTATACATTGGGCCTGGAGTAGGATACCCATCTTAGTCCTTGGGTGTAAGGTATAGGATCTCGTTTTTTATGTCTAACCAAAAAATATATATATTTTCAATATAATTAAAAGGATAATTATGAAATTATTAAAATTAATGTGAAAAATTATACTGCAATTCTATTTATTTTAAGTAAAAAATCATTAACCAATCATTCACTCTCCAATTATACATCTTCAATTAAAAAATATTAATTTCAAACGTGATTTATGTAATTAAACACGCTTTCTATTCCGAATTCATATAACTAATAAATTTAATACTATTTAAAACAAATAGTAAGTTAAGAAATTCAAAATAAATTATGTATGCTAAATTTAATTATATTTATACTCACATTATTACCTAATTGCAAAACTCATTCGTAATTATATTATTGTTAATTTGTTAATGAATCTGCATTTAATTTAGGTAGAATTTTTTTTACCTCTTATAAATAATGATTACAACTTAAATAGATAATTAATCAATAAATGGTTTTCAGACTTTTTATTAATCGAATTCTTAATAAATATAATTGGATGTTTTAATTAAAGAATTAAATTAAAAAATCATTTCTTGATTAATTAATCAAATTAGAGAATGTTTTAATTAAATAATTAAATTAAAAATCATTTCTTGATTTATTAGTCAAATTGGCGTCTGCAATTATTGTAAAGAGTGAATTCAACTTACATACTCACCGTTAATATATTTACAGTAATATAACGCAAAAAAAAAGTAAAAATTTGTATAAAAATTAAATTATTAAATATACCATAATTTTGAATTCTATAATATTTATTTTTAATTTTAAATTTAATTTTCTCCGACAATTTTGATTTAGTTGAAATATTTGCTTTCAACAATAATCTTCTACAACAATTAATTAATTATGGTTTAGTTGTATTAATGGTTTGTTGCTACAAAATTATTTAGTGACCACTACCACTAATTCAATAATAAAACATCTTACTCTCTAACTATTTTTCACCAGTTAGGACTCAATGCCCAACGGTTTATATGTTATAGCATTTGTGGCTTATCACTATTCACATGGAGTATCTCGGTGAGTTCAAGACGAGTGTAGCTTTTTGCACTGGAATCGAAGTTTGATATCTAATAAAGTATAAGCCTCAACGGTCATATGCGTTTTTTCGACATCTCTCGCTCACATAAGGAAGCTTAGTTTTCCTGTAGAACTTTCAAGTGGTCTTGATTACTTGCTTTTTTTTAATCATTGTAATATTCAATATAAAGAATATATAATTTACAATTGAATTTTGTTGGTTTTATCATTTAGATATTTAATTTTCAGATTTTTTTTTTCATCTATTGTTTCTATATTCTAATCTTTCTTTGAGTTTCATTATTTCTTTGACACCGTTTAAAAAAATTAAATTT
The DNA here is from genome assembly GCA_954870475.1 of Euphrasia confusa. Classification (NCBI taxonomy): domain Eukaryota; kingdom Viridiplantae; phylum Streptophyta; class Magnoliopsida; order Lamiales; family Orobanchaceae; genus Euphrasia; species Euphrasia confusa. The sequence goes on from OX940956.1 coordinate 12,819,846, forward strand.
TCTCCTTTTGATTATTTCTGAAAAATTATTAAAAATAAGTATAACTCTACCACAGCAAGTTTCTATAATTTTTCTTATTTTTTTCATTTTTTAAATTTATTTCTTTATTTTGCTTTATCTATAATTTTTAAATAAATATTTTTAAAGATAAAGTTATATTTTTTTAGTGTTTTTTTAATATAATTTAAAATTTATTTAAGATTTTAGTATTTAAGCACAATTATATGTTGTAATTCATGAGTAACTAATTAGGATATGTTGAAACATTTACAATAAGATTAAAGTTTAAAAAAAATACTAAATTTTAAATAGGTATTTCAAAATTTGCTATTTTATAGTAATATTATATACAAATTTTAAACATATTTATTTATTTATTTAAAACTAAATTTTAATTATTTTTTTATAATAATATATCAAATGAATGAAAATTAATATTATTAACATTATTTATAAATTTACGTTATTTTTTTCTAACCAAAAAATTTATATTAAATATTCATGTGCATGTAATATTCCAAAATTACATTTTTTATTATAACATGATTATTTTACTTTTTTTATAATTATAAAATTAACAATACTCTAATTAATAAAAAAAACTTTAAAAAAATTACACATAATTTAAAAGTGTATTTTATGAAATTTAAAATATAAATTAATAAATTAAACTACTCTTTTTCTTAAAACTTCTAAAAAAATCTACTAATATATGAATTTTATTATACCTCTTAGTCAACTAGATTAACTAGTCAAAAGTCTGCACTGGAGATCCACGCATTCACTAGTCCTTTAAGCTAAAAAAAGAGAGATTATAATCAGTTTGAACATTTCAATTTATAAGCCTAAAACAATTAACTAATTAATTATATAAATAACACTTAATTACATAATGTTAGCATTAGAAAAATCGAACAATTGTGCTGGATCACACGAATGACTCCGAGAGGGCACTACGCTCTCTTAGTCTCTTAGATCTCTTATTTGAAGATGGTTTTATCTCAAAGAGCAGTTCATGGTCCAATTTATATCGAGAAGCAAGATCCTCGGCCTCGGTGCATTTGTAGGTAGTGTGGTCTTGTATAGCTCCACAGATTTCGCACTTCTTGTCCTTAAGATGGGCCATTGTCGATATACAATGATTGGCAGGACAAACCCAGTCATCCGTATCAAAAAACGGACAACCACAGAAACAGAACACCGTGAATCTTTCCTTATCAAATTTGGCACCTTTTGGGAGTTGTCTGAAGTAAGGGCAGTTAAAGTGGAGGTGGCGATTGCTGAAGCAAACGGAACACGACTCATCGGCGCACATATCCCAGGAAGAGTGCACGGTGGAACAACTCTTGCAAAGTTCTGGAGGCGGCTTTTCAGGGGAAGGAGGTTTCAGCTGGGGTTCAAAAAAGTCATCAACTATCAGTCAACATATATTAGCAGTATAATCTAACAAAAAGCGTAAAAATGGATAATTTGATTACTTACTTTATAAAACTCATACTCATACTCCTCGATAGATTTATACTTGTGGTGGTCGGGGTCAAAAGGTCTCGGAGTCCGATCATGGAGTTTCACGGCCTTCAATAAATAGGCATTCAGTAATTTGTCATCCTGTAATTTCTTCTCTGATAATGTTTTCGGGTCAGGTACACCTAAAAAGACAGAATGCCAGATCAAATTAATCAAATCGCAAAAACAGGAAAGCACACAAATAATACCGACATAGAAAAACAAATCGACGGAACAACAATATCGAAAAGCTTTGATTGTTAATTTCATGGATTTTTATAATAAAAGAATAAAACGGCAAGATCTTCGTACCGGAGGAGATTGTGGCTTTGGTTGAAGTCAATGAATCCGACTGAACAATCTTCCTACCGGAGGAGAACTTGGTTTTTTTGGTTGAAGGCGATTGAACAATCTTTGTACCGGAGGAGATCTTGGCTTTGGCTGAAGGCGACGACATCCTTGAATTCGGAGATCTTCGATTTGGGCCTCAACTCTCTTTATCATACCTTATATAGAAAGATGGTTTTTTGTCTCCCCAAGATATCTATCTATACCTATAGCCTATAGGTGTATGTATATGTTAATTCTATTTTTGTTAAATAATGTAATTTACTGTATTTGTTAAGATCTAGATATATTCCATTCTCACAACCTCTCTGATCTCTGTGTCCCCCACTCTATCATTAGATCTGCTCTCGTTCCTAATCAATCGATCAATCCTATTTTTTTTCGTGTGATTTCGGTAGTGTACATCTAATTCTGATGAAACGTAGACTATAACCTTGTTTTCGGAGCGGGGTTTTCCATGGCGGATGCGATATCTGTGATTGCGGCGGCGGTCCTCCGTAACCTCTCCGATAAGCTGTACGAGAAGCGGAAAAACACTGCTCTTGAGGTGCTGGTCGTAGAAAGATTGGATCACCACCGCTTCACGAATCGCTTCTTACAAAATAGTTTCCCAGAATCAGGTACGCGCTTACCTCTCCTACCTCAAAATCACTGGTGAATTTAGTGTTCTTGTCAATTTAGGGTTCTTGTCTGCTGCAATTTAGGATTTTAAACTCGCAACTCGAATCCTCAATGGGTATTTGTCGGACTCTGTTTATCCGCTCACCGATTTTCGAAGGCGGTGTTTTTACCGTCTATTTTTTCTTGCCACAGATATTTGCTCGACAGGCCGCGCATCAAACCTTTAACCGAAGATCTGACGTCTGATAAAAACCATTACTTGTAATTGTCTGAGAAAATCCAAAACCCATGTATCGTATGATTTGGGATTGCTGTTTTTCAAATTCTTGTATTCTTACGTAGTTACGTTGGCCTAATTATGACAGATTCGTCTGGAATTCCTGGCGATAAAGTTGATGAATTGAAAAGGCGCTTTGAGATTCAAGTTGTTCCGTATCGTTTACGCTCAGTTATCCATATTGGAGTGCAGGTACTTAGAAACACTTTGTATGCATTGTATCTGATCAATGCTATACATTTTCTTAATTATCGATTTCATTTCATTTCGTTATCTGCCATTTGTTAACCTTGAAGCTATCAAACCAAAAATCTAAATATAGTAGTAACTTTATTTAAGATATCTTAGTCTGTCTTGAATTACAAATTTCGTAGTGCCTTGTTCGTTTGTGCAAATCACAGCCTTTTTTAATATAGTAGTGGTGGATACGGTCTGATAATAACCTCACAGGTTTTATTTCATAATAACCTCACACAAGTTTAATTTCATGATAACCTCACACAAGTTTTCTTTCATTTTTGTTATCGTACATTATTCTTTTTTATGTCAATTTCGGATGAGTGAAAAAACTTATTTTGGTGACACGCTGTTAATGGTTTGATGATATAGGCTTTTCCTCCAAATAAACGTGTTATAGATCATATATCCAAGCAGATTTTGCCACCAAGTACCTTCGTCATTTGAGACCATAGTTAAGTGTTTTATGTGTAAGCCGGATTTCCATTTTTTTTCTTTAATCTCTCAGTTTATCAGTCTCTTATTATTGTTCAGAAGACCAACCACATATCACATGATTCACTTCTAGATTCTTAATTCCAATTATTGTTGTATTTTGCGTTTTTGTGCAGGGTCACATCGCCCACCTGAATATAACAGATTAATTGCTCCCACATAAGGATGTTATAGCCAAAGTGATCTATGATGTATGGTTTTTTGTTTTAATGTTGCTCACACGTATATTAGTTAGCCTTCTGATTTGCAGCATTTTTATTTTTGGCTATTTTAAACTTACTGCATAGTATTCAAACTTGGATCTGACGAGCCCAAAATAACATTTCGTGCTTTTGATAAAAATTGGTTATTTAAAATTATGTGTAATTTCCCAGACCCGACACATTTTTAACACTGCAAATTACATTTTAACATTAAGATACTGATTTGGGCATTCAACTTTCGGCTCAACATTATATTAATTCTGGTGAGCTTTAGTTTTGCAGTGCCTAAACTATTCACCGCTGGAATAGCTGCTTTTTACGATGGTTACTATGCTAGCAAGGGAACCAATATCATCAAGGCCACAATACCAGTTGGATTTGGCACCAATAGAAATGGGGAGGTGACATTAAGTACCCTTTTTTGTGACATATAATGACAAACCCAAAAGAAAAAAAAAATCACTTTAATAATTACAAAATTGTATTATCATTATAATTGGCAAGGTTTTTTTCTGAAAAAAAATCTTTCTTAGGAAGGGGGAATGTTAAGACTAAAATTTCAAGGGTTGTTAAACTTGGTGTTTTCTGTAATTATTAAGTAGTTTTTGTTTGGGTTAATTATTATTTGACAAACTCAAATTCACATGAGATGTCTTTACCTTTATAAAAAAACAGGTTACTGATCTAAAACTTAAAGACGGCCGCTTACAACATTGTTCAAGGGACAGATCGAAGAGGAAAAAGGTGGTACCAAGGTGTGTGCAATTTCACCCTAAATCTTAACTGACCTATTTAATTATGTGTTATTGCTTCAAATGTGACTGTGTTAGAGTCCAAAGGGACGAACACAAAAATATAATATTATTAAGAAGAAAATAAAGAACAGAAAGAAATAACGTAACCTACGAAAGCACTCTTCCGTCCAAATCCTAAATCTTGTTTTTTTAGACCTAACTGACAAAATCTCCACCACCGTTACAATACAAATCCAATAGTTTTTATAGAAATTGTCGATTCGGAGAATAAACCCACCCCAACTATCCTGATCCCAAATCGCATGCCAAAATCGGTGGAAAAGGAAGCTGAAATTTGTAGGCGTACTAAATTTTGTGTTCCGTTCGCCCGGTGACAAAGATCACGAAGGCCCAATAGATAACAGACGGCGGTCTATACAGTTAAGGTAATCACTGAATTTTAGTTTTGATTTTCACTGCGTGATGTAGTAAATTGTGCACACATAGCGAATTCAATTCATAATTAACAAACATTACACTTCGGTTTGCCTTAATTTTTTTTCCATAGAGTAATAATTTTTTGTAATGGTTATTGTCAATTTATACTGTCCGTCGAGTCCAGTTATTGCATGTTAGAAACTATGAGAATTCAAGTGTTTTTATTTGCTCTCACTTCTATGTGTACTTTTATCCACAATAGCCTGACAGAGGTGATATACACTACTATGTATTAACCTAGTTTCATAAGCAGTTCTAGCAAAGCAGTATTTAGTTGATAATTTATTGAACCGAAATTTGTTTCAAGATTGCGTAATTTGCTTGTTTATGTTTTACCAATTCAGGTTATGTATTTTGTCCTTAGTCTATTAACCAATATCCCTATAATTAAACAATGGCTGGTTTGAAATTGTAGTTTTTCCAAATTGTAGTAGTCGATGTCCATCCGATAGTAGTTTCTGCATAAACCTATGCTTAAGGTTCTGTGTAGTTGTAGCACCGGTCGTAATTTGACATGCTTAGCATCAATTCTCAATGGGTGTGTGGATAATAGTTATTGAACTTGTTGATTTGATATTAATTTCTTTTTTAGAACTAATTGCTTATTGATTGCATGTGTAAATCGGAGTATTTGGTAATCCAATTGTGGTCTTGCCTAGAAGTTTATATTCTGATTATCCATTCCTTGTTTAGTGCATTATGTTGGATGGACTGTTTTAATTTGAAACATACTTTCAAAAGGGATACAAAACAATGATGGGGGAGCGAGGAGTTCACTAGCCGGGAGGTACGAAGCAATAGCGCGGGCAATCTTGAAAGAGTGATGCAGGATGCGCTGGACTGGGTGATGGTGAACAGGACAACGGTGGTGGCGCATTGGTTGTCGACGATAAAAGGGGGGCCGACGTGATCCAGTTGTAAAGAATGGAGTGATTGTGGAGAAAGGGAAGCACGAGTCTCTCACATCAATATCAAAGACGACTGTTAGGATTCACTAGTAGCACACTAGCACTTCATATCACTGCAGCAGGAGCAATAGCAGCTAATTAATTCATCATCTTAATATGAATTATTACTATATTAAGTTTTTTTTTTGTGAAGATTATATATGTAAGCTGAGAGGAGTACGCAATGCCAATTATTTGAAAAAAATAATTTAAGTGTATATGGATGTACACAATTAATACTTGAATTAAAAAATCATTGTTCATGATTTGTTATTATACTAGTAACTATCTATGGAACTATAATATAATAAATTCAAAAATTAAAATTTCAATAGTAATTATTCAGTGTGCCTCACAACTAAGAATGAAACTAGCATAATTGTATTATACAAAACTAGAAATGAAATTGTGCAAAATCCTAATGAAACTAGCCGACTAATAATTGTATTACAAAAAACTCATAATTGTATTATACAAAACTAAAAATGAAATTGAGCAAAAAATCCGATAATTGTATTACACAAAACTAAACTCATAATTGTATTATACAAAACTAGAAATGAAACAAACCAAAAATCTGGTAATTGTATTACACAAAATTAAGCTCATAATTGTATTATATATAACTATAAATAAATCTAAGTTACACAAAACAAAGTTAATAAAAAAATCTGATTATTATATTACACACAACTAAGCTGATAAGTGTATTGTATAAAACTAGATATGAAACTATGCAAAAAAAAAAAATGGTAATTGTATTATAAAAAACTAAAAACACGAAGAATGAAACTAGAAAAAACTAAGAATAAAATTAAGTAAAAAATTAGTAATTATTTTACATAAAATTAAGAACAAAATTAGCAGAAGACTGATAATTGTATTATACAAAATTAAAAACGAAATTAATAATTATACTATACAAAACCAAAAATTAAACTAGCAAACGACCGAGATCAAACCCATTGTTTTAGTTTTCCGTGGCAACATCAATCAATATATGATTCGATTAAGGAAAATTGAATCATTAGTCATTCCTGGTAGCAGTTCATCCAATATATATCGAGGCCTACCGACATGACTCAATAGCTTGCAAATTCTTGACATCTCGAAAGTCTTCAGTTGAAATCGAACTAATTCGACAATCGCCCTTTCTTTTATTCTTTTTCAGAGATTGCTTCAACTTTGAGGACGCATTTAGTGCTTTTTTTTTTCGAACTACCGATTCTAGTCCTTTCCTCTTCTGAATTCTCAAAATTAGATTTTATATATCTTCACGGATGACCAATTGAAGCACCTCTTCAAGATGTTGGACAAGGATGGCAACGGGTACAACACGATGGTCGAGCTGGCTCACTCGATGACGCGGCTCAAGGCGCGCGGAGGAGCTGATCGCGATAATCAGAGAATTATAAGCCAACCTCGACGATGAGAAAAGAGGTTCAGGCCGTAATTAGCTTGGCGTCCATGTGATTGGTCTTCTCCTTTGCCGGCAACGAGTTTGATCCTCGAGTGAACGGCCGCAAGAATTCTGCCTGTTTCTTCCTCCATAACCAAATGAACACCATAAACTCATTAATTTAACTTTGAGGATTTAATTATACACGTGAAACCCAAAATTTGCTGCAATCCGCTTTCACTAAATCAATATTTCCACCGTAAATATTTTTTTTGCTCCAAAATAAATGTGATTTTCATCACTCGTGTATCAATTCAGAACGTCTTACTAAAATCACGCACTTAACTACAGTTTCAAGTCATTAATTTTGTTCAATCTATATTACTAAATAATGGGTGTGTTTGATATCGATTCTTTAGAAATCGAAATAAACGTATACATGACCGGGCTTGTTAATTTAACTTACAAATCGAAACAAGACATGGATTACCTTGCCTTGATTCTTCAGCGGTTGAAATCAGTAAAAAGAACGACTAGTTTCTTAGTTCTTATTTTCCGAAAACGGGTCGTGTATAATAATAGAAATCATAAACGAAATTGTTAAAATTAAATATTTACAAGGACTTCATTTGAACCCGTCTGAAAAAAATCAGAAATTCAAAAACACAATTTTTACGGTAGATGGAAGATTTTTAGTATTAGCATAATTTCAAAATAGATGAGATTCTAAAAAGGTTTTATTCCTATATTAAAGACATAATTAACAATACATAAAGGCTATTTAGGACATTTTAAATTTGAAAAAGATATTTCAATTATAATTATTAGTCTTTAAAGTCACTTAAATTGGGTAAAGATTGATATAATATACATCTATCTATACATATATCATTTCAAGATACTCTAATGCCACGTGGACCAATAGAAAATCAATAATAATGTTGTGTTCACACTATAAATTATAAAAAAAAATTATAAATTCTAAATAAGAATATTATTAAACATATTTAAATTATATATATATATAGGTTTTTATTTCTTTTCTCAAAATTCTTTTTTTACTTCATTAATATTAATTTAATTTCAATTAATCGTATCTCATAAAAATCGATCTCTTCCTATTCTCTAATCCACCGGTGTTAAAAAAAATTCATCAAACTTTTTAGGTATATTATTTAGGTATATTAACATATGTTATATTAATATAATTACATTTATGTCATCTCATCCCCTTCATATTCACCAAGTAAATTAAATTTTTTTATATTTTTATTTATTTTCTATCTTTATAATTTTTATTTTCTATTTATTTTTTATTTTTCTCCCACCGATTTTAGGTATTTGTTGGGTGCGTTTGACACTCGATAAATGCAGAGACGATAAACGGAATGCAGAGACGAGAAACTCCTCTCCCACCAGACCAGAGGCTCCTCAGTCGGGTATGATGTAAATCGAAAGATGTGCCCGAGTAGCAGACACATGTGGGAGAGAGCCAATAGGTCTAATCCCAGGACTAACTTCATAATATTTCAATGAAAATTTGTCATATCCGAGATTCGAACCTTGAGTCGACGAGGAATTTTACCAACATTACCACAAATCTTATCACTCGGCTATACACCAAAAAACATACATACTATAAATTACATCAAACAGGTGAAATCCTTGAAAATAATAAAATTTTCATAATTAAGATAACAGTTAATAATGAGATTAATACGAGTTTACAAATTTAAGTAAGTTTGATTATTAAATAAAAGAATTTTTTAGTCTATTAATAAATTTTTGGCGAAATATGTTGGAGATTAAATAAAATTTTAGATTATTTCAAACAAATAAATCACGTGCATCGCACGGGAAGTGGTACTAGTTACTTACAATTATTCCAAACTATAGTATTTTATTATAGTATCCATACATAAAGTATTTTTTTCTCTAAAATTCTCTAATAATAATAATAATAATAATAATAATAATAATAATAACTTGTGCATCACATCAACTCTCTTCCCCTTAAAAATTGTCTTGTCCTCAAGGCGGAAATCTGGACGTGTAGCCATGAATTTCGTTCCCATGCTCAGGTGGAAGATCTCTCATATGTTCGGTTTCTAAGCTCTCTTCACCCTCTCCCAAAACCATGATCCTTAGAGACTTGCACGAACACACATGAGTTGGAGAGAATGGAGAGAATGGCTCTTTGCATTTAAAACATAATCCTTTAGCACGAAGATCTAAGAATTCATTATGAGAAATTTGTCTAGAGCTGCGTTGGCGAGTCGAGTTTGAAGAACCCAATGAGTCGGGTTGAGACTTCTCGTAGGGCTGTCCCCCAGTGGGTTGTACAACTCCCTGATCGCGCAAGTTGTGAGAATAACCCCAAGAACGTGACAGATTTGGCAGCCCGTTAGATCGATTTTCCCCCGACACGTCACCTTTGTTCGTTGGACCCCGATTCGTATATAACGAAACATGTGACCCATTAATTGCAACAATTTCATCCTCGATTTCTCTAGCTAAGTGCATCGTAGCACATATGTCTTCCGCGTCCTTCGAACGAATTCGAACTCGAATGTCCTCACGTAGGCCATTGAGAAATAAGCCGAGCGAGTGCGAGTCGGATAGATTTGTAACTGCTGCTAGGGGTGGAAACGAGCCGGGCCGAGCCGAGCTTTGATGAAATAGGCCTAGGCCTGGTGTAGAAATTTTAGGCTCAATCCTGGCCTATTACCTGTCATAGCCTTTTTGGAGAGGCTCGGCCTGAGTCTTTTTATTAAATAGGTCCGGCCTGAAAGCCTTTTAAAAGCCTTTTTAAGCACAATTTTAACTTTAACTCGATTTAATTAATAAATCTAAAATTTAATTAAAAATATTTTAATTAAATTTAACTATATTTAATTCATTTCATAAAATTATTTTAACTTTTAAATATTTAATAGTTAATAATAAAAGATAAGTGAATACAACTTTTTATAAATACAAGAAATGCTCAAAAAGTATTCTCTAATCAATGTATGATAATCACATTTCATATTTCAATTTCTAAAAATGTGGGATAACATAGTGATTAATGATTACTTCAAAAAAATTACAACTAAAAATATTTTATTTTTCCATAAAAATTTAAATAAATACCTTATTAAAAAAAAAAAATAAAAAAAAAAAATATATACCTGTTAGGCCTAAAAGACTTGAAATAAAGCTTAAGTCTGGCCCGTTTATATAAACGAACTTTTAAAAAAGCTTGAGCTTGGCTCGTTTATTAAACGAGCCGAGCCGAGCCGAGCTTTTGTAGGTCGAGCCATAGGCCCCTGTCGGGTAGCCTGACTCATTCCCATCCCTAACTGCTGCCATGCTTGTTATAAATCGCTAATCGTCGAAAGGATTTGTTCGAGGGTTATCGGCGTAAGAGCTCTAGCGTAAATTTTTTTCAACTCAAGCTCGGGTACCTATCCTGGAGCCACTGCATCCACTGTAGGGTTGTACCTTTCATTACTATAAGCGCCACTTTCAGTTTCAAATCATCGGGGGTTTGTCAATGCGAAAATATTGTTTAGCCCTAGAAATCCATGCTGAAGGGTTTTCGCCATTAAAACCAGGTAACGCCAATTTGGTTTGGCTCGTTTTCGGTACTTCTTGGTCTGAACGTCTGGATGAATTTTGTCTAGCCGAGGACTCCGACGTATCTTCTGTTTCAATTCCTTTTTTCTGAATTTTTTTTTTAGCATGGCGTGCACTCCATCCATACCTTTTAGCGTGGCTTGCACTCCATCCATACTCGCTTGGAGGTGTTCAAAACGATCATCCACCGATGCCTTCAAGTCTCTCATCCCTTTCTCTAACCTCTCGATGGCAGCTTCAGCAGCGATTAGTCGATCCTCGCTTCTTGTCATGGCAGATCCGGCAGGTCGGACCAATTTGTTAGAGTGCAAAGGAACGAACACAGAAATATAATATTATTAAGAAGAAAATAAAGAACAGAAAGAAATAACGTAACCTACGGAAGCACTCTTCCGTCCAAAAGTCCGAAGACTCCAAATTCCAATTAATCTCAAGATACCCTAACCCAATAAAAATACGACTACTTATAAGAAGTGGATTCTAAACCTTAATACTTAATAGGTCGGCTACTACTACTAATAATAATAATAAAAAAAAATTCTAATTAACTTGCGCATCACATCAGACTGCATTTATAATGAATGATTTTGTTTGTTTCCAGACTGATATTTTCTTCAAAACAAGTGCGCCCAATGAGTATGATGTGGGTGATGTTTCTACATTCCCCTTGAAGCTGTATAATGAAATCAGAAGAGTTGAACACGTTGACCATGCTCGCAAATCTGCTGAATAGGCTGTGAAGGTAATCGGATGTTATAGTGTTTAAGATTATAAATAGCAAATTTATGCGTCAACTCGGTAGCAATGCTAACTGAATTTCCCATCAAGCTATTTACAAAACCTACTCCTGATACATCTCTCAAAATTAAAAATAAGGATTGATTACAAAGATTTCTCATTAGGTTCAGCTAAATTACAAATAAAATAACGGGACTTAATATTACAAAACCCACAATTAAGGTTATTATATCCCAGTTACAATTAATATTTTTGATTTTTTTTCAAGGTTTTGGATGTATGCCTTCCTATTATAGTGGTGTTTTTTCTCAAGGTTTATCCATCTTCTGGAGCATAAGTGCAACTCTCAGAATTATGATTATTGTTGTATCTGCTGCGACTCTTACATTTACCCTATTAACCATGTTGGAGCACCAGATTCAGGAGCAAAAACTGCAAATTTTGATGAAGTCGATGTGGAGGTTTGGTGAGTGACACTTCCAAATCAGATGAAAAGAAATTTAGAGTTACGTTAATAAAGTTTTGATATATAAATGAAACTCACGCCCGTCTGCACAATTATAAAATGAACTGGGAAAATGAACTGGGGCCGTCTTGCATCGCAAGATGGAGTTATATCTAAGTATATATTGTTAGGGACCCGATCAACCCGATCGTCCAAGTCCCGAACACAACAACGAGGATACACAAATACCACGACAATCAAACGGAGAAATCGATACTACTACTTCAAGCACGAGATATACGAGACGAGCAACAAAACACGAAAGCAACGAAAAATAAATGAACAAACGATGTATAGTGGTTCACCCGTAAATGGGCTACGTCCACTTCTTGCCGCCACGAACTTTCCACTAGAAACGAGAAACAATTCAAAGATTACAAAGATTTTCACTCAATCTCTCAATCTCTCAATTTCTCTCTTTCTCTCTTTTTCTAGATCTAGATCTAAAAATCTAATATCTCAAAAATGTGGTGAGTTAGGTAGAATGAAAGAGGATGAGAGGCTTATATAGGTGAGCCCAAAAAACACCTCAAAAAACCCTAAAAGAGGCCAAAAAACGAGTTGGCCCAAAAGAATCCAGGAAGTGGCACGAACGTGCTACTGCCTCTGAAGTTTTGGAAAAATTGGCACGAACGTGCTAAATCCTGAGTTTTGGAAAAACTCACCATTCGCGCTCGTTTTCGTCGTGGCTTCGTCGGTTTGGCTAGGTTTGGCTCCACCTCCAACAATCTCCCACTTGGAGACACAACCTACATCACCTCAACTCTTCCTCGTCCGTGGCGGCAAACACACTCCTCAATCGAGGAGCCCGATCGAGGTTCCACACAACCTCATCTTATCATACGGCACAACCTTGGTAAACATATCCGCCGGATTCTCACTCCCGAGAATCTTCTCAAGCACCAACTCTCCTTCCTCTAAGGCCGATCGAATGAAATGGTACCGGAGTTGAATGTGCTTCGTCCGCGCATGGTATGCCGGATTCTTCGCCAAATGAATAGCACTTTGGCTATCACAATACAACACGTTCCCCTTTCCTCCATTTTGCAACTCCTCTAGAAAGGATTGCAACCAAATCATTTCCTTGGCGGCTTCGGTCACGGCTACGTACTCCGCCTCACAACTCGAGAGTGCTACAATCTTTTGTAGCTTCGAAGCCCAAGAAATGGCCGTCTCTCCGAATGTGTAGACATAGCCCGTCGTGCTCTTACGGCTATCGATATCTCCACCATTATCCGCATCCACATACCCTAGCAACCCCGTCTCCGATTTCCGAAAACACAAGGCATAATTTGAGGTGCCCCTCAAATACCGGAGTATCCACTTCACGGCTTTCCAATGCCTTCTCCCCGGGTTTCTCATGAACCGACTCACAACTCCCACCGAGTGTGCTAAGTCCGGTCTCGTACAAACCATAGCATACATAAGACTCCCTATCGCCGACGCGTACGGGACCTTATCCATATGCCTTCTCTCCTTCTCCGTGGCGGGCGAATCCTCCTTCGACAACCGAAAGTGCCCGGCCAACGGAGTGCTAACCGATTTAGCATTCTCCATACCAAACCTCGTCAAGACTTTCTTGACATAATCCTCTTGTGAGAGCTTTAGGCCTTCCTTTCTCCTCACAATCTTCATGCCTAGGATTTGCTTAGCATCGCCCAAATCCTTCATGGCAAACTCCGACGATAGTTTCTTCTTGAGCATATCGATCTCCCGTCTACTAGCTCCCACGATCAACATATCGTCAACGTACAATAGCAAGATCAAGTAAGAGCCCTCAAGGCTCTTGAAATAGCAACAATGGTCCGCCTCACATCTCAAGAAGCCGGTCTTCTTCATGAAACCATCGAACTTCTTGTACCATTGTCTCGGCGCTTGCTTCAACCCGTAGAGGCTCTTCTTGAGCTTACACACAAGCTTCTCTTTGCCTTTAGCCTCATACCCTTCCGGTTGCTTCATGTAGATCTCCTCATCGAGCTCACCATGAAGAAACGCCGTCTTCACGTCCATTTGTTGGAGATGAAGATCCTCCCTTGCTACTAACCCGAGCACTAACCGGATGGTCACCATCTTGACCACGTGAGCGAATATGTCGGTGTAGTCGATTCCCTCCTTTTGTTGAAATCCCTTCACAACCAACCTCGCCTTATACCGTTTGCTCCCATCGTGCTCCTCCTTCACACGGTATATCCATTTGTTATGCAAAGCCCTCTTCCCCTTAGGTAGCTCGGCTAGCTCCCAAGTGTGGTTCGTCACCAACGAGTCCATCTCGTCATCCATGGCCGACTCCCACTTGCTCGAGTCCCCGGCTTGCATAGCCTCTTGAAACGTCTCCGGCTCACCCTTATCCGTGAGCAAGATATGGTAGAGAGTAGTGACGTACTTTTGATTTGGTCTCCTCTCTCTTGTCGACCGACGCACAACCAAAGGTGGGGATTGTGGGGTCGCCTCCGGCTCGGCATCAACTCCCACTTGCTCATTAACCTCCACCTCATCACCCGAGTCCACCTCATTCCCGGTGCCCGGTTGGCCTTCCTCATGCGCCTTCTCGTCTCTCCGGACGGGAAAATCAAGATCGTCCCACACTTCACTCTCCGGTTGATCAACCTCCGAGGTCTCAACCTTTTTATCCTTGTACAACACCGCTTCATTGAAGACCACGTCTCTACTTCGGATTATCTTCCGATTTTCTTCATCCCAAAACCGGTACCCGAACTCCGCATCTCCATAGCCGATGAAGTAACACTTCTTCGATTTTGGGTCGAGCTTGCTCCTTGAAGAGGAGTCCACGTGGACGTAGGCCAAACACCCAAACACTCGAAGATAAGAAAGATCCACCTTCTTTCCACTCCATACCTCTTCGGGAATACGAAACCCCAAAGGAACCGATGGCCCTCGGTTTATCAAGTGAGACGCGGTATTTACGGCATCGGCCCAAAACATCTTCGGCAACCCGGAATGTATCCTCATACTCCGTGCCCTCTCGTTCAAGGTCCGATTCATCCTCTCGGCAATACCGTTTTGTTGAGGTGTGCCGGGGATCGTCTTCTCCATTTTGATCCCATGCTCGGCACAAAAGCTCTTGAAGCTCCCATCAATGTACTCACCTCCATTGTCGGTCCTCAAGCACTTCACCCTCAAACCCGTCTCATTCTCCACCAAGGCCTTCCATTTCTTGAAGACATCGAACACCTCCGATTTCGCCTTCATGAAATACACCCACACCTTTCTTGTGGCGTCATCAATGAAAGTCACATAGTATTGTGACACTCCAAGTGAAGAAACCGGGGAAGGACCCCACACGTCCGAGTGTACCAACTCCAACTTCCCTTCTTTCGGTTCTCTTCCACCCTTCAAGAAGCTCACCTTCTTTTGCTTCCCTAAGATGCAACTCTCACACGGATGAGGGGTGGTCGACTTCAACTCCGGCAAAAGCCCTTTAGTAGACAACATCTTCAACCCCTTATCACTAATATGCCCCAACCGGCAATGCCATAGCTCCGTGCTCTTAGCATCATTCACAACCCCGACGATCTCTTCACAATTCAAGACCTTATACAAGGTTCCGGCCAATTCTCCCTTTGCCACTACCATAGCTCCCTTAGACACCTTCCATGAACCTCTATTGAAGGTCACCCTATGCCCGGATGTATCGAGTTGGCTCACCGATATCAAGTTGAGCCTAAGATTAGGCACATGCCTCACCTCCGTCAACTTCCATCTTTGCCCGTTGGACATCCTCAATGACACGTCTCCCATGCCCACGATGTCCATAGTTTGCCCGTCGGCAACGGTTACCTTCCCAAGGTACCCCTCTCGATAGTTCTCCAACACATGTCGATGTCCGGTAGTGTGGTAGGAGGCACCGGAATCGAGGATCCAAGAGTCGATGTGTGCATCCACTGACAACACCAAAGCATCCGCTATGTCCTCCGTTGCGGCATTAGCACCACCACCACCCTTCTTATCCTCTTTTGGCGGTGACCGACACTCATTCCTATAGTGACCCATCTTGCCACAATTCCAACACTCCACCTTCCGTGACTTCGATTTCCCTCTACTATTTTTCGACTTCGATCTCTCTTTGCCTCCATTGTTGTTGGAGCGATTTTGGCCCCGTCCACGGTTGTCAACACTCAAAGCCGAACTCGGCGTGCCCCCGGAATCATTCCTCCTAACCTCCTCGGCGAGGACCCTATCCCGTACACTTATAAACTTAAGTTTTTCATTTCCAACCGAATTACTTAGAGCCGCCCTCATCGGCTCCCAACTATTAGGCAACGAAGCTAGTAGAATCAAGGCACGGATCTCATCATCAAACTCAATCTCCACGGACGAGAGTTGATTCACTATCGTGTTGAAATCATTCACATGCTTGGCTACGGACCTCCTTTCTTCCATCCTTAGGTTGAAGAGCTTCTTCATCAAATGAACCTTGTTGTCCGCCGAAGGAGTCTCATACATATCCGACAATACCTTCATCAATCCGGCCGTCGTCTTCTCCTTGGCTACATTGGCGTGCACGTGCTTGGATAGCCTCAATCGGATTACTCCAAGAACCTTCCTATCGAGCTTGTTCCATTCTTTTTCATCCATCTCTTCCGGTTTCTCACCCAACGGCTCACTCAAATCCTTGCCAAACAAGTAGTCCTCGATTTGCGACTTCCAATGGGGAAAATCCGACCCATCGAACCTTGCGATACCACCCAAAATCATGTCGTCACTCATTGTATCCTCCGACCGCTCTAACACAAGCTCTGATACCAATTGTTAGGGACCCGATCAACCCGATCGTCCAAGTCCCGAACACAACAACGAGGATACACAAATACCACGACAATCAAACGGAGAAATCGATACTACTACTTCAAGCACGAGATATACGAGACGAGCAACAAAACACGAAAGCAACGAAAAATAAATGAACAAACGATGTATAGTGGTTCACCCGTAAATGGGCTACGTCCACTTCTTGCCGCCACGAACTTTCCACTAGAAACGAGAAACAATTCAAAGATTACAAAGATTTTCACTCAATCTCTCAATTTCTCTCTTTCTCTCTTTTTCTAGATCTAGATCAAAAAATCTAATATCTCAAAAATGTGGTGAGTTAGGTAGAATGAAAGAGGATGAGAGGCTTATATAGGTGAGCCCAAAAAACACCTCAAAAAACCCTAAAAGAGGCCCAAAAACGAGTTGGCCCAAAAGAATCCAGGAAGTGGCACGAACGTGCTACTGCCTCTGAAGTTTTGGCAAAATTGGCACGAACGTGCTAAATCCTGAGTTTTGGAAAAACTCACCATTCGCGCTCGTTTTCGTCGTGGCTTCGTCGGTTTGGCTAGGTTTGGCTCCACCTCCAACATATATATATACACTGTTTATAGGAGGAATCTGAGGAGGATGAGTTTGCGCTTTTCTTTATGCCTCAACTCTCTTTATATATATACTGTATCTCAACTATCTTTACGCCTCAACTTTGCAGATTTGGGATGGGCTGCGTTCATTGGTCCATCTTCTTACAAAATTTAGGCCCACTAAATAAATAAATAAGGATAGATTTGTAGACCTTTATCTGTTTGTTTCTTTAATGGCAATTCTATAAGTATCAACATATAAAAATATAAAACTGTCGTTTTTATACAATTTTAACTAGATTATAAATCAACAATAAAAAACCGAAGGATTCTGAAATAAAAATAGTCTCAACTGTTTAATTATAATTAGCAACTTAAGATTTGTCTAATTATAAGTAAGAAGTTGTATGTGACATGTTTTTTTGGAATGAAACTCACTAAAGTGAACTGAAATGGTTAAATTGAACATAAAATGAACTTAATAGATCTAAACTTAATTGAACTTTAAAATTGAAATAAAGTTAAATTTAATTTAATTTTAAAATATTGAAATATAAATAAAAAATAAATAAAAATTAAAAATTAAATGACTAACTAAATTAAATTGAACTCAATTAATTTGAAATGAGCTGAACTTAATTTATTTGAACTTAATAGATTTAAACTTAATTGAACTAAACTGAAATAAAGTTAAATTTAATTTAATTTTAAAATATTAAAATATAAATAAAAAATAAATAAAAATTAAATGACTAACTAAATTAAATTAAACTCAATTAAATTGAAATGAACTTAATTGATTTGAACTCAACTGAAAATTGATAATAAGTCCAAAACAAAAAATCCTTCATATTTTAATTTTTTTATTAAAAAAAATAATGTAATTATTTTACTAACTACTACTTCAGTACTCCCTATCAAAAAAATAATGTAAATTTTTTTTATATTTGATTGAACTTTACCAAAAAATAATAATAATAATGTAATTATTTTTTACTAAGAGCAACCCCAATGGTTGTGAAATGGCAAGGGCTATTGCCATTTTTTGGCAAAAAATTAAAAAAATCAACCCCAATGGTTGAAATGGCCCTTGCCAAAAAATAGCCCTTGCTAAATTTCCATGTATATTGAGGCAAATATACATGGCAAAATAGCCCTTGCCATTTATGCCATGTCATCACAACCACCACCTTCACCAATCAAAATTCAACAATAATTTTTAAAAAAATAAAGGTTGATATGATGACATACCAAAAAGCAATATATTATTATTTAATTAATAAAATGGCTCTTGCTATATTTAAACCATTGGTGTAAAATTTAACAAATAGCAATTGTCACTTGCCATTTTTTGGCAAAATAGAAGATGGCTCTTGCCATTTTAGCAAAACCATTGGGGTTGCCCTAACTACTACTCCTATCAGAAAATAATTACATTATTTTCTGATAACTATTGGACGGCAAAAAAAAGTCAACGTTGACCACCCGTGACTATAGCTCTGGGACAGAGGGAGTATAATGTTCCAGTATTTTCTGATAATCCCCCAATTAAACCCCTTCTCTGTGGTGTTAGCGGCTCGGGATTGATTGGACAACATGACGGTGGCTCGGTCTTGGCTCAACTCAGTCGGGTGGCGCAGCTCCGATCCAGTTCAATTATAATTCCAAAAAAAAGTAATTATAAAAAAATAGAGTAAAAGATAACGATAAATAAATAAATAATTTAGGATTGGTCTGTTCATCTTCGTGTGACCCACATAACCTGCATTTACGAGTGTGGTTGTTACGCCGCAGTCCCTATGCAAATTTCATCCGTCAATTTACACGCACACACACTGACACACAGTCATACCTCATTGACTCATAAAACTCCAACAGCGTTACCAAGTAAGCACCTAACGTTTCTTCCTCACATTTATTCCTCTTCGTTTTATCTGGAATTTCCTCACTTGTTGATGCATGTAATTGTTCTTCATCTATACATTTTGTTTTCGATTAATTCATCAATATATACTCACATTTTGGGCGATGAATTCTTGATTCCCTTTTCGCGTTTTAGGGGTTAATCCTGATTATTGAAGAATCGGTAAATATAAAACTTAGCGCTATTTCATTTCAGGGTGTTTAGGGTTATATACTCTGTTTTGACTATTAGTGTGTGTATGCAGATTTTCCCAAATGGAAACGAATCAAGAAATGCCGGCGGCGTTAACCGGAGCAGCGGCGGCGGATGTGTTCCAGAACGGCCATATGAAACACGCAGACTCCTCGAGCAGCGTTGCCGAAGAGATGGAAGAGTACGATTTCTCGAGATTGCCCAATCGGCCCCGGAACCTGAACCTTGAGCGGCAACGGTCTCTGGCCGATTTGACCCTTGGGTTATCCCCTCACCCGCCTTCCAGAGCAGATAGCTTCTTCCGGGCCTTCGACCATCTCGACAGTGTGTATTCGCCCGGTGGAAAACGATCAGGTTTCAATACACCCACTTCACAGCTCGGCTACGGGACTACGTACGAGCCGCACCCCATGATGTCGGAGGCTTGGGACAATATAAGGCGCTCAATGGTTTATTTCCGTGGGCAGCCGGTAGGGACAATTGCAGCATTGGATAACTCGGACGAGAAGCTCAATTATGATCAGGTGAACGGCTGGAACTCTACTGTTATGTACTATTGAATGTGCTGTGTTTGGTGGTTGATGATGTTAATTTTCATGTGTGTTTTCACTTGTTCTTAGTTTTACTAGATGATAATATGCTTTATGGAATGCTACATCAGTGTTTGTTATGATAGGGAAATGCTTTAGATTCGAGTTTCTGAGTTTCAATCCGGATGTGAGATGGTGATGTTTTATCGAGGAGGATTATACTGGAAAAAATGGACATAATTTGGAGAAAATGGTTCCTCACGATTGACACTTGCACTTTCGGTCACATTGGAAGATTTTTCTTGCACTAGTTGTCCCGCCATATGATTTTCACGGGTAACATTTTTGGACATGAAATGTGATATTTGATTCTTATGTAATGTTTTCTGACTTTCTCTTAAAAGGAACCTCAATCCTGTGGGATCGAAAGTGAAATTATCTCCAAATGTTTGTCCAACTTACTAGTTCTAGTCTAGTAGTCTGATATTTTTCGAGGACATAGAAAAGGGTATTTTCTTGCTATTAAAGGAGCTTAAAATAAAAAGGGATGCTTACCTTTGAGGATGTAAATGTAAGCCAAATAAAGCCTATAGGCTATTTTTGAAATATCAAACCTTAGCTCTTTTTTTTTTTTTAACATGTTCAGGTATTTGTTCGGGACTTTGTCCCAAGTGCATTGGCTTTCCTAATGAATGGTGAACCCGAAGTCGTGAAGAATTTCCTCCTAAAGACCCTCCGTCTCCAATCATGGGAGAAGAAAATCGACAGGTTCCAATTGGCGGAAGGTGTCATGCCTGCCAGCTTCAAAGTGTTGCATGATCCCATCAGGAATACCGAGACACTGATAGCCGATTTTGGGGAGAGTGCCATTGGGCGTGTGGCCCCTGTCGATTCCGGATTCTGGTGGATTATTTTACTACGGGCCTACACGAAATCGACTGGAGACTCTTCATTGGCCGAGATGCCCGAGTGCCAGAAGGGTATGCGGTTGATACTTAGTTTGTGCCTCTCTGAAGGGTTTGATACTTTCCCTACACTTCTTTGTGCGGATGGTTGCTGCATGATTGATCGTAGAATGGTGAGATTTTTTCTCTCCCTCAATCTGCTTTAAAATGGCCATTTGTTTTTCTTCTCTTGATTTGATTTTGTGTTAATATTGTATATTTAGTGAAGTTATGATCACAATGGGTGGGTTTTTGAAGATATACTGTAATGCATTTTTTGGATAATTACAAACTGCCCTGAGGGTTTGGGTTAATTACAGAATAACTGAGATAAGTTTATAAATTACAAAAGATTTGATTATTTCTATGACTAAAAGGAATGATTTTAAATTCTCTTACAAATTTATGGAGGGGGAATTTGAATATAATTTGCTTGTAAAGGAGAGTAAAATGTAAACACAAAATTATCTCAGTCCTCTAGGGATCTATTTGTAATAAAAAAAAAAAAAAAAAAAGATAAAGAACCTATCTATAGTTTTTGTAATTATACTAAGAGAACTTACTGATTGCAATATGGATTATAAACTTTTAATTCTTCTGTTGCTGATATTTGCTGCAAATTTTGTTGTAGGGCGTTTATGGATACCCTATCGAGATACAAGCCCTTTTCTTTATGGCCCTAAGATGTGCAATGCTCCTATTGAAGCAAGATGACCCCGGAAAGGAACTCATCGAGCGAATAGCCAAACGCCTCAACGCCTTGAGCTACCACATGCGAAGCTACTTCTGGCTCGACCTAAAGCAGCTCAACGACATCTACCGGTACAAGACAGAGGAATATTCCCACACAGCTGTCAACAAGTTCAACGTAATACCCGACTCCCTCCCCGAGTGGGTCTTCGACTTCATGCCACTGCACGGGGGCTACTTTATCGGGAACGTGGGGCCCTCCAACATGGACTTCCGTTGGTTCTGTCTAGGGAACTGCGTTGCGATTCTTTCTTCACTCGCCACGCACGAGCAGTCGATGGCGATCATGGACCTCATAGAGTCGAGGTGGGAGGAGCTGGTTGGGGACATGCCGGTCAAAGTTTGTTATCCAGCGATCGAGAATCATGAATGGAGGATCGTGACAGGGAGTGATCCCAAGAATACGAGGTGGAGTTATCATAATGGGGGGTCATGGCCGGGTAAGTTTGTTATAATTATTTATTTCCCTCAAGTTCAACACATAAACAAGCTTCTCATCTTTTTCACCCTGAATTTTCACAGTGCTTTTATGGCTCCTAACGGCTGCGTGTATCAAGACTGGACGACCCCAGATTGCCAGGCGTGCGATTGAGCTGGCTGAATCGAGGCTGTCGAAAGACAGTTGGCCAGAATACTATGACGGGAAGTTGGGAAGGTATGTGGGGAAGCAAGCGCGTAAGAATCAGACGTGGTCGGTTGCGGGCTATCTTGTAGCGAAAATGTTGCTAGAGGATCCTTCGCATTTGGGTATGATTGCGATCGAGGAAGATAAGCATCTCAAACCCATTCTCAGGCGATCGGCGTCGTGGACCTTTTGATCCTTGTGAAATGTGTAAAACGAATTCTAGCAGAGGATTGTGGGGATTGAGTACAACATTGAATTTCAAATTAATGCATGATTTGCTGTTATAAAATTGTGCTGTGAAACTAACCCATTTCAGGTAGGATTTAACATGACCCTATTAATTTGAGAAATAACTTTTAACGAATTTATTGGTTGATTGAAGACCGCCAATGAGTGAAGGCATTGTGGATTAGACATAGAGATAAAGTTGCAATCAAAAGCAAGTTCGAGTGAACCTCGTATATAGATCAAAATCCAATTTTTGAGTAACAGACGTGGGTTCAATTTTTGGTGATCGAGATAGAATCAAAAGACAGAAAGTAGATAAATGAAGCCTAAAATATCAACTGTTGAGGATCTCGAAGACCAATCGTATGCTATAAAGTCGAGAAGAATCAATGCGAGTAAAATTCGGACGTTACTCTCGACCTCAATAAAATTCAATAGCTGGTCTCAATTTTATTTTATTTTATTGTAAACTCTTGCTTTCTCAAGTTTGAAACGAGATCAAATTAAAGAAAGCAAAAAGGGCGCTCCAGCATAAAGCATATGATAGCCAAATTTGACTATATACAATCGTTTCAACATTCAACACACATCATCTTCTCTCTTCCACATAATCTTTCAACACCTCCGTTCAACTTTTACACTCTTCAATGAAATAATTGAGTTAAACCGATAAGATAAGATAACAATCTGAAAATTAAAATGAATCAATCAATAATTACATGTGTCCCCTTATGGATAACTCACTCTTCTTCTTTGTCCGCCATTTATCCAAGTGGCCCACTCACTCTTTGTGTTGAAAAATTTTCAACACCAATTAATCTAATCTAGTTGGATTCAACATGCTTTTTCAACGTCCACTGTATGCATTAAACAGTTGAAAAATATAAATTTAACACACCATTGTAGATAGTCTTATAAAATAAAACTTATAATTAAGTGTTTTGATCTTTACTTTAATTAGTTTTTAGGGTAATAACTTTCATGTTTCAATAATAAAAAAGCACATTATTAAATTAGTTATTTCCTATATTTATTATTAATATAAAATTAATTTGGTAAACTACCCTTATTAATAATTAGGAAAATTTTAATTATTTAATTCTAATAAAACTTAAAAAATTACTATATATGCAAAATCTCCTTACTAAATTTTTAAATAATTTTTTGTTTTAAAAATTATTTTACTTATCAAATATAATTATTTTATTAACTAAAATTTCCACTTATATTAAATTATTAATATTTAATACAACATATTAATAAAACTAATATAACAAAAATAATCTATAAATAAATTAATTTTTTTTTTAAATTTCTAAAATATTTAATCAACTTAAAAATGATACTAGTATTGCATATTTATTGAATAAAATTAAAAATTATAAATGTTAGTTTTTTGACAAAGCTCTTGATGCAGCTCGATACCACTTGTTAAAGATCGACGATATATAATACAATAATAACGAGAACCGAAAAATAACTCAACAATAAAAGAGAAGGAGACAAGTAAAGAAGACAAGGAATTTACGTAGAAACCCAAATCGGGAAAAAACACGGAAGGAACGACGAGAACTTCACTATAATATCACAATAATTACAAAAGATATATATTCACTCTCAACTCTATATAATCTCTCTCTAATATGCTGGTGTCTCTTTTGGTGTTTTTCACACACTAATTGTGTGTATAGAAATCTCTATTTATAGTTATAGAAAACCCATAATCTAGGTAACCAAATAGGAATATGAAATAAATCCTAAGCTTAGTATAAATCAGAATCCCAATAAATAAGGAATAAAATTATATCTAATATAATTCTAATTTTTCTAAATAAGAAAACAAAATTCCTACAGATTCGAGTCATGTTTTAACAATCTCAACCTTGACGAGAAATCGCGAAATCCCATCGCACATGTGAAATCCCATCACATATCAAATTTTTCGCAAAATCACATTGCAACCGCAAAATTCTATCGCACATGCGAAATCACATCGCACATCAAACCATAAAGCGAAATCACATTGTCCATGCGAAATCACATCGCACTCCTAGTTTCGTCCCTCGTTTTCCTCCAAACGTCCCAACGGGCTTAGTTCCTAGAAGCTTGGACCTTCAAAGGTCCCCATGAATCAGAACGTACATACCCGAGTGTCTTCTTCAAGTTGTGAGTCCAATTTGAGATATCCACTCTCGGTCGCTTTCCAAGCGCACATGACTCACCAGATTTAGAAACACTTCATCGATCGAGAAGCACTCGATCCTCCAAATCGACTTTCCTCACATGCCCAAACCGCACATGGTCTAGTCGTGTAGACTCTTCATCCGACAGCCTAATTTTTCCCACGGTTACTTCTTTCACAGTTTCTTCTTCATTCAACTTGGTCACTCCGACCTTACTTGTTTGCATGCCTCTAAGCCGGATAGACTCTACTAACAAGAGTCGAGGTTCGACCCCGATTACTTCCTTCACCGCGCCTTCTTGGAGGACATAAGGTCGTCTCGCCTTGTCGTCTCCTCCCAACACTGTCAAAGCCTCTTCAGTAGCCTCATAAACTCCACCTTCACTGGTGTAGCTAAAAATAACTCCGATTACTTCTCCTTTCACCGAGCTATAGTGACATACCTTATTCCCGTGTCGCGACTTCGTCTGAGATCCACTCGCCGAGTCGCTCCTTTTTTCACGGTACTTACTTTAGACGTCAAGTCCATCACCCGATGTCACATCGGAGACACCCACACTAATTCTCTTCACGTTCTCCCCCGCAAATAGCGCCAATAACACGGCTACATAGGATTTTATCTCGAAAAGTTGCCACAACTCTTAAATAATTTCCACAACTCCTTTGCGGACCTTATCTTCATGGTTTCCTCGGTCATGGAGTTCGATATATGAAGGTCAATAGTAATTACCTTCCGATCGAGCTCAATCCTCACGGACTCCTCCATGTCGTGCGGATAAAGAGGAAACCACCCCGTTGAGATCTTACATCGGTAGATCGTACCTCACTCTCGCCATTGAAACTTTGCTCCGGAAGGTTGTAGGATCGTAGTCTGGCTCTGATAGGGCACATGATCGTTGTATGGTTCTGATATCACTTGTTAGCTTTTTGACAAAGCTCTTGATACAGCTCGATACCACTTGTTGAAGATCGACGATGTATAGTACGATAATAACGAGAACCGAAAAATAACTCAACAATAAAAGAGAAGGGAACAAGTAAAGAAGACAAGAAATTTACGTGAAAACCCAAATCGGGAAAAACCACGGAAGGAACAACGAGAACTTCACTATAATATCACAATAATTACAAAGGATAAATATTCACTCTCAACTCTCTATAATCTCTCAATATGTGATATAGCTTTCTAATATGCTGGTGTCTCTTTTGGTGTTTTTCACACCTAATTGTGTCTATGTAGATCCTTATTTATATGTATTTTTAACCCATAAACTAGGTAAGTAAATAGGAATAGGAAATAAATCCTAAGTCTAATATAAATCAGAATCCCAATAAATAAGAAATAAAATTATATTTACAATAATTCTAATTTTCTTAAATAAGGAAACAAAATTCCTACTATTGTAATTTTAACAATAAATATAAACATTATTTTTAATTATTATTTTATATTTAATTTATTAAAATTTTAAATTATTATAATTTTATTAAGTCCAAAATCGAATCAAATCAAAATTTATCGGTTTAGTTCGATCCCAATCGATATTATTTCGATCCAATTTGTGAGTCATAATTTTTGAACCAATGAACACCCGCATAGGATGGCCCAATAATTACAATCCTATTCCCTTCCACAATATATCACGAATCCTTATTTATAGAAAATAGTTTAATAGAAACCCTAATCTGTTTTTCAATTAATCCCTATTTATAGAAAATAGTATAATAATAATAATAATAATAATAATTCCTCATCTTCCTTAAAATAATAAAATATCCCAAATCTGTTTTTCAATTATATCTATTCAGGCGAGGTCGCAAAAGTCAAAACCCACGAAGAAGGGGTGGATTATAATTCTTTATAAAATCTCTGCGCACAAGTTCTTGGCTCTTGTTATTCATAGCTATTTTCGATAAATAATATAGATACAGATGATAGCACCGAAGAGGCCGATCCAAGCGGCGGCTACATGGGTGCGGCGGCAGCCGCCTAAGGTGAAGGCGTTTCTGGCGGTCGTCAGCGGCATTGCGACCCTACTTCTCCTCCGCGCGATTGTTCACGATCACGACAACCTGTTCGTGGCGGCGGAGGCTGTTCACTCGATCGGGATTGGTGTTTTGATTTACAAGTTGACCAAGGAGAGGACTTGTGCCGGTACGACTTCCTTCGCTTTCCCATTCGTCTTGTACTGTTGTTACTCAATTGGGTTTTTGTTTGGCCGTTCCTGTGTGTGTGTGTGAAAGTTTGGATCTTTGAGAAGTTCGTATTTGGGGATCAGGGAATTTGTTAAGAATTTGAGGGTTTGGGGTGGGGTTCTTGTTTTTTCTTTCCTTATGTTGATAAAATGAAGTTTGGATATTAATTTTCATCTGTCGAAATTATGATGCTAATTGTTTCGATGTTTTTTAATTTGATGGGTGCAGGGCTTTCACTCAAAACTCAGGAGCTAACAGCTTTATTCTTGGCTGTTAGATTGTATTGCAGTTTTGTAATGGAATATGACATACACACTTTGCTCGACATGTCTACATTGGCTACAACCTTGTGGGTTATTTATATGATCCGTTTCAAACTGAAATCAAGTTATATGGAGGATAAGGATAATATTCCACATTATTATGTGGTGAGTGACACTTTTATTCTAAGTGTGGTTTTGTTTTCCTTAGTGTTGTTGTTTCCAACTTTTACATGTACTTACGACTACATTCACTGACCACGAAATTAAAAAATTATAAAGTAAATGGGAAGTTACTTTCAGACCTTCAGTAGCAAAAGGAGTAGCAATAGTGTTGAATTTTCCCTTGATCTCTTTAAGCTTTCGGTACAGTTACAAAAACTACCATTAGGGTCTAGCTAAATTACAGAGAAACCCAACTAAATTTGAAAATTACAAAATTCATCCACAAGGTTTACATTCGTCTTACATTTTGCACATGTTATCAGTGAAGCTAACGCAATTTACTGATGTCGTCTAGCATTTTTACAATTATATGTAATCAGAATCAAGCATCGAGGTCTTTTTTGTAATTTCCTCATTTGTAATATTTGTAAATATCCCTAATTCACTGAGCAAGTTATGGTCTAAAAGCGTAAATTAGATCAATATATGCTAGACTTGATTTGCATAAGTTTTTCAAATCTTCCTCATATTTTTGTTATTTTACATTCAAATTTGAATGGATGTGTCTGTGCAGGTGCTCCCTTGTGTTGTTGTAGCTTTACTAATTCACCCGTCCACATCACATCACTTCATCAACAGGATATCGTGGGCCTTTTGTGTTTACCTTGAAGCTGTTTCTGTGCTACCTCAACTGCGGGTCATGCAAAATACAAAGGTTGGATTGAACATTGGATAATGATTATTAAGGCATATACTAATTCATCATTTTTTTTTTAATTTAGTTTTCGAGAATTGTATTGCAAGTCACGATGACAACTTTATTATTTATATTTTGTGTTTGCAGATTGTTGAGCCTTTCACAGCTCATTATGTATTTGCATTGGGCATCTCGAGGTTCTTGAGCTGTGCTCACTGGATCCTTCAGGTTTGATTACAATTTACAACAACACATCACTGGACTATTTTATTATTTTTTTTTAATTTTGTTATTTTGGTCATCCATAATTTGATTGAGTCTTTCATATTATCTTTAATTTTATGGGAGTTAAGGATGGTATGAACATAAGTATAGTTGCTTAATAATTTATATACTATGAGGCTTGTTTTAGTGTTTGGTGGCGACGATTGTTCCCTTTTCTGTTAATCTATATTGAATATGGTTGAATCATAAGTATATGTATTAGACTTTATTTACTCAGAAAACTGAGTCAAAAGTATATTTTATAGAGGCTGGACATTAAATTTCATTTTTAACAAGTGTCCATGTGTAGATTTCTTTTATCAGATGCTCGATTTTAATCTCTATTGAACATGTCTGTTTCAGGTTTTGGACACCCGTGGTCATCTCCTTGTGGCATTGGGTTATGGGCTCTGGCCTTCAATGGTTCTTTTGTCCGAAATCGTTCAGACCTTTATCCTAGCTGACTTCTGCTATTATTATGTCAAAAGGTCTGGCTGATGAATTTTCTTCTACAATTTACATCAATCTCGTGTGGATTATTTATTAACTTTGGCTTTTTGACATGCAGTGTTTTCGGGGGACAGCTTGTGTTGCGCCTTCCTTCTGGAGTGGTCTAACGTACTTATTTTTGACGCAATACACTTAGTCCACCTTTTGGTGTCCAATTCCTACAAACCTGGTTGGATGCAAACGTAGTGGCAGTTCCCACAATTGGATGTTGACATTAATCTTAATTTACCAGAAACCATATTTGGATGAACTATATGAATTACTGATTTTCTTGTTAGATAGTAGACTTTATCAGTTTATTATAGGCATTTCGACGCTGAAGTTAATGATCACAGTGCTTGTTTTGTCGTGGCCTTTGCTCATTTTCTCCTCGGTGAATATTCCAAACCATCGTCATTGTTAAATGGAAAATCTACCAAACGAATAGCACATGTCATCATTTTTATATTAGAACACTTTTGCTACTTTTTAAATCAGTGATGGCCAAGAATATGTTGAATGTTTCAATACATCACATTTTTTGATTTTTTGATTAATAATGCCTTTTATTTAATTTTTAACAAATTTTCATTAGCATAAAGTTTTTTTTTCGATTCAATTGAAATAATTCAATAATTATATTTTTACACCAAGAAACCACACATTATTAATTCTAACAAATTACCGAAAATATTCAACATAATAAAAACGAAGAGTTGTTTCATCTTTCATGTTCCCAAAGTCAGAATGGACAGACTAAACAGGTGCCATAGCAAGTAAACAAATTGATGTGCAAACAAATACACTGCCATCAAAATGAAGTGAGACAGACTTTCAAAAGTATTTCTGAAGATGAAAAGGGAAGACCCTAAATTTATTTTAAATAAATTTAGAGTTCCGAGCAATTCTTTCCATTGATAAAATCGACAGCCTTGGTAGCTGCTCGCTCAAGAGCAACAGCCACCGCTGCCAGATTTTGCAGAAACTCCTCAGCTGTCGGCTTATCACCATCAACAATATCGGTCACGGCTTTTAGAAAGATCGTGGGCACTTTAAAGAGATCCGCCACATAAGCAACAGCTGCTCCCTGATTTAATAACACAGTCCAAAGACCAATATTAGTCTTTTGAGAAATATGAACATGGCTTAATTACCGAAAACTACTCGTGATGTTTAGCTTAATTATTTGAACACCCAGTTGTCTATCAAAATAGCATTACAAACTTCCTACTGAGATTTGTGTATGCCCCAACTCAACAGGCATATTTTTTTAATATAGAAATATATATCAAAATAATCGAATGACATTTGTAATGAGATCACACCTCAATGTTACTTTTTCTAATCGACACATTTTTGGAATTCAAGAAGGGAAATTAGATTTCTATGCATGAACCCTGATAGATTAAACCAAGCTTAATTTAGGTATCGCTATTCACTAGGTTAATTTTAAATTCCCAAAAGCACTGGGCACTAAAATTTTAATGTGTAGGAAATTAAAAATGAAGGTAAGAATCCAACAAATGTGACTAAACTATACCATGAATTAGACCCACCTTGGGCGATCCTAATGCATTTTTAGTAGTGATCTGTAACATTTTTTAAGTTAAAATACTTACATAACAGATTTACGTTTATCTTGTATATGATAAATCTAAATAAAAGTTGACCTGAGTACCAACACAATTTAACATTTATCTTCATATATGATGTATGCTTAACTTCTAATGATGCATCTTGCATTATTAATTGATATACTTAATGAACCATGTCCACCCTGCAATGTTGAGTTGTTACTCTAGTCCATATATAACCATTGGTCTGGTTTAAGTAAAATTAACAAGTAGAAAGATACCTCCATGTCTTTAAGAGTTGCATTATTTGCAACAATTGTTGCTTCGTCATGTGGGGACATATCTAAAGAATCCCCAGTGGATAATATGCCAACCTAAACCATACACACAAAACATATAAAATGTGAAGGAAACATATATAGCAATTTGTGCAACGAGTAGTATTAACAGTCCAAAAGTCAAAATGAGAACTTCTCAATACACCCAACGTACATTATAAATAATAATTCATGCAAATCATATCATAATTGAGACATTTACACAATTACACAGGCTTTACTACTAGTTTTAGAATTTGAAATACAAATGAAAAATGGTGAGGGGAAAAGGAAGAAGAAGCCACTCATTGATAACTAAAAGAAGGATTGTGGAAGAGTAGTAACCTTTAGGTTCAGATCCTTTGCAAGACCCGGAGTGGAGAAACACTGACGTGAGCCAACACCATAAAGATCAAATACCTGTATACCGAAAATTATTTACACAAAAATATGAAGTAAAATAAGTGAGTTAATAGTTTATATCTAGATTAAAAGTTTATACTCACGTAATCAACAGTCCATATGAACAAATTAAAAAATTACACAAAAAAATTATAATGGAAAATCTGAAAATGCGGAATAAGAGAGTCTTACAGGGATAGGAATTCTTCTGTCATGGAAAGCAACATCTGATGCAAGAAATACATCACCTATGGAAGCACCTTTTTCCTGACCAGCACCCAACCAAATTGAAAAATAAATATACCAGGCAGAGAAACAACTTCTTGTAACTAGTAAAGAGTATGAAAAATCAATCATAACTGATAATAACGAAAGAGTAAATTTAAAAGAACAATCAAACCAGCATACGAATGAAAACTAGCAGCAACCAACTACGGATATTAGGATAATATGGACAAAACGAAGACAAAAAATCGTAAAATCGTAATAGAAACAATCATCAGTTGCAATTCTAATACCTTAAATCCACCACAAGTTCCTGCATTTATTATAAGATCGGGATGCAAGGCTTGAATTGAAGCATAAGTCAGAATAGATGCCGAAACTGTCCCTACACTGTCAACCCCTGATATATAAAATAAGATCTTAGAATAATTGATTTACAAGTGCATCGCAACTTTCATAGTCCAGATTCTTAACTAAACGTATGCATTCAGGATCTATGTTTCAAACATTAAGATCTATTGATGGCAATACAACATCAAAGTACGCAAACTAGATCAAGCAATCCTCACATAAAACTGAATAAAACGAAAAGAGCTATCCAGTGCGAAGTGGACAAACCTAATGAAGTGTCTTTTCCCGGACAAACAATATTGATGCTCAAATCTTTATATTTACCAGAGTACCTCACCCAAGGAACCCCCTTTGGAAACCTGCATTATTAGTTTTCATGATGGTAACGTGCAATCTTTCATCATGAATAAGAATAGGTGAAGCAATTAACTGGTTGATAGTGATTTACAAAAAAAAACCTCATCTCACTTTGAGACAACATGATTACATATATGCAAGTAAGATGAAAAATTAAGCAGGCAAAGTAACGTGTATAATTTCAAATGTAAATAAGTTGATAACATATTGATATTTATCATCTGCCCAACAAACACGAACTTACGCAAAGTCGACAATAACCGATTCAATACTACGGAGTATAAGAAAACAAGTTCGGCTTAATGCTGTTCATAAATTGCTTGATCTAATTATTTATTCCATGAATCAGCAAAAAAAAAAACAGAAGCTAAAAAGGGGAATTGATAAGGAAGAGAAGAATACACAGATTCCTGTTCCTCGGTGAGCTGAAACTTATCCACCAGCGGTGACGCCTCTGTTTGCATAGCTTTCACACACACACGCAGCACAGCACCGAAATCAGCACTTAATCGTCAAAAACAGAAGAAAAAAAACTGAAGACACAATCTATCGAACTAAAAAACTACCGATTATGAACAGAATATTGGAGATGCGGCGTTCAGTAGTGGAGACTCCGTTGAAATTCGCCGCCGCCGCTTTGTCGTCGTGAGGTGGCGCCATGGATGGTATTTTGTTTTTCGCCTTTCCTCACAAGGAATTCAAATCAAACCTTCTTTTCTTCCCTTTAAACTTTTCCAGTTATGAATCTGGCAGAAATGTAACGAAGCTCCGCGCCTCCTCCTCCTCCTCCGATGAAAGGTCGACTAAAAGAGGAGGGTGTACAGTGAGGATTTTGGCAGTATAGGTCAATCTGTAAGCAATGGTATGTATGTATAGGTTCTCTGGATATGCGATTGGGGAAGTGGGGAACTCACGCAGTTTGGTAAATGAGTGCGACCTTCTGGGGCCCAGGTTTGGCCTTTTGGCTAGTGACACGTTTGCAAAAGAGCATACAATATGCGCATTTACATTTAATATTTGTGTCCCACAAAAGTACTTAATTTTTTTGGGATGGAGGGATTTTTGGAATGGAGGGAGTAGCTCTTATTTACAATATAAAGTCTTTATTAGAATTAAAAAAAAATTAAAAAATAAAGTCTTAAATAAGAGCTACTCCCAAAATAAAGTCTTAAATAAGTAAATATTGTAAATAACAGCTTAAGTGGCGCCTAGTCATCAGATCATGTCACAATCTTAAACTTATACACGCCACGTTATATTTTCTAAAACCAAAAATTAAAAATTGTTAGTGGAAGAAGAGGGATCCTACAACCTCACAGAAAGACTATCAATAACCCCATTAATTGATAAACTTAACATCAAAATAAAAATTAATTAATTCAAATATTAATTAATTAATACTCATTTTGTCTAAAAAAAAAACGTTTGCTTGCTTTTTTTTTCATTCCTTTCCAAATTTGCGCATTCATAAATTGAATTATTTTTGTACATTTTATTCTTTCAAATTAAAATTTATTTACATTAATAATATTATTTTTTTTTCACCTAACTTAATAATTAGATAATTTAAATTCTTTTATAATTAAATTATAAGAGTACTTACTAGATAATTAATTATTAGTAATCAACAAAATAATTAATTATTTTCATGTTAAACATTTATTCAAGATAAAAAAAATGTATTTGAATTAATTTATTTTTGAAACAAAATGAGTATTAATTTGTATGTAAATTAATTAATATTTATTTTGATGTTTTATAATTAATATTTTTAACTTTTAAGAATCTAACATAAAAAATATTTTAAAATAAAAAATATTGTTTATCTTTAAAAGTAATTACTAGATATATTTTTAATAATTTATTATTTTGTTGAATAAAATTTCAAATTAATTTTTTCATATAATAATAAAATAATTGGTTTTAATTCTAAAATACATATTTTTAAAAGTTTCATTCTTTAAACTATACAAGCTATTTTTTTTTTTTGGTGGAAAATATGACGTGTCATGTAAGAGTTTAAGGTTGTGACATGGCTATGATGACTAGGTGTCACACAAACTGTCATGTCAAATTTTCGGAGCAAAAGGACTAAAATTGAAATTTTCAAAAACAAAAGGACTATTCATGGATTCGGCTGTAGAGATCAGGATCATTTGTGATATTAACTCCTTTTGCGGACACAAATATTAATAAAATTTTATTTTTTAATTTTTTTAATTAAAATGTAAAAAGTAAAAATATATTTTTCAGTTGAAAAACAAAATAGTAATAAATAAAAAATAAAAAATAGGTAAATAAAATAGTATTTTAAATTGAAAATTTTAAAATATCTTTTTTTTTTGTGTATCAACTATTGTGAACACTTAAAAAAAGAAAATGTTTCAATTTTTGTGGGAATGAGAAAGTATATGTATACAAAATTGTGTATAAACATATAAATTGAGTAAAACTCTTATAAATCTAGAACTTTTAAACTTTGACCATTTAGGTATAAATTTTGAGCTATTTCAACTTATTATTGATTTTGAGAAATAAAAATATTATTAATAAACTTGTTATTGTTATTTAAATTATATTATTTATAATATATTTATCATTTATTTTTATATGGAGATATAAATCTTTAAAATGAACTTAAAAAATATATGACTTATAATAATGAAAAGTTTATTAGTACTATTTTCTATTTATAACTAGTCCCAAATCCAAAGTTGGAACTTAAATTTTCTTTTGCTATAAAAAATTTAATTTTATATAATTAATATATAGAGTTTCTACTATACTATAAAAAATTTAATTTTATATAATTAATATATAGAGTTTCTACTATATAGTCCATCTTTAGAGCTAATAAGTAATTTTTGGGTAGATGTCTGCCACATGTATAATACTTTTACTCATACCAAAAAAAAATTCTAACCAATACAATGGTTCCTAGATAGTTCTTTATTTCTTATTTATATTTTAAATAATAATAATAAATCAATCCATCAATTGAAAAACATAATCATAAGTAACTTTGTAAATAAATAGTACTTATATTATTCATAATTAAAATAATAATAATAATAATAACAAATAATAATTTTAATATTTTTATTAAATTATTTTATTTCATTTAAATAAATTTAATTTAAAAAATAATTTAAGAAAAAAAATATTATAGTAGTAAAATAAATTGTCACCTTAATTATTAAAATTGATTTTTATTATATGAGATGATAAATATTTGTAATTATTTATATATATATATATAATTATAATAATTAGACTATGATATTTAAATCATGTAATTTATAGTATATCAAAAAATTAATGTTAATTTTGTTTAATTAATAATTATAATAAAATAATTAAACATTTATTCCTACCCGAATAAAAATTGTTTTACTCCAAAACTTATACCCACTCGTTGTTAATGTGTGAAGGTCACTTGTGTGTTGTCCCACATCGAATAATTATGAAAGAGGAGTCTATCGTATAAGCCTAGGGAGTTATCCTTCTTAAAATCATATGATTTTGAGTTAAAATGAGACTCCCTAGTGCATATTCGGGCTCCCGCACTCGTGTGTGCGCTAAGCGTGTGACCCGTTGTCTAGGACACAAGTGAATGGGGTGTGTTGAAGTTTTTAATATGTGAAAGTCACTTGTGAGTTGTCTCATATCGAATAATTGTGAGAGGAGAGTTTATCTTATAAGTTTAGGAAGTTCTCCTAATTAAAATCATATGATTTTGAGCTAGAATGAGACTCCCTAGTGCATATTCGGCTCTCGCTCTCGTGTGTGCGCTAGGCGTTGGACCGCACAGTAGTACCCCATTCATGGATTTCTACACACTCCTATAAGTTCAATGTCTTGTATCTCAGCATAAGTTCAATGTCTTGTATCTTGTTTTTTGGTGAGGAGTAGTAATTCAGTATGACTCCTCGTCCCATTATATATCTGTATGTATGATATAAATTGACATGAAAACCCCCTGAAAAATCGAGGGGGCACGAGAGCAGGATAAATCAACTAAGTAGGCCAACATTTTTATAAAAAGAATTGTTTCACACTGGGCTTGCATTTTTTTAGCCCAATCCAGCCTTTGTCAAGCGGTTGAGCCATTGGGGCATGCTTTAGAGAAAATATATAGACCCATTTACCCAAAATTGGGGTTTCAACTTTAAATAGTTTTTTAGAATATATGGTGATGTTAAATTATTTTTTTAACTAGGATTATTTAGCAAAAAGGTATTATAGTTTATAATATTTTAAGTTTTACCGCATAAATTATTTCTTACAATTTAATGTTTCATTTGTTTAGATTTTTTATTAATAAAAGTACTTTAAGAATATAATTATAAAATAGTGTAATAACTGTTTAGCTAATATAATAAATATTAATTAATAACCGCCGTGTAAATTAATAAAATTCAAATAAAATTATATAATTTGCTTATATTAATAATTAGGAAAAATTGAGTATTTTAATTTTAATGAAACTTTAAAAACTCCCCTCTATACAAAATTACCCTTTTGTCTATACTGTTTATTGGTTTTGTTGAGATCAGAATGTATTCGCTTCAAACAATTGACATTTGTTAATTAAACAATTAATAAGAAAGGTGTGAGATAATTCTGCAATTTTTCGAGCGCCGTGGTTTAAAAAAGTAGGGTTTGAACGGTGATGGGTTTTTTTGCTATTGTTTGTAAGGGGGCCTTTTAGTCATTTTAATCATATTTGGTGTATAAAAATAGGTGAATTATAATGAAGTGTATAAAAGAATAATTCAAATATCAAATAGTATATATAGACCCATTTACCTAATAATACTCTCATTAATAGATGTCATATTTTCCGGACACATAGTTTAAGAAAATTGTTATTTTTTTATTTTTTAATTGAAAAGTAAAGGTTAAAATATAATTTAAAAAGTGAAAAGTAAAGTATTTGTACATGAATAAAGTTTAAAAGTAGGTGGGGATAAAATAGAATAAAATTGTATATTAAAATGAAAAAGTTAAAATAATTATTTCTTTTTATGAGGTGTTTGAGTGTGTCAACTATTGTTGGACATTCCAAAAAGAAAAGTATGTCAACTGTTTTTTGACCGAGTGAATATATAATTTCTATTAGATAGAATGTACACTTTTTTTAAACATCACACAAAAAAGTTACATTTCATGTTTTAATTATTTTAAAATTATAGTAATAAATAATTATACTACACAAATTTATTTACATAAAATACAAATGAGATAATAGTTAAATTTTGACATAAAAAAAGTATTAAACTCGATAAAAAGTACTCGTACTAATTAATATTCTTTTTCTCATTTGAAATATGTAAGTCATCGTTTTTACTTTTAAAATTATTTACAATTTAAATTTTATTTAATGTTTTTTTAATGTTTTTTTAATGTTAACTTACAATTTATTTTTTCAAATATGATGTAGTAGTTAATGAAATTAATTATATGAAATAAAATATAATAAATATAATTTAAATATTTTTATTTTTAAAAAACATGTCAATAAAAAAAATATTAATCAAATATAATAATCAAAACATATTTGAAAATTATAAAACATTTAAAATCAAATAATTATATACAAAAGTATAGGGCTTAAGGGCCAAAATGTTTTAAATGTTTTAACTGTTTGATTTTAAAAATGTTTTGTACTATTATTATTTGATTTTAAATGTTTTATATGTTTCAAATATGTTTTGGTAGTAATTAATTAGAGTTGCAAATGAGTCGAGCGGCTCGCGAAAAAGATCGAATTCGACCTGAGCATTATTGAATTCGACCTATAGCATTATTTTTCTCAGATCGCGAGCTCGCTTGATCAGTTGCACGTACAATTGAGATTGATTTCCCGGGCTAATTTTCATCTCAATAGCAACAACAACCCAACAAAGGCATAAAGTATACTTGCAATGTATGAAATTTAAAAATATTAATTAAGAGTACTATATTTCACCAATCCTATTATAGTTGTAATTTATTAAAACTAATACGTATTAAATACGAATGAAAATTAACTATATATAGTGTTGCGGAATTTGGCCGAAAGCCAAACTAGTAATTGAACGTACGATTATAAGTTAATGTTTAGTCTGCCAAACCCAAATCAATACTGTATATAGTATAGTACCTTATCATAAAATGAGATGATGGATATGCATTAAACGTGACAGTAGATTATGCCTTGAATCGAAGGGCATCGCATGACTTCACATGATCGATCATGGATTTGGAGGGGGTTTCATTATTTATTACTCAATGTATGTACGTAATTGGGTTGACTTTTATTGTCAATAATTTAGTGCACCGGATCGGATTTGGTCCTCACGATATATATGGATTCGCATCGAGAATGCGGTTGCATGTTCAACTCAAATTTATGACTTTTTTTAAGTGTTCACAAAGGTGCCCACGTCTTTTAATTTTATTCATAGCGAATTTCTGTAATTTATGTAAGTATATACATACTAATACGATTAACTTTTTATATGCTAATAAATTTTATTTGAATAATTATTTTTATATTATGATTAGTCAATATAGATTGCTTTAAAAAAAACAAATTCATCTTATTTTACGTTAATTTATGTGGATAGCAAGATGACACATCTAGTTTGTTACTTAATTCTCCCTCGCTAACTTATGTGACCCTTTTAAAAATATAGATTTATCTATTTTTTATTCATCTTTGTACCGATTTTTTTGTACTTGTATTAATATTCATTATTCATGTAAGACGGAAGAAATAAATTAATAAATAGACGGGGATCATACCGATGGTTGTTGGTTGATTTCAAGTGGTCACTCGTTTGTGTATATCACGAACCACACATATCACACCGCCCATTAGTTCATGTAGTATCATTTTTTGATCGAATGGTCGAATTTAATTTAATAAATAAATTATTATACTTTTAAAGAACTGAAAAAAAAAAAATTCCATATTTTCTATACTAATTTAAAAAGAAAATTAAGTAGTATTTTTTAGAACATACATACAAGTTGAAATGAAAAAAAATTAAAATGTGCACATTAAATTCGATATAGTGAGTATTTTATTATATTGATGTTAAAAATAAATCTATTAGTTAAATTTTCAATATTTTTTATTATAATAGAAATTTTTTAATTATTTTTTTAATTAAATTTTTTTATTTTTCTTCATAAATGAGCTATAATTTTTTTACAATAAATATATACTCTCTCTTATCTCATTCATATATTTACTTATTATTTAAACTTTAATAAAGAGAATTTTAATTTTTTAATTTAAATATAATTAGAAAAATATTATAGAAATTAGTTAAAAATTGGGCCCCTGAGCAAAATTTTTGTATGGTATATAAATAATTAAAGACTAAATTATCATACCCTTTATACAAAAAAATAAGTAGGGAGACTTCACAATTTAAAAAACAATATTTATATCTAAATATGCAAGTTTTGTATTTTCATTTTAACGTTATAGTAATAATTTCAAATATAATTTTTGCATTTTTTTTTCATTTACATTGTCAGTGATTTTATATTATTTTAACAAAAATTTAAAATTAAAAAATTATTTTAAGTTTGTAACTATATAAAAAAAAATAAGTTTATGCACATGAAGAATTATCATATAAACTAACTTGAATTAAATTTAAGTTTTTTCAAGAAGCATTGTTCATCATCATTCTTGCTTTTTACAAAAATATTTCTTGATTTGATCGAGTATATAGCTCGTTACTTAACCAATTAATCATGTTCTTCACATTTTTTCGTAGAACTATAATACATGCGTAATTTGGTGTGGTTGACAAAATTACAGTTTTCATCCCAGTTCATTAAAATTATTGTAAAACGAATGAAAAAACAGTTAATTTTTTTTATTATTATTATTTTTAATTTCTCTTTTGATTTTAGTTTCATTTTTATCCTAAAAGCTTTTCCATATGAATAGATCAAATAATCATATGATTCTAGTAGATTTTTTTTCTCAACCTTGAAAGTCGTAGGCAGTAAATAAACGCAGTGAAATGCGCTGCCTAGACAAGGCAGTGTTCTGCGGCAGAACAGCGTATGCCGCAGCACGATGCCTTGTACAGAAAAATCGTTCGTTTTACGTGATTTACTTGATTTAAGTATTTTATCCAGATTAATCAGATTGTTTAAGTGATAAAATTATATATGATATATGTATATGAATAACAGCGGAATTAATAAAAATAAATCACTTCGAACGAACACACACACACGTACGAAAAAGTAAAGAACACGAATTTAAATCTTTGTATGTGTATTTAAATTATACACATACGAAACGGCCTTACGGCCAGAAACTTTATTAAAGAAACGAGTTTTTACAAAAGGAATACTCTTGGATTTACAAATGATTTTACCTAAGGCTATACACATGTATGCCTCGGTGTTTATCGTATCCGAAGAGTATGAACAATCAACAACAAATGAAACCTAGCTACTGGATAACACCTATTCTAAAGTCACGATCATCAGCACTACAAAAGAACTCTCTTAGAGACGAGAGAACATATGGCTCGACGAACTTCACAAGTGAAGTCGCGGCACTAAAGGCGTGATGATCGATCTAGAGAGGAAATGTGTTTCTGGAGGTGTAAAGATGTTGTATGAGTGTTGAGTAAATGCAGCTGGGTCGTCCTCTATTTATAGGTGAGAGTCTCCAACTGATTTCCTCTTTTTGCTAGGTCAACAAGCGGTTGAGAGAAACCAGGGCAGGCTGCTTTGACTGCTGCCGCAGGATGCCTTCTGAAGTTCTTCTGGAATTCACTGCCACACTGCACTGCCTTCCATACTATCTGGACTTCAGCATTCCCTTGCCCTTATATCATGCTTCGCTTGATTCTCTGAACTCAACCTCTTGTCCAAGCCTTGCACTGCTTGCGGCATAACACTGCCTGGCTGTGCTGCGGCAGAAACCTTCTATGTTGATTGTTTTTCAAGCACGTTCCAACTAATGAACTATGCTAAATCAAATCACCAATATGACAAGTGATTACAACAGTTTAAATTTTGAAGAAAGAAGAAAACAAATAAATATGTTAGCAAAACAACTTCTGCCTAGGTACATTTAAGGCATTGTAATGCCCTAACATATTTATCCTTACAAACTCCCCCTTTTTATCTTTCTTCACAAAACCATGAGGCAGCAGCGCAATGAGCACTCCCCCTCAATGAAATACATCTGACTTAGAAGTATATGACATTTATCTTGACAAACAACTAAGGCAATGAAACTCCCCCTTAGTTGATACTTCCTAAGTAGAACAAAAAAATTTATTTGATACCTAACTAATAGAACAAAAACAAGTTAAACTCAGTAAGCCTCTAAATAACACACCAATTTTTTAAAGGAAATAAATACTTAAATTAAACATTGTTCAAACCAAATAAAAACTTAAACAAATTGTTCAAAAACAAATAACCAAATAGCAGAAATTAAATAAATTGTTCATAGCAAATAAAAGCTAAATCAAAAGAAGAAATAATTTTTCTTCGGGTCTTCAGAACTGCAATCCTTCAGGTTCTTCAATCATCGTGCTCAGGGGACGATCCACGCTCTTCACCATCAATCTCTGCTGCAGTGTCTGCGACAGCTTCCATCTCTGCAGCTTCTTCAGCTTCAACCTCCTTGATGTCCTCATCAATGCGCTTCTTCAACATCTTCAAAACAGTGCTCCTTGCCACTTTAGCCTCGGCTGCTGGTACTCCCCCTTTTTGTGGAGAAATGCCCTCTTCTTCAAGGAAGAAAGTAATAGCATCCACAAGTGCCTTGGCCATGTAATCCTGCATAATGACCATATGACTTGCAGCAGTTTGTTCTGCAAATGCCTGGACACGAGCATGAATATTAGGCTGTTGGGCAGATGAGCTTGGGGCAGCAGTCTGCGGCAGCTTGGGTGTCTTCTTTTGAGCTGGAGTGGGAGGCACTGCGGCAGTGGCATGAAAACCAGTCCAGGGCAGATCATTGTACTCCCGAACAGACAACTTGTAAGGTTGCGGCACAGAGGTCAGGAGATCAGCACTGTTGTGTGGGAGCCCTTGGATCTTCAACATTTCCCAGATCAGTGATGGGAACGCAAGGCTCTGCGTCTGGGTAATGTTTTCTGCCTGTGAAGCAATCTTCTCAAAAATGAGCTCTCCCAAGTTCACCTGCCTACCTGCACCAAGGTAAAACAAGACTTCCCCCATTTGGGTGTGCACGAAATGCACATTCGTAGTGGGAATCCAGTTGTGCCTGGCAACAGTGAACAAAAAGTAGTAAAAAGAAGAGAGTTTTGAGCAAGGAATGTTGTTGGCAGCATCAGGTGGTGATCTGGTCAGGCGGTGAGACACTGCGGCAATGGTGGGGTCAGCAATTGCGGCAGGATACTCGACATCAGAGCGCTCCAAGAAGGCATTTATTGCGGCAGGGGTGAAGTTAAAGATCTTTTCACGCATGTACACCTTGCCGTAGCCTCTGGATCCATCATCACCAAAGCAGGGACGCAAGTTAGCATAAAAATCGCGCACCAAATCCTCGCAGTAGGGTGCTGCGTAGGATACTGCCTTGACCAACTTCATCTTCTTCAAGAATCTGTCAACTTTGTGTTTGGCACAGGTTGACAAATCACCACCACGGTCAGGTTGAATAGGCTTGTTGGAGTAGAACTGGGGCCCAATCACTGAACGGCGTTCCGACCAGAATCGCCTCGAATAACCCTTCCCGGATTTCATGTCAGAATCCGAGTCCTCCTTGGGGGCATCAATTTTTGGTGCCTTGCCACCTTTCTTTGCAGCGGGTTGTGCTGCGGCATCACCACTGTGTGAGCTGTCAGTTTTAGAAGCGACAGCAACACTCTTTCCCTTGCGGGACTTCTTGGCGGCGGTGGTCTCAATATCAATGGGATTTTCCATTGAGGTAGGGGGCAGAGCCGGGCCTTTGCCTTTGGCAGTGGCGGATCTGGTGGACGGCCGGCGAGAAGGAAGGGGCACCTGCTTCTTCTTGCGCTTCCTTGAGGCAAGATCCTGCAGCAGTGGGTCAGATTCTGTTTCAGAGCCATCTGCGGCATCGAGCTGCTGCTGGCTGGAGTGGCCGGAATCTTCCTCGTCAGAGGGTGGATTTGCAGAAGGGTAAGGGGTCGGCTTGCGATCCTTGGTCTTTTTCTGAGAAGGGTAGTTGTCGTAGAGCTCGCTGTAGTCAAAATCATCAGCATCATCCCTCCTGTTGTAGGGCATGCTCTTGCCTTGCTGCTGCACTTCAGTGTCTGCCTGTGGAATGGCAGATGATGCGGCAGTAGCAGAGGGCTCAGGAGTGTAAAGGCCCTTAAAATCAGAAGTGTTGAGGGATCTTTCATTCTGGGCAGCCTCGTAATCAAGCACATTGTCGATCCCAGAAACAACCACCGGTGATCGAGGAGTCTGGGATGGCTCAGAGTTGCTGGGTCCAGGGAGTATGATCTGAAGGGGAATAGGCTCATCCTCTGCGGCAAGTCCTTCTTCTGCGGCAGTTTCTCCCCCTGCATCATGATCCGGGGAGATGTTCATGGGAGAAGCCTTACCTGATCCTTCACCGGCAACGAGTGGCGGTGATTCTGGGGAGAGAGATGGCTGTTGCGACGCGGCGGCAGTGGTGGCGGCGGCGTTGAGAGCCTTGAGGCGGTTGATGGCATCTATCGATTCTCCTTCATTAAGGTCGTCCATCGTTGCGTTGGGGCGAACCTCCCTGACTAGCTCCAAAAATCGAGGGTCCTCGAAGTAGCGGGCGAACGGATTTGGGATTGGAGATGCGCCAGCCATTGAATTTTGAGTTCGTGAGGAGAAAAAGAAATTAGGGTTCAAGGATAAAAACAGAGCACAACCACAATCGACGCAAGAGATGGGTAATTTATATTGTGCGTTCGATAGAAAAATCTAGGGTTGAAGAATTTCAGAAAAATCAAACTCTTGATCGGATGTGAATAGAGAGAATTAGAGTTTGAGAAGGATTAGGGCTTTTGAATTTCAGTAAATATTAAAAAATAAAATTTGAGAGAGTTTTATGTCAAGTGAAAAACGTATGGCAGTTGATGGGATGGGCAACGGTTACTTTT
This sequence comes from Euphrasia confusa, assembly GCA_954870475.1. Classification (NCBI taxonomy): domain Eukaryota; kingdom Viridiplantae; phylum Streptophyta; class Magnoliopsida; order Lamiales; family Orobanchaceae; genus Euphrasia; species Euphrasia confusa. The sequence continues at coordinate 12,864,099 of OX940956.1, forward strand.
CTGAAGTTGAACCGTCGCCTGCCGCACACTCGAGTGCTACCCAACGGTCAAGTGGGGCATTGCTCTGCGGCAGGTCGTTGCCAGAAAATGAAACACAAAAATCCCCCTTTTTTTTTTTTTTTAATATATTCTTTTTCTGTTTTTAATATTCTCTTTTTCTGTTTTTAGAATATTTTCTTTTTCTATTTTTCATATGTATATATTTTTTTTTTTTAATAAAAGAAGTAAAATATTTTTGTGGTGTGAAACATCAAAGCTTACAAAGCAAAATTAGGAAAAGATTAACAACTATCTAATCCTAATGGAACATCATGCTGCATCGTAAGTACTTCTACTCTACTTAGGTATAATGCCATGTCAACAATGAGATTATTAAATACTTAGGTCACCTAGTACATAGTATCTCAACCCATTTCGTATTAATTACATGTATATGGGTTTGACCATGTTGCCTAAAGTGGTTTGGGTATTTTCTCTTCCTTCGGAAAATTTTAAACTCACAAATTGACTAAGGCAGAATGCTGTGGCAGAGGTTCAGTAGGCATGACAATGCGGCAGCATGATGCAGATCAGCATCTAAGGCATGGTGCACATGCACAAAGAATTTCTTAAGGCAGTGAAGCGTTCTGAGTCCAATGGCTTGGTGAAGATGTCAGCTATTTGCTTCTCTGTTGGGATGTGATCAATCCTTAAAAGGCGTTTTTCCACCAAGTCTCGTATGAAATGATGCCTTATGCTGATGTGTTTGGTTCTTGAGTGCTGCACTGGATTATGGCTGATATTTATGGCACTCGTATTGTCGCAGTAGAGTGTAAGACTATTGCTATCCAGGTGGTAGTCATCAAGCATGTGCTTCAACCAAATCAGTTGGGTACAGCAACTCCCTGCGGCAATATATTCTGATTCAGCAGTGGATAGAGAAATGCAGTTTTGCTTGCGGCTTTGCTATGAAATAATGTTGTTTCCAAGAAAGCAACATCCTCCGCTTGTACTCTTGCGTTCCTCCGTGTCTCTTGCCCAGTCGGCATCTGAAAATCCGACTAAATCGGTGGTGGTATCTTTGGTATACCAAATGCCTAACTCAACTGATGCGGCAACGTAGCGTATGATGCGTTTGACTGCCTTCAAGTGTTCTTCCCTTGGATCAGCTTGAAACCTGGCACATAAACAAACGCTATACATGATATCTGGTCTAGTTTCCGTAAGATAAAGCAAACTCCCTATCATGGATCGGTAGAGTGTCTGATCCACTGCGGCAGTATCGGTGCCTCGGGAGATTTTGTCCGTTGAGCCCATAGGTGTTTTCATGGGCTTGGATCCTTCAAGTTGGAATCTCTTGATGAGATTCTTAGCATATGAAGCTTGTGAGATGAAAGTTCCAGTTGATGATTGCTTGATATGGAGCCCTAAAAAATGAGTTAGTTCTCCTACCATGCTCATCTCAAATTTTGATGCCATGGCAGAGGTAAATGCCTTAAGCATGTTCTCACATGTGGATCCAAAAACAATATCATCTACATAAATTTGAGCAATTAAAATTTTGGAAGAATTGAATTTGACAAACAGGGTCTTGTCGGCAGTGCCTCGGGTGAATCCAAAACTGAGTAGAAAATCAGTTAGGCAGCCATACCAAGCTCTAGGAGCTTGTTTTAGGCCGTACAATGCCTTGTGCAGTTGATACACATGGTCAGGATGTTTCGGATCTTCGAAGCCCTTTGGTTGTGCAACATATGCCTCCTCTTCAAGTATGCCGTTGAGGAACGCTGCCTTCACATCCATTTGATGTAAGGTGATGTTGAGGTGACATGCAATGGCAATGAGTAGACGAATGGACTCCATGCGTGCTACGGGGGCAAAAGTTTCATCGAAATCGATGCCTTCAACTTGCGTATAGCCTTGCGCCACCAGCCTTGCCTTGTTGCGTACAACCTGCCCGTGCTCATTCGACTTATTCTTAAATATCCACTTTGTCCCGATGATATTTTTGTTTTGGGGACGAGGAATGAGCTTCCAAACTTTGTTTCTTTCAAACTCGTTCATCTCTTCTTGCATTGCCATAAACCAAAATTCATCGGCCAATGCTTCTTTGGCATTCTTTGGTTCGATCGTTGAGAGATACGAGGTAATGCCTATTTCAACGCATGTGGCAGACATGCTTATGTTCTTGGTCATGTTGCGGTAGTTGATATACGGATGAACTCTCATGCGTCTGGCCAACATTTGACTCGAAGGGTGGTTTCGGACAACATGCCTTGGGGGATCCCTTCGTCGTTGGTTTGATTCCTCTTCACCATCAGATGAATCTGATTGATGTGGGGTGCTATCATCGTTTGATTGCTCAGGAGATGCTGTTGAAGGTTGAGCATCATCATTCGAGCCAGTAGGTGCGGCAGTAGGCTGCGCAGGTGTGATACTGCCTTCAACTTTTGCTACTGCGGCAGGCTCGAGCAAACCTTTCACATCTTCTTCTTTAGGTTTCCTGAGTCGACTAAGATCATCAAAATCAACATTCACAGATTCAATGATGGTTCTAGTTTGTATGATAAAAATACGATAGGCATGACTATTCCTAGAGTATCCAACAAATAATCCTTTAAGGGATTTTGGATTAAGTTTCGATCTAGGTTCCCTATCATTTAAAACATAACAAACAGACCCAAAAACATGAAAGTATTTTAAATTAGGTTTCCTATTGTTCAAGATTTCATAAGCCGTTTTTGTTGTTCCTGAGCGTATGCTGATGCGGTTCAGGATATGGCATGCGGCATTGAATGCTTCTGCCCAAAATTGCTTGCTTAGGCCCTTGGCGATCAGCATGGTACACGCCATTTCCTTGAGGGTTCGGTTCTTCCTTTCAGCCACGCCGTTTTGTTGCGGTGTTATGGGGGCAGAAAATTCTTGGGCAATGCCATGCGCGTCATAAAAACGAGAAAGCCGTTGGTTTTCAAACTCGGTGCCATGGTCACTTCTTATTCTCTTTACTGAGGCTTCATGATTGGTCTTTATCCACCTGATTAGCTTGGACACCTCATCAAATGTCTCACTCTTGTCTTGGAGAAAACGCACCCAAGTATATCTTGAGAAATCATCCACTACGACAAGTACGTAGCGTTTTCCAGAGTGGCTCCTCGTCTCGATTGGTCCCATTAAATCCATGTGGAGGAGATCAAAGCATTTGGTTTGCTTTTGATACAGTTCTGCCTTGGAGTTGGCAGGTCCTGCGGCAGAGGCATCAGACTGTCCTGCGGCAGGTATTGCTGGATGACTTGTACGAGTCATTTTTCCTTGTTTGCAATATCCACATGTTGTCTTCTGGATTTTTGGGAGAGCTGGAAGTCCACGAACAGCATTTAGCTTGATTAGACGCTCTAAATTCCCAAGACTTGTGTGTCCAAGTTTTTGATGCCATAGGTCAATGTCATCTTTGACTTGTGCAGTGAGGCATGTTTCTCCAATGGAATAGCAATTGTTTGCCTTGGAACGCTCCCCCTGAATGAGTGGGTTCCCTGCACTATCAAACACTTCACACATTTGGTGAGTAAACTTTACATTCATGCCTTCATCGCATAGTTGACTTATGCTTATGAGATTCGTGATGAGGCCTTCAACATGAAGCACTTGTTGTAGCTTCGGCAGCCCTTTCACATTTAATGTGCCTCGGCCAATTATTGAACCACTGGACCCTCCTCCAAATGTGACCTCTCCTCCGTGAAAAACTTTGTAGTTGATGAGGTGATCACTATTTCCGGTCATGTGCCGCGAGCATCCGCTATCGAAGTACCACTTATCATCTTTGGTAGCTTTGAGGGCAGTGAAGATAACATTGCATGTTTCAGCACTTTGGATGGCATTTGATGCGGCAGAGGAGTCATTGGAGGGATCTGAAAAACAAACATTAGAAGAGAGTTTAGTTTTGGGCACCCATTTGCGTATCGTCGTTGCCTTCTTTTTGATAGAATATCGTGAAGACATAGAGTGTGCGAAAAATTTGGGATGCCGTGGTCCAGCGTTGGAGTGAAAGTAAAATCCTCTTGCTTGGTCCTCTTCGCGTCTCCAACAGAAAGGTCGAATGTGACCAGGTACAAGGCAGTAGTGGCAAACATATCGTCTCTTCGATTTAAAATGTTGCTTAGGCAGGGGCTTCCTTGTCTTCATCCTGCCTGATGGTGCCTGCCTTTGCTTCGGCCTTCTGCGGCAGTCTTTTGCTGGGGCAGTGGCCTTGCCTTCGGTTTGTTCATCCTTTTTTGGAGTTGAGGATTGTGCGGCAGCGTTTGAATCGTCATTTGATGCCTTTACAAATGCCATGTCCGTTGGGTTTTTCTTTGGAAAAACGGCATCTACAACCTTTTGATGTCCGAGGCCTTCCCGTTCAACATGTGAAATACTCATTATTGCATCTAATTTTGTTGTTGCCGTGTTCAGTTTTACAAAAGTATTATTTGCAACTTCGAGTTTTTCATTTACACGATTAAAATCAATTTTTAGTTTTTCGGCCTCTAAATCTTTTCTAGTGAGCTGAACATCTAGCTTCTTCAAACGTTCTTCAAAGGTGTTCTTTTCTACGAGCATTTGTTCAATTGCCATGGCCTGCTTCTTCACTTCTTCTTCATATCCGGCTTTGGTTGATGTAAGCATCTTCATCATCTTGGTCTGCCGGGCAAATTTCATGCGTAGCTCATCGAAACTTTCTTTGAGCTCGATGAAAATATCAATGGGAATGGTCTCCTCTTCGGATTCATAGCCATTGACTGAGGCAGTGAGGCACAGGCAGTTCTCTGCGGCAGGGCTTTCTGTCGTTTCTGCGGCAGAGGCAAAGAATGCACCATGCCGTCGTGCATTCACATTGGATGGACTGTCATCTTCATCGTCAGATAGGGTTGTGCCTTCGAGTTGAGCAGTAAGCGCAGTGGTTGAGTCTTCAAGGCAATATTGTTCCATATCTTCTTGCGCAACCATGGAATTCAAAATTCCAATGCCTCGATCTTTTGAAGGGCATTCGGTTGAGAAGTGTCCAATCCCTTGACATACGTGGCACTTGATCCTCGACCAGTCCTTTGAATTTGGACTTGAACTTGAGGTGGATCCCGTGCTTGGTTGGCGGATCACAAGTCGTCGATCTTGAGTTTGTGGTGACCTTGCCGGGAACTTCCTTCGTCGGGGATCGTACGGCTTCTTCAGCGAGCGAACAAGTACAGCATCCATTTTCCGGGCGAGGAATGCAAACTGGTCATCGCCACCATCAGATCCAAGTAGCTCGTAGATCTCTTCATCGGTCAAATCATTGGTAGATGTGGGGCTGCTGCCTTGAGAACTATTGCCTTGTTCTCTGCCGTCGGGCTCTGCCACGGTGTAGGCAATGTTCCTCTCGTCGCTTCGTGGACGTGATTTCCCGTGAGTTTCACGATCTTCATGGTTCAGTTCATAGTTCTTGAAGATCGCCATCAATGACACATAGTCCTCCTCTGACATGGAGCTGTCTTCTATGGCAGTGACCTTCGGCAGAAACTTTTTACTCATCGATCGCATTATCTTACTACACACTGCCGGGTTGCTAATGGGTGAACCAAGGTCAGCACATTCAGTAACAATGGACATCAATTCTCCAAAGTATTGAAGGCACGTCTCGTCCTCGTTCATACGCAAGTTCTCGAAACGAGACATAAGCATACGGACCTTGGTTTTCTTCACTGTGTTGTTACCTTCACAATGAAGAGCCAGCAAATCCCACACTTGTTTGGCAGTAGTACATTGTTTGACAATTCTGTACATATTGCAATCGATGGATTCAAGGATGGCACACCTTGCCCTATCGTTGGCAGTAGCTGCGGCAGTCTCTTCGATAGACCACTTCTCCGGAGCTTTTTCAAGCTTGCCGCCTTCAGGGATTTCCTCCTGAGGTGGTTTCCATCCTTGAAGTACGGATAGCCACGCACTGCGATCAATTGATTTGATCCTTGCTTCAATGCGGGTTTTCCAAAATCCATAATTACTACCGTCAAGAACAACCGGTGTTCGTACGATGTAAGATGGATCTGCCATTGTAAGTGTGCGTGATCAGACGGACCTTAAACACTAAGTAAGTCTAGTGCCCGCTCTGATACCACTTGAAAGTCGTAGGCAGTAAATAAACGCAGTGAAATGCGCTGCCTAGACAAGGCAGTGTTCTGCGGCAGAACAGCGTATGCCGCAGCACGATGCCTTGTACAGAAAAATCGTTCGTTTTACGTGATTTACTTGATTTAAGTATTTTATCCAGATTAATCAGATTGTTTAAGTGATAAAATTATATATGATATATGTATATGAATAGCAGCGGAATTAATAAAAATAAATCACTTCGAACGAACACACACACACGTACGAAAAAGTAAAGAACACGAATTTAAATCTTTGTATGTGTATTTAAATTATACACATACGAAACGGCCTTACGGCCAGAAACTTTATTAAAGAAACGAGTCTTTACAAAAGGAATACTCTTGGATTTACAAATGATTTTACCTAAGGCTATACACATGTATGCCTCGGTGTTTATCGTATCCGAAGAGTATGAACAATCAACAACAAATGAAACCTAGCTACTGGATAACACCTATTCTAAAGTCACGATCATCAGCACTACAAAAGAACTCTCTTAGAGACGAGAGAACATATGGCTCGACGAACTTCACAAGTGAAGTCGCGGCACTAAAGGCGTGATGATCGATCTAGAGAGGAAATGTGTTTCTGGAGGTGTAAAGATGTTGTATGAGTGTTGAGTAAATGCAGCTGGGTCGTCCTCTATTTATAGGTGAGAGTCTCCAACTGATTTCCTCTTTTTGCTAGGTCAACAAGCGGTTGAGAGAAACCAGGGCAGGCTGCTTTGACTGCTGCCGCAGGATGCCTTCTGAAGTTCTTCTGGAATTCACTGCCACACTGCACTGCCTTCCATACTATCTGGACTTCAGCATTCCCTTGCCCTTATATCATGCTTCGCTTGATTCTCTGAACTCAACCTCTTGTCCAAGCCTTGCACTGCTTGCGGCATAACACTGCCTGGCTGTGCTGCGGCAGAAACCTTCTATGTTGATTGTTTTTCAAGCACGTTCCAACTAATGAACTATGCTAAATCAAATCACCAATATGACAAGTGATTACAACAGTTTAAATTGTGAAGAAAGAAGAAAACAAATAAATATGTTAGCAAAACAACTTCTGCCTAGGTACATTTAAGGCATTGTAATGCCCTAACATATTTATCCTTACAAACCTGATAGTTGATTCGGTGTTATAATCTGAGATCTAAATTTTGTGATCCTCGGTCGATTTCTCATATATTTAATATGAAGTATTTTTTTTTTGTCTTCCATTAATTGGGAAAGAATATTTGAGACGTATTTTAATAGAAATTGTATTTTTGACCTTTTACGTTGATAAAACAAAAGATAGAATTAGTACTTCAATTTTATAATAATTAGGATTATTGAAAAAACTAATGAAATGAATTATAAATAAGTGTACATAAAAAATACTAGTAATGAAATGAAACTTCAATTGTTGGTAATGCATATCTTGTTGGGATAAATATTGAAGGTGAACAACACGACTGCAATGAGCTAGTACTCGAGTTTCATGCAATAATTATAATATAACAATTAGTAATATAATGACAAAAAAGTCAGTGCTATCTGATTTCACACTATTTATGGCAGCAATAAATATCCAACTGAATATCTCCAATCTTGTTGCTGTGTTATATTATATAATAATATAATAAAATTGAGTAATTATTTATTGAAATATTATAATGCATTATATATATGAGGGTGTGTGTACATATATATGTATGTAATTATAGCCTTGTATGATAGCAAACCACCAAGACCTAAAAAAGAAAGCCAGAAATCAATAAAGAGGAGATATGGACGATGAAGAATGCCAAAATAACGGAATCAAAATTCAGCCTGTCCCCTTCACTCCAGAGCAAGTTCTTCTATTTCTCCTAGGCCTAGCTACTCTTATATACACACATTCAGTTTTCTATGTGTTTATCATGCATATACATATACCTATATTCTTGTTAATCATAAAAATAATTGTTTTTTTTTGCAGGGGCCAAAATTGGAGTGTTGATCCTGAAAACAAACAACAACAACAACAACAAAATAAACAGTACTCTCCTACACTAAGTGAGATATTGGGCTTCAATGAACTTTTGTCTTTAGACGTAAGTACCCCTAGTTATATTTTTAAAATTTTCAATTTTCAATTTTGAACTGTTATTTATTTATTAATTAGGTTTGGCGAGCGTCGGTAGGTGAGCTTCTGGGGACGGCGGTGCTCGTATTCATGCTGGACACGATCGTGATCTCGACGATGGAGTCGGGGGTCAAAATGCCGACCCTCGTCCTCTCGGTCCTTGCCGCCATCATCATCGCGATCCTCCTCCTGGCTGTCCACCCAATCTCCGGCGGCCACATCAACCCCATCATCTCCTTCTCTGCCTGCCTCGTCGGCATCATCTCCATGTCCCGCGCCTTGGTCTACGTGGCGGCCCAGTGCCTTGGCGGGGTCCTCGGGGCCTTAGCCCTCCGAGCCGTGGTGGGCCCCTCGACTCAACACGAGTTCTCGCTGGGTGGGTGCACGGTCACGGTCATCAGCCAGGCCTTCTGGATGGAGTTCGTCTGTAGCTTCGTGTTCTTGTTTGCGTCGATTTGGATGGCGTACGACCACAGGCAGGCCAAGGAGCTGGGCCACGTGCTCGTGTTTGCCATCGTCGGGGCCGTGCTGGGGATGCTGGTGTTCGTGTCGGCCACCGTGACGGGGCGGAAGGGCTACGGCGGGGCTGGGCTGAATCCGGCGAGGTGCCTGGGCCCGGCGGTGGTCAGAGGCGGGCATCTGTGGGAGGGCCACTGGGTGTTTTGGGCCGCGCCGGCTTCGGCTTGCGTGGCGTTTTACGTGTACACAAAGGTTATTCCCAGGCAGCATCATAGGTCCAAGGCTTATGACCACGATTTCTACAACGTCGTCAAGGTTATGTTTGGAGCTACAACTACAAGTTTGTGACGCAAACTTCAACTCTGGGTGAAAGTCTGCAACAAATGTTGATTGACTTTTTTACCCTTTTTAATTTTTATTTTAATTTTTATTTTGTGCTTGTATTTCTCCTCTTCTCTTGTGTTCGTGTTTGATGCGTTTCTTTCGTAATAAAGGAAAGCGTAAATATTAGGTTGATATTATTATTTTAATTTTATTAATTTTGAAAAGCAGATGTAAAAAAAGGGAGTGAATTCACTTAAATAACTTAGCTAGTTGTCACAACACTTCACAGATGGCGGAAAACCGACAACCTCAACGAGAGGTTAATCGGAACCATTTTAGATAATTGTTGATTGAGAGAAATTTTTTTTCAAACACTTTTATAAAACATACATTTATTTTGACATATTCCATAACACTACATTTATTCTATACAAATTGTAAAGGAATTGTCTAACATGCCCCTACCTTTAAAAAAAACAAAACAAATGAATTAAAAAACAAGAAAAAGACAAAAAATATTAAAAAATTCGGTCCCCCAAAAAATCTTTTTCTCCTCTCGTCGATCTCCCACCCAAACACAAAAACCGCCGCCTCTTTTAGAATCAAATACGTGAAAATCCGGCCATCAATTCCGGCGATTCAATGGCAGACAACGATCAACAATAAGACGAGCCACAATTGCCGATTCAAGCTCCGGTAAGTTTGGCCGAAATCTAGTTTCTTAATTTCGAAAAATTGATTTTTTTTTCAATAAAGTGTTCAATTTGATACGTTAATTACTAGGATTTGAGTGTATTTGAGTTCCTTATTGCGTATTAATTGGTTTATAATTGAAAATTTTGTTAAATTGCTCGTAAAAAATCTGAAAAATCTGGGTTTTTTGCCTCTGTTCCACGCTACACGGTCTCGCTACACGGTGGCGATTTTAGCGCTCACCGTGTAGCCAGTCAACCGTGTTACCGAGCAGTGACTGAGATTTTCTCGGTAACATGGTGAGATTTTCTCGGTCACTGTGTACCGGATAACTGATTACACGGTGACCGTGTTATCAACAAGATTTTTTTTTAATTTTGAGTTTTGTTATATAATTGAATGTAATATTTATTTATTTAACTTCATTTTTGCAGGAGGGCTTCGACTGGAGAAATTATATTAATAAATATTAATAAATTAATTTTACCGCAATTATATTAATCATATTAATAAATTAACCGCAATTATATTAATCATATTAATAAATTAACCGCAATTAATTACGTAAACATGAACACATATTTAATTGTTAATTTGATAATTAACATAATCACATTATATAATTCAAATCAAATTGATTTTAATTAACAATTAAATTAATCTCTATTAATTTTATTTGTCAATTATAATTTCAGCGTAAATTTGAGAATTAACATAATTACATTATATAATTCAAATCAAATTGAATTTAATTAACAATTAAATTAATAAATTTAATTAACAATTAAATTAATTTCTATTAATTTTATTTGTCAATTATAATCCCAGTACTTAGCGCAAATAATTAACGCAAACAATTAAAATGTTTTGATTGATTTTGGTGTGTTTTGATTGATTTTGGTGAAAAATGCTTAATAGGTGAATGTTTTGATTGATTTGGATGAAAAACAGGTAAAAAAAAAAAAACAGTTTCTGCCCTCTGCTACACGGTAGTAACCGGTTACACGGTGGTCACCGTATAGCTTCCTGAATCCACCGTGTAGCCAAGAACTGCTCGGTCAATAAACTGGGCAATTACTCGGTAACACGGTGGTCATCGGTTACACGGTAGCTTACACGGTTGTTACCGTGTAGTTAATAACAAATTTTAAATTTAATTGATTTTAAGGTATTTTTTAATTGTTAACTTGTTTTTGTAATATAAAACATCATTTTAATAATCAAAATAATTCAAAAAACATGATAAACTATTGAATTTGATTAATTAAGTGATTACGCATGAACAATTTATTACATATGTGGTAAGATTGTGACAATATTAGTAGAAAGTTTGAAAAACGGTCAACATTCTAAGCATTTTATCTTTGTAGTCATAAATTTGTTGTTTTATAATGTTTATTAGATGTAGTCTTTAAAATGATGTTTCATGTTTAACGTAATAACAAAAATTCTCCAGAAATGTTTCAAATTCATAAAAAACTACTTCAGTTCTAAAGTACACGGTGGCTACACGGTGGGCTACACGGCAGAAGAGTCTACACGGTATTTGCCGGTTACCCGGTTAAATTAAATACTTCTCAATTAAATTAATCACATTAATTAATTACATTGGTATTTGCCGGTTACACGGTTAAATTAAATACTTCTCAATTAAATTAATCACATTAATTAATTACATTAAAAACATGCGCACATTAATTAATTACACAATTAAAAAACATTCGCACATAATTAATTCGCGTCAAATTTGACAATTAACATAATTCTAATCAACTTGAATTTAATTAAACTTGCGCACAAATTGAAAATTAACATAATTATATTATTTAAGTCAAATTTGACAATTAACATAATTCTAATTAACTTGAATTTAATTAAACTTGCGCACAAATTGAAAATTAACATAATTATATTATTTAATTCTAGTTCTTGCACACAAATTGAGAATTAACATAATTGTATTATTTAATTATAATAAATATGATTTAATTAAACATTCCCACATAATTACATTATATAATTCAATCAATTCAATTTTAATTAACAATTAAATTAATTCAAATTAATTTTATTTTGTCAATTATAATTACAGTACTTAGTGTAAACAATTAAATCTAAATTTAATCATACACATTATATAATTCCATTCAATTCAATTTTAATTAACAATTAAATTAATTCAAATTAATTTTATTTTGTGAATTATAATCATAGTACTTAGCGTAAACAATTAACGCAAACAATTAAATCTACACACAATTAAATCTAAATTCAAAATCATTCAAACGCATAAACAAAGGCATAATTAGTCAATTTAAAAAAAAAATTGTAAAAATGGGCTCTGTACACGGTCACTACACGGTCACGTGACCGTGTAGTAAGTCACCGTGTAACCGAGACACTATTTTGTACACGGTGACCGGAAAACACCGTGTAGTGCAAGCACCGTGTAACCGAGCAACCGATTAATCTTCATAACTACACGGTGGTTACACGGTCAGAGATCCACCGTTTAGCCACCGTGTAGTTATGATTTTTTAAATGAGTTTAGCGTTTGAGGTTGGGATGGTAGAGATGCATGAATGCATGCAATAAATCTCATCAACCCAAAAAATATGATTTTTGTTTAAGTGCGGGCCCCACAGTCTTATTTTTAAGAGTTTCAAAGGTTTTTTTTTGTTTTTGATTTTATTAAATGGGTGAAAATAAAAGTAAGGGTAAGTTAGACATTTCCATTGTAAATTGTCTAAAATAAATGTAGTTTTTTGAAGTGTGTCAAAATAAATGTACTTTTTATTTTTGTGCATAAAAAGTGGTATTCCCACTTGTTGATTTCTCTCTGTCTTGGGCTCTTCAAGAGGATGTCTCTAGTCCCTGATCGAACGGTGTGGCCCGACCTTATTTGAGACAAGAAATGGTAGAATTTCTTCCTTTCAAATTAAATCCTCGACTAGCGACAAGCACCCATTCAAATTATATCGTGCTAGAATATTGTTGATTTTTTTTTTACAAGAATATACTCTATCCTATTCAAAATTTAAATTAAGCTCAACCACACATATATTAAGAAAAAAAATTCAATTAATTATTTTAAAACTTCAAATTGACTATTAAACCAATAATTATTTGAGTTGATTTTAATTAATTTAAGGTTAATTTATAAAGGAAAATATAATAAATTAACATTGAAAATTTTAAAATGATAATTAAAAGGGAAAAATGGCAATAAGGCCAATTTTCAACATTTTTTCGGCAATAAGGCTTTCGAGAAATTACGCGTGCCAATTAGGCCGGCTAAAATGTGTAAAGACATCCTTACCCTTTATCCCCAAATTTCTCGATCCCTCGATTCCCACCCCAATCTCACCTCCAATTGTGTCGGCTCACCTCCAATTACTCTTTCGTCGCTCTCCTCACCGCCGCAGCCGCCGCCCATCTCGCCACTTACTCCCCCGCCGGCTCTTCCTTCTACACCCCCAACTCAACCGCGGCAATCTCTTGGAATTCGAATCACAGTCGAAATCGACGTGCTGAGCGGCAATCGTCGAGAACGGCGTCCGCGACAATATCTTGGAATTCGATCTCCGATTCCAAGTGTATGGAGTCGATTATGGCTCAAGACGACGCCGTGAACGCGGTGGTGGTCGGGTTCGACGGGCTGGTCTTCACCGAATTTGGAGTCGAGGGCGCCAGCAACGACGCGGTAGTAGGCGGAGGTGACGGTTCGAAATCGCTCCGCCAATCTCTCCGCCCTCATCGTCGACTTCTTCGGCACCGATGGCTTCGAGGAAGATTGCACCCGATCGAGACTCTCGCGAAGGACGCAGAAGTCGAAGTCGATGCTGGAGGAGGGAGATGAGGATCGTCCGGCGGAGGGGACGGGGTTCGTCTCCGGGGAGGCGATCAAGCGCGTCGCGTCGGACTCCGTTTCCGTGCTCGACCGCAACCTGTTCGACGAAATGCCGCACAGTCATATGGTCACGCTGCTCGGCACGTGCCTAACCGACGGCCCGGACTCGTTCCTCGCCTTCGAATACGCGAGGAACCGCTCTCGTAATCGACCCCGATAACTCGATCGTCCCCAAGGTTTGTACTCCTCTTTACATCCAACTTCCTGTTTATGGACTCGAACGGGTCATCGACAAAATTGCTAGTGTATTTCACTTTCATGATTAGGGATTTCATTTATCCTTTTCACAATGATTTTGGCATATCTAGTCCATACATCAATTTGAATATATGTATCTTAATGGAGTATCTTTCATTAGACGTTCCTGTTGTTATATAATATGATGATGATGTGCAGATGTAGAAGTTATGTCAATAGATATTAGATGTGAGTGACATACTTTCTTGACACTTTGCTTGGTTAAAGCTTTATGAATACACGTCTTGTTTTCGAATTATATGAAGATGGAGATCATCTCAGGAGTATTGCTTGAATGATACATTTTTGAGGTTTAATTCTTCTTTTCTGTTAACGATTTTAAGAAAGTTTAATTCTCCAATTCTCGTGAGTTTGAACCCTAACCCATTTTCATCCTCATATATTGTTCAATAATTCAGATGAATTTTGATGAATTTAATATGCAGAGATGATTTATTAATTGTTATGATCTTCGATTTATTGATCTCCGGTTTTTTCTTAGGGATCTCAAAAACATGGTTATCTCTAGCAATTGCTCCGCCTCTACTCGCTCTCGGCATGCTCTGCGTTTTCGGTGCTTATTCAAAAGGCGGAAAAGACTAAAACAAGGTATTTCACATGATTAGTATTAGTACCTGTAGCATATATGATTTATAAGTGAAAAATGCGATCCTTGTTAGGGAGCTGAAGTGTTTGTTGTTCTTGGATGATCTAACCGTCCCGTCGTTTTTTTTTTAATTTTGTTATTTTTTTTCATTTTCCATTTAACTTGATTAGAGTGGGTTTAAACTATTGATAATTCATCACACATGTTTTGTGCTGTTAGTTTTCTGATTTTCGGACTTCAGAACCTTTCATCGTGCTTGTTTAGATTTTCTCATCGATGGTCAGTTGAATTATTTGGCAGGGTAAACAAAATTTTCATTTTTGTTTGTATTCTCAAAGTATATTACATATTGTTTTCACTATATGCAGGGCATTATTAACTATAAAGATTATTTTTTTGCAGTAGATTAATATGTATAATGTTTTCCTGTCAAAGAACTCTCCAAAGAGTAACCTCAGTTGATGTATTGATTTTTTTTTGTTACATTTGCAGGTGTGGCTGAGTGCATTGGTCCAAGTTAAACATGTGTGGAGAAATGGTATACATATGAATGTGAGTGTGTATTTTATTTCTTACTTTAATTTATTCTTACAAGAATAAGCGTGCTAATTTAATAGAGACTTATATTCCTTCGTCTTTATTTTTAGTGAAATTAAGTAAATTTTTTTCCTCAAGTTTGTGTGTTGTATATTTTTCAGGTTTTTGATGCCTAATCCAAATTTAATTCGATTGTACGTGACATTTTTGCGACGTTCAGTGTTTTTTATGTTTTTTTTACGACGTGTTTTTTTATGACATTCAGTGTTTTTTTATGAGATTAAGTGCTTTTTAATGACCTTAAGTGTTATTATAATATTTCGTATAAAAATCAAGCATTCAAGTCTTTTTCAATGTTATTCAGTGTCTTTTAATGGTATTCAGTGTCTTTTAATTTTATTCAGTGTCTTTCAGTGTCTTTTAATTTTATTCAGTGTCTTTTAATAGTATTCAGTGTCTTTTAATTTTATTCAGTGTCTTTTAATGTTATTCAGTGTTATTCAGTGTTGTTCAGTGTCTTTTAATGTTATTCAGTGTTATTCAGTGTCTTTCAGTGTTATTCAGTGTCTTTTAATGTTATTCAGTGTCTTTCAGTGTTATTCAGTGTCTTTTAATGTTATTCAGTGTTATTCAGTGTTATTCAGTGTCTTTTAATGTTATTCAGTGTTATTCAGTGCCTTTCAGTGTTATTCAGTGTTATTCAGTGTCTTTTAATGTTATTCAGTGTTATTCAGTGTCTTTCAGTGTTATTCAGTGTTATTCAGTGTCTTTTAATGTTATTCAGTGTTATTCAGTGTCTTTTAATGTTATTCAGTGTTATTCAGTGTCTTTTAATTTTATTCAGTGTCTTTTAATGTTATTCAGTGTTATTCAGTGTTGTTCAGTGTCTTTTAATGTTATTCAGTGTTATTCAGTGTCTTTCAGTGTTATTCAGTGTCTTTTAATGTTATTCAGTGTTATTCAGTGTCTTTCAGTGTTATTCAGTGTCTTTTAATGTTGTTCAGTGTTATTCAGTGTCTTTTAATGTTATTCAGTGGTATTCAGTGTTATTCAGTGTCTTTTAATGTTATTCAGTGTTATTCAGTGTCTTTCAGTGTTATTCAGTGTTATTCAGTGTCTTTTAATGTTATTCAGTGTTATTCAGTGTCTTTTAATGTTATTCAGTGTTATTCAGTGTTATTCAGTGTCTTTTAATGTTATTCAGTGTCTTTTAATGTTATTCAGTGTTATTCAGTGTCTTTTAATGTTATTCAGTGTCTTTTAATGTTATTCAGTGTCTTTCAGTGTTATTTAGTGTTATTCAGTGTCTTTTAATGTTATTCAGTGTCTTTTCATGGTATTCAGTGTCTGACATTCAGTGTCTGTGGTGGGGTGAGGTGGGTTGAGTAGAAAAACAAAATCTGACGTTCAGTGTTTTTTCATGATATTCAGTGTCTGGGCAGGGGTGGGGTGGGGTAGGTGTGGGGTGGGTTGAGTAAAAATAGAGTAAGGGTATTTTCGTCCTTCCATATACATTTTTTTGGCCTAATTGGAACAAAAAGGCCTAATTGACACATAAATTGAAACTTGGCCTTATTGCCCAAAAAATGTTGAAAATTGGCCTTATTGCCATTTTTCCCTAATTAAAATAATATATATATATATATATATATATATATATATATATATATATATATATATATATATATATATATATATATATATATATATATATTATGAAATATAATTTGAATAGAAGAAAATATATCATGATTAATGCATCCTTATATGTACATGCAAAAATAAAAAAATAGAGGTTGAAAATGAGCAATTTGATTTTAAAAAAGAGGCCTCCCGATTTTTGAACAGATTTATAAAAACTCTATTTATTTTGTCCCCTCCCATAAGTTTACATTTATTTTAGACAATTTGTATTAGAAAAGTCTAACTTAGCCTTACCTATTTCAAAACATAATAAAAAAGGTGTCCCCAGGAGCATAGCCGAGTGGTAAGGCCTGTGATGATGTGGGTGTAATTCCCCGGCGACGCAGGGTTCGAATCTCGGGTGGGACAAATTTTCATTGAAATATTATTAAGGTTTGTCCTGGGGTTCGACCTGTTGGCTCTCTCGCACAGGTGTCTGCTACTCGAGCACATTCCTCGATTTACATCCTACCCGATCGATGGACCTCCGATCGGGTGGGGGTGGAGTTTCTCGTCTCTCCTCCTTATCAAAAAAAAAAAAAAAAAAAAAACATAATAAAAAAGAACAAAAAAACAAAAGAAAAGTCAAAAAGCATTAAAAAAATTGGTCCCCCCCAAATCTTCTTTCTCTCTCCCGTTCGGTCCCTCCACCCTACCAAAACCGCCGTCGTCGATCTTTGAGAATCAAACAACAATTCGGCCGACGAACTTCCGGCGAATCGCAATGGCAGACAACAATCAACAACAAGACGAGCCACAATGGCCGATTCAAGCACCGGTAAGTATGGTTGAAACCTAGCTTTTTTCAATTTCGAAAATTCGATTTTTTTTTTCAATAATGTGTTCAATTTGATGCGTTAATTGCTAGTATTTGCGTGTATTATAGTTCCTTATTGTGTTTTAGTTGATTTAGAATCGAAATTCAGTGTTGAATTGCTTGTTAAAATTCTGAAAATCTGGTTTTTGGGCCGCTGTTCCAAGCTACACGGTAGCGCTACACAGTGGTGATTTTCTCGGTCACCGTGGAGCTACCTGCCGTGTAGCCGATTATTGACCTAAAAATCCCGGTTACATGGTGTAATTTACTCGGTCCCGTGTACCCGGTTAATCAGGTACACGGTACCGTGTACCCGGTCAGAACACGGTACCGTGTAGCCGGTCAGAACAGAATTTTTTTTTTATTTGATTAAAAATGTAATATTTATTTATTTAACTTTATTTTTGCAGGAGGGATTCAACTGGAGGAGGCCACAGTTCATTCACACGACGAAGAACCTAAATTTGTACGATAAAGATGGCGTACTAGAAGAAATTAAAGCCACGCTGACGTCCATTGACCCTACCCATGCGACTATTCGCACATTTAGGGACAGTTGTTTTGGGTTTCTTCTCTGGATTCAGAGATCCGGAAGATCAAACGTGGCCATGCATCACCTCCTAGCTCGGGAGATCGTGGGTGCGACGATACCTCCGTTCGAGCATTGGTTTTTCGTCGGGGGTCAGAGTATTCGCTTTCGAGCACAGGAGTATGCCCTGATCACCGGACTTCGATTTGGTGCTCACGCATTTGATCCTTCAGATAGGGCCAGCCACTCGATTTCTGAGCAGTCTATTTACCACAGACACTTCAGACAGCCTACGCTGATTTCAGAGCTTCGTACGAGATTCAGGTCTCTGAGTATGGGCCACGACCCGGCCGACTACCTAAAGGCGGCCAACTTGCTGGTTTACTATTTCTTTTTGTTGTGCCGAGACAACATCACGGTCGAGAGTTGGGCTTGGGCTTTTGTCGAGGACGTTGATGGATGGGAGTCGTTTCCCTGGGGATCCTACACCTGGCAGATCATGTCGCACTACATCGGCATAGCTGCGATGAAGCCCGGTCAGGTTGACAAGAGGGCATACCACATTTACGGTCCAATTTGGGCCTTTCAGCTTTGGTCGTACGAGGCTATACCGAGCCTGGGCAGTGTCTGCGGAGTGCAGATGGAGAAAAGAAAGAGGCCTCGGTTTTTGAACTGGAAATCGATTGAATGCACCCTCGATTTCACTCATTTCTTCGAGGACGATCAGGTAAATTTTGTGAAATTAATGTTTTAAATTATTTATTTCCTTTAATTAATGCTTAATAAATTAATTTTCATTTGTTTTCAGCTTGTGGTCCTCTCGACTCTAGAGCCGACACGCAAGGAGGCGAAGAGTGTGTACTACACTTCGTTCCTTAACAGAGGAGCAGACGAATTGAGGTATGATGCTCCTGCTAGGATTGGACATGCTCCGATAGGAGCACAGGCTGCAGAACCGGTGACGAAGAAGAAGAAGAACTTGATAGAGCGCGTGGCCGGACGCGTGTCCAAGGCAATGGACAAGATTACGGGCGATGTCCCTCAGACTAGTCGACGCACGCGGGACGACAGGACACCCGATTCATCTGCCGAGCGGCATGCATCTCAGCGTGCATCTCATCGAGCCCGACGAGAGCCCTCTCCTGCAGCTGAGGCACCTGAGGCACCTGAGGCTTCAGATGACAGTACCGATCGACGCATTGATCGACGGCTCCACAAGATCCTCAACGATGAGTCTGAGACTGGATTTATGGGCCGATTGACTGCCCGGATGAGGAGGATACAGAAGGAGGGCAACGACAGTCTGATGGAGCAGTTTCGGGGGTTTTTCGGTCGCAGGCGATACTCTCGGAGTCGCCCTTGTCCTTCTGATGCATCTCAGGCCGGTTTTTCGGCTGCTCGGCATTCTATCAGCGCGCCTCCTCATTTTCAGGACTCGGAGCCCGAAGAGTTAGTTGATGTTGATATCAGGGTTTCGTCTGGGGACAGGCGACACAGTTTTGCTGGTTATCGCAGGTCGCCACTTGTCGAGTCTTTCCATGACGAGTCGACCCACGTCGAGCAGCAGCCTCAGGTCGAGCAGCAGCCCTTGTACGAGCAGCAGCCCCAGTACGAGCAGACGACCGTTGGCGATAGCTATCGCACACCGGCACAGACTCAGGCTGTCTGGGGAGATAGCGGTCATTCTTCGCCGCCGAGGGCGCTGCGTGATTTTCAGGGTGTCTTCGGTGCCTTCCCAGCGATTCCCACCGACGGCATCTTCACTCCGACTACTGCTTATCGGCCAGAGTATGATCCTGGTTTTATTGTACCGAGGGGGGCTGATATACCGCAGGAGATCGTTGATGCAGAGACTTTTTTTTCGACTGGGACGCAGGTCGAGTTGTTCAAGATGACATCTCCCGTGGAAAATGAACACGAAAAAGAGATTGCTTTGTCGGAAGAGGAGAAAGAACTTGGGGATGATGATGAGGAGGAGGATGATGTCGCCGAGAGTAGTCTCGGACGCCGTGTGAGGAGGCCCTCGGCAGCTCTTCGGAGCCCGTACATCGCGCAGTTCGCACGGAGAGGCAGCGAGAAGGTTAGGGGGCTCTATTCGATGTTCCGTCGTGAGGGGCATGGAATGAGTGTTTATATCCCTTTCAACGAAGTGTATCTGGACCAGGCCTACTTCACTCGGATTGAGTCACTACATCATTGGTACGCGGACATGGTAAGTTAATTTGTAGTTAAACTTTGAAATTTATAATGTTTATTAAATTGTGCTTAACTGTGATATGTATATTTTTCAGGAGATTGACATGTACATTACGTACCTGCGCGACAAGATAAAGTCCGGAAAGGGTTTAAAAGATGAAGTCACTCCAACGAAGACTATACTCTTGTGTACCGAGTTCTTCGTAAGATCCAATCATCCTATCAAATACAAGTTTTTTTTTTTATCATTTTCCTAATACTAATCGTTTAAATTTATTTTAAATTAACAGGGCGCTATGAAGACCCAGTACGCTAGGATTGCGATCCCACGTGCACATGCAAGGAGAACGAACTTGGAGAGGAAATATGAGTCCTGGGCACCGCCGGACTTCATGCTGAAATACATCACGGGAGACGGTAGGCACGAGAGTTGGGAACACGCACGAGAGGTAATTTAAAGAACCGTACATTTTTTTTTAAATTCAATTTAATATTTTAATTTAATTGTAAATAACTTTTTATTTTATTTTTTATTTTTTTAGGTGATAACGGTCTGTAATACCGGGGACCATTGGGTTTTGATAAAGATTGACCTGAATCTCTAGACTATACAGTTGTACGACTCGTTGTGGTGGCGTTGTCCGGAAGTAACTACCAAGTCTCGTGTACTAATGCCGGTGTTGGAGTTGTTGCCTCGTCTTTTGGTAGCTGCAGGATTTTGGGAGGGTGCAAACTTGTTTCATCGAACCCACAAGAAGACTGCTATGATGGTCGAAGCCCCGTTGGAGCAGTTTATCCAAGTCGACAACTACAACTGCGGCCCGTACGTTTGCATGTATCTGGATCGTCTCGTCAACAAGTACCTCATTCACCGGGGTAAAGAAATCGACGACTCGTACTTGATGAAGTATCGTAGATATGTCGCTCGAAAAATATTCAGTTTGAGTCATCGAGACTAGTGATTTGTATTTTGGATGATTTTAGACTTTTTCGTGTGCATGTGTTTGGATTGATTGGTATGTGTATTGAGATTGATTTGCAGGTTTAGCTTTGATATTAACTAAATAAATCCCGTCAAAATTTTTTAAAATTATTTATAATATATTAACTTATTTAATTTAATATAATGTATTTTAGATGATGCTTTATAATGTATTTTAGATCGATTTTGTTTGTATTTGAATTGAATTAGGTGTTTTGTTTGATTTTGGTGAAATAGGTGTTTGTTTTTTGATTGATTTAGGTGAAAAGGAAGTAAAAAACAGGTTTTTGACTCTGTTACACGGTGGCTACCGGTTACACGTTCACGTGTACCGGGTTCTACCGTGTAGCCTTAACTGACCGTGTAGCCAAGAACTGCTCGGTCAGTTTCTGGGTAATTACTCTGTAACACGGTAGTAACCGGTTACACGGTGGGCTACACGGTGTTGACCGTGTAGTGTAAAAAAATTTTGATTTTCGTTTATTTTAAGGCATTTTTCGATTGTTAACTTGTTCTTGTAGTATAAAACATCATTTTAATAATCAAAATGATTTAAATAACATAAACAACTATTGAATTTGACGAATTAAGTGATTACGCATGAACAATTTATTACCTATGTAGATAAGATTGTGACAATATTAATAGAATGTTCGAAAAACGGTCAACATTCTAAGCATCTCATCTTTGTAGTCCTATATTGGTTGTTTTATGATGTTTATTGGATGTATCTAGTGTTTTAAATGATGTTTCATGTTGAACGTAACAACAAAAATGCTCGAGAAATGCTTCAAATTCAAGAAAAATCAAATATTTTCTACACTACACGGTATGCTACACGGCAGAAGGTCCTACACGGTAGAAGGCAATTGCTCGATTTTTGGAAAAAAACTTACTCGGTAACACCGCCTATACCGGTAACACGGCTGACCAGGTAAGCCGTTACCGTGTAAAAAAATATAATGGGACTTATAGGATTCGAACCCCAAACCTTGTGATTTCAATGTATTTTTCAAAGATAGCTCACCAGTTGAACTAGAACTCCTCAACAAAAATATTTAGCAGAGTTTTATATATTAACCTTACTAATATTCTATAGACTTTAATCTTAACCTAAACCCTTTTTCAAAACAAAATAAATGTTTAATTCGAATTAACCTTTTTTTTTCTCTCTCTCTCCCGTCGATCCCCCCCAACCGCCGCCAATTCGAATCAAACAACACAAATCCGGCCACCTTTAATTCCGGCGAGAATGGCAGATGACAACGAACACCATGAGGAGCCCCAATTGCCGCTCCAAGCCACGGTAAGTGTGGCCGATCCCTAGCTTTTGAATTTCGAATTATTAATTTTTTTTGTAATAATGTGTTAAATTGGATGTTAATTGGTAGTCTTTTAGTGTATTTGAGTTACTTATTGTGTTTTAGTTGTTCTAGAGTCGAGGTTTCCGTGTTGAATCGCCTGAAAAATCTGAAATTTCTGGGTTTTGCGGCAGTGTTCAAGGCTACACGGTCGTTCTACACGGTAGCGTTTCGCCTACCGTGTATCTAACCTACCGTGTAGCCGATCAGTGACCGAATAAAACTCGGTTACATGGTTTCATTTACTCGGTACCGTGTACCCGGTTAACCGGCTACACGGTACCGTGTAGCCGGTCAGAACAGATTTTTTTTTTTTTTTTGAGTTTTTTTTTTTATTTAATTGAATGTAATATTTATTTATTTAACTTCATTTTTGCAGGAGGGCTTCAAGTGGAGAAAAATAAACATGGATATGCTAAGCGGATTACCAGATGAGATCCTGCATCATGTCCTCTCCTTCCTGCCGACGAACCTCTCCGTGCGCACCAGCGTTCTCGCGAGACGATGGAGGTTTCTGTGGGCCCTCGTCCCAAATTTAGAGTTTCGCCGCTCTACGCATTTGGACATCATAGACAGGGTTGTATCGATGCACGAAGCGAAACCCCTGAATACTTTTAGCCTCTCCAATGTGGAGGGCAGCTCGTATCGACTGGAGACATTGATTATCCACGCCCTCAAGCGCAGCGTCCGAAATATGTACCTTGATTTCGGTGATATAGACTACAAGGAGTATATCGCGTGCGGTTTGCCAAGAAAATGCCTTTCAAACTCATCCACCCGATAACTATAGGCAGCACAGTATACAGCTTCGACCACCTTCTGGCCGTACCGTGCTAGATTCTTCGAGAGGTGGTGATAGCACAACGCACGGGTCGCGTGGGGATAGACACTCCGAATAGCATTCGCGATGCTCTTATGCTGATCGGACACAATGAGGAGATCCTCGTCGTCTGTATCGCAGCAAACTCTGACGTGCTGGAGAAACCACAACCACTCCTCGTCATTCTCTATCGGACCGATACCAAACGCAAGCGGGAAAATATTCTCATTCCCGTCTTTTGTGCAGGCGACAAACAACACACCGGTGTTTTTCCCTTTCAAATGGGTGGCGTCGAGTACTATCACAGGCCTCAGAGTGCCCTTCTCAAAGGCACGAATGCACTGCCCGAGCGCAACAAACATGCGGCAAAACACGCCCTGGTCGGTCGTCTGAATTTGGTATTGAGTCCCGGGATTATGCTCTCTCAGCATGTACAGATATGACGGGAGCCTCTGATACGATCCCTGTTAGTCGCCGTACACTATTTCAAGCGCCAGGTTCCTCGCCCGCAGGGCGAAGTTGTAGCTGATGTGAACTCCGTACAATCTCCTCAAATCATCAACCATATTTTTCGGAGCCAGTTCCCGATTGCCGACTAACTGACGTGCAAAGAAAGTAGCCGCAACCCTGCACGACACCTGTCGATCCGCAGTCCTCCCCAAATTGTTACGGCACGTATGATCCAAGTTCAGCTTCGTAATCCTCCAAAAGGTGTTATCGGAACCCGTGGAACACAATCTGAACGAGCATTTTTCACGCCCTAGCTTGCAAACGAACGTCACCCGTTCAGTGTTCGAGCGATCAGTTTTGCACTCTACGTTATTCTCCATGTGATACATCCCCACCATCACCTTCAGATCCTGTTTCTTTCGGAACGTGGCTCCGACTGCCATCTGACCGTAAATCGGTTGGTGTTCGACAGAACGCAATGGAACAGCGGGGTCAAACGTCGGTAGTGGAATGATCCAATTGCGCAGTGGATTATTCTGTGCATTCTGAGAAGCTTCGGTTTGCTCGCCACCTCCCGCATGAGAACTCGAGGACATATTACGGCGCGACATGATCTTTTTAACCACGCCCGGCTGTCTAATCCATTCGGTCCACTCCGTGGTCAACGATTCCAAGAGATCGGACTAACGGGCTTCTTCTTCGTCCTCGGAAGTATGTACCGCCTCGTTCTCGTTCTCTGAAGGTACCTCCTCGTTCTCGTTCTCTGACGGTACGTGATACAAATAAAAAAAGGTCCACCAAATAAAAGGGTCATTTTGTGCAATGCCCAGTCCAGCAGATGGCCCATCTTCAATTAAAAAACTGCTTTGTTTAGAAGGGAATAAAAATGCATGCGACATATGGTTTCGAAGCCCAAACAGTCTAGAATATTTTGGAACAGACGAGAGGTCATTTGGAGTTGTCTACAAAACGTTATAGCATTAATGGTGAAGTGTGGCAGTTTTGGGCAGATTCATGGAGGAAGTGCAAAAGTGCTTAGTTTACTTATTTTCATGTCTTTTCAATTCTTGTTTTTAATATCAGTATGTGTCTAAGTTAAGAGTCTAAATAATTGATGTAATAAATGCATGTAAATGCATGAAGTGTCTTGGCTAGGATATAAAGATCAACCGATCGTAATGTGAGGGTATCACATATTGAATAATAATCATCTTTGAAGTCTTTCGACTTGTTTTTTTTCTCTTATCCTTTTAGTGGATTCCATAAGGTGGCGAGTCATTTCGATCTCTTTGGTGGATTCCTTAGAGAAAGAAATATCATTTGAGTGTGTTCTCGTGTTACTCCTCATTTCTCATAATTTACCGGTATCAAAGTGGTATCAGAGCCCAGTCGTGATGCCTCCTCGTCGACGGAATAATCCCGCTGGAAATCCTAGAAACGAGCGAGATCTACGAGATATTGAGATGGACGAATTGAGGAGACAAGTGCAACAACTCGAGCAGCGTCTTGAACAACACATCCCTTTTGAACGTGAAGGAAGGCATGGTCCAGAAGGTGAACAAAATGATGACGAGGACGACAATCCTTTTCATCATGAAAATGATTCAAACGTTGGGTCTCAAAGGAGGGTTAATGCTAACCAAAACCGTGGATTTCAACAAAATTTTCATGCAAGAGTTGATATCCCAGAATTTGAAGGAAGAATGCAACCGGAAGAGTTCGTTGATTGGTTACATACCGTTGAAAGAATTTTTGAATATCATGAAATTCCTGAAGATCGCATGGTGAAGTTAGTCGCCATCAAATTGACGAAGTATGCTTCACTTTGGTGGGAGAATCTTCGGAAGCAACGTGCTCGAGATGGGAAAAGTCGAATTTTGACATGGGAAAAAATGAAGAAAAATCTCAAGAGAAAGTTCTTGCCCGATAATTATCGACAAGATAATTTCCTTAGTTTTCACAACTTCAGGCAAAAAGAAAAAAATGTGGAAGAATTCACGGCGGAATTCGAGCGTCTTATGATGCGATGTGAAGTTGAAGAGCCGGGGGAACAAACCATAGCTCGCTATTTTGGAGCATTACAGCCTGAAATTTCTAATGTTGTCCAACTTCAACAATATTGGAATTATAATGATGTGGTTAAGCTTGCAATAAAGGTGGAGAAACAAATCAAGGAAGCTCCGAAAAATAATCGATCGTGGAACAAATATGTCTTTCCCAACAGAAGCAATAGTTCTTTTCCAAAGCCTCCACCAACAAAACCAAGTCCATCAAAGCCGATTTTCAAAAAAGACGAAGAACCAAAATCAAGTAATACTAATTCTTCAAATTCTCGCAAATGCTTTAAATGTCAGGGATTCGGTCATATCGCTTCCGATTGTCCGAATAGAAGAATTATTTCACTTGTCGAAGAAGATGAACCCAAAGAAGAGGGGGAGCCAAAATATGACGAATATGAAGATGAAGAAGAGGTCACATATGCTGATCGTGGTGAAATTCTTGTGGCAAGAAAGTGCTTAAGTACTATCCAAGAAGAAGATGATTGGCTTCGACACAATATTTTCCATACGAGATGTACTTCTAATGGGAAGGTATGCAACATCATTATTGATGGCGGTAGTTGCGAAAATATGGTGTCAAATGAAATGGTGGAGAAACTCAAACTCGAGACAGAGAATCATCCACAACCTTATAAACTCTTTTGGCTTTCGAAAGGAAATAAATTGAGGGTTGAAAAAAGATGCTTGGTAAATTTTTCGATCGGCAAGAATTATCAAGACAACATATGGTGTGATATTCTACCTATGGATGCTTGTCATATACTTCTTGGGAGGCCGTGGTTATATGATCGAAAGGTGATGCATGATGGATATAAGAATACTTATTCTTTTCAGAAGGATGGAGTAAAAATTGTGTTGGGTCCTTCGAAACTCGAGAGTATTTCTAAACCGACAAAAGGCGAGGGAAATATTTTACTCTCTAAATCTCAATTTGATGCAGCTGTGGAAGACTCTAACGAAGCTTATGTTCTTCTGGTCATGGAAGAAAATACAACAAATATGGAATTCCCATCCATAATGATTCCTCTTCTTGAAAAGTTTAAAGACGTAGTCCCCGACGATATTCCTCCGGGACTTCCTCCGATGAGAGACATTCAACATTGTATTGATTTTATTCCGGGTGCGTCCATTCCAAACAAGGCTGCCTATCGAATGAATCCGAAAGAGCATGAAGAGTTGCAAAGGCAAGTACAAGAACTTATGGAAAAAGGCTTGGTGAGAGAAAGTATGAGTCCATGTGCAGTCCCTGCTCTTCTCGTTCCGAAAAAAGACAATTCTTGGCGCATGTGTATCGATAGTAGGGCGGTGAATAAAATTACAATCAAATACCGCTTTCCGATTCCCCGTTTGGAAGACCTTCTCGATCAACTACATGGTGCGTCAATTTTTTCAAAAATTGATCTCCGAAGTGGCTATCATCAAATCCGCATGAGGCCCGGTGACGAATGGAAAGCGGCCTTTAAAACAAGAGACGGACTTTACGAATGGATGGTAATGCCTTTTGGTCTTTCTAATGCTCCCAACACTTTTATGAGGTTGATGAATCAAGTTTTCAAACCTTCTATCGGAAAGTATGTCGTCGTTTATTTCGACGATATTCTAATTTTTAGCAAGAGTGAAGAAGAACACTTGGGGCATCTTGAGAATGTTTTGAGCACTTTAAAGAATGAAAAATTGTATGCCAATTTGAAGAAGTGTGAATTTTTCTCCAAGAGCCTTGTTTTCCTAGGCTTCATCATATCCGACGAGGGCATGAAAGTGGATCCGAACAAAGTGGAAGCAATTGTAAATTGGCCAGTCCCTACAACCATTCGGGATATTCGAAGTTTTCATGGTCTTGCTTCATTTTATCGACGGTTCATGAAAAATTTTAGCACTCTTGTAGCTCCCATAACAGAGTGTTTGAAAGGAGGAAAATTTCAATGGACGAAAGAAGCGCAAAAAAGTTTTGAAGTCATCAAGGAAAAAATTACAGCAACACCTATTCTTGCTCTTCCAGATTTTGAAAAATTATTTGAAGTGGATTGTGATGCTTCTAATGTGGGTATTGGGGCAGTGCTTAGCCAAGAAGGTAAACCTATCGCTTTCTTTAGTGAGAAGTTGAATGGAAGTCGAAGGAATTATTCTACGTATGACAAGGAGTTCTATGCAATTATCAGAGCTTTGGATCATTGGAGTCACTATCTTATATGCAAGGAGTTTATTCTATTCTCCGACCACGAGGCGTTAAAATATATCAATGGTCAGCATAAGCTCAATAGCAGACATGCTAAATGGGTTGAGTTTCTTCAATCTTTTACATTCAACATCAAGCATAAATCTGGAAAGCAAAATCAAGTGGCGGATGCTTTGAGTCGACGACATTCTCTACTCTCGACATTGGAAGTAGAAGTTTTGGGATTTGACAATCTTAAAGAGCAATATGAACATGATCCTCATTTTCAGAAAATATGGGAAGAATGTTCAAAGGGGCCTTCAAATCATTTTTTGATACAAGGTGGTTTTCTTTTTAAAGATAATCAATTGTGCATCCCTGAAGGGTCTCTTAGAGTATCTATCATCAAGGAAGCCCATGGTGGAGGACTTGCTGGACATTTTGGAAGAGATAAAACTTTAGCTCTCATCAAAGAAAATTTCTTTTGGCCAAGGATGGATAGAGATGTGGCGAGGTTCGTGGAGCGTTGTCGAATTTGTCATTTGGCAAAAACTCGTGGACAAAATACGGGTTTATACACTCCTTTACCAGCCCCGTTAGCTCCATGGGATGACGTGAGCTTAGATTTTGTGGTTGGGTTGCCGAGAACTCAAAGAAATAAAGATTCAATTATGGTTGTGGTTGATCGGTTCTCCAAAATGGCTCATTTTGTGCCATGTAACAAAACAATGGATGCTTCAAATGTAGCTGATCTTTATTTTCGAGAAATTGTGAAGCTTCACGGCGTTCCTAAAACCATGACTTCTGATCGGGATCCAAAGTTCATGAGTCATTTTTGACGCACACTTTGGCGAAAGATGGGAACAACTTTGCAATTTAGCACCTCTCATCATCCTCAAACGGATGGACAAACAGAAGTTGTCAATAGAAGCTTGGGGAATCTCTTGAGGAGTCTGGGACGTTCTAACATTCGACAATGGGATCTCACACTTGCACAGGCGGAGTTTGCTTACAATCGCTCTCGTAATCAAACTACGAAAACCAGTCCTTTCGAGGTTGTTTATGGTGATAATCCGAGTAGCCCTTTGGATTTAGTTCCTATTGCAACTACTCACTCATATAGCAAAGATGCTGAAGACAGAGCCAAGTTCATAAAAAAGATGCATCAAGAAATTGACGATCGAATTGTCAAGCAAAATGAAAGGTACAAAAAAAATGCGGATAAACATCGCAAGGCTGCCGCATTCAAAGAAGGAGATATGGTTTGGATTCACTTGCGTAAGGAAAGATTTCCCAGGGGAAAACATGGAAAACTTAGTCCACGAGCTGATGGTCCATTTAAAGTTCTTCAACGCATAGGAGAGAATGCCTACAAAATTGAACTTCCCGGAGACTATGGTGTTTCGGCAACTTTTAATGTAGTTGATTTATCTCCTTACCATGATAATGAAGATGGTAGTAGTGAGGATGAAGACAACAGAAACTCGAGGTCGAGTTTAAACGCAGTGGAAGCGAATGATACAAATAAAAAAAGGTCCACCAAATAAAAGGGTCATTTTGTGCAATGCCCAGTCCAGCAGATGGCCCATCTTCAATTAAAAAACTGATTTGTTTCGAAGGGAATAAAAATGCATGCGACATATGGTTTCGAAGCCCAAACAGTCTAGAATATTTTGGAACAGACGAGAGGTCATTTGGAGTTGTCTACAAAAAGTTATAGCATTAATGGTGAAGTGTGGCAGTTTTGGGCAGATTCATGGAGGAAGTGCAAAAGTGCTTAGTTTACTTATTTTCATGTCTTTTCAATTCTTGTTTTTAATATCAGTATGTGTCTAAGTTAAGAGTCTAAATAATTGATGTAATAAATGCATGTAAATGCATGAAGTGTCTTGGCTAGGATATAAAGATCAACCGATCGTAATGTGAGGGTATCACATATTGAATAATAATCATCTTTGAAGTCTTTCGACTTGTTTTTTTTCTCTTATCCTTTTGGTGGATTCCATAAGGTGGCGAGTCATTTCGATCTCTTTGGTGGATTCCTTAGAGAAAGAAATATCATTTGAGTGTGTTCTCGTGTTACTCCTCATTTCTCATAATTTACCGGTATCAGTACGCCCCGATCGCGGTTTTCTCCTCCGATATTCACTTCCGGCGCAACTCGTTGTCCCTCTACTTCGACGACGAACACAAAGCACTCGGCCCTTTGCTCGTCTAACATGCGGGACACATCTTCGTCACAAAGCATAGGAGCTCGCACGCTTCTCATGTCATAGCCTCGGGTATAACAATACAACATGTAATCGACACTGGGCGGAGGGCGCAAAACCGCACGAATCCGGCTCACGAGAGCGTCGAGTGTAATTTCTTCCCTACGAAAGAAAAGACACATATCTACTCCGTCAACGTAGCTCTCTCGATCCCAACGACCACCGTAACGTACCGTGATTCGTTGATTCGACATCTACAATTACAAAACACAGTTGAATTCAGTTAGGGAACCCAAAATATCCATCCAAACGCAAAAACAAAGCCATTATTAGACAATTTAAAAAAAAAAATGAAAAAACGGGGTCTGTACACGGTCACGTGACCGTGTAGTGGCCTTGCCGTGTTACCGAGAGCACGGTGACCGGGTAATACCCGTGTAGTGCGAGCCCGTGTAACCGAGCAACCGGGTAATCTTCATAACTACACGGTGGCTACACGGTCAAGGTAACCCACCGTGTAGCCACCGTGTAGTTATGATTTTTTGCAGAAAATCGAAAAAAAAAACCAGAATCGACGCGTTTCGACGTACCTTTCGGCCGGCGAACTCGGCTGCCCTTCCCACGTAGATTCAGACGACGATTTTTATAGAGAGGATATTTGTTTGAGAGAGAATCGAATTTGTTTTTTTTTTTAAATGGGTTTAGGGTTTGAGTAGGGGAAGATATGTGCATTCATGCATGCAATAAACACCCACCAACCCTCAAATCTGATATTCGTGGGCCCCACTTTTTTTTGTTTTTGATTTTTTTGAGGTTTTAAAAGGTTTTTTGTATTATTATTTGAGAGAAAAAAAAAAGTAAGGGCAAAGAAGAAAATTCCTTTACCATTTGTCTAAGTATAAATGTACACTTATGAGATGTGTCAAAATAAACACATTTCTTATAAATGTGTCTCAAAAGTTGTATTCCCACTTTAAAAAATTATTGATTTTAGAAACTTAAAGTACTTTGTGTAGACAAATTTAAACTTTAAAGAATACAAATTAAATTGAGAGAGATGAGACAAATTTGGGACTTGGAGTTGGTGGATTACGACATTCAAATTGAAGATAAAAAAAAAGTGAATTTGAGAGTTAATTTTAAATATCCTTTCATCTTTGAAATTTAAATTAAATAGGCGGATATGGCTGTTCTAATTTCTATACGGTCGATTTGATGATTCGAAAAATCCTATAGCGAAGAAAATCGATACCAAAATTATCGATTCGAATACCAATTCACACTCGCATCTGCTCAAGTCGCCGCAGTTCCTTGCGTCGTCGTCATTGTTGGTCGGCAGTCCCTCCTCCTCTGAGTTCTTCTCTGCTACAGCTCTCACTGAGGTCACCGCCCTATAAGTTCTTACTTTATTTCGTAATTTGATTATTGTGTATTTCTTATTTTTCATGAGTTTTGTTATTAATTTCTTCTACTGTATACAAAACCCCTTGATAACAAATTATCCTTCTTCATCACGCGTTTTAGTGTGTGTGCGCGCATTTTGTATGATATATGAAAACTCATCTTCATAGTGTTTTTGTTTGTTAGGGTTTCTGATTTTTGAAACTAAGGAAGAGGGAAAATGAGCGAAATCGATGGGAGTTCCGACCCTCCTTCTCCCCCGCTTTCCATGGCATCGTCCGAATCATCCATGACCACCGGCTTTGATGCGAACCGAATTTCAGAAGTAAAATCATGGCTCGTCTCCCAATTCGATGTGGCTGGGAAAGATGTGCCCGATTTCGAATACACTCCGCGCAGCATCTCTCACTTTCACAACATTTCCGTACTCTCCCAAGTCAAGACGCAGGCGGCCACCATTGTGGCCAATGACTTTCGGCTCAAAGCTTCTGAATACCACTCCCAAGGTCTCGTTACGATATTTACAATTCATCTCTCTTGTGGGATTTCATTGATTATAGGGACACGAAATTAATAGCCATTATGAACTTCAGGGGTAGTCTTTGAGTGTCTTGGAATCTCCTGAAATTGTGCAATGTCGCTTGTAGGTATTATGTGTTAAGTGTTCCTCGTTTTGTTAATGACCACAGCTGCCAGAATGAGAGAGATACTAGAACATGTGGGATTGGCACAAGAGAGTTTACCATCGAATGTGGTGTCATTTTCACAAGTTCTTGCCAATGTAGCAAATCTTTTGAACATTAGGGACACCGAACTAAGCAGGTGACGTATGTTCCCTTATGTTAATATATAGTATAATTAATGGAAGTTCTACATCTTTAACCTACAAAGGGAAATGCTTTTAGTTTTCTTGTAGCAATGGCGGATCTATCTCTGAGAAAAACAGCTGTAGAAGAGAAAAGATCCAAAGTGCAGCAGGAGTCCAAGGATCTTCTTGACTATACTAGAAAGGCGATATCAAGATTGACTTATTTGAAAAGGTACATCCCCCGGCCAAGCATTTTTTTTCTCTTATGCAAATTATATGCAGTTCTTCCTGTCCGAGAAGTTTCACGATATCCACCTCATTTTTTTTTTAAATCTCACAGAACACTTGCACAACTAGAAAATGATATATCTCCTTGTGAAACTCAAATGAAAAACTGGAAAACAAGCTTGACGATAATGGAACCAAAGGAAAGGCAATACCTACAGCAGTATTCTAATTTTAAGGTATTTACCTATATGAGACCAAACAGAAGAATTTTTTTCTCTTTATATTTTTGGGTCAAGGCAGTCAATATAAAGAAAGGGATAGATAATCGAATCCTTTTTCATATAATTTTTCTTTTGTATTCATCAAAGGCAATGCTCAATCGCGAGGGATATAGACCTGAAATTAGTCATGAACTGTTGGTTGAGATAGCAGAGCACAGGAAGGACCTGGAGAAGAAAACAAAACCCATCCTCGAGACATTGAGAAGCTACCAAGACTTGCCTCCTGTATTTTTCCTTTCTTACTAATCACTCATCTGTTAGTATTTTTACCCATTGGAGAATTTGGAGTTTGATACTGAGACTCTTATGCCATCCAGGACAAGGCTTTGGCTGCACTGGCAATTGAGGATAAGAAGAGACAGTACGCTGCTGCTGAGAAGTACCTTGAAGACGTGTTGCAGTCGGCTCTTGCTTCTTCCGAGTGATTTCCAACAGCCTTATATTGCTTGCACTCTCTCTTTCTCTCTTCTCCGACGTGATATAATTCATGTATAGACTTCAACAAAACAGGTGGTTTTAGAATACCTGATAAAAAAGAACTCCACTGGGCTATTGTGATTGCATTTTGCAGTTTTTGGCGTTGTGCTGATTAGCCAAGTTTCCTTTGTTTTTTCGGAAACACTGTTTCACATATTACCAGCAACTTAGAAGAGTTAGTAGCAGTCAGGTTCGACACTGAATCACGTACAAGGATTCTTCAGGACGGCTTAAAACTTGCACGTAGATCGGCTGGTCTTCCTCCTCGTTCTTTGCCATTGGATGCTGCCGTATTATAACCTAATTTCTTCTCTGATCAAATTAACCCAAACTCTCTGTGATTCTCTTATTATTGGGTACACCTATTTTAATTAGGCCGAATTTATTTACTCTATTATTACTAATTATATAAATTACTACGTGGTTTTATTTATTTCTTAAGAAAAGAAAACTGAAACTTCTCATATTCTGAGTAACATCTTCTACCCCATTCCATGAAGCTCACTTAATACACCTCGACCTCGAGATCAAGGTCTTAAGAAAAGAAAAAACAAAATTGGGTTGATTTGCTTACATCGGGAATTATAGAATGAATCCAACACAATTATCAATGAGAGTTAAGTGAACTATGAATTACTAGTTGAGCTTAACTGCTTCGGCTACCCGCCGTAAATGGGGTAGTCGAGCTTAATTTGTTCGATTGCTACTGGTCAAAGAATTGAGTTTGTTCTGAAGGCGGCGATCAAACTGCTAGATGTGATTTACTCGCTCCTTGCACAACAGCTATTTCGTGAGAAGAGCTTGTTCTTATGTTGAGGTTGTCGATCTTGTTAGTAGTATGTTTGTAGTTGAGATTTTTTTTTTTTGGTAGCATAACACATCTTCACCACTTTTATGTTTTCTTGATTTCGTTGATTACATTTCCTACATCTTATCACGTCTTTTGGTTTTGGATCATGACCGTGCTTCCAATCAATAACATCGGATCATTAATCGGAGAAGGTCCTGAGATTTCCTAAAATATTTGCATGATTTTTTTGTTATTTTTTTATTGTTTATTATATTATTAGTTTATTAAAAAGGGTAATATAGTCATTTCATAATATTATTAAAAGAACCAAAAATCGAAAGAGATGAGTTAATGTTGGAGTCTTGGAGATATAAATAAACTCACTAGTTTAATTTGGAAGATGATATGGTTTCACCAGTTGTAATCGGGCTTTTTATACACCCCAATTAAATTACGATACATGTTAATATTACATTAATTAATTAAATAAATAATAATTATGCTAAAAATCAGTAAATTATAATTAAACTAGTCCACTTGCCCGTGCGTTGCACTGGGATCTTCAAAGGTATTATTTTTTCCTTGTTATATTGATCACATAACTTGTTTTTCATGTAATTTCATATTAATATATAAGAAAATTTTGATTAATACAAAAATATATAGATAAAATAATTAATAGTATTTTGATATTATAAGCAAATACTTATAATTAATCAACAACGTCACTTGTTTTCTATGACAATGAACTTACAAATTTTGAAAGACCTCCTTGTATACTACATTGGTGGTTTTGTTCGTGAGATTACCTTTCTCGTCGCAGAGAAGAAGCTTCAAACCTTCCCTATTGGTTACTCTAGAAAGCGCAACGTACAACTGACCATGCGTAAATACCGGTTTCCTCAAAAATACACCAACGTTTCTCAACGACTGGCCTTGACTTTTATTAATCGTCATGGCATAAGATATCATAATCGGAAATTGTCTTCGTTGAAACGCAAACGGCAATTTTGTGTCAGAAGGCGTTATAGGAATTCTAGGAATTAAAACATGATCCCCAGAATTATTTCCTCCCAATACTTTTGCCTCGATCACATGATTACCAAGCTGTGTTATAACCAAGCGAGTACCATTGCATAATCCGTTAGTGGCATCCATATTCCGCAACAGCATTATTGGAACACCGATCTGATAAATAAAAAATATATTACAACTAATATTGATTAATTTAAAATTGATAAATTAAATATATAATACGTATGCATATTGAAATTTTTTAAAAATACACCAACCTTCAATTTCAATTCATGATTTGGCAATCCCGAACACTTGATGGTATTTAAGAACTCAACGGAATGCATCTGCTCAAACATGCTCACGCCACGGTCGGACTGGGCAATACTATCCGAACTCAAGTAAATCTTTTCATCCGTATTATGCATAGATACCATGTACTCGTTTATTCTATCAACATCTTCCAATGTCGGAGCCAATATCGCTCGTCCTTCAAGGAAACTTATATCTCCGATGTGTTCATGAAAAGATGGATAGGTCGCCTGAACAATGGATTCTATGTGGTTATCGGAATGAGTTATCAAAAACTCTTCCGGTATCTCTATATCTGCCTCTCCATCATTGTCAGCTCCCAAAGTACCATCTCCTATGCATGATAACCACTCCGAAAATTCTCGCAACATGCGCGAGGCATTTCCATCTACTGAATTCTGTAGTCTCATGTTCTTCGTCAATCGTAATACTTTGCAATCTCTCCATATTGGTGAAGAATTAATAGTGTCACCAACGATATCTTCTCTCCTACCTTTAGGTATAACCGGCAAAATTTGACGAAAATCTCCTCCGAATACAATGACCTTTCCTCCAAACGGCATATGGGCAGCTTCAGGTTGGTGTGATTTCATTATATCACGTACCGTGCGATCGAGAGCTTCAAAACAATTCCTGTAAAAAACAAAAATTTATTCGAACTTATGACATTGTTTAATTTGTATAATATATAAATAATTTATAATTGCAACAAAACAAACAAAATGGAAAATAAATGTCAATTGTTCATACCTATGCATCATAGGAGCCTCATCCCATATAATAAGTTTGGTCTTAACAATAAGTTTGGCTAGATCGCTTTGCAGTGTGATGTTGCACATAGATGCTTCATGCAAAGTTATGGGGATAGAAAACTTAGAATGCGCTGTTCTACCTCCAGGCAAAAGAAGAGATGCTATACCGCTAGAAGCGACATTCAAGACAATATGGCCTATCGATCGAACAGCTGCTGAAAGCGTTTTCCAAACAAATGTCTTACCCGTACCACCATAACCGTACAAAAAATAAACCTGGCCTTCAGCCTTGTCCAGAGATCGAACGATTGAGTTATAAGCATTACTTTGATCATCGTTCAACATTGCAACTAACTGTTCATGCTCCCTTCGAAGAGCATTTTTGTCGTAAGAAAGCTCAGCGGCTATTAGGCTGTTACTGTTGGGATATGTCCTTCGATCCTACGTGTGCAATCGATAAATTCATAAGGTCGTCTATGGATGTTAAATGATTAGTCGATAATGTTAATTGTTGGGAACAATATAATATTGATCGATAATCAAACCTACAGGGTCACACACGGACTCGATGTTGATATACGTTGCTTGATAATAATATTGATTTAGAATCAATATTTACGTGGATTTTCACATGCATGGGATGCATGGCTTGCATGGAATGCATGTCACATAGTGTGACATGGCATGCCACACAAGCCAATGGGACCACATATCATGATTTGGCATGATTATGTGGAGGTGACCTTTGAACTTCACCATAACACCCCATTATGTGTGGTTATGACACACACATTATGGTGGGGGTTACATGTGAAGTAAAAGAGGTATAATGAGCATGAAAATCAGATTTTCATGTCTCATTCTAACACCATCATCATCAGCCACGAAATTCACACCAAAAGGAGATAATAGAGAGTGTTCTTGGAGAACCACTTCAAGCAAGCAAGGTATTCATCATCCGGGTTCGTGTGCAACACGT
Source organism: Euphrasia confusa (assembly GCA_954870475.1). Lineage (NCBI taxonomy): Eukaryota > Viridiplantae > Streptophyta > Magnoliopsida > Lamiales > Orobanchaceae > Euphrasia > Euphrasia confusa. The sequence continues at coordinate 12,901,409 of OX940956.1, forward strand.
AGAGGCCGGGCCATTTGTGCGGCTTCCACATCCGGACGATCTAAAGGAGTGACGAGGTCATTCACAAGGAGAGCTTCGAGATACTGATCCATTTGAGGTGGTTCAATCGACTCAACACCACCTCAACGACATCAACGAATCACTTCGTCACCAAAAGTAAGATTTCGTTGATATCTCTCTCTATATATATATATTGGATGTATATATATATATATTGATTCATCCATTTTTGTGTTGTTTGTTTCTATATTTTTCGATTAGTTTAGTGTTAATCGTTGTGCCGTTTGTGTATATTTTCATTTTGTTTGGGTGTTTTATTGTCCGAGTAGGTTTAGGCGAGACGAGGAGTGGAAACGAGCGAAAACGTGCGAAAATAAGAGCCGGAACGAAGCGGGTCAACGACGACGGAACATGTTTCTTTGGCTTGCTGGATTCAGCACGTTCGTGCCAAATCCAGACTTTTCCAGCAAACTTCAGACAGGTCAGCACGTTCGTGCCATTTCTGGCACGTTCGTGCCAATTCCAGGATATGTTGAATTTTAGTTGACCGCGTGGACCCACCTTTGACCACCATTTTGAAGGCATTTTGAAGGCATTTTGGAGGGTCTTTTTGGACTTTTTCCACCTAGGATTTTTGGAAGACTTTGTGCATGTTGCACTATAAGACAACTTTGTTAGTTGGAGAATTTGGACACACTCTCATTCTCACTTGTTTTTGAATTCTTGTCTTGATATTGTTCTTGAGAGAATTATTTTGTTCTTGATTTTTAATCCCAAATATTTAGATTTCTTTTAATCGATTTATTGCCTCACAAAACATCATTCACGAACATCGATCATCTCACCGAGCCCGTCGTTTCTATCGGAGCCATTTCTTCGGGTGACACGTTGAAGTTCGGCTCGATTCCGGAAGCACGGTTCGTTCTCGTCTCGCCTCCCCAACATCTTTGTGAGCTTATTTCGATCATGAGTATTCTATATATCACATGCTTGTTTGTTTGTGTTATCATGAGTAGCTAGGTCTCTTGTTAGGGTGCTAGAGTACTTGGCTTAGAGATCGAGTCGATAATGTTTCGAGGATTTTCTATGATCGAGGAGTCATTCGGTTCGAGTAGTGGGGTCTCGTGTTGAATATCCTCTACGAGGAACATCACTAGTGGGCCACGCACTCGATCCGAGTGACGTTTACGTGCGACTCAAGGTCGTCTCGTGTTGAGGACCTCCCCGAGGTGTATCACTAGTGGACGACGCGGTCGTACGTAAACGACCTCGCCCTTATCAAAATCTAGGTTTTTAAAAGATCGGCTCGGTCCTCAAAAGCGAAGGACTCTAGCCCCCTAACCCTTTCTCATTTGATATCACATCTCGTTTACTTGTCTACTTGTTTTAATTCTCGCATTTAGTTAATTAATTATCTCAAATCACAAACCCCCCCCCCAAAATGGTTACTACTTGACAACGTGTTTACTTATTCGCTTTTACCGACAATCAATCCAAGTTTACTACACCGCCGATAGTATTATTCCTCGAGAGATCGACCCGGGGAATCTACTTTCGTAGGTTTTTCGGTAATATATAAATAACTTTTTGTGTAAACAAAATGGCGCCGTTGCCGGGGAATAATTTAGGCGTAGTGTTTTAAGTTTTGATTGCTTGTCTTTTTAAGTGCTTTTTCCTTTACTTGCTTTACTCTTGATTCCACTCGGTACGTGTAATCCTTTGTTGCGTGTTGTGTATGCAAGGTAGAAGAAGTTTGGGAGGAGCATTGGTGCCTTATATCGACAACGTCCACCGAACTAAGCTTCTAAGGTCTTCTACTTGGCCACCTATCGCACAACCGGAGCTAGCTCCCTTACAATTGACCTACAACGACCGAGTGAACGAGACGGAGCAAATGGATGACCGACAACCTCATATGCCTTACATTCCACCTCTTCAAGGCCACCTAGCGCCACCTACTACTCCAAACTCGAGGATTGGAATTGGAAACGGGAACCAACGAGATCAAGAGGACCACCGGGAGATTCGCCAAGAACGAGAGCCTAGTGTTCATGATCTTAGTGACGGGTCCCACCGAAGCCGACGGTCTCAACACGGCAATATTAGTGATGCTTCCCTAGGGAGCCGGAGAGTCCACTATGGTGATGACCGTGAGGTGCACGGTCGATACCAAGGAGAGTCCGATGACGATTCCCACTTTGACGAAGCAAGGTATTACTCGGATAACTACCGACACCGGGACAACTACCGGAATAGAGAGCCATACCGGAATAGGGAGAGAGAGGAGAGACACCCTCGTGGCAACTACCAACGAGAAGAGAGGGGTAACTATGGCAACCACCGAGAGTACAACTATCATGCGGAGGATCGCCGTGAACCTCCTAGGCCAAGGATCGCCGACTTCTCTAAGCCGAGGGTGAATGCCGACACATCTTGCATCGTCCTAAGCCCCGAGGCCCGTAACTACGAGCTTAAGCCACATCTTCTCAACCAACTTCCTACCTTCCACGGGTTGCCAAGGGAGGACGTCATGGACTTCATCCGAGAGTATTACTCAACAATGAAGGATTTCCCGCTCAATGGGATCTCGGAAGAGCAACTATGGATGAAATTTTTCCCTCATTGTCTCAAGGAAAAGGCCAAGACATGGTTTAATGCGCAAACCGGGAACTCGTTGCGTACGTGGGAAGCGGTCTTCGACAAGTTCATGGGACGTTACTACCCTCAACAAAAGACCCATGATTTGAGGGAAAAGTTGCTCGGCTTCCGACAAGAACGGGATGAGCCCTTTCACGAGACATTGGAGAGATTCAAGGGACTCGAACGAGCTTGCCCTCACCATAACTTCTCACCCGAGCTAATCAACCAATTCCTCTACAATGGAGTCGAATCGTCCTACAAGAGGATCTTGGATCAAACCGCGGGAGGTAACTTTTGCAAGCTCCATGCCGATGAGACGAACGAGATCCTCGAGCAAATGGCCGAGACCTCACTACAAGACACATTTAGTTCCCGAGCGAGACCCAATAACCAATCCCTTGAGGTGAACATGGGGATGGCCAAACAAATCTCCGATTTGACGAAATGTGTGAACACTTTGATGGCAAGGGATGAGAGGCGGGAGAAGAAGAAGGTGACGTTCGAACCATGTTGTGTTTGTGGGGAAGAAGACCACCTCGGAGATGCTTGCCCCCAAACCGGAACCCCACCTCTAAATTTGGAGCTCGATGTAATCTACGAGGAGGAAGTGAATGCCATCCAAGGTGGGCCCCCGAAAAACCCTTATGCGTCGACTTATAATACGGGGTGGAGGGATCATCCCAACTTTAGTTGGTCCAACAACAACCAACCGAGACCCCCCGGCCCATCTCAAGGGCCCCGACCTCCGTACAATGCCAACACTTCCCAACCTCCTCGACCATCTCTTGTCCAAGAGTTTCATGCCTATGTCCAAGCTTCTACAAAGAGGATGAATGAGCAAGATCAAAAGATAGCCGCCCTTGAAGCCACCGTAAAGCATCTCGAGACCCAAAATGGGCAACACTCTACGAGCCTCGGTGAGATCCACCAACAACTTCAAAAGGGGAAGTTTCCTACCCAACCCTCACACGTGAAGGCTATTACTATGCTTAGGAGTGGCCGAGTGGTGGATAACAAAGTGGGAGAACCCACTTCGGAGGATGAGCCGGAGGGTGTAGCGGTGGATGCGCCGGAAGGCGAGGAGAGTGACTTTGCCGAAAATCAAGCCGATGAGCCCATGCCGGCTAAAGAACAAGTCTTACACAAGACGGCTAACCCGTACCGGCCACCACTTCCATACCCGGGCCGTCTCCGTAATGAGAAGCAAGACCGTCAATTCGAGGACATCTACAAGCTTCTTTCCAAGGTGAACATCAACCTTCCTTTACTCGATGTTATCCGGACTATTCCGGCCTATGTGAAGTTCTTCAAGGACTTGGCATCCAAGAAGAGGAGGTTCAATGAAGACGAGAAGGTAGTGGTGTCCGAGGTGGCGAGTGCTATCTTGCAACATCAACTTCCGGCCAAGCAAGGAGATCCCGGGAGCTTCAACATCAAAATTGCTCTCGGTAACGGGAGAGAGGTGTCGGGAATGTTGGATTTGGGAGCCGGAATCAACCTTATGCCGTTTTGTGTCTTCGAGCAACTCGATTTGGGTGATCTTAAGCCAACGAGGATGTGCCTTCAACTAGCCGACCGGTCCGTGAGGTATCCGAAGGGAGTAGTGGAGGATGTTCTTGTGAAGGTTGGAGGGCTTATTGTTCCGGTGGATTTCGTGATCCTTGATGTTGGGGAAGTGAAGGAGAATGGCCGAGACCATGCTATCTTGCTTGGGCGTCCGTTTATGGCCACAACAAATACATTGATCGATGTGAAGAGTGGCTCTCTACAAATGACGGTGCTCGGGGAGACCGTTAACTTCTCGGCTCGGGATGGTAAGGCTATCTCTACCTCTCAACTTATGGAAGAATGCTCTTATCTCGATCTTATGGATCAATTGACCGAGGAAAGCTTTATTGAGGACCATGAACCCCTTTCTATACTTGGTTCGGATTGTGATGAAGGTTTGGATGGAGAGTATGCATTGGATATAGGTGATGATCTTGTTATGGATGGAATTGTAGATGTAAGTGGGATTGATGAGAGCATGGTGGATGTGGATGAGGTGTGTGATGAGAATTTGGAGAAATTTGAGGTGAAGGGAGAAATGAAGCCACCCGGGCTTAAAGCCGAGCTTAAGGAGCTCCCTCACCATTTGAAGTACATCTTTCTTGGCGATGACGATTCTAAGCCCGTCATCATTAGCTCGACCCTAGCCCCTCACGAAGAAATCGCCTTGAAAGAGGTGTTAAAGAAGAATGTTCGGGCTTTTGGGTGGAGTTTATCGGACCTCCGAGGCATCAACCCGGCCCAATGCATGCACCGTATCATTCTCGAGGATGGTGCCGTGCCGAAGCGAGATGGCCAAAGGAGATTGAATCCGGTCTTGATGGAAGTAGTGAAGAAAGAGATCGGGAAGTTGTTGAAGGAGGGGTTGATTTACGCGATCTCGGATAGCCGGTGGGTGAGCCCGGTTCATGTGGTGCCAAAGAAGGGAGGCATCACGGTTATTGTGAATGATAAGAATGAGTTTATTCCCACTCGGGTGACGGAGGGGTGGAGGATGTGCATCGATTATAGGAAGTTGAATGCGGCGACTAGGAAGGACCACTTTCCATTGCCCTTTATCGACCAATTGCTTGATAGGCTTTCGGGGCACGCCTTCTTTTGCTTCCTCGACGGACTTTCCGGGTACTATCAAATCATCATTGCCCCGGAAGACCAAGAGAAGACGACGTTCACTACCCCGTTCGGCACCTATGCATGGAGGAGGATGCCATTCGGGCTATGTAATGCACCGGGAACCTTTCAACGGTGTATGATGGCCTTATTTGCGGATTTCATCGGAGACTTTCTCGAAATATTCATGGATGACTTCTCCTTGTTTGGGAATTCCTTTGATGATTGCCTCTCCAAGCTCGATCGAGTTCTTAATCGGTGTATAGAGTCGAGCTTGACTTTAAATTGGGAGAAGAGCCACTTCATGGTGAAGAGTGGTGTAGTCCTTGGGCATGTTGTCTCCGAGAAGGGAATAGAGGTGGACCCGGCTAAGGTAGCCGTCATTGCCAAGTTACCACCTCCGGTGAACGTTAAGGGAATCCGAAGCTTCTTGGGACATGCCGGGTTTTATCGACGGTTTATCAAGGATTTCTCTAAAGTGTCTCAACCGTTATGCCGACTTCTAGGCCAAGATGTGGAGTTCCGTTTTGATGAAGGATGTTTGGAGGCCTTTGAGATCTTGAAGGAGAAGCTTACTACGGCCCCCGTCGTGTGTGCCCCGGATTGGACCCTTCCTTTCGAGATTATGTGTGACGCCTCGAATCTAGCCGTGGGCGCGGTTTTGAGCCAAAGAGTGAATAAACTCTCTCGAGTGATCTACTATGCGAGCTTGACATTAACGGGTGCCCAAGTGAACTACACCACCACGGAGAAGGAGCTTCTTGCGGTTATGTTTTCGTTGGAGAAGTTTCGGTCCTACATCATTGGATCGAAAGTCATCATCTTTAGCGATCATGCGGCACTCCGGTACTTGCTTACTAAGCCACACTCCAAGCCTCGGTTGATTCGTTGGGTTCTTCTACTCCAAGAATTTGATCTTGAGATTCGTGACCGAAAGGGGAGTGAGAATGCGGTTGCCGATCATCTTTCTCGCCTTGAGCACGTGGGAGAGTTCTTGAAGGACAATAGCTATGAGGCAATAACCGAGACCTTTCCGTTTGAGGATGTAATGATTGCCTCACCTCTTCCGTGGTATGCGGATATAGTGAATTACCTTGCGGCCGGTGTAATGAGGAAGGGGATGTCGTCTCAAGAACGGAAAAGGTTCGTGATTCAATGCCAATACTACTTTTGGGACGACCCTTATTTGTACAAGATTGGGAAGGATGACGTGATTCGCCGTTGCCTACCCGAACATGAGCAAAGAGACGTCTTGGTGTGTTGTCATTCGGACCCTAGTGGAGGCCATTTTGGTGGAAAGAAAACGGGATACAAAGTGCTTCAATCGGGATTATATTGGCCTACCTTGTTCAAGGATGCCCATGCATTTTGTGCCTCTTGCGATAGGTGTCAACGATTTGGGAATATTGGTTGGAGGCAAGAGATGCCTTTGCAAATCAACCTCGTTGTGGAGGTGTTTGATGTGTGGGGGATCGACTTTATGGGGCCGTTTCCGAGTTCTCGAGGCTATGAGTATATACTCCTCGCGGTGGACTACCTTTCTAAGTGGGTGGAAGCCATTCCCACCCGAAGATGTGATGCCAATACGGTGATTAATTTCATTCACGAGTACATCTTCTCCCGTTTTGGATTCCCGAAGGCGATTATAAGTGATGGAGGCACTCACTTTTGCAACAAGCTTTTTGAGAAGCTCATGAAGAAGAATGGAGTGAGTCACAAGGTTGCTACGGCCTACCATCCCCAAACATCCGGACAAGCGGAGACGAGTAACCGTCAAATCAAGGGGATCCTAGAAAAGACCGTCAAACCATCCCGAAAAGATTGGTCGGAGAGGTTGGTTGATGCTCTATGGGCCTATAGGACGGCTTATAAGACCGTTGTGGGAATGAGCCCGTTTCGGCTCGTGTACGGTAAAGCGTGCCACCTACCGGTCGAGATTGAACACCGGGCGTATTGGGCTATCAAGGCAACTAACCTCGATGTCGAGAATGGAGGAGCAAACCGGTTGTTGGAGATGTCGGAATTGGAGGAACTTCGAGAGGAGGCCTACGAGAACAACAAAATCACTAAGGAGAAGGTGAAACGAGCCCATGACAAGCACATCGTACCCAAAGAGTTGTTCGCCGGAATGCAAGTGCTACTTTTCAACTCACGGCTAAAGCTCTTCCCGGGAAAGCTCAAATCTCGTTGGAGTGGGCCGTTTGAAGTATTGGAAGTGTTCCCGTACGGTGTCGTCAAGCTCTTTGATCCTAAGACAAAGACGGCCTTTCAAGTCAATGGGCACCGAGTCAAGCCTTATTTGGAGAGTGAGCCGTGCAAGGAGACCGTGGAGTCCCTTACCTTGTTCGATGTCGAGTATACGAAGGAAGGATAGGCTCGGGTCCTAGACCGAGCGCCTCGTGGGGGCAAGCCCACGGACGTCGGGCTTAAGACGTAAAATTAAGCGCCGCGTGGGGGCGAACCCACGAAACGTCGAGCTTACGACGTTAAACCAAGCGCTTTCGTGGGAGGCAACCCACGTTTTTTGTGTTACTAATGTTTTTTCTTTTTGTTCGTTTTTGGTGTGTAGGTGTGTTTCGTCCTTGAGAGTTGGTTGTAACATTATTTTGAGGATTTGGAGTGTTGGAATCGGTTTTATTGGGTTATTCGGGACTGAAAACAAGGTTGGAGGACTCGTTTAAGGCGTCAAAATCGAATTCGGAAGAAAAAACGGAGTTAAGGAACTTTCTGCCGGCACGTTCGTGCCAAAATGGCACGTTCGTGCCAGACCCAGCTTCATTTGCCACACCTTCAGAGAGGGTAGCACGTTCGTGCCAATTTCCCCTTTACTCCATTTTAAAAAAAAAATATATATATATATATATAATAATAATAAAAAAAATATAGTATATATATAATTTGGAAGAGGTAGGGTTTCTTCCCCCCTTCTCCCTTTTTCATCTTCACCGCACACCACGACCCTACAAATAAAAAAAAATTCCGACGAACCCAGAACCACCGCCGCCTGTCTCCGCCGTTTCCAACTCCGACCAGTCACAACATCGACCTCCTCCGTCTCCCGCCGCTGAAAACCCAGAACCACCGCACTCGACGCCGACCGAATCCTACACGGCCGTATCTCCTCGCCGCGTCTCCGACAGCCCCCGCGCCGCTGAACCTTCGTCCGACCAGCCTCCGCTCCGTCTCCGGCCGACCACAGCAGCACTCCCGCTCCAGTCCCCGTCCTCGAAGTGAACCACCTCAGCTCCGACGACCTCAGCCCGTCTCCACCGTCCCTCCGACCTCCACCTGCTCCAGTTGCCGTCCGACGCCCCGCATCCCGTATCCGCCCGAGAACGCCGCTACTGAGACCACCGCCGCCTGCTGCCGCCTCGACCCAGGTCAGCCCCACCTCCGTCTCAGTCCAACGGTCCGAACCCCGTCCCCAGTCCACCTCCGACAGCCCGCTTGTCCGACGACCTCGGCTCGTCTCCGCTACGACTTGACTCGTTCGTGGCTCTGTTCCCGTCTCTGACCGAAGCACCGTCGACCTTCCTGAATCGACCATCTCTGAAATTCCGGGTATTTGTGGCTTCACTTATTCTAGGCTGAATATTAAGTTGAATTGGGGGATGATTGTTTGAAGTTTGGCTTTTAATCGAGAAAGGAGATTGAGTTTCTTATCTGTGTGTAATTGAATTGGAGTTTGAGTTGATTATTTTGGGTTAAGAGGAGTCAGTGGGTACTCATTTGGTGAAGGTGATTTGGGGTTGAACAGAGTGTTGTTTGATTTTGAATTTTGAGTCGAGGTGGTGAATAATATTTCCGATGGCTTCAAGGAAACGAGCTCGTGGAACTAAGGATGCCGAACCGTCGGGGGCGCTTGTGGTTCAGACTAATGATGCCCCTAAGGCTCCGGTGAACCTCCGAAAACGCTATAAAGCCCCGTTCGACATCTTCTCCGAGAGAGAGGGAAAACTATACCTACGATTTAAAGATATGACGATGAATGAGGGTCGACCATTCGACTGAGATGTCGTTGCTAAGTTGCGTCTTAAGGGGCAGGTTGAAATGTATCTGTCCAGGCTGGGGCTTCTTGATTATGCTCAAATGGACCTCTCCTATCACATGCCTTTGGCCTTGGAGTTTCTTTGTACGGTTGAGTACATTGACAGGGAATTTATTCGGTGCCGTCTTTGCAACAAAGAAGTGAAGATTTACGGGGATGACATGAAACGCATTTTTGGTCTCCCGATGGTTGGAATTGGTGGTCGACCTCCTAGGAACGACGATGCCAAGTGTTGGAAAGACCTTACGATTTGTGAAAATTGGGATCCGAGGGATAGCAAAAGCAACTTTATTCAAGATCCGGCACTCCTCCTTGTCCACAAGTTCTTAGCCTTCAACATTTTTGGAAAAGGCGAAAGCGGCAAGGTCAACACTAATGAGCTTTTCCTTCTCCATTGTGCTAAAGATTCCATATATGTCTCCCCGGCGTACTTTATCTTCGCCGCCCTTTCTTATCAAGCGACCCACTCGAAGTCCGCACCTTCTCTCCCTCACTTGGCTACTATTCTTGCCCAAGCATATGGGTATATTCCGAACACCGGAAAAGTGTCCCACCATAAGCTTCATTCCGTCCGAGCAATCGACTATGACATGCTCTTAAATGGAGGATTCGTCCGAAACGAATATACCATTAAGCCGTGGGAGGAGCGAACTTGTGTAGAAACATACTTGAATAATGTGAAATTAGGGAAGACAATGCCCAAACCGGTGTCACGAAAGAAGAAGGGATGGATACCGATGACCTATCCCGAGGAAGACGCCGAGGAGGAAGCACGCGCGTTTGATTGTGCCGAAGGAGTGGGAAATGAGTCCGAAGAGAATGCCGAGGATGAGGCCGAAGAGAATGCCGAGGATGAGGCCGAAGAGAATGCCGAAGCCGAGGCCAATGATAACATGGAAGGGACAAGCGCGAATCATTCCCGAAGGGCCCACACTTCCCGTCGTATGCACCCGGATGACCTCCGTGCGATATTCGATCACATCGACACTCGTTTTGATAACATGCATTTAGGGAGTGGATTTCAAGCATACAACCAAGCTCGGGACGAAGGCATTCGGGGACACGTGGATAACCGCTTCAAGGAAATCGTGAACTTGCTCCGCCCACCGCCTCCGGCCGACCCATAAGTCCCCGCACTTGGTTGTTTCCTCTCCTTATCCCTTTTATCGCTTATCTTATTCGGACATGTTTTAGACTTTGTTATTTCATGTTTTGTGTTTGTTGAACTATTTTTATTTTGTGTGCTTTGGTGGATGCTTGTAGAACTTTGGGTTGTGGGGATGTTCCCTTTTGATTTTATTTGGTGGATATTTTACCTTGGCTTGGTTTATATTTAATGTGTTGTTTCCATGTTTAGTTTATTTCATGTGTTAGGTTGTATTTATTTCTTGTGTTGTGTTGGTTTTGGTTGTTCCCCGGGTTTTTATATTACGAGTAGGTCATGTCAAAAAATTTCAAAAATATGCATGCTTTTATTCGCATGAGGACATGCTCGATTTTTAAGTGTGGGGGGATTTTCCGAAACCTCGGTAAACTCAAATTGATCGAATCCATGAAGTCTTTTTTCCGGTTAATATATATATATATATAAAAAAAAAATTAAAATTTATATATATAAATAATGATACTTATAATAGTATAACTATAATAAAAAAAATTGAGAATGGTTCGATGTTGCAAATTAAATGTTGTTTGAGGGATTGAGCTATCGTGACGTTTTGATAAATCCGAAATTTTCAAAAAGCCGACTTTGTGAGGTTTGAGCCGTTAAGCTTCGTTCAATGAGTGAAAATTCTTTCAATTTAAATTTTCGTTGATTCTCGAGACCCGTGCTTCTTTGTTCAATAACTTGGTGTGTAGATGATAAGAGATAACTAGAACATGTGCATGTCGGTTTTCAAAACTCGTTAACATAACTTTCATGATCTTGAAAATGACGGGAACTAATCGTGTAGGACTAAACCTTTTCAAGGAGATTTTTAAAACCCCGAGCCCGTCGAGGGACCCCCCTAGAAGCCCTTTGAGACCACGTTTAGCCTTTTTATTCATCACCCCTATATTCCCGATGTTGGAGAGTTTGTGTTTAAAGTTAAATGTTGAAGAAACTCCATGTTGTGTGTTGTGTGAAGAGTGCTTCGTGCCTCGAGGTGTTGTTAGAAGCCGCCATGATTTTGATATTTCCATTTCCTATGCGTGCGTATAACCGCTTGTACTCCTAAATATTGCTCGAGCCTATAATATCCTCTCTTATATAAAAAAAAACTCAAAAAGAGAGAGTCGTGAAATAGAGAGCACCCCATAAAAAAAAAAAAAAAAAGAGTGTGAGTACTTGAGCTTCTTGTTCTTTGTCGAGACCCGAAAATTGAGTTAAGTGTTTCATCGATATAAATGATCCTTGTGCGACATTCGATAGTGGTGGTTGAAGACGAGGGTGAGGTGATACGGAGAGATAAGGTTGGGGCCACAATGGCCAATGAGTCCACTTTCCTAAATTTTATCCGAACCGCCCCTAGCCTAGCCCCATTACAACCCGTTAACGATTAGGAGTTCCCCGATTCTTGAGATTGATAATTTTGTTGAGTGGAGTCTTCCGTGTGTGCATGCTTATGGTTGTTATCATCGCATATTTTTAGTTGTTACATGTGGTCTATTCCTTGAATGCTCCTTGTGTCCTATGTTTCTTATGTGTGCAAGTTTCATTTTGACTTGACTTCTTTCGCTTGCACATGAACATTTTGAGGGTACCCTATTTCGAGAGGTAAAAGAACGAGTGAACCCCCATGTGAGGAAAATTTAGGTTTGTTAAGGTTGAACTTTTGCTTTTTGAACTCTCTCGATGTGATCTTTGTGGCATTTGAACTTTTCTCGGTGATTCGTGTTTTCTTGATTAATAACCGGAATGGACTTCTATTTCTTTTGAGGAGAGTTTACCTTGTTTTCGTTGTGTTATGTTCTCTTTTGTTTGCTCGAGGACGAGCCTTGTTTTAAGTGTGGGGGGGTTGATTCATCCATTTTTGTGTTGTTTGTTTCTATATTTTTCGATTAGTTTAGTGTTAATCGTTGTGCCGTTTGTGTATATTTTCATTTTGTTTGGGTGTTTTATTGTCCGAGTAGGTTTAGGCGAGACGAGGAGTGGAAACGAGCGAAAACGTGCGAAAATAAGAGCCGGAACGAAGCGGGTCAACGACGACGGAACATGTTTCTTTGGCTTGCTGGATTCAGCACGTTCGTGCCAAATCCAGACTTTTCCAGCAAACTTCAGACAGGTCAGCACGTTCGTGCCATTTCTGGCACGTTCGTGCCAATTCCAGGATATGTTGAATTTTAGTTGACCGCGTGGACCCACCTTTGACCACCATTTTGAAGGCATTTTGAAGGCATTTTGGAGGGTCTTTTTGGACTTTTTCCACCTAGGATTTTTGGAAGACTTTGTGCATGTTGCACTATAAGACAACTTTGTTAGTTGGAGAATTTGGACACACTCTCATTCTCACTTGTTTTTGAATTCTTGTCTTGATATTGTTCTTGAGAGAATTATTTTGTTCTTGATTTTTAATCCCAAATATTTAGATTTCTTTTAATCGATTTATTGCCTCACAAAACATCATTCACGAACATCGATCATCTCACCGAGCCCGTCGTTTCTATCGGAGCCATTTCTTCGGGTGACACGTTGAAGTTCGGCTCGATTCCGGAAGCACGGTTCGTTCTCGTCTCGCCTCCCCAACATCTTTGTGAGCTTATTTCGATCATGAGTATTCTATATATCACATGCTTGTTTGTTTGTGTTATCATGAGTAGCTAGGTCTCTTGTTAAGGTGCTAGAGTACTTGGCTTAGAGATCGAGTCGATAATGTTTCGAGGATTTTCTATGATCGAGGAGTCATTCGGTTCGAGTAGTGGGGTCTCGTGTTGAATATCCTCTACGAGGAACATCACTAGTGGGCCACGCACTCGATCCGAGTGACGTTTACGTGCGACTCAAGGTCGTCTCGTGTTGAGGACCTCCCCGAGGTGTATCACTAGTGGACGACGCGGTCGTACGTAAACGACCTCGCCCTTATCAAAATCTAGGTTTTTAAAAGATCGACTCGGTCCTCAAAAGCGAAGGACTCTAGCCCCCTAACCCTTTCTCATTTGATATCACATCTCGTTTACTTGTCTACTTGTTTTAATTCTCGCATTTAGTTAATTAATTATCTCAAATCACAAACCCCCCCCCCAAAATGGTTACTACTTGACAACGTGTTTACTTATTCGCTTTTACCGACAATCAATCCAAGTTTACTACACCGCCGATAGTATTATTCCTCGAGAGATCGACCCGGGGAATCTACTTTCGTAGGTTTTTCGGTAATATATAAATAACTTTTTGTGTAAACATATATATATATATAAATATAAATATATGTGTGTCTATACATATAATGTGTGCCTAGATCTTCATGTTGTTCGTGTTCTATTGTTTTACACGCTTCCGCACACACGAACAAGGTAATCGAGCGATTGGATCGGCATCGAAAACCATAAATTGGTATCAGAGCCTAGGGCTCGTGCACACTTTTGTGTTGGACACAATATGTTTAAAATCTACATAATTGCTTAATTGTTTTATGTGATTATGTGATTACGTGATTAGATGTAAGGCCGGCCACCGTTAGTGGTCGGGTGAATGAAATTGTCGTTTTTTACGTACGATTGGCCATAGTTTTGGAGGGCTGCGTCCCTTGGAATCTTTTGTAATAGATAGGTTTTTTCTATTCAAAAATGTATTGTTTAATGTGTAAGCAATGGATTGAATCCATGGATCGACATTGGATATCGGCTCTCCGGCAAAAACGAGAAGAAACGAAGCAAAACGAAGCGAAACGGGCGAAAACCGGGCTGCTGGAGCAAAACGGCGGGCGCCGTTTGTGCTCCGGCGGGCGCCGAATGGATTAGGCGGGCGCCGTTTTGGAAACGGCGACCGCCGAAAGGCTGATTTAGGTTCTGCTCCCTTCTGTACCCTTTTGGCGGGCGCCGTTTTGGAAACGGCGACCGCCGAAGGTGTTCGGCGACCGCCGTTTGTGAAACGGCGGGCGCCGTTCGTGGTTTTTGGGGTACGGACTAAGGTTGACCTAAATCGGCGGGTGCGGAACTGAAACGGCGGGCGTGGACCAGTCCAGAAGATGTTCAAGGCCTATTTTAATGCTTTTAATCTTTTCGTTTGAGAGTTGTGAGGTTCTAGGGGCCTTTCGATTACGTATTTAATTGCTTTGCTAGTTATAGGATGTTTTATGTTATAAATGTTCAACTTACATATAAACACCTATGCATGCAAGTTCCCAAAATAATGAGTATAATGTCTTGTCCAAAAACATCACACTCATGAAGCCCTCGATCATAAGTTGGTAGGTCCGCCTCAGCGGGGTACTACTTGTTATCTTGGGATAAGTGGGAGTAAAGGTTAGACCTTTACACGTGAGTTTGGTTTTCTCATCGATAGATCCACTGCAGGCGTGGCTATCGAGACATGAGATGAGAATGGGACTCTCATCGACCGAGAGTGACATTAGATGTCATTGACATGGGATGTCTACCTATCTTGGAGTTCTTAAATGCGGACTCAGTCGGCTTAAGGATTCGCAAGATGAGGGTCTTGGGATCGTTTTGTTCTAAGGGACAATGATATTGGATATCAATTGAACAAAATGAAACAAATAAGTACAATTGTTAGACAACCTTATTTGTTTACCGCTTTGTGGATGTTTACATACTTTAGTTATCTTTCTTTTATTGTTTATCATGTCAAATATCAACTCAATTCAAGTTTGGTTCAATTCTTGATTATGAAAAATTGAACAAATTTTTCTTGATTCACAACGTAATTTGAGGATGGTCCTCAAACACGAAGACAAGGAAAATGTGTTAGATAACCACATCCTAAGATATCATTGAACAACTCAATAGCATGTTCGGGGAATATGCTAAGATTGAGCAGTTCTGAATGACCAGGGACATCGCTTCAGCTAGGCTGAATAAGAGAAACCTATAAGGACCACATGTACAGCAAATGATTGGATTATTTGCTTTAAGTGATCTCCTAAATTTTTCTAAGATGATGAGTCGTCAATTAAAAATGGACCCTAAGAGGGATATTCTTGTGATAAAGGATGAGGTAATCAAAAGAGCATGGGCAAGAATGCTACTAGGGTTCCTAGGGAATCTGAATGCGTCTACTGCAAAGGTGTTGGACACTACTTGCAAATATGTAGAAGTTCATATTTTATTCAAATTTAAAACAAATGCCTAATTTGTCTTTCATATGATGGATTCTAAAGTTAGGATTATTTTCACCTCGGGGAGTGGTTTAATCCAAAACACTTAGTTCATAAATGACACAAATTAGAGACTTTCGAGCCATGGGATGGCGTTAGTCGATTGTCTGGTTGGCTCCCTCATATTTTATGAGAGATAGGGCTTCAATTGCATGATATTATCGCTGGTTAGAAAACTTCGAGTTTTCACTTACGATTTATCACGTTTTGATATTGGGATAATTTTGAATGGGAAATTTGAATGAGACTCAATTATTGGGAATAATTGAATTTGCCCAAAGTTCAAAGAAGATGTGAAGAACGGGGTTGCTTCATCTTCAGGCATTAATGTTATAGACATTAAAATTCACAAATTTAACTTATTGGGTATTGGATGCCAAATGTGGTTCTCACATTTGTATGTGGAGGAACTACATAGAAGTATAAGTTTGGTGAGTAGAGATGTCGATCTACGGGCAAGAAATGGAGCGAAGGTCGCTGCATTAGCCGTATGATCATATGATGTTGTTTTGCCTTAAAGCTTTGTTTTAGTATTATAACTATGTAATTTCGTACCTTCAATAAACAATGAATATTGGTTCAGTATTAGATACTGATGGATTAGTTTTTTCACTATTAAATAGTTTGGTAACTATTTTAATTGTGAATTATTCTTTGTTTTGTTACGATTATTATATTGTTTATGTATACTTTAAACTTGACAAATCATATATATCATTAAGACCAAAGGCCAAATCGAATAAGTATCGATGAGACATAACTGAAACATTGTTGATTAGATCAAATCAAAATCTAAACATGTAACGAAGCTTCTTTTAGAAGGAATTTTAGAATCATTTGACTTGGAGTCATTTGATACATGTGAATGATGTGTGATTGAAAATATAACAATGTCATCTTTCTTGGAGAAAGGAGAACATGTGAGTAAATAGGGATGATCCATACTGATGTGTGTGGAACCTATTAGTTCACAAGCACATGAAGGTTATGTTTCGGAAAAGAGAAAAAAACTATATTAGATATAGTTCGACCATTCGATGAGAGGTCTAAATGAACTACTGGTCTCTTTTGGGAACACACAATTCTAGACTTCAACTTATACACTGAATAGGACGCTGTCAAAAGCTGTTGATAAGACACCATACTAGGTATGGAAAGGGAGGGTCCCTAAATTGTTTTCATCAAGATTTGAGGTTCTAAAAGCTTCTCTGACGAGATTTATCTCTATAGAGCTTGAACTCAAATGGGATAAAAGTTTCCTTATGGTATGTCCATAAGAAATTCGAGGGTACAACTTCTACGATCTATTTGAGAACAATATTTTGTTGCTCGAGATAGTGATTTTCTTGAAAAGAGTTATCTTTCCTAGAAATTCAGTGGGAGCTCGGTTGTCTTGAACGAGGTTCAAGTGAAACAACCAATTATGAATACTCAAGACTGGGTTGAGAGTATTCTTATGGTTTTGGAAGCCATACCAGCCCTCGTAGGTCCGAAAGGCATAAATCTATCTCTATTATTCAAATACTTAGATATTGTGACCAATGAGAGATATGAATTCATGCTTTTGGAAAGCGGTGAACCTTCGATCTAATTCCAAGCTATGACGAGTCCAGCTACTGAAAATTGGCATGGTGCCATGAAATCTGAGATGATATCAATATCTGATAATCAAGTTTGGAACTTGATATATTTGCATCACGGGGTTAAACCCAATGAATGCTAATAGATCTTTAAGATTTAAACAGACAGATGGAAAACCTAGGGTTTTCAAAGCAAGGTTGATGGTAAAAGTTTTATTCACGAGGTGGATTATGGAAAAACTTTCACCTGTTGCTTTGATTAAATCATTCAGATCATCTTAGCCATTGCTACTCATTTTGATAATGAGGTATGGTAATATTGGATGTTAAAACTAACTTCTTGAATTGGATTCTAGAAGAGAATGTGTTTTGACACAGCCAAAGAGTTTTATCGATCCTAATAAGGCTGAGAAATTATGCAATCTTATAATTCCATTTATGGAATAAAGCAAAGCATATCGGAGTAGCAGTCTTCAGTTCAATGAATCCATACTGGGTTTTGGATTTCAGAGGAACTCGTAAGAATCTTGTTTTACAAGAAGAACAGTGGGAGTTACGTTGTATACATTGTGTTGTATGTCAATGACATACTCCTTATTGGAAACAATGTTTCTATGCTTAATTCTATTAAAGAATAGCTTGGAAATTGTTTTCAATAAAGGATCTTGGAGAAGCACAGTACATATTGGGCATCAAGATCTGTCGGAACAGATCGAAAATGATGTTTGGACTTAGTCAAGTGACCTATATTGATAAGGTACTTGATAAGTTCAAAATGAAAGACGCCAAAAAGGGTCTCATTCCAATGAGTCATGGCACATCTTGAAGGTTTTCGACGCCGATCCAATCGCTCGATTACCTTGTTCGTGTGTGCGGAAGCGTGTAAAACAATAGAACACGAACAACAAGATCTAGTGCACACATATATATGTATAGACACATATTTATATATATATATATACATCCAATATATATATATATAGGGATTAACGAGAACACTTACAACCAGTGTAGCGTGCCTCGTTGATATTGATGAAGGTGGTGTTGAGTCGATTGAACCACCTTCATGGATCAGCCACTAGATGATCTCCTTGAGAATGACCTCGTCACTCCTTTTGTCTAGATCGCCCGGATGTTGAAGCCGCACAAATGGCCCGGCCTCTACGTGTTGCACACGAACCCGGAATTGAACTTGCTTGCTTGTTCTTGAGTGATTCTCTCACTCTTTTCTCTCTTGTGGGTGGAATTTCGTGGCTGATGATTAAGTGATATGAAAACTATGTTTTCATCACTTTATTCACCACAATTAACCTCTCCTTGTAACCCCCCCCATTATGTGCATCATAATGCACCAATAATGGTGGTTAATGGGGAGGTAAAGGGTCATTTCCACATCACCATGCCAATTGGAATGGATGTGGTCCCCTTCCTTGTGTGGCATGCCATGTCATACCATATGACATGCATCCATGCAATCCATGCATCCCATGCATGCCATGCATCCCATGCATGTGAAATTCCATATGTATTGATTCTAAATCAATATAGCAAGCAACGTAATTCCAGCTCGTGTGTGACCCTGTAGGTATGATTTTATCGATCAATATTATATTGTTCCCAACAATTAATATTATCGAATAATCATTTAACATCCATAGACGACCTTATGACTTTATCGATTGCACACGTAGGATCGAAGGACATATCCCAACAATCTCCCACTTGGCCTTCAGAGCCAGTGTGCTGCCAACTTCCTGTTGTCACTTTTATGTCTTAGTTTGAACTTGAGGCAAGACTCGAGTCATCCTCAATCGGTTCAAACCTTTCTTGGACTTTGAGACAGACTGTAAAACCAGATTTATCACTATGATACGAATCTGGACGTGGCCATGTATTTTCCACAGTCTCGACTCTCCAAGTGGCCCGTAAGACATATATCCCATTATAAAATGGAGGACAATCCCATCTTGTCAATTCAAGCTCTCCCACTTGCTTCCTGATATACCTAATAACAAGTTTTATAACCTCCTTTTACGAAAGGCGTTTACTTGTATCAAAGTACACCATTTCACAATGGAATCACTCTTGACTACTCAGGTCAGAGGAAATTGCTCGACAGTCAATGAAATAGGATTATGACTCAAAATCTCAAATACTATTTCAGTCGGGTCTGTTCGATCATTAGCTCCCAGCTAATATCTATGTAATTGTACTTGATGTCCCACATCACTAGCCCATGAAGCGGCGCTATAGTGCACATTACAATCTAGTTCTTTGTATTATCGGTTTGTCCGTACTCGATTATACGAACCAGGAACAGCTATATGATTCAAGTATATCAGTTCAACCATTGGGACTTCATTATGCGGTAAGTCGACCTCATAACCCAATTGATATAACTTAATCATTTGGACAATTCATATAAATTAAACCATATTTATATGAAGAAATGTGTATTATACATATGAGTGAATGTTTACCAAATCTCCAAAAGTATCTAATACAGTAATAGAAATCACAACCCATCTCTAAGATGTCTGATCTCTATTGCAGTCGTGAAAGCCTCAAGCTTAAACTGCTGAAGAGGTTCAGAAAACGGGTTTGCAACCTTACCAAAAGTTGCAACTTTATTATCTCGATGTCTCCACAAAACTATCTCCCAGATAATGTGGAACTTCCTGAGCACCAGTTTTAGACTTGTAGTGCTTCCTAGCTCATTGGCTTGCGCGATAACTCTACTATAAATAGAGAACTATCGGATGGGCTGAGCTAGTTACGCCACCTAGTTCATTCAAGAACTTTCAAATCTTAATTGCCAACATTATTGCATCCAATGCAATACTGTGCTCAGCTTCTGTAGTTTAATCAGCTATATTGCATTGCATGGAACTATTCCAGCAAATTTCACCTCTAACCAGACAAAAGATATAACCAGATTAAAATCGGAAATTATCTTAGTCTGTTTTGAAGTTAGCATTCAAACAGCTTGTTAATATCAACTCTTTTTGTCTTCCAAAGACAACAAAATATTCTTTAGTCCATCTAAGGTACATAAGAATATTATTGGCCGCAGTCTAATGTGCCTCACCTGGATTTCCTTGAAACTGACTCGTCATGCTCAAAGCATACGATACGTCCGGTCGTGTACATATCATGGCGTACATTATAGACCCTATTGCCGAAGCATGAGGAATGTTTTCCATCCTCTTTTGCTCATAAAGTCCCGTAGGGCCTTGCATCTTGCTAAGAGATGTGCCATGACTCATTGGAATGAGACCCTTTTTGGCGTCTTTCATTCTGAACTTATCAAGTACCTTATCAATATAGGTCACTTGACTAAGTCCAAACATCATTTTCGATCTGTTCCGACAGATCTTGATGCCCAATATGTACTGTGCATCTCCAAGATCCTTTATTGGAAACAATTTCCAAGCCATTCTTTAATAGAATTAAGCATAGAAACATTGTTTCCAATAAGGAGTATGTCATCGACATACAACACAATGTATACAACGTAACTCCCACTGTTCTTCTTGTAAAACAAGATTCTTACGAGTTCCTCTGAAATCCAAAACCCAGTATGGATTCATTGAACTGAAGACTGCTACTCCGATATGCTTTGCTTTATTCCATAAATGGAATTATAAGATTGCATAATTTCTCAGCCTTATTAGGATCGATAAAACTCTTTGGCTGTGTCAAAACACATTCTCTTCTAGAATCCAATTCAAGAAGTTAGTTTTAGCATCCAATATTACCATAACTCATTATCAAGATGAGTAGCAATGGCTAAGATAATCTGAATGATTTAATCAAAGCAACTGGTGAAAGTTTTTCCATAATCCACCTCGTGAATAAAACTTTTACCATCAACCTTGCTTTGAAAACCCTAGGTTTTCCATCTGTCTGTTTAGATCTTAAAGATCTATTAGCATTCATTGGGTCTAACCCCGTGATGCAAATATATCAAGTTCCAAACTTGATTATCAGATATTGATATCATCTCAGATTTCATGGCACCATGCCAATTTTCAGTAGTTGGACTCGTCATAGCTTGGAATTAAGTCGAAGGTTCATCGCTTTCCAAAAGCATGGATTCATATCTCTCATTGGTCACAATATCTAAGTATTTGAATAATAGAGATAGATCTATTCCTTCCGGACCTACGAGGGTTGGTATGGCTTCCAAAACCATAAGAATACTCTCAACCCAGTCTTGAGTATTCATCATTGGTTGTTTCACTTGAACCTCGTTCAAGACAACCGAGCTCCTACTGAATTTCTAGGAAAGATATCTCTTTTTAAGAAAATCACTATCTCGAGCAACAAAATATTGTTCTCAAATAGATCGTAGAAGTTGTACCCTCGAGTTTCTTATGGACATACCATAAGGAAACTTTTATCCCATTCGAGTTCAAGCTCTATAGAGATAAATCTCGTCAGAGAAGCTTTTAGAACCTCAAATCTTGATGAAAACAATTTAGGGACCCTCCCTTTCCATACCTAGTATGGTGTCTTATCAACAGCTTTTGACAGCGTCCTATTCAGTGTATAAGTTGAAGTCTAGAATTGTGTGTTCCCAAAAGAGACCAGTAGTTCATTTAGACCTCTCATCGAATGGTCGAACTATATCTAATATAGTTTCTTTTCTCTTTTCCGAAACATAACCTTCATGTTCTTGTGAACTAATAGGTTCCACATACATCAGTATGGATCATCCATAATTACTCACATGTTCTCTTTTCTCCAAGAAAGATGACATTGTTATCTTTTCAATCACGCATCATTCACATGTATAAAATGACTCCAAGTCAAATGATTCTAAAATTCCTTCTAAAAGAAGCTTCGTTACATGTTTAGATTTTGATTTGATCTAATCAACAATGTTTCAGTTATGTCTCATCGATACTTATTCGATTTGGCCTTTGGTCTTAATGATATATATGATTTGTCAAGTTTAAAGTATACATAAACAATATAATAATCGTACCAAAACAAAGAATAATTCACAATTAAAATAGTTACCAAACTATTTAATAGTGAAAAAACTAATCCATCAGTATCTAATACTGAACCAATATTCATTGTTTATTGAAGGTACGAAATTACATAGTTATAGTACTAAAACAAGGCCCTAAGGCAAAACAACATCATATGATCATACGGCTAATGCAGCGACCTTCGCTCCATTTCTTGCCCGTAGATCGACATCTCTATTCACCAAACTTATACTTCTATGTAGTTCCTCCACATAAAAATGTGAGTACCACATTTGGCATCCAATACCCAAGAAGTAGAATTTGTGAAGTTTAATGTCTATATCATTAATAGTTGAAGATGAAACAACCCCGTTCTTCACATCTTCTTTGAACTTTGGGCAAATTCAATTATTCCCGATAATTGAGTCTCATTCAAATTTCCCATTCAAAATTAATACAATGTCAAAACGTGATAAATCGTAAGTGAAAAATCGAAGTTTTCTAACCAGCGATATTATCATGCAATTGAAGCCCTATCTCTCATAAAATATGAGGGAGCCAATCAGACAATCGTTTCACGCCATCCAATGGCTCGAAAGTCTCTAATTTGTGTCATTGATGAACTTAAGTGTTTTGGATTAAATCACTCCCCGAGGTGTAAATAATCCTAACCTTATAATCCATCAAATGAAAGACAAATTAGGCATTTGTTTTGAAATTGAATAAAATATGAATTTTTATATGTTTGCAAGTAGTGTCCAACACTTTTGCAGTAGACGCATTGAGATTCCCTAGGAACCCTAGTAGCCTTCTTGCCCATGCTCTTTTGAATACCCTATCCCATATCATAAGAATTTCCCTCTTAGGGTCCTTATCTATCGCAGGCTCAGCAGCCTTGAGCATCCCGTGGAGCTCACGAAGCGATTTCTTCAAACCATTCATGTGGAAATTTTAGCCTAAAGGCATTATAACCATCATAAGATTGAAGTATGAAATTGGTTGCCAAATAATCATCATAGGAAAAATCTAGGCGGTCACTTGAAGCAAATAATCCAATCATTTGTTGCACATGTGATTCCATAGATTTCCATTTTTCCAGCCTAGCTGAAGCGATGACCCTGGTCATACCGAACCGCTCAATCTTAGCATATTCCCCGAACATGCTATTGAGTTGTTCAATGATATCTTAGGATGTGGTTATTTAACACATTTTCATTGTCTTCGTATTTGAGGACCATCCTCAAATTACGTTGTGAATCAAGAAAATTTATGTTGTTCAATTTTTCATAATCAAGAATTGAACCAAACTTGAATCGAGTTGAAATTAACATGATAAACTACAAAAGAAAGATAAATAAAGTATGTAAACATTCACAAAGCGGTAAACAAATAAGATTGTCTAACAAGCTACTTATTTATTCCATTTTGTTCAATCGATATCTAATATCTTTGTTCCCTTGAACAAAACAATCCCAAGACCCTCATCTTGCAAATTCTTAAGCCGACTGAGTCCGCACTTAAGAAGTCCAAGATAGGTAGACATCCCATGTCAATGACATCTAATGTCACTCTCGGTCGATGAGAGTCTCATTCTCATCTCATGTCTCGATAGCCACGCCTGCAGTGGATCTATCGATGAGAAAACCAAACTCACGTGTAAAGGTCTAACCTTTACTCCCACTTATCCCAAGATAACAAGTAGTACCCCGCTGAGGCGGACCTACCAACTTATGATCGAGGGCTTCATGAGTGTGATGTTTTTGGACAAGACATTATACTCATTATTTTGGGAACTTGCATGCATAGGTGTTTATATGTAAGTTGAACATTTATAACATAAAACATCCTATAACTAGCAAAGCAATTAAATATGTAATCAAAAGGCCCCTAGAACCTCACAACTCTCAAACGAAAAGATTAAAAGCATTAAAATAGGCCTTGAACATCTTCTGGACTGGTCCACGCCCGCCGTTTCAGTTCCGCGCCCGCCGATTTAGGTCAACCTTAGTCCGTACCCCAAAAACCACGAATGGCGCCCGCCGTTTCACAAACGGCGGTCGCCGAACACCACTGGCGGTCGCCGTTTCCAAAACGGCGCCCGCCAAAAGGGTCCAAAACTTGGCTGACCAAAAAACAGCCTTTCGGCGCCCGCCGGAGAACAAATGGCGCCCGCCGTTTTGCTCCATCAGCCCGGATTTCGCCCGTTTCGCTTCGTTTTGCTTCGTTTCTTCTCGTTTTTGCCGGAGAGCCAATATCAAACGTCGATCCATGGATTCAATCCATTGCTTACACATTGAACAATACATTTTTGAATAGAAAAAACCTATCTATTACAAAAGATTCCAAGGGACGCAGCCCTCCAAAACTATGGCCAATCGTACGTAAAAAACGACAATTTCATTCACCCGACCACTAACGGTGGTCGGCCTTATATCTAAACACATAATCACATAATCACAATTAAGCCAATTATGTTGATTTAAACATACTGTGTCCAACACAAAAGTGTGCACGAGCCCTAGGCTCTGATACCAATTCAAGGTTTTCGACGCCGATCCAATCGCTCGATTACCTTGTTCGTGTGTGCGGAAGCGTGTAAAACAATAGAACACGAACAACAAGATCTAGTGCACACATATATATGTATAGACACATATTTATATATATATATATATATATATATATATATATATATATATATACATCCAATATATATATAAATAGGGATTAACGAGAACACTTACAACCGGTGTAGCGTGCCTCGTTGATATTGATGAAGGTGGTGTTGAGTCGATTGAACCACCTTCATGGATCAGCCACTAGATGATCTCCTTGAGAATGACCTCGTCACTCCTTTTGTCTAGATCGCCCGGATGTTGAAGCCGCACAAATGGCCCGGCCTCTACGTGTTTCACACGAACCCGAAATTGAACTTGCTTGCTTGTTCTTGAGTGATTCTCTCACTCTTTTCTCTCTTGTGGGTGGAATTTCGTGGCTGATGATTAAGTGATATGAAAACTATGTTTTCATCACTTTATTCACCACAATTAACCTCTCCTTGTAACCCCGCCATTATGTGCATCATAATGCACCAATAATGGTGGTTAATGGGGAGGTAAAGGGTCATTTCCACATCACCATGCCAATTGGAATGGATGTGGTCCCCTTGCTTGTGTGGCATGCCATGTCATACCATATGACATGCATCCATGCAAGCCATGCATCCCATGCATGTCATTCATCCCATGCATGTGAAATTCCATATGTATTGATTCTAAATCAATATAGCAAGCAACGTAATTCCAGCTCGTGTGTGACCCTGTAGGTATGATTTTATCGATCAATATTATATTGTTCCCAACAATTAATATTATCGAATAATCATTTAACATCCATAGACGACCTTATGACTTTATCGATTGCACACGTAGGATCGAAGGACATATCCCAACACATCTCTTAGCAAGATGCAAGGCCCTACGGGACTTGATGAGCAAAAGAGGATGGAAAACATTCCTTATGCCTCGGCAATAGGGTCTATAATGTACGCCATGATATGTACACGACCGGACGTATCGTATGCTTTGAGCATGACGAGTCAGTTTCAAGGAAATCCAGGTGAGGCGCGTTAGACTGCGACCAAGAATATTCTTATGTACCTTAGATGGACAAAAGAATATTTTGTTGTCTTTGGAAGACAAAAAGAGTTGATATTAACAAGCTGTTTGAATGCTAACTTCAAAACAGACTAAGATAATTTCCGATTTTAATCTGGTTATATCTTTTGTCTGGTTAGAGGTGATATTTGCTGGAATAGTTCCATGCAATGCAATATAGCTGATTAAACTACAGAAGCTGAGCACAGTATTGCATTGGATGCAGTAATGTTGGCAGTTAGGATTTGAAAGTTCTTGAATGAACTAGGTGGCGTAACTAGCTCAGCCCATCCGATAATTCTCTATTTATAGTAGAGTTATCGCGCAAGCCAATGAGCTAGGAAGCACCACAAGTCTAAAACTGGTGCTCAGGAAGTTCCACATTATCTGGGAGATAGTTTTGTGGAGACATCAAGATAATAAAGTTGCAACTTTTGGTAAGGTTGCAAACCCGCTTTCTAAACCTCTCCAGCAGTTTAAGCTTGAGGCTTTCACGACTGCAATAGATATCAGACATCTTAGAGATGGGTTGTGATTTCTATTACTGTATTAAATACTTTTGGAGATTTGGTAAACATTCACTCATATGTATAATACATAATTCTTCATATAAATATGGTTTAATTTATATGAATTGTCCAAATGATTAAGTTATATCAATTGGGTTATGAGGTCGACTTACCGCATAATGAAGTCCCAATGGTTGAACTGATATACTTGAATCATATAGCTGTTCCTGGTTCGTATAATCGAGTACGGACAAACCGATAATACAAAGAACTAGATTGTAATGTGCACTATAGCGCCGCTTCATGGGCTAGTGATGTGGGACATCAAGTACAATTACATAGATATTAGCTGGGAGCTAATGATCGAACAGACCCGACTGGAATAGTATTTAAGATTTCGAGTCATAATACTATTTCATTGACTGTCGAGCAATTTCCTCTGACCTGAGTAGTCCAGAGTGATTCCATTGTGAAATGGTGTACTTTGATACAAGTAAACGCCTTTCGTAAAAGGAGGTTATAAAACTTGTTATTGGATATATCAGGAAGCAAGTGGGAGAGCTTGGATTGACAAGATGGGATTGTCCTCCATTTTATAATGGGATACATGTCTTAACGGCCACTTGGAGAGTCGAGACTGTGGAAAATACGTGGCCACGTCCAGATTCGTATCATAGTGATAAATCTGGTTTTACAGTCTGTCTCATAGTCCAAGAAAGGTTTGAACCGATTGAGGATGACTCAAGTCTTGCCTCAAGTTCAAACTTAGACATAAAGTGACAACAGGAAATTGGCAGCACACTAGCTCTGAAGGCCAAGTGGGAGATTGTTGGGATATGTCCTTCGATCCTACGTGTGCAATCGATAAAGTCATAAGGTCGTCTATGGATGTTAAATGATTAGTCGATAATGTTAATTGTTGGGAACAATATAATATTGATCGATAATCAAACCTACAGGGTCACACACGGACTCGATGTTGATATACGTTGCTTGATAATAATATTGATTTAGAATCAATATTTACGTGGATTTTCACATGCATGGGATGCATGGCTTGCATGGAATGCATGTCACATAGTGTGACATGACATGCCACACAAGCCAATGGGACCACATATCATGATTTGGCATGATTATGTGGAGGTGACCTTTGAACTTCACCATAACACCCCATTATGTGTGGTTATGACACACACATTATGGTGGGGGTTACATGTGAAGTAAAAGAGGTATAATGAGCATGAAAATCAGATTTTCATGTCTCATTCTAACACAATCATCATCAGCCACGAAATTCACACCAAAAGGAGATAATAGAGAGTGTTCTTGGAGAACCACTTCAAGCAAGGTATTCATCATCCGGGTTCGAGAGACTGATCCATTTGAGGTGGTTCAATCGACTCAACACCACCTCAACGACATCAACGAATCACTTCGTCACCAAAAGTAAGATTTCGTTGATATCTCTCTCTATATATATATATTGGATGTATATATATATATTGGATGTATATATATATATATATATATATATATATGTGTGTGTCTATACATATAATGTGTGCCTAGATCTTCATGTTGTTCGTGTTCTATTGTTTTACACGGCTTCCGCACACACGAACAAGGTAATCGAGCGATTGGATCGGCATCAAAAACCATCAGTTACGTGGGAATTCAAGACTGTCGGTCGGATACGGCATGTTGTTAACATCTTTCAATGATCGACCTTCCCGCTTCATCATATCTTCAATGTATTGCAAGCACTTGTTGTGAATTTCATCATCGGTAAGAGTTAATTCTGATTTGCATAAAAAACAACATGTTAAATATTTATCCGTATAACAGCACAATAGCGAGATAATAGTTCTTGCAACATACTCGACATTTTTTTAGTTTATTGATAATATGTACTTTCAAAAAATAATAATCATAATCTGTTGAAAGTTAGAAAAAATACCTTGGCAGTTCATCTCCTTGCGATATTTTGATAGAATGTCAACAGACATTTCATCCTTGCACTCTTCCCATACAGTTTGTGGGCTGCTTAGAACATTGTGAATCAGCATATTTACGAAAAGAGATCTCAGCATCTGATCCGAGGCCCACACTGAAGCTTCTTTTATTGCGTCAATGTATTCTTTATCATCATCAAGCAATCCACGGGCATAACACGCTTTTTTATAGGATGAATATAATTTATTATTGTAAAATCTAACATCTTCATAAGAAGTGCATCCACGGACGACATTGAGCAATATTCTGAAATAATACAAATCTCCAGAACCGGGATAAATGTATGATAATCTTCCGAACGCGAACGCTCTTTTTCTCGGACGCCATTCTCTAGTCTCGTTGTCCCAAACGAATTTTTGAGGCATTTCAGCATAGGTCAGGTTCCGTGCCTCTGGATATTTAGTATTTGCCAGTAACCAAGCGGTGAACATGGTTTCCTTGGAAGACATCTTTGTCACAACTTCGGTGACAGAAGAACTTTCTTTATACACAATTGATTGTTCATCGGGGAGATGGAAACCGAGTCTTATGATGTTCGGTTCTCTAAAGTGAATTTTCTATCCAAACAATCTCCATGCGGCTTCTGATGCTGATATGTACCTACAGTCAAGGTACTGTTTAATTTCATCAATGACCTTTTCACCTTCCGGTTGTTCGTGCGATTTATAAAATACAGCAGTCGTACGATCGTTGCCTTTGTGCACATATTTGAACAAATATTTTATAGAACGCGATCTGTTGCACCATTCAACATTAATATGGGCGTTGTATTTTTTCAGCAAAACCGGATTGTGGGGAACCACAGACCTGAAGAATAATTATACGGGACAAAAAATATAAAATTTAGTTTAAGCTTTAAAAGAAAATTTTATATTAAAAATTAAGACATGTTAAAAATTTATATAAAATTTACCTGTTGTCGAGTTCAATTCCATTCTTAACGACTTTACGACCTTCATCTCTCCGTTTGTACATAACAAAACCATCGTTGTCTACAGTAGTACAATTCACAAATTTTTTGGGAAAGTGCTTGGTGCATTTATCTCCGAACATGCAAGGAGATTTTTTATCATATTCTCCGCAAGGTCCGTGCATCATGTACTCTTTCACACAATCATAATATTCTTCATCATCAGATTCATTCGGTATCTCTGCAGAAATTATTGAATCGACAACATCAGCAGACATGTGCTCAGAATAGCCCTTGAGAAACAGGAGAATATGCGCATGAGGCAATCCGCGTTTCTGAAACTCGATAGTGTATATAACTGCACAAAATTAACCGAGTTATACTTTATTAAATTAGGAAAACATTGGTCTTAAATATATAATTAATCTAAATATGGATAATTATTTAGACTAATTTAATTTAAATTACTAATTTCTTACCAGCACTTGTCTCTCCAAAAAGTTTGTTGTGTCGAATGTCCCTCATCATATTATCAAGCTTAGCGTGAAATACTCGAGCAACTATATCTGGCCTGTCCGTGGCATAAAGACCTCTGTCGGACACATATCTTTCAATCTCCGGCCATTTAGGGTTGCACGTAAAAGTGATAAACAAATTCGGATAACCAACCCATCTACATATGGTCATAGCATCATGATAGTTCTGTATCATGTATCGTGCTCCTCCTACAAAGGTAGAAGGCAAAATAATTCTCTTCCCGGTATTTGCAGAGTTATCGTCTCCACGATTCAAAGCATCATCCAAAGCAGAATAAGAGTCGCAACGTAAATCTTGCTGATGATGCTTCAAGAAAGTTAGTCTGTACGACTCAACCATGGTGTAAGCATCTACAATAAATTGCTGGAGTAGTCGACGTCCGAATAATATGTGCGGAGACTCGGTGGCCCTTTCCATTAGTCTGTACGAAAAGTATTCTTTCATCGTTACAGTCTTGGAATTTTTCTCTTTGCTCCGATCGGTCTCACAATGAAGAACGTCATCTCTGAATCCATCTTCGCCGTATAAAAACATCAAGGGGTACTGCAGAGGCAAATAACCAACGTGCAATTCATTTATTCGTATCAAACTTTTGTCTTTACGTTGGATAATTATATCTCGACGGTCTTCAAGATTCTCGACATCTCCAACGATCAACGCCGCAACTTCACTGGCTTGAGGCAAATTATGCACTCTTCCATCTCTGGTTCGACGCGAAACTAACCGAAGCTTGATGTCCGCAGCTTTGTCCTTCTTCAAGATATCTCCAGAACAACGAAACCACTTGACAAATATATTGTTTTTGTCCAGAATCTTCTTTATATCACATACAATTTCTTTATCAATACTCGGGTCATTGTCGTCTTCTTGATCTGTTTCTGTTCCGGATTTTCTGTAATACCATAATTATTCATAATATGTTGTTTGTTAAATTAAAAAACACGACATATTCATTCGATTATTAATTATTTAAATTACCTCATTGCAGATAGACGATTTCTTGTTTCTTTTTCAGTGTCGAATATGTACAATTGAGCAAACTTTGGTTTCTGATTATCCTCCGGCATCAAAGAACCCATTAAATGACGATTCTCTCCATTCAATCTGTAGATGGGAGCCGATCTCCCGGTGTTAAAGGAATTGTCAATTTTGCCCCCCATCGAAGTAAAAGAAAATATCATGTTGTAGAATCGTATAGAATTCTGGAATTTTTTGCTCTTTTTTTCCTTCCCACACAATAAAATTTTGAAATCATCAGGAGGGTCCATAACGGGAGGTAATTCAATTTTACCTGTAAAAAAAATAATTTAGACATTAATCGTTTCAGAAATAATAATCACTATAAAAATTAACAAAAAATTTTGAAAGTTGACAAACCGTGCATGCAGCAATTATTGTACAACGGATTGTTGCGACACTTTTTTCCTTTTTCAATCCTTTCATCGTACCAGAATATTGCGCCACAATGTTCGCACTTATGAATAGGATCGCCCATATCATGATAAGATACTGGAAAATATACGTTAACATGCATATATCAACAGTTCTTTCAAATCTCTAGGAAGACTGATCCAATGATTATTGAAACGTGATAATATCTAATGTCTGTTATAACAAAATTGATACATTACCTCTTCTTTTCTTAGTTTCGACGTTCAATAAAGCTGGATTTGCATTGTCATACACCGCAAACTTATTTAAAATTCGATCAGTATTTCGTGCAAAACTTGTTGGCCCCGGATTCCCATTTATGGGAAGTTGTATATGGCTCGGCGAAACATTTATTTGTCTCATTGGAGCTTTGCCTTGATAACAACCAAATTATAGTTAGAAGATAAATGTAAAAACAGATTTATTAAATTAATTAATAATAGTAAAAGAAGAATAAATATTAAGCATATTAAATTTACAGAACCTTTGGATTTCACGGATGAAAATTCCCCGTCCAAATTACGTGCAGTTTGCATGATTACGTTCTCTTTACCAAGCAAAGAAGTTATTGCACTACGTGCAGTTTGAGTGATTACATTCTCTGGTCTGCAACCAAATTTAATTGAACTATATATGTGATCCGCAGGAATCGCCTCTCTAACTGTAAAAAGAAATAATTGTTCATAATGTGAACGAACTAATTAAAGACATAACTAAAATATTTGTAGTAAGAATATATGTAGTCGGTTTACCGTTGGTTATATCACCCAAAGGCAGTATCTGTTTATTACGCTTCACATTGCCCAAACGACTTCCAAGTACTTTTCGTTTAGTGCTGCGATGCTCAGTAACACACGAACCCTGAACAGGAGATATATTTTCTTGAATATTCTGATTTATAACTGGAGTACTGTTCGCTGGATAAAATATCATAAACGGGTTGTCGTAAATAACGACGTTTTGTAAAATAGAAAACATATACGAATAAATTACTATTGATTATAAAATATTTTTGTATGAAATTAAAGAGACTGATTGTGATTTCAAACTGAAATGTAGTACTTACATGAGCTAGACAATGCCATCGGCGACTTAGTTGTACCTATAGTAAGATTTCTATTGACATTAACTCCTTGAGGTTGAATTGTGGTGCCTCTGATAACATTCTTACGAGCTGTGTTCGTATTCATAATATTCGTATAAGAATCCAAAATCACCGGTTCTGAACATTGAGAAATTGAAAGATTAAACAAAATAATCAAAAATAACATAAACAATTAAGAATCATAGTAGAAAAAAAAATATATATTGACTAACCAAAATTATTCTCTTTATTCTCTTCCCTTAGTCCGATCGACGAAGTACACTTCCCTTTACCTTTGTCTGGATAATTGAGATTATAAAAATATATACTCATTAATAAACATGTATGCAAGCTTAAGAATGATATCAATATCCAGACAACAAAACGTTGTTTAGTACAATTACCTGAACGCCTTGCATTATTGTTTGGAGACATGTTCAAAGCTTAACAATTCAATATTGTTCTTCGACCGGGTAAAATGTTAATTCAACTTGAAAACAGAAATCAAAATACACTCGAAAAATAAACAATATAAGATGTCTGTATTAGAGTATAAAAAACAACAAATTATGTATTGAAAAAGTTGTAAGAAAAAAATCCCCAACCTTGTATTCGTGAAAACGAATACAAATATTGAGTATACAAAAAAAGACTATAACCCTAGACCTTTTACTTAGGATTTGTTTATTAACTAAAAAAAATATTTATATTGCAACAATTAATTTTGCTTTATAGAAACAAAATCATTTTAAATGTAAATTATAAATATATAATATTGGATAACGATTATCTTCCTATTATCTCAAGATTCGTGTTTATGATATTCCTGAAAATCAGAAAAAATAACTATTTCATTGTAGTGTACATATAATTTTCAATAAATTAATAATTTTATAAAATATAAACTAATTAAAATTGAGATTTCTTGTTTGTTTGATTTAATCAGGATTAATATTACTTGATGTTAGTTTACATTTATTTTAAAAATTGAATAAAAAATTCTAATACATTAATTAAAAAATTAAAATTCAAAAGAAAAATTGAATTATTGAAACAAAAAACCAACTTAAATTCAAACAATGACGATACTAAAAAAAGAACAAACATTTATTGAAAAGAAATTGTGCAAGAAAATTAAAAAGTATCAAATGCAAGCTGAAAAATAGATGAATTATTCAGACTTGAACTTTGAAGAAATGGATCCCTGACCGTCAATGAGCTCATCATCGTAGGATATCATATCTAAAACCCTCTTGCAACTTTTCATGACCTCCGGTGATTTAAAATCTTCTTTCAAACTCACAGCGGATAAAATGTTGTCCGTTGCATCAAATTCAGAGTCATGAACTTCAGTTTTGACTTCAATAGAAGAAAAGGCAATAGGTTTGTGATCAATCTTTTTATAAGAATCGATAAGATCCACATCATCAGAATACTTCTCAACCACGAACACTTTATCCCTGCCCTCAATGTGCTTCGCTTCGCAGATGACTTTGAACATGAACTCTTGACCAATAAGGTCCTCAATGCATTATGGAACGTCAATATTAGACGATTCCTTCGAATTTCCATCAGCATAATCATTATCATTTGATTCCTATAAAAAAACGAAACGATGTAAGTTATAAATATATAAATCAATATATTTGTATAGGTCGTATTAATATACAGTTGCATGGACAAAAGAATAATTGAGTTTGTAATATAATAAATGCAAAATCTTACCAAAGCAAGATTGTCAAATACCTCCCTCGCTGTTATACCAGTAAGTGACGTCACAATATCATTCCACAAAAGTACAACGATGTTGTCGGATCCATCGACAACGTTTGCATGCACCTTGTACCGCGCATTTCCGACAACATAAGCATTACAATTGTCACAAAACATTTTGGAATCTTTTACAGTAACCTTCTTCTTGCACTTTGAACAACTGGTATAGGACCAACCTCTTTCGTGACAAATTTCAGATATGGAAGCAACTATCCAATATTTCCCAACCTAAAGAACAAAACAAAAATAAAATTACTAAGCAAATTAATAAGCAAGACAATTATTGGATTATTCTATTACTTTACAAATGAGTAAAAAATAAAATTACTTACAATATCAGTAGATTTTAAATCCTTCAAACTCAATACATGAGTATTTTCATTCATCAATTCGCATTTCACACTACCAAATGATGAATTGGACATCATCGAACCTTCCACAGATGCGGATTTTGTATCATTTAATGGTAATCTGCATTAAAATTTTGGCAAATAATGTATACATTACATACATGATTAAAATGTTGGAAATTTAAAAAAAAAATATTAGAATAAAGCAATTACTTAATCGAAAGAGATGAGTTAATGTTGGAGTCTTGGAGATATAAATAAACTCACTAGTTTAATTTGGAAGATGATATGGTTTCACCAGTTGTAATCGGGCTTTTTATACACCCCAATTAAATTACGATACATGTTAATATTACATTAATTAATTAAATAAATAATAATTATGCTAAAAATCAGTAAATTATAATTAAATGATTCATTTGAAATTTATCTTATTATAAAATTAAGATTCTCATAATATTTATAATTTTATAATAATCACAAGTAACTCTAACTTTACCTTAAACCTTTAAACCTTTTTTTATGAGTAAATTTATTTATTACACCTATCTTTATTAATTGCACTTCCATGATTAATTTACTTTTCAAAGTAAAAGAAATTAACATGACTCGTTACCCCTACATAAAATCCGTAAAAAAATATATATATATACTTTCTTAACTTGACATATAGATTAAAAAATATTATTATTTATATAAATTTGATAAAAAAAAAGGCAAAGAGAGATTAAACAATATTATTATTTATATAAATTTGGTAAAAAAAGGCAAAATAATTTAATATTTAAAGTGAAAATATAAAAATAGTTGTTTAAAAACAGCAAAATAAGTAAAAATAATACTCCTAAGATAAAGTGAAAAACTAAATACTGTATAATTATTTACATTTTTTACTGTCAAGATATACCTAAGATAAAAAATATTGAAAATATTTATGAAATATGGTGACATCAACATGCATTAATATAACTATTATATTATAATTAAATATGGTGACATGCATTAATATTTTTAGTGGTTAATAATCAAGTAACATTATCACATGAGAAGACATGCAATATGTCCAAATTCATAACAGACTACAAGCTGTTAGATTAGATTAGGTCAAATATGGGCTCACATTAATTAATAATTGTCAAATGTTTCTTTCACATTAATCTAAATTATTTATCCGATCCCTTCCAACCTTCCTCGTTGCACAACCATCATAATTCACAAGTCATTAACACCTCACTTATTAGTTATTATATAATGTCCAATCCGTATAAATGGTTTGGTTTATTGGGTTATCATAACTGTTTTCGAAAGTAATATTTTGAAAACGTAAAATCGTACGTACTTGTGCATTTTTATTAACAAAAATCTTCATAATAATCGTTGTAAGATTGTACGGGTCGCCTAACATTTGTAGATCGATGGGATACGAACCAACTCGATCGATCGAAAGATTTTCGATTAGTCGGGCACATATCATTATCACATTGAGTGTCCTAGATAGGGGCGGCTTTGTTGCTGGTGTTGTTAGGAGACAACATGTTCTGCAAAAGACAAAATGCTTTTATTAATTTAATTTGTTTCATATTACATTAAAATCTGTTTGTGTTTATATTAAGACATCTCCATGTGGTTCCTCATGCATCTGCTTAATTATGTTTTAGTTTTGTGAAACCTAAAATGAATTAAAGCTGCAGCCACCACAAATAATCCCATCCTCATAGCCACTCGTTTAATCTCTTGGTTTACAAAAATTAGGAAAAAAATTATATATATGCGTTATAAATAATTGAAGTTACATATCTCAAAGAATTAAACAAGGAGCTATATAGCTAGCTAGTAGTTTGAGTATGGCCATTCGTCGCATGATCAAGCGGTCTTTATCGAATGAGAAGAGATCAACGTCAGTTCCAAAAGGTCATCTCGCGGTTTATGTTGGCGAGAGTGATCAAAGGAGGCGATTTGTAGTCCCATTAACGTTCTTGAGCCACCCATCGTTCCAAGACTTACTAAGTCAAGCTGAAGAAGAATTCGGGTTCAATCATCCAATGGGCGGCCTTACGATTCCATGCAGCGAGGATATATTCATCGATCTCGCCTCTCGCCTAGCTAGAACGTGAGGATAAATACACAATTAAGCTTATATACTAACTAGGTAGCTTGTTATTATACATGGCAAAATATGTAATTTGTTGGGTGAAGAAGAATGTATCCCTGGCAAATTTCAAGTATACATGATTTTAATCAAAAAGTTACCTTAATTAGGTCACCATGTTCGTTTGTTTACATCGATTATTTGTTATACACATGTAAATGTAAAGACATGTTCTTTTGAACTGAAATCGACTGAACTGAATTGAACTGAAGCGATTTGAAATGAAATTAAGTCCAAAATAACATGTCATAATTAAGAGTCTAACAAAAATTCAAAATTTAAGGGCAACCTCAAAAGTTTTGCTAAAATAACAAGGGTTATCTTATATTTTGCCAAAAATGGCAAGCGTCAATTGACATTTGTTAAATCTTACCTCAATGGTTTAAATATAGCAATGACTATTTTATTAAATTAAATAATAGGATCATATATATCAACTTTATAATTAAAAAAAGATTGTTCAATTTTTAGTGGTTGAGGCGAAGGAGTTATGATAACATGACACAAATGACAAGAGCCATTTTTCTATGTATAATTGCTTCAATATACATTGAAATTTATCAAGAGTCATTTCAACTCGGTTGATTTTTTTAGTTTATTGCCAAAAAATAGCACTAGCTTTGGCTATTGCACAATCATTAGGATTGCTCTAAAGATGCTTACTCTTCTCTTAGTTCCTGAAAACTTGCACGACTTTTTTGTAATTTTCAATTGAAATGTGCAAAATTTTGAATGACTTAAGATAGAGTGTTTTTATATTTAATTAGTACTATTCAATAGTTAATATTTAGTCGTGTGCATATATTAATAGAAAAAAATAAAGTATTTTTATTATAATTTCATAGCTTAAAAGAACTTTAAAAACACTTTTATAAAAGTTTTAATAAAATTTTTCTATTTAAATAAATAATTGTATTTTTTTTAATTTTAAAATATAAATTTATTTTTATAATTTTAATAATATAATTTTTATTTTTTCACTTTAAACAATAAATTTACATTTTTTTTATCAACCAAACAAAAATAATACAACTATACTGTACTACAGTAGTAAGTATTTTTTTTTTAATTTTTAATTTTAAGTATAAAATTGATGCTAGTACATATAGTAAAATATTTAAAAGTGAAGCCAAATATTTGAATTCCGAAACATGTGTACTCGAATCGAGTCGCTAAATTTCCAGTCGACCTCGGAATTCCTGCACCATTGTCATCGTCTCAAATCAGTCAAAGAATTCTACGCACACCTTCTCCGATCGGCCCTCTTCTTCATCTCCCCCAATCTCCAAACCAAACTGGTACTCAAATACACCTCCTCCGTCGACGGCGGCGACGCCCTTCCGACCCTGACCCGTTTCTTCAAACTCCTCAGCCCCGCAAACCCGCTACCCTTCAATTCCATCATATCACACTTCTCTCAATGCGGCTCCGACGATTTAGCCCTCCACACCCTCTCGCACATGCACTCCGCCGCCGTCTACATCGACTCTTACGCTCTGTGCAGCTCTCTGAAATCGATTTCGTGCCTCAAAAACGCCGCCTTCGGTAAAGCCGCGCACGCCTACGTGGAGAAATCCGGCTGGCTGGGCAGCGTCTTCGTCGCCAGCGCCCTCCTCGATTTCTACGCCAAATCCTCCTGCGTGGACGATGCAGCGAAGGTGTTCGACGAAATTCCCATGAGAAACACCGTCTGCTTTAACGCCCTTCTCTCGGCCTACGCCGAGGCCCGAATGTGGACACGGTGTCTCGACCTCGTTCGGGCCATGCCGATGCTGGGCTTTCCCCTCGACAACTTCACTCTCTCCGGTGCGCTGCGAGCCTGCAGCGGGCTTTGTGCTCTGAAATTGGGCCAGCAGGCCCACGCGAGCATGATGCGAAGCATCCTAATCGATTTCGAATCGGACGTGTACTTACAGAGTCTGCTGATCGAAATGTACGGAAGGTGTGGTTTGTCGGGCAGTGCCGAAAAGGTCTTTCACATGGCGAAGAAAAGAGACGTTGTGTTGTGGACCTCGATGTTAGGAGTGTACGGGAAATCTGGAAACTACAATAAAGTGATTAGCTTGTTCGAAAACATGGTGAAGCAAGGGATTAAGCCCGACGGGGTTGCGTTTCTGACAGTGATGTCGGCTTGTGGGCACACGGGGAAAGTGGATCTTGGAACAGAGTATTTCGAGTCGATGACTCGTGACTATGGATTGATAGCTTCACAGGAGCACTACAGCTGCCTTGTCGACTTGCTTTGTCGAGCTGGAGAACTGGATCGTGCTTGTGAGATTGTTAGTGGGATGAAGAGTGATGGGAATGCAGTTTCTATGTGGGGGGCGTTGCTTAATGCATGCAACGAGCGTGGGGATGTTGGTTTGGGACAGGTTGCGGCTGAGAGGGCACTTGAGATGGAACCGGATAATGTTGGGATTTATGTTTTGCTGTCGAATTTGTATGCGGGGAATGGAATGTGGGATGAGATTGAGCGACTGAGGGAGGTGATGAAGAGAAGGGGGTTGAAGAAGGATATCGGGTGGAGTTGGATTGATGGGACGGGTTAATTGGAGTTGAATTAATTTGGCGACGGATGGAATTAATGATCTTACATCTGTTTCTGCTTCTTGCAGATTAATAGTAGAACATACTGCAACCATTCACGAAACATCACGAAGGTTTCTCGATCTCTTTCTGTTGTTAGCTTAATTAGTTGCTTTGTGTTGACTTGAGAATATTTACAGAAAATACAGAACACCATGATTGTTTACTCTCGCAATGCTCATATGCGAATCTCAACATCAATTTGTAGTGAGGTATGATGCAAAGGGAAAGGGTACTTGTTGTAGTGTTATTAGCGTTGGAGCCGAGAAAATTGTGGGATTGACATGTTTTATCATGTTGTCATATTTTTTTTTTTATTTTGATATAAAAAATACTATTACCGAATCATATGGATGTTTCGGATGTTACCGATGCAGGAAAACAAAATCAAACAAGAATAAGAATATAATGATTAATAAAAAAACAAAGGTAAAATATTTGATATGATCACGCAATTCGTCTAATAAAACAAAGTCTAATAAAACAAAATTCCATTGACCGTCTTCTCTCCACAAGTAATTTATTTTTGTAGTTCTGGGTCACGCTCTGAATTTCATGGGATAACATGACAATTGATGGTGAATGTGCATTATTGAAGATGACTATGAAGTGTGGAAGGGATGATCACCTTCCGAGTTCAGACAAGCCGACCTGATTTGGTTTGGGGTGGTGCTTATCGCTAGCTAGTCGACAACTAAACTTGAATGGAGAGAATTCGACTATTCATTGTCTAAAATATGATCAGGTCACATTTATCGGGGATTATAACCGTCGCAAAATCAATAATTACTCATTGAGAGCGTTTTAGGTAAACTTTCGAGCTAGGCGTAATAGCCTGCAAACTACATTAACCAGATAAATTACACTGAGCAAGTTTTGTGTGACAGGCTCAATGGAAAAAGTGTTGTCCAGGAATTCGAACTTGTGAGCTCTTTATGCTTTCCTATTCCACCCATTCGACGCAAGTATTTTTGCGTACGTCCCCAAGCGTTTGAACATGACACGTAGATAAAAGGATCTGGTGTGTCATTGGTAGGGCCAACAACCATATGGGCCTGGCCCACATGCTCCTTCCTTAATTGCAAATAAAAACGAAGAGCCTAAAAATCCGTAAAGTGTCGTTGGGCCCCCCAACACCCCCAATAATTAATCATCCATAAATACCCCTCCTCCATATTAAGACTCCATCATTTCTTATCTTACCACTCCAAAACCAAAACAAACAAAAAAAAAATATGAAGAAAGTGCCTCAATCGTCAGCAGTCCTAATTAAGCAAATCTTAAAAAGATGTTCGAGTTTGGGGAAGAAGCAATCAGCGTACGACGACGTCCCCAAGGGGCACTTTGCGGTGTACGTAGGAGAAAATCGAATCAGATATGTTGTCCCGATCACATTCCTTAGTCATCCCGAGTTCATCTGCTTGCTGACTCGAGCAGAGGAAGAGTTCGGGTTCGATCATCAAATGGGTTTGACTATTCCTTGTCAAGAAATTGTTTTCCGCTCTCTAACGTCGACCATGCTCAGATAGAGAGACCGGCCGATCGATGGATGAATATTTCGTTTCTTTTATAATTGTGAAAGAGAGAGAGATCGATGGTCTCAAGATGATCAAAAGCATCTTCTTTTTTTACATCGATCGATCTTTAATTTATTTCCAAAGATAGATATGTGCATGGTTTGTAATGTTTGTTTGCTCACAATTGAGAGTGAATTATAATTTTTATATAAGCAAGTTTGATATTTGTTTTGCTGTTGTTTTATCTTAAATTTTGTTTGCTTTATAATATATATATATATATATATATATATATATATATCCCTTTTTTGTAAAATATGACAAAATTTATTACGTAGTACTGTACTTTTTTTTAAATTGAAAATTAGATGTAGTTGTTTTTTTTATTTATGTTGTTCTAATCTAGATCTATTTCATGTAGTGGCATGCATGTGCAATTTATAATACTGGAGATTTGGTAATGATTTTATTTAATAGAAAAAAAAATGTTGATGTGGAGATCATCAAAATCTGTAATTAATTATTGTTACAAATCTTTCTTGATAGATCATGATGTTAGTTTTAGTCACATACGCAAATTCTATATAGTAGGTAAGGTAATTCCGTACGTATATACAGTAACATAAAAATACTGTAATTACTTCTTGTCTCTGTGAAGATGTGAGGATGAAGTACATGTGGGACCCAGTCAACATTTTGTATGCAAATGTCACAGTCATCTTTTCTCTCAGGAGTTTTGCATGCATGTTAGTACTTAGTAGTAGAGTACTTCCTAACTAGTTCCTTCTTCTATCTCCGCGTTAAATATTATTAATAGGCTGCAATTATATTATTGACTTTAAAATCAATCAATTAATTTCCACATAATTTGCCCCGACACTAAAATATCCCTGGTCAATTTAACATACTCGGCATTCTCTTTATTTCATTGA
This sequence comes from Euphrasia confusa, assembly GCA_954870475.1. Taxonomy (NCBI): domain Eukaryota; kingdom Viridiplantae; phylum Streptophyta; class Magnoliopsida; order Lamiales; family Orobanchaceae; genus Euphrasia; species Euphrasia confusa. Next base: position 12,943,081 of record OX940956.1, read on the forward strand.
AAATATTTCAATTTTTTTGTTGTATATTTAAAATTATCTCATTCAAAAAATAACAAAATCTAAAATTTAATTTATATTAGTAGTATTATAATGTTACTAACTTACTACAAATAATTTTGATCACACTACACACAATATTTTGCAAATATGTTTTCATGCAAAACAAAAAAGTATTATTGAATTTAGTTTTCTTCTTTTCTTGTTTGTCTCCTACACGAGATTTCTAGTTTCTCTTGTTCATCTTATCACAAATTCAACATGGTATAAGAGCAGATTCAACACGATGATGGAGTCTCAGTCGATGAAATTTACAGCTTGTCCAAAAATGACACTATGTCCACGAGTAGAGCCGACAAAGCCGAGCCTACTCGTGAGAGGGCGTGTTCCCACATCGATTGTATAAATTAAAAATACTAAAGCTAAAATATAAATTGGATTAAATTATCACCTTAACAAGTTTTTTTTTTCTCTTTTAATTTGTTCTTCTTATCACAAACTCAACAAGTATTATTAATTTAAAAAAAAAAAATTAATATTCCTTCTACTTTATAATACCAAAGTCTTATTATTGTTAAGAAAAAGAAAAGAGTATATATATTTTATAATTTACGTGAAAAAGACCCGGTAGCATTATGTAGCACACCTAATGAAAATGATGGTGGCGACTGGCGGGATAGGACGGTCCGCGGAGGGTCCTGATCCGTCTTTGTAGTACGAAACCCGCGTAGGGTCCGAGAACGTGATCGATTTCTTGGCCCACGCGGCGCGTGCTTTATTTTTCCGTGCAATTTGCACACCATGTGGGCTGACTTTTCATTGGTCCCCCGCAACAACCTATCTATCATAAATATATCACTTTAGAAAACATTTTTACTTATTTTTCAAATAATTATTATCTTCGTATCAACTAGTTATATTTTTTTGTAATTTTTAAAGAAAATACTCTCTTTATTTTTTTTAATGGTTACATTTTTTTGTAATTTACAAATAAAGTATGATCTTATTAAAAAAAAAGTGAGAATAGTACATAATTAATTAAGACAAATGTAGTATTTAACAATTTCAATTATATACAATTCCATGCATCCAAAACTTTTGAAACCATATATTGCACGAGAGGAGAGAGTACGTTAGTACCTATCCGTGGGCGTGCGACTCATTTTGATTGCTCCAAAGTAAGTGGAGTATGATGTTAATATTAAAACCACATAAAAGTTCACTTTAAATTTGAAATATTTATTTTAAAAACAAACAAAATGTAAAACACCGCGTATAAACAAAAACTAACAATTGAAAAAAAAAAAAGTAAACTTATATTATAAGCTAAAATTAAAGCTGTGATTTTTCCGTTTAGATCTAGTACTGAAGCAATTAAGTCTCCTCAATGGTGTGAGACCATTGATTCATGGTTCACTGATTTGTATCAAAATGGTACATGAGACGTTGTTCACGCCTCTATCTTTCGATAAGAAGGTGATGGTTCATGGTTCACTTAACATATTACAAAGCTCGTTTGGTTATTATGGGGATCAACTGTCATGTGGAAAGTGTCGACTTTTAAGAAATATTTGCACCCATATATATATAGATCTCTACATTATCATGAAGCCGGCCTATAGATTTCTTATCTATCTTACTAGTTATCACACGTCCTCATGAGCTCTCATACAGTGTACATACGATCTTACCCAATTTAATTATAACTACTGTAGTAGTTAATTAGTCATAAGCAGACTCATTGGACTGCTGCTCTACAAGTTGTTTGGTACCTAAAGCTCACCCAGGAAAAGAGATTTTCTCAAATGCGCATTCGGATGTGACTCTGATCGGGCAAGAGTGTTGTGATCCCCTTACACAGTTACACGTGTTACACTTTTATTTTACAACGTACTTTGTTCTTCTGCCGAAAAGAAATATTCGACTTTTAACATGATATACATATCTACATTAATTAAAAAAATACAAATCGTATAATTAATTTTTTATTTATATGTTCACTAATTGGTAAATTAATTTAAAAAATTTAAAGAGATTGTATTGAAATGAGATTTTATTGAATTGAGATATTAAAAAAATTAGAACTATTTAGGTTAAAGGGTAATATAATTTAATATATTTTAAGTTTTAAGTTTAAAATTATAATTGTAAAACAGAGTAATAACTCCGTAACTATTATAATTAATAATTGTCCGTGTAAAATTAATAACCGTCATGTAATTAACAAAATTAAAATAATATTATGTAATATGCTCTTATTAATAATTGGGAAAAGTGAGTTATTTAATTGTAACAAAATTTTAAAAACTTCCCTTCATCCAAAATTACCCAAAAAATTATTATCTACTAAAAATAATATTTTAATTTAATTATAAAAAAAATTAAAAGTATCAAAATTAATTTTAATACTTGGAAATTAATACTTGTAAAAGTCTTTCAATTATTTTAAGATCGAAAGTAATAGTAATAATATTTTTTAATTTTAAGGGATAATTGTAGGCTAGTAGCTGACCTATAGGCACTTTTGTACTTCGGTTACTCACCTTGCAATCTGTACACCCGACTAACTGAACTATGACGAAATTGCATTTTCATTTGAAAAGGGGTGGTTTCCGGCAACACGTGAATTGCATGTGACCTTCTATGCCAGATGTCGCGTTTTGCTTGGATTGAAGAGGCAAATTACATTACTAACCTTGGAGTCATTTTTCAATTTATTAAATGTTATATATTAATCTCCCAAATCCAAAATCGGGGAAGAACACATAAAATCCCAAATCCAAAATCGGGGAAGAACACATAAAATCCCTAACCCTAATTTCCACAATTCGTCCCTAAATCCTTATCACAATATGTCCAGAAATTCGTCCACAAATCAAATCTCCATGGAAGAGCTTTGTATGTGCGGGAATCCGTTGGTGAGAAAAACGTCATGGTCCGACGCGAATCCGGGAAGGAGGTTCTTGGCATGCGAAAAAGATCGGGTAAGTAATCAGTTTCATGTTCTTAGTAAATAATTGAACTTCCTTCTCCTTGAATCTCCCAATTTCATCGATTTGAAAAAACGCGAACCCTAATTTTCTGGAATTTGGGGAAACCATCTCGATTGAATCCTCAATATCATGTTTTTTAGTAAATAATTGAACATTCATTCACATTGAATCTCCCCATTTCATCGATTTGAAATCTGAGAGTCGAACCCTAATTTTCTGTTTTTTGGGGAAACCCTAATTTTGCAGAATTTTGGGGGTTGCAAGAAGTTTATTTGGGTCGACCCACCTGCTTGTGAAAGATGCTCTCAAATCATACCTGGGCTGCTTAGGAACATAAATTCGAAAGAATCAGCTTTGAAGATGCTGGAGTTGAAGAATTTGGAGATGAAGAAAACCATTTTGAAATTGCAGATTACTCTTGTTGTTGGAGTTGTGGTGATTTTGATTTATGTTTTTAGGGGTTGGTTTATGTAATGTGATTTTCTGTTGGTTTGTACTGAATTTGAAAGTGCAATGTAATGTGATTTTATGGTGATTTATGAAAGCACTTTCAAGTTATTCTCTTATTTCCTGGTATAAAATTCACAATATATAAACCAAAAGTCTGTTCACATAAACAACTTAATCAACTTCACAATACATGACATAATAACCTGTTCACAAAATAACTTGTTCAAAATAGCAACAGATACACATACCAAATCAATAACTTGTCACTGAAGCACCAAAATAAGACAAAAAAGACATAAACCAATGTTCCCAAACCAAGACATTAACATTCATTACACAAAACATCAACTGATCAAGAGTTTCCAAAGCCAATTATCATCATTGTTGTATGCATTCAGGAGGTCCTTGTTGCCAATTCATCACCCTCATTGGTGAAGCTGTGAAAGTTGGCACTGCAGGCTGAGTTTGAACTGCAGGTTGAGCTGGAACTGCAGGTTGAGTTGAAAACAGTGGTTGTGAAAATGAAATGTGTCTATTTACTGGAAGCCTCTGTAGGACACTTGAGCTGGAACTACCCTGGGACATTTGCTCAAAAGCACTTTCAACAGACCTCTTCCCTAGCTCAAAAGCACTTAAAGCAGCAGGTTCTTTTTTCTTTGGTTCAACAACAACAGGTTCTTTTTTCTTTGGTTCAACAACAGCAGGTTCTTTCATCTTTGGTTCAACAACAGCAGGTTCAACAGCAGGTTCAACAGCAGGTTCACTTCTCTTTGGTTCAACAGCTGCAGGTTCCTTTCTCTTTAGATTCTCTTTTGACTGCACAAAACCATGATCACAGATAGATTTCAGAAACATATAACATATAACATATAAATTAAAACTTAAGAAACATAAGACAAAAACACATAAAGTTACCTGTTTTTTCAATGAAGGGCCAACTGCAACTTGTTTTCCCTTATTCTTGGCCTTTGTCACTTCAACCTTTGTTGCCTGAGTTGACTTGAATCTTGGGCTACTTCTCACTGGAGCCTGAGTTGACTTCAACCTTTGGCTACTTCTCACTGGAGGTTGATTTGACTTCAATCTTGGGCTTTTTCTCACTCTAGTAGCCTGAGATGTAGTAGCCTGAGATGTAGTATCTTGGGGTGTAGTAGCCTGAGATGTGTTGAACTCCATGGGAGCAGAACTGTCATTAACATTTTCCTTGGAAGACAAATGGACCATAAATCATTAAATGACTGTCACAGAATTGTCATTAACCATTACAAATGGACCATAAATCATGAAATGACCAAAAAAGCAATATATTTAAACTTACTTGTGTTTCAGTGTCAGCAGATGGAATGCCCAAACCTGCCTCCCTTTGAACTCTACCCTTGTTCAGTGGACAACCCCTCCTATTATGGCCTTCTTTTTTGCAGAGAGTGCAACTCATCACAATCCCTCTCCTTGACATTTTTCCATTTGTCACAGTGCCAATTAACTCTCCAGGCTCTTTCTTCCTACTGTGCTTCTTTGGCCTTCCAGGCATCTTAGAGACAACAGGAGGTACTAGAGGAGGCATGTTCAGTTGGGAAGTTGAAGGCCATTCATCTCTGCCATACATAGGAGTCATGTAGTTGTTGTACACCTTCAGGCAAGCTTCTCTGGTGTAACATTTTGCCACATAATCTTCTGCCCTGTATCTCATGTGATTAAAGCATGATATCACATGAGGGCATGGAATGCCTGTGAGTTGCCACTTCCTGCAACTGCAGATCCTGTCACCAAGATGGACATAAAAAGACTTCTCACTTGGACCAGTCACCTCAAACTCATGTTGTCCATTCCAGTGAGCTGCCCAACCATATGATTTTCTCTTGTTCTTATCAAGCAGTTTCTGGATATTAGGGCATAGGAGTCCAGAGCACCTCTCCATATCCTGCTTCTTCACTCCAATGCTCTTCATTATCATCTTCCTGATTTCCTCCAACATGTATATAATGCCTTTGCTCCTAGCTGCCCCAATCATAGCATTGAAACTTTCAGACATGTTGTTGGATATAATGGCAGTGTTGTTCAATGTGTTGAAGTGAGACATTGTCCAGTGGTTGGGACTCTTCTTTGACAGCCAATCAAAAGCAGCCACATCTGCCTTCTTCACCTCTTCCATTGTGGATTCAAAGTCAACAACTCTAGTACATCTTGCAGCTTTCCAAATCAGATTCTCCAAACCTAACCCCTTATGCACCAGTTTGAAGTTGGCAACCAAATGTCTAACACAAAACCTATGATCACAGTAAGGAAGCATCTTTGTCACTGCATCAACAAGTCCCTTCTGTTTGTCACTCATAACTGTCCATAAATATGCACTGGACTCAGTTATGTTCAAATCATCCACCAACATCTCCAGAAACCAGAGCCAACTACTGTATTTCTCTTTCTCCACAACTGCATAAGCAATAGGATACATACCATTATTGCCATCAATTCCTACTGCACTCAGAAGCACTCCTCCATACTGAGTTTTCAAGTGGCACCCATCCAAGCAGATAACCCTCCTGTTACCAGCTGCCATTCCAAGCTTTAATGCATTCCAGCATATGTAGAGCCTCTGAAAGATAGCCTCATCAGGTAGAGCTTTGGACTTGATTCTGAAAGTGGTATTTGGATTGCTCCTGAACACTTCAGCTGCATACTTGTACAAGTCTCTGAACTGTGCTATAGCATCTCCATCACCCATCTTGGCCACATTTTTTTTAACCCTGTACATCTGCCATTTTGTGAAAATGCATCCAACCTCACTTTGCATTATTTCAATCATTGACTTCACAGGCCAAGATGGATCAGATTTCAGCTTCTGCAAGTATCTGGTAGATAAGTATTTTGAGGTGGCTTGAGTAACCCTTTCTTGCCTCACACATGTGTGCTCATCCTGCAGAGTCTTCACTACAACAGTGTCACATTTAGGCACTCTGGATGCATAAAAATACCATGGACAACCTGCTTGCTTACACTTGGCTTGAACTTTGTACAGGTTGTTGCATGGAAAGCACAAGGATCTGCCATGCTCAATTGCATACTGTCTCACAGCCAGCCTGCATGTGGGTATATCCTTGAAGCACAGTCCAACATAGAGTTGCACATTCTCCATATCAACCTTCTCATTGAACACTTTAAACAGCCTGGGTTTCTTCTGACCTGAATTCACAGCTTCTTTTCCTTTTTTTATTTCTGACTTCACATCATGTTTTCCCTTTGAACATCCTTCACCTTGGCTCCTTGTCACTGGCCTTTTCCCCTTCACATCTTCCTTCTTGACACATTCATCTTCAGAATCTACAAACTTAGAGAAATCCTCATTGTCTTTCTCATACTCAAAGTCACTGTCAACCTCATAATCTGACAACTCAGAGTCATCTCCAATGGATATTTCTCCATCACTGTCCTCATCCTCTATCACCTCATCAACAAGTTTTTCCATTGAAGCTTTTAAAAGATCATCTTCCCTCTGTTCCTTAGGCTCATTAGCAGGCTCTTCCCTCTGTTCCTTAGGCTCATTAGCAGGCTCTTCCCCCTGTTCATCTTCCCTCTGCTCATCACCACCAGTAAACTCATCAATTAGAGCATCCAAATCTTCATCACTATTTCCAGTATCAGGCCCAACATCATCATTATCACCAGTAACAGGCTCATCAGCTTTCTCATCAGGATGAAACACAATGTCATGAGGATCCAAACCATCATGATCAACATATACTGTTACAGTAAGCTCTTTGCTAATAACAGCAGAAATGAAGGGTCCAGCATTGAAATCACAACTAACATGCTCTAAATTATCACAATTACTCAGCCCATTCATACTTACATAAAATTGCAGAGGCCCTTGTAAACCAACAAAATCTGCCATGACCCGCAAATCTTCTTTTGTCACTTTCTCAGCTTCAACATAATCAATATAATCTACCTTGCCACCAAGATAATCCTTCTGTCCAGGGATATCCAGCAAGAAACAGCCTGAATGGTGGAGAATGATAGTGCAGACATCTACTAGACCTTCGTACTCAACCAAGAGCTGCCCATCTTGGAAATCCACTGAATCTTTCCTCACTTGCCACGACATTGCGAGATTTTGGGGTTTATGGTTTCTGAACTTCTGAAATCTATTTGCGAGATTTAGGGTTTCTGAAGTTTTGAAATCGAGCTGCGAGATTTAGGGTTTCTGGATTATTGAAATCGAATTGGGGAAATTAGGGTTCTTACAGGGTAGATTTGGGAGAGAGATGCGGGTTTTTTGAAAATGGAATTGGGGAGAGGTTAGGGTTTTCTGAATTTAAGTGTTGTAAGAATGAAGAGTGAATCGATTTCTTGCCTAAAACCGTTCTTTTCCATTAAACATTTATTTTCATTTATTAATTAAGTGGAAATGTCGAGATTGCCCTCTCTCAGCTGATAGAAAATAAATACTGGTCACGTGCAATTCACGTGTTGCCGGAAACCACCCCTTTTCAAATGAAAATGCAATTTCGTCATAGTTCAGTTAGTCGGGTGTACAGATTGCAAGGTGAGTAACCGAAGTACAAAAGTGCCTATAGGTCAGCTACTAGCCTACAATTATCCCTAATTTTAATATTATACTCACTTCTATTCATATTATAAGTCTTTTTAGCTTTTTTAATTATTTTCATTTTATAAGGTTTTTTGATTTTATTAAATTATGTAATAACATTAATTTATAATTTTTTCAATTTTTCATTCACATGATTTTTCTCTCTACCATTCACTTTTTATTGTTTTTGTCATATTAATTTTTTTCAATAAATATTAATTGAATTTAAACACTTTTTAAATTTTTGTGTCAAAGATTAGAATGAGTTTAAAAAACAAAAATGGAAGTAGAATGGAAAGGCGAGTAATGTGCAAGTTGGGCCTGTGTCTATTTATTTGGTCCATGAGCATGTGGAACTATCTTGCCATGGTTGATCAACTGTAGTCATTACTAACCTGTGGTTTTTTCTATCCTTAATACCCTAAACTATCAATTATTTGACATGTATTTGTATAAAAATAATAAAGTGATGAAGAATAAAAGTAGTTTACACGTGGGTGATTGTGGAGAAGTGCTATATGCACATTAACGAATTGACGTTACGGATGACTTTCTAATTTTTTTTTTAATTATTTAATTAAAAACACGTTTTTCAATAAAATTAATTAAAATTAATTTTTACGAAACATAAATATTTTTATATTTTTTAAATCTACAAAATACGAATTTAATATAAACATTAATTTTAAATATCAATTAATTCATGCGTTTCTACTTATTTGTTCGAATATTCAAATATGAAATACCCACCCCCACATTAAGTAATAGTCACATTTTCTTTGTAATTGTTAAAAGAAATTTGACCATTAATTTGGAAATTTGACCATTAATTTAGAAGGAAGGAAATATATGTTAAAAAATCTAAAATTTAATAAAAATATAAAATAAACAATATATATTGTGTCATTTTATCATAAAAACATTAAAAAAAATTCAAATATAATAGAAACAAAATGTAAAAAAATACTATATATCATTATATTATATTATTTTGCATTAAAAAATAAAAAATTACAAAATATATATTATAAATTATATATATATATATATATATATATATATATATATATATATATATATATATATATATATATATATATATATTCGAATCGAATTATTCGTATAATATTCGAATCGAATAATACATTATTCATATTCGTATTTGTAAATATTTGTATTCGTATTAATATTCGTTTTTTCGAATACAAATCATTAAAAGTCGAATCGAATCACGAATCGAGTCAAAAAAGTTCGATTCGTTTACATCTCATCCCTACGTAGTAGTAGAGCCTAGTAATGTATAAATTGCCCACTTTTGATACATTACCTAATTAATAAGTAAATCAATCAATTAGATGTATACTAAAAAATAACATTAGAATCCAATATCTATATCATAAATATAAAAGTTCATTATAATTTTCATCATAAAAATAAATAAATATCATTGAAAAAAAATACGTCTATAAATTGCAAAAAACACAAACAAACAAATATTAAAATAAATCTGAATTCATCAAAATCAATATTATTAAAAAAATAATTTATCACAAAAACGATGAGTTCATCATTTAATGAGTTCTTACTCTACACTTTCAGGTATAAAACTCAATTCGGCAAATATGATGAACCTAATCTACACTAGTGGGGTATTTTTTGGGTGCCCAGTTGGGATTCCAGGCTACCAAAAATTTCGTCACACCACTTTGGAAAGGCCTGATTGATGTTAAAGCCAGAACCAATGGCTTCTTTTTCTTCTTCTTCAAATCAGAATTAGAACTGCGGAATGTGGTAGAGGGGGGGGGGGGGGGGGGGGGGGGCAGGGATATTCGCTGGCAGGCCCTTATTTTTACAAAGATGGAGAGAAGGGATGTCTCTCGAAAAACAAGTGCATAGGGAGGTCCCAATTTGGGTTAAATTCAGAAACTTACCCCTTGAATATTGGAACATGGATGGATTGAGTCGAGTCGCCAGTGCTGTGGGAATTCCCCTCTATCCAGATGTTTACACTAGCACGATGACACGACTGGACTATGCCCGTGTGTGCATTATGATCAAAGTTAACGGTACATTCCGAGATCACGTTACCCTCCTTAAACCCACGGACATCGATGGAGAGTACAATGGTAGTTGCAAGATTGACATTGAATATGAGTGGAGACCGCCGACTTGCACTAGTTGTGATGCTTTCGGACATACCTCTGGGAAGTGTCCGCAGGCAGCTCCCGTGACCAAATTAAGGCCTATTTTTAGGTACGAACCTAAAAAGAGGATGGATCACCCGCAAGCTAGGGAATCGGTTATTCACTCGGAAAATAACTGGAGGTTGGTAGCTGCGAAAAAGAAAATTCATGGGGAGAATGAGTCGTCTTCTGCTCGTGATGGAGGGACAGGTCCTTTGAGAAATAACAACAGCAAGTCGGCCACCCAAACCGAACGACAGGTTCACTTGGGGATTTTGTCTAACTCGTTTGCGGCACTTTGCGATGATGATGAGCAGGGTGATGGCGGGACGGACCAACGAGACAACGAGAAACCGAGTGATTCTAATGTCACGAATCCAGGTAAAATAAAAGAGGTTTATCCAGATAAAGGCGAGCCCTCGGGTGTCGGGCATTTGGAGATTCAGTCGTGTGATACGGCACCGGTGGGTCAGTGGACGAAGAGGGAAGGGTTGGTTGGGTTCGGCAATATTAATGTGGGTCCCCATACGGATGGGTTCGATGCTCTTGAGTACCGGGCAGATTTGAGGGACGGGCAGATTGGGGATGGTACCATGGTGGTGTACGGTCAGGGTCCTATAGCAGCCCTTTCTTCGGTTACCCATGATTAGTACGCTATGCTGGAATGTACGGGGGCTGAATAAGCTGGACCACCAGAGGGCAGTCCGTGACCTTATTCAGGAGAGTTCGGCTAGTCTCGTTGCTCTTCTTGAGACGCATGTTAACCCTAGTAGGTCTTCCTTTGTCGCTGACCGAATATTTTCTTCGTGGAGTAGGTACTTTGATTATGTCGATGGTCCGGGTAAGCGTATCTGGGTCGGTTGGGATCAGAGTTTGGTGGATGTGCAGATGATAAATACTTCTGATCAGTGGTTTCACTGTCGGGTTACGGAGCTCAGTACTGCAGTCACGCGGTTTTACACTTTCGTATATGGCCATAACTCGGTAATTCAGAGGCGAGGATTATGGGACTATATACTTTCTATTTCTGAGTTTCTACAGGATTCTGATTGGGTAGTGTTAGGAGATTTCAACACTGTCCTGGATGAGAGTGAGGCGTTAGGTGGTAGTGTGCCGATAGGGATGGATGATTTCCAGGCGTGCTTGTCGGCCGCTGACTTGGTTACTTTACCTACGGTGGGACCGTGGTATACGTGGCACAATCAGCAGACTGGGGACCGGAAGTGGCGTCGACTTGATAGGGTGGTGGCTAACCCTTCTTGGCTGATTCATTGTGCGGATAGCATCTACCATACTCTTCCGTCTCGTACTTCGGACCATGCTCCCATTCTTTTGAATCCGGTAACAGCTGGTAATGGATTCAAATCGTGGTTCCGGTTCGATAATCACATTACGGAGATGGCGGATTTCCTTCCACGGACGAGGAGTGTTTGGGATCACCAGATTTATGGCCTTGCGATGTACTCTGTTGTTCAGAAGATGAGGCGTTTGAAGGGAGTGTTTAAGGAGATGCGTAAGAGACAGGGTCACCTCGGAGCGAATGTGACGAGAGCTAGGGAGTTTCTTCTCTCGGTACAGGCGTGTTTGAGCTCGGATCCTACCTTTGAGCCGCTCCTCGTATTGGATGGGATCTGTCGTCAGTTGTATACACGAGCAGTGGATATGGAGCAAACTTATTTACGCCAGAGGGCGAAGACTTCTTGGCTTCGGGATGGTAATCAGTGTACGGCTTTCTTCTTCAGGAGTATTGCGGTTAGACGAGCTCGATCTCGTATTCTTCAGGTCGAGAATGCTGCTGGGAACCTAGTGCATGACTCCTCTCAGATTAGTAGCACGATTGTGACATTCTTCCAGGGACTGTTGGGTACCTCGAGCTACCCTGTGGTTGGTGATTTACGCCCTTTCGTGTCTAGACGACTGACGGTTGACATGGCTGAGCACATGGTCCGACCAGTGACGGATTCGGAGATTCAGGATGTTTTGTTTGCTTTCGAGGATGATAGAGCCCCGGGGCCCGATGGTTACTCTTCAGCCTTCTTCAAACAAGCCTGGCCGGTGATTAAATCTGAGTGCCTCGCGGCCATTTCAGATTTCTTCCGTACCGGCAAGCTTGTTCGAGCTGTGAACTCAACGATTCTTTCGCTTATACCGAAGGTTGCTGTCCCGAAGCATCCTAAAGACTTTCGTCCTATCTCGTGCTGCAATGTGCTGTACAAAGTGATTGCGAAGATTATTTCCAATCGTATGAGTGACAGTATGGCTTTTTTGGTGGACAGATCACAGACGGCTTTCGTCCCTGGCAGACGTATCGGGGATAATATCCTCCTTGCACAAGAGATCATGCAGGGATACGGGAAGACGGGATTGCCAGCTAGATGTGTACTGAAAGTCGATCTGATGAAGGCATATGACACAGTTGAGTGGAATTTTGTTCGAGCATCTTTGGAGACTATGGGATTCCACCATGTGTTTATCGGTTGGATTATGGAGTGTTTATCTACTTCAGCGTACTTGGTGAACATTAATGGTTCAGCCGAGGGATATTTCATAGGAGCCAGGGGATTGAGGCAGGGGGACCCGATGTCGCCCTTTCTTTTTGTCCTTGTGATGGAGGTCTTACACGGAATTCTGGAGTGGCACATCCAGGCTGAGCCGGAGTTTCAGTTCCACTGGAGATGTGAGAGGACCCGCACCTACATGCTCAGTTTTGCAGATGATCTGCTCCTCGCTTGCCATGCAGATCCTATCTCTATTGACACGCTCAGACGTGGTGTGCAACTTTTCTCGGTTTACTCAGGTTTACATGCGAATGTAGACAAGAGTAACATCTATCTCTCGCGGACGGCACAAGAGGATGCGTGGGTTCTGCATACTGTGTTTGACTTTCCAGTTGGTACTCTTCCGGTGCGGTACTTGGGAGTCCCGTTGATTTCTTCTCAGTTGAGGATCAGAGATTGCGCACCACTGCTCCGGAAGATTGATGATAGATTGGGTTCATGGACCTCGCGATCCCTTTCGTATGCTGGGCGAGTCCAGCTGATTCGCTCAGTGCTCGGCACTCTTCATATATACTGGGCTAGTGTGTTCATACTCCCGCAGGGGGTCATTCAGGAGATTGAGAAGCGTCTGAGGAGATTTTTGTGGTATGGGACGGGAACTCGGGGGTATGCGAAGGTTCGATGGGCAGATGTTTGCCGACCTGCTAGAGAGGGAGGATTAGGGATCCGAGACCTTACTGCTCAGAATCGGGCCCTTATGACCAGACATATTTGGGAAATTTTGAGTCGAGATCCGGAGTCTGTTTGGGTCAGTTGGATTCAGGCGAATCGACTGAGGAGGCATTCGTTTTGGAGTGCAAAGAGTCCTAGGGCCTGCTCTTGGAGTTGGCGACAGCTCCTAAAGCTTAGGCCTGATGTTTTACCGGCTATCCAGATTCACATTGGGGATGGGTCACAGTTGTATCTGTGGAGGGACCCTTGGCACACTTTGGGTCGGTTGGAGGAGGTGTGTCCGATGGGGCCGAATTTGACTGGATTGCAGATAGCCTTGCCTCTCAGCTCCGTCATTGTTGATGGTGAGTGGCAGTGGCCAGTTGACTTTGCTGAGCAGTTCGTTGGTCTTATGGAGTTGCTTCCGGAGATAGGTCAGAGGAGGGATGTCATACAATGGAGGTTGCATAGGTCTGGGAGTTACACTTCTGCCTCAGCCTATTCACTTTTCCACCCTGAGGGAGTTAAGGTTCCGTGGGCTGGTCTCCTTGCTGGACCTGGGCGTATACCGAGACACTGCTTCATTCTTTGGCTTGCTATCCGTGGTCGGTTGCCAACGCGTGATAAGCCGTGGATTGGTAGGGGGGATGATTCATGTGTTTTGTGTGGAGGAGAAAGTAGAGAGACACATCCCCATCTATTCTTTGATTGTACCTTTTCACAGGATTGCTTGAGGATAGCTGGGAGGGAGGTTACTGGGTTTCTATGGCCACGTGGCAGTTGGGAGTGTGCTGTACTTCGTGCTGCTAGACGATGGCGTGGGAAACATTGGATTTCCTGTACTTATCGTGGTCTTCTCGCTGCACTGATTTATTTTATATGGCAAGAGAGGAATACGCGTATCTGGGAAGCGAGCTCAGAGTCGGCATAGGAGGTGGCTATCAGAGCTATATCCATTATGAGGGATCGAATCGCTTCGCTAAGGTTACCAGATTCACTTCAGGCGAGGGCTTTGAGGCGAGTGTGGCACATTGCATGGTAGGAGTGGTTGTTGTTGATGGAGTATTTTTATTTTTATTTTTGGAGATTCTGAGAGCTAGCTTGTTAGTTCGCTGATGCGGTAGGATCTTCCTATGCGCTGTACTGTATCTCCAACTTATTTTATTTTTCTCTTATATGATATTGACCGTTAACCAAAAAAAAAAAATCTACAATATGAACCATTAAAAAAAATATTAAATCAATCACAAAAATACCAGTTACAATAACTATTATTCAAAAATTAATTTCTCTAAGTAGAATCAACTACTCTTTCCTTCCTATAGTAATGGTCACATATCTTTTGTAATTTACAAATGACATATGATCATTAATATGAGATGAAAAGAGTATTTACACTACTAAAAAAAGTGGATTAGATATCATTTCAAAGAAATCGGTCGCTCATTCAACTGATTTCTGTGACACTAATGATATCACTCGCATAAATAATGATACATTTGATATCAACGAAATCAGTGTTTGAATAAACTGATTACTATGACTTCATTTTTTAAATGTTGTTTTACGTAATAATCGGTGGTAATAAAAAACCGATGTGTTTGTATGTTGTAATTTTTTATTAACATATTGTTTTTATTTAGTAATCGGTGGTAATAATAAAAATGATTTCTTTGTTTTGTAAATTTTTATGAAAATTTAGCAAGTAAGTACATAATAAGAAAACAAACTCATTTCACGTCTCCTCCCCTTCGTCTCCCCTTCGCTTCTCCCCTTCACAAACTTAGAAAAAGAACTGTGAAATATTTCACCCTCCCCAATTCTCCCCTCCCCGATTCTGCTCCAACCCTAATCAACTACAATACTTCGTCTCCCTCACACTACTCCCTCAAAATTGAATCCATAGCAACTCGATAACTTAAGCCCTAGCAACTCGTCATCCACCGGCACCCTCGCCTCCTCACCTGCAGCGTCGACCGTCGCCTCCGCCCCACGCTCTACTTTCTCCAGGGGACCATCGGCATCGACCGTGTCGCCAAGTGTGCCCCCCTCCTCTCCTACTCCGTGGAAGACAAATTCATCCCCTGGATCGAGTACCTGCAGAAATTAGGGTTTCCGCAGAGGGACGCCATCACCATGTTCAGGAGGTTCCCTTGTTATGCTACAACATCAAGGACAATTTCGAGCCGAAATTCGATTATTTCATTTTGGATATGGGAAGGGGTTTCCAGGAATTGTTCTGCCTTGCATTGCCGACCATGTTGAAGATGTCAGACGCTCGATTTCGGGAGAGGTTGGAGGTTTGTTGCAGTTCGTCGGGGCCGGTGAGAAATTCTCCCTTGTGGTGCACAAAAATAAAAACTAATTATGGTGATGGGGATAATGTAACATAGCTAAAGAAAAAAGCAATGGATTTACATGATAAAATTTTGCCTAATTTGTTTATATTAAAATTATGTAAATTTGATTCTAATTGTGCAATATTTTTAAAAATTATTTGGTCGTTACTGCTACCAACCTACCAGTTGTTAGTGAAATTCCGTGTGTTTGTGTGCAGGTTTGTCAGACTATTAACAAAGAGCTGGGAAATCCAAGGATGACCTCTTCCTGACTTTTGATAATATACCACTGGCTACAACATCAGTAAGACCCTGGTACCAATTTGATAAAAGGGAGAAACATTGTATATCAATTGTTGAGTTTTCTTTAGAACATAAGTACTAGTGTCATGTAAACAGACCAGATGATAAACCTAACATCATAACACATGTTTTGTAAAATTTAATTAAGATTTAGGGTAGGTGGCTGTAGAATTCCGATCAAAATCTTTACTCATGATTTGGATATACTATTCTGTAGATAGCTCAAGTTCATCGGGTGACTCTGAGTGATGGGCAGGAAGTTGTTAAAGTTCAACATGAGGGTATAAAGGAAATTATATTGGAGGTTGTGTTTGGTCATAATTCTCTTAGATTTTCAGATCTTGTGATGCACATTGTCAGTTACTGTTCTTGATTTTTCATGTACAGGATTTGAAAAATGCTAAATCAATAGTTGATTGCTTGGGCAGAACCACAATATAACTTCAATCCCATGATAGAAGAATGGTGCAAAGAAGCCCCCAAGGAACTTGACTTCAACCATGAGGCTGGTATGCTTTGGATAATCCATCAATCATTCATGTGGCTGGTATGCTTAAGAACCCTGATGATCATACCCAGGTAGGCCTGTAATACAATCATTCATGTCACTTTGCTCTATGCTAATGTATTGCCTGATGACATACTTCTTAAAAAGAAGCTTGGCATGCTATCTGCCAGCAACCCAAATTTTAAGGTGGATAGAAAAAACAGTACAACCTTTACAATTAGGATGTATTTCATTTCTTCTTATTCTATATCTTTGTCAAATCTATTAATATCTTTCTGAACTTTGTAGATATTTTATACTGTTGATAAGCCAACAAAGGATTGGGTGGGAGGTATAAGTTACATATCCAAGGAAATGGCAGTGAAAGGCTTGCCCAACCCCAACAATGATACACTTATTCTGGTTAGTTGAATCCCTCATGAATACCTATACCATTTTTGTGTTCTCTGATAAATTATCAAGATTTTGCCCTTAAATGCATGTAAGATGAACTCCACTTAAACTTCAGCAACATATATGCATGTACATATACCCTATGTGCATGTTTGGAGGTGGTTGTTGACATAAATTTGACTCTCTTTTAAAGACGCACTAATGTTGCAACTGCCACTTGTGCTCTCGGACCCAACCAAAATGATAAAATCCAAATGATAATATTTGTTGCCATCTGACTGCAGTGATAATAATTAAATACTATATATATTAGCATTTGTGTGTACATTTATTATCAGATAAGAGAGATGTTATGCCGTATGTCATTTAGAATAAAAGTTGAACATAGGACGTTTCTTCATCTCAATCATGATTTTCATCGTCTATGGATATTCTTCTTGATCATGTTTCAAGTTTGCGAGTTACATCAAACATTGTAATGTATTTATGTGATTGATTCTAGTTAAAGTGATTTGCATATTTTTTTGGAGACTCCATCAAAGTGGACATAACTGAATCTTATTCTACAGAATGTGTTTTGAGATATTTATCTTTACTCTTTTTCATCATTGATTTTTTTTCATTGTATTTGAATTATTGCTGGAAATTGTAGTTGATTTACTAGTCACATGAACCTCGAAATTTGACATATTTTTTTGCTTCTTGACACTCACAACTTTATGTACATTTTGTTTTTGTTCTTTTCTCTGAAATAGTAGGCTATCTCTTAACCAGTTACATTATGATTCATCAGGAGCTAGTCTATACAAGGATGGGAGTTCCAGAAGAAGAAAATCAAGAAACTATTATGGTTATGCACTGGCAAAACAATTTGAATGTACTTTAGCTACAATTATGAATGTTTTGATTTTGGATAATGATTATATTCTAACTACAATATTTTGTATGAATGATTCAGATATTTTAAGTATTGTTGTGGAATTTAGTGGTTTTATAAATTTGTGTAATTTTAATATAAAAATATTGATTATATTGGACACAATTACAAGAATATTTATTTTTTTATAGAAATCAGTTTTTAAAATAAAAATGATTATGTAGTACTATATAGTTATCAGTTCTAAGCTAAATAACAGATATTAAAGAGGGTGTTAGATATCAGTTAGTTTCGTGGGTTAGTACCGGAAATCAACCGATTTCTATGAATACAACAGAAATCGGTTGAAAATATAAAAACTGATTTCTAAAATGTACAAAGAAATCGGTGAATCATCGATGTCTATAGTTGCACACTATAGATATCGGCTCCATCAACATCAGTGCAAATTTTCATAGAAATCGGTGAATAACCGATTTCTAATGCAATATTTTTAGTAGTGTTACTAAAAGAGTATTGGTCACGTGTCTTTTGTAATTTACAAAAAAGTATTTACTAAACTTCTCTCAAATTGAAGGGTGAGACTATTTGCACTTATCTTTTTATATAATTAGAATTATTTATTTTTATTTACAATGCTACCTCTAGTTTCAAAGTCTAAAATAACCTTACTAAAATTATTTAAACATCTAAAACATCTACTCCCTCCGTTCTAGGATTCTTTGCCAACCTGGTCAACTGAATACTTTTTTGACCGTCGATTACTTATGATAAAAAATATATAAAAATTATTAAAAAAATATTAAAATAAAATTTTAATATAAATTTTATTTTAGTATTTTTTAAATATTTTTTATATATTTTTTATCTTAAGTAATCGACAGTCAAACAAGAAAATAGTTGATCAGGTTGACAAACAGTTCTGGGACGGAGAATACTACACATATATATATAAAATAAAACATGCGTTAAAAACACTTTTTCACCCTTTATTAAAAGTAGAAGTGTAAATAATTTCAACTTGCAATAACAGCATCTCCAATGGTGAGGTAGAAGTCTATCTGTACTTCTACCTCTCACTAGAGCTGTCAAACGGTCGGGCCGGGCCATCCTAAGCCCATCGGGCTTTGAATATTTCACGGGCCGGGCTAGCCCGGCCCGAATTATGATGGCCTAAATTATATAGGCCCAACCCGGCCCTGGACGGGCCGTCGGGCTATCGGGCTTTTTTTGGCCCATATAATTAAATATAAAAAAAATATTAAATTTAATTAAAAATTATTAATTACACTAATTAACTAAAAATAATAATAAATAATAAATTTTCATTTAAAAAAAATGATTAATTAAATAAAATTCTAAAAAAATATTTTAAATAATAATTTATATTTATTTATTACTAAAAATATATTTATATCCTAAAATTATAATTAAATGAATAATTATAGTGATTTTAAATTTTATATTTAAATAAAAATGATTAATTAAATATATATTTATACGACCACCGTACGCTAATCGATTTAATTCCCTAGTAAAGCACCACTTGATGGTGGTGAATTCACTAGATGACCAATTCCGTTCCTTAAGTTTTGAACAATAATTGATTATAATCGAACCTTAGGAAGAAAGCCCCCGTTCCCGGTGATAGCAATCGTTTTAATCCCCAAATGAGTTTAATCCCGTTCACCAAAGATCATACTCAATCGTGGTTCGAAAATAAATCAATTAGGGCAATTTAAACTCTCTCTAACATTTCATCAAACACCTTGTAGGCATGACTTTCACTTCATCTCCTAATGAAAATCTAGCCAACAATAGCCATGGAAATCAACAACTCAAGCATGGAATCAATAAAGCAAAGCATAATCAACATAAATCTCAAGCAATTTATCAAATCTCATACAAATCCAACACAATTCAATACTAGAAAATGAGAAATAACAACAAATCAAATGAGTAAAGGGAAGAGCAATGTGTAGCCAATTGATGGAATCTCTCGTCTCCGTGGTCGTTCGAGCTTGAATCCGTCGTCAATGGATGCTTGAACTTTGAGGAAGATGAACTCCAATCTCAATTTGCACTAGTCTCTCTCTCTAAAGCTCTCGATTTGTTTTTTTGTGTCAAAAGTTGTGTGGGAAGAGTGTTTCCCATCCTTTTATACTCACCCAAATGGAATAACCGTTCCTAATAATTTTCCCACCAAAAATAGGCTTGAAATGTCGATTCTTCCCCTCGGTCAACACCCGGTCAATGAAAGTCAACGTCCAGTCAACAATTTTGTTTCCCAGTCACTCTCATTGAAGTCTTCTGCCGCGAGTCAACGCTTGTTAAATGAGAGTCAACGCTGGTTCAATGAGAGTCAATGTTGGTCAACAATTTGGCTGTTACGAGTTCTACATATTTTGGCCAATCATTTTGCTCTTTTTTTTTAGGCTCTTTTCTTGCACTTTTTTTTTACATATTTTTTTTCTTTCTTTTGTGCACACAACATCATACATCATACATCATTTCTTCTCATCATTTATTTTGTTAGAGGGTTGACTTTTTCCAAGAATTACTAACAACATACTCAAGTCTACAATGTCCCTTTTATGCACAATCCTAAAGAATGACCCGTTTTTAACAATCGAACCTTCATCACCAAATGACCCCGAATATGCTCACACCACTCTTGGAATCACACGGCAACAAGAAAAAAGTATACATGTAGGCTCAAGGGGTTTTCTAGGGTGTCCCACGACGGGCTCGGTCAAGTATGTGGAATATATATTAGTGGAGCTTCCTAAAGATCACATTCATCATTTTAAAGACATAACAAGACCAACCAAGCTTTCTACAATTCACTCATAATGCACAAACGTATACACATGCCCAACAAGAGAATCAATGCATATCCATAATGAAAAACGAGAAATCAAAGTGAGATAACATATATAGCATTCATCAAACAAAGCTCAAGGTTCGACAATCCTCACAAAATATCAAGGGCTACAAACTAGCGAATAGTGCAAAATCACATTATCCAACAATGACCATAAGAGATAAACGACATCCAACTAACGACTTCTACGGGACTCGCCCACTTCATCAAAGTAGGAAAACGCCGAAAAGCTCGACTTTATTACAAACACAAAATAACAAAACAAAAATCAAATACAAGATAAACAAACAAAATCAACATCACACAAACACCACCAAAACTCCACCAAAAATCCCAAAAGAAAAATAAAAACGATCAAAGAGGGATAAGCCATTCACATACCTTGACCCGAATGTAATTCGAGTTGTTTTGACGTCACTTGTGGTGTTTAGACAATAGAGAAAGAATCACCTTGAGGTCCGAGAAATGCAATGTAGAAGGACATGGAGGAGTGAGCTTCATCTTCATGGGTGAGAAAGCTCTCACAAAGCACTCTTTAACGTCATGAGTTCGACGGTCGTGGGAATGCCCCCACGAGGCACTCGGTTTTCGGCTCCGAGCAACACCCAATCCTCGAACTCCGTTAGCCGTCTAAAAATATAGACGAAAGTCGTCTTAGGAAGATCATCTCGGCTAAGATATGATGATGCTTCGAATAGAATTTTTCAAGCCTAGGATTGAGGAAATATGAAACCGTAGTGCTCAAAATATGATTCTCCCTCACATTCTCGGCTCGAGGTAATGAACCAACAACATCTATCTCGGCACATAAAAAATATGAACTAAACTTCCGGAGATATACCACTTCCGACAAGGGAGCACGATCATTAATAGTGAAGAAATGAGGTACATGACCGTAGTATGTCCCAAAATCGAATCTCCCTTTGCCATCGACCTCGACCGGTAAAAATAACGAACTAAATCTTCTTAGGAACTCCATCTCGACCCATGTCTCACGAACCTCGATGTAACAATAATCACTCGGTCGACCATCTACATATCCAAGCTCGACTCTCAATTCTAATAAATCCAATAAGCTCGACCATATGGGGTAGAAGAACTTCTACCCGGGTAGAGATAAAAAATAATATTATTTTATTATTATTATTATTATTATTATTATTATTATTATTATTATTATTATTTCAGCGTTAATAATTATTTTATATTTTAACGTTATTTTGTATTTTATATAAAAATTAATAAAAAATAAGAATTTTGAACTAATTAAATTTTATATAAAAATTAATTAAAATTAAAATTTTTGAAAAAGTTAAAATTTTAACGTTAAATTATTTGTATTTTTATTTTATATAAAAATTAATTAAAAAATAGTTTTTATTTTATATAAAAATTAATTAAAATTAAATTTTTTGAAATAGTTAAAATTTATTTTATATAAAAATTAATTAACATTAAAAGTTTTGAAATATTATTGATTTATTGATTTATTAAATACAGTATTTATTTTTATTTTAAATTTATTTTTTGTGATATTTTTATTTTAACCATGAATTATATGAAATATTAAATATTTATTTTATTTCATCTAAAAACCATTTTTTTTACTTTTACTATTATTATTATTATTATTATTATTATTATTATTATTATTATTATTATTATTATTATTATTATTTAAATATAATAAAAAATAAATAATATAAAATAAGTAAGTGGTGAGACTTATAAAATTTAATTTTGGATAGAAATGTTGAATGAGTTAGAAGTTTTTTTTGTAGAAGTAGAAAAAAAATGAGTTAGCGCACACGTAATCTAGTTATCACCCAAAAACTTAAACCCACCATTAGAGATGCTCTAAGAAATATGTGGTTGCCATGTAAGCGGGTGCACATCAAGAAACGGAAGCCGAGTGCACATCAAGAAAACTCTACCAAATAATAAGAATGAATAAAAAAAAAAAAAAAATTATTGAAACTTTTTTATTTTTATTTTTGGGTCAATAACTCAGGAGTAGTCCACAAAATTTACTAAAAAAAACACAAATGAAAAATAATCTATTAAAATGATTTCAAAATTCATAATACCAAATAATTAAAATATTAATTCAAATTACAATTTTTTAGTTTTTACAATGTTAGAATTTATATAATCGAATAAGGATTAAAGGAAAGGAAAAGATAAACGTAGAAAACTTGTGGTATTAGAACAAAATAAGCGTGATATAAAATATACAAGAGAGAAGATTTATATAGCCAAAACAAAAGGTAAACCCTAATCCTATAAATATAAGGTAAACCCTAATCCTATAAATATAATAACTAATATAAATATATGCTAACACCCCCCCCCCCCCTCCCCTCCTCTCAAACTCACGATGGTACAGCAAGAAGCATCGAGAGTTTGTCAACGAAAAATCTATGACGGCTGACAGAATGAGACTTCGTGAAGCAGTCAGCCAGCTGTAAGGATGACAGAGTAAACGGTAGAGAAATGGTTCCGTGATCCAAATGATGCCGAGTGAAATGACAATCAATTTCAATGTGTTTGGTGCGCTCATGAAACACCGTGTTGTGAGCAATCTGAATGGCACTCTTATTATCGCAGTACATAGGTGTGGGGTCAGAAAGAGTGACTCCCATGTCAGCCAGTAACCAGCGCAACCATATAATCTCAGCCGTAGTGGAAGCCATAGCACGATACTCTGTCTCGGTGGATGAACGGGAAACTACATCTTGTTTCTTACTTCTCCAAGAAATAAGAGAATCACCAAGAAAAATACAAAACCCAGTGTAGTGGACTTCCGAGAAGTCGAATCACCAGCCCAATCGGCATCAGAATAGGCACGAAGCTCCAATGAAGAAGTGGATGGAAACAAAAGACTCTGATAAAGAGATCCCCGTAGGTAACGTAAAATACGCACAACCGCAACGATCGGGGACGAAGCCATTGACAACGGCAACGTTTACGAGTCAAGAAGCAAGATCAAAGTTCTACGGCCACTACTTTTACTAGTTTGAACTTTAAACTTGATTTCGATTATTTGTTTTACTTTTCTTTGCTTCTTTTCATGCTTTTAACTTCTTGTAATAAACATCTAGATTTCTAATTGCTTTGATGTTATTTTTATTAATGCTTTGTCTTATTTTAATTCTTGATCATGTCTCTTTTGATTATCGTTGTTAAATATTTTGTCTAGATGTTGAACTAAGTTTGTAACTCGGATGATGGTATGATTTACGAAAGAATTTATTTGTATTAACCGGAAGATCAAATACAATTATCATAATCTTAGAATCGTAACCCGATCGGGAGCGAACCTCTAAGTGGATTAAACGTAGTTTTTACGAGTTAAGCAACCCGACCGGGAACTTGACGTTCGTGTGTTTAATCGTGTTGGTTGAAAAAGGAAACATATAAATCTAATTCCTAAGTTTGATTATTATCGTCCGAGTCTTTTCAATTCAAGTATTTAAGTTATTTCTTTCATGTTCTTATTTACTTTCTTTGTTAATCGATCTTGAACCTAGGATTTTAGAATAATAAAAAATGCATCTAACACTAGTTATTCACTTAAACTCTACTCTTTCGTTTCCTTGGATTGATACCGAGTCAACTACAACTGACCTCGGATTTTGAGGAGAGACGCACGAAAAACGTCTAATAAAAATTAAAACGGCGACCGCCGTTTTGCCCAATTATCTTGATTGAACATCTGACTCTTTTCGGCTCTTTTGGCGGTCGCCGAAATCATTTGACGAGCGCAGAAACCAAACGGCGGTCGCCGTTTCAGGGCAGTTTCAGGGCGGTTTCTAATCCATTCTTTGATGCATTTAGGCGAGGAAAAGGAGGAAAAGAGATATCTTTCGCCTAGGATTTGGAAGGAGGAGAAGGAGACGATCCACTCGGAGCCGACAACTTCGAGATTCAAGTTCAAGTCACGAGCCGTTTCAATTCACCGTAATTGTAGTTGCTATTTCAATTTCTAAAATTCTAGTTTATTTCTTTTTATGCTTTGTTCAACTTATGCAAAACTTATGAATGCTTTCAAGATTATGATGTTTGAATGATTTAGTTGATGAATGCTTTGTTAATTAAAGATTGTTTCAAGCTTTTACTTTGTTGCATTCTCTTTTTAAATATCTTGTTTATCTTTGATTGTATTTTAAAAGCTTCGTTTTCATTTATCGTTATTCTTGTAATTCGATCTTTGTTTAAGATGATGAACTAATTTTCTTACTCGGGTGTTTATATGAAGAATTAGGCGGATAATTATTTAACCGGAAGATCTTGGATAAACGACATACTCTTGATATCGTAACTTGACCGAGAGCGATTATTCAAGTGAATTAAACGTTGAAAAACGAGTTGAGCAACCCGACCGGGAACTTGACTTTCGATTGTCGTTTATTTAGATTGAAAAAGGCAAGAATTCTTTGAAGTCGAATTTGTAGTATTTTCACCCGAGTCTTTTCCTTATTGTTAATTTCACGATTTCTATTTTAATCAAGAGTTTCATAATGAACCTTGGACTTAGTTTTATAATTTATGTCTCTAATACTTTTCAAACGCAAAAACAATACTCTTTCGTTTCCTTGGATTGATACCGAGTCAACTACAATTGACCTCGGATTTTGACGAGAGACGCACACAAAAACGTCTAATCAAGTATCGTAAAGGGCCCAAATCTTTCATCTCAAAACAACGGGACAAGGTTTCTTTCAAACCCACAATACCATCAACATCATCACCCGTAATAATCATATCATCAACATATAACATAAGGAGAACACGGCCGGCAGAAGTTGATCGAACAAATAAAGCCGAGTCATAAGGGCTAGAGACAAAACCAAGGGAAATCACAACTCGAGAAAATCTATCATACCAAGCACGAGGGGCTTGTTTAAGGCCATACAACACCTTCTTAAGGCGATAAACCTGTCCTGGAGCATGAGAGACGCCTGGTGGGCGAACCAAATACACTTCTTCCTTCAATTCTCCATTCAAAAAAGTATTTTTAACATCCATCTGAGATATGTACCACTATTGAACAGAAGCAACAGCAATGAGGACACGAACTGAAGTCATCTTGGCTACCGGAGCAAAAGTCTCCTCATAATCTAAACCATACTCTTGAGCAAACCCCTTAGCAACTAAGCGGGCCTTGTATCGCTCAATAGAACCATCAGATTTCGTCTTAACTTTGTACACCCATCTAGAACCAATAGCCTTTTTACCTGCAGGAAGATCAACAAGGTCCCAAGTACCAGTCTTGTCTAAGGCAGACAGTTCCTCAGCCATAGCATTTTGCCAATCACGGGATCGGACAACCTCCTTATAGGAGGAAGGCTCAGAGATTGGATCAATGGAAACAAGAAATGACGCAAATGACTTAGAATAACAAGAGTATGCAAAATCATGTAATTGAGTAGACTTACGTATGCGTACTGGATAGCGTGGCGCAGCAAGATCCGTAGTCACAAGCGGTGATTGGGTAGCCGTGTCAGGAGTCGGAGAATCGTCAACAATAGGTGCAGTAGGAGGTGAAGAGTCAGAATAGAAGAGATCAATGTGAATAAGATCAGATTTAGTCAAGTTGTGTGTGCTGGAGGGAATGGTAAAGAAGGGGATATGCTCAAGGAAGGAGACATGGCGAGACACATATAACTTTCTAGAGGAGGGATCATAACAACGATAACCTTTTTGACCTATAACATACCCAAGAAAAACACATATAGCAACCCGAGAGGAAAGTTTGGACAGTTCAACATGTGGACGAAGAACAAAGCAAGTGGAACCGAAGACTCTTAAGACATAATAATTTGGTGTTTGGCCAAATAACTGCTCATAAGGAGAAGTGCCAGAGTTATGAGCAGTCGGAATACGATTAATAATGTAAGTGGAGGTAAGGACAGCTTCTCCCCAAAACTCATTTGGAACACTAGCGGATAACAACATAGACCTGGCAGTTTCAACAATATGTCGGTGTTTTCTCTCAGCAACACCATTCTGATGAGGGGTATCAGTGCACGAGGACTGATGCACAGTACCTTCAGACAAAAAAAGACCAGAAAGAGTTCCACTAGTGTATTCCCCACCTAAATCAGAACGAAAACACTTAACAACAGCGGAGTGTTGGGTTTTAACGTAGGCTTGAAAATCTGTATAAATCTTAGTGAACTCAGAACGATTTTTCATCAAAAACACCCAAACATAACGAGTATAGTCATCAATAAAGGACACATAATATCTAGACCCCCTTTTAGTAGGAATAGGAGCGGGTCCCCAAACATCAGAGTGGACTAAATCAAAAGGTGCACAAGATTTTGATGAACTATTATGAAAAGGCAAAGCAAAAAATTTCCCAAGTTTACATCCACGACAATCAGAAATATCATGAGATTTTAAAGCACCCAAAACGCCAGTATTACACAAAAATTGTAAACGAGAGTGTGAAACATGACCAAGTCTAGAATGCCATAAAAAATACTTAGAGGATGACTTGGTTAAATGAAAGGAAGATAAGTCAACAGAGGTGGCAGCTGCATAGCCAGGAGTGCGCAGCTCATCCAAAACATAGAGACCCCCTGTCTACGGCCTGTCCCAATCAGCCTCTTGGAGTCGGGATCCTGCACAGAACAAGAAGTGGAAGAAAAATGAACAGAATATCCAGAATCACATAATTACCAACAGATGCAAGACTTGGAGTAAGCTTAGGTATACAATAGACATTTGAGAGAGACACGTGAGGAGTTTTAATAGTGCCAACGCCAACTAATGGTAAGGATGAACCATCAGCAGTAACAACAGTAGGGGAACAAGACTCAGAAGACAAGGATGTAAACTTAGATGGATCAGGAGACATATGAAATGAAGCCCTAGAGTCCAAGACCCAAAGGGATGATGATATACCTGAGGGATTTGATGAAGGCAAACCTGATGGAGAACGAGTAGTCATGGCAAAATGCTGAGGCGGGGGGGCTGTCTGACCTGAGGACGAAGACTGAGTAGCAAGGAATCGTTGAAACTGTTCTGCAAGAGCATCCATAGAAGTATTCTGAGAAGAAGCCACATCCAAATCACCCGCAGATGCAGCTGCAGCCATATAAGATGACCCACTACGGGTTTGTCCGGTACCCAATGTGCGTTGCTGTCCACCATTTTTCTGTTGCTGAGACTTATCACCAGACGAGTTCTTCAAGGCTAATACAGGACACTGACTTTTCCAATGTCCAGGCTTCTTGCAATAACGACATTCATCCTTTTTAGCAGTATTTGTTCGAGACTGTTGAGATGGTGCTGCCAAAACGGATGCAGAAGGGGCGGTTGGTACCTTTTCAGTTTGCATTTTCAGACGAGTTTCTTCAGCTAGTAACTCGTGAACCACTGAATCGACAGAGGGCAAAGGATTGCGATGCATAATCGAAGCACGACAGTGCTCGTATTCCGGACGAAGCGAGTGCAGAAGCTGAACAAGACGCGATTCCTCCCGATGAACAAGATAAGGTCCAAAGGCCTTTAATTCAGCAGACTCTGTCATAGCCAAATGATCCCAAAGAGCAGTGATTTCAGCATAAAATTCCTGAATGTTGCGATCATTCTGTGACAGAACACGAATTTCCCCTTCTTACTGAAAGCGAACAGATATATTGGTGCGCATAAATAGTCTTCCCGAGTAGTCCCAAACCTCATTAGCAGTTTCATATTTAGCCAATTGCACACCAATCTTAACATCGACAGAATTATTGATCCAAGTAATAATTTTGGAATTGGCACAATCCCACTTATCAAGCAAATCATCATAATTATCAGTACCTGTTGTGGGAGCTTGAGCAACCCCAGAAACATATTTCCACATCTCTTTACCGCGAAGAAATTTTTTCATAACGTAGCTCCAATACGAATAGTTTTTACCATCCAAACGAACACCAATTGACTGCAACGAGTCCTCACTAGGAGCCATTGGAAAACAAGCGTAAACGAAAACGCCAACAACCGAAACGAACAGAAAAAATTAACCAAAACGAACAAAGATTTAGATGATTAATGGCTCTGATACCATGTTAGGATTTATATAATCGAACAAGGATTAAAGGAAATGAAAAGATAAACGTAGAAAACTTGTGGTATTAGAACAAAATAAGCGTGATATAAAATATACAAGAGAGAGACTTTATATAGCCAAAACAAAAGGTAAACCCTAATCCTATAAATATAAGGTAAACCCTAATCCTATAAATATAATAACTAATATAAATATATGCTAACATACAAAACCAACTAATACCAAATAATTAAAATATTAATTTAAATTACAATTTTTTAGTCTTTACAAAACCAACTACGTCATCAAGGGATACTTTGAAATATAGCATGCCTCTCACGTGTATATATATATATATATATATATATATATATATATATATATTAACATATATATAGAACCATCACATTATCTTTTCATGAATAATTTGAAATACAGCATGCCTCTCACGTACATATATAGTAACATATATAGAATAATAGAACTATCACTTTGGATTTTTCTTGTGGTGCCCGATTATCCCGAAACCGATATCCCGATGAAACAATCGAAAAAGCTAAAATCGTCGGGCACCTCAAGTAACAAACAAATTGAAAAAATATGAATAGACATAAGCACAGTTTGTGGGATTCTTGCCAAATAAGTCGGTAATCTCCGAACAACTGAGTAGAGAAAACACTACGAACAATATTTGAAAGAACACTCTAACTCACTCCGGTAGAAAATGCTTTAACCTAAAGAGTATGAACAATATCTGAAAGAACACTCTAATTCACTCCGGTATAAAATGACTTAGGTTAAGGATTATAATGCTTTAACCTAAAGAGTATGAACAATAAAGAACACTCTAACTCACTCCGGTATAAAATGACTTAGGTTAAGGATTATGATCAAATTAAAAAAATGACATTCAGAACCAAAACTGCAAAAATAGTCAACATGGCAAAATCATTTACTTTTTCATCCTTTTTTGTGCTCCACACATAATTTTATTACCACATAATTTTATTTTTTTTGTCGTAACACATATTTATTATTTTTATACTTTATTTTTCACACATAATTATTATTTTTGTGCTTTATATATAATTAATTCATATATATAAATATTGAATAATTTTTTTCTACTCCATATATATTTTAATTTTATATAAATGTTGAAAATGCATATTAATTGTATAATAATTGTTATTTATTATTATTATTTTTGTTCTACATTCATATTAATTATTTTTTGTGCTACATTTTTCATATAATTTTTTTATGGGATAATTATAATTTAATACCTCACCTATAGGCCTTTTTTTACTTTGCTACCTCACCTTTCAAAAGATGCCGACTAATATCTGACATTTCAAAAAATTGCAAATTACTACCTGTTTGGCCGGAATTTGATGGAGATGTAATTTTTTGAAGGGCAATTTAGTCTTTTTAATAATTTTTTTTATCTTAAATTAATTAAAGTAAATTAAAAGAAAAAAAGGGGATCGGATCCTAAATCCAAACCATTCTCTTCTTCCTTATTCCTCTTCTTCGATTGAGCGTGCAGAGAGACATAGAGAGAAATCGACTTCAGGAGTTTAGGGTGGGCGGCAGCGTCAACAATTTTCCGGAGAACGTGAAATGTTATTGAGTCGCACCGGCGACGGCACAAAGGGCCTTCTCCTCGAACCCTAATTCCAAACAATTAGTGAGTGGCATCGGCGACTTGCGTTTGGGCTGCGACTCGCCTCTAATTCGGCATTGGTCGGAGATGGTTCTCTCCGCTCAGCCATCCTTCGACCTTCGACGACAACTAGCAGCTTCGAAAGCAAACAAGCTCGGTTCAGCTGTGATTTGGGTCAAACGGGCTCGAGAATGGGTTGGGTAGTTTGGAAATTCTAGGAGGGCTTCGGACTTGGACCTTGGCTCTCGAAAGGCACAAACGAGCTGAGGTACGTACGGTCGGACATGGGCCATGTAAAGGGTTGTTGATTTGGATTGATGAGTTTGACGGTGGTTTTAGCGCAGCTGGTGGGAGGTGACACGAGTTTGCATAAATTAGATGGATGGTTTGTGGTTTTTGATTGATTGTGTAAATGGAGTAGTATGTATACGATATTGTGTGATTGTTTTTTTGGATTCAAGATGAAAATTGACGAAGGAGACGAAGCTCACTGTTTTTTTTTTTAATTTATTAATTTAAAATGATAATTTGATTAAAAGACAAAATTGTCCTTAATGTAATTACATATTGTCGGATTCTGGCCAAAGCAGGTAGTAATTTGTAATTTTTTCAAAGGTCAGATACCAGTCGGAGACTTTTGAAAGGTGAGGTACCAAAATAAAAAAAGGCATATAGGTCAGGTATTAAACTATAATTATCTCTTCTTTTATCTAAAAACTAATTATAATTTATTTTCCATTTATAATTATTAATTTTATTCTCTATATATAATTTATTTTTATATAAAAATTGAACATGAATATTAATTGTAAAATGATGGTTATTGTAACTATTTTAAGATATAAATTTTTTATTTTATTCACATAATTAATATTTTGGTGCTCCACACATTTATTGTTTTTGTGCTCCATATATAATTTATTTTTATCTAATATTGAATATGCATATATAATTTATTTTTATATAATATTAAATATGTATATTAATTGTAAAATGATTATTCTCAATTTTTTTCTCCAAATAGAATTATAATTTTACGTTCCACACACACACACACACACACACACACATATATATATATATATATATATATATATATATATATATATATAATTGAAAATGTATATTAATTAGGTGTAGCTATATCAATGTTTGTGCTTTTCTTCATCAATGTTTGTGCTTTTCTTCGTAGCATTTCTATATCCTCTGTTCGCTCGATAATTACTTCCCGCTTGGATTATATTCACATATATTCTATGTGGTATTTTCCTTGAATAACTGCTCCATCGGGAGGTTACTTCCCGCTTGATTATGATATATCCACATATATTCTGTGTGGTATTCTCCTTGTATAGCTGCTCGAAGATAACTAATTTGGATAGTATGAAAGTTGATTATGATATATCCACATATATTCTGTGTGGTATTCTCCTTGTATAGCTGCTCGAAGATAACTAATTTGGATAGTATGAAAGTTTTTCTGTTTCACGACCACATGCTTACTACTAGGGGTGCCAGATGATTTTGGTCGACCATACCCGCATGCTTGCTATTAGGGTGCCGAATTATTTTGGTATATTTGACTGCTTTGTTTTAATTAGTGTTTTTCTTGGGACTGCCTGCAAAACACTCTACAAAAATCTTAACAGGACTGTATCATCGACGACTCTTAGGCTGCATCAAATTCTGTGCAGTGTAGTTGGTATTTCAAGATACCTAATATTGTTTAAAAATCCACAAACCAGTGGTAACAGTGTTTTTGACAAACGCGAAGTTTAGTAGTTAAATATATTACGTGTTCAAAATCTATTTAATACATTGATACTACTATTGTGATGTTTCATTTGGTAGATATAAATGAGTAAAGTAGTGAAAAACTAATTTTTTGTCATTGACATAACACATTTTTTTGTGTGCTATTTGAAACCTCACTGATAGGGGTGTTCAAAAAACCCGTCAAACCCGATCCGCCCGTCAACCCGACCGAAAGCCTCCCGAACCCGTCGGTTTTATTTTAAACAAATTACCCAACAGTTAGAATTTCTAAAACCCGTCAAAATTCGGGTGGGTAGCGGTTTCGTTAGTGACTACCCGCGAATAAACCGACCCGCCCGCACATAATATATATATATATATATATATATATATATATATATGTATAATACTATATATAATATTAGTATATAGTAGTATTATTAGTTCATTTTTATTAATATTATTACTAGTATAGTAATAGTATTTATTTATGAAATAATTTTTAAATTTTTCTTAATTAGTTTTTTATGTATGCTTTTGCTTCTTTTTTTTTCAATTACGCACAACTCACAAGTTCATATTTTAAGATCTTAAATTAACAACATTTTTAATAAGGGATAATTGTAGGCTAGTAGCTGACCTATAGGCACTTTTGTACTTCGGTTACTCACCTTGCAATCTGTACACCCGACTAACTGAACTATGACGAAATTGCATTTTCATTTGAAAAGGGGTGGTTTCCGGCAACACGTGAATTGCACGTGACCAGTATTTATTTTCTATCAGCTGAGAGAGGGCAATCTCGACATTTCCACTTAATTAATAAATGAAAATAAATGTTTAATGGAAAAGAACGGTTTTAGGCAAGAAATCGATTCACTCTTCATTCTTACAACACTTAAATTCAAAAAACCCTAACCTCTCCCCAATTCCATTTTCAAAAAACCCGCATCTCTCTCCCAAATCTACCCTGTAAGAACCCTAATTTCCCCAATTCGATTTCAATAATCCAGAAACCCTAAATCTCGCAGCTCGATTTCAAAACTTCAGAAACCCTAAATCTCGCAAATAGATTTCAGAAGTTCAGAAACCATAAACCCCAAAATCTCGCAATGTCGTGGCAAGTGAGGAAAGATTCAGTGGATTTCCAAGATGGGCAGCTCTTGGTTGAGTACGAAGGTCTAGTAGATGTCTGCACTATCATTCTCCACCATTCAGGCTGTTTCTTGCTGGATATCCCTGGACAGAAGGATTATCTTGGTGGCAAGGTAGATTATATTGATTATGTTGAAGCTGAGAAAGTGACAAAAGAAGATTTGCGGGTCATGGCAGATTTTGTTGGTTTACAAGGGCCTCTGCAATTTTATGTAAGTATGAATGGGCTGAGTAATTGTGATAATTTAGAGCATGTTAGTTGTGATTTCAATGCTGGACCCTTCATTTCTGCTGTTATTAGCAAAGAGCTTACTGTAACAGTATATGTTGATCATGATGGTTTGGATCCTCATGACATTGTGTTTCATCCTGATGAGAAAGCTGATGAGCCTGTTACTGGTGATAATGATGATGTTGGGCCTGATACTGGAAATAGTGATGAAGATTTGGATGCTCTAATTGATGAGTTTACTGGTGGTGATGAGCAGAGGGAAGATGAACAGGGGGAAGAGCCTGCTAATGAGCCTAAGGAACAGAGGGAAGAGCCTGCTAATGAGCCTAAGGAACAGAGGGAAGATGATCTTTTAAAAGCTTCAATGGAAAAACTTGTTGATGAGGTGATAGAGGATGAGGACAGTGATGGAGAAATATCCATTGGAGATGACTCTGAGTTGTCAGATTATGAGGTTGACAGTGACTTTGAGTATGAGAAAGACAATGAGGATTTCTCTAAGTTTGTAGATTCTGAAGATGAATGTGTCAAGAAGGAAGATGTGAAGGGGAAAAGGCCAGTGACAAGGAGCCAAGGTGAAGGATGTTCAAAGGGAAAACATGATGTGAAGTCAGAAATAAAAAAAGGAAAAGAAGCTGTGAATTCAGGTCAGAAGAAACCCAGGCTGTTTAAAGTGTTCAATGAGAAGGTTGATATGGAGAATGTGCAACTCTATGTTGGACTGTGCTTCAAGGATATACCCACATGCAGGCTGGCTGTGAGACAGTATGCAATTGAGCATGGCAGATCCTTGTGCTTTCCATGCAACAACCTGTACAAAGTTCAAGCCAAGTGTAAGCAAGCAGGTTGTCCATGGTATTTTTATGCATCCAGAGTGCCTAAATGTGACACTGTTGTAGTGAAGACTCTGCAGGATGAGCACACATGTGTGAGGCAAGAAAGGGTTACTCAAGCCACCTCAAAATACTTATCTACCAGATACTTGCAGAAGCTGAAATCTGATCCATCTTGGCCTGTGAAGTCAATGATTGAAATAATGCAAAGTGAGGTTGGATGCATTTTCACAAAATGGCAGATGTACAGGGTTAAAAAAAATGTGGCCAAGATGGGTGATGGAGATGCTATAGCACAGTTCAGAGACTTGTACAAGTATGCAGCTGAAGTGTTCAGGAGCAATCCAAATACCACTTTCAGAATCAAGTCCAAAGCTCTACCTGATGAGGCTATCTTTCAGAGGCTCTACATATGCTGGAATGCATTAAAGCTTGGAATGGCAGCTGGTAACAGGAGGGTTATCTGCTTGGATGGGTGCCACTTGAAAACTCAGTATGGAGGAGTGCTTCTGAGTGCAGTAGGAATTGATGGCAATAATGGTATGTATCCTATTGCTTATGCAGTTGTGGAGAAAGAGAAATACAGTAGTTGGCTCTGGTTTCTAGAGATGTTGGTGGATGATTTGAACATAACTGAGTCCAGTGCATATTTATGGACAGTTATGAGTGACAAACAGAAGGGACTTGTTGATGCAGTGACAAAGATGCTTCCTTACTGTGATCATAGGTTTTGTGTTAGACATTTGGTTGCCAACTTCAAACTGGTGCATAAGGGGTTAGGTTTGGAGAATCTGATTTGGAAAGCTGCAAGATGTACTAGAGTTGTTGACTTTGAATCCACAATGGAAGAGGTGAAGAAGGCAGATGTGGCTGCTTTTGATTGGCTGTCAAAGAAGAGTCCCAACCACTGGACAATGTCTCACTTCAACACATTGAACAACACTGTCATTATATCCAACAACGTGTCTGAAAGTTTCAATGCTATGATTGGGGCAGCTAGGAGCAAAGGCATTATATACATGTTGGAGGAAATCAGGAAGATGATAATGAAGAGCATTGGAGTGAAGAAGCAGGATATGGAGAGGTGCTCTGGACTCCTATGCCCTAATATCCAGAAACTGCTTGATAAGAACAAGAGAAAATCATATGGTTGGGCAGCTCACTGGAATGGACAACATGAGTTTGAGGTGACTGGTCCATGTGAGAAGTCTTTTTATGTCCATCTTGGTGACAGGATCTGCAGTTGCAGGAAGTGGCAACTCACAGGCATTCCATGCCCTCATGTGATATCATGCTTTAATCACATGAGATACAGGGCAGAAGATTATGTGGCAAAATGTTACACCAGAGAAGCTTACCTGAAGGTGTACAGCAACTACATGACTCCTATGTATGGCAGAGATGAATGGCCTTCAACTTCCCAACTGAACATGCCTCCTCTAGTACCTCCTGTTGTCTCTAAGATGCCTGGAAGGCCAAAGAAGCACAGTAGGAAGAAAGAGCCTGGAGAGTTAATTGGCACTGTGACAAATGGAAAAATGTCAAGGAGAGGGATTGTGATGAGTTGCACTCTCTGCAAAAAAGAAGGCCATAATAGGAGGGGTTGTCCACTGAACAAGGGTAGAGTTCAAAGGGAGGCAGGTTTGGGCATTCCATCTGCTGACACTGAAACACAAGTAAGTTTAAATATATTGCTTTTTTGGTCATTTCATGATTTATGGTCCATTTGTAATGGTTAATGACAATTCTGTGACAGTCATTTAATGATTTATGGTCCATTTGTCTTCCAAGGAAAATGTTAATGACAGTTCTGCTCCCATGGAGTTCAACACATCTCAGGCTACTACACCCCAAGATACTACATCTCAGGCTACTACATCTCAGGCTACTAGAGTGAGAAAAAGCCCAAGATTGAAGTCAAATCAACCTCCAGTGAGAAGTAGCCAAAGGTTGAAGTCAACTCAGGCTCCAGTGAGAAGTAGCCCAAGATTCAAGTCAACTCAGGCAACAAAGGTTGAAGTGACAAAGGCCAAGAATAAGGGAAAACAAGTTGCAGTTGGCCCTTCATTGAAAAAACAGGTAACTTTATGTGTTTTTGTCTTATGTTTCTTAAGTTTTAATTTATATGTTATATGTTATATGTTTCTGAAATCTATCTGTGATCATGGTTTTGTGCAGTCAAAAGAGAATCTAAAGAGAAAGGAACCTGCAGCTGTTGAACCAAAGAGAAGTGAACCTGCTGTTGAACCTGCTGTTGAACCTGCTGTTGTTGAACCAAAGATGAAAGAACCTGCTGTTGTTGAACCAAAGAAAAAAGAACCTGTTGTTGTTGAACCAAAGAAAAAAGAACCTGCTGCTTTAAGTGCTTTTGAGCTAGGGAAGAGGTCTGTTGAAAGTGCTTTTGAGCAAATGTCCCAGGGTAGTTCCAGCTCAAGTGTCCTACAGAGGCTTCCAGTAAATAGACACATTTCATTTTCACAACCACTGTTTTCAACTCAACCTGCAGTTCCAGCTCAACCTGCAGTTCAAACTCAGCCTGCAGTGCCAACTTTCACAGCTTCACCAATGAGGGTGATGAATTGGCAACAAGGACCTCCTGAATGCATACAACAATGATGATAATTGGCTTTGGAAACTCTTGATCAGTTGATGTTTTGTGTAATGAATGTTAATGTCTTGGTTTGGGAACATTGGTTTATGTCTTTTTTGTCTTATTTTGGTGCTTCAGTGACAAGTTATTGATTTGGTATGTGTATCTGTTGCTATTTTGAACAAGTTATTTTGTGAACAGGTTATTATGTCATGTATTGTGAAGTTGATTAAGTTGTTTATGTGAACAGACTTTTGGTTTATATATTGTGAATTTTATACCAGGAAATAAGAGAATAACTTGAAAGTGCTTTCATAAATCACCATAAAATCACATTACATTGCACTTTCAAATTCAGTACAAACCAACAGAAAAACACATTACATAAACCAACCCCTAAAAACATAAATCAAAATCACCACAACTCCAACAACAAGAGTAATCTGCAATTTCAAAATGGTTTTCTTCATCTCCAAATTCTTCAACTCCAGCATCTTCAAAGCTGATTCTTTCGAATTTATGTTCCTAAGCAGCCCAGGTATGATTTGAGAGCATCTTTCACAAGCAGGTGGGTCGACCCAAATAAACTTCTTGCAACCCCCAAAATTCTGCAAAATTAGGGTTTCCCCAAAAAACAGAAAATTAGGGTTCGACTCTCAGATTTCAAATCGATGAAATGGGGAGATTCAATGTGAATGAATGTTCAATTATTTACTAAAAAACATGATATTGAGGATTCAATCGAGATGGTTTCCCCAAATTCCAGAAAATTAGGGTTCGCGTTTTTTCAAATCGATGAAATTGGGAGATTCAAGGAGAAGGAAGTTCAATTATTTACTAAGAACATGAAACTGATTACTTACCCGATCTTTTTCGCATGCCAAGAACCTCCTTCCCGGATTCGCGTCGGACCATGACGTTTTTCTCACCAACGGATTCCCGCACATACAAAGCTCTTCCATGGAGATTTGATTTGTGGACGAATTTCTGGACATATTGTGATAAGGATTTAGGGACGAATTGTGGAAATTAGGGTTAGGGATTTTATGTGTTCTTCCCCGATTTTGGATTTGGGATTTTATGTGTTCTTCCCCGATTTTGGATTTGGGAGATTAATATATAACATTTAATAAATTGAAAAATGACTCCAAGGTTAGTAATGTAATTTGCCTCTTCAATCCAAGCAAAACGCGACATCTGGCATAGAAGGTCACGTGCAATTCACGTGTTGCCGGAAACCACCCCTTTTCAAATGAAAATGCAATTTCGTCATAGTTCAGTTAGTCGGGTGTACAGATTGCAAGGTGAGTAACCGAAGTACAAAAGTGCCTATAGGTCAGCTACTAGCCTACAATTATCCCTTTTAATAATTTGTGCAACTATAGGTTATTATTTTGTAATGTTTTACTAGAAATTTAAATGAATGCTTTTTTAAATTTGTGTTAATTTTATTTTTTGTTTCTTAATTTTTTTTTTATTTTTTTTCCTATTTATAATTTACATATTTATTTAAACATGTAATTTTATCCGCCAAACCGCCCGCACCCGACCGCACCCGCCTTCACCCGCACTATACGGTTGGAGTAAAAAAATGGGCGGGTATGATAGATAAAATTAAAACCCGCCATCAATGGGTCGGGTGATTTTTTATGGATGTACCCGCTCAAACCCGCCCGTGAACACCCCTACTCACTGATGTTTAAGCTGGTTGTATGAATCTACAAAATACACTGTGTGATTCTGCGCAGTGTAGTTGGTAGTTCAAGATAACTAATATATATTGTTAACCAGTGGTAACAGTGTTTTTGACAAACGCGTAGTTTAGTAGTTAAATATTTTACAAACAAGTAGTGTAATTAATTTATTAGTTAGAATTACTAAAACAATGTAAGTGACGTAACACCTTTTATTCCGAATAGTTATACCTTGATAACATGGGTGCCTTGTGCGATGCTGACTAATGGCTAAGATGTGTGTATTATGAATCTAACACACACTTTATGTGTATGAGCAGTGTAGTTGGTAGTTCAATAATCAAATTACACAACCTGGTTTAAAAGTACATAATCTTTTGGTAACAATGTTTCTGACAACATGATTCTTACACACATTAGTCCCAATAGGTAATCCATATGTACATGATAGATTGAAAGCGAACATGAATATTACACATTGGTCCCAATAGGCAATACCTACTTACAGTGGTGTCTAAGTGTCATATGTAAAATAGTTTACCATAGGAAACAGTAAATTATAAAATGTTTATTAACTTCTATTTTACATTTTATACAATTTACTAACTAATAATTGTTTTTTGGATTCTCAGACTTGCCAGTTTAGGATCACTGCGCCTACTATGCGTTTTAGAGCTGACCTTGTCAGCAGATTTGCAAGAAGTTCGAAGTGCTGGAGGGCAGCCCGTTAGAAGTGTTGTTGAAAATGATATAGTGTTATGAAATCAATATAATAAGTAGGCATCTAGAGCTTCTAAAGGCCAGATCAGATTTAGTTTTATGAAACGTTATATTCTTGTACATTCCTTTTTAGTTCCAGTTAAGCACAGATTAAGTAACTACTAGATGTTGAGAGTGTTACTTTGACATTGAAATGAGTGTCACCACATTTCGAAAGTTTGGCATTGGAGTTTGACCTTGAAGCTTTGTGTCATAAATCATAATTAATAGTAACAGTGTTACTTTACTTCTTGAGTTTGAAAGATTACTTTGTCATTGAAATGTTTGACACAGGTTATATATTATGTCGTTGGAGTTTGACCTTGAAGTTGTGTTGTCAGTTTTCATAACATAATTAAAGACATCATAAGCAGCCTTAAAAAATACTTGCAAAAAACTTGGATAATGAAAACAACACATACCAATTCAAGATCGAAATATATGTGTAAATTAAACTACTTTATAAGCTAAGGTGATAAATAACTGGGAATCTGTGACATGCTATCAAAGGTGGAAACATCAAATATTAGATTGTGCATACACATACGATACCCAACTAACGACGTTGTTTCACAATGTTTGTAATTCGAAAATAAAAGGTGGAGGATACTAACATCATAAAGAGGTTGTCCATCCACAACTACCCATGGTACGTATGTATGAAGTGTGTATCGAGTGATTTTGTTTATGCTGCATATGCTAGTGTGCTAATGAACTAACAATAGTATTTTGTAGATGAAAGGTCAAAATTTAATACAAACACTGTATTTTTTGCGCACTGTATTTTGTAGTTCAAGATGCATAAAGTTGTTTAATCGTTTACGCACAATTAGACTACTATATTAATAGTTGCACTAACTAAAACTTGTTCATGGTCATAACTGTTGGGATATGTCCTTCGATCCTATGTGTGCAATCGATAAAGTCATAAGGTCGTCTATGGATGTTAAATGATTATTTGATAATATTAATTGTTGGGAACAATATAATATTGATCAATTAAATCATACCTACAGGGTCACACATGGACTCGAAGATAATGTACGATGCTTGATATATATATATATTGATTTAAAATCAATATTTACGTGGATTTAATATACATGCATGGGATGCATGGCTTGTATGGATGCATGTCACATAGTGTGACATGGCATGCCACACAAGCAAGTGGGACCACATACAATGCATTGTGGCATGTGTATGTGGCATGACCTTTCACCTCATTTGTAACCCCTTTTGTGTGTTAAATGGTGCATCTTTATGCACATTATGATGGAGGTTACAAAGAGGTGTAATGGTGTTCATAATGAAGGGATTATATAGATGAAAATCTGATTTTCATCACACATAATATTCACCCACGAAATTCACAAGAAAAAGAGAGAAAAGAGGTTGTTCTTGGAGAATCAACTCGATCAAGCAAGCAAGTCATTATCCGGGTTCGTGTGCAACACGTAGAGGCCGGGCCATTTGTGCGGCTTCAACATCCGGGCGATCCAAAGGCGTGACGAGGTCATTCCAAAGGTGAACATTTCGAGGCTGATCCATTTGAGGTGGTTCAATCGACTCAACACCACCTCAACGACATCAACGAATCACTTCGTCACCAAAAGTAAGATCTCGTTGATATCTCTCTATATATATATATTGGATGTATATATATATAAATATATGTGTGTCTATACATATTTGTGTGCACTAAGATCATGGCATAGTAGAT
This sequence comes from Euphrasia confusa, assembly GCA_954870475.1. NCBI lineage: Eukaryota > Viridiplantae > Streptophyta > Magnoliopsida > Lamiales > Orobanchaceae > Euphrasia > Euphrasia confusa. Next base: position 12,984,256 of record OX940956.1, read on the forward strand.
CTATTGCTTTACACGCTTCCGCACACACGGTATATCGATCGAATCGGTATATTGTAACCATCAATAACACCTATTAGTGTCAATAGATTAACTTTGATAACAAAGATGACTTGGGTGTTAATCCATTAAAATTTTAACTGCATATCAGAATCTGTTACATGCACTTTACTCACTTGGATAATATAGTTGGTAGTTCAAAATTCATAAATCGGACTATTAATTTAAGAACAAGTATTTAGTAGTTTATGGGATAAATTTAAGAATCTATTGCAAACACTGTATCTTTTGCGAAGTGTATTTTGTAGTTCTAGATGGTATATGAAGATTCATTTTATATCATCCACAAAAAATCGGACTACTTTTACTAATATTTCAGTTATATAGTTGAAAGGTATGCGATTGAATGTTGGAAAAGATTGTGTTTTTATCGAATTCAGAACTTATGTTTTCTCGTCTTTTTGTGTAGCTTGCCCCGACCGATGAAGACGAGGATGATTCCATCGGCAAGAAAACAAGCGTGTGTACTTGAGAAGCAATTCCTCGAATGATCACCATTCTTCGGAGATGGAAGTAAGCGATAGTGACCCAAATCCCGATAAAACTAATCCCATCGAAGAAAAACTCACACTGCCACTGCCCAATTCCTTGAAGTCTTTTCAGCTCAGGAAGCAACTGTCGTGCAAGTGGAGCACGGGGGCGGGCCCGCGTATAGGGTGCTTGAGAAGCGAACAATCGAGGCTGCTGGGATTTCCTACTCGGGCGTCGACCCAGATCAAGATGAAAAATTGATACATATATAGTGTACAATAATTACATTACATTACACACTGATTTTTAACTTATTGATTTTTGGTTCCATAGTCAAATTTTGTGTTGGAAAATTTCCTTGTACTTGCTCATCACTTTTCAAGAAATATATAAGACATGTTATTATACCAAAGAAAATCAGTGTGACAATGAAAAATACAGAAATATATAAGACATGTTATTATACCAAAGAAAATCAGTGTGACAATGAAAAATACGATCATAACATATAAATAAAAACGAACGGAGTAGCGTGATTTTCGGTTAAGCTTTCGCAGTATTTTACGGAGAATTTCAGAATTAGAATACTTATATAATTAAGCATGTGTACTTGTTTCATTTAAGAAATAAAAATGGAGTGGTGGGGGTGTTCTTACATTATATTGAGCTATCTGTGATGTTCTACGGACATGAACATAAATCCTCCACCCCAAGAACCAAACCCTCTGGGCCCACGTACTCTCACCACCCGATCGGAGACCTCGCCTCAACACTTATGCGCCTCGTCACGCCACGTGGCATCACCTGCTCCCTATACTCCGCCGCCTGACCATCAAAGAGCCTCCAACAAATAAGCGAGACCACTCTTACCCACCTCCCTTCTTTCCTCAACACCCTAGTAACATATGCAGCCATTTAACCTACAAACAATTTTTTCTCGTTAGACACATAAAATCGGCTCCAAATAGCAGGACAACTTCACTGCTACAAAGCTTAACCTAATTCGTACACTAGTATACAAACATGCCTACACCACAAGGTATAAACTCCATTGAGGTGTTGACACTGGTGCCGAAAAATAAATAGGAAAAATGATCGAAACATCAACACATGCAAGGACCATGAAACTAATCGTCAATAAAGAAATAATGAACGAAATATGCTCGATCGAAACAGAACCCTAAGCTATATTAGAGTAGAACTCAAACTTACCTGCGGGATCAAGATCGCACTTACACTTGGAGCCGCAGTTTCTCTTCCAAAAGCTCGACTATGAATTTTGAAAAAAAGAAAATCTCAATCACTTATTTACTTACGAAAAAAGGAATCCATGATTGATTTCATATATTGTTCGATTAAGATTTCTTATGAATTCAATTGAATAAGTGATTACTAAAAGGAAAATAAAATTGATTTAATACAAAAGTTAAAAATGACTATTCAAATTTCAATACACTACTTAAATTGTGATTATATTAAAATTTATGGTATTTAATTATATAAATGTAATAAATTAATTATTTTTTTTAATAACAAGTTAAACTATGATTTTTTTTTTAAATATTTAAAAATTATTCTTATTTTTTCTCTAAATTATCCTAATTTAAACAACGTTATTAGGTTTTATTAAATTTATGCAGTTTAAGTTAAAATATTATAAACTACAATACACTTTTTCCTAAATACTTATTTTATTAATATAACTCTCGATCTTAATATATATACCGTATGTGAAACAAAAGGAGTATATAATAACTTAGTAATAGTATTAAAAATAAGGTGGGTTTTGAATAAGTTGTAATTTTTAATAGAAGTATTTTAGAAAATGAGCATTTTAGTTTTTGAATCTATGTTAAATCTTATAAAATATACTTCATTTTTAAGGGATTATTTATTTACCTTATTTATTTATTAGTGTATTATTATTTTAATAATTTTAATAAAAAAAAACACATCATAAAATACCTAATTACTGAATTACTTTTGATTTTACAAAACGTGGGGATGATTGAGTTTTTTTTATGTGTGTTTAGAATTAAATAACTCATTTTTTAATTATAAATTAGAGTATATAAATTACTGATAATTTAATTAATAACATGCCGTTAATTAAGGATAGTTAATAACATGCCGTTAATTAAGAAAAAATATATTAACATGAGTTAATTAAGGATAGTTAATAAGGTGTGATTAATTCGTTTTTTTTATAATTATAATTTTATAATATTCTAATTAATAAAAAATGAAAAATAATGAAGGTAAATTAATACTAAATTTTAAATTGTATTTTATGAAGTATTAACAAAGTTGGTTAAGCACCTAATTCAGAAGAATAGTAAAGTTAAAGTATGAACTGTGTAAATATTTAAAATTTTATAATTGACATAAAAACTAATTTAATAAAATAAAGTTTTTTTTCAAATACTTAAGGATGTCAATCGGGTCAGCCCACTCAGTTTCGGGCTAGCACATTCGGGCTATCGGATTATTTCGGTTCGGGCTAATAGGGCTGAAATTTTTTCGGGCTGTAAATTTGTAGCCCTAACCCTAAAATCTTCGGTTTCGGGCTAGCCCGTCGGGCTGAAAAAAATAATATTATATAATAAAAAAATAATTTTAATACCAAATTAAATTTAATATTAATAAAATATTAATATTTAATAATAATTATTATAATTCTAATATTTAAATTGCCCAAAATATCAAATATTCATTCAATAATATTTAAAATTGTAATTTTAGTTGACAATTTTCTTTGATTTGAATAAATTATTTTATTTATTTAAAATATTTCTATAAATAAATAAAACGAATTATAATATATTTAAATAAATCGGGTTGTCGGGCTAGCCCACGGTTTATTGGGCTAGCCCACTCGAGCTATCGAGTTATTTCGGTTCGGGCTGATCGGGCTAAAATTTTTTCGGGTCGAAAATATTTGGCCCTAACCTTATTTTTCGGGCGGGACATCCCTACAAATACTATCTAAAAAAGATTGGGCGCTCCTCACCCAAAATGCTAACTAGGATCGTGGATTCTCTAAAGACTAAAACGGCGCATACCCTGCCTGTTTAGCCGGCGCAGAAGTGCTTGTGCGTGGAGACTGAAACGGAGCGTGCGACCTTGCCGCAACTCTGGTTATTGATTTAAACTTTCTTTAATTTTATTGTTTTTTCCAGTATGATTATCCGACTGCTCGGAATTTCTCTACTGAATGAAATGTCTCAGTTAGGGCTGCTGAAATTAGGGTTTGGGGCATATGCGTTTTGTCAATTGGTTTGTTTATACCTCGATTTATTTATGTTTGGTGTGTCTGATTATTTGGTACGATTTATTTATACTTAATACATTTGAGACGATCTTCAATTTCCGGCAGAATGAGTGAAGAATATTTGGGCATTTTCCTGAAGCCAAAAACAATATACCAAAATCAAAATTATTGTGAATTCTCTAATTTATTTATTTTTTATTTTTATTTTTCATTTTCCATTTTATGATTTAAATTGTTGGGCTATATTGTAGTTATAATTTTGGTTCTAGAGGTTGAAAATGGAGCCAGAAGTGGTTGAAGCGGAAATGGTTTTGCGTAGTCACATGAAGTTTAAGAAGATTCAGATGTTCGAAAAGTACCCGAAGGGACAAGCCAGGGTCAGGTGGAAACATCTCAAGCAGACTATTCAAGCTGAGAATTACCAAAATTATCCGCCTAACGAACCTAATTGTGAGTTTGTTTAAATGCCTTGCTCTCGTAGGATCTTGTGAGATTATTTGCTGCACGTGTTTTAATCTTCTTTACTTAATTAATGGATGCAGAGTAGTAAACATTGGGTTACAAGTAATTCTCGAAAACGAAGCATTTCACAGTGGAATTTATAAATATTGTAGCTGACCATAAGTTTAAAGCGTGTCAATTCTTATACTAATAGTTTGCGGATATTTAAAAGTTGAAGCTAATGAGGATTTTCAAATACTTACACAGTTTCCAAATTAAGATACGAATTTGATTGCTGTCCAAGTCCCTATACTTTTAGGGATTATCATTTTTAGTCATATGTCATCTATATCCAGGCCATTATATATTTATTTTTCTTTTGTCCTTGTAGGAAGAATTTAGGGTCTTTTCTCATATAATAGGAAGCATTTAGGGTCTAATATTGCTGTGTTACGTTTTAATCGTCAAATGTCAGAAAAAATAAAAATGAATTAGTCACGTACGCTTCGTATACTGTATGGTGACTGATGTACTTTTGCTGTTATTTGCAGATGTGAACATTGACTCGCCACCGTCGATGCATCCATGCAAAAGAATCTGTGATATTACTGGATATGAGGTATATATTTTTTTTCGTTCAATGACCACAGGAGTTGGATAGAAGATTTTAAATAATCATTGTTTTGTTTATTTTAATTATCCCAATTCGTAATCGTTAATGCGTTATTGTGCAGGCACCTTACTTTGATCCAAGAACAAAGCTACGTTATGCGAATACCGAAGTGTTCAAAGTAATAAGATCACTTCCTAATGATTATGTTCAAAGATACTTGGCCCTCAGAAATGCTGCTGTTGTCCTGAGGTAGAGAGCCTTGAAAACTTATGTTGCATGATTTTAGATATATTTGTTGAGAAACCAGGGACATAAATCTGTAATCGGGAGATGTTCAATATATTTTGAAATTTCATCCTCTTTTTCCACCTTCAATAGAAAACTTATAGTATTCCTTTAGTACAGACAAATGAATTACTAGTAGTATTTTTTTTCTCAACACACCACTTTTAAAATACTAATTATTAGTTTCCCTAAGACCATTCCCAATGGGGGAGGCAATGGCAAAATTTGCCTCCCCAACTCCATTTTCACTCTCCAATGGTGGAGGCAAACAAGGAGGTATTTTGCCACCATGAATAGTAGGAGGCAAATTTGCCTCCACACTATTCATGGAGGCAAATGTTATTTTTTTTTTTATTTTTTATTTTTCAATTAATATTTATATAAATGTAAATATAATTGTATTTGTTGATTTTAATTTATAATTTTTATATTTTGATAAAAAAATATAAAAAAATAATATTTATAATATAATAATATTATTTGACATAATTTTTGATACAACATTCAAATTGAAATACAATAATACAAATTACATTAATACTACTAATTTTAATACAAATTTCATATTACAATACAAAATAAGATAAGCAAATAAAATAGAAATTGAACATTAATAAAAAAAGATTTTAATACGGTCCGATATCACTTCCATCACCTCCTCCAAGGCCATCAAAATATTGAGAGAAAGAGTTTGAGTGATGCAACTGCGACATTTGAATCTTTTTTGAATCGACATAAACAAATTAGGGATTCAAATGCTCATTTCGAACTTCGAAATGCTTTGATTGAACATCTTTGGGAAGAGTTTTCTAGTTCATAATTATGTTGTTGTTGTTATTGCGATAATTTTTATGTATTAATTATTTTATTAATGTATTACATTTTTATTTTTTTAAATTTTTATATTATTTAAAAAAATAATTTTAAATTAAAATTAAAATTATATATTATTTTAATATAAATAAACATTAAATTATGAAGATTCTAAAAGAATATGCCATTGGAGGCAAAATTTGATGGATGCCCATTGGAGTGAAAATGGGCTGGGAGGCAAATTTTGTGGCAAAATTTGTCATTGCCTCCCACTTTGCCTCCATAGCATTGGGAATGCCCTAATAATAGCCATATGTACATGAGAGAATATTTGTGTAAAATTGAATGGTTAGTTTTCGCCCAATCTTATACTTCCATATAAAGAATTAATTTATATATATCACTACAATTAAATCATTAACACACTTCAAAACAACCATCACAATTAAACATTCAATTTTATATACACAGTTAATTAGTCATTTTTAAATTGCATGACACACAATTAATCAAACTACTCCATTCAACCTCTCATCTTCATAATTATCAATATTACTTAAACACGGGGCAGTAAAATCGATGAACGGGGAATTATAATTCATTTGAATTTTTGATGTAATTTGGAACGAAATATTAATTGAGTTTGAATTTGAACGAGTTGAAAATAGAAGTACTGTATATGGTACACTAATTAGCATTACTGCATTACCTATATTTTAATCACCAATCCATCAAAATAATATTATTATTTATTACAGCTCAATAAAAATCAAAATACAGCTGGAACAAAAACATTGGCAGATTATTTAGTGGTCGAGTCGTTGATGGCTTAATTTGGAGTATTTTTTATTTTTTATTTTAATTTAGTAGCAGCAAATTCAATAGCACCTCAACGCCAATCAATATTTATACATCATATGCCGCCGCCGCAGGCCTGAAATTTCTCCGGTAGGTTCTCGCAACTCACCGGAGTTATTTGTGGTTTGACACAACTTGAAAATTTTAGGGAACCTGATTGGCGGGAATTCGATTTTCTCGGGATCTTAATTTTTTGTTTTGTTTTCTACTTGCTGCTGCTCTACAGAAAAAACATAGATTTAGAATTCATCGAGCAACAGCTCTGTGTTCTCTCTCTCTCTGAAGTATATAGATACATAAATTCCGATTATATATATATATACATATAGATGGGGGTTTCGGATAATACGAGAGGGTTAATATTAGCAATGGTGTCGAGTTTGTTTATCGGAACCAGCTTTATATTGAAGAAGAAAGGCCTCCGAAAGGCAGCCGCAGCTGGTACACGGGCAGGTAAATCTACGATCTCCTTGGATATTCTCATTCAATTTCACTTGAAAATGTATCTTATATTTTCTTTTGTCTTATTTTTTTTATTAGTAGATTTCGTTATGAATCCCTGGTGAAATGTTTTGAGCTATTGCATTTCCCCTATGTTAGTTAATCGTTGGTAAATGCATATGTGTTGTTTGATGTGGGAATTGAGTAAATAAATTCGTCGTGCATATGTAATTTGATTTATCAAGTGATCCGTATACAGTAAGTGAAGAATATTTTCATATTGCTGGTATCCAAAATTCAGAACTAAAATTTGCTTAATTCTGTATGCTTGACCGCATTTATCAACAGTGTGCTTCAGAAACATGACTTGGAATTATGATGATGTGGTGGAATAGAAGATGTGTAGTAGCACTTTCATATTTTGTGAATAGTGTTTCTAAAGAACTGTAATTGAAAAAGGATCTATCATGTACTCATAAATATGAATTCGGGCCATAGTTCTTCTCGTCAATAAAAGCCGAATTCTGATCAAATCTATTTTTTCTAACTATATTCCCGGTATTACTAATGCAGGAGTTGGAGGCTACACATACTTATTAGAACCTCTTTGGTGGGCCGGCATGATTACAAGTAACTCGTGCACTGTTTTTCTCCTTCTCTTTTTGCTCTCCAAATTTAAGATCACTATAAAATCCTCAATTGTCTTTCCCGAGCAGTGATTGTTGGTGAGGTAGCTAATTTCGTAGCTTATATATATGCTCCGGCTGTTCTCGTGACCCCTCTTGGTGCATTGAGTATCATAGTTAGGTACATCTTTCCCCCTAATATTACACAGGAGTATTTGTTTTCATAAATTATTGGATTATTATTTTCTTGTTCTAACATCTTTTCATGAATCTCGTAAAGTGCTGTTTTGGCGCACTTTTTATTGAAGGAGCGGCTTAAGAAAATGGGCATATTGGGATGTGTTTCTTGTATTGTGGGATCTATAATTATTGTCATCCATGCCCCAGAAGAACATATTCCGAGTTCTGTACAAGAAGTCTGGAGTTTGGCTACTCAACCAGGTTCTTTCTTCTCTCACTAGTCTTAACTACAAAAAAAAAATTAATCCTCAAAAGATGCCCTCAATGGAGGTATTTGTGAACAGCTGGTCTTTCTGTAATTAGGTCACATTTGAAGAGTATATTTTGTAACTATCCCTTTTTTTCTGTCATACACTCGTGTTTAGTGTAGTTGATCATAGTTGCTTCTGTCTACAGCATTTCTTATTTACGTGGGGGCTTCATTATCCATGGTGCTAGTGCTAATGCTGCATTTTGAGCCTCTCTATGGGCAGGCAAATATACTGATTTACTTGGGGATATGTTCCTTTATGGGTGCACTAACGGTAATTTGCTTTTTAGTCATTACAACCTATTTTACACTCACATTTTGATTTTGAATATACTTATGTTTCCTATGCTTACTTCGTTCTTATGAGGTTTTCCGTGAAGGTTGTGAGCATAAAGGCGATTGGCATTGCTATTAAGCTTACTTTGGAAGGGATCAATCAATTTGGATATGTGCAGACTTGGTTTTTTCTTTCGGTTGCCGTAATATGTGTGATCACGCAGTTGAATTATCTGAACAAGGTAGTCATATATATGTATATATCATAATTATTAATTAATTTGGTGATGATTTTGATTGCTTGTATTTTTATTTCAAGGCAATTAAGAGATTTCACCAACTTGTATGAATTTTTGAATAGGTCTAAATACATACTACCTTGAGTTTTAGCCTAATTCCACCTCTTAAAATTATAAATTCCCCTTTGATATATGATTCTATTTTAAGAATTGCACTTGTTGAAAGGGAATCTATAATGTTAGATGATAATGGATTTCTTTTCTTTTCATTGTACATTTGTACTAAACCTCAATAGATGTTTTATGACTATTTTTTTTATGTAGTAATTATGATTCTTGCATTTTAAAAACAATAATCCTTCATTTGTTTTCAGTTTCAAGGGACTAAACATTAATATATTGGAATAATTACAAAACAAAACCCTGAGTTTTGAGTTTATTACCAGAAACAATGATTGCTCAATAATGTATATGTGCACCTTACCCTGTCCATAAGTATAAACATTTCAACCACTCCCCTATAATTGTAAAAACTAAAAAGATTACAACTAGCCCCTCGTGTTTAATATCGAATCCATCTTCAAACCCTTTATTTCTTTTAAATACCCCATATCTCAACCCCCTCCCGCAATCACCCTGTATATATAAACACACACACACACACATTAGATACTGTGTTCACTTGTCTACACTTACTGACTTCATTTTTCTTATTCTTCAATAACTAAAACATCAGACCGTGTATTTTTCTCTTCCTCAACCTTGTGTGCCTTGAAACATATTTGGTTCAGGCACTAGACACTTTCAATGCGGCAATTGTTTCTCCAATATATTACGTGATGTTCACAACCCTCACTATTAGTGCAAGTGCTATCATGTTCAAGGTAACAAGCTATTATCCTCAAAATTTATATATTGACATTCATTTATATTTTTGTGGCTTCAGTTGTGACAATACTATATTTGCCCGGAACTTTCTGTAGGACTGGTCAGGTCAAAATTTGAGCAGCATAACCTCTGAAATCTGCGGATTCATTACGGTTCTCTCGGGTACAGTCATACTCCACGTGACACGAGAAGATGAGCCATCAACCACAATAGGTATTATGCCGAATCATACAAAAATAATTTGTACTCTATATATGGGTTTTCTCTGTAAGATGGAGCATGATTATTAATTTGTACTTTTTACTTTCTACAGTTATAACAGTATATTATGAACTGGTCAATTCATTGCAGGATCCATAACTTGGTATGATGGAGATTCATCAAAAGGTGTAGACGACGCTCATTTCATCGCCTTAAACAATTCCGATTACTTTGGATGAATCATTACTCAGCAATGAATCCACTCGAGTAATCTGTATCTGGTTAATAGGCTTAGAAAAGTGATCATCACTTGCATGAAGGTGTGTTACTTTCTTTTTCTGTACAGGCAATTGCATAGATGGAATGTCGAGTGTCTCAATGGGGCTTTGTACATGTATGCCTTTTCAAAACATGTTAATACGTTTTGTGTTTCAAGGTTGTTGTGTGGTAGTATTTGGTTAGTTTGTTGTGTTGATTCTTTTATGTAAAGAATGGAATGAAATTCAAAAACGTATAATTGATCCCTCTAAAAACTAGGATTTGTGCTTAAATTTCCCAACAATTTACAAGGTCTTGAAAAATAATTAAGCTAATATATTTAGATATGTTTCAAATTTAATGTTAATTTATTTGGTGTTTTAATTTTATTTTAAATTAAAAAAATATATTTAATTAGTAATTAGTACTCCCTCGGTCCAAAGACAGTTGTCATACTTTCCTTTTTTGGGTGTCCAACAATAGTTGACACACCCCAAAAAAGGAAATAATTATTCTAACTTTTTCATTTTAATATACAATTTTATTCTATTTTACCCCACCTACTTTTTAAACTTACTCACACCTACTTTACTTTTCATTTTTAAAATATATTTTAATCCTTACTTTTCAATTAAAAAATAAAACAACAACAATTTTCTTAAACTCCGTGTCCAGGAAAGTATGACATCTATTAATGGCCGGAGGGAGTATTACTTTTTGAGTAAATGGGGAGTATAATTTTTTGTGTAAAATAGATAATAGTACATAAAACATCCAAAAAAGGCATCATTTGAAAATTGATGAAGAATCATAACACAAGTAGCAGGGACCTCTTCGACAGGAGCGCAGAATTTAACCCCTCCCTTTTAATTTTTTATTTTTTATTTTTTATTTTCTTTCATTTATTATAATTATGGACAACCAGAACCAGGTTCGTGGTGGCATGATCTTAGCCCGACAAGAACGGAGGTACGGTCAAGTGTATACTTTCATCAACCATCAAATTAATAATCCACTTAAAAAATGTGCGTCGGTGCGTGTATATGTGTGTTATATGCATATATAAATATATAACTCACAACACCTTTTACTAATCACATTTAATAAATAATCTTCACTTTTGTACATAAACACACCCTTTAATAATCACATTTCACATTTAATCTTCACACTTTGTGCAACACAAAGAAAAGAAGGAGAAATGGGAAATGTATCGATCTGGATTCTAATGCTTTGTTCGGTTGCACTTTCCGCATCCGCGACGACGACAAATGTTAACGGGCCTGTCCGGGTCGAAAAAGGCCCAGAAGCCACAAAACAATGGTTCATGAAAATCGCAGATGCAAACCAAAAGGTAACCCAGCTCCACTTCTACCTTCACGACATTGTCAGCGGCCCAAGCCCAACAAACATCCCGATCGCAATGGCCAATTCAACTGCCAAATCGCCTACCTATTTTGGGCTGATCGCAGCAATGGATGACCTATTGACAGAAGGGCCCAGCCCAGATTCCGGGGTAGTGGGCCGGGCCCAAGGCATATTCGGGTCGGCCTCTTTGAAGGATACAGCTTACCAGATGACGTTTGACTTGGTGTTCACGCATGGGAAGTACAACGGCAGCACACTTAGCGTGAGCGGCCACAACCCGTTCATGCACGAGTATCGAGAGTTGTCGATAGTCGGTGGGTCCGGTGTGTTTCGGCTAGCCCGCGGTGAAGCTGTGTTGAAGACTCACACGTTTAACTCTACATCGGGTGACGCTGTGGTAGGGTATGATGTTACTGTATTACATTATTAATTAGTAATATTTGTGGCAAACAGAGTTTAATTTGTATGTTGTTTTATATTTTAACTTGATATATCAATTAATAATAAGATTAAAAATTCAGATCTCAAGAAATTTGAGCATATTTTACCCTTTGGAGATTTCTGTTTTTCAGAAGTTTGTCAGATCTCAAGTTATTCACACTCTATCCTGTGATTAATTTACCTTATTAAATTTTATTTAATAATTAGAGGAGTGTATTCAATTTTAAACTCTATAAGATTTTTTTTAATTTTTATATACTTTTAAAGTCGGAGAGTTATTCAATCCGAATTTTTAAAATTTTATTAAAATCTGAAAGTATTCAATACGAATTTTAAATATAATCTTAAAAACATTATAAGCATTCAAAACTCAATTAATTTTAAAAATAAATTTCTATTGATTTCCTTTTTCAGAAATAAAAAAAATCATTATTTAATATTTCTTGTAAATACATGAAATTTCTAAAGAATTTCTATTTTAATTGACTAATTAATTATTAAAATAAATAATAAAACTGAAAAAATATAAAAAATAACTTTGAAAAGGAAATAACTTTAAAAGTTTATATGCAATTTAAATTTTATTTTTGAATTTGTCTACATATTATGTCTCATCTTAATATGCAATGTTTCTTACAATATACTATTAATTTAGGAAAAGTAGTACTCCTTCCTAATTAAAAGAGCTCTAAAAAAATTCACGTAAATTAAAAGAAATTTTGTTTATGTGTTAAATAAAATTAATAGTATTAATTTAAATAAATTAGTATTGAAAAGATAAAATTATAAAAAAAATTATTTATAAGTGTACGTGTAGAGTTTTGTGTTGAAGAGAGTATTATTTACTAACACATAATTAATTAATAGTGCTACCTAGTATTAAATAATTAATTTTACACAAATGCAATAATTTTATGAGAACTTTGTTTTTCACGTGAAGATTTAATTTCCATTAGTCGCAAACTCGCATGTAATGTAAAAAGAGTAAAGATAAAATGGTATTTTTGATAAATTAAATATGTGTATAAATCACTTAGTTAATTCGAGGAAAGTGCATTAATTTAAGGGCGGTTGAGCATACATATTAACAAGTATGGTTTCAAAAGCACCAGAAAAGTATTCCATAATATCGCCATCAAAAGCGATGCTGAGAGTATGGGCCTTCGTCCTCATCTGTTTACAATTACACAGCAGTTTGTTTACACAGAAAAAAATTAATAAAAAATTATTGTAATAATAAGTAGGAGTAGTATAAGTGTAAATAAATAAGTATTGAAAAATATAAAATTGTAAAAATACTTTCTATTTATGAATTTGCAAATATTTGAGAGACTGAAAAAAAAAAAGTATGCAAACAAATCAAGAGATTACTTTTTTATCACGCATCAAATTACTCATTTTTCTAACACGTTCTTATTTATTTCAAGAAAGCAAACACCCCCCATACCCCTTACAAAATGTGTGTTTTATATATAATTGGTATATACACCCTTTACTACTCTCACACACATTAGCTTGTGCAAAAACAAGTTATGATGGGAAATGTATTGATCTTAATTCTAATGTTTTGCTCGGTTGTGCTCTCTGGTGTATCGGTGTCAAAAGTTAACGGGCCTGTCCGGGTCGAAAAAGGCCCAAAAGCAATGAAAGCATGGTTCAAGAAAATCGCAGGTCCAAACCAAAAGGTAACCCAACTTCACTTCTACCTTCACGACGTTGTTAGCGGCCCAAGCCCAACTAACATCCCGATCGCCCTTGCCAATTCAACTGCTGCATCGCCTACCCTTTTTGGGCTGATATCAGCAATGGATGATCTGTTGACGAAAGGGCCCAGCCCAGATTCTGAGATAGTGGGCCGGGCCCAGGGCATATTCGGGTCGGCCTCTTTGACAAATACAACGTACCAGATGACGTTTGACTTGGTGTTCACGAATGGAAAGTACAACGGCAGCTCACTTAGCGTGTCCGGCCACAATCCGTTTATGAACGAGTATCGCGAGCTGTCGATAGTCGGTGGGTCCGGTGTTTTCCAGCTTGCTCGTGGTGTAACTGTATTGAAGACCTACACGTTTAACTCTACATCAGGTGATGCTGTTGTGGAGTATCATGTTACTATATTACATTATTGATATTTGTGTCTAATGAGTTTAATATGTGTGTTTTACTCTTATATGTAAAATGAGTTTAACATGTGTTTTACTCCAATATCAAGTAATAATAAGAGAATAAATTGTGTGTTATGAAATACTTTGTTTTTACTTTTTAGTGCTTAAACATAAAAAAAAACCCTACAATCTATCGTAAATTTGATTTTTATTCAATTGGATTGGGTCAATTTAAAATTAGAATGTCAAACGAAAAAAAGGTTGACTCACTCGCCTGGTGTGAGTCAACTCAATTGCGAGTTGTATTGTCCACCACAATCCGACTCGTTCATCTTGGCCCCAAGACGGAACACCTAATGAGTCGAAAGAGCGTTTGTGATTTGTCCATTTTGTAAATACTATTGCAACAGCAAGAGCATTCTACAAACCTTACATCAAGAGCAAGTCTAAAATATTACTTAGTACATTCTTAAATATTGAGTAGCCAAAGTAAATTTCAACACCAAAAAAAGTGAACCTTCATGAGTTCGGGCTCGGGCCGGAGACAAATTTTCCTTCCAAAATATTCATTATTTCTTAATTTTTCTTCTTCCTCCTCTATTATACCTGAAAGATGAATGATCATGTTGAAATCGGAAATCAGAAACCATAAAAACAAATGAAGATATAAATTGGGGAAACAAAACACAACATAATAAAATATTTGCAATTAGAAGCTTAAGACGATGCTTATATAGGATCAGAGGGAGTAGTGTATATTAGCTAGCATGAAGTCAGATGACAAACATTCATGAAAGAAGCAAAACAAAATGCGAAATCAATCAAATAAGGGCAGAGGAAAAAGGCATGAAAATAAAATACCTATGTAGTTTGATCGATATTCCGACTTCATCACTACCCCTACTGCGCCTGTGGAGAATAATAATAACCAAACACTTTCTTCACCAAAGGAATCAACCCAACCAACACTATCTGCAACTGCTCGGAACTATTGACTTTCAGGCTAAGTTGTCCATTCCCACGATTATTAACATTAACTCGACCAATCATATTTGTATGCCGTCCAATAGGTATCTGTATCTGAGAAACGCAACCCACAGCAAGTTCCCCATGCCGATCCATAACCGAAAGCCCTAGAGTCGTTAAAAACCTCCCCAAAGGATTGTCCTTATCCCTCAAAGTCGCCTCCAAGCTACCGCCATACGCACTCTCCCCACTGCCCCCATAAATCGCACCTCCAGAAACAACAAACTGACACCATCTACCGATTCTCAATTTGTCCTCCAATTTCACTCCACCGGTTATAGAGTCTCCCAAAACAGTAGCCGAGAGGCCAGCAACCATTTTACTTATCCTGTGATTGATAAGTCGACTCTCACTTCTTAGAGTGTAAGCATAGCCCTTCTCGACTGGCTGCATCTCAAACCCTAACGATGTCACTTTCCCTCTCCCGTGCTTAATCGAGCTTGCAACTTCCATTTGGAGGTTGGTGTCCTTTTTGTCCTTGGAAATGTGGCCGGAAAAAAATATCGGTATTTTTTCCTTTGCCACGAATAATCTCTCTATGTTTACGCCATCGTAACCGATGTCGTGGTCCCACCCGTTGGGATCTGGCACGGCTCTCACGAGCCATGGACTGGAGGAATCAAGTGAACGGTACCGATGGGTCGGATTATCGGAATCAAACGAAGCGGGTAAGGCTAAATCCGGCATCGGAACAGGCACAGAAGCATCCCCGCCCGACCCTTGTTCGTTGTTATCATCAATAGAGTCGACAGTCAAATCCTTCGCCTCTTCCTGCATTTCTTTCATCAGCTTGCGGCTTTTCCTCGCTTCTCTCAGCTGCTTCTTCATGAAAAGCTTCTCTCTGTATTCTAGTTCTTCATAGTATGCCTTACTCTGGGCTTTACTGAGATTCTCCAGCTGTGCTGTAGTCAACGGTTTGAACGGAGGTAATTCATCGTACTCGGATTCTTCTTCGGGGTCGGACTCCCCATCCAGGTCATCATCCACGTCACCATCCTCAAATTGCTCGGATGGAAGTTTAATCTCAGGCTTCGATTGGAGAAGAGATGAGAGAAGATAATGTACAGAAGGTCTCGTTCTAGGAGTAAAATATCTTCCAGCGGGGGTAGTATCCTGCAATTTCAGTAGCGTATTCGCTTCCGCCAAAATTTTCGAAGCGAATGATAGAAGCAGCAAGTGGGGCTTCCAAACCTGACCGTTGGGCAGGACCCTCTGCCCGGCTCTGTTTTTCCGGCAAGTCGAGTGATTCTCGACTAAACAGACGGGATTCATCAGACGCATGTCACCCGCAGCCTGACGTATGGTGTCCTGAACAACGCGCGATCTCTGGGTCACAAACATGTCGTAATTGGTAGCTGTCCCAGTGGGGCCCTCAGGTGGGGCCGACGAGGCGTGCGTCAAAACCACTATCGCGTTGAACCAAATAGAAGGTTCGAATATTTTCGTTATAGTCCTCAACAAAAGCGTGTCCCCGGAATCTCTATTATGACAGTCCAGCCTGTCGAGATACAGCACGATATCCGGAGGCGTTTTCGTAATAAACTTTTTGACCGAACGGAGGGTTTTTTCGTTCTGCCATTGGTCGGACCAGGAGGGTAGTAGCCCAGGAGTGTCGATCACGCGGACTCGGATCCCCTGGACAGTACCAACAATGTCCTGAACTTTGCTCGTGCTCGATTGAAACGCATCGGTCCCAAACATGGTCTCGTCGAATATGGAATTTATAGTTGCGCTTTTTCCGACACCCGATTTCCCGATTACCATAATAGTGCACGCAAAGTCGAGAGGCTCATGTCCTGCTGCCTCGAGCTGTTCGGCCATTGCACTTGCTCGGTCGAAGCTGAATGAGCCCACGCGGGCCCTACTTCTTCCGTGCAGCTGTTCAGCTAGGCCGAGTCTGTACAGGACCTGGGCCACGACCATGTTGTGCGGGGTCTGACCGAGCCTGCAGGCGAGACGGAGGAATTTGACACGGATCATCTGGAGCTTCTCGCGTGTCTCGTCGTATTCCTCGGCGTCGGCACTCGTGGGGTCCTCGATGAGCTGGTTCTTCTGGGTGGAGATTGCTCCGTTTACTCGGGTCTGGGTCTGGCTGGCAGGTTGAGTTGTTACAGAATTAGGAAATTTAATTTCCTGTTTTCCGATAATAGGTGGTGTGCCCTGTGAGACAGGTTCCTTTACCTTAGTACCATGGTCAGAAACAATATCATGTGTGACTTCCTGTTCCGTATTCCCAGACAAATGCAATTCATTATTCTCGTCTTTCAAACCTTCTTCTTCTCCTCTTTTGATAGTGTTAATGGAAATTTCAGGCTGAGAAGGAGATCCGGAACTTTCTGGTAACGACTGGGATGAACTTAACTCAGGCTCAACTTCTTCTTTTTCTTCAAGGGCGGGCTGAGAGTTCGTGTTGAGTCCAGAACTTACTTCAGCCTTATCAGTAACAGATGCATCAGGAGCTGGTATACCACTGTTTTCATCCAGGACAATAACCTGACTATCGGATTTTTGAACTTGCATGGATTCGAATCCAAGTTTCTTCGGTTCTGAGATGCTATCATCATTGAGTTCCACACAAGATGTACTCGACTCTTCCTCGTGAGCCTCTTCGAATTCAGAATGCGGATCAGCCGAGTCGCTTTCATAGCCTAAACTAGAAATATGTCCGTTGGATTGGGATCCACTTTCTTTCGCCCCATCCTCATCTTCATTATCTCGTGATGTCTCGTGAGTCTGTTCTTTCAGTACATCAGCAGCAGCCGGACTCACATGGTCCAAGCTATTTTCAGGAATGTCACTAGGAATTGCTGCAGAATCATCACTAGGTTCCAGATCCTCAGAAATCTCGATAACCGTTTTTTCTTTGCTGTCCTCGTCCGGAATTCTCGCACGACCAGAAGTCAAAGCTTCAAGAAAGGTCATCTTACCCCATATCATATGATTCTTATCCTCCACAGGCTTCCGATCAGAATCTTCCGACTCCTCATATCCAACATTCAGGTTCTCAGCCATATCATCATACGCCGATCCATTTATATTAATTTCATCGGTCAAAACTTTTTCCAATCCCATTTGTTTCTCCTCACTCGTCGAGATTTCTGATTGAACCACACCAGGAGCCCCAATAACTCCTTTGAAATCGTGAAATAAATCCACATTCACCAAGCCAATCGTTTCGTCTTCTGCCACTTCAAATACATCGTCCCCATTGGTGTTCTTAGTTCCATTCAAACTCAAGTCAACATTATTATCCTTCACACTTAATCCAGCAGCATTCTTTTCACATAGCTCGGCAATGGCAACGGCACTGCTATTTTCCATCATAGGAAAATTGACAACGGGCTGGAATCACAGTAAACAGAGGAATATATAAGGAAATTATGCCGTCATACGAATACAAACTGAAGCAGAAAATAATAAATAAATAATTGCACAGAAATTCCCTCAAAAACCCTAAAACCCCTTTACATTATCCTTCACGTTAGTTAGTTCATCATCAATAGTACTGAAGCTGTGATTATACATAACTGAAGGCGCCATGAAACAGGAACTTACTGAGATTTAGCATAATCTAATAGTACCTATAAAAGAATTTTAAAAAATCAAATACCGTTCAAAAACTCACTCACCTGGAAAAAACGATGGAGCGAGAAACAGAGACGGCTATTGATGTTGAGGAAATAGATAGTACAAATTGGTTAGGTGAGAGTAGGGATGTCAATGGACCCGCGACTGCTTATAAAAAAAATAAAAATATTTATTAATATAAATTTAAGTAATAATTATTATAATTATAATATTTAAATTATTTGAAATTTTAAATATTGATATTTAAATTGTAATTTAACTTGCTATTTTTTATTATACTTGAATTTTTTTTATATATTTAATAAACATATTTCTATCAATAAATTAAAATTCTAATGAACTGAAATAAATCGAGTTGTCGAGGTAGTTTACAGTTCGTCAGTCTACTTCGTTCGGTTTGTTAAACTCTTTTAGAGTAGACCGATTCAATTTTGAATTTTTTGTGGTGAAAATATTCGATCATAACCAATACATTTTTCTCGATCTAACTCAAATCAAACACAAATTCGAATAGGATCTCTAGGTGAGAGTTAGGAAAATAAGTGGAGTATTGAAGTTTTTATCACAGTGCATTGAGAAGGCTTATGTTGCAGTTGATGAAGTTGAAGTAAGAGGAGTAGAGTTGTTATGTTAGTTACATACGAGTTGTTATTCCTTTTATGTTTAACACTTTTGTTAAAATAGGAGTAACACTTTTATTCACTAGCACTTTTATAAGGTTGCTTCTAGCTCTATAAATATGACTTTCAGCACTTTGTATTTTCAAGTTGTGTGAAATAAAAATTAATTTTCCGCTTCAATTTTTCATCTCCTTTCTGTAAGTGCCTTAACCCTAAGTTCCCACTGTTGTGTGTCTTTTACACATGACACTTGTCTTATTCAGGAAACTTCAAAGGGGATGCAGATTGGGATGAGTAGAAGGATTGAAAACCTTTATGTTTTGACTACCTCAGGTTCTATCCCTCCTTCTGTTATTTTAGCTTCCTCAGTTATAACTTCTGATATTTGGCATTCTAGATTGGATCATTTGTCAAAAGGAAAACTCAGTTTGTTAAGTGATCTTTTAAGTACTTCTTGTAATAAGGATATTCTGTGTGAAATCTGTCCTTTGGCCAAGCAAAAGAAATTGAAGTTTCCTACTTCTCAATCTCATTCTAAACATCCTTTTGACATTGTGCATTGTGATATATGGGGTCCCTTTCACACTGTTACTGCTGATGGTTTTGCGTATTTTCTTACTATTGTGGATGATTACAGTAGATTTGTTTGGACATTCCTTATGAAACACAAATCAGATGTTGCATCTGTTCTTACTCAGTTTTTTCAAATTGTTTACACTCAATTTGGCAAGCATATTAAGTGTTTGAGAAGTGACAATGGTCCTGAGTTCAGTCTCATCTCCTTGTTCTCTAAAACTGGTACACTTCATCAGAAATCCTGTGTTGGAGTTCCTCAACAAAATTCCAGGGTTGAAAGAAAACATCAACATTTGTTAAATGTAGCTAGAAGTCTCCTTTTTCAGTCTCATTTACCCATTGAGTATTGGGGTGACTCTATTCTTACAGCTTCTTACCTAATCAACAGAATTCCGTCCTCTGTTTACCTGGTTCTATCACACCTTTTTCAGCCCTCTTCCATAAACCAGCTTCCTATACACATTTGAGAGTTTTTGGTTGCCTATGCTTTGCCTCTACTCTTGACAGGAATAGAGATTAGTTCTCACCAAGAGCTATCAAATGTATATTCCTTGGTTATCCTCCTAGATACAAAGGGTATAAACTTCTTGACATTTCTACCAATAACACATTCATCTCTAGAGATGTTTTTTTTTTCATGAAACCATATTCCCTTTTTCACATCTGCCATCACAGGATTGTTTTCCAGATTTGAACTTTTCTGATCCTATCATCACCACACCAGATTCCTCAAACACATCCACATCCACTCACTTACCATCCATCTCACCATCCACTGAACACACTTCAACCACTGTGCCCTCAACTGTCCCAAACACTTCTGCTCCCTCTTCTTCTCACAGAAGGCTTATCGAAAAACCCTCTCACTTGAATGATTACATTTGCAATACCTTTGACACTTCATGTACACATCCTTTATCCATCACCTCTGTACCTGAACCACACACATATTCCCAGGCTGTTCTTCATCCTGAATGGTGTAAGGCTATGGATACTGAACTTGCAGCTTTACAACAAACTCAAACTTGGGAAATTACTACCCTGCCCTCTGGAAAAATTCCCATTGGTTGTAAATGGGTGTACAGGGTCAAATTTCTTGCAGATGGGAACAAAGCCAGAGTAGTGGCTAAAGGATACACAAAGAAAGCAGGCTTGGATTACTTAGATATTTTTTCACCAGTAGCCAAGTTAGCATCAGTCAAAATGATCCTTGCCATCTCAGCAGCCAAAGGATGGATTCTTCAGCATCTGGATATCAACAATGCTTTTTTATATGGCTCCAGGGATGAGGATATATACATGACTTTGCCTCCTGGACTGCTCAATAAGGGGGTGCCTTATCCTCAAGGTTATGTGTGTAAGCTTCTTAGGTCTTTATATGGACTTAAACAAGCATCAAGGCAATGGTATATTACATTTTCCTCTGCTCTCTCCAGTTTTGGTTTGAAGCAATCAGCATATGATAAATCTTTCTTTTACAAACACACAGAGACTTCATTCCTAGGATTGGTTGTCTATGTTGATGATATCTTGGTTGCTGGAAATTATGCTTAACTGATTTATGATTTCAAAACCTTTATTGGCACTAAATTCAAGTATAAGGATCATTGTTATTACGTCGACGACTTATCGACGACTTGTCGCCGACTAGTCGACAAGTCGGAAAATCAGAATTCCACGATTCACGAATTTTATGTTTGACGGTAATTAGGGTTTTGCTCGAACCCGACCCAAATTCGACCCAAACCCGGCCCAAATCCGACCCGAATCCGGCCCAAATTCGACCTGAACCTGGCCTTATTAAGTATAAAAATAAAAACCTACGTAAAAAACACTCTCATTCCCTAAACCCTAATTACAGAAACAACAATTTCTAGCGGCGATTTCATCCGCGACTCTTTTGGCGGCGATTTTCTCGGCGGCACCTCTTTCTCAACGGCGATATCTCGGCGAGAAGGTTAGTTGCCTCCTACGTCCTAGTAGATGTCTTCAATACCTCTCTTTTTCTATGTTTAGTATTACTTATTCATTAAAGATTACGTTTTTTTTAATAAAGATTACGTATTCAATATAAAGATTCTATATTTCTATTTCTTTCAGTTTTAATTCTTCGTATTAATAATTAATAAATGAGATTTAAAAATTAGTTTTAAATTATTTTTTTCAGATTAATGGAAGCCACAGTTTCGAGTCATGCTCCTGCACCTTCTTTGGAAAATGATTGGGAAGAATTGGCTAAAGACCCCAGAAGAAAAGCGAAATCAAATGATCCGGGATGGAAATACGCATTTTGGCCGAATTTGAATAATAAAGATATAGTTAAATGTGTACTATGTGGGAATGAAAATCACGCCGGCATTAATCGATTGAAGCAACACTTGATTGGTGGGTCTTCTGATATTCATAAATGCCCAAAAACAACAAGAGAGATCGCCAATGTAATGCGTGAGTTTATGGCAAGTAAGAAGAGGCAAAAGACAGTAATACTCACTCCATAGCAACTACAACAAAGAAGTGTTCTGAACCGAAATCAATTGGTTTCATGTTTATGAGAGCACCAGAGCAAGTGGTTGAAGATAGACATGCAAAAGGTCCAAGCCAAACAACATTGGAAAATCGGCTAAGAACTCCAAAAGAAAGAGATAGGGTAAACATGCACATTGCAAATTTCTTCTATGAGTGTGGAATACCTTTCAATGCAGCTAATTTAAGGAGTTATGAGATCATGGTTGAGTCCATAGGCCAGTATGGACCAGGATTGAAGCCCTCCTCTTTTCACGAATTACGGTTGCCTCTCCTTAAAAAAGCAAAAGAAGAGACAGAAAAGTTGAAGGAAAAACATGAAAAAGCTTGGAGAAAATACGAATGCACGCTTATGTTGGATGGGTGGACAGATAGACGAGGGAGACATCTTATCAATTTTCTAGCTAACAGTCCAGAAGGGACATTCTTCTTCAATTCGGTTGATGCTTCTAAAGAATCGCAGGTGGCACCGATGTTGGCGAAGTTGCTTGAAAGCAAAATCAATGAAATAGGTCAGAAGAATGTGGTGCAAATAGTGGCCGATAACGGTGCAAATTACAAAGCAGCTGGTGAGCTCTTAAAGTCTAGGAATCCCACTTTATTTTGGACCCCGTGTGCTGCACATAGCATTGATTTGATGCTGGAGGACATTGGAAAGTTGAGCGTTTTCAAGAAGACAATTAACCAAGCAAGAAGATGTACTACATTCATCTATAGGCATGGACGTGTACTTGCTGCTTTAATGGAGAAGACAGATGGGAAGGATATTGTTAGGCCTGGAGCTACGAGATTTGCTACTTCCTTTCTCACCTTGCAGAGTATGTACAAGAACCGAGATGCATTGCGATATCTATTTTGTGCTGAGGATTGGACTCGATCAAAGTTGGCCAAAACAGAAAATGGCAAAAAGGTTTATGACACTGTGTTTTCAATGCCATTTTGGAATAATGTTGAGGAGTGCATTCAAGCATCACAGCCATTGCTTGTGGTTTTAAGAATTGTAGATGGTGATGAAAGGCCCGCATTAGCAGAGATTGCTTATTCGATGGATTTTGCAAAGAATAAGATCAAAACGTCGTTTGAGAAGAAGCGGCCATTGTTGAGCAAAATCATTAAAATAATTGAGGATCGTTGGGAGAGACAAATGGGAAAGCCATTGTACGGAGCTGCTTTGTTTCTTAATCCGAGCAAGTACTTCGATGTTCTGGAAAATGAATTTGCATATGCCTCTCGGATAAGAGAAGATGTTAATGATGTCCTTGAAAAGATGGTCGAGGATCGAGCTACAAGGAACAAAATAAGTAGTGCTGGTGATGATTACAGAAATTCCAGAGAAGGATTCGCAAGACAGATGGCTGTTGAGCAAAGAAAGGAAAAAGGTCCTAGTAAGTATTTTTTTTATGTGTGATAAGTTGTTAACTGATCATTCATCCATGGTTAAGACTTTCAATTAATTTCAATTTTTTAATATTAGTTATTTGGTGGGATGCTTACGGAGGACGTACAATTGAACTTCAATCATTTGCAAAGCGTATTGTTGGTCTTTGTTGTTCATCTTCCGGTTGCGAACGCAATTAGAGTACATTTGAGTTTGTAAGTTTACAAACTTACAAGTACTTTCCAGTTTTCACTTTAATACTTACAATTGAAATCTAATTTTGATTCATATTTTTATCTAATTTGATTGAACAAATTCATACTAAGAAGATGAATAGATTGGAACATCAACGTCTAAATGACTTGGTGTACGTGCAATATAATCGAAAGATAGATTCAAGGTTTAAGAAGAGGCGTGCACTTGGAAGAAAATTTGATCCCCTTGTGCTTGATGAATTTGAGTGGGAAAATGAGAGGATTAACAATGAAGACTACACCTTTTCGGGTGCTGTTCATGAAGCTCAAGGTGCATCTCAGGCGCTTGAAGGGCGCAATCTTCTAAGAAATTCTCAAGGTGGTTCAACTAGTTGGATTGTCTACGCTCGTCGTAACACGGTTTCAAGATTACTAGATGAAGCTTCTGATGATGAATTAGAGAACACTTTCATAGCTAGAAATGCTATTGGGATTTTTGTATGCCAGAGAAAATATGCTTTGCATCTCATTCAAGATACAGGTTTCCTTGGCAGCAAGCCTGCCAAAACACCAATGGATTCTATTCACCATCTCAGTGCTTAAGAAGGAATTCCACTTGATGACATAACCAAGTACAGGAGATTGATTGGAAGATTGTTATATCATTGTATCACAAGGGTGGATATCACATATTCAGTGCATACACTGAATCAGTTTCTTGTTAATTCAACAAATATCCATATGCAGGCAGCTGAGAGAATTATTAAATATTTGAAAGGAACACCTGGACATGGTTTGTTCTTCTCTGCTTCCAATGCACTTAGCTTGAGTCTGTTTGCAGATGTAGACTGGGATGGCTGTCCTGATTCCAGAAAGTCAGTCACAGGTTTTTGTGTATTCCTTGGCGATGGTTTGGTTTCTTGAAAATCTAAAAAGTAACATACTGTATCTAGATCCTCTGCTGAGTCTGAATACAGGGTTATGGCACAGGCTACTTGTGAAGTTGTTTGGACCAAAGGATTGTTGGCAGAAATGGAGATTGTGCAATCCATGGCCATACCTCTATACTGTGATAACCAGGCAGCAGTGTGTTGGAAATCGATCACCCGGAATCGTCGTAGAACCGACTCCGATCGACATCCCGGAAACCACGACCGAACATCCCGAAGTCGTCGCGGAGGAGAAGCCGATCGAGCCCTAGCCGCGGCCGAAACCGCGACTGCCCGATCGCTCCAACCGCGAGCGATCGCCGCCGCCTAGGCGGGCGTGGGCTGCCCAGCCGAGGGCTCCCACGGCGTGATCCTTCCAGCCGGCTCCTCGAGTCGCCGGCGGTCCGGCGGTCCAAGACCACCACCTCCCGACTTGTCCCGGTTTGGATCCCCGTTTATCGAATCTTGTTTTTCGATAATTATTTCTATGAATTAAATAGCGGAAATATTTAATTCACCTTTAGATTCGTTGTGCGGAGAAACGAAATCGTATTGAAGACCTTGAGACCTTCCCACGTATTCCTTGCACTCGTTCGAACGTCGG
Source organism: Euphrasia confusa (assembly GCA_954870475.1). Classification (NCBI taxonomy): domain Eukaryota; kingdom Viridiplantae; phylum Streptophyta; class Magnoliopsida; order Lamiales; family Orobanchaceae; genus Euphrasia; species Euphrasia confusa. Next base: position 13,009,836 of record OX940956.1, read on the forward strand.
GTGGGCGACGATCCTCCGAACTCTATGGATCTCCTTCTCTACTTTCTCTCTCTAGAATTGTGATCTTCAAGGTATGAGAATAGAGAAGACCATGTAGTGCTTTTATAGGCTACGTAGGGGATCTTAAGGAGGTGGAATATTGGGCTTCCAATAATAGTGATTAAATTGAGCCCAAGCTCAAATCTATTAATCCTTACTATTATTAATTATATATTAATTCCACTATATAAATATAATTGCACTCCCAATATTATACCATATTATATCAAATAATATTCTCCGGTAGTATTATTTATTCCGCATGTTTAAGATATAAATGTCCATGAATAAATTATATTTATTGCTAATATTATTTATTCATCTCTTATAATTCCGAGAATAGTACCACTCAACTTTATTATCATGCGGATCAAATCCACTTGCAAGGTTTACATGATAATCCTTATGAGCTCATCTCGGGGACATTATCAACCCTTTCGAGGACATGCTTTCCCGTCAAGAATTCACAGCATGTCATACACAAAATACAGTGACCCAACTTTGCCGGTAATTGACTCAATATACTAACCGGTCAATTCCTTTGGAAAATCAAAGTCACTAATATTAAATGCACACACCCGCAATAATATCAGGGATTAAGAATAAAATACACTGAGACTTGAATCGATTATCTAAGGCAATCCTAATCGATAAATCTCAAGTGATCCGCCCAATACACCAAGTGTACAAGTATGATAAAATAATCAAGACCAATTATTTTCTCCCTCATACAATGACTATACCGATGGCTTGGTCCGTGTCCATCTAGGTCGTGAGCAACTGTTCGATTAAATACGAGTAACCGATAGTATGATCTTCCGTGTGACGACGCACACCATACTAACTACAACGTATATAATCTAGGACTATAATTTGCATATATTTAATTATAAATAATTAAACGCAAATAATTGTTTATTTAATTAAATAGATTAATGGCAATGGATCGGTAGTTAATATCACTTAAATCTAGACATTAAGTATACAACTCCAACAATCTCCCACTTATATTAAGGTCCAGTCTTTTCTTCCAAACTCCCGACTCCCATACTCTTCATGTGCTTAACATGCACTTCCAAGAAGTGCCTTGTGAAAGAGCAATCTAGATTGTCGTTATGAAGTTATCTTGGTGACTACAGCGTCGTCTTCCCTGACGATGACTCGTATCAGGTGGTACTTGCTCTATGTGTTATCTTACACTTATGGACTTGTGATTTCTTACGTTTTGCAATTGCACCGCTATTCACAATAGCCTTTGGTAAACTAAGAATCACATCTAAGTCCCAGAGGTTATCCCGGAGCATTACCAGAACTTCCGCTGCCTCTGAGGCCGCTATTCTTTGTTACCCATGGGAGAGTCCGAAAAGCATCGTGCTTATCACTCTTCCATGTTAAAAACTCCTCCTCCTTTAATAGTGAAACACATAGCCTGATATCGACTTACACCGGTCCTTATTTGATTAGAAATCTAAGAGAGTGTAATCCAAAGGAAAAACTTGTCTGCTCCGTAATCCAGAACATAGTTTCCAGTACTTCGAAAGCACTTAAAATGTTCATTACAGCAGTCGAGTATTCATTTCCAGGATTACCTTGATATCCTCCCACTATGCTGTCCGCATAGCCGATATCAGGTTCTCGTTTTCAACATTGCATTTATCAAGCTTTCCACACTCCAATTGTAGGAAACCGCTTTTATTGCTTCTATCTTCTTTTGTGTTTCCAAAACACATGTCTTTAGATAGATGCATTCCGTATCTAAAAGGTAACGAACCTTTCTCGGAATCTTGCATGTTAAAAAGAACCATAATCAAATATATGTAAGATGTCCAGGAGAAGTACGATGTTCTTTCCTAGAGATCCAAGATCTCAAGAACATGTCTAACTTCTTCCTATATCTTTCATATTGATTCATCTAAACAATCATCATTTCATGTCTGATAACATCTTTACATTGTTGCCAATGATAAGAGTGTTATCTACATAAAACCCGAGAAACACCACCTTGTTTCCATTACGTTTCCCATACACACGATTCGTCAATGCCTTTTGATGAATCCATCAAGTGGACTATCTCATCAATGCGCAAGTTCCACGAATTCTAGATTTGTTTTAATCCATCAATGGATTAACTAAGCTTGTACTCTAAATGATTTTGCCTCTTAGCAATAATCCTTATTGCTCTCCAAGAAGGCACATTTAGATCTAGTACCGCTTCTATGTAGATTCAGGGATTGATTTCATGTATACTAGGTTCAGAGTTCGAAACTCTCCTAGTCTTATGAATATCTCCGGTTGTCACAAAACCTCCCACTACAACGGCATTCCGGTGTATAAACAGTAATAACAGTAGGTGCAGTTAGTGGTGTACCGCTTCTCGGTTCGGCTGGTTTCCAGTCTTTATCGTTTTCTCTCATTCAAAAGTATTACGTCACTTTGGGCTTGTGGTTCATCTAATAGTCTTCCTCTAAGAACCGGGCGTTAGAACTTATAACGTCCTTCTGGTTCATAGTACTATCGAACACACATCTTTTGTTCTTCCAGGATATTCTACAACCACATTTGAATGCGCCTTTGTTTCCAAAACATATCCATAGAACATAGGTAGTTCCGTATAACTCATGCTTCTACTATTTCTATAAGAGTTCCATTTCTTATCTCCGACACACCATTTCTACAGAGGACTGTATGGTGTAGTCTCTTGGGATCCAATCCCAAGCTCTGATCATATATCAGAGTAAATCAATTCTAATACTTGTCCGGATCTTATATCTTATATTCATAAAGGATTGCTTAGTTGTATTATCTTCCAAATTAGACTCTTAGGTCGGAAGGTCCACTCCTTCAACTTAATTGATCTTACAATCAATTTTCGACTTTTGAACTTCTTATTTGAATAAATATGACTTAGCATAAGAATCCACAAGTATAAATGATTTAATAAAGAAATCTCTTATTAGTAAAACGAGTTATATATAAAACGGTTCGTTGCATCGTGGTGGACTCAGGATTCATCATTTATATATTGCTAGCTAATGTACCAGAATAGATAATATCATTATTTCTTCTTATAACCATCAAATGATTAAAAGAAATAAAATATCCATTCATTAAAATTTAGAAATCCAGAACAAAGTTCTTTCTAAAATAATAGGGTACATAAAGCAATATTTCAAAATGAAATCATATGTCCTCCACTGCAACAGCTGCCTCCTCCACAGCATTGCCCATGTAGACTACGATTTCTTCTTTTCCAAGTCGTCGGGTTTCTTGGAACCCTTGCATTTAAAATGCACATACCGTCAGTGGTTCCATATCTACACACCAGGTTCCGGTAGATAATACCACTGACTATGTTTTACGACTAAAGAAAATTTCGTACTTTCTTTGAGAGGATAATCAGACTTCCAGTACCCAAACTGTTTGCATCGAGAACATTTGCCTCTTGGCTTTCTCGTCCCATCTCGTGTTCTTAGGACCACTGGGTTTCCTTGCTTGCTTTTCCTTTCCCCCGATTTTACCCTTTGGTTCAAAACCATTGGTTTTAGCTACAAGAGCTAGCTTGCGATTTCCGTCTCAACTCGTCCAAAAGGTCAATCATCTCAAAAACGTTTTTAAGCGTTTCCTCGAAGCGACTGGCCTTTATGAGTATCCTCATCGCTTCTTGTCTAGCCGCCTATGTCATGTCTAAACACTAACTTGAGTTTGAACATGATATCATAATCAGTGGTCATTGCATAAGCATTTTCCCACTTCTTAAAATCAGTCATTTCCTCATCAGTTGAGACATTAATAGGCTCGGGAGGACAAAGCTCACTGAGTACAAACTTGTACTCTTCAACAGTTTGGGCAATGTCCAGATTTCTATTCCAATCATTACATTTAGGGACCAGTGAGTTAAAATCCTTACGTATCACATAAAGTGGGTTCAAGACCATTTCCTAATCTATGAGCACATATAACAACAAACAATTGATTTAATCTCCGATATTATCTCCCTCAAATAATATCATTAAATCACTAATCACATCTAAAATCCCATCAGATATGGCAAGCCACGATAGTGTGGACGTTTACCTATCCAAATGATTTAGTAATTAGATTTGCTTCGGTCGTACATCATCATTAGCGTTACTTCGATGGGAAGAATACTAAGAAGCGCACCTAAGTGTTAAGCATTACTCAGTACTAAGAAGATTGTTTGGGATTCGCATATTCACCGCAAGCCACGATAGTGTGGACGTTTACGTTAACACACGTTTCCTTCACTCCCTCCTATAACTGTCTACATCAATTAATCCAAAATTCCATTCAATGCAGCAAGCCACGATAGTGTGGACTTTTACTACACCAAAAGATTTTTATAATTGACGCCCAATTACTTGATCCATTCGATTTTTGTAAATCAGGACGCGGAAAATCATAAGTGAAACTCGAAGTTTCTTATCAGTGATTCACCATGCGAACAACCTTATCTCTCATAAAATGAGGGAGCCGAGCAGACAATCGATCCATTTCAAAAAATGGTACGAAGGTCTCTAATTTGTGTCATCCACATGACCAAGTGGCTTTGGCTCCATTCCACTCCCCGGGGTGAGAATGAGTCGACTTGAAATCAGTTTCAGAAAGACAAATTAGGCATTGTTTGATAAACTCAATCAATGTTTCTCGTAAGAGGAATTACAAGAATTCTCCTCCAATGACTTGTCTATACGAACTTCGAAAGTCCATAAAAGTCACCAAGAGAACAGCAATGGAGACCATGGGATTGTTTTCAATCCCTCTCCCACTTAGCTTTTTATAACAAAGGGATACGCTATCTAATGCATAAATAAAATACACATAAGCATAATCACAGACATACATTTCATGCAAGTACGTACACAAATAATCAAATAATTGCTCAAGTAAAATTATTTCTCGACTATTCTTACCTTGATGAATTCCTGCATGCTTGTCTTGAGTCTTCATTCTACGTCTTGAATACTTTGCCGAGCGACGGAAAAAATCTTTGATTTTCATATTTAATTTTATTTTAAATAAAATTTAAGATTCCAATTCAAAATAAATTTGAATCAATCTAATGATTTTAAATAAAATACTTCAATTAAATAAAATCAATTCCATTGATTTCCATATTTAATTCTATTTTAAATAAAATCCAAGATTTTCAATTCAAAATAAATTTGAATTAATCTAATGATTTTAAATAAAATACTTAAATTAAATAAAATCAATTTTATTAAAATCCATTGATTTCCATATTTAATTTTATTCTAAATAAAATCCAAGATTATCCAATTTAAAATAAATTTTGAATTAATCTAATGATTTTAAATAAAATACTTAAATTAAATAAAATCAATTTTATTGATTTCCATATTTAATTCTATTTTAAATAAAATCCAAAATTTCCAATTCAAAATGTACATGAACACACATGTATATGCACCGAAAAGAATTTCGGTCATCCCAATCGAACCATGAACACACATGTACATGCACCTCATGCATGTCGATCCAGGCCATGCAATCGAACAACATCATCAATTGATTCACATGCAAGTGGACATGCACAGCACCATTAAAAACAATGGTCATGCAATTGCCACGATACACAAAAAACATGCATCAAGAATCAATTAATATATTCAGCGGCAGAATAACAAATTCACCCAGCAGAAGGCAATGGTCGATCGTCCAAGCAGCCCGGAGCCCGGTCAATTTCCGGCACGACGTCTCCTCTGACGAATCATGCCATCGACCATGCAACCAAGCAGCCCCACCACGCTGCCCAGCAGCCCGCTTCGAACCTTGGCGTACCAGCAGCCCGCTCAAAGCGTGCCCAGCCGGACCTTCACTGGATCAGCCGCGACTCACCGGACATCCGTCGACTTCCGGCGAACCATCCCACGATGGTGAACGCCAAGTCGACGAGCCCAGACGTCCAGCCGCTGCCTCCAGTTTCTTCCCCGGCAGCCCGCCCGATCGCGAAGCCGTCCGCGAAGCCGCCAACGCAACCACCGAACGCAGCCGTCGGCTGCCGGCGAACCACCACCACTGGTGGCACACGCCGGCATGCCCAGCCACGTCTAGGTCACGCCCAGCAGCCCGCACAGCCCCTTCGAGCCCAGCATGCCGCGGTCGATCGATCTAGGTTCGATTCGTTCGAAAAACCCTCGATTTTTAATATTTAATTTTTCCGACAAACACAATTCATACAAGAGAGAAAACAAGTACGTAGAACAACATATATAGCACAATAATTTAATAAATTAAATTAATCTATGGCTATAAACAACGAGAATCGATTATCGAAACAATTAACGAAAAACGTAAACGTACGCTCTGATACCAATTGTTGGAAACCGATCACCCGGAATCGTCGTAGAACCGACTCCGATCGACATCCCGGAAACCACGACCGAACATCCCGAAGTCGTCACGGAGGAGCAGCCGATCGAGCCCTAGCCGCGGCCGAAACCGCGACTGCCCGATCGCTCCAACCGCGAGCGATCGCCGCCGCCTAGGCGGGCGTGGGCTGCCCAGCCGAGGGCTCCCACGGCGTGATCCGTCCAGCCGGCTCCTCGAGTCGCCGGCGGTCCAAGACCGCCACCTCCCGACTCGTCCCGGTTTGGATCCCCGTTTATCGAATCTTGTTTTTCGATAATTATTTCTATGAATTAAATAGCGGAAATATTTAATTCACCTTTAGATTCGTTGTGCGGAGAAACGAAATCGTATTGAAGACCTTGAGACCTTCCCACGTATTCCTTGCACTCGTTCGAACGTTGGGTGGGCGACGATCCTCCGAACTCTATGGATCTCCTTCTCTACTTTCTCTCTCTAGAATTGTGATCTTCAAGGTATGAGAATAGAGAAGACCATGTAGTGCTTTTATAGGCTACGTAGGGGATCTTAAGGAGGTGGAATATTGGGCTTCCAATAATAGTGATTAAATTGAGCCCAAGCCCAAATCTATTAATCCTTACTATTATTAATTATATATTAATTCCACTATATAAATATAATTGCACTCCCAATATTATACCATATTATATCAAATAATATTCTTCGGTAGTATTATTTATTCCGCATGTTTAAGATATAAATGTCCATGAATAAATTATATTTATTGCTAATATTATTTATTCATCTCTTATAATTCCGAGAATAGTACCACTCAACTTTATTATCATGCGGATCAAATCCACTTGCAAGGTTTACATGATAATCCTTATGAGCTCATCTCGGGGACATTATCAACCCTTTCGAGGACATGCTTTCCCGTCAAGAATTCACAGCATGTCATACACAAAATACAGTGACCCAACTTTGCCGGTAATTGACCCAATATAATAACCGGTCAATTTCTTTGGAAAATCAAAGTCACTAATATTAAATGCACACACCCGCAATAATATCAGGGATTAAGAATAAAATACACTGAGACTTGAATCGATTATCTAAGACAATCCTAATCGATAAATCTCAAGTGATCCGCCCAATACACCAAGTGTACAAGTATGATAAAATAATCAAGACCAATTATTTTCTCCCTCATACAACGACTATACCGATGGCTTGGTCCGTGTCCATCTAGGTCGTGAGCAACTGTTCGATTAAATACGAGTAACCGATAGTATGATCTTCCGTGTGACGACGCACATCATACTAACTACAACGTATATAATCTAAGACTATAATTTCCATATATTTAATTATAAATAATTAAACGCAAATAATTGTTTATTTAATTAAATAGATTAATAACAATGGATCGGGAGTTAATATCACTTAAATCTTGACATTAAGTATACAACTCCAACACAGTGTACATCACTTCAAACCCTGCTTTTCATGAGAGGACCAAACATATAGAAATTGATTGCCACACAGTTAGAGAAAAGTATATTGCTGGAATTATTAAACCTCTGCACATCAAGAACAATTTGCAACTTGCAGACCTCCTGACAAAACCTTTAGGTGTTGCTGAGCTGAAGGAGATATTGGTCAAGATGGGATTTGGTAACATCCACTCTCCATCTTGAGGAGGTGTATTGAAGTTGTCATCACAGTGCATTGAGAAGGCTTATGTTGCAGTTGATGAAGTTGAAGTAAAAGGAGTAGAGTTGTTATGTTAGTTACATAAGAGTTGTTATTCCTATTATGTTTAACACTTTTGTTAAAATATGAGTAGCATTTTTATTCACTAGCACTTTTATAGAGTTGCTTGTAGCTCTATAAATATGACTTTTAGCACTTTTTATTTTCAAGTTGTATGAAATAAAAATTGATTTTCCGCTTCAATTTTTCATCTTCTTCCCCAAATTTCTCTATGAAATTTGATATGGAGAGCTAAATCGGGTTTGGGTTGATTGCATGGGTAAACGGATAAGGATCTCACAACTTTTGAAACTAAATTGCATTACTCCTATTAATAAGGATCTCACAACTTTTGAAACTAAATTGCATTACTCCTATTAAATACTCTTTCCGTCTAGTAGACGTAGTAATAATAATAGCAACACTTTTTTTTTTACAAAGATTAAAAAAAAAATTAACTTTTTAACAAAAAAATAAATAAATATAAATGTATTTTTAAGTTAACCAATTGTGACTTTTTTTACTGTAAAATCATCGCAGTAGGGTAACCAGTGTTGATGATTTAAGTGAAATCATTGTCCATTTAATGTAATTGGATTCATACAAAGTTTCGGTAATGATCCTAAAGCACTACAATATGATTTAGGCGAAGTGCGGAGTGCACGGTTGTATAAAAGTGATAACGGATCATTGTTTGGTTAAGTGAATGTTGGTGTTGATTTATTATGTGTAAATTAGCATGAAATATATGTTAATTTCATGGTTTGCATGGTTGTAATATGCAGCCACGAAATTGCATGCATGGCACCTAAAGAAAGTGATTTCGAAGAGGTGTGACCATTCTTAAAGGGTGCAACTCTTCTCAAAGGGTGCAGCCCTTCATGAAAGAGCATTTTCACTATCCAAAAGGGTGTTTCAACACCTATATAAGGGTGTTGAAAATCAGATTCTAAGACCCACGAAAATTAAGAGCTTTGTGTTAACAAAGTATAGCGAATAAACATTCTATAGTATACTTGTTTCTACGCCAAAGAACAAGTGCGGTATTGTTTTATCCTAGAAGAAGTTTCGTGATACCTTGGCTGTTATAGGGTCGAAATATTCTTTAAGGAAGACGTGTAAACGTGATTCAATATTTTCCAAAGCCTCCACATTCAGAAACACTCAAAACTAACAACAATCTTAAAGAATATTTCCTATTCTGAACGATGGAGTCGGTTCGTGAGATGAACAGCAAATTCGGAAAATTGAAGAAGTTCGAAGGCGTAGACTTTCGAAGGTGGCAAAAGAAGATGCATTTCTTGCTAACAACGTTGAAGGTGGTGTACGTTCTAAGTACTCCACAACCGGAAGCAGCGGACAACGAATCGCCGGAGGAAACTCGGAAACGCTGCAAATGGGAAAATGACGACTATATATGTCGTGGGCATATATTAAACGGTATGTCTGACTCTCTCTTCGATATCTATCAAAATGTGGAGTCTGCTAAGGCCCTTTGGGATAGCCTTGAATCCAAGTACATTGACGAGGACGCTTCTAGTAAGAAGTTCCTAGTTGGTAATTTTATGAATTACAAGATGTGCGACGGAAGGCCGGTAATGGAGCAATATAATGAATTGCTCCGGATATTGGGTCAATTTACCCAACATAATATGAAGATGGACGAGTCCATCTCGGTGTCTAGTATTATAGACAAATTACCGCCGTCGTGGAAAGACTTCAAACACACCTTGATGTTGGGATTCGATGTCCCGGGCTATCAAAAAAATTGCGGAACCGATAACCCGACCGAAAAACCCTAGATCGCCGGAGACTAGGAACACCGACTCATCCGCAGGAGTCCGACCTTTGGAGACTACGCGCCCGAAGACACGCAGCCCGCCCCCAGCCGAAGTCCCCCGCGAGTCGGATCCACGAACGCGAACCACCTCACGAGCCGGGGCCCGACCGAATGCCCAGCGAGGCCCGAAGGCCGCGTGCACCCAGCCGAGCCCCCGCGAGGGGCTCGCGATCGTCTACGGACGATCGCTGGGGATGTGCGAGGCATCCTCGTGGGCTGCTCGTAGCAGCCCCGCAGCGAGTCGCGTGACTCGCTGCTCGCGAGGGCTGAGCCCCGCACGCATCCGCTGCGGGCGAACCCGCAGCACGTACGGGGTCGCTGCGGGTGACCCCGCAGCTTACCCGCGATCGATCCGAGGATCGATCGCACCCCTCGGCTCCAGCCGAGGGCTCCTCGCGCCACGCGCCTCCGACGAGGGTGGACGGCGGATCCTCCCGCCGTGGCACCAGCCCACGGCGGATCCCCGACGATCGAACCCTAGGTTCGATCGTGTGCCCCCTCTCGTCGCGCGTTCCGGCGGTCCGAACCCTAGGGTTCGACCGCCGCGTTCGATCCTCGCCGGGGATCTCGAATCCCCGTCCCCGAGGTTCGTCGTTTTCCCGGATCGTGCGTTCATGTATATATCACAATTAATCATGTACAAATAATCATAGAGGGGTTCTCGATTATACCTTCGATTCGTTGTACGGAGAAACGAAATCGGTTGATGACCTTGCGATCTTCCTACGTATTCCTCGCACTTCGTCCGAACGTCGTGTGGGCGACGATCTATCGGATTCCTATGGATCTCCTTCACTCTTCAAGACTTTATGATTGGCGTAACTTAGGTTGTGAAAAGTGAAGACCATGTAGTGCTTATATAGGCTACGTAGGGGATCATAAGGAGACTAAACATTGGGCTTCTAAATATTGAAGATTAAATTGGGTCCAACCCAAATCCATTAATCCTTATCAATATTAAATTTTATTTATTTTCCACTATATAAATAAAATTGCACTCCCAATATTAATCCATATTATATCAAATAATATTTCTCCGATTAGTATTATTTATTCCGTGTATTTAAGATTTAAATATCCATGAATAAATTTATTTATTGCTCAATAAATAATATTCATATCTTATATCCGAGACTAGTACCGCTCAACCTTCATTATTGTGCGGAACGAATCCACTCATGAGGTTTACACAATAATTCCTTATGAACTCATCTCGGGGATATTATCAACCCTTCCGGGATACACTTTCACGTCAAGTATTCACGGCATGTCATATATAAAATATAGCGACCCAATTTTACCGGTAATTAACCCAATAATTAAATCGGTTAATTCCTTTGGAAAATCAAAGTCTCTAATATTAAATATACACACCCGCAATAATATCGGGGATTAAGAATAAAATACTCTGAGATTTAAATTGATTATCCAAGGCAATCATAATCAATAAATCTCAAGCTGATCCGCCCAATACACCAAGTGTACAAGTGTGATAAAATAATTAAGATAAATTATTTTCTCTCTCACACAACGACTATACCGATGGATTGGTCCGTGTCCATCTAGGTCGTGAGCAACTGTTCGATTAAATACGAGTAACCGATAGTATGATCTTCTGTGTGGGCCCGACACACCATACTAACTACAACGTATAAAATCCAGGACTATATTTTGCATAATTAATTAATAATAATTAATTGCAAATAATTGTTTATTAATTTAAATAGGTTAAATGCTATGACGGGGAGTTTACCGATACTTAAATCTAGACATTAAGTACACAACTCCAACAATCTCCCACTTGTACTAAGGTCTAGTCATTTCCTCCAAACTCCCGACTCCCATACTCATCACGTGCTTAAGTTATACTTCCCAGAAGTATTATGTGAATGAGCAATCTAGGTTGCCGCTCTGAAGTTATCTTGGTGACTACTGCGTCGTCTCTCTGACGATGACTCGTATCAGGTGGTACTGGCTCTATGTGTTATCATCACCTTTTGAACTTATGACTCCTTCCAGTTCTCCACGCACCGCTATGTGCATAGCCTTTGGTGAACTAAGAGTCATATCCAAGTTCAGAGGTCATTCCGGAACCTAACCAAAACTTCCGCTGCCTCTGAGGCTGCTATTCGGTTTATGATAGAGTCCGAGAAGCATCACGCTTATCACTCTTTCATCCTTAGGTTCCACCTCTTCTAAAAGTGAACACATAGCCTGATATCAACTTACACTGGTCTTTCTCTGATTTTGGATCTGAGAAACTGTAATCTAAGAAGATTTCGTTTTGCCAGTAATCCAGTACTTCCAGGTACTTTACAGCATTCGAATATTTCTTATCCAGATTACTTTGATATCCTCCCACTACGCTAGCCGCATAGTTGATATCAGGTTCTTGTTTTTCAACATTGCATCTACAAAGCTCTCTACACTCGAAGTGTAGGTAACTGCTTTGTCCATATCCATCTCCTTCATGTGTTCGAAACACATACCTTTAGATAGATGTATTCTGTTCCCGAAAGGCAATAACCTTTCTCAGAATTGTGCATGTTTAAAACAAACCATAATCGTATAAGATATCTTAAGAGAAGTACAAGTGTTCTTATCTAGAGATCGAAAGATTTCTAAGAACATGATCCAACTTCATCTTAATCTTATGTCTCGATTTATTTAGACAACCTCTATTTTATGTCTGACAACACTTTTACATTGTTGCCAACGATGAAGTGTTATCTACACAAAATTCCGAGAAACACCACCCTTGTTTCCATTACGTCTCTAACACACCTCTCCTTGCCTTTTGATGAATCCATAGAATGGACTATCTCATCAATTCGCAAGTTCCTATGCAGAACTAGGGATCGATTTCACGTATACTAGATCCAGAGTTCAAAACTCCTCCAGTCTTATGAACATCTCTGGTTGGTCAATAACCTCCCACTGCAATGGCGTTCCGGTGTATAACAGTAACAACATTAGGTGCAGTCAGTGGTGTACGGCTACTCGGTCAGGCTGGTTCTCAGTCTCTCCTTTCCTCATTCTAAAGTACTTTGTCAATTAGGGCATTGTAGTTCATCCAATAGCCTTCCTCTAAGAACCGGGCGAGTACACCCCTCTGGTTCGCAGTACTATTGATCATACAATTACTTGTTCTTCTAGGATATTCTACAACCACATAGAATGTGCTGTTGTATCCAGAAATATCCATAGAACATAGGTAGTTCCGAACAAACTTGTTCTTTTACCATTAGAATTCCATTTCTTATTCCTGACACACCATGTCTACACTTCAGTGTATGGTGTAGTCGTTTGAGACGTAATCTCAATCTTTGATTTATGCTATGTGTTATTTAGATAGGTGATAGCCTCCGCGAACAAGTCGCAGGCTTTCAATGGATATACTTGGAAAGATCCCCATAATGGCTTTGTGTTGAAAACACTCCGCTTTTATGGCATATCAAGTATTCTAATCCATCTTCGAGTATTCTTGAAAGAACGACTCGTACCTTCTCTAATTACACATACCGCATTAATCATAAATCATTTTCTATACTTGTCCGAATTCCATCCTCTATCCAAAGGTTAACTCAGTTGTATCATCTTTCAAGATCGATTCTTAGGTCGGGAGGTCAATTCCTCCAACTATAATTGATCAAATCAATTTCGACCTTTTGAATCCCTTTTGAATAGATGCCACCAAGTTCAAGAATTCACAAGTATAATGATTGACAAGAGAATTACATCTAATAAGTAAAACATAACGGTTTGTTGCATCGTGGTAGACTAAGGATTCATCATTCACATATATTGCTATCTAATGTACCAGAATAGATATCACCATTATTTCTTATCCAAACCATCAGATGATTAAAGAAATAAAATATCCATTAATAATAAAGAAAACCAGAACAAAAGTTCTTTTTCAAAATAAAGGGGTACATAAAGCAATAACTGAAATGAAATCCTAAAACATAAATGTCTTCCACTGCAACCGCTGCTACCCCAACAGCTTCGCCCATGTAGACTCGAACTCTTCTTCTCTAAGTCGCCGGGTTTTCTGGAACCCCTGCATTTAAAATAATGCACATACCGTCAGTGGTTCCATATCTACACACCAGAATTCTGGTAGATAATACCGCTGACTATGTTTTTACGACTAAAGAAAAATTCGTACCTCTGAGAGGACATTCAGACTTCCAGTGTCCAGACTTGTTGCATCGGAAGCACTTGCCCTTTGGCTTACTAGCCCCCACTCATGGTCCATTCCTCTTGGCACCACTGGGTTTTATGGCTTGCTTCCTTTTCTTGCCCCTACCTCCAATATCTTTCAAGCTTTTGGACTTGGTAGCCACAAGCGCTTGAGACTTGCCCTTCTTGTAGATCCCCTCTGCCGCCTTCAGTTCAGTCAGGAGTTGCGCAAGAGTATAAGATAGTTTACCCATATTATAGCTCATACGAAACTGCTCAAACTTAGGGGTCAGAGACTGGAGTATGATGTCGACTTGCGTCTCACCATCTATCATAGCTCCTAGGACCTCCAATTCATTCAACAGACTCATCATCTTGAGAACGTGATCCTCAACGGGCGTTCCTTCAGACTGAGTAGTTGACATGAGGACTCTCATGGCTTCTTGCCTCCCCGCACGGTCATGATGCCCAAACATCTCCTTGAGGTTAAATAACATATCCTCGGCAGTGTTCATTGACTGATGCTGGGTTTGGAGTACATTTGACATAGAAGCCAAAATATAGCACCTAGCCATTTCATCCGCCTTTTTCCACTTCCGATATGCTTCTTTTTCCTCATCAGTTGAGGCGGCCGTGGGTTCAGCAGGGCATTGCTCATAGAGTACAAACTTGTACTCTTCAGCAGTCAGGACAATGTCCAAATTTCTCTTCCAATCAATGTAGTTTTGACCAGTGAGTTTTTGTTCCTTGAGTATCATAGAAAGTGGATTCATAGCTATTCTCTAAACCTATAAGCACATGTAAACAAACAATCAATTTAATGTCCGACATTATCTCCCTCAAATAATATCATTAAATCACTAACTGCGTCTAAAATCCCATCAGGTAAGGCAAGCCACGTTCGTGTGGACGTTTACCCACCCAAATGATTTAGCAATTAGGTTTGCTTCGGTCGTACATCATTATAGCGTCACTTCGTTGGGAAGAATACTATAAAGCGTACCTAAGTGTAAACCATCACTCAGTACTAAGGTGAATCGTTTAGAATTGTTATGTCACCGCAAGCCACGTTCGTGTGGACGTTTACGATAACTCGCAATCCCTCACAATTTCCTATAACTGTCTACATCAATTATTCTAAAATCCCATTCAGTATAGCAAGCCACGTTCGTGTGGACGTTTACTACACCAAGAGATTTATATAATTGAAATCCAATTACTTGATCCATTTGATGTTGTAAATCAAGACGCGGAGAATCATAAGTGAAACTCGAAGTTTCTAACCAGTGATTCACCATGCGAGCGACCCTATCTCTCATAAATGAGGGAGCCGAGCAGACAATCGACCCACCTATCAAAGAATGGTACGAAGGTCTCTAATTTGCGTCATCCACATGACCAAGTGGCTCTGGCTCCATTCCACTCCCCGGGGTGAGAATGAGTCGACTTGAAGTCAGTTTCAGAAAGACAAATTAGGCATTGTTTGATAAACTTGATCAATGTTTCTTGTAAGAGGAATTACAAGAATTCTCCTCCAATGACTTGTCTATATGAACTTCGAAAGTCCATAAAAGTCACCAAGAGAACAGTGATGGAGACCATGGGAATGTTTCCATCCCCTCTCCCACTTAGCTTTTTACGATAAAGGGATACGCTATCTAGTGCATAAAATAAACACATATAGCATGCATGTAAACAATAAAGCACATAGATCACATAGTCAAAATAATGCTAGAGAAATTATTTTCCCCGACTATCATGGCTTTATCTTCATATGCATCTTCTAGTCTTCAGTCTTCGTTTCTTGAATGCTCCATGTGACGAGAATATTAATCTCCAATATTTAAATCTATTTATTTTCAATTAATCCAAAAGTTACTTAATTCGAAAATTAAGTCAATTGAATATATCAAAAATAAAATTAAATACTATTAATATTTTTTATTTATTTATTTTTCTATCTAGTTCTATTAAATCTCTAGAATAATCTATCCAAGTAAAATTGGAATATTCTAGAAGACATCTATAATAGAACAAGGAAATAAAATAAATTAGGACTACTACTTTCTATTTATTTTTTATTCCTAATCCATGAATATTCCCATGAGTAGGAATAACCAAATAGGAAAAAATAAATTTAGTACTAAATTAATTAAATTCCTAATCTTTGAATAATTTCATGAAGGAAATAAATCAATAGGAATAAAATTAATTCCAATTAATTCTTTTCCTATTCCATGAGAGTTTCCTAAAAGGAAAGTACTCAAATAGGAAAACCGAATTAATTTTGGAAAGTGAATATCGGTAGAAGTGGCATGGGTTGGGAGATCCCCATACCACCATCGACCGCCACCACCACGGAGGAGGGAACCGCCGCCGCCACCCCAGCTGGCCGGCGGCAGCCCCAGCCGAGGGGCGATCGACCCCTCCCCATGGCTTCGGTCATGGGGTCGATCATGGGGTTGATCGACTCCCCGGTTTTTCGTCCCTTTCGTCTTCGTCACACGTCTTCGTCTTCCGGCGATCGTCTCAACATCGAACCAACGTAAAATAAATTACAAAATTTAAATTACACTATCCGGTATCGATTCTATACATGAAATCGACCCTATACATTTTCCGGAAAATAAAGAACGTAATAATAAATCCTAAATTCGGTCAACCCCCGAATTTTTACTATTACAAACATTCAACCACACAAAACGAATCTCGACATGTCCGAGAGTTTAATAATCATGATAATTAATTAAGCAATAATTAAATTAACCATGATAGCCGGAAATCCTGCAAGGTAGAACAATAATCGAATATATACATGAACACGAAACCAAACGCTCTGATACCAGTTGTTGGGATTCGATGTCCCGGGCTATCAAAAAAATTGCGGAACCGATAACCCGACCGAAAAACCCTAGATCGCCGGAGACTAGGAATACCGACTCATCCGCAGGAGTCCGACCTTTGGAGACTACGCGCCCGAAGACACGCAGCCCGCCCCCAGCCGAAGTCCCCCGCGAGTCGGATCCACGAACGCGAACCACCTCACGAGCCGGGGCCCGACCGAATGCCCAGCGAGGCCCGAAGGCCGCGTGCACCCAGCCGAGCCCCCGCGAGGGGCTCGCGATCGTCTACGGACGATCGCTGGGGATGTGCGAGGCATCCCCGTGGGCTGCTCGTAGCAGCCCCGCAGCGAGTCGCGTGACTCGCTGCTCGCGAGGGCTGAGCCCCGCACGCATCCGCTGCGGGCGAACCCGCAGCACGTACGGGGTCGCTGCGGGTGACCCCGCAGCTTACCCGCGATCGATCCGAGGATCGATCGCACCCCTCGGCTCCAGCCGAGGGCTCCTCGCGCCACGCGCCTCCGACGAGGGTGGCCGGCGGATCCTCCCGCCGTGGCACCAGCCCACGGCGGATCCCCGACGATCGAACCCTAGGTTCGATCGTGTGCCCCCTCTCGTCGCGCGTTCCGGCGGTCCGAACCCTAGGGTTCGACCGCCGCGTTCGATCCTCGCCGGGGATCTCGAATCCCCGTCCCCGAGGTTCGTCGTTTTCCCGGATCGTGCGTTCATGTATATATCACAATTAATCATGTACAAATAATCATAGAGGGGTTCTCGATTATACCTTCGATTCGTTGTACGGAGAAACGAAATCGGTTGATGACCTTGCGATCTTCCTACGTATTCCTCGCACTTCGTCCGAACGTCGTGTGGGCGACGATCTATCGGATTCCTATGGATCTCCTTCACTCTTCAAGACTTTATGATTGGCGTAACTTAGGTTGTGAAAAGTGAAGACCATGTAGTGCTTATATAGGCTACGTAGGGGATCATAAGGAGACTAAACATTGGGCTTCTAAATATTGAAGATTAAATTGGGTCCAACCCAAATCCATTAATCCTTATCAATATTAAATTTTATTTATTTTCCACTATATAAATAAAATTGCACTCCCAATATTAATCCATATTATATCAAATAATATTTCTCCGATTAGTATTATTTATTCCGTGTATTTAAGATTTAAATATCCATGAATAAATTTATTTATTGCTCAATAAATAATATTCATATCTTATATTCGAGACTAGTACCGCTCAACCTTCATTATTGTGCGGAACGAATCCACTCATGAGGTTTACACAATAATTCCTTATGAACTCATCTCGGGGATATTATCAACCCTTCCGGGATACACTTTCACGTCAAGTATTCACGGCATGTCATATATAAAATATAGCGACCCAATTTTACCGGTAATTAACCCAATAATTAAATCGGTTAATTCCTTTGGAAAATCAAAGTCTCTAATATTAAATATACACACCCGCAATAATATCGGGGATTAAGAATAAAATACTCTGAGATTTAAATTGATTATCCAAGGCAATCCTAATCAATAAATCCCAAGCTGATCCGCCCAATACACCAAGTGTACAAGTGTGATAAAATAATTAAGATAAATTATTTTCTCTCTCACACAACGACTATACCGATGGATTGGTCCGTGTCCATCTAGGTCGTGAGCAACTGTTCGATTAAATACGAGTAACCGATAGTATGATCTTCTGTGTGGGCCCGACACACCATACTAACTACAACGTATAAAATCCAGGACTATATTTTGCATAATTAATTAATAATAATTAATTGCAAATAATTGTTTATTAATTTAAATAGGTTAAATGCTATGACGGGGAGTTTACCGATACTTAAATCTAGACATTAAGTACACAACTCCAACACTTGAAACATAAAAAGGAAGAGTTGTCTTTAGTACAACTCGGTAGTCACTTGCGCATAGAAGAATCTCTAAGGGCGCAAGAGGGTTAAAAACCCAAGGACAAGGAACCGATAAGGTCTGCAACTATCAATATGATGGAAGCAGGGGAGAGTTCGTATAAGAACCAAGGGACAAAGCGTCCGTACAACAACAACAACAACAGCAATAATGCTGGGAGTAAGAAGCCTAAGGGCGCTTGCTGGATATGCGGAAAAGCGGGTCACTTTAAAAGTGATTGTCGTGCGAACAAGAATAAAAAGGGAACGATGAATAATCGCTCGGGACAAAGGTCTAATAACCAGGGTCCGGACACCAATCAAGGTGAGACTACTATACATAATTTTGATGTAAATTTAAATTATGTCCCTATAGTTTCTGAAGCATTTTATGTGCAGGATGATTCGGTGGCGTGGTGGATTGACTCGGGTGCTACTAAGCATGTTTGCAAGGATCGTCATTGGTTTCAAAAGTATGAACCAGTTGTAGATGGATCAGTGCTTTACATGGGAAACGAGTCAACAGCCCCTATTCTTGGTCGAGGCGAAGTGTTGTTGGAATTCAGTTCCGGAAAGTCCTTAGTATTATTAGATGTATTACATGTACCTGGAATAAGGAAAAATCTTGTATCCGGTAGTGTTTTATCCAAGTATGGATATAAACAAGTATACGAATCTAATAAATATGTATTGACTAAGAACGGTGTGTTTGTCGGTTTTGGATACCAATGTAATGGGGTGTTTATGTTAAATATTATGAATAAAGTTGATGATTCTGTTCTTATGGTTTCTTCTAAAGTGAATGATTCATTATTGTGGCATGCTAGACTAGGACATGTTCATTATAAACGCATGATTGATATGTCCAAACTTGAATTAATTCCTGCTATGAACATAGAAGAAGATAAGTGTAATACATGCATGCTAACTAAAATCGTTAGGCAGCCTTTTAAAGATGTTCAACGTGAATCTTGTATGCTTGAACTTGTGCATAGCGACTTATGTGATTTCCATGCTACACCTTCGTTGGGGAATAAGAAATACTTAGTAACTTTCATAGATGATTATTCTAGATTTTGCTATGTATTTCTGCTAAGTACTAAAGATGAAGCGCTAGAAAAGTTTAAAGTATTTAAAACTGAAGTTGAACTACAACAAGAGTGCATGATTAAAAAGTTGAGAACCGATAGGGGTGGTGAATATTACGATCCTGCTTTATTTGAATCGTGTGGTATTATACATGAAATTATTGCTCCTTATACTCCTCAACAAAACGGTATATCCGAAAGGAAAAACCGGGTACTAAAGGAAATGGTGAATTCCATGTTGTCTTATTCGGGTCTGAATAATGGATTTTGGGGAGAAGTCGTGTTAACGGCTTGCTATTTGCTAAATAGGGTTCCTAACAAAAGGAACAAAGTTACCCCCTACGAACTTTGGTACAAAAAGAAGCCGAACCTTAATTATCTTAAGGTTTGGGGCTGTCGGGCTGTCGTAAGACTACCGGATCCCAAAAGAAAAACTTTGGGAGAAAGAGGCATTGATTACATCTTTGTTGGATATGCTGTGCATTCCAAGGCATATCGATTCTACGTGATTGAGCCGAATGATTCAGTAGCGATTCATTCTATCATAGAATCGAGGGACGCCATATTTGATGAAACTAGATTTTCATCAATGGTTAGGACCAAGGATCTGGTACCTAAGGTGGTTGAAAGCAAGGAATTAACCTTGCCCGAGCCTGAGTCGCTTGAACCTCGTCGAGGCACGAGGATAAGGACTAAGAAATCGTTCGGTCCTGATTTCCAGACCTTTCTGGTTGAAGGATCAAGGGACGAAGTTGGATTTCAATACTCGTATAGTTATCATGTTGATGATGAGCCTAAAACATACGAGGAAGTCTTGAAATCGCAAGATGTTGCATTTTGGAAAGAAGCCATCAATGATGAGATGGATTCCATTATGGGAAACAACACTTGGGTGCTTGCTGATTTACCTAACGGTTGTAAACCATTAGGATGCAAGTGGATCTTTAAGAAAAAGATGAAAGTCGATGGTTCAATTGACAAGTATAAAGCCCGATTAGTCATTCAAGGCTTTAGGCAAAAGGAATGTATTGATTACTTCGATACCTATGCTCCTGTTGCGCGAATAACTACGATTAGATTATTGATAGCCTTGGCTGCAATAAATAATCTAGTGATCCATCAAATGGATGTAAAAACAGCATTCCTTAACGGTGAGTTAGAGGAGGAAATTTACATGAAACAACCCGAAGGTTCGTTATGCCTGGTAATGAGCATAAGGTATGTAAACTTGTTAAATCCTTGTATGGATTAAAACAAGCACCTAAGCAGTGGCATCGGAAATTTGATGAAGTAATTTTATCGAATGGTTTTAAGTTAAACCAATCGGATAAATGTGTGTATAGCAAATTCGATGACTTTGGTAAAGGAGTCATCATTTGTCTATATGTTGATGATATGCTTATCTTTGGTACTGACCAAAGACAAGTGGATTTGACTAAGTCATTTTTATCATCAAACTTCGATATGAAGGATATGGGGGAGGCGGATGTGATTTTAGGAATTAAAATCATTCGTGAAAACAATGCCATTACTTTAACTCAATCTCATTACATTGAGAAAGTGTTAAAGAAATTCCATTGTGATGACTATTCTACGGTCAGTACTCCATATGATTCGAGTGTAAAACTCATGCCCAATATGGGTGTTGTTGTGTCCCAGTTGGAATACTCCAAGGTAATTGGGTGCCTTATGTATGCTATGACTAGCACAAGGCCAGACATTGCATTTGCGGTAGGCAAACTAAGTAGATACACAAGTAATCCTAGCACGCATCATTGGCAGGCTGTTAGGCGTGTATTAAAATACTTAAAGGGAACCAAAGACTTTGGTTTGACATATGTCGGATATCCTTCGGTATTAGAAGGGTATTCCGATGCGAGTTGGATAACCAATATAGAGGATCATTCCTCTACTTCTGGTTGGGTTTTCCTACTCGGAGGCGGTGCTATAAGTTGGGCTTCAAAGAAGCAAACTTGTATTACGAGTTCCACTATGGAATCGGAATTTATAGCACTTGCGGCAGCTGGTAAAGAAGCTGAATGGTTAAGGAATTTGGTTTATGAAATTCCTTTGTGGCCAAAGCCTATTTCGGCGTTTTCAATTCATTGTGACAGTGCAGCCACTTTGGCTAAGGCATATAGTCATGTTTATAATGGCAAGTCAAGACACTTGGGCGTTAGACATAGCGCGATCCGTGAGCTGATCACTCAAGGAGTAATCTCTATTGATTTTGTGAGATCACAACATAATCTTGCTGATCATTTGACCAAGGGATTAGCAAAAGACTTGGTAGTAAAGTCGGTGATTGGGATGGGTCTGAAGCCTCTTTGAATCTTCAAATATGGGATACCAAATTCATTTCTAATTGTATTAGAACCAGAATTCAATTGGGAAGCCTATATTTGAGATTGAAACACATGGAAATTATCCCAAAGGTATGTGTTTGAACCTACATGTTAAGGTTGAAGTTAATTCTTAATGAATCATTTGATAAAGTGCATTTTGCAGGTGCACGAAGAAATGATTCACCTATATGAGTGGGAAGTGTGGCAGCTTCAAGAGTCGTGGCTAAGCTCTATATACACTCAAGAATGGATGGGATACAAGGCCAAATTTTGTATCGGAAATCATTATAGAATGTATTTGGAATTATGTGTGTAGTATCTTTTATGTATTCAAATGGGTTGAAGAGTTCAATCTTTTAAGACACTCTGATTCTCGAATATATAAGTTGTATATAACACTAAGATGAAAATTCAATCTTCAAGACATTTTCATTTTATGCATAATTCTGGCTGTTATTGTTAAAATAAGTGATTCAAGGATTACACTTAAATGGGGGAGGAATGTTGATGATTTAAGTGAAATCATTGTCCATTTAATGTAATTGGATTCATACAAAGTTTCGGTAATGATCCTAAAGCACTACAATATGATTTAGGCGAAGTGCGGAGTGCACGGTTGTATAAAAGTGATAACGGATCATTGTTTGGTTAAGTGAATGTTGGTGTTGATTTATTATGTGTAAATTAGCATGAAATATATGTTAATTTCATGGTTTGCATGGTTGTAATATGCAGCCACGAAATTGCATGCATGGCACCTAAAGAAAGTGATTTCGAAGAGGTGTGACCATTCTTAAAGGGTGCAACTCTTCCCAAAGGGTGCAGCCCTTCATGAAAGGGCATTTTCACTATCCAAAAGGGTGTTTCAACACCTATATAAGGGTGTTGAAAATCAGATTCTAAGACCCACGAAAATTAAGAGCTTTGTGTTAACGAAGTATAGCGAATAAACATTCTATAGTATACTTGTTTCTACGCCAAAGAACAAGTGCGGTATTGTCTTATTCTAGAAGAAGTTTCGTGATACCTTGGCTGTTATAGGGTCGAAATATTCTTTAAAGAAAACGTGTAAACGTGATTCAATATTTTCCAAAGTCTCCACATTCAGAAACACTCAAAACTAACAACAACCAGTTGTGACAAACACGGCAAAGAAGTCACGGCTCGTCAGCGGCTCAACCATGCAATTCTTAAACCTCACCGCTCAAACCCTTCTTCTAGATCTCCTATCTCAATTTCATGGAGGGATAAAATACAAAGAACAGCCGCTCCAACAGCTTCAAGATCAACGGGTTAGGCAGGGTGAGTGAGGATCGATCAAGGAGTCAACATGTAAAAACTGAGTTTGTTTATTGAAAAAACAATTTATAAGCACCTGAGCCAACAATCCACTGGGTTGAGCTCCCATAAATGAGTAGATATATAATTGGGGTAGTAACATAATACAGCAGAAAATTAATTTTTATGACATAAATTTTCACTGTATTGATAAATAAATAAATAAAACTAATAAGTAAGTGGTGATTTATACCTTTTTTAATACTGGAGTATAATTTAACGGTGTATTTATACATTTACTACAATTAATATATCGAACGTACCCTCAATCCTCGTGTAACATGCAATGTCTCCTCCGTCTAATTGGTACAAACATTGCTACAATAATTTGCCTCCATGTTCACGATGGGACTACCAATTTTAGAGAGGCTCAATTGGATTTATCTAAATGTAATTATATAGGAGTATATATATATACCAACTACCAATTTTAGAGAGAATCAATTGGATTTATCTAAATGTAATTATATAGGAGTATATATAATTGTAACGCTTCAGCTCTTCTCAACCCGCAAGAGCTGAAGCTCGACCTTATATATGAATCAATTTGATTGTCAATGATTGT
The DNA here is from genome assembly GCA_954870475.1 of Euphrasia confusa. Taxonomy (NCBI): domain Eukaryota; kingdom Viridiplantae; phylum Streptophyta; class Magnoliopsida; order Lamiales; family Orobanchaceae; genus Euphrasia; species Euphrasia confusa. Next base: position 13,034,118 of record OX940956.1, read on the forward strand.
TGTTGAAACTGATATTTTTGTCTCACTGTATCAATACGTGTATTTTTCAAGGCATTTTGTCTCATTCGTGCGCCCACCACGACACGACACTTCTCATGAGGTCACGCATTTCAAAATTACTAAAAAAACAAACAGCTTAATTTTGGAGTTCTTATAGAAAAATTGTAAAAAATGTATCTTATTAATATAAATAACATGTTCAGTTATTTTAATTGCTTGCATTTTTTGAAACTTTACAATAATTTTATTATGTCAAGGAATTAAGTGTATATAAATAAGATATACTCTCTCTATCCACTAATAATAGTCACGTTAACTTTTTTTGTTGGTCCTAGGGGTGGGAATGAGCCAGGCTACCTGACAGGGGCCTATGGCTCGGCCTACAAAAGCTCGGTTTGGCTCGGCTCGTTTAATAAACAAGCCAGACTTAAGCTTTTTTAAAAGCTCGTTTATATATATAGGCCAAGCTTGAGCTTTTTTCTAAGCCTTTTAGGCCTAACAGGACGGACTATATATATATATATATATATATATATATATATATATATATATTAATAAGTATTTATCTTAATTTATATGAAAAATAAAATGTTTTAGTTGTAAAAAAATTCTTATGTACTTTTTAATTAGTGTGCTATCTTAGATTGTTAAGATTGTTAGAAGAAAATAATTATAATTGAAAAGTGAAATGAAATTAGAGAATATTTTTTTAATTATTTATATTAATGTTATTTACTTATTTTTTTTACTAATAATTGTTTAGAAGTAATTTTAAAATATTAATTAAATATATTAAAACATTTTAAATTAAATTTTCGAATAATTCGTTAAATCGAGTTGAAGTTCAAAATGTTTTCAAAAATGCTTATAAAAGGCTTTCAGGCCAGACCTATATACTAAAAAGGCTCAGGCCGAGCCTCTTATAAAAACCTATATCAGGTATAAGGCTAGACTTGAGCCTAAAAATTCAACATCAGGCACAGGCCTATTTCACCAAAGTCCGGCTCGGCTCGGCTCGTTCCCACCCCTATAATGGTCCAGTATACAAAAATTATGAAAAAATTAATAAAATAAGATATAATATTTATCATGTGTATTAGACAGACAAAAAAAGTAAATATGACTATTATTAGTGGATAGAGAGATTGTTGTTGTTGTTGTTGTTGTTGTTGTTGTTGTTGTCGTTGTAGATTGGGCGATCTTCTGAAATTATTTGTTAACTTTTGACAAAACTTTTGATCTCACTCGATCGCGATCAACGACATATAATACGAATAAAACGAGAATCGAAAAATAACTCAACAAATAAAGAAGACAAGGAATTTACGTACAAAAAGCCAAAACGGGAAAAACCACGAGAGAAACTAGGGCTGGGATACCGTACCGTACCATACTGTATCGAAATGGTCATACCGATACCGTACCGAAAATTTCGGTATCGAAAAAATTCATACTGATATCGTACCGAACTTTCGATATACCGAAAATATCGATATACCGAATCATATCGAATTTTTTATTATCGAATTATACCAAAAATATCGATATACCGAATCATACCGGTTTTTTTTTTTTTTTTGCATACCTAAATATATATATACCGAAATATCGAACTATACCGACTATTATCAATATATCGATATATACCGAAATATTTAAAATTTCATACCGATAATGTACCGAAAATTATCGACACGGTATCATACCGTACCGAAAAATTCAATATATCGAAAGTTCTGTATTTTTCGACATTTTTCGGTACTATAAATTCGGTATTTCGATATTTTTTTCCCACCCCTAGGAGAAACGACTAAAAATTTATAATAATTACAAATATCAACTCTTATGTCTCTCTTGGTGTTGAAGACACAATTGTGTCTATGGAGATAAGTGAAGAAAACGTCAGAATCTCAATAAATAAATAATAAAATTATATCTCTGTTTCGCACGTTTTTGTACGATGTTTTCTATTGTTTTGTGTGACTTTCGTGTAGTGTTTTTGTGCTTATATTCATCCTATTAATGTGATTATGTGTTTATGTTGTCATGGTTTTGGTTTGGTAGAGTTTGGACGAGAATCGAGCGAAAACGAGAAGAAATACACAAAGAGATCCATGTTGATTCCAGCTTTGCGCAGTCATAGGAGAATCGTCATCCCCGACAATTCAGCCGTTGGATCGTCCCCAAATTTCTACAGCATGTAGAAGACTTCTAGAGCTACAATTTCAACGGTCACTTTGGTGAGATGAGATCCGAGGACGAAGATATGAGCCACAGAAGTCGGAGTAAGAACCCAGATTTTTAAAGGAGTGAAATCGTGAAGACGTCGGCCGACAGCTTAGACCCGTCGGACGACATCATCATGTCAGACGACACCCAAAGCTGTCGGACGACAAAATCACCGCGAGCGACGCAATTCGAGCTGAAGCGACGCGTGGTTCAGTGCACCTAGGCTACGAGCGACGCGGATTTACCGCGAGCGACGCGCACTGCGCGGATTCGGGAAAAATGTCTTTGCGGCTTCGTTAACCGTCGGATTAGCCTGAAATTTTAACTGTGGGTTCCTAAATTCAACCTCTACAAGATCAACGGTCAAGATTGTGTTTTGATGTTCGAGCTAGAAGATACGGATCGACAAACACACCAGAACTTTCCTTGGGGCAAAATTGAGAAGAATAATTTGTTTGACTTTGTTTGACCCCTCTTTTGAAGGGTATAAATAGTCTTTTGGCTTGAGACTTGTATCTAACACCCATCATAACTCTCATTCTACAACTTTCCATCTTTCATTTTTCTAGCTTCCTCCTCAAGCAACATTGTAATTCACTTGTTCTTCATTTAATCCAATCATAAATTCTAGATCTACTTTTGATTCGTTTGGAATTCGACTAAATCTCATTCACAAACGTTGTTCACCTCATCGAGACGGACGTTTCCATCGGATTAGTTTCTTCGTGTGACAAGTTGAAGCTCGGTCCCGATTTTGGAAGCTCTTTTCGATTGCCTCCTTCATCCATCGATTCCATTACTCCCGTGGTGAGATTCTCGTCGTTTCCTCTCGATTATGGCGTATTTGATTATGGATTGTGATTTTGAGTGCTTGATGATGGCTAGCTAAACTTGTGTGAGGGTGTTTGATGAAATTCCTCAATGAATTAGAGTTGATCTTTTAAAGTAGCTCGATTTCTAGTAATTGGACGATTATACCTCTCGATTTGTGGTCTCGTGTCGAACAACTTCGTAGTATATCGCTAGTGGACCATACGGTCGATGTGTAATTAGACGATCATTGGTGAGGGAGAACGTGACAACACCGTGATCTCTTTAGTCCGGTTATTAGTTAATTGGGAGTTTATAAATCTAATTCAACTCTAGTTCGTTAGGAAGAGTAATCGGAACACCCTTGCTTTACCAACTCATTTGTTACAAAAAGATCTTTAATTACTCGCTTTTAATTACTCGTTCGTAGTTGTTAATCAAACACTCATTGCAACCCCCCTCTAGTTTAATGATTTTCTTCCCTCTTTTGGAACTATTACTTAGCATATACAAAATGAAATTCACAAGCCGATAGCATTGCTCCTCGAGAGATCGACTCGGGGGATTTACGTAGCAAATCTTTCGGTTTTTATAAATAGTTTTTGAGCAATCAATCTCTATAATTCTATTCTCTTTAAATAAAAAAACAAATTAAAAAAAAAATTATACCTGTCATATTTTAATAATAATAATAATAATAATATTATAGGATCATATTGTCCCACTCAAAGTTCGAACTCTGCATCGCTGAAGAATTTTACCCACATATTCACAGACTTTACCACTCGTTTATGTTCTTGGGAACGACAATCGTATTGAAATTTTGATATAATATGATGTAAAGAACTTGTAAATCTACAATATCAATAGTCACTTTGTAGATCATATCCGAAGAATGAGATACAAGCGAAGAGAGGACAAAGTTGTTGAATTACCCTTATATTGTACTATGTAACTTTTATGTACAAAGCGAAGAGGGCATAGCCGAGTGGTAAGGCTTGTGATGATGTGGGTGAAATTCTCCGGCGATGCAGGGTTCGAATCTCGGGTTGCACAGGTGTCTTGCTACTCGGACACATCCCTCGATTTACATCCTACTCGATCGAGTGACCTCCGATCGAGTGGAGTGGAGTTTTTCGTCTCTCCTCCTTATCAAAAAAAAATATAGATAGTCTACATTTGTGAGGAGAGGAGATAACCTCTAAGAGCATCTCCAATGCTGCCCACTTCACCACATTGGGCCAAGTGAAGTGGGCATTGGCACCCTTAAATGTAAAATTTACCATTGGAGGAGAACAAAATAAAATGGGCATGCCCACCATAGAGGCCAAACCGAATAAACACTATTCATGTAAGCTTTTTCATTTTTTTGTCTTTGTTTTAATTATAATTTAATTAAAAAAGTCACATTTTGATTGGTTTTTTTAAAGGTGGAAGTGGACTTAGCATTGTATGACTTTGCCTTTTTTATATTTGCTCATTTTGTGATGATGTGAAATATAATAGGGTCCACCAAAGTGAAAAGTGGACAATGCTTGGAGATGCTTTAAACTACTAATCATTTCTCGAATTGACAACACTAGTAGAAACTATAACAACCTCGATTTTGAAGCTATACTCTCTAATTCTCCAATTGAGAAAAAAAGACTCTTCGTGGACCGGAAATTTTCATACAATTAGAAAATAGGTATTGAACATATAAAGTATGGTGCAAGCCAAATTCTGAATCAACGACGACCACCCAAATCCTAAATTAACAGACGTAAGCTTAGACCTTGGAACCTCACTATCTTTAATTTGAGTTCGGGAGAGTTTGATCCTCAAGTAATCAAATCATGATCCTCTTCGGGAATAGGGATAAGTTCTAGGGATTGAAGCCCACACAAGGTAAGGCTCAATTCCCCAATTATGTAGAGCACATCAAAAGTACTTAATATAAATAGATGACATTTTTTGCAATACAATCACATGTTAATCTACTAACTGTGTTAATCTAGCTACTTCGAACTCGATCCATATATACATTCTCAGAGTTTGGAGTTACCAAAGCTAAATTCCTAAATCATACAAATTTATTGGTAATTGTTCAACATTATTTTTTCGACCATTAAAAATGGCAAAATATATGAAAAAATTATGAAAAGTTATTACTCACCTCTTCAAAAAAAATTATGCACTTCTCATTCTTTTGTAATTTATAAAGTAGTACTAAATTTTTGGAACACATGTTAGCTTTGTAATTTACAAACAATTATTTATAGTATTTCTTTTTAAGACATAATTCTTCCGTTTTAAAAAGAAAGTGTTAATTTTTCATATTTTATTTTGAATTTTGTAATAAGTTATTAAATTCACAAGTCCTATATATTTATAATATATAAAATTAATGACAAACATATTATTTCATTCAACCAATTAGATTGCAATATTTTAATTTACAATCACATTCATCATTTTCAATCAAATAAAATTTTATATTTCAATTTATTAGTAATATTAAAAAACCTACTCTCTATATCTTATATATTTCTTTGCACTTTTTTTTGGGTTGCGCCACATAAATTTTCACACACTAAAAAAATTACTTATTTTTTAATTTTAAAATATAATTATAATCTTTACTTTTCATATACTTTTTTTATATAAAACTACGTTTACTTTTTCATTTTAAATATCAAATTACTTTTATTTTTCCTCAAAATAATATTAATAATATATATTTTTTTGATTTTTGTGCCAAAAGTATGAATATTTTCAGGAGACTAAGAATTAATTAATAAAAATATTTACATTGCAATACATATCTTTTAATGTCTATATTCCACTACAAAAAAATCGCGGGATCCCTACGGCCATTCTCGTAGGGATTCCCGTAGGGAAGCCATTCCCCTACGGCATCCTCTACGGGATTTTGGCGTAGGGGTTCTCTCGTAGGGAGCTTGATCCCTACGGCAAATACGCGCCGTAGGGGAAATCCCCTACGGAATTCCCGTAAGGGAGGTCGTAGGGGATAGGTTTCCCCCGCCCCTTCTCCCCCGTAGGCCCGGCCGACGTCGACGCCGTAAGGGAGGACGTAGGGGTTTCCCCTACGGGGGATCCCGTAGGGAAGCCTCAGAGGTGATCCCCTACGGCAAACGCCGTAGGGGTTGAGGGCTGCCTATCCCCTACGGGAGTAGCCGTAGGGGACTCATAGCGTGACATCCCTACGGGCTTAGCCGTAGGGGCCATACAAGTGCAATCCCTACGGCGTTTGCCGTAGGGATTCTGCTGTTTTTTTGGCAGGGTAATTTCTGTTTTTTATTACCCAAACCTGCACGCAAATAACCGAATACAATCCAATTCAAACCTGAATACAATCCAATTCAAACCTGAATACAATCCAATTCAATCCTGCTACTCAAATTCTACACAAACACAATATAAAAATCATTCAAATCAACAACACAATAAAGAAACATCCAAAATCAATCCAAAGTATCCAAAAACATTCAAAAACATCTAAAATATAAAGTTAACAAAATAAGGATAACAACACACAATGTGTAATCAAGGAGGTGGAGGTGGTCGACGTAGAAGCTCATCTCGTAAACGCTGCTCCATCTCTCTCATGCTCTCAGCGAACCCCCTCTGTAACTCCGCACGATCAGCAGCGCGCTCAGCCTCTCGCTCCCGAGCAAGACGTTCCTCGGTCTCTTTTTGCTTCTGCTCGAACTCCTCTCTCAAAGCCTGTCTGAAGCGCTCCTCCGACTCTGACGGGCCAGACGAGGAGGACACAGAAAATGAGGAGGAAGAGCTGCTGAAGACCTGAAGCAGACGGAAGAGTAAATAAACAATTAAATTCGTTGATTTTAAGAATAAACAAACAATTAAAATCGATACCTTCGCTAAAGCGCCCGTTCCGAAGATCCTATTCTTCTTCTTCGGGGCGACGCTCAGGTAAACCTCGTCCACGTCGGGCTCCTCCTGCATAGAGGCTCGACGCTCCTCAATAGCCTGCTCCACCGAAGTCTAAAAGAAATCTTTAATTAGTCAAGAATAATTTAAACATAAAATTTAGAAAAACTCAAATTGTTAAAGTTATAAACTTACAATGAGCTGATGTGCTCGCTGAGATGTCGGGGTCCCGTCCTTCTTCACGTGCAGACGTTTTGCAACGTCCAGAGCCGTCGCAGGTCGACCTAACTCCTGAGCCTTCAAAATATAAAAACATGTATAATTAAAGAACAAATATAATTTAAAATATGAAAACATAATTAATTTATAAACTTACAATGTCCAAGGCATATCTGACGCCCGATCGGGATCCTCCAGCGGCCTTTGAAATGCCGGTGCCCGGCCCATCGGGCTCACTCATCCGATTCTTCGTGTTACGCTCAGACCTCTCTTTATAGTCATCTGAGTCGAAGATCACCAACCACCTCTTCCACACTTCATCGGGCACACACCTCGGCTTTGTCTGATCGGCCCTCCACTTCTTACGCCACTCGCTCACGCGGCTGCTGTACCTCCTCATCAGCACTCCTCTGAAATGTTTATAGATCACAGCATCACTGAACCTGCTCCTTGTTGGAATTCATTATCCCGGGTTATCAAAATTGCGGAACCGATAACCCGAACGAACCCTTCGCCGGAAATCACACGAACGCCGACTCATCCGCCGGAGTCCGGGCTTTGGAGACCACGCGCCCGAAGGCGCGCAATCCGCCCCCACCCGAACCCCCGCGAGTGCGGGGTTCGCGCGATCAAACGATCGCGTCTCACGCGATTGGGCGGGGCTGCCCAGCAGCCCCCGCGGCGGGTCCGGCGACCCGCCGCCGCCTGGAGGTCCCCACCGTCGAGGTGGGGTGGGGTGCGGCACCAGCCCGCGCCCCAGCGGTCGATCATCGTGATCGACCGCGCGCCCTCGGCCCAGCCGAGGGTCGCCTCCTCCGTGCCCGTCGAACCCTAGGCGGGCGGTCCACGCGGTCCGGTGGCTTCGCCACCACCGCGTGGTCCTTCGTCTAATCCGGGTTCGATCCTCGGATCTTCGTCCTACGGTATTCTCGATAAATCAAATCGAACAATAATCAAGTTAGTTGAGAATTGTACCTACGATTCGTTGTTCGGAGAAACGAAATCGATGACCTCGTGATCTTCCCGCGTATTCCTTGCACTCCGTTCGAACGTCGGGTGGGCGACGAGCTATCGAACTCTATGGATCCTCTTCACTTTTCAAGACTTTATGATTGGCGTATCTTAGGTTGTGAAAAGTGAAGACCATGTAGTGCTTATATAGGCTACGTAGGGGATCAAAAGGAGAATAAATATTGGGCTTCCAATATTGAAAATTAAATTGTGTCCAACCCAAATCCATTAATTCTTATCAATATTAATTTTATTTATTTTCCACTATATAAATAAAATTGCACTCCCAATATTATTCCATATTATATCAAATAATATTTCTCCATCTTAGTATTATTTATTCCGTGTATTTAAGATTTAAATATCCATGAATAAAATTTATTTATTGCTTAATAAATTTATTCATCTCTTATATCCGAGAATAGTACCACTCAACCTTATTTATTATGCGGAACAAATCCACTCGCGAGGTTTACATAATAAATCCTTATGAGCTCATCTCGGGGATATTATCAACCCTTACGGGATACACTGCCCCTTCAAGAATTCACGGCATGCCATATATAAAATATAGTGACCCAACTTAACCGGTAATTAACCCAATAATTAAATCGGTTAATTCCTTTGGTAAATCAAAGTCACTTATATTAAATATACACACCCGCAATTGTTTCAGAGATTAAGAATACAATACTCCGAGTCTCAAATCAATTATCGCCGAGCAAACCTAATTGATGAGTCTCAATCGATCCGCTCAATACACCAAGTGTACAAGTGTGATAAAATAATTAAGATAAATTATTTTCTCTCTCACACAACGACTATACCGATGGATTGGTCCGTGTCCATCTAGGTCGTGAGCAACTGTTCGATTAAATACGAGTAACCGATAGTATGATCTTCTGTGTGCCCATGCAACACCATACTAACTACAACGTATAAAATCCAGGACTATAATTTGCATGTATTTAATTAACAATAATTAAAAGCAAATGAATGTCTGTAATAAATAGGTAAATGAAAGTGCATACAGAGTTCAGAATACTCAAATCTAGACATTAAGTATACTACTCCATCAATCTCCCACTTATACTAAGGTCTAGTCTTATCTTCCAAACTTCTGACTCCCAAACCCTCCAAGTGCTTGTAATATACTTCCTTAGGAAGTATCTTGGTGAAAGGGTCCGCTAGGTTGTCTTCCGAAGCTATCTTGGTGACTATCGCATCGCCCCTCTTGACGATGTCTCGAATCAGGTGGTACTTGCGCTCTATGTGTTTCGTAGCACTATGGGACCGTGGTTCCTTACTGTTTGCCACTGCACCGCTATTGTCACAATAAATTGTCATAGCCTTGGGCAAACTCGGAATCACATCTAAGTCCTGGAGGAAATTAAGGAACCACACTGATTCTTTCGCTGCCTCTGAGGCTGCAACATATTCAGCTTCCATGGTAGAGTCCGAAATGCACTTTTGCTTAACACTCTTCCATGATACGGCTCCACCTCCCAAAGTGTACACATAGCCTGATGTCGACTTACGCCGGTCCTTATCAGCTTGGAAATCCGAATCTGTGTAACCCAAAGGAATCAGATTGTCTGCACTGTATCTCAGAACATAATCCTTAGTATTTCGCAAATACTTGAAAATGCTCTTTACGGCAGTCCAATGAGCCTTTCCAGGGTTACTCTGATATCTCGCTACTATGCCAACGGCATAGCAGATATCAGGCCTCGTGCATAACATTGCATACATTAAGCTTCCCACAGCCGAAGCGTAGGGAACAACTTTCATGTCATCTTTCTCCTTCTGTGTCTGAGGACACATATCCTTAGAAAGATAAGTTCCTTTACTGAAGGGCAGATCACCCTTCTTGGAATCTTGCATGTTAAAACGAGCTAGAATCGTGTCTATGTAAGATTGCTGGGAAAGACACAATGTTCTATTCCGGCGATCCCTTATAACTTTGATCCCTAGAACATGTCCAACTTCTCCCAAATCTTTCATATCGAATTGTCTAGACAACCATCCCTTTATGTCTGATAACATCTTTACACTGTTGCCAATGAGAAGTATGTCGTCTACATAAAGCACGAGAAACACCACCTTCTTTCCATCACGTTTCCAATACACACACGATTCGTCCATGCTTTGAATGAATCCAAAAGATTGGACTACTTCATCAAATCGCAGGTTCCACGATCTCGAGGCTTGTTTCAATCCATAAATGGATCGATTAAGCTTGCACACTAGATGATCTCGCCCCTTAGCAATGAATCCTTCTGGTTGTTTCATATAAATCGTCTCGTCAAGACTTCCATTAAGGAAAGCTGTCTTGACATCCATTTGCCACACCTCATAATCCATATGAGCTGCTATGGATAAGAGAATCCGGATTGACTTAATCTTGGCTACCGGCGAGAAGGTCTCCTCATAATTGATTCCCTCTTTCTGAGTATATCCTTTCGCAACAAGCCGAGCTTTAAAGGTTTCAACCTTTCCGTCAGATCCTCTCTTTCTCTTGTAGACCCATTTACACCCAATTGGCTTTACGCCGCTTGGTGGTTCTACAAGATCCCAGACTTAATTAGAATCCATAGATTCTATTTCGGATTTCATCGCTTTCTTCCAAGAAGGCGCATCTATATCTTGTACCGCCTCATCATAGGTCCAGGGATCGACTTCATGAACTCCGGGTGCCGAGTCCGAAGACTCACCCAGTCCAATCCATCTGTCCGGTTGTTTAACAACCCTCCCACTACGACGGCGTTCCGGTGTATTAACAGTGACGGTATTAGGTGCAGGTTCTAGTGGTGTATCTATACTCGTTTCGGCTGTATCCAGGTCTTCCTCGTTACCTCTCAACTCATCAAGTATTATGTCACTTTTGGGCTTGTGGTCCATGACATAGTCTTCCTCTAAGAACCGAGCGTTAGTACTTATAACGATCTTCTGGTCCGTAGGACTATAGAACATGCCACCCTTAGTTCCTTTCGGGTATCCTACAAACAGCCGTATTTCTGATCTAGGTTCCAACTTATCGGCGCCATGTCACAACACATGTGCTGGACATCCCCAGATCCGAATGTGTTTCAAGTTAGGCTTACGCCCACTCCACAATTCCATGGGTGTAGTTGGTACCGTTTTGGTCGGAACCCTGTTCAGAATGTACGCCGCTGTTTCCAAGGCAAGTCCCCAGAACATAACAGGTAAATCCGAGTAACTCATCATTGATCGCACCATCTCCATAAGAGTCCTATTCCTTCTTTCTGACACACCATTCTGCTGGGGAGTATATGGTGAAGTCAGCTGGGATTCAATCCCATTCTCTGCCAAGTATGCCTTGAATTCTCCAGACAGGTACTCGCCTCCGCGATCAGATCGCAGGCATTTTATGGATTTACCACGAAGGTTCTCCACAAGAGCCTTGAATTCCTTGAACTTGTCAAAAGAATCACTCTTGTGGCGCATCAGGTAAATATATCCATACCTTGAGTAATCATCAGTAAAGGTGATGAAATACTCGTACCCTCCCCTTGCCTGAGTAGACATAGGTCCGCATACATCAGAGTGAATCAAATCCAATACTTGTTCAGCTCTACGTCCTTTACCAGAAAAAGAACGCTTGGTCATTTTACCCTCCAAACAGGATTCGCAGGTTGGAAGGTCCTCTCCTTCTATGCCGCTAATGAGACCATCAGCTTTCAACCTTTGAATTCTATTCGAATTAATATGACCTAGCCTTAGATGCCACAAGTATAATTGATTCATTTTAGAAGGTTCCTTTCTCTTATTGGTGTTTGTAGATGTGTTATTACTCTCGGTTAGTTGCACCGTGTTAGACTCAGGATTCAGAATATACAAATCGTCTACCAATGTACCAGAACAGACAATCTCACTATTTCTTCTTATGACCACAGAGTGATCAAAAGAAATAGAATATCCATTCAGAATTAACTTAGAAACTGAAATTAAATTCTTTCTAAAATTCGGTACATAAAGACAATTTTGTAAAACCAAAACCCTATCACTACTAAAGCGTAAGTGAACGTCTCCCACTGCAACAGCCGCCACCTTTGCGGCATTACCCATGTAGACTACGATCTCTCCCTCTCTAAGTCTCCGGGTTTCCTGGAACCCCTGCAATGAATTGCAGACATGGTCAGTGGCGCCTGTATCTACACACCAGGTGCTGGTAGATATCACCGCTGACAATGTTTCAGTGACTAAGGAAAATTTTGTACCTTTGATGAGAGGACAATCAGACCTCCAGTGTCCAAACTGCTTGCATCGAAAGCACTTGCCCAAAGGCTTGCCTTTCCCAATCCGTGGCTTTAAGCCACTGGGTTTCTTTGCACGCTTTTCCTCTAGCCTTGCCACAAAAGCTTGTGATTCTCTTAACTTACGCACAAACTCCGCTCTCGTTGATTCCTTTTTAAGGGACTCATTGAGAGAGAATTCTGTGAGTATGTTAATCACCTCTTGTCCGGCTTCCACGCTATGTCTCAACATCATCCTGAGGTCATTTCGAATGTCCTCATCAGTTGGGACAACAGTGGATTCGGAAAGCTCAACAGTCTGGACAATGTCCAGATTTCGTTCCCAATCATCACCATATGGAACCGGTGAGTTTTCATCCTTAAGTATATCACAAAGTGGGGTCACAGTCATTCTTAACCTATAAGCACATAAAACAAACAAACAATTTAATATCCGATATTATCTCCCTCAAATAATATCATTAAATCACTAATCACATCTAAAATCCCATCAGGTAAGGCAAGCCACGTGCTGTGGACGTTTACCCACCCAAATGATTTAGCAATTAGATTTTCTTTGGTCATACATCAATTATAGCGTGACCTCGTGGGGAGGAATACTATAACGCATATCTAAGTGTAAACCATTACTCAGTACCAAAGTAAATTACTTGGAATCGCTACATCACCGCAAGCCACGTGGTGTGGACGTTTACGATAACTTCACAACTCTTCATAATTACTTACAACTGTCTACATCAATTAATCCAAAATCCGTCAGCATAGCAAGCCACGTGGTGTGGACGTTTACTACACTAAGAGACTTTTATAATTGACTCCCAATTACTTGATCCATTTAATCTCGTAAATCAAGACGTGGAGAATCATAAGTGAAACTCGAAGTTTCTAACCAGTGATTCACCATGCGAACAACCCTATCTCTCATAAATGAGGGAGCCGAGCAGACAAACGACCCATCTATCAAAGAATGGTACGAAAGTCTCTAATTTGTGTCCTCTACATGACCAAGTGGCTCTGGCTCCATTCCACTCCCCGGGGTGAGAATGAGTCGACTTGAAATCAGCTTTGGAAAGACAAATTAGGCATTGTTTGATAAACTTAATCAATGTTTCTTGTAAGAGGAATTACAAGAACTCTCCTCCAATAACTTATCTATATAAACTTCAAAAGTTTATAAAAGTCACCAAGAGAGCAGCAATGGAGACCATGGGTATGTTTCCATACCCTCTCCCACTTAGCTTTTTACAATAAAGGGATACGCTATCTAGTGCATAAAATAAACACATATAGCATGCATACATGTAATAAAGCACATAGTATTATCACATAGTCAAAATAATTACTAGAATATTATTTTCCGACTATTATGGCTTTATTCCATCCCCGTACGCATCTTCTAGTCTTCAGTCTTCGTTTCTTGAATGCTCCAAGTGACGAGAATATTAATATCCAATATTTAAATCTATTTATTTTCAATTAATCCAAAAGTTACTTAATTCGAAAATTAAGTCAATTGAATATATCAAAAATAAAATTAAATATTATTAATATTTTTATTTATTTTATTTTCTTTTTCCACTTCATTAAATCTCTAGAATAATCTATCCAAGATATTCTTGGAATATTCTAGATGATATCCATAATGAAATAAAGAAATAAAATAATTAGGACTATTATACTTTTTCAAATTTATTTTATTCCTAATCCATGAATATTCCCATGAGTAGGAATAATCAAATAGGAAAAATAAATTTAGTACTAAATTAATTCTTTTTCTATTTTTCTAGAATATTCCTTAAAGAAATAATCAAAATAGGAAATAATGAATTAATTAGGAAAGTATATTTCCGGTAGGAGTAGCCCGGGTTGGGAGACCCCGAGCCACCCCCACCACGTCCGACCGGCCAGCCACGGGGAGGAGCGCCGCCGCCCAGCCACGCCGCCAACCACCGAACCGGTGGCAGCCGCGGCTAGGGCAACAAGCCCCTCGCCCATCGCCATTCGATCGGGCATCCATGGGGATCGATCCAATCGATCCCTAGCCCTTTCGTCCACCCCGTCACTTCGTCTTCTCCGGTGGTCTACGATTCGTCGATCCAATCGCAAAATAAATTTACAAAAATCTAAATTACAATTCCGGTATCGATTCTATACACGAAATCGACCCTATACATTTTCCGGAAAAAATATGAACATAATAATAAATCCTAAATTCGGTCAACCCCCGAATTTTTACTATTACAAGCATTCACCACCAAAAAACGAATCTCGACATGTCCGAGAGTTTAATAAAACCAACAATCATGACAAAATAAATTAAACGAATAATAAATCAAGCCATAATAGTCGGAACCCTGCAAGGTAGAACAATTTTATCGAAAATACCGCGAACGTAAACCACGCTCTGATACCAATTGTTGGAATTCATTATCCCGGGTTATCAAAATTGCGGAACCGATAACCCGAACGAACCCTTCGCCGGAAATCACACGAACGCCGACTCATCCGCCGGAGTCCGGGCTTTGGAGACCACGCGCCCGAAGGCGCGCAATCCGCCCCCACCCGAACCCCCGCGAGTGCGGGGTTCGCGCGATCAAACGATCGCGTCTCACGCGATTGGGCGGGGCTGCCCAGCAGCCCCCGCGGCGGGTCCGGCGACCCGCCGCCGCCTGGAGGTCCCCACCGTCGAGGTGGGGTGGGGTGCGGCACCAGCCCGCGCCCCAGCGGTCGATCGTCGTGATCGACCGCGCGCCCTCGGCCCAGCCGAGGGTCGCCTCCTCCGTGCCCGTCGAACCGTAGGCGGGCGGTCCACGCGGTCCAGTGGCTTCGCCACCACCGCGTGGTCCTTCGTCTTATCCGGGTTCGATCCTCGGATCTTCGTCCTACGGTATTCTCGATAAATCAAATCGAACAATAATCAAGTTAGTTGAGAATTGTACCTACGATTCGTTGTTCGGAGAAACGAAATCGATGACCTCGTGATCATCCCGCGTATTCCTTGCACTCCGTTCGAACGTCGGGTGGGCGACGAGCTATCGAACTCTATGGATCCTCTTCACTTTTCAAGACTTTATGATTGGCGTATCTTAGGTTGTGAAAAGTGAAGACCATGTAGTGCTTATATAGGCTACGTAGGGGATCAAAAGGAGAATAAATATTGGGCTTCCAATATTGAAAATTAAATTGGGTCCAACCCAAATCCATTAATTCTTATCAATATTAATTTTATTTATTTTCCACTATATAAATAAAATTGCACTCCCAATATTATTCCATATTATATCAAATAATATTTCTCCATCTTAGTATTATTTATTCCGTGTATTTAAGATTTAAATATCCATGAATAAAATTTATTTATTGCTTAATAAATTTATTCATCTCTTATATCCGAGAATAGTACCACTCAACCTTATTTATTATGCGGAACAAATCCACTCGCGAGGTTTACATAATAAATCCTTATGAGCTCATCTCGGGGATATTATCAACCCTTACGGGATACACTGCCCCTTCAAGAATTCACGGCATGCCATATATAAAATATAGTGACCCAACTTAACCGGTAATTAACCCAATAATTAAATCGGTTAATTCCTTTGGTAAATCAAAGTCACTTATATTAAATATACACACCCGCAATTGTTTCAGGGATTAAGAATAAAATACTCCGAGTCTCAAATCAATTATCGCCGAGCAAACCTAATTGATGAGTCTCAATCGATCCGCTAAATACACCAAGTGTACAAGTGTGATAAAATAATTAAGATAAATTATTTTCTCTCTCACACAACGACTATACCGATGGATTGGTCCGTGTCCATCTAGGTCGTGAGCAACTGTTCGATTAAATACGAGTAACCGATAGTATGATCTTCTGTGTGCCCATGCAACACCATACTAACTGCAACGTATAAAATCCAGGACTATAATTTGCATGTATTTAATTAACAATAATTAAAAGCAAATGAATGTCTGTAATAAATAGGTAAATGAAAGTGCATACAGAGTTCAGAATACTCAAATCTAGACATTAAGTATACTACTCCATCACTCCTATCCCAAGAAAAGCGCTTCTTCAAAACAGACAAAATAAATACAGTTAGTAAAATCAAACATATGTGTAGAAGAATAAAGTATCAACACACGTACCTTAAACTCGGTCCAATAAATGTCCTGATGGACCTTAGGGACCTTAGCAAGAGTGTATCCATCTGGGTGGATACGAGCCTCAATGATCTCTCGGAGCTCGGCTGCAATGTTCGCATTATTGCGAGCTATAAAACTGCATTAAAAAGATTAGATTAACAAAAGACAAAATCAATAGTTACTGAAATTCAAATAAAATTAAACTTACGTGTTTCCCTCTGGCCAAATCTCGACAGGAGGAGGGGGAGCAGCTGAAGAGGATGCATCTGCACTCGGAGGAGTAGCAGCAGGAGTCAGCTCAGCAGTAGGAGTCGCTGGAACACTCCCTGAAGAAGGAGTCGCTGGAACACTCCCTGAAGAAGGAGACTGCATGAAGGTGTCGTCATCGCCATCACGATCACTCAGTCTACGAACACCTCCACCTCCACCTCCAACTCTACGTTTACCTCGACCCGCCATCTGCATATACAAAAACAACAATAATATTAATTTATAAACATATTTAACAACAATACTAAACAATCATACACATTTACCTGAGGATGACACTATATTATCATCATCCTCATCAAACGATCCTAGATCATCACTATCATCATTTAGTGCATCAGCATCTTCGTGCATTTCAGTGTCTTCTTGATTGATATTTGGATTTGTTAACAAAAGCAACGCATCGTCTGCTTGTACCGGGACATGATCATCAATTATTTCTTCTTGAAAAGAGTCTGACAAATGTTCAATATATTCTATGGAAGCCCTTGGTTTTATCTTATATGTTGCCCACCAATCTTTATTCTCTCTACGAGTACTCGGGTAAGCTGAGTAATAAACTTGCTCAGCTTGTGATGCCAGAACGAATGGCTCGTAGCCTCTGAAACGTCGATTGTGATTGATATCGACCAGTCTGTATCGCCGATCTAGTCTCGTGCCTGCTGGTGTAGGGTCAAACCATTCACATTTGAACATCAAGACTTTATTTTGAAGCATTCCCGTGTAGTCGAGATATAAAACTTCGTTTAGAAGTCCATAGTAGTCATCATCTTCAGATGAGTAGCTACTTCCTCGAATACAAACACCCATATTTGACGACGTTCTGTTAGACCCATATTCAACAGTGTGAAACTTATATCCATTGACCTTGCAGCCGGGATATACTGTCACGAAAGCAGATGGCCCTATTGCTAAATTTCGAATGTCTTCGTTTACAACATTGTTTGACGGGTCTTCAGCCTACACATTTGAACAATGAACAATTTAACTAGTAATTGAAGTTCATTCTTTGAAAATGTAATAAGTTATAAACTCACATATTCTTTAAACCAGCGGGCAAATTCTTTGTCTAGTCTTTCATTGAGCCTCGCATCTGAGATTCTCGGGTCCTGTTGCTTCACCATCTCTGTGTATATACTTTTACACACATAGACATAGTAAATATTAATAAGTTAGTAGTGAAAGATCATATTGATTAATACTTCAGGTGCGATTTGTAGTTTGAAACTTACTTTACATACTCTTCGACTTCAGGGCTATTCAACAACACATAGATTGTAGCTGCATCGAGCTCTTTCGTGGTTAGAAACCTTTTTTGTGCTCCCCCAAAAGGTTCTCCCCGTTGTATGAAGCATGAAAGTCGATTGCCATGATGAGTACCTACTTCAATATCATTATTTGTTTCATTTCTGCCCAAACTGTTAATCCTGGTAGGCACGTGATCTTCAAAATAGAATGACATGAATGTAGCAGTCTCTTCAATCAGATAAGCATTCGCGATCGAACCCTCTACTCTAGCCTTGTTTCTTACATTGTTTTTCAATTTTCGAAGGTACCTCTCGAATGGATACATCCATCTGTATTGGACTGGACCACCAATTTTGGCTTCGTGTGGCAGGTGAACAGGTAAATGCTCCATCGAATCGAAGAAGCTCGGGGGAAAGATCCTTTCCAAATTGCACAATATTATCGGGATTTCGCGCTCCAATCTGATCATATCATGAGTGCCTATCGACCTAGAGCACAGTTCTTTAAAGAACAAACTCAACTCTGTTAGCGCCTTCCAAACTGGTTGCGGTAGCAAATCACGAAAAGCAATTGGAATCAATCTCTGCATAAATACGTGACAATCATGACTTTTCATGCCGATCAGTCTCAAACCAATCATGTCGACACATCGCCCAAGATTACTTGCATACCCATCCGGGAATTTTAGTCCCTTCAACCATTCGCACAACTGTGTTTTGGAAGCTTTATCCAAACAGTAACACGCTGCAGGAAATTTTCCAGTTACAGGATTTTTTTGTAACTCAGGTCGTCTGCAATAATCATTTAACTCCTCTCTCGATTTCGGCGTGTCTTTCGTTTTTCCCTTCACATTCATGACTGTATTAAAGACATTATCAAAAACATTTTTCTCAATGTGCATTACATCAAGATTATGTCGAATGAGATTAGTGCTCCAATACGGTAAATCCCAGAAGATGCTTCTTTTTTTCCAACCGGTAGTCTTGAAAATATTAGCATTAACTAGAGCTGCATCTGGTTCAGTCACTTTCAAAAGACCTAGTCGATCAATCTCGGCAAGAATTTCAGTCCCGGATCGCGGAGCAGGGGGGGTAGTAGTGACAACTTTGTTTTTCCTAAAATTTACCTTATTCCTTCGGAAAGGGTGATCGGCTTCAAGAAACTTCCGGTGGTTATCAAACCACGATTGTTTTCCACTGCATCGTAAGCTGAACGCTTCAGAACGTTCCATACAGTAGGGACATGCTTCTTTACCTGCAGTACTTCTACCCGATAACATCGAGTAAGCTGGGAAATCACTAATTGTCCACAACAATGCAGCACGAAGCATGAAATTTTGTTTCCTATATATGTCATAGGATGCAACACCATTTTCCCACAAATTAAGCAATTCAGCTATCAACGGCTGTAGGAACACGTCAATTTTGTCTTTCGGGTTTTTTGGTCCTGGGATCAATACGGTTAAAAACATGTACTGGTCTTTCATGCACATATGCGGTGGCAAATTGTAAGGTGTGAGTATTACGGGCCATGAAGAGTACTGTTGACCAAAACTTCCAAACGGTTGAAACCCATCGGTACATAAACCTAATCTGACATTTCGAGAATCAGCTGCGAAGTCTGGATGTTCTTGGTTGAAATGCTTCCAAGCCATTGAATCTGATGGATGATGCATAATATCGTCTTTGACAACATGTTCGGCATGCCATCTCATGTCCGCAGCTGTGGCATTAGATGCATACAAACGCTGCAAACGGGGCGTCAAAGGAAAATAATGCATTCTCTTGTACGGTGTGCTTGTCTTCTTCCGTTTGTTACTGGGCGTGTTCACTGGTTTGAATCGCGGATGATCACAAATCTTACAACTCTTTCTGTCACGGTCTTCGCTTCCCCAGTATATCATACAGTTATTGATACACGTGTCAATTTTCTCAACTGGTAAACCCATGCCTCGAAGTAGTTGCTTGCTCTTGTAGAAGTTTTCAGTTACCAAGTTACAAGCGGGCAACACTTCTTTGAACAACGATCCATATAGGTCGTAACCTTTCTCTGAGATGTGACACTCGGACTTTATATTCATCGTTCTAGCAACAAAAGACAACTTCGAATGAGTTTCACATCCTTTGTACAATGGGTCATTCGCTGCTTTCAACATATCATAAAATCTTTGAGCCTCTGGATTGGGTGGTTCCTCAACTGTTTCAGACTGATTTAATGAAGGACCAGCAGCATCACGGATCATATCGATGTATGGATTTGGATCGGCCGGAATGTTTGATTGGCTTCGAACAGGGATCACATTCTGATTCTGAACGTGTTCATAAAGATGGCCTTCGCCGTGGAATAGCCATGTGTAATAACCCGGAACAAACCCATGTTTCAGCAGATGCTGCGTGATTGTCTCAATGTCCAAGTAATTAATATTGCTACACCTCTTTCGACTACAAGGACATTTCAACTTATCACCGTCTCTCCATTCAGCATTTATTCTTGCAAACTCAATGAATGACTCTACTCCATCAATATATTCCTTAGACAGATAACCGCCAACCCTCCGTTTGTACATCCAATTACGATCAGAGTTCATTCTATAGAATTAAAACGATAATTTTTAAACAAAATAAACAATCATACACATTTAAGAAAGTATACTAAACAATCATACACATTTAAAAAAGTTAATGAGATTTTGACATGAATTCGACAGCACATATGCGTTGTAATTGCTTTATTGGTAAGGGTCCTATCCCATTCAAGAATGTGATATGATGTTCTTTGTTAGTTAGTGTCTCGAATGGACTTAAAAAATTTGGCAGCACTTCCCTACAGTTCTCTAAGTACACGTGTTTCAATGTACCCGAGAACGTAGAGAAATAACTAACCAAATCTTAAAATAAGTCCATAATCGAAACACATATCAACTAACAAAGAACATCATAATCACATTCTCAAACTGTCCAAAAATGGGACAATTCAAGATTCAATATCGAATGGTAAGTTCGATATTAAATCTCAAACGGGTCTAAGCTCCAACATATGATCAAATGGTAAAATGCAACATATCTCAAAAGAAACAGTATAACATACACTTTTACTTTTGTTTTTGTACTTCTAAACCCAATTCTTTCTACTACAAATCATCCAAAACATGGACCAAACCTTAAAATCGTATTTCACACAAAATCAACAAAATAAAATAAAATGAACCATTAAAAGTTCGAAAAGAGAGTTCAAACCTGCAATTGAAGAAGAATCGGCTTAAACGAGGTCACTAGCTCTTGTATTCGCCGGAGAACGCCTAAACTGGCCGGAAATCGAACTGCTATGGGCCACCCCTCTTTCCTGACTTTTGAAAACGAGAATGAAACGTATTTCACAAACGGGAATGAAACGTATTTTAAAAACCCTAAATCAATTTTAAAAAACCTTAAATCAACAATTCAAGCTGAATAACAACAATAAACCGCTCAATCAAACTACTGTAACTAATCATAAATCAATTTCAGACCAAAAAAATTTTAAAAAAATTCAAACCCTAAAATCGAAATTCTCAACAATTCATATTCAAAATCAACGTAATATATGATATTCTATACTTAGGCACACTCAATAACAACAATGGGAAGAACATTCAAACCAAAAATCAAGTTTTTTCGACAAACCCTATTTATTTCAAAATTGAAAAAATCAAACAATAAAAGAGGATAAATCGAAATCTAACCTTGATGGTGTGGATAATCGAAGGGATTTATGAGTTTGTTGGTTGAATTCGCCGGGTGGAAGTTGAAATCGCCGGAAACCCTAAGCCCTCTTTTTAGAATGTGAAGAACAGAATGAAAAAAGAGCCTCTGCCCGTTTTCTGATATCCAGAAATCCCCTACGGGAGTCCCCTACGGCTCGACCCGTAGGGCATAAGTGAGTATCTAAAACGATGTCGTTTTAATACTCCCCTACGGGGATTTTCCCGTAAGGGTCCCCTACGGGGATTGCCGTAGTGTGGATTAATAATGCCCGTAGGGCATAAGCCAGCTTCCAAAACGGTGCCGTTTAATAATCCCCTACGGGGGGTTTGCCGTAAGCCACCCCTACGGGATAGCAGCCGTAGGGCTCCCTTACGGGTATTGCCGTAGGGGTCCTCAATTATAATCCCCTACGGGGAAAATGCCGTAGGGTTTAATGGCCTACGGGTCTCCCGTAGGGGACCCCGTAGTACGTTTTGGAGGGAAGTTAGGCGCGCCAAAGCGCGCGCTCCCCCCTACGGGTATCCCCTACGGGATTCACCCCTACGGCTGTAGCCGTAGTAGTGCCCGTAGGGATCATCTCTATAGAATTCCCCGTAGGGGACCCCGTAGGGGACCCCGTAGGGGATCCGCGGTTTTTTTGTAGTGTTCTACCCATTAAATTTTAATATTTTATTTCAATTCATTTCAAATTTAGAATTAATTTCACTAATTATTTTAGTTTACTTTTTCAAAATTCATCAATGTTAATTTTACTAAATCAAAACTATTTGTTCATTTATTTCTTAATAGAAAATAGAAAATAATCAAAACTATTTGTACATTTATTTCTTAATAGAAACTAGATTAATTAATAAAAATATTTACATTGCAATACATATCTTTTAATGTTTATATTCTACTCATTAAATTTTAATATTTTATTTCAATTCATTTCAAATTTAGAATTAATTTCACTAATTATTTTAGTTTACTTTTTCAAAATTCATCAATGTTAATTTTACTAAATCAAATCTATTTGTACATTTATTTTAGAAAATAGAAAATAATTATTTCATTTGTACATATATTTTTTTGTCTAGATCAATTGCAATGTTTCGACTTTTAACCTAGGACCTCACGATCTTCGTTCAAATGCTCAAGCTAACAACCTTTGACAATTATAAATATTTAATTATACCTTCATTTGCGCAAATTTTTGTTTATTTAAATTACAACAAATTTATTTACTAATTCACAATCTATAATTAAATTACGTCAAATACACAGTAGAATTATATGTGGAATTATATTTATTAATGTTTTGTGTAATATTTCCGAATAATAATTTTGATAAATATTTATACAGTTGACAAAAAAATTATAATCAAGAAATATTAATTTTTGCCAACAAATGACAAGAAAATAATCAATTAACATTTAAGAAACCATCAATTCAAGTTCAAATCAATTATATTAACAAACTATATTATAAAATATTTTAATATAATTTTATGTTATCAAATAATTAAATTATGCTGTCAAAGATCATATTTTTCCATTACATAATTATATACTAAAAAATCTTCTAAAACAATATTCCGTTCTTTATATTAAATACTTTATAAATTAGATTAATGGAGCAAAAAATCTGTGCAATAGATATTCATTTACTGTTTACATATAAAAGTTCTTTATATTAAATACTTTATAAATTAGATTAATTTAGCAAAAAATGTGCCATAGATATTCATTTACTGTTTACATATAAAAGGATATTAATAATAATTTAATAATGATTTAATTATTACCCTAACCCACTAACCCAAAACCCTAAATAACTTAAATGAGCCGCCTCAATCCTCATATTCTAAATATTAAATTTCTCTAAAATGGCATTAATTTTGTTATGTGGAAAATCCTTAAATCCAACGGTGAAAAGAATACCCTGAAAATCACCAGCCGTTCAGTTTAATTCCCAGCCAGAAATAGGAATTTTTATTCAAAACATTTAACAAAAAAAAAAAAAAAAGAATAAAAAAACCGGACCCCCACTAAAAAATTCGCCAGTAGTTTATTCGAGAACTCAATTCCGCTTACGTGGCACCCTCCGAGAAATATATATATAAACAGCCCCGTAAGTAGGTACAACACCAAATCAACACACAGAGAGAGGCGTCTAAAAACAAATTAGGGTTTCGTAAAAATGTCTGGCGATTTGAAAAAGGGGATCGTCAAGTGGTTCAATGACCAGAAGGGTTTCGGGTTCATCACGCCCGATGAGGGTGGCGATGATCTCTTCGTCCACCAATCGGCGATCAAGTCCGACGGTTTCCGCAGCCTCGGCGAGGGAGAGGCGGTCGAGTTCACCATCGAGATCGGCGAAGACAATCGTGCCAAGGCGGCCAACGTGACCGGTCCGGATGGCGGATCTGTACAAGGGAACAACAGAGGAGGCGGCGGCGGCGGGGGATCTTACGGCGGGGGCAGAGGCGGCGGTGGAGGCGGTTACAACAGTGGGGGCAGAGGAGGCGGAGGTTACGGAGGACGCAGCAGCGGTGGTTATGGTGGACGAGGAGGCGGCGGTGGTGGTGGTGGGTGCTACTCGTGCGGCGAGACGGGTCATATCTCCAGGGAGTGTTCACAGGGAGGCGGCGGAGGTGGAAGGTACGGAGGCGGCGGAGGTGGAAGGTACGGTGGTGGCGGCGGCGGCGGAGGAGGAGCTTGCTACAATTGTCAAGAGGATGGTCATTTCGCCCGTGACTGCCCTACAGCCACCCGTTAATAATCGGATCCTTTTTTAATGGCAGTTGTGTCTTTGGTTACAGTGTCCTGTTTTTGTTTTTGATCGAGTTATGTGGGTTTTACCGGTTCAGATCGGAACGGATCTGAAACGGCAAAAACCGGTCTATGTTTGGTTTGGTTTGGTTTTGGGTCTACCTTCTTCAGAATTCTGCTTTCAGTCATGTTTGGTTTCGCGTCCGTCGGGTCTCTATTTTTGTTCGATGATTTCATACATGCTGCCTGCCATTATTAATCGGATTAATGGAATTTTATACTTTAATGTTTTTCTTCCAAATTTTATTTTTTTTAATCAGTTTTTTTGAATTCACTAAACAAGATAAGTCTTACCGAATAATAAGATATGATATGATACGTTTATTCTTGTACACAAGGATAAGGACGGAGGAGATATTTAACAAGAATAAAAAATAAAATAAACATAGAAGTATGACACAAGGCGGAATTAATTTTCATCCAAGATCACATAATGATTTAACTAAAATATGAAAAAGGTCTAAAACTAATGATCCAATTCTAGTTTACAAGCAAATTAAGCTCTCTCAGTGGCCGTGAACATGTGACGGCAGTGGAGAGGTGGCGTTGGGCTGAGGTGGGCACTGGTAGCACTTGGTGAAAAGCCCAAATGTGTCGATTTGGTGGACAAAGTTGGTGACGCTGGCCCAACCACCGAGCCCAAACCCAACAATCAAAACCCACACAATGATAAATGTGTTGATCAGATAAGCCCCTACCCACCTTCCAAAGTATTTTGGGGGCTGCTCCACTGCATTCTGCAAACATATTTAATATAAAGTAAGAAAATAAAAATGAAGCATAACATTATTTGATGGGGGGATTTCCTTTTGGAGTGGTGAGTCAGAGAATACTATTCTGATTTGCAGAAGTGGGAATCTTAATTTCTTTCTTTTTTATTCTGTTTAAATAGATTCAGCATTAAAGTAAACAACAGTAGGAAGAATCCAATAGTAAATTTTATTCTTATCTAACTAGATTGTAACATTACAATTCATTTTTTTCTACTGATGAACAAGTTCATATTAATTGGTTAGTATATATGATAGTTAAAAGATGAATATATATATATATAGTTACCTCTCGGGCAGATGCTGATTTAAATGTGAAAATGTAAGCAAGAGCCGGAATGATGTAGACGGTGAAGCTGACGAGGAGGGAACCCACGGTGGAATTGATTGGCCCAAAGAAGGGGAAGACGATTGCAAGGAACCATATGGGCACCACGACGGGCAGTCGGGCAGCTGCTCGCTTGCACATGCTCTTGCACTCGTGCATGCCAATGGCCTTCTCCCACACAAAGTACAAGGGCGTGCATGCGAACCCAAATGTTATAAACTGCAAAATCGATTTCATATTATATATCTCGATGGATATATGGTTTGAATAATTAGTACGAATCGAATTGTGATATACAGTGTAATGAAATTAGTACCTGATGGATGAGCATCAAAATGACAGCCATGTCCCTGAAAGGCGAGCGCGGGAGAAGGGCAAAAGCATTGGAGTGGTTGAGCAGCAAATCTCCGAAAGCCCAATACACAGCCGATGCCGACGGAATGGTCAAAGTCAACACATAGAGAGTGGCCATCAAATATATTGCCTTGAACTTCTGTGGTTTCCACATCGCGTGCATCACCTCTCTATATCAATTTACAATTAACATTTTCAATTACTAATAAATTACTCTGTACCACTCCTATAACATTTGCTACTACTAATTAACAATTCAATTGTAGGGCCCACTTATTATTCGCATGTCGATTGTCGAGTGTAGGGCCCCACTTATAATAATTTGGTCCGATAGATAATACAGATACAGGTAGTGTTTTCTTTGTCCAATAATTACTGCTACCAAAGAATAAAGTAAATTACATTTGCAGGAAAAGGCAATTATTAAAGAAAGATATCTTGTTTTTCTTAATATATACAGTGAATAAACAAACACATTTCAATTAAAAAAAAAAAAAGTAACATAAAAAAGTAGTGTAGTTAAATTCCAAGAAAATGACGACTCGTGAAATTAAAAAAAAAAACAGATTAGTCACATGGTGAGATCTGTGTAACAAGTAAGGCTCAGTCACTTTCATAACTAAATAAAAAATAAAAATAAAAATAAAAAATAGTTAGAGAGAGAGAGAGAGAGTGTGTTAGACTTACACGGTGACAGCGTGTCCTCCAAAAGTGTAGAGAATGTTTGTAGCTCCAGTGAAATACAAGACCATCCTAGTCGGGGCCGAGTGCTTAACACCCTCCACCTTCAATTCATATTAATCATGATTAATTAGGCGTGTTAATTTAATTATGATTAATTAATTAAAGTACCTGGCCATGAACCAATGATGCGATGGTTAGGTACCACGCGGTGTAGGTGGTCATTATGAGTCCGAGAAAAGACCAAATTCTGTAGTTGTGGAAAGACGGAATGAAGACGGTCGTCGCACAGCACGCCCCGAAGATGTACGTCCATGTCCTCTTGTCCAGGTTGTCGTTTATGTAATATATATTGCTGATGAATTATTATTATTATTATTATACTATAAATTAGTATTTTCATTTTCATTAAACAAAAAACAATAAATCAAACGATTAGATACCTTGCACAGGCAATGAGCTGAATCACAGATCCAAACAGAAGAAAAGTGCAATTAAAAGCCAAGCCCACGTTCCTCCAGTGCTTCCCCAACAGCCCATCGAGCACCTCAAACCACTAATCAATCAATCAAGCAATGAATGAATTAATTTAATTAATTAAACTGAACAATTGAAGTGAATTGAAATTTACTTGAATCACGTGATTTCTGAAATCGACTTTCTCCCTCTCTTTCCTGGTCCTGTACTCGACGTAGAGGATGCTGATGAGGTAAGCGGTCCAGCTGCCCATGAGGCCGTAGAAGAGCTGGAAGGTGACACCTGACGTCATCCCCAGTTGGGAGAAGGAGTAGGGCAACGTCAGCAGGACCTGAGCCACCTGGTTCGAGGCGCAGCTGAACCAGGCGTCGTAAGCCGAGCCACCGTGCCAAAACAGCTTCGACACTTTCGACTTCACGTCGTTGTTGTTGTTGGTCCGCTCCATCTCCACGTAGTTGCCAGCGATCACGCTCTCCACCGCCTCCGCCTTGTCGCCCGCCATTTACTAATTTTTCGGTTATTGAGATTTGAGGAGTGTTGAGTTTTGGTTATATAGATGGGGTTTGATTTGATTTGATTTGATTTGATTTGAGGGAGGAAAGGAATTTGTGTACGTTGGATGCATAATTGAGAAGAGCGATTTCGGGAAGCGTACCGAAACCCGCTTTTTGACGAATTTAAACATTTGTTTTCGTGCTATTTCGGTTTTTTAAAACACGCTTTTTGTCTCATTGTGAGCAGAGGTCGATTATATACTTTTAATTGTAATTTTTTATTGTTAATTAATTAGGCTTGTAATTATAGAAGCGTGGGAAGGCCTTGCCCCCGTTGTCCGCACGAGTGAGGTTTGTCCATCATTATTATTATTAGTATTATAATTAAATATTAATCATATAATCTTTTCTGAAAAAAAAAATGCACTGCTAAAAACTATTTTTGGAACACAATAAAAATTATTTTGGTTCTTTAGATTTTTTTTGTTTGGTGAAAAAAGATTACAAAATGATGTATTTTATTTATGTGGTAATAATTAAGATTAATAAACTAATTATATTGTACTTTTTTTCTTCCAAAACTAATAGTTATACTTCATTTATAATTTAAAAAAGAATTGTGACACTATAGTTTTTGGACGGGAGAGTATTATCTTTATAAAATAGTTTTAATGTAATTTAAACCTATGTTTATAACAAACATTTGCATAGAATTACAACATCTAATATGTATTGTTTTAATTTAATTTTATTTTTCAAGAAGAATGGCTGTTGATTAGGAGACAAAAGCAATTTTTTTTTCTTGTAAAAATAATACAACTAATAAAAAAAGGGAATGTGTGGAATAATGAGAAAGTAGACCAAATGATTGCAAGTAAAATGCAAAGGTGGGCGTGGTAGCTTTTATTAGAAGTAGAAAGATGGCTTTTAACACATGGGGCAATATTGGGCTGTAATCTAACAAAGGCCCACATCCCCCTAAGTCCGGTGTAATCTAACAAAGACCGGTGTGTGGGCTCGAAAATCTAACAAAGGCCCACATCCCCCTAAGTCTCGTAATCACATGGGAGCTCATACCTAAATAATTAGTGATTATTTTCGTTTTTGAGTCTTTGAATGAAGTGAAGTACATTTGAGAAGAATATCAAAGATATTGTTATTTTGTGAATATATTAAAAATAAATCAACACATTACATAAATTTTGAGTTATATAACAAGAGAAGAGTTTGTTACGTATAAAGGAAAACTCACGCCGTGTTGCGAGTTAAGAGAAGGGACTAAGTGTAATCATGTAGGTATTAGAAGTATTATATTAAGCCTCAATATTTAATTATCTTATTTATTTTATAGTCCAATATATTTAGGGTTTTATTAGTATTTATATTTTGTTTTGTTCATTGAATTACACAGTTGTTTTGATATGAAATAAAGAGTTATTACTCTCTCAAGGTTTTCTTGAGTTTTATTAAGTTTCGGTATTTAATAGAATCAACGAATCTTGATTATTTGTTAATTCTCGAGTATTCTCAGAATCAACGAGTTTTAATCGTTTGTTTATCGCTTCCCTGCGTCAGTCTACTATTCAACGTTAAGTTCGCGACAAGCTCTACACACTCAATTAGGTCAACTTGTTTGAACTCAACCCGAGTTTAATACGGTTGGGATGGCTCTTTGATCGATTGAACCGAGTTCAGCACGACCCACCCACGGGAGGACTTGCACCATTGACCACCTCTCATTCAGTCAACATTTCAAGAATCGTCCAATCAAATGTTTCCACTACTAAAAAAAGTATATTAGATATCACTTCAAAGAAATCGGTCGCTGATTCAACTGATTTCTAAGACACCAATAATATCAGTCGCAGAAATAATGATACATTTGGTATCTATGAAATCTGTATTTGAGTAAACCGATTACTATGACTTCGTTTTTTAAATATTGTTTTTTTTAGTAATCGGTGGTAATAAAAAATCGATATGTTTATATGTGGTAATTTTTTATTAAAATTGTGTCTTACATAGTAATCAGTTTTAATTAGAAAACCGATTTCTTTTTGCATTTTAATTATTTATGAAAATTTACTAGTATGTAAATAAGAAACTATCAGTACTCCGTCCCCTTTTTGAACACTTCGAAGAGAAAATAAAACACTTATGCAAATTCTCTCCCTTCGTCGGCCGATTCCTGCTCCTACCTCCACTGCAATACTTCATCTCCCTCCCAGTACTCCTCAAAATTGAATCCCTAGCTAACTGAAGACATATCAACACGATCGATAACTGAAGCCCTAGCAACTCGACAATTGAAGAACGGCGAACTGACAACAGTGGATATTGAACGGCGAGCGGGAAGCATTCTTTCTCAACCGAAAACAGCGAACCCACTGCGTATTCCTTCAGGTATGTGATTTTCTTGTTATGTTCCTGCTAGGGTTTTCAATTTTCAGTGCTATGGTTTTCAATTTTCAATGCTAGGGTTTTCAATTTTCTGTTTCTGAATTTCTTGTTATGTATCTGCCTGCTACTAGGGTTTTCTTGTATATTTTGTGAGGTTGGAATTTAGTTTGTGTTTCTTTACTTGTTATTTCAGAAATGGATAAAACATGGATTTGGGAGGATAGAAACAGTCTAAAATACCAGTTTGGTGTTGAGAATTTCATAGCATCTAGTGACAAGAAGCTTATTCCCTGCCCAAGTTCTTGCTGTGGAAACTTAAGAAAAAAATCTTCTACTATAACTAAGGCTCATTTGTATTAGCATGGTTTTAGTTTGAGTAATTTTTTGGGATGGAGAGATTAGTAAATAGTAATTCAAACTCTTCACTGTACTAATGAATATGAGTTTGTTTATAGCCTCACTTGTTTGGGAATTTGATTCTTAGGCCCCAGGTATGGTTTGATTTCCTTGGTATAGGTAAGACTATGGGTGCTCTTAAAATAACTTGGATGCTTGGTATCTTTGCATCTAGTTAACAATGAGTGAAATGATACTCCATATTTGTTTTCCACTACTATAAGATTGGCGATCTCATTAATACATAGCCATAATATGGTGCTTTATGATTATTCATTAGAACTCCTCGCAGTTCTTACTTTCTTGTTTGATTGTTTTTTAGTGCAGGGACCCGCTAATTAATTGTTGTCCCGTCTGTGGTGAAATTCTGAAAGTCTCGGATAAGTCGAATACCGTTGTTCATTTGACGCTGTGCTTCGATGAAGGGACTGGGAATCAGGTTATGACTGGAGGGTTCTTGACTGATAAGCAGGCTTCAAATGGGTATGGGACTTGTCACTTGTCTATTGTGAATTCTCTTGCTTTTAAGTTTATGAATTGTATTTAGCTTCTGGCATTGAAAAGGTGGAGGAGATAGGATTTTACTTTGATGAAAACGAGCTTTAAATAATGAAAGAATACCTAACTCCCTCTCATTGCTCTGTTTAGTTGCCTTTAGAGTTTAGATGCAATCTTGCCAACTTGGAAATATTTTCATAACGTTGTGGTGAGTAAAGATTAATATTATCTCCGTAGGTGGATGTTCAAAGTAAGTGAATCTGCTAACGATATTCCAAAATTTATTACTTTGTTCAAGGCATGATATTATATTTTCGTCCATGCACTGCAATAGCTCTAATTATGTGACTGACATCATTTTGATGAAACTTGTATAAACTTCATTGCATTGACTGTGATGACATTGCCGTATGCGTAGCCGATTGTCAGCTGAGTACAACGTTCAAAACTGTTGCTGACTCTACGAGATTTTGGATTAAGGTACACAGTACACTCTCTCCATCCAAAATAACTGTCGCTTTATTCTCTCGTTTCTTTCCCAAAACAAGATTCATTTTAAGAATTTCTAGGCAAATTTTCCTAATCCTTTCCAAAGATTAACCTTATTTTATTATTAACATAGAGAAAAGACAATTTCAAAATATAATAAATTCGAGATCCAAAAATTTATAAGACCAAGTGTGACAGCTTCTAAAATGAATAATATTTTAACAGGGGCAGAATAGCTATTTTATTCCAAGGCTGCCTCAGAAACTTCTTATTCATACGTGGTGTGCTTGTGTGTGACTGAACCTGTATGGTCAGTCATTTAGTAAGTCTTTGCAGGCAACTCTTACCCTCGTGCTCTGTTAGAGTTTTTCTAGGTGCAGTGTAAAAGATCTGAGATTGGATGAAAGTTGTGCCATTTTTTCTCATCTTTGCTCTAATTATTTATTCGTAAATTCCGTAAGATCTTGCGAAAAAATTGCAAGAACTGTAGATTGATTAAAGAATAAGGCCAGACTATGTAGAGTGTACTTTAGATAATAGTGTTCTATAATTTCCAATTATGCTTGTCTGCTATATAGTTACTTAATCAGAATCTCCTTGATCACTCTAGGGGCGGAAATTTTCTGTACAAGGTCTCTTGGGAACTGAATTATGCTCTGATGCCTTCATTGATGGAAGCCTAGTGATATTCCGGTTGGCACCTCAGGTACCATTCGGGCAATTTTCTTGCTCTTGGTCCCAATAAAGATTCTGTCCAGACTCCAGATAGAGTTGTCTCTATTTTTTTTAAATATACTTTCAGGACTATCATCGATTTCATGTTCCTATTTCTGGAACCATTGAAAAATTTGTGGATATACCTAGATGCTTATACACGGTACTCTTCGACTCTCTGGAACATATGTTCTTGCTATCTTTGGCTTATTATCTGTGATTCATCCCCCATTTGTGTTATTCTGTCTTTCAAGAACATATGTTCTTGCTATCTTTGGCTTATTATCTGTGATTCATCCCCCATTTGTGTTATTCTGTCTTTCAAGGTTAACCCAATTGCAGTGAATAGCAAGTACTGTAACGTGTTCACAAAAAATAAGCGTGTTGTGTCTCTAATATCGACAAAGGAATTTGGAAAGGTTTGTCGTTTAAAACAATTTTCCTCTATTTTTTTTTTGTCAGACCAGAATTATTTGGAATTGTAGTGAATTGTTGTTGGGAATTGTAGTTAAATCGCTAGTTATACGAATATGGATAATGTAGCTGATTTGTTGATGATAAATTGTAGTTGAAATGCTGGAAATTGTTGGTAATATAAGTTTGTAAATTGTAGTTGAATTGTATTTGAATTCCTTGTTATATGAACATGTAAATTTTAGTTGAATTGCCACTAATATGAACCTGTTTTTCTTCTTTGTCATTGAAATTGCTACTTGCTGCATGACTTAATGTAAATATATATGTGCGCTTCAGGTTGTATGTGGTGGAGCTGTGAATGAGCTGAGTGTCTATCTAGCTGATGATGTGATGGTGCAGTGGTTATGAATGGATATAGTGGCTGCAGCAATGTGAATGTTTAAGGTTATGCATTGGCAAAACAATTTGAATGTACTCTAGCTAGCTACAATTATGAATGTTTTGATTTTGGATAATGATTGTACTCTAACTACAATATTTTTTATGAATGTTGAAGATATTTTATGCATTATGGTATTTTGATGATTTAATAAATTTGTGCAATTTTAATATAAAAATTACAAAATTACAGGAATTATAAGACAAATAAATCACTCTATAGAAATCAGTTTTTAAAATAAAATCTCTATATAGAAATCGGTTTTTAAAATAAAAATGATTATGTAATGCTATATAGTTATCGGTTCTAAGCTAAGTAACTGATATTAAAGGAGATTTTAGATATCAGTTAGTTTTGTGGGTTAGTACTGGAAATCAACCGATTTCTATGAACACAAAAGAAATCGGTTGAAAAATAAAAACTGATTTCTAAAATGTACATAGAAATCGGTTAATCACCGATGTCTATAGCTGCAGACTATAGATATCGGCTCCATCAACATCAGTGCGGATACCTCATAGAAATCGGTGAATCACCGATTTCTAATGTAATATTTTTACTAGTGTTCATTTGGTTTTTGTCTTACATTATTTGTATTTTGTTTTTGCGTTATGGATCGAAACATAGAGATTCTGATTGGCCATAAGATAAAAATATAATAATAAAATCTTAACATAATAAGAATAGTGAAAGGAAATGTTGATATTGAAATAAATATTGTATCAAGTGTTTGTAGCATTGCTTCATCATCTAGATTCCTTATTGTCTTGTTTCTTTTCTTTCAATAGTACAACCAGCCTTATAGCAGTCTTATTTCCCCTCTTTTTTTTTTTAAATAAAAATAAAAATAAAAAATTGAAATTCAGATTAAGTTTTAAATATGGGTCCTGCTATTTGGGCAGAATCTGCCCAAGGCAAAATTACTTTAAAAAATTATTTAAAAATTATTATAATATTTTTATTATAATTTTGTTATATATTATAATTAAGTACACTATATCAAATATATATTGCACAAAAAAAATAAAAAATGAAAATATTTAGATAAAGATATTGAATATTTTTATATTTATACTAAAATAATCAATTGATTAGAAAAAAATTATTTTAATATATAAAAATGAAAGATAAAAATTTTATTTTAATAAACTTATTAAGTTAATTATATTTATAATCATATAAATATAAAAAAATAAAAAAAATAATAATTTTGGGCAGTTCTGCCCATGGGCAGAATCTGCCCACAAAGAATTACCGTTTAAATATAATGTTAAAAACTACTACATACCAACAAAGCAATGGAAAATTGTTGGAATTATTTCATGCCAAAAAAGGGTTGTTTGATTGCAGGAACACAATAAACATATATAGTGATTTGAAATGATGAAATTGTGCTTGTTATGTAATTATTTACTGTATTAATTCGGGACCACCAACATTCTCTGAA
Source organism: Euphrasia confusa (assembly GCA_954870475.1). Lineage (NCBI taxonomy): Eukaryota > Viridiplantae > Streptophyta > Magnoliopsida > Lamiales > Orobanchaceae > Euphrasia > Euphrasia confusa. The sequence goes on from OX940956.1 coordinate 13,068,686, forward strand.
AATTTGAATGTCCCCCACCTTGACTCAGTCAACTGTCTATTGCTTGCTGCGAGTGAGGACTGTTTTGCAATAATAATGGGTTTAATTGTTTGTTTCAATTACAAAATTGATCTATTCTATAAAAGCCACGCCAATTGTTGGAGATGTGTGAACATTATCAATTTGATTTTAGATAAAAATAAAATATAAGAGTGGATTTGTTGTGATTTTCAACGCACATTATTTTTTAATTTAATTTGAAATCTAAAATGAATTAATGAGAAATAAATAAATAAATTTAAAAATGAAATAAATAAATAAATTTTAGGTAATATTAGGGTATGGGGCAGATTGGATTATAATATTATTTCCAACACCCATTGTTTTTCACCTCATTTGTAGGGGTTATATATTTTTTAATTGTTTGTTTATTAGGGTATTTGTATTTTTTAAATACTAAGTAGAGGCATTTTTTAAAATGTATAAAGTCATAAATATCCTTACAATAATATTACGGTAATATATATTAATTTATTTTAATATTCACTAATATTAAACACGCTACTAATATATATTTATATATTTGCGCTAAATATATTTGGTAAAATATATTTGAAAAAATGAGATTACATTAATATCAAAATATATTAAGCAAACAAAATATATTTGCATTATATATTTATAGATGCGTGTTTTATGAGATGCATATGTGGAACATTCTTTGTGTAATGTTTTTACATATTTTTTGCATCTATAATAGATTTTAGTTTAGTTTGTAAATATCTATAATAGATTTTATAATTTACATTTCTAGTTTAGTTTGTAAATATCTATAATAGATTTATGATTTACGTATGTGATTTTATGAATTCTTTGATATCTATGATAGATTTCAATTTTTTTTTCATATCTATGATAGATATATCAATATTATTATAAGAATTATCTATGACAAATTTTTGAATTCAAGTGATTTTATAAGTGTTGATTTTATATCAATGAGCTGAAGATGAAAGATTTTGGAATGTCTTTGACGAAACTTGATGTGTGTAGTCAATGAGGAACTATTGAACGTAGGATAGTTTAGATTTTTGCGTAATTTTATATATCAATTAATTTTGATTTTTATATCAATGAGCCGAAAGATTTTTGAATGTATTTGACGAAACTTCAATATATGTGTAGTCGAATGAGGAACTATTGAATGTAGGATAATAGTTTAGATTTTTTGCGTAATTTTATATATCAATTAATTTCTTAATTTTTTTAATGAAAAAAGATAAAATGGGCAGAGTGCCCTGTATAATACTAAGAGAAAAAATTGAGTACTATAAATAATAATCATCTTAGAAGTGCCCTCGTTCGTGATTACCCCTAAATTTTATAGTAACACAATTTAAAAGTTTAATATATATATATATATATATAATTGATCTATTCTATAAACAATATACATTAATGAATTAAGAAAAAAAATCAAGACTAGAGACTAAATGTGACAAATATACTATCAATTTTAAAAATATTAATACTTATAAAGATGGTGTTGAAAATTAATGCATATCCATCAGAACAATTATTATAACAGACATTGTTAGCTCAGGTTTGTTAGCTCAGTTAATTGAGCTCTTGAATTGAAGACGGCAAAGTCTAAAGTTCAAACCACAAACATTGTAATTGATCTATAAAAAAATTATTATAACAAGGACACACGGAGATTATGAAAAATAAAAAATTTAGTTGAATTTTAAATAATAAAAAATATAAAAGAATTAGGTAAAAATAAGTAATATTACTAGTATTAACCAAAATATTATCTTGCAAATAGCGAAAGAGTCTCGGTTAGGAGTGAATTGAAGGCGAAGACGTTTTCCTTAGTAGACTTTTTCGACAATCGATTCTCAAATGTAGTTATTTCAGCTGCACTCGAAATGACTACTTATGAAAATTAGCTTTTGAAGAGGTCAAATTATGATTTATCTAATGTGGCAAGTTTGTATAGTGACCTGACGAGACTTACGATAGAATTGCCATGATGGATGCTAATTTCCGGCTCAAATGACCACTTTTGAGAATAAAATGTTAAAAATAAATACTTAAATTGATTTTTGAGGGGACGCTTTGTGATATTTTCCATTTTTACATCTATATATAAATTCGAAGCAAGATCTAAATTGTTTAATTTTTTTCCAACAGTTTTGAAACGTTTACGGTGATGCATAATTTCCATAGGACCTCATATGATAGTTGTATAGTATACTTTACGAATGACCATAAAATGAGTCCTTGATCGAACTTTTCCTCTATGTCGACGAAGTGTTGATTGTGGCTAAGAGTGAATGGGAGGCCAAGAAGCTAAATGCACAACTAGGGATGAAGTTTTAGATAAAAGTTGGAGTCTGGTCTGCTTCAAGCCTTCAAATAAGAACAATAGAAAGTTGCTTCTATGGACAATAATTGTAAGCCTACACAAAACGTTTTTATCTTGCGAGTAGCGAAAGCATCTCGACTACCTCAACACAAGCAATACTATTCTCATTTCAAAATTATTTTTATTTTCTTGTTGTAGACGTCAACACTAAACCAAACGTTAAGAAACGCAAAACAGATAGGCCTAACAATGACAACTGATGTTAAGAGGTTATATATGATCAACTCACATTCTTAGTTCCTGTATTTGTTTTTTGCAATTACAATTGCATATTAAAATGTTTAGTTTCTTTCCCCCTCGAGAGGGAAAAAGTCGAGCCTGCCGTTTTCTTCCCGTAACTCGCAGTAACTTTATACTCACCCAAGAACCCAAAGAAGCTGTAAGATCCATGCTCATCCGCTCGTCCCTCTAAACTCTCCGACCGCCACTCCTTCAAGAGCATATCGACTGTATCCCCAGTCGGGAGGTTGCTAAAGTCACTGTCTGTGAGGCACATTTGGTAACAGCCACCTCGTCGCATAGCTGTCCACAGAACCATCCCATTCACCGCAGAATGCGAGAACCCTTCTCTCAGAACTTCTTCCAAGTACACAGCCTGCCAAAGAGAATAACACCATGAGAGACGATGATTCTATATAAATATATTTGAAACAATAGCATAAACGTCTCGTAACATAGTCTAATTTCACATTTAGCCTTTTAAGCTTATTAAGAATCAAATCTCGTTTTATTTAATGATTTTTAATGGAATTTTCAACTGTCGTCGTCGTAGTATTTAAAATGTACTTGATAGCTTACTCTGGCAAACTAAGTCAATTCTCAAAAAGTAAAATATATTCAATTTTTTATATTTGTGTTACGTTTAGTTCAATAGTATCAAATAAGTACTCGGTCACGTAGATTGTAGGTACAATCAACGTGCAAAATTCTAGCAAAAATCGTCAAATGTGACCGAAATTTGATTTTTCATAAAATTAAACGACTAATTGTGGAATTGAACTATGTTACCGGATGTTTTGTGATATTATCTCTATATATTTTTTTGTTGTTTTCATTATTCGAAAAATATCGCATATTTACCTGTGTTTCCTTGTCGAATTTATCGCTTATGTCGACTTCGGTCAGCCAAATCGGCAACCCAAGAGTAGCCAATTTGTCGACAACGCCCCTCATAAGCGGAGCATTAGGCTCGTCGAAATGACCCTGCAACCCAATACCATCCATAAACACCCCTCCTTCCCTCAGCTCCTTCATTCTCAACACGTACGAGTCCACAGTAGATTCAACATCCCCACAAGTCTCCACCACGTTGAACTCGTTCATAAACAGAGTTGCCAACGGGTCAGCCCGGTGGGCCTCCTCAAAGAATCTCAGGGTCGCGTTGGGCCCGAGACGGCCCTCGTAGAAGTCGAAATGCAGCATCTCGTTGTTCACATCCCAGTGTACGAACTCCGTTTTGTATTTCTGGAGCAAGCTTTGTATCCTGGAGGTTACTGCCGACTCCAGGGCGGGCCCCGTTAGGTTCTGGACCCACAGGGGGGTGTACTTTGGGTTCTCCCAGAATATGTTGTGGCCTCGGGCGGTTATTTGGTTTGACCTGATGAATTTAAGCATCTGGTCTGGGATGGAGTAGTTGACTTGGCCTTGTGTGTGCTCGGTCGAGTCCCACTTGAGCTCGTTTTCGAATACTGCTGCGTTGAATCGCTCGACGAACCATTTCTGGTATTGGGGATTGTCGATGATTGTGCTTGCTATGGCGGAGCCGAAGGGGAAGTCTTTCGAGATTTGCTCTACTCTTATTTCGGCGCCTCGAAGTCCTGCTCCGTGTTCGTCTGAGACGTGGATGGTGACACCGCGTTTTCTTTCCTGTGTCGAATAACGAAACATTGGTGAAATTGAAGGTTCGTTCTTGAGATTGAACAAAACGCGGTTTACGCATTTTATTTGGAGATGATATCATAAAATGTCATGTAACATAGCTCGACTCCACATTAAGTTTATGAAAAAAAACAAAATTTCGTCATTTTTTTTACGATTTTTAGTGGAATTTTGAACGTTGGTCGAATGTTTCATAGCTCAAGGAATCACGAAAACATGACTTAATAAAAACAAAATACATTTATTTTTTCATAGTTGTGTGACACTTGATTAAGTTTCAAATAAAAAAAACACTAAGACTAAGTAATCACATAGACACGACCAACATTTGAAATTCCACTAAAAAACGTTAAATTGTCTTAAAATTGATTTTTCATAAATTTAAAGAATTAAATCCAGAATCGAGCTATGTTATAGAAACGTTTTGTGATATTTTTTCCGTTTATTTGTATTTGTTCTACCTGATTGATTTTTGCGTCTTGATTGAGTCTCCATTGGTGAGCCGTAAAAGGCTGCAAGGAAGCACTGGCGATTTCGATGTTGATATCTTTGCCCTCTGTAGACTGTGGATAAGAGTTTTACTTATTATTGTTTCAAATAGTAATTCTCAAAAGTATTTTTTTTTTCTAATTACCATGATATAAAGGGTTGATGCTTCTGATGAGGATGACAGTGCAAATCCACCCTTGAGAAATGACCAACATCCTCGTCGTGAAATCACAGTCCCTATGCATTCCAAACTGATTTCTTGTGTCGTCACGAGGCTGGCTCTTATCAGGGCCGATTCTGAGCCGTTGATCTTTATCCAAACTGTTGTAATTGTGTGATCAATAAATGTTTAAATTGAAGTGTGCAGATAGATTCAAGGAGAATGAACTCAACTGGAGAAACAATACTTGGTGGCTTGATGGAGATTTTGGAGCGAAAATGAAACACTGTTGTTCAGATCTCGATTATAACTCTGGTTCTGGAGAATACCTCCGTTGTAAAGTGCCTCCTCGGGGTGCACTTTACACTGCCCAGCATGAAAACAGAGAAAATAAGTACAAACATTTCGAAAACGAATAACATGAACTCATAATTATGTACACCTCGGTGTAAGCAGACGAATCGTACAGCGGCCCATCTGGAATAAAGGAATGTTACTAAACTGAAAATTGAATTCCATACACGAAGGAAAGAGAGGGAGAGAGAAAGAGAACCGTAAGATGAAACCAGAAGGGACGAGCTGCTAAAGGCGAGGAGCAAACACAGAGTAATGCTTCCCATGTTCTTTAGGCGATCGACAAAATCAGTTAATAAAATTTGGTAGTACAAGTAAAAAAAAAAACACAGAAACTATGTATATATACATACATAAATTGGAGCCCGTAATTCCCGTGACTGCAGCTGAATGAAAGTCACAGAAAGTTTTAAGGTACAAGAGAGTATATATAAAATGACAAAAGAGAAAGGGACAATTTCAACTTATTATTAAAGAAAATAAACATGTGACTAAACTCAATTTTCAAGATTTAAAAAACAAAAAGCTGTCAGTTTCACAATGAATCGAAAACTGACCGAAGATCGGAAGGTCGGCTTTCTCATTTCTGGTGCAAATGTAGGCATGCCTTGAGATAAATATAGAAGTTGCTGATGGCAGTCACATGCAGGTGTGGGAGCGAAATCATTACAAACTTGCAGGCCGATCTGTACCAGGGACCGTCTTAGACTTCGTTCTCAATCCAACGTTTGAGGAAAGCCAAATGATTTAAAATATATAAATAGTCGAGATGTTTCCAAAGAATTATCATAATGTACAATTCCGTATAATATTGAAACAGTAAGAAAATACGGAACAACACTAACAACCTTCTGTATAATATCTGCAGGATTGAAGAGTGTATGGATTGACAAACACATACTAATAATCAAGTGAATTGATTCTCTTTTAAGTTTTTGGTTCTAAAATTAACCAAGGGGCTAGCAAACTATTTCAATTTTGTTTGGTATGAGAGCAAGGTTAGAATCCTGGATCCTGTGAAATAAATATGAAGCAGGTAAATATTTCAAGCAGTTGACCAGTTACTTGTGTCATACAGTATTTATGTTTCCAATAATATAATTTTCATAACATTCACAAATAAAACACATTCACCACATAATCTCACTTATTATAACAGTCTCAGCATATAGTTTCATCAATTTTTATATCTCCCTCCAAGTTACCAGTATTAATCATCTGCATAAAACAGAACGAAGCATCATGCATCAACATTTTGGAAATTAAGAAGCCCGATTAAGAAACCGAACCCGAGGATGAAAAGAATAGTACGCAACGATCATATCCCTGCAACGGAGCCAAGAAACTCGTGCCTGAAACCTAGGTAACTTCTCAAGAACTCTTTCACGGTTACCCCTGGGGCTATATAGCTCTCTATATCTCCAAATTCAGATGCAGTTAAGCCGTACAGTGTCCATGAAATCGGACATGCCCAATAATATGCAGCTGTTCTTTGGGGTACAAACTCGTTCATTTGGCGCCAAATTGAATGAGAGTTTTCAATCAAAATTGCAAAATTAGCCCCGTAAAACTGTTGACTAAAAAAATACATTTTGCAAACATTTCATGCTCGGTCTCTGGCAAATTGCACGGTTTGAAAAACAATCTTGTAATTGTATAGTTTTATTTGGGCCTAATTCTGCTGATTATGATGAAATAACCAAAAAACTTCATGCCCGATTTGGCGATTTCCAGTTATGATGAAATAAATACCCAAAAATTGAGATGTTTATATAGTTAGAGAGGGACTATTTGTAAATCGTGCATTTTACAGCGCCGAATAATAACAAGTACCCTTTCATGTATTAGAACTCTCACTTCATGCATGCATATAAACTTAAGCTCAGGAGTAGGTTTTCTTCCTGGGATTATTACAAATAAACCCCGAGGTTTGAGGTAATTTACCATGAAAAAAAAGAGATTTTTGAAAATTACAAAGAGGACCTTGAAGTTTGACTATGTTTTAAATGTAAGGTCATTGTGACAATTTTGAAATATAAGGGGATTAAAAAAAAACTCAGGAAGTGCACAAGAAGTAATAAAACAGAATCAAACCTGAAGCAGGTTTCTTTTTGTAGTTTTCACTTTTCACTAACCTTAAGGTGGTTATTTCATTTATAATAGTCACTTTCTGTAATTTCGGGAACCTGCCAATCCTGTCCCTGAGCTTCATCAGAAACTTGTCATTATCTTCGTTGGCGCTCTTTAGCAACCTCTTCAACAAATAATTCCGTTCTTGAAACCCAATATCCCTTATATTGACATCACTTTTCACCACCGGCTCCCACCAGAAGACCTCTCGTCGACAGTCATAAGTATTGGAGAATATATTCTCCAATAATAAGTCAGAAGCTTCTCAAGCGATGCCCACTTCAAAGCTTCCTCTTCATCATTTTTACGTCTTGCCGAGTTCGATAAGGCTTCCGAACCATCTTTCCACCAGTAGTTTGACCTGTTTCTCCTCAAGCTTCAACTTGCTCTATAAATATTGCCTTGATCCATTAAAACTATCCCAAAATAAAACCATGCATGTTACTAACTCATGATTTGATCGGATGAGTGCTAGAAAAATTGAAATTTACCTGTTTTTGAAGGAACTCAAGTTTTTTTATTATTTTTATTAAAAGGTGACCCATATAAGGAATGTGCATGTTCCAAAGGTAAAAAGAAACTCGGGAGTCTTGGAAGATACAGAGGCAGCAAGATCCATCTCATAAATTGTTAAGAACAACGAAATAAAATAATTAATGAATAAAAACACACACACGAAATGAATAGTAAATTATCAAGGAAATGAATATCGACTTTCGATGTTCTTAATTTAAATAAGGAATTTATTAATTGATTCCTAACTAGTGTAGCATATAGGAATGAACAGATTTATTTCGCAACTTTCGATGAGCACAAGAACTCGCCAGAATTTCCTTAGAATGGAACCTGAAGACACTGACAGGGTAAAAAGGTAAATACAACTTTTTAACCAGGTGACGCATCAGCTTAGGGGAGTGCTTGCAAACTTTGGGGAAAAGTAAATATAATGTAGATTTTTTTTCACACAGTTCAGACTATTTTCGACTTAATAAATCCATTTCATGAAAACACAGTAAGGGCAACCTCGTAATGTAATGCATAACATTTTGATTTCATCGATCATAAAGTCGGCATTATTACCGAACATCAAAGTATTAACTATATTGATTTCATCTTTATACAAGAAAACAAGAACCCATAACTCATATGCTATCAAGCTTCATTAACTATCAAACCAAATTATATATAAACTAACTCACCCTGTCAGAAGTAGTTATACGAACATAATCACAATTACTCCTCATCACGCTCTTTCTCGTTCATAGATGCCAGCTCAGCTTCAATAGGCAACCTCTCGTACACTTTAGTACCCATTGGAGAAAATATCGCCCGACCAAAAGCAAGCTCTTGTCCTAGTTTCTCATAATCCCATCTCTGCTGAACATAAACAGCAACCACCAGAAAAACAGCAATCACCATTACTGTAACGTCTCCAAATTCTGAATAAAAACCTGCACGGGGGATTCACAAACTCATAGTCCTCCGAAAAATAAGGATTCTTTGGCACAGGTGACCTCACGTAATCGTATACGTGCGGGAAATACATTTGTAGGTACAACGAAAGCCCATAATTCATTTTCGCTAAATTTGCTAACGAGAGAAAGGCTGTACCCGAGCGCTTGTACCTAGTATCACGAGCGACACATAAGGAACAGACTCCAAATTATTCCGCACGTAAAACAGCTGGCTTGAGATGCAAACAATCGTGATTGAAAGAGAGTACCCTCGAGAACTGCTCTGGCGCATATTTATAACATGGACGAGAAGCCGTGTACTGATCCCACAGCTCGGCTGGATGGACAAGAAGTTTTTCGAACATGAATGGGGAAAACAAGTTTTTACTCAAGAGAGTACCCAAGAGTAAGCTCCTCTGTTTTATCGAAAAAACGAAAGAGGAATATACAAGCAAATACGCGTATCACATGCAAAGCTGTCCAGATTCCCTCAGCAGAGAGAGTCATATTGCCAAGCCCGGTCATTGGAAAGATCCTGGGAAGGTTGAACAGATCTAAATACCGAAAATACCTTTTTGTCGGCACATTAACATCCTTATTATCTGGAAACACAAATGGGCCCAGCTTACGGCAAAATTCATCCGGGCCTTCACACTTCCAGTTTTCGGAACATAATGCCCTCGAGGGTCAGGCCCAAAACGAAGCCAGGCTCAAGGGTCAAGGATCTCTACTGTCATCGTCCAGAAACGGCATTAATTCGGCATTGGAATTATGAAAATCGTGGCACCAATCTCCGTTGAACAAGGATAGTTTATGTTTGACGGTGGATTGATTGGGAGGCGGATTTTAAGACGGAGGCGCGTTCTTTATTTACTTCGCTAATCCTGTCGTACTCGGAGTATGACGGATCGATGCGTAGCAGAATCGATAAGCCAAACAGAGCACAGTATACAGCAATGGAAGAAGAAGAAGAGAAAAAAAAAGAAGAAGAACGGCATTTGGGGGATTCGGAGATTTTGAGAAGACTTACCGATTAATGGCCGCTTTGACGAAATGGCCTATTGTCATGTGTTTATTTATCAACTATCCCTCTCTCATTTTTTTTTTTACTGACATACCCCTTTTTTTATTTACTAATTAAAATACATGTGAAATTACTTTTAAAACCCTTATTCAATCCTACCCAAACCCAATTGTAATACCCAATTCAAATACCCACCCACCCGCCTGCAAATCAAAATCAAATACCTAAATCGCGTTTTTTTTTTTAAACCAAAATTCACCAAATCGATTCTCAGCTCTAATCACTTCATCGTCTCCAATCTGCCGTTCGCCGTCGTCCTCCGTCCGCCGTCTTCCGCCTTCCGACTATACCGCGAGCTCATCGTCTCCGATCGAAGCCCGTAGTCGCATTATCCCCCAAATTGAATTCAATGTCGCTGGGTTAGTGTTTCGTCAAAGCGGCCAGAAAGTATTTGTTGTGCAGCCCCGAATTCTATTAACGCTCGATTATTGGCCATGAATAGAGGAGAAGCTTGGTTGTCGGTCTGTTATACAGGGGATTTCACTCTCTCCTCCGAAGGTGTTTATTCTTGGGTGTTCGACGGTGGGATTGAGAATGGTAAGGTAATCCCATTTCTTGTTCCGAAAAATATAACCTATTCAGAGCTATACCAGAAGCTTATTGAGAAGTTGGAAATCAATTCTTATGTTTATGAAATGGTATTGCGATGCCATCGACCGACGAAGAATAAAGACCTACTATTCCATCTGCCCTATTCCATAAATGATAATGATAGTGTAAATTGGTTGGTTTCGTGCTGTGATAAGAATCGTTTATGTGTAACATTGAAGTCGAAGAAGAATATGCAGGTTGAAAAACAAGGTACAGAGGATGGTGAGTATGTTGGGTCTGGTGGTGATGCTATTTTAGATAGGGCGGTGCAGTCTCTTGGGTCTGTTGTAGTTGAAAATTTGGAATCGAATGAAGTGCGTGGCTTGGTGGATATAGTTGCTGATGTTGAACCAATGGTGAACTCTAATGAGAAGGTTCCAGATAAGCCGACACATGAGATTCCAGAACAGCCAATAAATGAGACGAATGAAGTTTGTAATGCTATTCAGCCCTCGCCGACAAATGAAAATGGTCCAGAAGTTGGTGATGATTCGTGGTTGGCAAACGAGTCAACTGAAAATCAGATTGTTGTGACTCATGAGGCATTTTGTTGGTGTATTCCCCCGGAAGATGACGTTGAAGTGAAAGAAATATTTCAAACAAAGATGTTGTTGAAAGAAAAGTTGCAGCTCCTTGGGTTGAAGCACCATTTTGAGTTCCAAACCAACAAGTCAGATAATTCCAGGTACGTTGTGACTTGTAAATCTGAATTGTGTAAGTGGCGGCTGTTAGCCACTAATTTGGGAGGTTCGACAGTGTTTATAGTTCGAAAATATGAAAAGAATCATAGTTGTTCACGTAGTCTTCCCAATAGATATCACAAGCATGCTTCCTCTAAGTTGATTGGAAAATATTTATCATCGAATTTTCAAGATCCTAACCATGTTTCAAAACCGAAGGATGTAATGATGAACTTTGCTAGAGATTATGGGTATGAATTAAAGTATTGTACGGCCTATAACGCTCAAAGACATGGGAAAGAATTAATACGAGGTAATCCAGTCGATAGTTATAAGGAATTGCCACTGTTTTTTCATTTCTTGGAGGAGTGTAATCCTGGTACTTTAACATTTCTCCAAACTAATGATGTGGATGAATTTGAATCTTGCTTTATGGCCCTCGGACAAAGTATTCGGGGGTTCTCGTCAATGCGACAAGTTATTTCTGTGGATGGTACGTTTTTTAAAGGAAGGAAGGGGACTCTTCTTGTGGCGGCATGCCAAGATGGAAATCATCAAATTTATCCGCTCGCGTGGGCCGTTGTGGAATCGGAAAGCAATAAATCATGGACTTGGTTTTTTGAGAAGTTGAAAATAATAACAGGTATGTATGTAGTTTGAAGTTTCTAATATTCTTTTCTACTAAATGAGTGGCTAGCAGTTTGTTTTCAATTACCATCAATTATCCTTAAATGCTTTTAATCAGATTGTATTCAATTCTAGGTATTCAATTTTTAAATGTCCAGGTAAGAATAGGACAGCTAGCTAGTAGAAGCATACTAATTTTTCAACATTACAAAAAAGTCTAAATTATGATTTATCTGTTCTATTTCAATGCTATAAATTATGACTATCTCTCAGAAAAGTCTAAATTATGACTATCTCTCAGATAAGTTCTCTGATCAAAAAGAAAATATTTGTTCTATTTCAATCAATTGTCCTGAAATGCTTCTAATATTCTTGTGTCCTGGTATTCAAACAATATTCTGAAAAGTATGATATTTTTGTAGGTGACACAAATGAACTTGCTATAATTTCAGATCGGTCCGAGAGGATCACACATGGATTTAAGAATGTATATAAGAATGCTTGTCATGGCCATTGCACGTATCATTTGAGTCGAAATTTGAAATCTCATTTTCCAAGACTTGATATTGATTTTTTGTTTAAGCGGGCTGCAAATGCATACACTCTTGGAGCATTTAAAAGGCATTTTGATGAACTTTGTTTGAAGCGTGAAAGAATTAGAGAATATTTGGATCCGACAAATTTTCGATATTGGTCTAGAGCCCACTTTGATGGGTTAAGATACAATATCATGACCATCAATAATGCAGAAACATTGAATAGTTTGTTACTGAAGCAAAGAGAGTTTCCAATTGTGGGGTTGCTTAAATCTATTTGTGACATAATGCAGAGATGGTTTGCCGAAAGACGAGTTTTAGCTAATTCATGGGGAAAGACACTCACCCCAGCAATTGATAAGATTTTGATAAAGAAGCTTCAGAAATTAGTTTCTCTTAATCCAGTGGTTCTTGTTATTAGCCATCCTCATAAGTTTCAGGTACGCATGGGGAGTTCAAGAGGACGTGTTGTGGACCTGGAGGCAGGCAAATGCTCGTGCAGAAAATTTGATCTACTAAGGTATCCTTGTCTTCACGCACTCGCTGCCGCGAAGAAAGTTGAAATGCAACCTAGTCGTTTGTGCACAAAATTCTACTATACCTCTTGTTGGAAAGATGCTTATGCTGACTGCATTATGCCTTTCCCAAATGAAGATGAGTATGTTTATCCCGAGAATGTGCTAAATAAGAAGGTGAAGGCACCCCAGTGGGCAAAGCGTTCAGCTGGTAGACCAAAAATGCCTCGGAAAAAGTCTGCAGGAGAAGCGAGAGATCCTCGGGAGTCGAGGAGGGGACGTAAAAGGCGTGCAATAGATGTAGACGAGCATCAGCCACCGGAACTTGTAGTAGATGGTGTTATCGAGCAGGAGCCATCAGAACCTATTAATGATGATGAACAACAGTCACCAGAGAAGCAACAGTCACCTCTAGTCGATGTTGGTATTATCGAGCAACAGCCACCAGAACATACTAATGTTGATGAGCAGCAGTCACCAGATAAGCAAGATCATGTCGATGAACACCTGCCCCTTCAGACCGGAGACGCAAGTCCAGAGCTCGATCCATTGGAGCATCAACCGATTGGGTCATGGAGGAAGAGTCGTAAGAAAATGCGAAAGTTGTTCGATTTATATTAGTTTAAGGATTCACTGTTCGACATTGTTCGATTGAATTTCATGTGCTTTAATTTGGTTGACTTTTATTAAAAATTGTGTGTTTGACAATTTATTAATTTGGTTTACTTCTATTAAAAATTGTGTGTTTGACAATTTATTAATTTGGTTGACTTCTATTAAAAATTGTGTGTTTGACAATTTATTAATTTGGTTGACTTCTATTAAATTGTATCTTTCAATATAATGTTCTTAATATTATGTTCTTAATATAATTTTCTTACTAATTACATTTTAATTACTAATATAAGGTTAATTTTCTTACTAATTACATTTTAATTACTAATATAAAGTTCATTTTCTTATTAATTACATTTTAATTACTAATATAAAGTTTATTTTCTTACTAATTACATTTTAATCACACTAATATAAAGTTAATTTTCTTACAAATTACATTTTAATTACTAATATAAAGTTCATTTTCTTACTAATTACATTTTAATTACTAATATAAAATTAATTTTCTTACTAATTACATTTTAATTACTAATATAAAGTTAATTTAACTAATATAAAGTGAAATTTCATATTAGTTGCATTATACTTTCTAAGGTATGTGACATTGAGTACTTAAGTGTATGGATATTACATACGTTGTAGTATAGAAGATGGATTAGATTCATGACTATTGCCCATGAGATTGACTTGATTCTAAATGGTTCAGGACGCGTGAGGTATATTATCGCTCATCTTAGGTATGTGTGTTTTAAATTTTCAAATTTTCAAATTTTTGAAATTTCATGAAACCTGTTTAAGTTTTTCAATTCTTCCGCCATTCACTTTTCGCTCCATCCCGCCCGCCCAATTTTGCATTTTCACTTTTCAGCAGTTCAAAATTTTCATTTTTAAATTTCAGCAATTCAAATGAATTAGTGTTCTGAGAGAGAGAGATTCAATGTTCTCCTGACATTCATACAAACCCTAATTCCCAATTCTAATTGTTCGACTGAGAGATTCACACATACACCTCCTCAATTGAGAGATTCACGCAAACACCTCTTCAAATCGAGGGTAATGTGTCCCCTGCCTTCATCTCGCTATACTCAGAGAAATTATATCCTATGTTCACATACGATTTTCGTTCGATTTAGGGATAGTATCAGTTCATTTCTAATGCGTTTTTCTTTGTCGTACAGGGAATGAGTTCTTCGAACAAGTTTACGTTTGATGAAGACGAAAACCCTCCGGTACGCATTTGTGCAAAACGATTTGAAAATCGTACTGTCTGTGATTCTTTTATTTCAGATTGGGAACATAGAATTGTTTATTATGAGCGTGTTGATGATGGGAGACGTATGCTTTTAGATGATTTATACGAGCAAGTGAAACGAAGAGATTGGGGTGATTTTTTGAATATCATTGGATTTCCCGTTGACCACCTTCGCCTTCAGGCTAATTATTTGAGGTTGAGTGTTGTGCATCGTCTCTTACCACCTTTACAGTCATACATGCTAACGGTTGATCAGGGATTGCTGTTATGTGCTCTCTTGAATAATGATATGGTCAACATCGGGCAACTCATACACAGGGAAATCAAGAGGGTAGCTAAAACCTCTAATAATGAAGGACTACCGTATGGGTGTTTGATCTGCAGGATTGCTGGAAACGCAGGGATTACGAGTGAAGTTGAAGACGTTCGTTACGATTAATGTTGTAATCTAAAGTTGTAATTTGCAGTACAATAAAGTTGTTTGTTGCTATTCTGAAATTTTAGTTGTTTGTTGCTATTCTTATATTTTAGTATTTTTTTGGATAATTTATGGAACATGATGAATGTATTTTGATAATTTATGGAACTTTTTTTTGCAGTAGAATAAAGTTGTTTGTTTCTGTGGAATATATCTACATATTGATTCTCTGCCTTCATAAAGTTTTTTTTTTTTTTTGCAGTAGAATAAAGTTGTTTGTTTCTTTGATAATTTTTGGAACATTTTTCCAAGATGATCAGTTTACAAAACCTAACTTCCAAGATGATTATTTCACAAGTTCTCAAAACATAATTTCCAAGATCAGTTTACAAAACCTAACTTCCAAGATGATTATTTCACAAGTTCTCAAAACATAATTTCCAAGATCAGTTTACAAAACCTAACTTCCAAGATGATTATTTCACAAGTTCTCAAAACATAATTTCCAAGATCAGTTTACAAAACATAACTTCCAAGATGATTATTTCACAAGTTCTCAAAACATAATTCCAAGATAAGTTCACAAAACCTAACTTCCAAGATGATCAGTTCACAAGTTCTCAAAACATAATTCGAAAATTCACAAAAATATACACAAAAAGCCATCTGTTTTTTCAAGTTCACAAAACAGTGTTGCAATTGAGTCTTCAGCAATTAAATTTCTTGCCAACAGATGATCAGTTCACAAAACATGTTGACTGACAAGTTCTGCGACGAGATTCTTTCTGTATTCTTGCATATCTACGGACTTCAATATTCCTAGATCTTGCTTCCCGGCCAAGACCTCTATAAACTTCAATGCATACAAGCCGCAATCGTTCCTAACAAAAGACGCAAATATAATTAATTACCAAATTTTCAAACAAACAATATCATTATCAAACAAGCTTAATCTGTCATTTGAGAGAATAAACTTACCCATTGTCTTGTACAACCAACCCATTCAGCTTCTGAACTGTTAACGTCAGCTTCGCACCTTCCACAACATTAGAGTATATGATTGGTATCATCACCAGGAAGGGCTTCATGATCTTATCAAACTCTGCCTTTCTAATGTGTCTAGGAAGACTATCATATACGTATATGCACTGCTCCGTTACGTCCACTTTGCAAGCAAACCAATGTGATGAATCCGAACAAACAACAAAGTATATGTGTCTAGCCTCATACCATGACTGACCACTTAAATAGGTTTCAGGATCAAGTTTTATATTTTCAACTGATTTATAGTTGGTAGAACTCTTATATGCTCTTTTGACATATTGCGAAAACCACGGGTTCATAATACACGCACCAATCTGGAATCTTCTAGGATGTTCTCGCATGCGATCACGTAAAATTGCTAGTCCAGACTCCATGATCTGTAGAAACAAACATCGAAATTTCATCACAAAATTGATAATTTCCACAGTTCACATAATGCGATAGTATTAAAATTTAGTCATTACCGAGCTTGTGACCCATCCTGTTGTTAACAATCGTTTAAGCTCATCAGAATCTAACTTTCTATCATGCAAGACCCTAACTTCATGCCTTTCTAGTGCATCAGTCACCAACCATTTTTCTAGATACTCAATCTTCACATCATCTATTTCCATTAAAGGATCATAGTCAGCTACGACTCTTTCAACCTTCCGTCTTTTCCCCCCTTTCGTTCTTTTCTCTCGTTCACACCTTTCAACCTCCACAACTACAACAACATAAATTAAACATATATGAACCGATAATTGATATTTGTATTTAAACACATAACCAAAATGAACTTACCTTGAACAATTTCAATCTTACTTTTTCCTCGTTTCATTCGTTCCTTCCGTTCAGCCCTTTCAACCTCCTTAACTGAGTTCACCATATATTTTTTGTTAATTTAGTTTTTATTATTAGTATAAATCACAAAAATGACAAAAATGAGTCTACCTTCGACATTTTCAATCTTACGTTTCCCCGGTTTCTTTCTTTCAGCAACAGCCTTGCCCAACCCATTGGATTCCTCAATTTTATCACCATCATTATACAGGCAATTGGATTCATCATTTCCAACAAAGGCATTGTCCAGTCCATTGGATTCCTCATTCTCTTTCTCATCTACAATGAAATAATCATTAAAAGAGGTCAAATCAACAAATTAGAAATAGAAGAATTTAATCGACATTATCTTTTGAACCTGACAATGCGACATCGACCCCGATTTTTCTCTCCAGTCTATGTAACATTTTAACAAACTCAGCCTTCTCACCGGTAGATGCAGTTTCAATGAAGGCATCTACTTCTCCCTCAAATTGATGTAATATCTGAACAATGTTCTTACTGACTTTTTCCTCAGGTTCTTTATTCTCAGTGTCAGCATTATACATATCGACATCTCCAAAAATAGATGATCGTTCAGCGTCGGTAATCACCAATTCAGAAATTAAATCCTACAAAAATATACACATATTATATGAACATATTATACTGGTTTTATCATAATTAGCATATTAAAAGACACACACATACCATCTCTTCTGATTCCAATGCTTTCTCAATTTCACTCGACTTGAACCGTTGCTTAATCAACTGCCAGTTCATCATCCTAGGAAATTTTTCACCATCAAGCTTGGTAGCATATTCAGCAATTGAAGGAATTGATTCAAACGCCCAAACCTACAAAAACAACATATGCAATCAATTACAGAATGTAAAATTTGATGAAAAATTTAAAAACAAAAATCAAGAAGTATTATACATACCATGATGGAAAGGGGAAATCCATGCACTACATATGCAACTCTCTCCGTATTAAACGGGACAGATAAGTCACGACGCAACACCTCCGTTGTCATCTTATATGATAAATTTCCCCAAGGGTAGTTGTTGAAACTTTTCAAATCATCCACCAAATCAAACCACCACAAACTAATGGCTTTCACATCATCCAAGCCAATAACAACATATGCTAATATCAGAATCAAACCTAGCTTGTATTTATCTATCCGATTTTGGCACGTTTGAAATTTCTTCATTACATTCACTCTATACACTTTTTTTTTACCTTTGAAATATTTTTGAACAAGGGGGGAATTTAATCCAACTGATTCATCAATGGAACTATCAACACAACCAACTTTCAGTCCTGTCACTAATGCGAAATCTATAACGCTAAATCTAAGGGACTGCCCCCCAATGATAAACCAACATTCATCCTCGCTTATTGTCTTCGATGAACGCATAACTAGATGATGAATAATTGTACCTGAAACTTTCAATTTTGGCATGGAAAACAGATATTTAAAGCAGCCACCTTTCAATAGCTTTCGACGGCACGCGTCAAATCCTTCATAAACCGTAACTAATACTTCCAATTGGCTACGATTGCTTAATTTGAATTCTTTTTCTCTTTCGACAGGGCTTAACGTATATCGCAGCTCCATCCTCTCCATATTCAGCACACCAATCTATAAAATAGATACAAAAATTAGCACAGGCCCAAATTATAAAACAAAATCTACACAAGCTGAAAAACAAATTGAAATTCAACAGAAAGTTGAAAATATTTACAAATTCACAACTCGTTTCACCAATGTAAATAAAATTGTCAAATGAAACCATCTGAACCCTCCCCAAACTCAAAATAATTCAACACAAAACTAAAAAACATATCGCAGTTCAACAGAAAATTCAAAATCCAAACAAAACCGAATTCAAAATTGAACTTGTTTTAGCAATGCAAACAACCCCTCAAATGAAATCCCTCAAAGCAAACCCAAAATCAAATTCAACAACAAAACTGAAAATATCAAACTAACCTTTGTTTTGAATCGCCGGATTGAGGGTTTATTTGCATGTGGCTTTTTTCTTCTTGATTTTGGGAATTCGACCGTCGTAGCACAGTGGGTCGCCGAAGTTGGGGATTTAGCACAGTGGGTCGCCGGAATTCGACCGCTGGCGTGGAGGGCTAGGGTTTGGTTCCTTCGCTTACGCAGACACTATTGGGGATTTCAGATAGCACATCGGGGCGTGATGTAGGTTGTGGGCTAGGGTTTATAGATAGTAACTTTCTGTAATTTCGCCGAAAAAAAAACGGGGAGCTGCTGTTGCGTGAATCATTGTTGAAGGGGTTGAAGAGGATGGAAATAGAGTTTTTCCTTAAAGAAAATTGTATCGAAACACATAGATAAATGGGGGCAATGTGGACTTTTCCATTCCTAAAACAATAAGCAGCCTATATTTTGAATTTCTTTTTGAATTATTTAAATAATAGGGTAGTCAATGAAATAGGGCAGGTCAACGGGGCATCTCATCAATTGTTCCCCGATTAATTTGATGAATTTGTTCGAGTAGATTAAACAAGTGAAGCCGTGATTAGGGATTCCGGAAAGTTTGTGTGAAGTTTCAACTCAAGAAATGGGGTGGTCATGGTGGTGACAACTGACAAGTCAACAAAATATATCACGGTCCACTATTATATTAAGAAAAATATTATTTTTTAATTTATTTTAAAATTAAAAAGTAGTAATTGTTAGGAGTGTAAGTATAAATGAATAGATATAAATTATTTTTAATGTGGCATAAATTTGTACTTAGTATAAATACACTATTGAAGATTGCTCTTAAGATATTATGTTGGAGTTACTATGTAAAAAAGAATTCTAGTTTTATTTGTCCAACAAAATAGTCATATTTTCTTCTCTTAATAGAGTAACAAAAATACAAATACTAAAACAAGTCTCATATTAGGAAAAAAAAACAAGCTTCTTAGGGAATAAAAGAAATTAGTTCCTTTGAAAGGTAGTTTAGATCAAAGTAAAAAAGAAGGGAAAATGATGAAATTAGACGCATCACAACAAGCTTTCAATGTTATTTTCCACAAACGAGCAGAGATTGGAATGCCAAAGTTGTCCAAAACTTGAAATACAAAATGAACAATTACTAGATTAACATTCCATTAAAAAGCCCATTACACAAGTAAATGACTCAACAATAAATCGAAAATTAATTTTTCTAATAAGTGATCGACGTGTGTATATATATGTAAATGTGGGTGCACGATTCCAAACGTGTCAATTTGATTTCCTTTGTATATAATGCTTGCATGTCTACATCAAAGAAACTTGGGCTCATGTGGTAACATACAACTTAATTAATAAATAAAACAAATTTAACACTTCTAACACTTCACTTTAACATAATTTTTTTCAATATCATAAACCATAATATTATAAAAATTCCCATAGAAACTAACCTTTTAGATATAGTTTGTTAGTACTCTGATAATCCAACTTAGGATTATTGTATCTGGATAGATGGGCTCCCAGAAACTCCTTAAATAAATGATATTTAAAATCTAGGAGCAAGGTTTCAGAACCTAGCTAATTCTTATTCTTTATAGTCTTTGCGTCACAGATAATATAATTAAGATTGATATCCTTTTTCACTGGGAATGCAGCTGGAATCGAAATATGAATTTTCACTCCGTTTATGAAAATAATTGTTTGTTAAAGTTCTGAAGTTCATCAAGAGAATTAAATTCGATTTAAAATTCAAGGTAGCGGGATGATAAAGAGAAAAGAAATAGAGTGTATATGAATTTTCACTCCGTTTATGAAAATAATTGTTTGTTAAAGTTTTGAAGTTCATCAAGAGAATTAAATTCGATTTAAAATTTAAGGTAGCGGGATGATAGAGAAAAGAAATAGAGTGTATATGGATAGTAGAATTCGAATTTTAAGTGAGACACAAAGTTTCATCTTCTTTAGTGTCGCGCTCCACATGCGCCACATAAAGTAAAATCATGTTTTTTTTCTTTATCCATGAGCTATTCAATATTAGAAACCATAATATAACACACCATAATATAACACATAGCAGCATCTCCTACAAGGACAAAGCTGGATAATCCAAAGGAATTATACCTCTTCGTGCATTGGAGTAAAATGCACGTTGGATAATCCGGAATTATACCTCTTCGTGCATCCGCTTACGCAAAACATTAATTAAAAAAAAAAACATATCCAATTTGTTTAAAATAAAAAATAAAATAAAATATAATAATATGTAAAATAAAATAAAATGAAAAAATTTGTTTAAAATAAAAAATAAAATAAAATATAATAATATGTAAAATAAAATAAAATAAAATGAAAATTTACTCAATAGGCCGTGATAAAAAACTCTCTCAATTGTCATGCCCAGTATTTCAATTTAGTTAATTAATAATTAGCTACTCACTATTGATAATTTAAATTAAATTTATTAATTAGGTTTAATCTAAACCCTAAATATGTAGTAAAATTTAATGTTAAATTATTGAGTACATCTTAATTATTAATGAGCTTTAATTAGTTTTAGAAAGAGATGTATACTTAATTACGCATTACATTGAAACCGTATCTAAGTCTCTCCTTGACTAAACCTTCCACTAAATCCTAGTTTCTTTCTCATTCCGGATGATTCTCCTTTTTCATTCCCAAAAGCGAAGCAATCTCCGGAGGAAAATACAGATAAAAAAGGAAAATCCTACAAAATGATTGTTTGTTAAAGTTCTGAAATTCATCAAGAGAATTAAATTCGATTTAAAATTCAAGGTAGCGGGATGATAAAGAGCAAAGAAATAGAGTGTACAGTAGAATTCGAATTTTAGGTGAGACACAAAGTTTCATCTTCTTTATTGTCGCGCTCCACATGCGCCACATAAAGTAAAATCATGTTCTTTTTCTTTATCCATGAGCTCTTCAATATTAGAAACCATAATATAACACATAGCAGCATCTCCTGATACAAAGGAATGATACCTCTGAATTGACACCACAAAACATTAATTAAAAAAAAACAAAAAAATATCCAATTTGTTTAAAATAAAAAATATAATATAATATAATAAAATGTAAAATAAAATAAAATAAAAACTTACTTAATAGGCCGTGATAAAAAACTCTCTCAATTGTCATGCCCCGTAAACGATTTCTCAAAAGTGTCTGTATTTCAATTTAGTTAATTAATATAGTAAAATAATACTATATTAACAATAATATAGTATTATTGATCATGCAAATTAATAATTTTTTAAAGTATGCTAATGATTAACCAAAATAGCTTTGTAGCTAGTTGTTTGTTCAAATTTTCTTAATCAACCTTGATGTAGTGTTTAATAAGGGCATACAGTTCAAAATGGAGCATCGTTAGCTACAAAAATAAAGTTCAATTATACTGCAAAATGTATTTACGAAAATTAACAATAACGTTAATTTGATTTTGTTTTAAAAAAATCAAATATTATAAAAGTCTCAAACTTTAACATATTATTAAATTCTTCGAATCTAAAAAAACATGATTTCAAATTTGGAATAAAAATAATAATATAACTAAAAAATTGAACTTTGAACTTATAAATAAAAAATGTGCATTAGAGAAATAAACATACAAATATATACAACTATTAGAGAAATAAACATACAAATATATACAACTATTTTAAAACATGTCTCATTTTTCTTAATTAAATATTTTATATTGTTTTATAAAATTACACAAATATATACAATTATTCTAAAACATTTCTCATTTTTCTTAATTAAGTATTTTATATTGTTTTATAAAATTACACATTAATTATACAAACAGTTATTCAATTTGATATTGGTCAATTAAAATTTATAAAGTAGCTTATATATATATATATATAATATATATATATATATATTATATTAAAATGAAATTAGTATGAAATATAATAAAATGTGAATAGTTATTTTTATTTATTTTTTATTTTTTATTTTTATTTTTTATTTTTTTGGGTTTTAAATTGGAAAACATTGTCATGGGCAACTTAAAATTATTTTATCTCGATAGATAGGGTTTCAGAAGATCATGTGGAGCGTGGAGCAACTTATTATTTTATTAGATAGGCTCAGAAAACCATATTTAAAATGGAGCAAAGTTTCTAAATATTTAACAAACTTAAATAAATGATTCAAACGCCTAAATTTTTATTTTTCACAAGTATAATAATATTTTAATTATTTTTTGACATTTGTTATAGTTAGTTATAATATATAAAATATATATTGTAAAAAAAAATCAAAAATAAATTTTTTAATTAAAGATAACGCATATTTTTATATTTACACTAAAAAAATCAATTAAATAAAAAATATATATTTTAATATATAATAATAAAAGTTAAAAATTTTATTTTAAGATATTTATTAAATCTACTATTTATAATTATTTAAAAATAAAAAATAAGAAAAATAAATAATTTTAGGCAATTCTGCTCATATAGCATTACCAATTTAAAATAGAGTAGATTTCCAGAATATTTAACACCCCTTAAATAAATGAGATTTAAAATCAGGAACCAAAGTTCTTTCTCGAATTAAAGACCGAGAAGTATTGGCCATAGTGTTCCCAAGTCTGTTCTTTTGGACTGAAACTAACTGAACTTTACTGAACTGAGATCTGAACTGAACTGATCTGAACTGAACTGAAATGAAATGAACTGAACTGAACTGAAATTAAGTTCAAGATAAGAAACTTAAAATAATGAAAAACTAAAATTAGTATTTTTAAAATTTCAATATTTTGTATATTATAAACAATTTTATTAAATTTCTTATTTTTTTATGAGGTTAAAAAAATTAAAAATGATTTACATTATATAACTTTTATGGTTTATCGATAAATTCAAATATATTGTTCGTGAATACTCAAACAAAGTATACGTATTTACAACACTATTTTTTTGTTAGAAGTTTCGATATTACACAAAATTACTATATAATTTATATAACCATTACAAATAATAAATAATACAAAATAAATAATAATATAAGATTATTATAGCACATTGTTTCTTTAATTTTGATGCAAAATTTATTTTACGTTGTAAGTAAATACTATTTGGTAGACTCTCTGAATATCTTAATACTCTTGGATATTTGTCTCGATCCCAACATCAGATATCATATTCCGAAATATAAGCATGGACTACCTAAAGAAATTTCAAAACATTTCAATTACCAACATTCTTCATTAAGAATGAAAGTTGAATGTGCTTTTGGTCAGTTGAAAAAAAGGTGGAAGGTGTTGAAAATTATGCCTCAAATATCACAAAAGTATCAACGGTCAATTATTGTTTCTTGTTTCACACTTCATAATTTCATACGAATGCACGAGAGTGGTATTCCAATTGTACATCATGATGTTGCCAGTTGGAGAACATATACAAACTTGGATGACAAAAATCGAATGAAGCTCATGTCTAAGGTAATGATGGATATAGCCGAAGCTATTTGAAAATATAACAACACCGAAGAGCATGAAGATGGAGTACAACAAAATGATAAGAAGGTAGATCATATGGAAGTAGATTGACCGATTATTTAAATTTTGTATTTTTCGTGATTTTTTTTCAATATTACAAATATTTAATATTTATTAACATTAATTTTTGTTATTATTTTATTATTATTATTATTATTATTATTATTATTATTATTATTATTATTATTATTATTATTATTATTATTATTATTATTGTTGTTGTTGTTGTTGTTATTATTATTATTATTATTATTATTATTATTATTAAAAATCTAACTGAAACTGAAACCTAAACTGAACTGAACTGAACTGAATTGAATAGAACTGAACTGAAATGAACTGAAATTAAGTCAAAAAGAACCGGGCCTTAATCTTCTTCTTTATAACTTTTGGCGTGATAGAAAATATAGGTAAGATAAATATCTTTTTTTAGTAAATATTAATTGTAGTTCAATCAATAAAATCTTAAGAATAAGATATTTTTTATAAAAAAAATCTCTAATTCATTTCTTTAAAAAAATATGAATTTTAATTAATGTTTTCAAATTTCTTACTAGTTTAACAAAGTTTAAATTTATTTTTTCATTTGTCGTTAATTTTTCTTGGAGACTTGTTATGAGTTGAAAACATGTCAATTAAGCTTTTCAATTTTTTTACCACTTTAACAAAGTTTAAATTTATTTTTTCGTTTGTCATCATTAATTCTTCTTAGAGACTTGTTAATAGAGTTCAAAACATGTCAATTAAGCCTGGACATTATTTTGTTGTAAGTTTAATTTATATTTATATAAATTAAAAAAATATTGTGAGTTTTAATTTTTATTTTTTTTACGATTGTTGTTCAATGTTTGTTTTCCCACCCCTCATTTAGTAATGATATTGGCGACGACATGGATACTCGGCTCGTTTATATTAAATTAATATGGTTTAAGTATTTGAATAAGCTTAATAGTGTGATTAGTAGTTGCATGGTTACGATTAATGCAAATTCATTTAAAATTATATAAATAAATAGAACACAAAACAAAGGTTCTCATTCTTTTTTAGTTAATGCATAATATAAAAGGGAACTATATATAAATAAATTTATTAACACACAAAAATCAAAATGTAAAAGGATTAAAAAAGAATGATAACCTTAGTTCTGTAGCCCATAATTCAAATTGTAAGAACATGGGCAAAACCAAAAAACCACCACTACTTAATCTTGCCATCACATCCTTAGTCTTCTTCTTCATCATCCTACTCCCGCGACAAGTACAACCCTCCTCCGCATCATTTTGATGCTGATATATTTGCCATCTGCAGACTGTGGAATTGTGGATAAGAGTTTTTACTTATTATTATTTCAAATAGTTTTTCTCAAAAGTAAAAAATCTGTTTTTTATTTTTGGAATTACTATACCATGATATAAAGGGTAGATGATTCTGATGGGGATGACACTGCAAATCCACCCTTAAGAAATGACCAACATCCTCGTCGTGCGATCAGAGTCCCTATGCATTCCAAACTGATTTCTTGTGTCGTCACGAGGCTGGCTCTTATCAGGGCCGATTCTGAGCAGATGATATTTACCCAAGCTGTTGTAATTGTGTGATCAATAAATGTTTAAATTGAAGTGTGCTGATTCAGAGAGAAGGAACTCAACTGGAGAAACAATACTTGGTGCCTTAACGGAGGTTCTGCAGCGAAAATGAAAGTGTCGTTCGGATCTCGATTATAACTCTGGTTCTTGAGAATACCTCCGTTGTAAAGTGCCTCCTCGGGTTGCACGTTGCACTGCCCAACATGAAAACATAAAAAATAAGTACAAACATTTCAAATACAAATAACACAAACTCCTTATGTACCTCGGTGTAAGCAGACGAATCATACAGTGGCCCATCTGGAATAAAGGAATGTTACTAAACTGAAGATTTGAATTCTACACACACGAAAGGAAGAGATCAGGGAGAGAGACAAAGAACTGTAATTAGATGAAACCAGAAGGCACGAGCTGCTAAAGACAAGGAGCAAACACAGAGTAATGCTTCCCATGTTCTTTAGGCGATCGACAAAATCAGTTAATAATATTTGGTAGTACAAGTTTAAAAAAATGACACAAAAACTTTGTATATATGCATACATAAATTGGAGCTCGTAATTCGCGTGAGTCGTGACTGCGGCTGAATGAAAGTCATAGGAAAGTTTTAAGGTACAAGAGAGTATATATAAAATGACAAATGAGAAAGAGACAATTTCAACTTCTTACTAAAGAAAATAAACATGTGACTAAACTCAATTATGAAGATTTAAAAAACAAAAAACTGTTAATTTCACAACCAAGATCAGAAGGTCGGCGTTCTTATTCTGGTACGAATGTAGGCATGCATGGTGCCTACCTTTAAGTCTAAGAATCAGGTCGAGCTGGGTTTTTCTTTCAGGCATGCCTGCAATGCTCCAGCTAGTAGAATAGAATTTGGCAGAGATTAAGAAAAGGAAATAGAACAAAAAACAATCCCTAAATCATTCATGTACTGATGTATGTAAAATTACTAAAATATCGCAAAAGAATGACTGTAAAATGTCAGGATACTTTCAAAAACTACACCGAGGTTTAGTGGCTTGTATCATTTTCTTCGAAGTAAATAAAATACTTATCTTTTAAATTACAAAGGGGGCACTTTTGTTAGAAATTATGTTGCAAGAAAATGTGTTCTCGAGGAGAAGCTGGCTCGATCTCTTCGACTACCCTTCCCGATCCATCTCCGGTCGCCACGTTCTTACAATCGACATCTGACTCGTGAAAGGACGATATAATCCTTTCCGAAGATCCAACGCTCGAACAACTAGTCAAGGATGGAGCTCCGGTTTCAACCTTTCGAGACTAGGTAAACTTCTGAGAGGCCTTCTTATGCAACCTAGTAACTCCCAAAACAACCTCGCTCGGCAAGATCCGGGCCCCATCCTCCCACGACCCACCTATCAAAATCGCAAGAGCCTGCTCAAGCTCCGTAGTCACCCTATCCATCGACGGCCTGTCTTTCCCTCTCATCCTCACGCACTTCCCAGCCACATCAGAGACTCGTCTCAACGCCTCAAGATCCGAAGGGTGTTCCAAAACCGGATCAAGAATCTCTTCCATGTTATTAGATTCTATCAAAGGCACTGCCCACTCGACAATATTCCCTTTTTCGAACTTCATATCGATCGCCCTCCTTCCGCTCAAAATCTCCAACAGCAAGACACCGAAACTATAGACATCCGATTTAGTCGTGAGGGTGTGGAAGCTATAGTACTCGGGGTCAAGGTACCCTAATGTCCCCGCCGGAAGCTCGGACAATGGGCCCCCACCATTGATGGGGCCCAATATAGAAAGCCCAAAATCGGAAACTCTGGCATTGTGCTCCTCGTCAATGAGAATGTTCGAGGACTTTATGTCTCGATGGATCACGGGCGGGCATGCATACCCATGTAGGTACTCTATCCCACGAGAAGATTGGACAGCGATCGTGACTCGTTTGACCCAATCCAGTTGACCTTTGAGCTCGTTGCTCTTTCCGTGGAGGTGTTGGTGTAGGGAGCCGTTGGACATGAACTCGTAAACGAGAAGGCGGCCTTGGTCACAGTAGCCGAGGAGACTGAGCAAATGGGCGTGGTTCAATCTCGAGAGCAAATCTAGCTCGTTGAGAAACTCCTTGGAGCACTTTATCGAGTCGTTTGATACGACCGGCCTTTTGACAGCGATAGGCGTGCCATCTGTTAAGACGCCTTTGTACACGCATGAGAAACTACCCTTTCCTACTAACGAATCTTCATGAAACCCATTTGTGGCTTGTTCGAGTTGCGAATAAGTGAAGGTCGGAGCCTTTTGAATTAGCAGCTCGGACGATTGAGGCCTATTTTCCACGACTACAGAACTGTTACCATCGCCTTTCGAGCATTTACATCTCCTTAACTTGTATACAATGTAAAAAACCATAACACCTAACACGACAATGATCAATAGCACGGCGAAGCAAACCTCGATAATCACAATCGGCAATTGCACAGACCAGAACATTTCGCTGACCTTATCAATATCCTCGTACGAAGAACAGTTAAATAAACACTCGTTCGAACTGCACCCCGAGCAGTTGTACCTGCAATGCCTGTCGGATGTCGAGTTGCAGTCGGAAATCTGATACATCTCTCCCGGACAGCTTTGGCTGCAAGGAAAGCAGAGGTGGGACCCGGCCCCTGGCGAACCATTAGCAACGCTCACATCGATGATCTCGTAATAACCGGGCGAACAAGGATACGACGGCCGAGGCAAAGGAGAGGCGGGCAATCGCAATGCAGAGGGGACGTTCACTCCCCAACAGACGGGTTTTTCGGACAGCATCAATCCGCAAGTGATGTAATCCCCTGCAGCAAGTTCAGTGAGCCTGACGTCAGTAGGAGGTGGAGTACTAGTGTCGACCGTATAACCCCAACAAACGACAACTCCATCAAAGGTTCTAATCCCACAGGCATTGTATTTCCCACAGACCACCGAAACCATCCCATACTTTGGGGGCGGAAGGAAGTTAAGCTGGCCGGAAAACACATCAGAAGATGTCGAGATACTCGTATAAATATCTTTAAGATCCGTTTGAGGATCCAAACTCCTTCCCCAGCAAAACACATCGTCTCGAGGCCCTTTCAAAGTCCCACAAATATGACCCCCTCCGGTGCTGATCTTCTTGAATTTCAACGAGGCGGGGATCAGCTTGATCAGATCGGCCAAGCCCGCATCCCCCCAGCAAGAGACGCTCATGTTTTTGGCGAACAAAACGCAGTTAAAACCAGAGCCTGCCGAAAAACTCAGAATCCCAGCACGGAGATTGTAGGTTTCAGACATGTTATAGCCCCAGCAGTCGACTACGGACGGGAAAAGCGAAGCCCCGAAACGGGGTTTTCGCAGCCCGCATAAGTGGTTGTCCCCCGCGCTGATTTGGTTGTACCCTGCGCCGTTTCGAGTCCTATCGAGGGGCACCCCCATGGGGATGAAATTCGACCTCCCCCAACAGAAGGGATGACTCGAATCGTTCAACAGGCCGCAGACGAAACCGCGACCGGCGGTTAAGCCGAGGAACGAGAGAGTATTTGGGGTTGATTGGATTAGGGCGGGGTTCGAGCCGTGGCAATCGGGAGAACGCGAGCCGCCGTCGTATTTCAGTCCGCAGAAAACCGATCCGTTTTCTCCGTACGAAACGGCGATGGAAGACATCGATCCTAAGCCCGAGACCTTTTTGTCGGTAGGGTACGAGAAGAAGAGTAAAATGAGAAGTAGGTTTCTATCGCGCAGAAAATCCTGATTCATTTCTTTACGATGGGGAGGGGAGGGGGTGGCGCTGCGGTGAAGTGATTCACTGTGTGTGAGAACTCATGAGAAAGAGAGGGAGGAGGAGGAAGAAGAAGAAATAGAGGGAAAGTGTTAATCCAACGATCAGCAATGGTTTTTGAAAATGCATGGTTGGATTTTAATTAACGCTCTCCCCTTAAATACTTGCCGATCTCAATTTTTTATTTTTATTTTCATTTTTTTATTGTTCGAATGGTATTACGTTTATGTTACTAATTATTCAAATTTTCGATATTTTAAATACCAAATTACTATAAATTATTACCAGGATCTTCGTTTTAGAAAACACTCAATAATAAATTAGTATTGATTCTACTTTAATATTGGTAAATTGTACACATATATAAATACTACTACTACTAATTAATTTTAACTATTGATTTAATGTTGACTTGTAAATTGAAATTATTGATAATGTTGAATAAGAAATATACACCTTTTAATATTGATTAATTTCTTAATTAAATTAGTAAACTAAGTAGGTAAATATTTATTGTACTTTGTAATATTTATTTTTTAAATTAAATAATATTAAATTAATTATTTTTTTAATGTGAACATGTTATAGCAATACAACTCAATAATTCTAAAAAACTACTCTCTCCATATTTTAAGATATCTCCATATTTTAAGATAGTGCACTATTTTCATCTTTTATCGTCTCTTAACAAGTGCACATTTCATATATAAAATGTTTTTTTCATAATTTTATACATTTATTTAATTTTATATCACTATTTTTTCAACTAACTATTTTGTAATTTTTTTTTATGCACTATGTTAAATGGGTTCATTACGTCATGGTTAAAAACCATGTTAAAGGATAGAGTGATTACTATTTACTACATTCATCCAAAAGGTTCAATTTTCTTTTTCAAAATATGGATACAAACGCAGAAATCATAAAAAAACTACAAAAGCAAATCCTAAAGCTAAAACAATCCCAAAATTTCTTCACAACATATTACTCATGTCTAGTATATATTTATATATCAAGATCACCATTTCGCGAGAGAAATACTAACAAAAGAATACCAAATGAAGTAAAATACAAATCTCAACAAGAAGAAGAAGCAGCAGCAGCAGTAACTAATTAGGACATCACCGGTGCAAAATTCCTCAGTCCCCCACTTATTCCTCCTCCTCCTACTGACCACCCGAGCCCAAAGACTTTTTCCCAGTCGCAGCATGTTTCCTGCTCGCATAAATCTTGGCGTAAACACTCTTCGTCCTGATAGACAGCAGCACGTCGAGCCCGAACCCAACCACACACGCAATGGCCATCACCACAAACACGAGCCTGTAGCAGTGGGCCCCGATGCATGTGTTCCCTCCCGAAGCCGTCTTCGTTGCCTCCGCGTCGTACAGAAAGCCCGCGAGCAGGCCCGAGAACAGGAACGAGCCCAGTGGGAGGTTCAGGATCAGGATGTTGTAGATGAGCCCGTAGTTCTTCAGCCCGAACAGCTCGGAGGCCGTGGGGACCGTCACCGCGAGACGGACCCCGTAGCAAATCCCGACCACGATGGAGCCCACGTAGAGAGAGCCGGGCATGGCCATGGCCATCATGATGTATCCGAAAGCCATCAGGATTTGAGATGCCGCGTTCCAGATTGGCCTCGGAGTTCCGGCTCTCCTATTGAATTGTTAACAAAAGGAGGGAAATTGCGTTAGAAAGTACTACTGAATAATCTTGATGACACGTGGTAAATTAATGATCAGGTATGGCGGATGCTGGTGAAGTTTAAGTCATGATCAAGCACTTGTACGGCGGAGGAGTGGGTGGGGGATTTAAAGTCTTGAACCAGAGATGTGGATCTGTGGTCCACCATAACTACGACAATGAACAAGTTGTGAAGCATTGTCCCTTTTTTTTTTATAAATATCATTTCATTTCTTTTTTGTAAAATTTAGAAATAAAAAGAAGAATAACTATTGTTATATATGACTTACCTGTTAATTTGCCACGAATGAGCATGGAAATTATGGCTTTTAGTATAATTCCAAACATATACCCCTTTACATTAAAAAGCAATAAACACATTTTTTTTATATTTAGAAAGTAATTTATTTATAAAGTAATGGTTAAAACTTAAAAAGCAATAAACACATTTTTTTTTATATTTAGAAAGTATTATATATTTATAAAGTAATGGTTGAAAGGTGTATTTTTCAATAGGTTTGAATAACAAGTAAATAAAAGAAAATTCTATAAAAAAAAATTGTGCACGCTTAGGAAATATCAAATCAGACGACCAACAAAAAGTACAAGTGGAAAAAGTAAACCAACAACAACAGCAACGCATTGTGGACGCGTCGTCGGAAAGCATAGAATTCTACTATTCATTCCACTTGACCCCAAGCATGAAGCATGCACCATAAAACTTATACTTGTGAACTAAGTCACCCGCCCGACAATTCATATCGCTTTTTTCATTAAATGATTTGTTATACTAAAATTCTAGTCAATTACGTTTTTCATATATGAAAAGTTAAAAATATTCTTTTATCTCAAATTAATAATCAGACTCCGATTACAAATTACAAAGTATGAACCCGATTATATTTTTATCTAAAAGCATAGATGATAAGGTCAATATTTTAGTCCATTCAACCTATTGGCGATCTTAATTCGTGGCAATTAGATTGGTAGGGGTCCGTAATTGAATCTAGGTTTTGAAACAATAGCACTAAAAGCATTAAAAAGGATGAATTAACTTACTTGATGAAGTATTCGGAAACCGACCCGGATAGGATCCGCCCGAAAAAACCCCATATGCTGGTCAGCGAAACGAACATGGACACATCCGCGTACCCGAGGGCCAACCCCATTTGACCCATATTGTTCATCACCGCAAGACCCGTTCCAACCCCACACAAAAACGACCCGAACAAGATCCAGAAATCGACGGTCCTCAGCGCCTCGAAGATCGTGTGCTCGTCTCCCAGTACGGGCCTCTTTTTCTCCACCGCCTCACACAACGACGTCGTTTCGGCTCCCTTCTTAGCCTCCACCTTCTTCTCCAGCAACGGCTCCGTCACGCATTGCTCCACGTCCTCCGTCTTCTCGCCCGACCGGATGAAATCCCTCGCCGTCAGGTAAATCGGGATCGCCACAGGGGAGGAGAGCAAAATCAACAGCACGGCGGCGAAAAACTGCGAGAACAGCCGGCCGTGGTCCCCGGAAACGTCGAATGCCAGCAGGTAGAGCGCGATTATTACGGCAAGGACGTTGATTACGCCGAAGTATTTCGTCTCCTCGCTTTCCTCGCCGGCGGTGGACGACGGCGGTACCTCTCGGAGGAAGAAGATGGCGGCGAGGCACACGACGAAGGGGACGACGGAGAGCATCATGAGGAACTTCGCCGGGTCGTCGGCGAACAGCGCCGAACAGACATCGGTGAAAATCGCCGTGCTCAGCCCGACGTAGCCTTTGAGGATCCCCGATACCGGTCCCCGATTTTTCCGGAAATTGCGAATGCACGTGACCAGAACCGCCGTGTTCATCCAGGTCGTGCTGTTCCCTCCCATACAGAGGAAAATACTCATCTGGAAATTAATAATTAATTAATTAATTTTGAGGTTGAAATTGGGGAAATGTGAATCGCTCAAAATTAATTACATACCGCCCAGTAAGGGAGAGGTTGGATCCGGCGGCTGACGACGAGCCACTGCACGCCGTAGCCGATGAATCCTTCAATTGAGCCGATGAGGAGCATGACGGGGGTGGAGAACCGGTCGGAGGCGAGTCCGGCGAGGAGGCCAAAGGCTTTGCCGACGTCTTTGGCGACGGAGAGGCTGTTGAGCTCGAGCTGAGTGAGGCCCATGAGGGATTTCAGGGCGTCGGAGTAATTAGAGAATGTGTAGTTGTTTCCGGAGATCGCCTGCACCCAGACGGCGGAGACGAAGCCGAGCCATTTACCGGCGGGCGAGGCCGGCGAGATTTTGAGGCCCATTGTGGAAAAGCTGAAGGGGGTTTGTTTGTGTGGAGAATTTGTTATTTTTAGTTTGTTTGTTGGTGGTGTTGTGGGAGAATTTGGAAGTTTGGGATCAAATATTTAAAGCACTTTTTCAGATTCTGAAATTACGAAAAAGGGCATCACACAGTTTCTCACCCCGTCATATTCATGGGCATTACGCTAAATATTTCAATTTGATTTTAAATAAGTAAATATACAACTCGTATATTGTTTTTCCATTTTTCAATAGAGATTGACTCGAAATTGATTTCTCTTCTAATTAATTAAATATTTCACAATTTTGGTTGGCTGCCGTAGGCCTCTTTTCATGAGAAATCGTAATCTTTATGTTCAAAAGTATATTCTTTTTTAAATACAAAAGTTGTACTATAGGGTTACTACAAAATACACGTTTAAAACACTGTAAAATTCAACAATGACACGTTCTTTTGTAACTTTAAGTTAATTGCAAAAATAAAGAACGAACGAATACATAAAAATGGAGAAGTTCGTTTGAGTATGTACTAATAATGGGTAACAAATTGTCAACTTTCCTTATTGAGGCCCACTTAGGATTTTATTCTAATGTTTGTGAATATTGGAATTAATTATCGATGTCTATAAATATATATAAATTTAGGATTGAGTGAAAAATCTCTTTATAAACTAATTAATCAACATTTTTTTAATGAGAGATTTAATTTGCAACCTCAATAAATATAAATTTAGGATTCGGCAAGAAACTAACAAATTAATAACAATAACCAATAATCAATCATCAAAATTCTAAAAGTAAAAGAGCAACTACTATAAATTTAGGATTATGCAAGAAACCAACAAACTAATAATAATAATCAAAATTTTAAAAGTAAAAGAAATCATCTATCGAGACATTTTATTAGTTACGTTCAATAATAATACTATGCGTTTAAGGTATTAGAAAATTTATTCACTGTCAACTTGAATAAACAAATTATAAATCGTCAAAATATACAAAATATTCATTACATATCAAGCAATGAGACCCTCTATTAAAAGGCACGTACTTCACATTAAATTTTAAATTACACGAACATTGTATCTTGTAGTGGTATTTGAAGTGATTAAGGACAAATCACGATACAGTTAGTCTTTCAATTATAACACAATAATGTTTGCTAATAAAAATGAAATTTGTATTACAATGTCATATAATCCGGCCTCAGGCCAATCAAGTATATAGACGACTTCTAAATGAAGATTTTAATCTGAATTCGCTCTTGATCCACCACTTTTAAACGATTTTAAATATAATGATTTGATCCGTTTTTCCTTATGATAAACGGAAATACGTATTAAAATTTAAGATTCATTTGATTCGTTAATGATTCGACTATATATAGTAATTTTTTAAAATAATAATAGTTGATCATTTTTTTTCTTAAAATTATAAAAGATACAAGAAAAAACTAATACGGACTTACTGAGTATATAATTAACTTCTTTTAAAAACTGAATATTTTTATAAAGTTTGGTGGGATCTGATAATTTTCAATTTGGTGTGTTTTTGTTTTAATTTATAGTGACATGTGTTCATGAGTATGATACCATAAGTACTTGATTATTTAATTGCATGGTATGGGATTATTAAACAATGAAATTATATTGAAAAGTTGTATTGACAGTAGGGGTGGTGGGAACGAGTCAGGCTACCCGACAGGGGCTTATAATTCAGCTTACAAAGGCTCGGCTCGGCTCGTTTATTAAACGAGTCAGGCGTAAGTTTTTTTAAAAGCTCGTTTATATAAAAAGGCCAGGCATAAACTCTATTTCAAGACTTTTAAACCTAACAGACCGACCTATTTAATATATATATATATATATATATATATATATATATATATATATATATTAAATAATCTTATAAATTATGATAAATAAATATATTAATAAAGTATATATCTAATCTTAGGGAAAAAATAATATTTTTAGTTTTAGTTTTTTATAAGTAAATATTAATCACTATTCTATAAGGTTGTCCCACATTAATAGAAATTTAAAATTAAAATGTGATTATCTTATATTGATTGGATGATACTTTTTGAACATTATTTGTATTTATAAAATGTTATTCACTTTTTTATTATTATTAATTATTGAATAGTTAAAAGTTAAAGACAATTTTATAAAATGAATTAAATATAGTCAAATTTATTTAAAATATGTTTAATTGAATCTTAAATTTATTTATTAAATCGAGTTGAAGTTAAAATTTTACTTTAAAAAGTTTTTAAAAGGCGTTCAGGTCGGATTTATTTACAAAAAAAACTTAGACCAAACTTCTTAAAAAAACCTATAATGGGTACTAGGCCAAACTTGAGCCTAAATTTTTTACACCAGACTCAGACATATTCAATCAAAGCTCGACCCGACTCGTTTCCACCCTAGTTGATAGTTGATAGCTTTTGCCCAAACACCTCTGGAAGTGTAAATCGATCGAAATTTCTTAATTAAGTCTAATAGTAGAAGCGTAGGCAGTAGGTAAGGTGGGTTTTATGGGGAAGGCGCGTGGACCAGTACGACACGTCTCTCACTCCTTTTCGCGAAAGATGGAAAGCGTGTGGCTATATACCGACTCAACGAGTATTATCTTTTTCACATTATGCCAAGATTGAAAAACTATACAGTATACACCCACACATTTCCAATCCAATTCAAATTTGGTCAAGCTAAAAGTAATAAAGTCCTCAAAAAAATATTAATTTATAATATTACAACTTTGTTAAAAAAAAAAACAATACGGAGTACACTTAAACACTTATTTTCAAAGCTTTATCATACTGCTATAAAATTGTTTTAAAAAAAAAAATTTAATGCAAGATTTATTTTAATATATATTTTTAAGAAGTAAAACATGATTAAAAAATCATTAATATATAATTGATTTGCAAAAAGAACTGACCAATGTATATATTGAGAAATATTCTTTAAATATTCTTTTTATACAATTATTTATACTATTTTTTATAAATAATCAACATCTTTATAAATTTACTATTTAACCACATAACTTTTGACATCAAAAAAATTTAATAAATATTATTTTCAATTTACCTGCTTATGATCAATTTTGTTGTTCATAGTTTATTTATTAATTCGTAGCATTTTATTTTAAGTATCTTATTTTTATTTTTATTTTATTTTATTTTTATTATCAATTAAATATTTAATATTTAATTATATTTCATATTGTGATATTTATTTTTTTATAAAATAATTTGTTTTAATTATTAATGATATGATTATTTAAAAACATTACGTTACAAAAAATATTAAATAAGAAACAAAAAAGTTTAATGAGTCATTTTTATTAATTTATAAAAAAATGATTATTTTATAAATAATGAATAGTTTTTGGTTTGTGTTTACGGTAGACGTAAATTTAAGTATTTTTTTGGTGGGTTCCACCATAAAACCTATAATAGGTTTATATTTTAGTATCGGTTGGAGCATCTATTCTATTCCAAAATAGGTTTTTGGTATCGGTTGGAGATGCTCTTAAAGAACCCATCAATGTATTATGTATATGTTTTTTTTAATTTTATACATGTAAAAACATGTACATTTTTTAATATTTTTTAATTCAATTCATGTTTTGATTTGTATTTTATTTTTTAAATATAAATTTATTTTTTATTATAATTTAATTTATAATTTGGCATTTAAAATTGTTTTTATACATGCAAAAGATGACACGTGGTGCGCAGTCAACTCAAATCGCCGAAAAATTACTTTAGTGGAAGTGTGAAATGTAACATGATCAATTTCTGATGAAAATGTCAGCTCAAATCGCCGAATTCTCCAAATTGAACATTACTTTAGTGGAAGTGTGAAATGGAACATGATGAATTTCCGATGAAAATTTATTTATTTTTTATCGAAAAATAACTAAATTGAAATCAATTTTAGTATATTTGGAATCAAATTGAAAAAGTGTTATTTATGTAAGACTAACTAAATTTTGTGGAAATGTATATCATCAAATTAGGAGTAGGCCGCGAGAATAGCATACACTGCATGCGGGTCCATGTTATTATTAATAATACTAATCTAATTGATTGATAGACGAAGTACGATATAAGATAAGACTAATCACATATCTTCTACACACATTTTCATGATTTATGTAACTATATATGTAGTTCCGTGATGGATTGTTTTAGTGATAAACGACAACGTAAATAATAAATTTCATTAATACAGGATTCAATATGTTTGTCCCATGTAATACAAAGATCTTTATCTTATGTCCCAGCATTATTCGTTTTATTGTCACGATATGTTATGTTACGATTCAATTTGTTAATCTAAAACTATTTTGTCTGTATATAGTTACTACTATTGAACACAATATTTATAAAATAATGTATTTTATGTTGTGTGTATAACAGAAAATAATTATAAAAAAAATAATATATAATTTATTGTGCTGGTATTTGTAATTATTTAATAATATTTTATAATAAACCAAATTAAGAAAAACGAAATACTTAACGGTAGTCAATAACAAATAAAAAAATATTTTGCGGTGAAACATATGATTTTTTTTTAATGTTTACCGGTGTTATGGACTTATGGTGTTACTCACCTCTCCATATATACTAGTGTATATATTATTTTGAAAACATATATATATATATATATATATATGATATTTTTTAAGTGTAATTGAAGGCCTCTCAATTTATTTTTTTGACTAAACACAAATACACAATAGTACGCAGTAGATATTTGGGTAATGTTTTCAATCCAAAAATAAAAATAGTAAAAAACAATTAAAATGAAACAGGTAAGCAGTATTGCTTATCAAGAAATAATAAGTGAAATCATTTCATTTACATTTCTGTGTTATTTTTTGTCCCCAGAAGCATAGCCGAGTGGTAAGGCCTGTGATGATGTGGGTGTAATTCCCCGGCGACGCAGGGTTCGAATCTCGGGTGGGACAAATTTTCATTGAAATATTATGAAGGTTTGTCCTGGGGTTCGACCTGTTGGCTCTCTCGCACAGGTGTCTGCTACTCGGGCACATTTCTCGATTTACATCCTACCCGATCGAGGGACCTCCGATCGGGTGGGGGTGGAGTTTCTCGTCTCTCCTCCTTATCAAAAAAAAAAAGAAATAATAAGTGAAAAAAAGACATGTACGGTTGTGATCTTAGAACACGTCACTGTACCATGCATAACAGCCTGTCATGATAATGATAAGATAAGGGATGGTGTACCGTGTACGGTCCCGGGCCCAGCCAACCTGCAAATTTCCACATGCTTCGATAAATGTTGGTGCTTACATTGTTTGTATACGAAAATGTTGGACGTAAGAATTGAGTCATGACAAGGTAAGAAGGATCGTATTTAGTGTCCAAACAAACTATGGAACGAAAGATGGACTACTAGTGAACTCATCACTATTTTAAGGTGTTTCACTCGATGATTGATGCTTATCCTTTCAACCAATTTTAACATAAATAAAAGGGTGTTTCATTTGAATACCGATAAAAGTTAATTGTGAGCTTAATTATGTCCACTTATGATGTGAAGAATATCTATTTTCCAGCTATGGACTTTTGGAGAGAATTAGTTGTTTTTAAGTTGTTCTTTTATTTTCACGTTTTATGCTTATGTAATAATAAGTGCGCTTTCTTTTAAATGGACCAGTATATGTAACCCATTTGTAAGTGAGAGAATGATTATGAAATCATCGATGAATGATGAGTAAGATAATACTCTTATTTATAGTTACAACGAAATCCCATAATTAGGGAAGAATATACGAAAATCAAATAAGATATACTAAACTAAATACAAAAGATATATTTTATTTTTATAATCAAATCAATATGATTTGATTATATTTATTTCCTTAACACTCCCCCTCAAGCGATGCGTGGGTTGAAGACAAACGCGAAGCTTGGTAAGAAGTTGGAGGCGATTGCGGCACGACACGTACGGCAGGAGGATGCATTGGCGCTACGACAGGAGGAGGGAAGAGGTTGCTCTGGCGCTGCGGAAGGAGGAGGGAGGAGGAGGCTGCGGCACGACGCACAACGGAGGAGACCAGTCCGGCGTAAGGTTGTGGCTGCAGCAAATCGACGGTACGACGGAGGATACCAGTTCGACGTAAAAATAAAGAACACGACGGAGGAGACTAGTCCGACGTGAGAAAAGAGAGAGGAAGAAAGAAGACTAAACTAGGTTTAGAACCAGATTTAGGACCGGTGCTCTGATACCATGAGAGAATGATTATGAAATCACCGATGAATGGTGAGTAAGATAATACTCTTATTTATAGTTATAACGGAATCCCATAATTAGGGAAGAATATACGAAAATCAAATAAGATATACTAAACTAAATACAAAAGATTTATTTTATTTTTATAATCAAATCAGGCAGAAGGTGGTCTGACTATCAACAACAAGAGTGTGCTGTGCAGTTTCTTCTTGGTCTGAACAATTCTTTTTCTCAGCTTAGATCCCATATTATGTTTTTGGTGCCATTTCCTCCTCTTTCTAGGATTTTCTCCATGGTTATCCAAGAGGAGAGGCAGAGGAACCT
Source organism: Euphrasia confusa (assembly GCA_954870475.1). Classification (NCBI taxonomy): domain Eukaryota; kingdom Viridiplantae; phylum Streptophyta; class Magnoliopsida; order Lamiales; family Orobanchaceae; genus Euphrasia; species Euphrasia confusa. The sequence continues at coordinate 13,109,158 of OX940956.1, forward strand.
TAATGGAGGATTACAACAATCTTTTGGTCTGTCATTCAGAGAGCAAGCTAGCCCTCTGGCTAATGCTGCTGTTTCTTACAACAAAAACAAGGAGAGGTTTCATTGTACCCATTGTGGTAAAAATGGCCACACAGTGGACAAATGTTATGAATTGTATGGATATCCAGCTGGTTATGGCAGAGGTAGAGGAAGGGGTGATGTGAAATCACCTCAGTTTGGGAATGTGCAAGGCAATGCTGCCATTGGTGAAGGTATGACCAGTGATACTTCCATTCAAGGGAGTGTTACTAACTCTGTTCAGCCTTCTCCTATGATGAGTCCAGAGCAATGTATGCAGATGATTTCTTTCCTCCAAGGGCAGATGAATCTTGGTTCACCAACTCAACCTCCCTCAGCTGCTTCAAGCTCTTCTTCAAGTGGTTCTCCAGCTAATGTGAACTCTACCACAACAAATTTCAGTGGTACAGTTTCTCTATCTTTTTTCTCTGGAGCTGTAACATGTTCTCCCAGTCACTGGTTGCTTGATACAGGAGCAACTCATCATGTTTGCTCTGACTTATCTGTGTTAATTGACCCTCAACCAGTAACTGGAGTAAATGTGAATCTCCCTAATGGTTCTGTTGTTGAGGTTTCACATATTGGCTATGTTTTTCTTTCAGAAGAAATTATGCTGCATTCAGTCCTCTATGTGCCCTCTTTTTCTTATAATCTCTTGCCTGTCAGTGCTCTTACCCTCACATCTCATTGTACAATGCAATTTTCTCATGATTGTTGTGTGCTTCAGGAGATTTCAAAGGGTCATCAGATTGGGATGGGTAAGAGGATTGGAAATCTGTATGTGATGGAAGCAAGGAGTCCCAGTAGCTCTTCTGCAATTGTGGTTTGTTATGTGGTTTCTTATAATGTCTGGCATTCTAGATTGGGTCATGTATCTCATTCTAAGCTGCATCTGTTATCTAAAAATCTGCAAGTTACTCGTAATAAAGATTTTGTGTGTGATGTTTGCCCTTTAGCCAAACTGTAGCAATCGCGTCAAAATTTTATTATTTTTAGAAATCTTAAATATAAACGTAACAATTTAAAAATATTAAAGAACATAAAATTTAAATAAAAATGACATAAATAAAAATCTTTAATATTATCAGCTTTACAATTTAAATTAAAAGAACTACATTTTTCTATACATTTTTTTATCTCAAATAAATAAATAAACAAAGTAAATAATTAACACATTTCTACATAAACACAGCCTCAAATAATTGGAGATCAGAACAAAGTTTCTTACTGACAAAAGGTAGGGTCTTTCTTATATCTCTTTTAATGTTGAAAATTTAAATGTGACATACATGAACTGTTTTCGAAGCGACTGAACGATATTATGTTATAAGACTTGTGATCCCATGAGGTGTCAGTGACCGAACTAAGGGTCATCGGGGAGAGCCCGCCGTGTTTTATGTGCGCACCACATGTTTCAATGTTTCAAGTATGTTATGTTTATCGTTGATGTCTTTCGCATTTGTGAACATGTTTATGTGTGGAATATTTGAATTATCGGCATTAGACCAGATATAGATTTTCTCTACTGAGTCGTTGAGCTCACCCTTCAACACACTGTTTTTAGGTACGAACGGGGATGCCAACGGAAGGGGCGACGGGACAATGGAATAAAAACCTCTTACAAGTATTACGGTTAATTTATCGTCTATTATATTATGCAGTATGAAAAACTTATGAATAAATTATTCGATTAATATTTAAACACCAAAATGATGAAAGTGGTGTATTTTGTGACGCAGCGTAACATGTAAAAAGATGCCTATGTTTTCTAAAAATTTAAGTAAAATATTGTATTTCATTTACTATAAAATCTTATTATTTTACTATATTATTTAATGTAGTATTTCAAACTACTATTTGTACTAAAATTGTATTCTGTTTATTTTCTCCTAATTTATATTTAATAAATTTTAGGACTTAACCATAAAATAAATAAATGAGTATAGTATTTTTTTTACTACTAAATAATACTAGGTAGTATTCATAATAATAAATATATATTTTTTTAAACTTACTATTTTTATCTTTTTTTTTAAACTAAAACACTATATAAATAAATTATAGTGTTAATTAGTATATGATAGTCGGGGCGTTATAGTATGGTATCAGAGCCCGAGTTTTTACGATTCTGTAGACTCGCTCGGTTATATATATTATTTGTGTTGAAAAAGGTTTTCCATTTGTCCTCGTCCTTCCTTGCCGGCGTCCTCGAAAACCAAGGTATATGTATATATATGTATGTATATGTTTATGTGTGGGTTTGATAATTTTTGTGTACATTGTTTTAGATGGTTAGACCCCGTGTGTCTGCAGTGAGGACTTTTCCTCCAGGTTGCGGCCCGAGTACGGTCATCCGTGTACCGACTATTTCCCCTACTGCTACCGTGTTTCAGACTAGCTTCATCAACTACATCTACACTACCGAGGACACCATCGGGACCTATTTGCTGAACAAGCACAAGTTGTGGCTCAGCGAGAAGGTGGTTCCCAACCCACTTACTGGTCATGTTACCGGCTATGACGCAGCGAGGATGACCCTCGCCACACTCCCTCGCCACTGGAAGCTGAAGGGTGACGCCTTATGTCTGACTCTCTCAGAGGATGTCCGGGGGATTCCCTATCTCCTGCTCGACTATGGTAGGTTCACCGGTATGTTGGTTCAGGAGTGGCTCGACAGCTTGGGTGAGCAGCTAGGGCTGATTCCTCCAGACATTGAGGAGGAGGATCCTGAGGAGGATCCCGAGGAGGATCCCGATACTTATCTCGAGGTGGACTCCGTGCGTGATCGAGCTGGTCCCTCCTTGAAGGGAGATGATGTGACAGTTATCGATTAGAGACTATACTCTACATCGAGTTCTTCTAGATGCTATATATATATATATATATATATATATATATATATATATATATATATATATATATATATATATATATATATATATATATATATATATATATATATATATATATATATATATATATATATATATATATATGTTATGTTAGTTTTCTGACACTACTGATCTATTTCGGTACTATATGTTTTGGTCATCGGATGGTACTAATTAAACTATAGAAGCATATTGTAATATTAGGGGCTCGTATGCAATTTTATTATGCATATCGAAGGTTTATATATATATTTTGGTAATTAAAAGTATTAAATTACCTTGTGATATGGATTTAGGAAATGGCTACGAGACGTGGAAACGGGAATGGAGTAAGAAATGGAGTTGGGAATGGAAATCACACGACTGGAGGAGTACCGCACACGGTGGACCCAGCAACTGGAAATGTGACGAACATGAAGTTTGCTGATTTCTTAAGCCATTTTCAGAACAATGGAAATGGGAACGAACGAGCAGTCGAGCAGTTTCGACACTATCATCCCCCAAGCTTTAATGGGCGAGATGGGCCACTGGCGGTAGAAGAGTGGTTTCGATCATTGGAAAGAATTTTCCGAATGATTAACTGCAACGACAAGCAAAAGATAACGTGTGCAACTTTCCAGATGGTCGGAGATGCAGACCATTGGTGGGAAGGAATCTGGAGAAACAAAACTCAACCGGAGAAAGATGTTTTCACCTGGGACGACTTCAAGAATGTCGTCATGGACAAGTACTTCCCACAGTCCGATAGGGATCGTAAGGAGACTGAATTTCTCACTCTCAGGCAAGAAAATCTGTCAGTTACAGATTATGAGAGGAAATTTAACCAGCTGAGTCGTTTCACTCCCCACCTGGTGGATACGGACTCTAAGAAGTCCTTAAGGTTCCGCAGGGGGCTCCGACCTCAACTAGCTGGCATCCTATCGGCCCAGGGTAACCTGGAATACGCTGACATGGTTGGAAGAGCCCACGACGTAGAGGCAAGTTTTGGCGTTGGAGAACCGAGACTCAAGCAGCCAATGGGCTATGAGAAACGAAAATGGAATGGGGATAACCAAGGCCATAACAAACAATTGAAAGCTGGGAAGGATTTCCGCTTTGGAGGTCCAAACAACCAGCAAGTGTGTCGTGAATGCGGGAGGAAGCATAAAGGAATATGCATCAGAGGACAAGGCAAATGCTATAAGTGTCATCAGACAGGGCATCATATTCGTGACTGCCCTCAGCATAACCAGAAGCCTGGTTTACCTCAAGGGCATAACATGGCAAGAGTTGGACAAACTGCTGGAGGGAATGCACGTATGTATGCGATGACGCACAACGATGCCGATAAAGATCCAGGAGTGATGACAGGCATGTTGAACGTTTCGAGGGTTCCTGCTTTTGTGCTATTTGATACGGGTGCTTCACACTCGTTCGTATCTAGGAAATTTCACGACTTAGCGGGACTCCATAGTACTATAGTAGATAACCCACTAGAGGTTAGCCTGCCTTCAGGAAGTACTATGGTAACGAACAAACTAACCAAGGAAATAGAGATCGACATTGAAGGTAAACGACTTACCGCTAATGCATACGTTATAGAGATGAAGGATTTTGACCTTATTCTCGGTATGGATTGGCTCGACAAGTGTCAAGCTAAAATCCAATGCCGCGAACGTGAGATCAGTTTCGCTCTACCGGGAGGGGGAAGTATCAATTACAACGGGGCAAAAGCCAAGCTAATGCCTCGAGTGATATCCGCATTAAAAGCGATGAAACTGATACAGAAAGATTGTCAAGGCTATCTTGTTAGCTTGGTAGAAAAGCCAAACCCTGAAGTCTCGTCAGACGACGTACCAGTTGTTCGAGAATTTTTAGACGTCTTTCCAGAAAATTTACCAGGAGTACCACCGAACCGACAAGTAGAATTCACGATCGACTTGGTGCCGGGAGCGGCACCGATATCTAAAGCACCTTATCGTATGGCGCCAAAAGAGTTGCAGGAATTAAAAACACAAGTCCAAGAGCTATTGGATATAGGGTTCATCCGACCCAGTGTGTCTCCTTGGGGAGCACCGGTCCTCTTTGTGAAAAAGAAGGACGGATCACTTCGCATGTGTATCGATTACAGAGAACTGAATCGACTCACTGTGAAAAACAAGTACCCTCTACCAAGGATCGAAGACTTGTTCGACCAACTGCGTGGTTCGAGCACTTTCTCAAAGATCGACTTAAGATCAGGTTATGACCAATTAAGGATTAAGGAAGGTGATATTCCAAAAACAGCATTTAGAACTCGTTATGGACATTACGAGTTCGTAGTAATGCCGTTTGGACTGAGTTACGCACCGGTTGTTTTTATGGACTTAATGAACAGAGTATTTCATCCGTATTTAGATAAGTTTGTCATAGTCTTCATTGATGACATTCTTATTTACTCCAAAAATCCCAGCGAACATGAAGAACACCTGCGCATTGTTCTAGAGACACTTCGTACAGAGAAGTTGTACGCAAAATTTGAAAAATGCGAATTTTGGATGAATAGAGTTGTATTCCTTGGACATATCGTCTCCGCTCAAGGGATCGAGGTTGATCCAAGTAAGATCGAAGCTGTGAAGGAGTGGAATACACCCACAAATGCAGGAGAAGTATGTAGTTTCTTGGGTCTGGCAGGCTATTACCGGAGATTCATTGAGGGATTTTCAAAAATAGCTGCGCCGATGACCCGATTAACAAGGAAAAACGAAAAATTTGTGTGGAAGGAAGAATGCGAGAAAAGCTTCCTAACGTTGAAAGATAAGCTTACTACAGCACCAGTTCTGACTATTCCTGATCCGACAAAAGATTTTGTTGTTTACAGTGATGCGTCCAAATATGGTTTAGGCTGTGTCCTGATGCAGCAAGGAAAAGTAGTTGCTTACGCCTCGAGGCAACTCAGACCTCACGAACTGAACTACCCTACACACGATCTGGAATTGGCGGCATTCGTGCATGCTCTAAAGATTTGGCGACATTACTTATATGGAGGGAAGTGCGAGATTTTCACCGACCATAAAAGTTTGAAGTATTTATTTACTCAAAAGGAACTCAATATGAGACAAAGAAGGTGGTTGGAACTCGTAAAAGATTATGACTGCACCATTAGTTACTATCCAGGTAAAGTTAACGTGGTCGCTGATGCCTTAAGTCGTAAGGGTAAGTTAACAAATTTACTTTCCGGCCAAAGGAAATTGATTGAGGAATTTGCTAAGATTCAGATCGAGGTAGTGGTACCACCGGAAAATACTAAAATGATATTAGCAACTTTGACGCTACAACCGACGCTAAAGGAGAGGATCAGAGAAGCTCAATATCAAGATGTCTTTTTGAGGAAAATGCGAGAAAGAGCTCAAAAGAAGGATATTAAAGGATTCATTATCGCAAGCGACGACACCTTAACTTACGAAGGAAGAATTTGTGTCCCTAAGGATGAGGAACTGAGGAAAACAATAATGAGTGAAGCTCATTGCACTCCTTACACCGCACATCCTGGTGGGACCAAAATGTATCAAGATTTACGGTCCATGTTCTGGTGGAGAGCTATGAAAAGGGACATTGCATCTTTTGTCGAGAGATGTTTAGTGTGTCAGCAAGTGAAAGCTGATCACCAACGTCCATCAGGACTACTACGACCGTTAGAGATACCAGAATGGAAGTGGGAACACATTACTATGGATTTCGTAGTAGGTTTGCCACCGTCAACAAGGGGTAATAAAGCTGTGTGGGTCATAGTAGATCGATTAACGAAATCTGCCCACATTTTACCCATCAAGATGACTTTCAGCATGTAACAGTATGCTCAGATCTACATTAGGGAAATTGTCAAGTTACATGGTGTGCCCGTCTCGATAGTTTCTGACAGAGACACCCGCTTTACCTCGAACTTTTGGAAAAGTTTACAGAGCGCGCTAGGAACAAAGCTGAGGTTTAGTACTGCCTATCATCCTCAGACCGATGGACAATCTGAAAGAACGATCCAAATATTAGAAGACATGTTGAGAACATGCGTCCTCGATTTAGGTGGTCAGTGGGAGACACTCCTACCTTTAGTTGAGTTCGCATATAATAATAGTTACCAAGCGACAATTGGTATGGCACCGTACGAAGCCTTGTACGGAAGGAAATGCAGATCTCCCATATACTGGGATGAAATAGGAGAAAGAAAAATTTTAGGACCAGAGTTGGTTCAATAAACGGTTCAGCATATTGAAACCATTCGAAATCGGATCAAGATTGCGCAGGATAGGCAGAAGTCATATGCCGATCGTCGAAGGAAGGAATTATGCTTCGAGGTTGGAGATAAAGTTTTTCTCAAGTTAGCACCGGTAAAGGGAGTTATAAGATTTGGAGAGAAAGGGAAATTGAAACCACGATTTATTGGACCGTTCGAAATTCTCAAACGAATCGGGGATCTTGCGTACGAGCTGGCTTTACCGCCAAGCCTGTCCGGAGTACATAATGTCTTTCACGTATCCATGTTAAGGAAGTATGTACATGACCCGAGTCATGTCGTGAGTTACCAAGAACTGAATGTTAATAAAGATTTAACATACGAAGAAACTCCAGATGTTATCCTAGATCGGAAGGTCCATCGATTAAGGAATAAAGATGTTACCCTAATCAAGGTACAGTGGAAACGTCACACCAAGAAAGAAGCTACATGGGAAAGAGAAGAAGAATTCCGTGCTAAATACCCAAATTTGTTCGCTACAGGTATGACTTCAATTTCGAGGACGAAATTATTCGAAGGTGGGTAGTATTGTAGCGATCGCGTCAAAATATTATTATTTTTAGAAATCTTAAATATAAACGTAACAATTTAAAAATATTAAAGAACATAAAATTTAAATAAAAATGACATAAGTAAAAATCTTTAATATTATCAGCTTTACAATTTAAATTAAAAGAACTACATTTTTCTATACATTTTTTTATCTCAAATAAATAAATAAACAAAGTAAATAATTAACACATTTCTACATAAACACAGCCTTAAATAATTGGGGATCAGAACAAATTTTCTTACTGACAAAGTATATTTCTTGCCCCCCTCCCCACTTGGCTAAATAATTGAAGCTCCCCAAATAATTGAGGAGAGAACTCCTCCTACCTTTCACTATAAAAGCGTAGCACACCTGCATCCATTAAACCCCACCAACAAAAAGAACAAAAACTCATATTTCTCTCTCTCTGCATAAAGAACGAAGAAAAGAAAAAGCCCAGCTCTCTCTCTCTCTCTCTCCATCCTTTTCAACCGAAGATACTTTACTTTCTTTCTCTCCTATGTATTTTTAATTAACTCACCATCTTAAAAGAACATCTTAAAAGAAAGGATAAGAAACAGAGGAATGAGATGAAACAAGATTTGAAACTTTAAGGTCTGTTCAACCCAGATTTATCTCTCCCACCCAGCAGCCCAAACCAAGCACTCTCTTGTTCAAAACCATCCATGAGTCTGAGCCGATACTCGAACGCCAACTAAACCATCGACCCCTTACCCGTTTAGCTTGAACAGGAGCCCAAAACACGTAGTCCCAACACGATCATCTCAAGACGAAGTAGAAACCCCAGTCGCTACCTCACCACCTCTGAAATGCCGTCTAGAAAACGAGTCGTGCAACCGTCGAGTCCGGTCGTGGATCCGACGTTTTCCCCCTTTGAAACCACGATGACGTTTTGGTCATCCCAGCAGCCCGTGTGTTAGCCAAAACCGACCATAAATCACTCGAACCAACCCAATTTCTTATCGCCGTGGTTTGCCCTTCTTTCCCTCTGTACTCTTGCCCAAATGAAAAGAATGAAATTAAGGATTTAGGATTTTGGCTTTCCCGTTCCTTTTTCCTAATCACTAAACGGACCCTTCACATCCAAGCCCAAACCCATAAGACAATCCCAAGCCCAATGTCCTAAATCCTACTTCTATCCTACTGAGCCCATTTAAAAAAAACATAGCCTACGGTTTTAAAAAAAAATAGGGTAAATAAGTTTAAATAATAATAGTAATAAATTTAGAATTCTAGATAATATGTTAAACAATGATGTATTTTAATGTCATTTGTTTAGGAGGCGTATCTCTCGAGTAAGGTTTTCGCACGTGTTCGATTACTATTTCACGCATCAAAAGGTAGGGTCTTTCTTATATCTCTTTTAATGTTGAAAATTTAAATGTGACATACATGAACTGTTTTCGAAGCGACTGAACGATATTATGTTATAAGACCTGTTGTTGGGGGGGTTAAAACCGGATACGAAAACGTGTTTCCAAGACGGGACGCGTGGGCAAGGGCCCACCCGGGGCTGACCATGCAGAGAGAAGCGCGGGACCCAAGCACGGCTCGCGGCTCGGATCATGCGGCACGCTGGCAAAAACACCCCCAAGCGTCCCAGGCGGGGAAGCGACGATGGGGACGCGTCGCGTCTCGGGTCACGGGTCACGGATCCCGTGGACAAAACGCGCAAGGAAGGGACTCGGGGCACGGCCGCGATACGGGTCACGAATCAGACAGGACGAGCCTCGGCGGAATGTAATGCGAGATATACGCACGTCCCGAGGCTCGGATCATGACGCCGTCTCGCGAGCCATGCAGGGGTACAGACCCCGGGTCGCACCCTTGATCCACCTCCATAAACTCGCCGTGCGTTCCGTGCGTAGAGGCGACGAAGATCCATCCAGCAGCCCGGATTGCGCGATCAGTATCTGAGGGAGGGCTCATCCCAGGAAGAACGGAGACATCGCCCACGTGAACCCACATGCATCGTCTGCATTCCGAGTCACGGGCCCCGGGTCGTTACTAGCTTCATTTAATGATATAGACGTAGTACGTGGTCTGAATGTAATCATTCCATAACTCCCTATAAATAGGGGCTTATCCCTTCAGATTAGATGGCGGCACTAATTAGTGAATATACTTGATATTAAAAGAGTGGATAATAGAAATCCTTCAGAAGAAGCTTCAAAGCTCAAAACCTCTTTTCTTTTCCAGATCTAGTCCAACCCCTACTCCAGAATATAAATTTACATGTATTAGTATCGTTTCAAACCCTCTATACACAGCCCAGCCTCGTATTATACTACCCGATAAAAACGTGCTAAAACATTTGGCGCTAGAAGGAGGAGGTTGTTATACTAGACCCAGGAAAAGAAAGAAGAGCCGAAGCCATGTCTGATGGAGCCACCGCGTCAGATTCCTCCCGCTACGCCACGAGGAAGAAGCTGGAGAGAGGGAAGATGCCCGCCGTCGAGTCAGACGCCGCCCCGCCACTCTCCCTAAAGGTCCCGGGGGACGTCCCCGGGAACGACGACGCCGCCATCACCGGGGAGCTGGACGGCCACAACACGTCCAACCAGTACCTCCGTAGCAGCTCCGAGGCCCGACGCCTCAGACGCCGCCAGCAGGCCCACCGCCATGCGCATCGCTCGGATCCCGAGTTCCGACGCGGACCACCTCCCCCCGAGACACCGGCCCGGGAATTGCACCTCCTTTTCGACACCCCCGAAAAGATCGACGTTGCGATGTCCGATCTCATACAGCGTAAGCGTACTCTAACCTCCCTCTCTATTCGTCCAGGTGAGAAGATTGGGAAAGGAAGCGCGTTCGGCCGTCTGGGGCCCGGTCACGCCAGCCACAGCGCGTTCGACCGCCTCGGAGGATGCCGTGCCGGCTCCAACCGCTACACAATCCCCGCCCGACGGCTCGTATTCGATCTCGGCGAGGAGGCCGGCAACCAGTCGGCCCCAGCAGACCGGATCGGGGGAGACGGCGAGGAGAAGACTCGTCGCGCCGAGCCGGAGCGGGATCCCGGGGCCCGTGTCCCGCGACCACCGGGACCCGAGACGGGTCTCCTGGACCTCTACAACAAGGTGTCCGAGATGGAGAGAAAGCTGGCCGAGGCCCAGGCCCGACCGGAGCGGGTCGACTACTGCAAAGAACCCTTGGCCCTGGAGGTCGAGCATGCGGTCATGCAGTACGAGATCCAGCCCCTCCAGACCACCCTGTACGACGGGAAGACGGATCCCGAGATCCACCTCAGCCGCTTCCGTACATACATGTCCGGGAGGGGAGCCAGCGACGCCACGAGGTGCAGGCTTTTCCCCCTCACCCTCGGGGATGTGGCCCACAAATGGTTCGCGGGGATCTCCTCCCGCTCGATCCACTGTTTCGACGACCTCGTCCAGCGTTTCGTGGCGCACTTCGCCTCCAAGGTGAACCGTCTCGAGCATAGCCAGCGTCTGATCGGCATTCGCCAAAGTATGGAGGAAGGCGACGAGCGATACGTGGACCGAGTCGGGGACATCCTGCTCGGCGGAGAAGAGGTCGGCGACGATCTCAAGCTGCACACGGTGATGAACGGGCTCCGGAAGAATTCCGAGCTTTTCAAGCATCTGATGCTCAACTATCCACAGACCTACGAGGATTTCCGCGTGAAGGTCGCGGCACAGTGTTGGTACCAGCGCCTCATGCGCGGGACGGAAGCCCCCGGGGACACGAAACGGAAGGATCCCGCTCCCGTGGAGGCGAGACCGGCTCACGTTCCTAGGAGAGGCCCTCCCAAGGCCCCGGAACGGGACCGTCCTGCCCCGAGTTACCGCGAGATGGAGGTCCGGCTGGTCGAGGTCATCGGGCAGGACACCATGGCCATGATGCACGCACTCCAAGCCATGGGGGACGCCCTGACCAAACCCGAGCCCATGAGGATCTCGCCGGACAAGCTCGACAGGCGTCTGTGGTGCGCCTTCCACGAGCAGCATGGGCACACCACCGACCAGTGTCGTCAGCTGCTCAGGCAACTATGGAAGTTATTTGAGGAAGGGAAACTCTGGGAGCTCCTCGGCAGACCCGGGGACCGGGGGACCGGCCGGGTGGCCAACCCGGACAACGGAAGAAATGTGGTCGCGGCCCCGGGCCGCGGAGGTCAGAACCGCGGCCAGTCCCCGGTACACGTCGGGCAGATCCTGATGATTGGCGGTCTGCAGCCCATCACAAGTGAGAGCCGACGGAAGAGGAAACATGAGGTAGAGATATGGAGGGTCTACCAAGAGACGAACCCCGCTCCCCCTCAAAGCATCGCGGAATAAGCCTTGATCACGTTCTCCCCGGAGGACCGCGAAGGGGTCGGCTACCCCAAGAGCGAGGCTTTGGTGATCACCACCGCCATACTCGGAGTAGAAGTTGCGCGGCTCCTGGTCGATAACGGGGCCCACTGCAATATATTGTACAAGCAGGCCCTCGACCAGATGGACAACATGGCGCAATACATACTCCCCAGTAGCCTGAGACTGAAAGGCGTGGGGAAAGACGTGTTGATTCCCTACGGGACGGTGGTGCTTCCTCTGGAATTGAGAGACGAGAAGAACCCCGAAATAAAGCTATTAAGGAACTTGACCTTCGTAATAGTCGATGAAGTTAGTGGATATAACGCACTTTTGGGGAGGCCCTTTCTAGAAGCTTTTGAAGCTGTGGCCTCCTCGTACTATTACTGTATCAAGTTCCCAGTCTCCTCCGGGGCCGTTGGCACCGTTCGAGGAGACCAATTAATGGCAAAAAGATGTTTGTTGTACTCCTTGAGTGAAGAAACCAGTGAAGTAAATACTCACGAGGAAGTAGTCTCCGCGGACCCGGAACTCAGGATCAATCCCGAGACACCCGGGACCCGGGACAAAAAATGTGAGAAAAACCTAGAAAAGTCTCTCGCAGCAATTACTAAGGAGGACCCAGATTCCAGATTAGAACGGACACCGGACGCGGCAACTATAGAGCGGACCTCGGACCCCGTCGCGGTTTCGGATCACGAACTCGGGTTGACATCACAGGACGGTATAGCCTCGGACCCAGGGCCGAGACCCTATCTGGATAAAGGACCGGCGATCAGACCCACTTCACGGAATACGAAACCCTGTGATCAAACCCGGGACATCCATGACACGCTTCCGGGAACCCGAAACCGGGACAGCATAGGGGTCGAGGCTCTAGAGAAAACTGTCCCCCTTGAAGTCGGAAGCAACGAACTCCCGCGACAGTTGCTCATCGGATCGTCAATGGTGCCCACAACGAAGGACGAGCTCGAGAAATTCCTCCGAGTCAACCTGCCTACGTTCGCGTGGACAAGTGGGGAACTCGGCAGGGTTGACCCGGGACGCGCTTGCCACCACCTACGGCTGGATAACAAGCGCCGCGCTATAGCCCAAAGACGCCGGAAGATGGGCCCCGAGAAAAATGAGGCGCTTAACACCGAGGTAGACAAGCTGCTCCAAGATGGCTTGATCCGACTCGCCCCACATGACGTGACATGGGTCTCGAACGCGGTCATGGTGAGGAAAACCCAGGGGAAATGGAGGCTCTGTATCGATTACACCGACCTCAACGACGCGTGCCCCAAGGATCATTTCCCAATGCCGCACATCGACCAGCTAGTGGACAGCACCGCGGGACACGCCATGTTCTCAATCATGGACGCAAGCTCCGGATACCATCAAATCCCAATGAATCCCGACGATACCCGGCACACGGCATTCTATACAGGAAGCAACGTCTACTGCTGGGAGCGGATGCCGTTCGGTCTGAAAAACGCAGGGGCCACTTACCAAAGGCTAGTAAACACCATGTTCGCCGGAGAACTCGGGAAAACAGTCGAGGTTTGCATCGACGACATCATCGTCAAGAGCAAAAGCGAGTTCAACCACGTCAAAGATCTGGCCCGAGTGTTTGAGGTCCTGGGTCAGTATAATATGAAGCTAAATCCCAAGAAATGTCACTTCGGGATTCGGAAGGGGATGTTCCTAGGCCACGTGTTCGGAGAAAACGGGCTCGAGCCCAACCCAGCAAAGGTCAAGGCAATAATCGACATGCAGGAACCACGGGACATCAAGGGGGTCCAACGCCTCACGGGATGCTTGGCGGCCCTTAGCCGGTACATCTCTCGCCTCGGTGACAAGACGCGCCCTTTTTTCGGGTCGATCAAAAATCAGGAGTTCCATTGGAAGAAGGACAGCCAGAAGGCATTCACCCAGATCAAAGAATATCTCGCCGGCCCACACTTGCTCGCGGTACCGAAGCCGGGAGAAAAGCTGTTTTTATACCTCGCCGCGACGGATGGCGCGGTTAGCGCCGTGTTGGTCCGAGCCGAGGGTACCCTCCACATGCCCATCTATTTCATAAGCCACGTGTTGCACGAAGCTGAAACCCGCTATACCCCCCTCGAGAAGCTTGCCTACGCCCTCATAATCTCAGTCCGGAAGCTGAGAGCTTACCTTTTCGAACATCCGGTCGAGGTACTCACGACAATGCCGTTACGACAAGTGCTGCACAGATCGGATGTCTCGGGAAGGTTGCTTCGTTGGAGTCTGGAGTTAAGTCAATACGACCTGACTTTCGCACCCCGCACATCGATCAAGGCGCAAGCCCTGGCGGATTTCATCGTGGAGCTCACTTTTCCCCCACGGAGCACAGGATCAGCACGCCCCTGGCAGCTTCACGTGGACGGGTCCTCAACCAGCGCGTGCTCGGGGGCCGGGGTGGTGCTCCTGGGGCCAGACGGAGATTCGTTCACCCACGCGGTAAAGTTTAATTTTTTCGCAACTAATAACGAGGCCGAGTACGAGGCGTTGGTAGCAGGTTTAGAAATGTCCGTGGCGGTTAGCGTTCCCCGCCTCCACATTTTCATGGACTCGCAACTAGTGGTGAACCAAGTCACCGGCGATTACGAGGCAAAGAGCGAGCAGATGAAGAAATATTTGGATTTAGTGTGGTCCTGTAACGCCCCGGCCCGTTGAGGGGTCGAAGCCCGACCCTAATGGGCCGGCTCGGTTACCAATGACTGCTTGCGGGAGTGATATCCTGGCCCCACTGTACCAACACTTGTCTTTTCCAGCGCACTTTTTTCCTCACTCGTGCGCACCCGGGAGACTTCCCAGGGGGGTCACCCATCCTAGAATTACTCCAGAGTCAGCACGCTTAACTTTGAAGTTCTTATAGGAGGATGCCCAGAAAAGTAGATGCATCTGTTGGTATGAGTAGCATATTCAATCCTTTTAAGCCTTTGAATTTTCTGGGGCGTTACAATCACCCCACCTTTTTCTGCGCAACGTCCTCGTTGCGTGCCTTACTTGCCTTACTTGCCCAGGACCAACCATCCGTGCAGGAATGCCCCTTACGGGTACTCTCACCAACTTCTGGGTGGAGCACTTGGCCCCGAAAGACACTTAGTTCCCACAATTCCGGTCGGCACCTGCTCTGATACCATTTGTAACGCCCCGGCCCGTTGAGGGGTCGAAGCCCGACCCTAATGGGCCGGCTCGGTTACCAATGACTGCTTGCGGGAGTGATATCCTGGCCCCACTGTACCAACACTTGTCTTTTCCAGCGCACTTTTGTCCTCACTCGTGCGCACCCGGGAGACTTCCCAGGGGGGTCACCCATCCTAGAATTACTCCAGAGTCAGCACGCTTAACTTTGAAGTTCTTATAGGAGGATGCCCAGAAAAGTAGATGCATCTGTTGGTATGAGTAGCATATTCAATCCTTTTAAGCCTTTGAATTTTCTGGGGCGTTACAGGTCCCTCTGCGAGAAAATCCCGGATGTCCGTATCGAACAAATCCCGCGGGAGCACAACTCGCAGGCCGACGCCCTGTCCAAACTAGCCTCGGCCGAGGGATCCGCGGATTTGTCACGAGTCATCTTGACCCAGTTGAACTCGTCGTCGATCGCGGCCCGGGCAGAAGTTATGCCAGTTGACCCGGTACCCGGGACGGCTCCAGAAGCGACGCCCGGGATGGATTGGCGCGACCCGGTGATGCAGTTCATCGAATCTGGGACCCTCCCCTCAGACCGAGTCGAGGCAAAGAAGCTCCGCATACGCGCCGCGAGGTACACGATCCTAAACTCTCAATTATTTCGCAGGAGTTTCTCGATGCCACTCTTGAAATGCGTCTCCAAAGAAGACGGGATGCGGGTACTTTCGGAAATCCACGAAGGACTATGCGGAAACCATGCCGGGGGCCGATCCCTCGCCCACAAGACAATGGGCCAGGGTTATTACTGGCCGAGCTTGCGCCGGGACGCGACCAACTTCGCCCGCAAATGCCTCCAGTGCCAGCTTATGGGGCAAACATCCTGGTGGCCCCTGAAGAACTCAAGCCAATATACTCTCCGTGGCCGTTCGCCCGGTGGGGGATTGATATCATTGGACCTCTAGCCCCGGCACCGGGAGGAGTCAAATTCGCGATCGTGGCGGTAGACTACTTCATCAAATGGGCCGAGGCGGAGGCGGTCCAGAAGATCGATCAAGCCAAAGTAATCAAGTTCATCTGGAGGAACATAATCTGCCGTTTCGGTTTGCCCGAGTCCATCATCTCGGACAACGGCAAGCAGTTCGACGGGACCGTGGTCGCGGAGTTCTGTGAGCAATGGGGGATCCGGAGGACGTTTTCCACCCCCTACCATCCACAGACGAACGGGCAAGTCGAGGCAGTGAACAAAATTTTGAAGCATACCCTTAAGGCGAAACTCGAGTCGCGGAAGGGGAAGTGGGCCGAGGAGTTACCCGAAGTGTTGTGGTCATACCGAACCACGGCCCGGAACGCCACAGGAGAAACGCCATACGCCCTGGCATTTGGATCCGAAGCTGTGATCCCAGCCGAGATCACGGTCCGTTCGCATCGAACCGCCCAGGCCATCACCCCGGAGAACGAAGCGGTTTTGCGTCTGGAACTGGATTTTCTGGAAGAGCGAAGGCTAAGCTCTGATTCCCTCAACGCGATGAACAAACAAAGAATCGCCAAAGCTTATGGCGCACGGGTCCGCTCTCGCGAGTTCGAGATTGGGGACTTGGTGTTGAAAAAGCTGCTCGGGACGCATTCCGGTGCCCTCGGACCGACGTGGGAAGGGCCGTTTCGAGTCACCAAATGTCTATTAAACGGAGCGTACGAGTTGGAATTGCCAGACGGGACCCCGGATCAATACCGATGGAACGCGCGACACTTGAAGAGGTTCTACCAGTAAGGAGGAGCCACCGCGGTCTCGGGTCAAGGAAAGCGAGTTCTTGCCCTTATTCCTAAATAGGGAACATATAAAAACGGATATTTCCGCACAGCTAAATGCCAAAGATCCCGGTAAAACTAATGAGCTCCTAAAAAGGCCTCCGGGTCAAGAGTCATAACGTGCGGGGGAACATATAAAAACGGATATTTCCGCACAGCTAAATGCCAAAGATCCCGGTAAAACTAATGAGCTCCTAAAAAGACCTCCGGGTCAAGAGTCATAACGTGCGGGGGAACATATAAAAACGGATATTTCCGCACAGCTAAATGCCAAAGATCCCGGTAAAACTAATGAGCTCCTAAAAAGACCTCCGGGTCAAGAGTCATAACGTGCGGGGGAACATATAAAAACGGATATTTCCGCACAGCTAAATGCCAAAGATCCCGGTAAAACTAATGAGCTCCTAAAAAGACCTCCGGGTCAAGAGTCATAACGTACGGGGGAAAAGACGGATATCTTCCGCAAACGAAACCACGAGCTATCCCCAGTAAAAAGGCACGGGACGAACGCGAGACCACGCGGCCCTAGTCAGGATAAGGTAGATCCCAGAATCGCGTGTAGAAATCCGCGACGGGCCCCCGGTACCCACACCCGAGACCACGTCCCGCATTTTAGAAACGGGGCCGCGAGGCGGCATCTCGGGCTTATACTTTCCACCCGGGACCCATGGTCCCGAGATAAAATAATAGGACAGCATCTGGGACCTTTAAAGAGTCTCATCCATCCGTCCCAGGAAATCTCTGGAAAAGGGGTACGATCCACTTACAAGATAGATTCGGGTTGGGACACCAAAAATGCTAAAGTAAAACAGCGCTACGGTGAACACTGTGCACAGATAATAGCTAAAAACACGGAATAAACATCCAAGTAAAAACCAAAGCCGAGCCCCATGGCTCGATTGTAAAAAAACCAAAGAGGCAGAGCCTCGACGAAAAACATCCACACAAAATTCAGAATCCAGAGCGAGGAAAAGAGATTGTCTTGGGCTAAACGCCCACGGCCACCAACGGCCGCTAGAAGAAAGCAGAGCAAAAGATAATAATGGTGTTAATCAAAGACCCCTCAAAGAAAACTGCCATCACTCCGAGCCCCCCGCTTCATCAAGACGCAGGCTATCCGCCTCGGACATCACCTGATCTTCCTGCCCGGGAGCCGGCACCGCGGGAACATTTCCAACCGGATCGACGCCGGCCGTGGAGGCATCGAAAGACTTCTCCGGGATATCCTGAGAGAGCACCACCTCCTCCATGATCACCTCCTGGTTGGGATCCGAATCGCTTTTCGCCTCCGGGACCGCCTCGGGGACCACACCGGCATTCTCCCCCATCACTTCCGAGGCATGGTCGGCGGTTCCCGCCATCTCTTCAGCGGCAGACGAGGCAACCTCCGCCGGTCTCGAAGGGGTGGCATGAGCAGGGGGCGAACCTGGTCGGACCAAACGATCATAGGTGGGCCACCACTTCATGTCGATATGGAGGTCCTCCTCTAGATCGAGGAAGGTTTCGGCGATCCCGGGATCGAGTTCGCACCCTGTCATATACCTTTTCCAATAGGCCAGAACGCCGTCGAGGAGTACTTGATTGTTGGTCCGATGAGCATGCCGGACGATATCCGCCATGGAGCGAGAGTAGAAGTGGTCCAGGAGAATCGTGTGATCGGTTCAGGGACTCTCAAGATAGGCCTCCAGCTCGTTCGTGCGGGCATCAGCCTCTGCCTGCCGTTCCCGGAGAGATGCAATCTCCGCATCCCGGGTGGCGAGAAATTGTTCCAACTGCGTCGCGCGGGCCGTCGCCTCGGTAAGCGCAGTAGATATCTGCGCGACGCGGGCATCCGCCGCTGCAGCCCCGGCAACCGCCACCTCCAATTTCTCCCCCCGGAGATCCGCCACGGCGCGCCATTTATCCCGGTCTCCTGACGAAGCGGCAAGGGCCTCGGTGCTCTGCCGGAGAGCCTCCTCGTTCTCCTTAAGCTCGCCGCTCAGCTGTTCGTTCTGGGAGACCACGTCCACGTTCAGGCGGCCTAGTTCCTCGATGGTCTTTTCCCTCTCATTGGCCAGATCACCCCAGTGCTTGATTTGGCGGGCCTGCCCCTCGAGCCAGTCATGGACCGCGGCCATGGCCACGGTGGCCTGACTCTGCAGCATGGACGCAAGGAGGAAAGCCTCGTCGGGACTCCGGTTGATGGCTTGTAGCTCATAGGTCCAGCAGCGGGCTATCGAGTCGATTGCCCGGCCTACGGGGAGTCCGGGGGGAAATACGGGAGGCAAGGGCCCCCGACTCACGGCATACTGGAGCAGCAGCGGCGCTAGGTTAGGCGCCGGACCCGAGACACTGCCATCACAAACATGCGACATTGCAAAATCGATTAACCACGGCGAAAGAATGTCGGAATAGGATACAAAGACTGAGCAGCGAGGCGCCTACCTCTGAGCGACGCCCGGGTCGACCCCATAAATCGGCGTGCTCCCCACGGCCGGCACGGCCCCGGAAGACCCTATCTGCGGCGGCTCGACGTCGGCCCGGGGGCCGGATCCAACGTTCTCTGGGACGAAGGGTGCCCTCCGCTTCCGGGACAGAGACGGTTCGGGCATCTCCGGGATATCCTGAGAGAATACCCCGCCGAAGGGCGAATCAGGAAAGGACCCCATCAAAGGTTCCCTCACGGGAGACGACCCGTCCGAGACGGCGTCAGCGGGACCCCCGTCCCGGGACCCGGGAACGCGGCTGCCAGAGGGAGACGCGTGGATCACGCCTGCCGCGTCCACTATGGAGGGACCATGAGGGATCTCGGGAAGTGATCCCGAGTCTCGGGACTCCGCCGCCCCCTGCGATGGCAGCGGCGAGGACTGACGGTCTCGGCGAACCCGGGGGGCGGGCCGAGCCGGGATCACAGGCGGCGGTGCGGCGACCGAACCACGGGTCCTCGCTCTAAAGGCAGGCCTGCGAGGCGGCGGCACAGAAGATGGCGATTTCCGGTCAGGGACTCCTGGGCATTTGGACATCTTGTCGCGGGGGCGATCTTAAAAAACTCGATTAAACGGGGCTGCAACACGACCGTCAACTCCATTAGCGCACCAAGGGATAAACAACCCGACAACCTAGTTGGAAACAAGAACAGGGCAATATTACCTGGGTACGGGTTGAACAAATGCCTGGGGGGACAGATCAAACGAGCGGCGTCCCGGGACTCCTCAGTGCACAAATGGTCGGCCCGACGGCGTCTCGACGGCAGGGCGGCGGCGAACTTCAGAGCAACCTGGTAATCCCAATTCAGCGGTCCCTCTCGGCGAGTGCTCACGCCTGCGAAATCAATAGGAAGAGTTAAAATCAGTACGACAGGGAAAACTTAGAAACAAGTCGAATCTTACTGGCAATTTTGTCATGATAACGGGTGGGGACGTCGATCTCCCCGCTGGGGGTCTGGGTCCGCCATGCCCCGGAGACATACACCCACTGCGCCCAGGGGAAGTCCACCTTGGACACTTTCACATCCACTGAGGGGATCCCGGGGCGCCCCTTGACGGTATAATCACCGTGCCCCCCCCCCCCCCCCCGAATCGGGCGATCGTGAATGAACGCCGGATCTCAGAGTCGGTGAGGGTCCGGTATAGGCCGACGTTGCCTAGCATCGAGAGCACCCCGACGAGTTGCGACCAACCGTTGGGATGAATCTGGTGTGGGGCCACCTCCCAAAATCGGAGAGCGGCGCTAACATTGGGATGCAGGGGGAACCGGAGCCCGAACACCAGCGCCTCCGTCCCGATCGCCACCATCCCCGGAGGCGGGCAGCAAGCCGATTCCCCGGCCCGAGGTATGTAGACGTGGACGTCGTTGGGGATCCGCCATTTCTCCCTGTTTATCATGACGGGAGTCACAATGCTCGCCCGGCCGTGGGCTTCCCACGCGGGGGTACTACAAACGCGCGGCGAACGGGCGGGGGGCCGAGACGGCGCGCCAGGGTAGGGATTCTCGCGGAAGTAGGAGTCCCAAAGAAACACAGCAGGCGGAGGGTATTCCTCGTCCATCAACGCATCGAACTGTTGGAATAGGACGTTCATGTCCGGCTCCGTGTCCGACGAGGACCCGCCTAGACCTTCTCCTCCCGCCGCATCGTCGGATGAGGAATCCGACAACATGATTTCTTTCCCCCGGGACGACGACATTGGAACCTGTAAAAAAGGAAATAAGAGGAAGATAACGAAGGGTTTACCTTGAGAAGAACTCTGAATCGCTTGAGGGCGAGAATCCGGAAATTTCTAGGGTTGGTCAAGCGGAATCAGAGAGGCAAAAGAAAGAAACCGACGCGGATTTTGGGGTTTCTTATAAAGGGAAGCTGCACCGAAAAGGGGATAAGCGGGAACTGTTTTTGATAAAAGTACTCAAGTACTCTCGAGGCCCAACACGCAAGAGAGGGGGCCCAATCGACTATGGGCCGCCCCCAGCCAACCACGGCCCGCGTTCCGAGACACGGGACCCGTATCACGGGATGAGTACCCGGACAGGGTGGTCCTATTTTGGTAATTATGGCGTCTCCCCGGAAATAGGATACTGTATCACGGAGGTTCCCGCCACAAGGCACGCGGGGATCCGAAGGGGCGACCCGCATTCCCTGTGATCCCGCGCGCCGTGTTCCCGGCGGCGAGGGGGGCGTAGCCAAGCTGGGGGGCGTATCGTTTTATGCCGGAAAGGTATTAGAGTCGGACGGAGAAAGATTGGCGACGGAAAACCTCAAAAGAAAAAACATAGCTTCATTAAACAAGTCTCCAGCTGGGGGAGAACCCATTACATCAAAAGATCGAGACTAGAGTTTACAAAGAGAAAAGATAAAAAGAAGAAA
Organism: Euphrasia confusa; assembly: GCA_954870475.1. NCBI lineage: Eukaryota > Viridiplantae > Streptophyta > Magnoliopsida > Lamiales > Orobanchaceae > Euphrasia > Euphrasia confusa. The sequence continues at coordinate 13,130,996 of OX940956.1, forward strand.
CAGAGAAGGCCGCGTGGGTCAGGCACTCGAGGGCTCGGGGCTCTCCGAGGCTCGGTCCGGCCAAGACCTTCTGTTCCATTGGCTATCGAAGACGGAGATGGAGAACCCAGACCCCGGATTCCACACCAAGTGAATGTGCCATCCCTTCCGGAGCCCAGTGTGCTGAACGAATCTGATCCAGCCTTGACCCCCGAGAGCTATCTGCCGACGCAGGCGGGTCTTGGAGACCGTCCACACCTGGCCTCCGTCGTCGGTCAGCATGATCTCAGGACCCAGTAACCCCTCCAGCGGCCGAACGAACGCCATCGGGAGGGGGAAATTGCTGTAGTGCCATCGGACTTTGAATTTCCGAGACAAGCGTCGCCACCCCGAAGGGGACGAGATGACTTCTGGCCTCATTGAGAAATGTCTGCCTAATGGAAAAAGCACAAGCTGGAGTTTTCCCCAAAATTGCCTGAACACCTAGCCTTTATAGGGGCGGGAATAATAACGCCACTTATTCATGGTATGACTATGTGATTCGAAAACCAAGGGCGGCACCCACCGGCCCGAGGGAATGAGTTCGGGCTGCAGAGAAACCCCGCGTCCCGAGAAAAACCGCTCCATTCGCGATACCCAAAACTTGCAAAGACCCTTTGTCTCCCCCAGAGGGTGTCCGAAGGGGAGATTCTACCCTGGCGCAAGACTGAGATACGGCCGATCAGATATTCCCAACGGACGGAGACATCGCCGGAAGAAGGACCTCCGGCGATCTCTCCGGGGGCCAATGTTGGGGGGGGGGGTTAAAACCGGATACGAAAACGTGTTTCCAAGACGGGACGCGTGGGAAAGGGCCCACCCGGGGCTGACCATGCAGAGAGAAGCGCGGGACCCAAGCACGGCTCGCGGCTCGGATCATGCGGCACGCTGGCAAAAACACCCCCAAGCGTCCCAAGCGGGGAAGCGACGATGGGGACGCGTCGCGTCTCGGGTCACGGGTCACGGATCCCGTGGGCAAAACGCGCAAGGAAGGGACTCGGGGCACGGCCGCGATACGGGTCACGAATCAGACAGGACGAGCCTCGGCGGAATGTAATGCGAGATATACGCACGTCCCGAGGCTCGGATCATGACGCCGTCTCGCGAGCCATGCAGGGGTACAGACCCCGGGTCGCACCCTTGATCCACCTCCATAAACCCGCCGTGCGTTCCGTGCGTAGAGGCGACGAAGATCCATCCAGCAGCCCGGATCGCGCGATCAGTATCTGAGGGAGGGCTCATCCCAGGAAGAACGGAGACATCGCCCACGTGAACCCACATGCATCGTCTGCATTCCGAGTCACGGGCCCCGGGTCGTTACTAGCTTCATTTAATGATATAGACGTAGTACGTGGTCTGAATGTAATCATTCCATAACTCCCTATAAATAAGGGGATTATCCCTTCAGATTAGATAGCGGCACTAATTAGTGAATATACTTGATATTAAAAGAGTGGATAATAGAAATCCTTCAGAAGAAGCTTCAAAGCTCAAAACCTCTTTTCTTTTCCAGATCTAGTCCAACCCCTACTCCAGAATATAAATTTACATGTATTAGTATCGTTTCAAAACATCTATACACAGCCCAGCCCCGTATTATACTACCCGATAAAAACGTGCTAAAACACCTGTGATCCCATGAGGGGTCAGTGACCGAACTAAGGGTCATCGGGGAGAGCCCGCCGTGTTTTATGTGCGCACCACATGTTTCAATGTTTCAAGTATGTTATGTTTATCGTTGATGTCTTTCGCATTTGTGAACATGTTTATGTGTGGAATATTTGAATTATCGGCATTAGACCAGATATAGATTTTCTCTACTGAGTCGTTGAGCTCACCCCTTCAACACACTGTTTTTAGGTACGAACGGGGATGCCAACGGAAGGGGCGACGGGACAATGGAATAAAAACCTCTTACAAGTATTACGGTTAATTTATCGTCTATTATATTATGCAGTATGAAAAACTTATGAATAAATTATTCGATTAATATTTAAACACCAAAATGATGAAAGTGGTGTATTTTGTGACGCAGCGTAACATGTAAAAAGATGCCTATGTTTTCTAAAAATTTAAGTAAAATATTGTATTTCATTTACTATAAAATCTTATTATTTTACTATATTATTTAATTTAGTATTTCAAACTACTATTTGTACTAAAATTGTATTCTGTTTATTTTTCTCCTAATTTATATTTAATAAATTTTAGGACTTAACCATAAAATAAATAAATGAGTATAGTATTTTTTTTACTACTAAATAATACTAGGTAGTATTCATAATAATAAATATATTTTTTTTAAACTTACTATTTTTATCTTTTTTTTTTAAACTAAAACACTATATAAATAAATTATAGTGTTAATTAGTATATGATAGTCGGGGCGTTACACAAACAAAAGAAATTGAAGTTTGATATTTTTGTATCTCATGCTATTGATATTTTTTATCTGATTCACTGTGATGTGTGGGGTCCTTTCTCAACCCACACTGCAGATGGTTTTCAGTATTTTCTCACAATAGTTGATGATCATAGTAGATTTGTATGGACTTTCCTTTTAAATGCAAAGTCAGATGTTCAACCTGTTCTCACACAGTTCTTTGCAACTGTTGAAACTCAATTTGAGAGGAAGATAAAGTCAATCACGTGTGATAATGGTTCTGAGTTCTCTTTGACTCATTTATATGCTAAGTATGGAACCATTGTTCAGCATTCATGTGTTGAAACACCACAGCAGAATGCAAGAGTTGAGAGAAAGCATCAACACTTGCTTAATGTAGCCAGAAGCCTATTATTTCAGTCACACCTCCCTTTGGAATATTGGGGAGAGTGCATTTTGACTGCCTCATACCTTATAAATAGGATTCCTTCCTCTGTATTGCCAGCAAATGCTACACCCTTCTCTATTCTTTTTCAGAAGCCACCCTCATATACACATCTTAAAGTATTTGGTTGCCTCTGTTTTGCCTCCACTTTGGAGAGACAGAGATCCATATTCTCACCAAGGGCAGTTAAATGTGTCTTTTAGGGTTATCCCTCTGGTGTCAAAGGGTACAAGCTTCTTAATCTGGATACACATGGCATTTTATTTCCAAAAATTTTACTTTCCATGAAACTATTTTCCCTTTTTCTGATCTTGACCCTCAAATTTTTCCTTCCCCAGATTTTCAAAATATTTTTTCTTTTTCACCACAATATCCTGCACCACAACCTGTCTTCACACCTTCCCTTGTTCCCATTCAAACATGTCCTCAACCTGTTGTCCCCACACAGTCTTCTGGTAGAAGAATCAGAAAACCTTCATACCTTAATGACTATCTATGTCATTCTACTTATACCACTTCTACCTGTCCTTATCCCATCTCATCCTACCTATCCACTAATAAACTTTCCAGCTCCTATTCCCATTTCATTGCCTCAATCACTACAGTTCCAGAACCCCATCATTATTCCCAAGCTGTTCAATATCCTGAATGGTGCACTGCCATGAAGGATGAACTCATGGCCTTAGAGAAAAACCATACGTGGGAAGTCACCACCTTGCCTCCTGGTAAGGTGCCTATTGGCTACAAATGGATTTTTAAGGTTAAGTTCAATGCAGATGGTACTGTAGAAAGGTACAAAGCAAGGGTTGTTGCCAAGGTTTATACTCAGCAGCCTGGCCTTGATTTCCTTGATACTTTTTCTCCTGTTGCCAAGCTCACCACAGTCAAACTCTTGCTGGTTGTTGCTCTGTAAAACAATGGCAGTTGTGTCATCTTGACATCAACAATGCTTTTCTACATGGTGTGCTTACAGAGGAGATTTTCATGACACTACCACCTGGTTTGCTCAATCAGGGGGTGGAATATCCCAAAGGCTCTGTTTATAGGCTCATCAAATCCATCTATGGTCTAAAACAGGCCTCAAGGCAATGGTACATTACCTTCTCTGCTACTCTCTCCAAATTTGGCCTTGTGCAATCCCCACATGATCATTCTTTTTTCACCAAAAAGGCAGGTGACTCTTTTCTCTGCCTCATTATATATGTGGATGATATTTTATTGGCTTGTAATTGCACTGCTACCATATCAAATTTCAAGAGTTTCCTAGCTTCTCATTTCAAACACAAAGATCTTGGATTTCCTAAATACTTTCTTGGATTAGAAATTGCTCAAAATCCCACAGGAATCATTCTGTGCCAAAGAAAGTATGCTCTTGATCTCATTAAAGATGCTGGCCTCACTGGATGCAGACCTTCATCTTCTCCCATGGATTCTGTAAAACATTTAAGTATCACTGATGGAGAATTACTACCTGACATCACTGTTTATAGGAGGCTCATTGGCAGGTTACTTTATCTTTGCATAACCAGAGTAGACATCACTTTTGATGTAAACAAGCTGAGCCAATTCTTACAATCTCCTACTGACTTGCATTTGAGGGCTGCTGAAAAGGCTATGAAATATGTCAAAGGTACTCTGGGACATGGCCTGTTTTTCTTCAGCAAAAATGAACTCTGTTTGAAGGTTTACACATATGCTGATTGGGAAACTTGCCCTGATACTAGGAGATCAGTTTCAGGGTTCTGTGTTCTACTTGGATCCTCACTGGTGTCATGGAAGTCAAAGAAATAGCATACTGTTTCCAGATCATCCACTGAAGCTGAGTATAGGGCTATGACACAAGGCTGTTGTGAACTGATATGGGTGAAGGGGTTGCTAGAGGAGTTTGGGATATTGTGATAATGAGTCTGTACCTTTATATTGTGATAATGAGTCTGCTCTCCACTTAACTTCTAATGCTATGTTCCATGAAAGTACTAACCACATAGAAATTGACTGTCACACTATTAGAGAGAAGTATCAGGCTGGGATAGTCAAGCCTCTGCATGTTCACAGTAATTTGCAGCTTGCTGATGTGTTGACAAAGGCATTGGGAGCAACTGATTTGCAGGAGATTCTATCCAAGATGGAGTTCAAGAGCATTCACACTCCATCTTGAGGGGGTGTGTGAAGAATATCCATTTTCCAGCTATGGACTTTTGGAGGGAATGAGTTGTTTTTAAGTTGCTCTTTTATTTTCACGTTTTATGCTTATGTAATAATAAGTGCGCTTTCTTTTAAATGGACCAGTATATGTAGTCCATTTGTAAGACTCTCATAAGCTGAATTGAATATTCCATTTTTGGTTTAATATTATTTTAAAAGGGGTTTTTCCCTTCTTCGTTTTTCTTCTGGTTTTGCACCATTTTACTGGATTTTTCAGCTCAAGCTATGAACTTTTGGAGGGAATGAGTTGTTTTTAAGTTGCTCTTTTATTTTCACGTTTTATGCTTATGTAATAATAAGTGCGATTTGTTTTAAATGGACCAGTATATGTAGCCCATTTGTAAGACTCTCATAAGCTGAATTGAATATTCCATTTTTGGTTTAATATTATTTTAAAAGGGGTTTTTCCCTTCTTCGTTTTTCTTCTGGTTTTGCACCATTTTACTGGATTTTTCAGCTCAAGTTTTACATATGACTTGTCCTCCGTGGAATTTGAATTTGTGTGGAAAGATAGACTATCTTATAAGTAAATGAATCTACTTCATCTAGAACTAATTGAGTTTAGGATTAAACCTATTTACGAGTCTTGATCTTTCTTTCGTCTTTGTGAGTGAGACGTGGGACTACACTCACACACTTCTGATTTCAACAAATACGTACTCTCGTCGCTATGACATTGTAGTCGCTTGCTTGATTCTAGTTTCTGTCATAATCACTTACAATTTAATTAATTTTGATTTAAGAGTTAACCTCTCACTTCTATCCCTCTCTCGATTTGTTAATATTAGGGGTTGAATTACAACGCTCCCAATTTTTTATGCGAGTAAAACTCTTATTTCAAATGTGGAAAAGAGAAACTTCAACCTACAACCTCGATGTTAGAAACCGCTTCATCTAAAAGCTTGAACTGTTAGAGAAGTTGGGCAACTAGACATTTATAGTGGGCCGAATATATTCTCCAATACTCCCCCTCACTTGTGAGCCGATTTCAACCTCTTTGGGGAGGCCCAACAAGTGGATAATTAATTCGGGTGGAGTCGCCACCGGCAGTCGAACCCAGGACCTGCCACAAGACTAGGCTCTGATACCATGTTAGAAACCGCTTCATCTAAAAGCTCGAACTGTTAGAGAAGTTGGACAACTAGACATTTATAGTGGGCCGAATATATTCTCCAATACTCGACACCGAGCATCCGTATCCATCGATATGGGCGTCAGTATATATGATGCCGACGACAATACCGGCAAATGCGGTTGTAGGTTTTCTAATTTATTTTGTTGTTGGTTATCCGTAGCTACTAAAATACTTGTTTCAAGACTAGTATCACTACTACCAAATAATTTACACATTTTTATAAACTAAAAAAAAATATAGAAGAAAAGTAAAGAACATAATACAAGTCTTAAAAAATATAAAAAACGATTGTGAGAGACTACTTCCAAAAGTCGAGACACTATAGTTGTCCGCAAGACAAATACGTCATGAGACTACTTCCAAAAGTCGAGACACTATAGTTGTCCGCAAGACAAATACGTCATGTATTTGTTACGGTTTACAAATGAAATGTGGTCAAAGATATAATAACTTTATCTTTTCTAAAGTGAAGGAAACCTGTACAGAACTACATTCGAACTAGAGCTGCAAGGAGTATAAGCAACAAATATACTATCTGATATGTTGTTGTTTTTTAGTGAAAAATGTACTTAATGATACTTTATTTCTAGAGTTTCATCTGGATGTGATGGGTTAAAAGGCATTCAACCCGAGTGTGAAATGGGACAAGTAACACTTATTATCACCATCCATCGAAACCATGTAAACAGTGAGTATTAATGACATCACCGTTGAAATGAGACAGTAGAATTATTTTTTATTTTATTTTAAAATTAACTGAATCGAGTTGAGTTGAGGTGAATAATTGAAATTAAGTTTAAAAGAAGCCATCAAATTTTGATATCTGGGCCATGTTCAAAAAAATTATTTAAAGCCCATCTAGAAACCCACTTGAGGCCCAATTTCAATTTTTGAATTAAGAATTCGAGAAGATTAATCCGTCTCTGCCAGGTTGATTACTTCAAGAAAAAAGAAAAAGAAAAGAAAATTCAATTATCAAATTATTATACTTTTTGACCGATAAATCGTTGCAGCAGATTTGTAGTGGCGATTTAGGTTTGTGATGAATGGTCGGTGAAACTGAAAGGGATGAATGATCCAGAGATGCGCAGAGAGATCTCAGTGTTGCTTCAGCCGAGGAGTTTGCTGATTTTGTTTGCTGTATTTGTGCTCATCTTTCTCGCTTCTTCCTTCTTCCCCCAGGTACCCTCTCTCTCTCTCTCTTGAATTTTGATTTTGATTGAGCTGAATTAGTTGAGGAATTTGCTCGGATCTAATTGCAATTTTAGGTATTTTTTGGGGGCCGTGTAAAGAAAAAAGCAAAATTTTGATTGTTTGTGGCATCTGTGATAACTGGAAATGCCAACTTAGGAAATGTATGAACTCCGGCCCTATAGCCGATGAGTTAATTAGAATAAGTTGTAGGGGAGTGAAGACTAGTAAATGATTCGGTATTAGTTGTGATGCGAAATCGAAGGGGTAGTTTGCAGCGAGTAATGTTGGATCTGTTGTAACTTGTAAACATGCCAGGCTACAGAAATTAAAAAATAAAAACCGCTATGAGCTCTCGAGATACATATGCAACATGGTTAAGAATGAGTTATTGTGATGTTATATTCAATTATATTTTATTTATGTTTACTCCAGCCCTTTGAGAAGTCGGAAGAGGTCTCTGAGATCACCCATAGAGTATTTTTGGATGTTGACATAGATAAGCAGCGTATAGGTATGTGATATTTGTAGTATATTATTTATTATTATCACTATTAGTTTTGTGAGTCATTTAGAATCTTAATGTCTTCAGGGAGAATTACCATTGGATTATATGGTCAAGTAGTGCCCAAGACTGTGGGTAATGTCCTCTTTTTTCTGCTCGCGTTCCTCCATATAAGCCGCTTTTATTTTGTTTTGGTCCTTCAAGATTACTCGAGTTCCTGATTGTATTTCAAATTTTCCTGCAGAGAATTTTAGAGCTTTGTGTACAGGTATTTTACTAGAATTAATCATTATTATTTTTATTAAACATTCACACTCTAAAATCGCTGCTCAGTTTTATTTGACCTCATTTAATAGCCTTATTTTTTCTTGGAATCAGGGGAGATGGGAAAAGCCACTAATGGGAAAGTACTACACTATAAGGGAACTCCCTTCCATCGTATTATACCAGGATTCATGATACAAGGTGGGGATATCGTCTCCGGAGATGGCAGAGGTAATCAATCTATATACGGTGGGACATTCCGTGATGAGAATTTCAAGTTGAAGCAATCACATCCAGGTTTGCAATCACATCTAAAACAATTACAAAACTCCTCCATTATAGATATCCCTTTTCTTGTGATTAGGGTGATACATCGTCTGGTAGGATAATTATCTCATTCATACTGTATATGTTTCCTCTCTAAATTATAAATCTTTCTTTAATCTGATATTTTGCAGGTATTGTGTCCATGGTGAATTCAGGGCCCGACTCTAATGGATCGCAGTTTTTCATCACAACTGTTAAGGCCTACTGGTAAGCTTGTGTTGAGATAACAGCATTAATTTTACATACTCACTATTACAATTTTCCGGTTGGAGTTTGTGAGCCTCACTCACATCTCTTAATTATATTACATTAAACCGGTTGATAGTTCTGAAATTATTGTTGCCAGTTGATCTTTGCATGTTGGACTACCTTTTCCCTTTGTGATTTGAGTTTTAAAAAAAGTGTGAACAATCTATAGTACAGATTATATTGGAATTTAACATTATGGTTTGCGAAACTTGTTTTTATCAAGACTGCTAGTTGAATAGTTTTAGTACCGAAATACTCCTCGGGAGTGGTTTGCCAATGCTTAAGCGTATAGAAAAAAAAAAGATTCGTCGTAGCACAAATAAAAGATAGTCGATAAACAGTCTTCACTCGTGTGTTTAAATATTCACTCTATCCGATAATCAGCCATTTTAGAAGATTTCACAGGAATTAAGGACTCCTGCAAAATGATTGATACATCCTCATTTAATATTAGGGATATTTGATAGATATAGTATTAATTTAGACACAATAAACAAGGGATATTTTGGTCATTTTAGGTCAAAAACACATTGTTTGAATTCTTAACCTTGAGTTATATACTGTAGTAGTATTAATTTAGAAACAATAAACAAGGTATATTTTGGTCATTTTAGGCCAAAAACACTGTTTGAATTCTTAAGCTTGAGTTATATCGGGACAAAAGAGGAGTTCATAAAATAGCAATTATTTGGAATGGAGAGGTTAATGTTCTTGCTTGTTTGCAAAACTTTAACGAGGGTAGAACCTTATCGTTTAGTAGCATACTTAGAAGTTAACATTTCAAAGCAGTAAAACTTGGTTTTAGACTACTTAAGTCCATTAGTTATATAGATTATTAACTGGGTATTCATCACGTGTCTCCAGAATTTCCCAGATTATGTTGAAACGGAGGGATTAAGTTATAATTGTTCTGTTTGTTTGGGAAACAGTAAAGGTTTAACCAGGGGCAGAATCAGAAGTTTAAATTATCCCCCTGCTTTCAGATTCCGTTAAATTGAGCTTACTCAGAAGTTGACATTTCAAAACACGAAAACACCAAAAACAATTCCTCCCGGTTTTCGACTGTCCTGAAGTCCATTAGTCATACAGATTATTGCCCTAGAATTCATCATGTTTCTCTGGAATTTCTTAGGTTGGATGGTGAGCATGTTGTTTTTGGCAAAGTCATAGATGGCATGGATACAGTGTATGCCATCGAGGGGGGTGCCGGGACCTACAGTGGGAAGCCGAGGAAGAAGGTCATCATTGCAGACTCTGGGGAGATACCTAAGAGCAAGTGGGAAGAAGACAGCCGAATCTCAACGACATAACGATAAAAGCTGTGGGTATTTTTTTTGGATTGAACATGATGAAGTTGCACTCTGTATCAAGTTTTTTTTCTTATTGTAAGTTATAAGAAATTTGCAACAAGTGATCATATAATTAATGTTTGGGTGTTGTAGAAAGAAATATTCAGAGTAAACCTAACATGAATAAAATAGATTTAATATGTTGATGACACATTATTAGTGATGTAGTTTGGTGTGATGATATGACATACTAGGGTCTAGGAGTATATATTTTTCTTGTATTGTATCTCTTGTTTGAATGTTCAATATTAATAACACAACAAATAAATGATCAAATGAAGCTCGACATAAGATGACAAGTAGCCACGACTCGAAAATTTTGCACATTTTATCAATATTACACAAACAAATTTTGTAATTAAAATTCCGCGTCGAAAACTCATCATACTCTTCTTTGGTGCCATCCCGACCATATGATTTATCGAAATCTCGTTGACTTTAAATTACTTTTCTAACGCAAGTGGAGTATATTGATCTTGTTTGACTTTAATAAATATTGTACTACGATTGATTTATTTTATATGATGATACACAATTTTTGATTTTATCGGTGATAAAACACGTGGCGATGTAAGTGTAATTCATTGGTGATGCATGTTCGATCTTCGATTAAGACAAATTTTTATTGAAATATTTATCTTGAAGTAAAATTTGTTGATTCTCTTCCACATGTGTGTGTGCACATTTTTTTATTTACATTCTAACCCCATGGAATATGAAGTTTTTGTCCCTCCTCGGCTTCTCCTTATACAAAAACATTTAAATTTTATATATATTGAACTTGTAGATAAAGATCATATCAATAATAAGGAGTTTGGTACGATGCCATATAATAATTGTAGGGCCATGTCTCCTCATAACCCCAGCAGCCAGCACTGCACATACCATTTGTTGCTTCATAGATGACTTATCGTTTTTATACTCTAGTGTTTGTAAATCGATTCTCATCATATCTTGTTAAATACAGAAATTTTGCATCAGTTAAGTTAATACAACAAATATTTAAATTGTGATTTGATATTTTTAGAATATCATGCAATTTCACAGTCGATTATTTATTTAAATTTATTTATTAAATATCAATTTGAATATTTATTTAAATTTATTTAGATATTTCAATATTTATCATAATAATAATATTTAGACTTTTCAGATTTCAATCGCTATTTCTTTGTTTAAAACATTTACTATCAAAATCAGTTGGTAAATACTCATTGCTCAAAAAATAATAGGTTAATTTGTGCTGTTGTCATATTCTGACAAAAAAATAGCCGAGAGAGAACCAATGAGGGAAAGCTGAAGTCAGTACACACGAATGTTTATGAGCAACCCATATTGCCTCACGTAGAGAATTGCTCTACCATGTGACCTTCATGGATGATTTTATGAAGAATGTAAAAATAAATTGTTTTATGCTTTCAAAAAGTGAAAAATCAAGGTTGAAAATCAAGCAAGTGTCTCAAAGTAAATTGTTTGAAGTTTGACAATAGTAGTGTTTAAGTTAAGTTGATAAAGATTTAAAATAATTTTGGGTCGAGAGTGAAATCAAAATAAAAAAATATTAACTCAGTTTCAAAAAAGATACAATATTTTTTTTGTAATTTACAAAAAAAGTATTGCATTTTTTGTGGGGAGGCAGGGAGTATTTTTCTTGATACCTATCAACAAAAATATTAATCCTTCCATCATAACCTAGTATTCAAACTAAGTTAAGCCCTAAAATAAAATAAAAAATTACTTTTTAATTTTTTCATAAAAAAATAATAAGAGATAAAATTATATTTTTAAGTTGAATAGTAGAATAGTTTTGATAATATTTTAAAAATAAATAAATAAAAACCAATTATATATTATAGTAAAATAATAAATTAATATTTTAATTTTTTATGGTGTGAGTTCTATTGTGGGATGTCATAAAAATAAATGTGTGAAATGTAAATATTATATAAGAGATATAGCTTATATTATAAACTATAATATTTTAAAATATTTTTAAATATAATTTCACTCAAACACAAACACCCTCACGAATTACTCTCCCTTTACTTAAAAATAAGACCTTTATCATTTGTGAAAAGAGAGTGTGAGTTTTTTTTTTTAATATTATCACCTAAAAAAACAATTTAGAATTAAATCCAATATAGATTAATTTGTAGTACTATTTTGTCTACCCATGCGGCATGCCCCCTACTTACCTAGATCCAATCTAGAAACTAGATCCAAGGGTGATTAACTACCATGTGATTTTAGGTTTTGTATTTGGAATAATTAAAGTCAGCAGTTGTGTGTGCGAGTGTTCTAATTAAACTAGATCAAACGTTATTTTCAATTAAATTGAATTTAATTTTTTCAAAATTACTTTAGGATGACATATATTTTAAATATAAATTATTATTATTATTATTATTATTATTATTATTTAATGTTCTTTTCCTCATTTTTACTCTTCCTTTGATTTATATGTCTGAAAGTAACGTTTGATGAACCATGAGGGATTTAATATTAATAAATTTTGCATTATTTTAGAGTTGGAATTTATTGTTTGTTATTTTCTTTTCTTTTTTTCATTCAAAAGCATCCTAAGCGATTGGTACAGTCAACCAGTAGATGTAACAATCACAAAAAACGCAAAATCAGACAGGTCATGACTTGTACTACTAGTCTACTATTACATGATGTTAAATAAAAGTTAGTATATTTTATAAATATATTAATTTTGATAAAATATTTAATATATTTACACATAACATAAATTATAACATGTACAAATCTAAAAATATTGATTATTACAAATAAGTAAAAAAAAAATGTTGAATTTATTAATTAATTCGTTGGATACAAATTTGGAATTTTTCATAAACAAATTCGATTCAGTATTTGATTAAATTCACATTCTGTTCATTTACGGATTTACTTACATGAAATTTGAGGATTTTGAGTTAAAATCTTAGGTACTTTTTTATTTTTATTTTAAAACTATTGTCTAAATTGAAAATAATTCCAAAGAAAAAAAGAATTAGTAGTATTCAATAATGGTGCAATTGGGACCATTTAATTTATATAGACAATCATAGATCTATGAATCTATCCAATAGTGTCACATTCGTAATAATTTCACAAAACCAAGTCCTAATTCCCCCCACTCAAATTTTGTTATAAAACATCATATGTACAACAACATAAAATTCAAGCATTTTTCTTACACCATGGCGATGGCTTTCAAGATGGTATATATGAATTCATATTATTTACACCAACGTTTATTTGTTCGATAATCGTTTATTTGTTCGATAATCGTTAATATTCGTGTTGTGTTTTGCAGGCGACGCTTGGGATGAGAGTTGCGGAGGAATGCAAGGACTCGTACAAGGAGATGAAGTGGAAGAAGGTTCACAGGTACATCGTGTTCAAGATCGACGAGGGCTCCAAGCGCCTCACGGTCGACAAGGTGGGCCCCGCCGCCGAGGGGTACGCTGACCTGGCAGCCGCCTTGCCGGAAGACGACTGCCGATACGCCGTCTTCGATTTCGACTTTGTCACCGCCGACAACTGCCGGAAGAGCAAGATCTTCTTCATCGCGTGGTTTGTTAATTAAATTAATTAATTTTTTGTTTGATATATATATATATATGTACGTTATAATATTTATTCGATTTATGATTTATGCGAGTGTTATAATATTTGTGCTATATAGGTGTCCGACGGCGTCGAGAATACGGGAGAAAATGTTGTACGCGACGTCGAAAGATGGATTGAGGAGAGCATTGGAGGGCATCCACTTTGAGGTGCAAGCAACAGATCTAACCGAGATGGGGTTTGATGTCATTAAGGATAGGCTCGTATGATTAACTAACTAATTAACTAATGTATTATATTGTACTTATAATTAATATTCTATGTTATCTTGCACTAGCTCCACTCCGTTACTTTTTTTTTTTTTTTTACGTTTCTTGCTAATTGCTTTCTCAAATTTAAAGTTTATAAATTATTAATTTGGTACCGGACTTGATAGAAAGAGTAGTAGCTAGGTTTAGAATGATTTTTTTTAAGTAATCGGGTAGGAGATTGGGTGCAAGTATTCATCATTGAACCCTTGACCTCTATCTATTTAAGTACAAAAAAAATCATTAACACTAAAATGTCGGTAATTAACGTTCAAATAAAAAATCGATTATGACTCTTCGCTATTTATCCTTTCCTTTAGGAATTCGAATACATTCTTCTTTATTTATGCAGATGGCATCATTTTGAGAGGTAATTAATGATATTGTTGTCATTAATAATCTCAAATCCTATTTTGCTACTCAATTCAAACTCAATTATTGGAGTTATATATCTGAAGTCTTTGATATAGAAAATGCAAAGAATTCGCCTGTCTTGGTACTAAATCAAAGACAATACAACTTAAACATATTTATAAGCTCTTAGATACAAACATGCCCAATTTCTTTTTGAACAAAGAACCAAATTGAATAAAGGTGAAGGTCAAGTTCTCTGCAATTCCTCAGAGTAAATTAAAAAAAGCTAATAGGAAGATTACTTTACCTTACACCTTCTAGATCAGATATATGTTATCTTATTCAAGTGTTAAGTCAGTTTATAGATAAATCAACAGACTTTTACATGGCAATTGCCATTAGAGGTGTAAAATATCTCAAGGGTCACCTGGACAAGGATTATTTTATCCTAAAAAACCACTATTCACCTTAAGAGTTACTTTTATGCCGATACAAAAATCAAGATATCTATACAAGTTATATATTGTGTCTTTCTTGGGGATTCTTTGGTGGCATGGTGGTCTAAGAAACATACTACAATGTCTCGTTCTTCAGTTTAGTCAGAATACAAGTTATGGATTCTTGTGTATGTGAACTTATTTTGTTCAAAAAGTTGCTTGGTGACTTTGGTTTCCTTCATTCAATTCTCAGTCTGTCTTAATTCTATATTCTGATAATGAAACTTTCATGAACATTTATTCAAACAATTGGTATTTCATTAAAGAACAAACCATATTGAGATTGATTGTCACATTGTACGAGAATGAATTAAGAAGAGTCTCTTCAAAATGTTTTATCTTTAAACTACAAATCAAATTGTTGATCTTTCCACTAAAGCTTTAGGGTCCAAAATGTTACATCACTTGTTAGTAGACCTGTAAATGGATTGGATTTTAATATGAACCTGCTCTTGATTCGTGATTTTTAAACGAATTTAGATCATAAAATTTGATATGTTGACTCGTTTACTATTTGGTCCATTTATCCGTTTAATAAACGAATCAAATAGAGATCAAAGTCGATTTAATCCCTTAATGATTCAACTTGTTATAAATTAACTTTTTTATGTAGATATATATCAAAATGTTAAAAATGTCATATTTTTAAGGGCTAAATACACTTTGCCACTACAGGATATGGGGTTTTTACACTTTGCAACCTAATCGAAAAAGTTTTACCGATCAGTACCACATGATAAAGATTATTACAATTTGCCACTGCGGGCTACCGGATCGGAATATTCTAAAGAATATTCCGTTTTAAAGGGGTTTTTGGTAAATATCAACCCAATAAAAAGGCTTATTACGATTTTACCCCAATTCAATTATCAGTATTTATTTTTTATTTATATTGATAATAAAAACGTGATTTAATCCTAAAAAACAGTGAAAGATGAGATAGTTCGAAATATATTTTGGACGAAATTGTTAAGGTAGTGTTGAAAGACTCTTTAGCTTCTTTGAATTCATGAACTTGGAGAGAATTTGAAGAGGCAAGTGACTATTTGGCTTCCGGTGAATTTGAAGGGCCAAAAGTTTCATTGATGTGTTCAATGAATATGCCATTGATTGGCAACTATAAAAGGGTGATCAAAGGTGTTGATCAATATTATCAATCCCAACACAATAGAGTTTATTACTAAAGCATGAGTTAGAACAAAGTCGAGCTTGTTCGGGTTTCAAGTGTGTGTAACTTGTAATCATTTCTCCAAGTAATAAAAGAGTGTGTTGTGAGCCCGAGGACGTAGACATTAGTTGTCGAACCTCGTAATATCGTGTGTCATTTTTTTTTCTCCGCTACAAACAAGAGTGTGTGTGTGTGCGGTTCATATTATTCGAACTATTTCCGCAAGCCTTGAATATCAAGCTGTGGTAAATTGTATTGGAGCACAATTTATCGCAACTAGTGGTATCAGAGCCGAAGGTGTTCGTTCTCTAGATATTCAAGAAGGTTCGAATAATGGGCGAGGAGGTTAATCGCTTCAAGAAGTTCGATGGCACAAACTTCGCCATGTGGAAAGTCCTTCTGGAGGACTTGCTCGTTGCAAAAGATCTTGATCTACCGGTTGTTGGTGTTCAACCGGACGACGTCAAAGACGCGGATTGGCTTCGGACGGATCGCAAAGCGCTAGGGTTGATTCGTTCGACTCTAGCTCCGTCCGTCATCTCTAATGTCATCAAGTACACGACGTCGGCGGAACTCATGAAGGCACTTGAAGACATGTACGAGCAGCCATCCGCCGTCAACAAAGTGCATCTAATGAAGACTCTGTTCAATATGCATATGGAAGAGACGACAACCGTGTCGGAGCATTTGAATGAGTTCAATGCCGTGTGCAATCAACTTGACCAGGTGGGCATCAAGTTTGATGATGAAATTCGCGCCCTTCTCCTTCTATCAAGTCTACCAGACTCTTGGGATTCCCTTATTATTGCGGTGAGCAATTCGTGTGGGAAGAACAAGATCTGTCAAGAGGAAGTGGTGACTCTACTTGTAGGAGAGGAGGTTCGGAGAAAGAAGTCGGAACGATCTAGTTCTTCGCTGAACTTTAGCTCGAAAGATCGTGGGAGAGAACGAGGAAATAAGAGCAAGGGCAAAAGCAACTTTGATGCTCGAAGTCGATCCAAAAGTCGAGGACCATCAAAGCGGTCGAACTCGAAGGGTCGCGACTATAGCAAATACAAGTGCTACAATTGTGGAAAGATTGGCCACATCGGAAAAGATTTCCCGGAGGCAAGCAACGACAACGGCAAAGGTGCTGCCAATGTTGTGAAGGAAGATGAAGCCCTCATTTGCTCGTTGGAAACCAAGAACGAGTCTTGGATTATCGACTCCGGCGCCTCGTTTCATGCTTCTCCGCAAAAGAATGTTCTTCAGAACTATGTGAGCGGGAACTTTGGCCGAGTTTACCTTGGCGACAACCAGCCGTGCGACATTGTGGGCAAAGGAGATGTTTGTCTATCCCTTCCTAATGGCTTTGAGATTCAATTGAAGGGCGTTCGTCACGTTCCAAGTCTCAAGAAGAATCTCATCTCGGTGGGCCAACTCTCGGAAGACGGCATGGTATGTACGTTCAATGCCGAGTCTTGGAAGGTGTCCAAGGGCGCTAGGATGTTGGCGCGCGGCAAAAAGGAGGGGACGATGTATGTCGCCAACGGGACTTATAATCCCAACTTCATGGTGGCGAAAGCAACAGATGCATCCACGTGGCATCGAAGGCTCGGCCACATGAGTCAAACCGGAATGAAGATCATGGAGTCTTCCGGGAAGCTTGACGGGTGCGGAGAAATCAAGCTCGATTTTTGTGAGGATTGTGTCCTTGCAAAACAAACTCAAGTAAGTTTCTCGAAGGTTCCGCGGGAGTTGAAATCTGAGAAACTAGAACTTGTTCATTCTGACGTTTGGGGGCCCGCTCCTGTTCCCTCAATCGGTGGATCGAGGTACTATGTAACTTTTGTCGATGACTCTTCAAGGAAGTTATGGGTGTACTTCCTGAAACACAAATCCGATGTCTTTGGTGTGTTTAAGACTTGGAAAGCTTGTGTAGAGACTGAAACCGGACTAAAGTTGAAGGCGTTAAAATCTGACAACGGTGGGGAGTTTTGTGGTGAGGAGTTTGAACGGTTCTGTTCAAACAACGGAATTCGAAGGATCTTGACCACGCCTATGAAGCCGAGGCAAAACGGAGTTGCTGAGCGCATAAATCGGACGATCATGGAGCGCGCCCGAAGTATGAGAATTCATAGTGGTCTTCCTCGAAATTTCTGGGCTGAAGCGGTGTCTACGGCAGCCTACCTTATCAATCGGGGTCCCTCGAGTCCCCTAAACGGAAAAATACCTGAAGAAGTCTGGACCGGCAAGGAGGTCAATTTGTCTCATCTCCGAATATTTGGGTGTACGGCGTATGTACACTTAAATCCTCAAGATCGAAGTAAGCTCGATGCTAAGTCCAAAAAATGTGCTTTCATAGGCTATGGGAGTGATGCCTATGGTTTTCGTCTCTATGATTTCGAGGCAAAACGAGTCAGGAGGAGTGTTGATGTGGTGTTCAACGAGGAGGCTTTGTACAAGGATTGGGGCAAGGAGACCAATTCTGACAACAAGGAGAACGAGTATGTGGAGGTGCCATACGAATCCAATGACAAGCCCACTCCTTTACAAGAAATTGAAATCCCAAATCAGCAGGAGGAGCCTGCCCAAATCCCACTCAGGAGATCGGAGCGATCGAGGAGGATGCCTGACAAGTTTAACGACTATGTCCACTATTTGCTACTTTCTGAATCGGGGGAGCCGGAAAGCTACAAAGAAGCCCTTGAGGTGCAGGGTGTCTCGGGCGAGTGGGAGTCAGCGATGAATGACGAGATGTCGTCACTTTCAACTAATGAAACTTGGGATTTGGTGGATTTGCCGGAGGGCAAGCGAGCACTCCACAATAAGTGGATATATCGAATCAAAGAGGAAGCCGATGGGAGTTTACGACATAAAGCTAGACTGGTCGTTAAAGGCTTCGAACAAAGAGAAGGTGTTGACTACACCGAAATCTTCTCGCCGGTGGTGAAAATGGCGACGATTCGATCGGTGCTCAACATAGTCGCAGTCGAGGATCTCCACCTCGAACAGTTGGATGTGAAAACGGCGTTTCTACATGGAGATCTATCGGAGGAGATCTACATGTTCCAACCGGAGGGCTATGCAGAGAAAGGCAAAGAAAGTCTTGTGTGTCGTCTAAAGAAAAGCTTATACGGCCTCAAACAAGCGCCTCGACAGTGGTACAAAAAGTTTGATAACTTCATGGATGAAACAAGGTTTTCTCGGAGTCAATCAGACCATTGTTGCTACTACAAATCATGTGGTGATTCCTATATCATCTTGTTGTTGTATGTGGACGACATGTTAATCGCCGGAAAGGATAAGAGAGAGATCGAGAAGGTGAAGGAAAGCCTATCAAAGGAATTCGCTATGAAAGATCTTAAAGATGCTAAGAAAATTCTGGGCATGAGAATTTCTAGAGATAGAGCTTCACGACGATTATGGCTCTCGCAGTCCGAATACGTTGAGAAAGTGTTAGCTCGGTTTAATATGGAGGAGTCTAAGCTCGTCAGTACTCCACTCGGAGCCCATTTCAAACTGTCCAAGGAAGTAAGCTCCAAGGACCAAGATCAATCAAAGATGTTTCCCTACGCATCGGCTATTGGTAGCCTTATGTATGCAATGGTGTGCACCCGACCCGATATTGCACATGCAGTGGGAGTTGTGAGTAGATATACTTCCAAAGCTAGCAAGGAGCATTGGGAAGCGGTGAAGTGGATAATGCGCTATCTACGAGGGACATCTAACTACGCCTTGTGCTATGGCGGTAGTGATCTTGCATTACAAGGATATGTCGATTCCGACTTTGCCGGTGATGTTGATAGCCGAAGGAGCACGACAGGGTTTGTGTTCACGCTCGGGAGTGGAGCAATAAGCTGGGTTTCCCAACTTCAAAAGTTGGTTACTTTGTCAACAACCGAAGCCGAGTATGTGGCGGCAACGGAAGCATGTAAAGAGTTGACTTGGCTCAAAAGTCTTCTAAAAGAAATCGGTCACGAACAAGAGAATTGCAGGCTTTTCAGTGATAGCCAAAGTGCAATTTGCCTCGCCAAAAATGCTACTTTTTCATTCAAGAACAAAGCATATTGATGTCAAGTACCATTTCATCCGAGAGTTGTTGGATAAAGGCAGTTTCTCGTTAGTGAAAGTTCATACCGATGAAAACCCGGCGGACATGCTAACCAAAGTGGTCACGGTGGAGAAAGTCAAGAGTGGTTCAAAACTCGTTGGTCTCTCAAACGTCAAAAGAGAGACAACTGACACACAAACGGAGAGGAAGCGATGTACGCAAGTCCAGAATAGTGTTAACAACATGGTGACTCTTCCAACAAGTGGGAGATTGTTAAGGTAGTGTTGAAAGACTCTTTAGCTTCTTTGAATTCATGAACTTGGAGAGAATTTGAAGAGGCAAGTGACTATTTGGCTTCCGGTGAATTTGAAGGGCCAAAAGTTTCATTGATGTGTTCAATGAATATGCCATTGATTGGCAACTATAAAAGGGTGATCAAAGGTGTTGATCAATATTATCAATCCCAACACAATAGAGTTTATTACTAAAGCATGAGTTAGAACAAAGTCGAGCTTGTTCGGGTTTCAAGTGTGTAACTTGTAATCATTTCTCCAAGTAATAAAAGAGTGTGTTGTGAGCCCGAGGACGTAGACATTAGTTGTCGAACCTCGTAATATCGTGTGTCATTTTTTTTTCTCCGCTACAAACAAGAGTGTGTGTGTGTGCGGTTCATATTATTCGAACTATTTCCGCAAGCCTTGAATATCAAGCTGTGGTAAATTGTATTGGAGCACAATTTATCGCAACAGAAATTACCTCCGACTCCATCTTCTCCTTCTCGCGACTTTCTTTTCTTCTGGCCAAGGCCTGAACAAGCTTCAATGGCGATGGCGTGTAGAGTTCAGAAAATCGCATCTCTCAATTCTCGAAAATCGCGACCCAGAAACTCCAACTACGGAACCTTCCTCTTGCGCCGCCGCAGACCCATTTGTCCTCACCACTCCGCTTTATTACGTGAATACCCATCCCCACATCGGAAGCGCCTACACCACCATCTCCGCCATCGCCATCGCCCGTTTTCTGGTTCGCAAACGTTTGTTTTGGGGGTTTATATATATATATATATATATATATATATATATATATATATATATATATATATATATATATATACTTGTATTTATTCTGTTGCGCATACACCGAATTTCTAAGAGATGACTTGTGGGTTTTTGGGAAAAACGCGATTATTTATATGCTTAGTTTGTGAATTTGTACAGAGGCCTCTCGGGAAGAAGGTTATACTTTCGTAACCGGATTCGAATTCGACGCGCCGTGAGGACTCCTTGAATTCGCGCTCCTGGTTTCGAGCTCCGAAGAACGAGGCCGTCGTCGTGAACGAATACCGATTGAGATGTTGTTGCTGGTCTGATCGGGAGACAATTTAGCTTCTGAGATTTTGAAAATTGAAGTTTCACAAATTAGGGTTCTTGAGAATTGAGTATATTTGAAATGAGATTGAATTATTGTCTAAGGAATTTGACAAAAATAATTTTAATTTAATTCATTTTTAATTAATATTGTGTAAGTACAATAATACCCCTCAGCTGTCTTATTACGCGCTTCATTGAAGCGTGAATCTCAAATTCTCAGAATATTTCATGGCATATTCCGATCCGGTAGCCCACAGGTGACAAATTGTAATATGCCTTATCTTGTGGTACTGATCGGTAAAACTTTTCCGATTAGTTTGCAAAGCGTAAAAACACGGGAATTTATACCTTGTTCCTAGGAGTACGATTCTAATTGTACACCAATAATTATATCTTCATGTATTTTTTGATAAATATTAATTAGATATGGTAATATATTTATTGTTATGTTAATTTAATATTTATAATAATTATTTTTTAAAATGAAGATTTCTTATTATTAAACAATGATTTTTATATTTTAAAAGTTGAGAGCACTATTTACTCCCAGGAGCATGATAAAAGTATTGTATAAACACCATATTCTCCGTTGGCAAGGTGTATTTAGCCCTATTTTTAACTTGATACGAGAGAGATTTTTATTTTCACCAATTCCTACAAAAACAAATGAGGTGGATACTTTAAAAGTGTCTTGTTGCCCAAGTTGGCAATGCCATCTGGTATAAATATTCCATACTGCACCACTTTTCCCCTCTGCAAATTAAACCCTCTTATGAAAAATAGATAGATACATAAAGGAATTCTAACAGATCAAAACCTAATACCCAAATTACTTTGAAAACACACACACAAAAAAGTGAGATATGGCCCGATACGACAGAGCCATTACCGTTTTCTCGCCAGACGGCCATCTTTTCCAGGTGGAGTACGCGCTCGAGGCCGTGCGCAAGGGAAATGCCGTCGTCGGTGTTCGTGGAGATGATACAATTGTTCTCGCCGTCGAGAAAAAGTCTACCCCTAAGCTACAGGATTCCAGGTTTACATTCGCTAATCGCAAGATCCCAATTTTTCCATTTTTTGTGATTTATCTTGGTTTTGGTTCAGAAAATTTAATTGATTTAGATTAGGGTTTAGGGTTTCGTCCTTAGGGGGTGTAATCTAGTTAGATTTCATGTAGTGTTGAAGATTCGGTTTGGATTGCTGGGTTTAGGCATCTGATTAGTGATAGTTTCTACTGGTATACCATTTCACCATTTCTATTTTTATTTCTATTTGGTGTGATTATTGTTTTTAAATGTAACTTGAGCTCATTGTTTAGATGTCTGTGCTGGTCTGCTCGACTGCGGTGTGCCTTCTTATGACAACATATATTGATTAACTCTGTAAAATGAAATGTGGGTTGTGAGATTTCAAGACTATTTAGATTTCAGTTTGTTCCTAAAATTCTAGGTATAAAATTTATTTTCTCCTTTTGGTTTTCAAGACCTCAATACGTATAAGTTCTGAGAAGAATGCGTGATCTTTACGTATGGTTTGTGTTATTTCAGGATTTTAGTGTTTTCTGAGAATGCTTGTAAAAAAGAATAACTAAACATAGATAATCATTTTCAGGATTTATTCATATAATTTATATCTCACAAGTCCCCTGGAATCTAATTTGGAATTATAAATTTAATGCACTTCATTGATAACTTTAAATTCAACGAGAACTTTGTAGGCTTAAACCATATATGGGTACCTGGAGTTCTTAGATGCTTAGATACATCTTAAGAAATACTAATGAGGGTTCAATTGTATAAGAAAGACTTGTCTGTTATTTTTATGTTCTTTTAAAAGGCAACCTTCTTCAGCTAATTCTAAGACTATGCATTCAAACGTTTGTTCATGTATTGGTAAATAATGTTTCTTAAGCTGTTAGATTGCGTTTTAGTACGCTTTTTCATCTTTTCTACTCTGCGTATTTGCACTTCCACTTTTCTCTTAATACCAGTTTTGCTATGTGTCTATCAGATCAGTGAGGAAGATTGTCAATTTAGACAACCACATAGCCTTGGCCTGTGCTGGGCTGAAGGCCGATGCACGTGTCTTGATAAACAGGGCACGCATTGAATGCCAGAGCCATAAGCTTACTATTGAAGATCCCGTGACCGTAGAATACATAACCCGCTACATTGCAGGTCTTCAGCAGAAGTACACGCAAAGTGGTGGTGTTCGACCATTTGGCCTCTCCACCTTGATCATCGGGTTTGACCCTCACACGGGTATTCCAGCACTTTATCAGACAGATCCATCAGGGACGTTTTCGGCATGGAAAGCCAATGCTACTGGTAGAAATTCAAATTCTATAAGAGAGTTTCTGGAGAAGAACTACAAGGAAACGTCTGGCCCGGAAACCCTCAAATTAGCAATTCGTGCTCTGTTGGAGGTAATTTGTACAAATCTTTATAAATGATAATATAAAAATAGAATTTGAAATTTTTATTTCAACATTTTATCTTTTCTCCTCGTTTTTGAATCTTTTAAGTCACCATTCTCATGTTTTTTTACAGAATGATTGTCTTACTTTGATAAAAAAAATTCTGGATACATCTGTGCTTATTATCACTTGTTTATAACTTCTACCTTTAATGCAAGTTGTGTAAGTATGATGTACTGAAATTTATTTAAATGAACCGAATCTGAATCAAAATAGGGTTTTCATTAAATCATTCTATGTAAAAAGGGCCTTTGGCGGATCTTGGTGAGCTTGTTATTCATTTTTTTGTCTTTGTATCTCTTATAAGTAACTCAGCAGAGGCAAAGTAATATATAAGCTGAGTTGACATTTTCCCGATCAAAAATTTAGGATTAATAACAAAAAATGCCCTTGAAGTTTGGCTTAGTTACAAAATCAAGCTAAATTTCAAAATAAAAAAAAAAACCCACAAAGTTTGATTTATTGTTAAAATTTTAAAAATGTGAAAATGCGATTTTGAAATGAATAGTTCTTACAGTGGGTAATTTGTAAGAAAATTAAAATCTAGCGTATTTTGGTAATTTCAAAGTCAGGTTATACTGTAGTAGTATTTTTTATGGTTTTTGGTAACCAAATCAAACCTGAGGTACTTCTGGCAACCATCTTTTCCAACTATTCTTTCCACAACAAGTTTTGTCAATTTGTACTAGTGTAAAATAATTGATGTATTTGAAACTTTGAAGGTTGTGGAGAGTGGAGGAAAGAACATTGAAGTTGCTGTAATGACCAAGGAACATGGATTGAAGCAGCTGGAGGAAGCTGAGATCGATGCCATTGTTGCTGAGATTGAAGCCGAGAAAGCTGCTGCTGAAGCTGCCAAGAAGGCCCCTTCAACCAGTGAGACGTAATCCAACTATCCTATTCTTTTATGCTTTTGGTTGAATACTACCGACATTGAATTCTACGGATTTATGGTTTGTTGCTGTTTGGATTTTATTATGCTATTATCCATGACTTGTGAAATGTTTTTTTTTTTTGGAAAAGTAGTTTGGGTTCATTATATGCTACCTTAAGAGCACTACCCTAATTCCATACAAATATTGAATATAGGACCTGTTCTACCCACATTTTGTGTTTTTTCTTCAATCTTCTTTTTAATTGTGGTTGTTTTGAGTGATAAAATCTCTTAAGCCCTTGATAATGATTATCTTATTGATTATGATTAATGAACTCTATATCTATATTTATATTTATATTATATTATATAAATTAAGAAAAAATGAAAAAAATTAGAGATAACGTCAAATAAATAACTAGTAAATTAATATGATCAAGGAAGGTTCAATCAGGTAAAATTTAAGTTGGAGTAACTGTGAAGATTCTTCTAACAACACTTAAAATGAATACGAGAGAGTATATATATATATATATATATTATTTTTTAACGCGAGAAAAATTTTGTTGGTCCCTCAAAAGGGCTTAAGTCTCAATTTGGTTCACTAAAAGAAGTCGATTTCAATTTAGTCCCTTAAACTAAAGAAATATAGTTAATTTAGTTCAATTTGATCGGAAATTTTAAATTTTCGCCGGAAAAAAGACACGTAGATTTCTTTTCGGTTAATTTTGCTGATTAGGCACCACTTGGATATGCTACGTGGCCATCAGTTTGACCGATTTGGTCCACTAAAAGAGATTTGTTTCAATTTAGTCCTTTAAATCACAAAAAAGACAATTTAGTCTAATTTGATTAAACAAATTAATTTTTTGCCAAAAAAAAGATATTTACATATAGTAAAGATCGAACATTTTCTTTTCATTAAAAAGAGATGAGTCAACCAACTTTTTTTGGGTCGATTTTACATATCAAAAAATGATTATGCTGGATACGGGGTTCGATCACTCGACTCACACAATAAATTTATATTACAAAGGAGAATAGCTCGATAAATATAAAAATATAGGAATTTGTTGACGGGCGGTTCAGTAAGCAAAGTCGTCAGTATTTCTATCAACAAGTCCGTAAAGAAATCCTTATGAACGACATGTCATCAGCGAATTCCAACTTTTTGTAAAGGATCTCAGAAAATGGGTAAGGGTTGAGAGGTTCAAGAGCTCCTCTCCTACATATAATTTTTCTCAATATATCTTTTGTACAAATGATTTTACATGTCTTGTCCCACTCAATTTTCCAATAAATTCTAATAATAATTAATTTATAAAAAAATTATTTTATTTTTAAATTCAAAATGTGAGTATTTTTTAAATTATATTTTAATATATCCAAAACAAATATTATATATTGGCAATATGGTCGATTGTAACGAGTGACCACTGACCAGTTGGTTGAACTCATCACTCCTTTGATAAAAAAGAGCATCTTCAATCCTCCATGTATATGAAAAATTGAATTTTCTA
The DNA here is from genome assembly GCA_954870475.1 of Euphrasia confusa. Taxonomy (NCBI): domain Eukaryota; kingdom Viridiplantae; phylum Streptophyta; class Magnoliopsida; order Lamiales; family Orobanchaceae; genus Euphrasia; species Euphrasia confusa. The sequence goes on from OX940956.1 coordinate 13,157,243, forward strand.
ATCAAATTGGACTAAATTAATTTTTTTTTTAATTTAAAAGACTAAATTGAAATCGACACCTTTTAGTGGACCAAATCGGTCAAGCTGATGCTCATGTGGCAGATCCACGTGGCGCCTAATCAACAAAGTTAACTTGAAAAAATCCACATGTCTTTTTTTCCGGCGAAAATTTGAACTTTCTGATCAAATTGGACTAAATTGACTACATTTGTATAGTTTAAAGGACTAAATTAAAACTGATTTGTTTTAATGGACAATATTGAAACTTGACCCTTTTGAGGGACCAACAAAAATTTTCTCTCCTTTTTTAACTAGACACTAAAAATAAATACTAGATACACTAATAATAAATACTACCCCATTCTAACTATGGCATTGGTTAATGAGTACGTAAATTAAAAAAATATATATATTTTTAACAAAAAATAAATACTAGAATATATATATTTTTAACTAAAAATAAATACTAGAATAATTTTTTAATTAAAAAATATATATATTTTTAATTTACGTACTCATTAACCAATGTCATAGTTAGGATGAGGTGGTAGTATTTATTATTAGTGTATAAATAATTGAAATGGATGTAGTATTAATTTTTGACAAACATATATAAAACATCCTGTGAGATACTTTTTTATCCAAATTAAAAGATAAATTAGGTGTTAAGATATCTCACGTCAATTGGATATCGAACCTTGAGTTCACATATAAGTTGAACGACCTTAATACCTAAACAAGACATTTTAAGGTGTTATTGACTCAACTTTGACATAGTATTAACACTCACCTCACGAGTAAGCCCAAAGTTCGGTATCTTAACACTCACCTTCACGAGTAAGCCAAAAATTCGGTATCCAATCGATGTGAGATATTTTAACACTCACAGATATCTTAACACCCACCCTCACGAGTAAGCCCAAAGTTCGGTATCCAATCGATGTGAGATATCTTAACAGTATATCGATGTGAGATATCTTAACACTCATCCTCACGAGTAAACCCAAAGTTCGGTATCCAATCGATGTGAGATATCTTAACAGTATATCAATGTGACTGTGAGGGATATCTTAAAACTCACCTTCACGAGTAAACCCAAAGTTCGGCCCCCTCACAAGTAAGCCCAAAGTTCGGTATCCAATCGATGTGAGATATCTTAACACTCACCCTCACGAGTAAGCCCAAAGTTCGGTATCCAATCGATGTGAAATATCTTAACAATATATCGATGTGAGATATCTTAACAGTATGAAAATGTTTTATAAAATGCATAAAAGGCAAAATTAAAATAAAATAAGAAAGTTCATAAAAATTAACAATTTAAAAAATATTGATAACATTCAAACTTATTTTATTTACAACTTTTTTATGTCTTAATTTTTGAACTTAATAGCAATTAAGTTGTTTTCGATTCAAAAGGACAAAGTCAAAGTTTCTTTTTATGCTACCCAATGCAGAGGTGTTCATCGGTTCAAATCGAATCGAACTGGAACCAAATCGAATGAAATTATAATCGAAATCATGAAAAATCATGACCCGTCATCCGGAATGAAATAATATCAATCCGGACCGAAAACCGAATCGGTAAATTTTGGTCTGGTTCGGTTTGAACTAAATAAAACTAAAATAATTTAAAATTTTAATAAATTAATATAAAATAATTATTAAAAATTAATTTATATATTTATTAAAATTTTATTTTATTAATCAATAAATATGTAATATATCATTTTTAAATAGATAAATATTTTAGAATTAAAAATATATTTATTTATAGATTATTTTTTTATATTAGTTATATGAAATATTTTTTTTGGTGTATGTCAATTGCAATGTTTTGGAATTCGAACCAAGAATCTCAAATCTCCAATTCAAGTGCTCAACCAACAATCATTGACAGTTAAATATTGATAATTTAATATATGAGAATTTTAGTTAATAAAAAAATTATAGTATTCAATAAGTGGATTAATTTTTTAATAAAAATATTTATAAAAAATATTTATTTATTTTATATATATATATATATATATATATATATATATATATATATATATATATATATATATATATATATATATATATATATATAAATTAAATTTTGATTCGAACCAGATTCTATCGTAAAAAACTTGAATCGAACCGAAATCTCATTTTTAGTTGAATCAAATATCGTTAAGATATTTTACCGGTCCAGAATGGTTTGGATCAACCAGTCTGAGCCATATTATGAACACTCATTAAATATGTGTATGGAATTATAGTTGTGACTATAAGAATATGTACATGAGGGGACTAAGGACTTGTTTTTTTTGGCTTAACTTTATCACTTTAGTTCAGTTCAGATCGCTTCAGTTCAGCTCGATTAAGTTTATTTCAAAATAAATTAAAATAAAATAAATAAAAAATAATTTTAATCTATAATTTTAAATATACAATCTAATTACCGTCATAATATTATTAATATTTTTAAAAATATATTTAAAAATTTATAAAAATTATTATTATTTTTATAAAAAAATCAATCTTATTCAGTTTATTCTCATTCACTTTTGATAGCTTAAGTTCAGTTCGGTTCAGTTCAACCGTTTCAGACCAAAAGAACATATCCTAAATGTGTATAAAATTATAGTAGTGACTACAAGACAAAGTACGTCAGCAGATCAAATAAGGTTTCAAGTGCATGCAGTGACGGATTTACACTGGGGCCAGGGGGGCACTGGGCCCCCTTGAGTAAAATTTTTTTTACTACTTATATATATATTTATATATTTATACAATATATTTTGTATTTTAGAAATGGGACTCCTTAAGTTTTAGAAAGAAAATTAGGCTACTCCGCTACTTGTATACACTTTACACGTGTGCATATGTATGTTAAATATATTTAAATATTTTTTATTACTGTAAAATTTATATATATACTTACAATTTTTGTTTCAATAAATAGTTTTTATGATATCATTTTCGTTTCATTCAATATGCACCATTAGATTAGATCTAAACTTTTTTAAAAATTGTTTTAATTTTAAAACCAAAAAATAAAGAGTAAAAATATAATTTTATATAAATTACGAGTAAATTTTAAAATTATGAATAAAATTATAATTTAAAGGAAAAAAGTAAAAAAAAAATTAAAATATACATATTAATTTGAAATAGACTATTTAAAAAAAAATGTGCACATTAAATTATGATATATAAAGTATTACTTTATCTATTTAACACTTGTAAATAACAAAAAAAAGTGTGATAATTGTTACGAAACCTAACTAATACTTACTATATTTTTTGTAAATTGCAATTTTGTACTCACAAGCAGTGGTGAACCACTTGAAGCTTTCTGGGACTGAAGCCCTCACCAAAAAAATAATTTTATTCAAATGTTTTATTAAAAAATTCAGTAAAATCGTATATAATTCATATTCAGCTCCGGCTCGGCCCCTCGTAACTACTTTTTTTTTTAATATAATTTGGAAAATATTGTCGGAATAAGGTAAAAATGGGCCCTCTGAACAAAATTTCTGGATCCGTCACTGAGTGCATGTCAATTGCTCCATCAGATGGTGTCAAGAGGGTATCAAGTAGTGTCCAAATTGACATCCTGTGGGCCCAGCCCAGGACAAAAAATTGAATAGAGATCAAATTTGACCTCACACCCCCATTTGGCCCACCCGATTAATTGTTTGAGAAAAAAAACATTCAAAATAAAAATAAAATTATTATGAAATAATGTAATAATGGATGTCTTTTGGTGTGCTCACATGTAGTGGGTATGCAAATGGACACACCATTGAAGCACACCTTGATAATCATATTTATTTATAGTATTTACTTTTACATAATGCATGATCATGTATGTGTACCTATAAATAAGTGTATTTGTATCCATTGTATACACACTTGAATACTTGCAATATAATAAGAATCCTCTGTAACGATACGGAAAATTATAGATACAAATACTAACAGAAAGAGTATTCCTAGGAACTAATATCTATATGATAAGAACTAAATTACATGATAAGAAGTCAAAGTATATCTAGATATTTATTGTTAAATAATATTACGAAATATGCTTAACACGCCCCCACAAGATGGAGGATCCGTCAGAGACGCCAATCTTGGACCGAAATAAGAAGAAAGGAGCACGACCTAAGGGTTTAGTGAGGATATCCGCAAGTTGATCTTTGGTGGATACATGATGAACCGAGAGGCGATTATCAGCAACCAAATCACGAACAAAAAAGTAATCCAAGCATAGATGTTTCATCCTGGAGTGAAAAACAGGATTCTTGCATACATATGTAGCACTCAAATTATCGCAGTAGAGCCGAGGAGAATGAGGCAGCACAATGCGAATTTCTTTGAGTAGATTTTGAACCCATAGAAGTTCAGCAGTTGCATTAGCAAGGGCACGATACTCAGCTTCGGTGGACGAACGTGAGACTGATTTTTGAAGGGAAGACTTCCATGAAATAATGTTCGAGCCAAAGTAGAGAATATATGCAGTAGTGGATCGACCAGATGTAGAGGGTCCACCCCAATCAGCATCCGCGAAGGCCGTGAGTGCTAAGGTGTGACCAGCACGTAGAAATAGACCATGATATGGAGTCCCTTTAAGTTAACGAAGTATGCGTTTGGCAGCTTCCCAATGAGGCGCTAGTGGGCCATGCAAATATTGAGAGAGACGATTAACGGCGAAGGAGACGTCTGGGCGAGTAAGGGTAAGATACTGAAGGAGGCCGAGAAGGCGACGATAGTCAGGAATATCCACGACCGCTAAGGGATCAGCTGGTGGAAGTTTCTCTTTGGCGGACATAGGTGTCGATACCGGTTTAGCACCATCCATACAAAATTGAGATAAGATATCAATAATGTATTGAGATTGAGATAAAAATAAGCCAGCACCAGTGGATATAACTTCAATGCCAAGAAAATGACTAAGAGGTCCCAAATCCTTCAAGGAGAAACGTGCAGATAACATTTTGATAAAATGAGTGATAAAATCATCATTGTTACCTGTAATAACAATGTCATCAACGTACACCAGAAAATACAATGTTACTCCACGAGATGCATAGATAAACAAGGATGGATCAGCCTTAGACTTTACAAACCCGAACTGAAGAAGGAATCGAGATAATTCAATGTACCATGCTCGTGGGGCCTGTTTGAGCCCGTACAGAGCTTTGCGTAATCGACATACATAGGATGGATGTTGTGCATCAGAATACCCAGGGGGGTGATCTAAAAACACAATCTCGTGTAAGGTTCCATTCAAGAAAGCATTGTTGAGATCGAGTTGTCGAACCTGCCATCGTCGATGTAATGCCAATGTGAGAATGATCCGCACAGTTACCGGTTTCATGACAGGGCTGAATGTCTCAGAATAATCTCGACCAGCTTCTTGAGAATACCCTTTGGCTACTAACCGGGATTTGTAACGATCAATTGTACCATCCGGTTTGCGCTTGACACGAAAAACCCATTTAAAACCAACCGTAGAATGATTCTCTCGGGGAACCAAATCCCATGTATGATTATTGAGCAAGGCTAAATATTCTTCATCCATGGCTTTCCGCCATAATGGATCCTTGAGTGCCTGAGTAATGGTTTTGGGTTCAACCGAGGGAGGTAAGGGATGGACAGTGGTGAAATTGACAAAGGATGGACCATAATATTTGGGGTTGAGGGTACGAGCTCGTGTGGAACGAGAAGATTGTGCAGGCTGTTCGGATGAGATTGGTTGTTGAGATGGTGAAGAGGATGTCCCTGAAGTTGAGGCATTGGTCGATAACGGAGGAGTAGAATTGGTTTCTGGAATTGACATGGCTGTAGTTGTATGAATAGGAGGTGCAGAGGGTAAATGGTCCATAGTAGGTTGAGGTGCTGGAGACAATGGTACGTGCGAATTATGGTCAGGAGTAGAAGGTGATGAATTAGAATTATCCAAGAGTAAGGTTGTGGAGGGAAAAACATGAGGTACGAACCGAACATGACGAGAAATAAAGACACGATTATGGGCAGGGTCAAAACATTTATAAGCAGACTGAGATACCGAATAGCCGATAAAAATGCAAGAAATTGAACGCAGCTGTAATTTATCACTAGTATAAGGTCGTAACCAAGGAAAACATAAGCACCCGAACGGCTGCAATTTATTGTAGTTTGGTTCCATTTGAAACAAGGCCAGGTAAGGGGAAGAATTATTAAGTAATGGAGTAGGCATCCGATTAATAAGATAGACAGCTGTTTGAAAGGCATGAGACCAATATGAGGATGGGAGGGAAGCTGTATGCAACAATGATAGACCAGTCTCAACAATATGACGATGACGTCTTTCAGCCGTACCATTATGTTCAGGGGTGTGAGGATGAGATGTGAGATGGGATATTCCATGTAAATTAAGTGTAGGAAGTAATCCTATGAACTCACCACCATTGTCAGAAAAAAGTGAAATAATATTTCGATTAAATCTTTTTTCGACAAGGCGTTTGAATTGTGGAAATATATGAGACACGTCAGATTTGTTTTTCAAAGGATATAACCAAGTATATTTGGTGAAATGATCAACAAAAATGACATAGTACATAAAACCATCAATAGACATATGTTTGGTACTCCATACATCGGAATATATTAGCTCGAGAGGTTGAGAACTAACCAAAGAATTTTTTGAAAATGGAAGTTTGTGGCTTTTATTAATATTGCAAGAAGGACAATAAAATTCGCGAATTAAGCGACGATTGACATGGTTCTGGCATTGACTTAACATAAGAGATAAAGTTTTATTAGATGGATGTCCCAAACAATGGTGCATCGCGGAAACGGAAGACAAGCTAAGAGAATTGAGCTGCGGTGGACACGATACCGGTGCGTAATAAACCCCATTGACATTCTCACCCCGCATGAGAGGAGTCCCCGTGACCTTATCCTTGACAAGAAAAAAGGTAGGAAAGAATTCGACAGAAACTTAGTTAGTATGACATAACTTAGAAATGGAGATTAGGTTAGTGCGAAGTTCAGGAACACATAAGACATTGACTAGGGCCAAGGGACGAGTAGTAGTGGTTACACTAGTATTACCAATATGAGAAATGGAAAGAGTTTTACCATTACCCAGGCGGATCTCGTCGGGACCATCATAGGCAGAAAGATCATGCAATGTAGAACCATTAGACGTGGCATGGTGAGAGGCACCACTATCAAACATCCATGGAGACGAACCAGAAGCAGTATTTGCTTGAGTACTAACAGTGGTATTGACTACCGGAGATGATGTCGCGGCAACATAATTGTTTTCTTTCAAAATTCGAGCAAGCTTGCGACAAATCACGAACCACGTGGCCTGAAATTTGACAAAAGCGACAAACAGGATTATGTCGATTATTACCGTGATTTTGGGAAGAGCCTCCACGTTGGCTCGATCGGTTTTGTTGACCACGACCACGAGAATAGTTATTCTCTCGAGGTGGTCCATATGTCGATCCACTAGTGAAGCCACCCTGCATTGATGTGTGTTGAGTAGCATTGTCTGTTGGTAAAAGAGACATCGTAGATGCTTCAGATTCTTTCAACAAACGTTCATGGTCCGAGAGAATTTCGGACAACTCCACCATAAATGTGGTTGTATTGCGCACCCGTAAGGCAGATACAATAGGACGATAGTCATCACCGAGTTGATTCAAGATTGAGATAAGTAGATCAGTGTCAGAAACTGGACAATTTGCTAGAGCAAGATCAGAGGCAATATGTTGCATATCCCTAAGATACTCCGAAATCGATCGATTGCCTCGGGGGTTACGCGAAAATTTACTTTTGAGAGACAATATGCGTCCAGGGGAGGCAATAGCATAACTTTGCATTAGAGTGATCCATGCTTCATGAGCGGTAGCAGCGGAGGTGATAAGTGGTTGAACGGGCTCGGTACAGCTACCGAGAAGCGCTCTAATGAGAATCTGATCTTGGCGATACCAAATTAGATGACAAGGATTTGGAGTAGTTTTTTCGACGTCGGTGAAGGCGGACGGAGCGAGGAGGGTGCCATCAATGTAGCCAGACAGACCCAAGCCAATTAGTGTGGCTTCTACTTGTCGACGCCATACCGGAAAGTTTGCCGCAGTGAGCTTGATTGGGAAATTGGTGGGTGCATTGAGCTGGATGATTTGAGTAGTAGAAGTGATTGGCATTTGCAGCAATGAAAGAGAGGGATCACGTAAAAAAAAATTACGTTTGCTCTGATACCATGTAACGATAAGAAAAATGTATCTGATATTCTTTATTCACAAGTGACATGTACATGAGCTTATATAGATACAAATACTAACAGAAAGAGTATTCCTAGGAACTAATATCTATATGATAAGAACTAAGTTACATGATAAGAAGTCAAAGTATATCTAGATATTTATTGTTAAATAATATTACGAAACATGCTTAACATCCTCCTTCTCCTTACTTCTACTATCTTGTTACTTTATATTATGTTTTGAGCTACTAAAAATCACAACACGTTATCAGTAACGATTCGCAAGCACGAATAACAAGGTTCTTAAGATGAGTTTATTTTTTATATATTATTATTATTATGGCTAACATCAACAAAGTTGATTTCATTCCTCTTGAAGTTACCGGAAAGATTTACATGTCTTGGAAATTGGACATTGAAATGCATCTTGAGGCAATGGGTCTTAGTAAGAAGATTGTCGACAAAAATGAAGAGACAACTCAAAACCGTGCCAAAGCCATGATCTTCCTTCGTCATCATTTAGATGAAGGATTGAAGCATGAATATTTAACCGTGAAAGATCCACTAACTTTGTGGAATGATTTGAAAGAAAGATACGACCACTTGAAGACGGTCGTACTACCAAAAGCACGATATGATTGGCTCCACCTTCGACTACAAGATTTTAAATCTGTCGAGGCATATAATTCTGCCATCATGAAAGTATCTTCTCAATTGAAATTACACTACAAAAAAATATGTTGATCCCTACGGCCATTCCCGTAGGGAATGCCGTAGCACTACAAAAAAACAGGTTTTTGCTTACGGCCCAATTCGTAAGCAAATCCGTAAGTAAACGGTTTGCTTACGGATTTGCTTACAGATTGGAGCCGTAAGCAAATGTCTCGCCAATAAATTTTTTGCTTACGGATTTCAGATGCCGTAAGCATTTCTTTACGGCTTTCTTTACGGCATATCCGTAAAGATAGTCGTCTGGACATCAAGAATTGCGGACGCCTTTGCTTGCGGATTTGTTTACGGTCTATTCCGTAAGCAATGCTTACTGTCTGTTCCGTAAGCATTTGTTTACGGTCTATTCCGTAAGCAAATGCTTACGGACTGTGCCGTAAGCAAATCTTTACGGCTGGAAGAGCCGTAAGCAAATCCTTACGACTTGAGCTGTAAAGAAATCCGTAAGCAAATGCTTATTATTTTTTTTAAATATATATTTTTTACCTAATTTAATCAATTTTAATTAATAAATAACAAATTTAATCATAAAATCCCAAAACATTCTTAAATAAAATTCAAAATATCGTAACAATCTACAACAAAACAACTCCAACATTAGTAAAATTCAAACATTATCATAACATCTAACTAACATAAAAAAAAAATCAAGGAATTGAAGAAGGACTTGACAGCAATATCAATGATTTCTTGAATGCTCTCCTCAGACATTGCAGCACCTGTCGTCTGGGAGGAAGTCGTCGAAGATCCACACAACAACGTCCTCCCTAAGAGGCCGGTCCAAAATATGAGATTCTTCTTCTTCGGGACAACACTAACGTAAATCTCGTTAATGTCAGGCTCGGACTGTGTCGTTACGCGTCTCTCATCCACAGCAGCTTCTACATCAGAATGTCCAAAATCAATTTAATAATTTCAAATCAAAATATTTAAAATTACATACTAACTATATAAATAAGTACATATATAAATTGTTTCAAAACTTACAATAACATGCGCAACTCGCTGAGACGTTGTTGTGCCGTCTTTCATCAAGTGTAGACGACTGGCCACGTCCAAATACGTGGCCTCTCGACCAATGTAGTGATGTATGAATTTTTTCATGTTCTTATTTCTTATTAAGAATGTGGGAGAATGCAACTGCCCCATAATTGAAAATGTGTTTTGTGTAGCGTCTATAGAAGACACCAACCTATCATCTTAGAAATACACTACTGACAATTAAAAATTATACATCTAATTTGTTTGCTGTATTGGAAAAAAATGGGGGGAACATGATTATGTCAATTTCTACTTAGACTGTCTCCCTAAATTAAACTAAACTATTCAAGTCACCTAATTAAGTCCACTTCTGACCTTCTGCAAATCAAAGTTTTGAAAGAGGACCTCCAAATTTAAAACCCTAATCACTAATATCATAATCAAAGAGAACGACCAAATTGAAAAAGTATAAACCCTAAATCATTTTATCATTCATCCTTAACTCAACAAAATCAACTTAATATTACTAAATCAAAACATAAATAAACAAGAACCGAATCGAAATTCGAGTTTTTTTCGGAATAAACATACCTCGTTTCGTCTAGATCGGTTTCGTTCGTTTCTGCTTCGCCGCCTCCTCACTGTTGTCGCTTCGTCCTCGCGCCGCTGGAGCCTCTTCGAAGCTTCCCCGCCGTGGCCTCGTCAAAGCCTCCCCACTGTGGCCTCGTTGGTGCTTCAACGAAGAAGCGAAATCGCCGCCGCTGGAGCCTCGTCGACGCCTCCCTGTCGTGGCCTCGTCAAAGACACCCCGCTGTCGCTTCGCCGGTGCTTCAAAGAAGAGAACTAACAACCTCTGTTGGAAGAAAACGAGAAGAGAGAAATGTGAGGAAGTAAGTAATGAAATGTTGTCTGCTCTTTACTTTTTATTTATGGTTTTTTTGCTTACGGAAATCCTGATTTCTCTCCACCGTAAGCATTTAAGTAAGATTAAAACGTCACCGTTTTAATTCTGTGCTTGTTTCCTTACGGATTGGAGACGTAAACATTTGCTTACGGAACGAACTCCGTAAGCATTTGCTTACGGATACATAACATCCGTAAGCAGTCTTGTAAATTAAATTTCAGGAAAATGTTGGCCGGTCTTTTCCTTACGTCTTATGAGTCGTAAACAAATGCTTACGGCCCGTTCGTAAACAAAGACGTAAGTAAAACTGGAGGGAATGTTGCGCGCCATACTGCTGGCGGCTTTGCTTACGGATATTTTCTTACGGCTCTGTCCGTAAGCAAATCCATAAGCATTTCCTGCAAAATGATATTCCGTAAGCAAGTTCGTAAGGAAATCTTTACGGCCACTGTCCGTAAGCAAATTTCGTAAGTATTTTAGAGTTTTCTTGTAGTGTAGGGAACAGGTTTCCCTACGGCTACCCCTACGTAATTTGGCCATAGGGGCTTGCCTCGTAGGGAACAGATCCCCTACGGGATGGCCCCTAAGGATCCAAAAATCCCGTAAGCATTTAAGTAAGATTAAAACGTCACCGTTTTAATTCTGTGCTTGTTTCCTTACGGATCGGAGACGTAAACATTTGCTTACGGAACGAACTCCGTAAGCATTTGCTTACGGATACATAACATCCGTAAGCAGTCTTGTAAATTAAATTTCAGGAAAATGTTGGCCGGTCTTTTCCTTACGTCTTATGAGTCGTAAACAATTTGCTTACGGATACATAACATCCGTAAGCAGTCTTGTAAATTAAATTTCAGGAAAATGTTGGCCGGTCTTTTCCTTACGTCTTATGAGTCGTAAACAAATGCTTACGGCCCGTTCGTAAACAAAGACGTAAGTAAAACTGGAGGGAATGTTGCGCGCCATACTGCTGGCGGCTTTGCTTACGGATATTTTCTTACGGCTCTGTCCGTAAGCAAATCCATAAGCATTTCCTGCAAAATGATATTCCGTAAGCAAGTTCGTAAGGAAATCTTTACGGCCACTGTCCGTAAGCAAATTTCGTAAGTATTTTAGAGTTTTCTTGTAGTGTAGGGAACAGGTTTCCCTACGGCTACCCCTACGTAATTTGGCCATAGGGGCTTGCCTCGTAGGGAACAGATCCCCTACGGGATGGCCCCTAAGGATCCAAAAATCCCGTAGGGGATCTGTTCCCTACGAGGCAAGCCCCTATGGCCAAATTACGTAGGGGTAGCCGTAGGGAAACCTGTTCCCTACACTACAAGAAAACTTGAAAATACTTACGAAATTTGCTTACGGACAGTGGCCGTAAAGATTTCCTTACGAACTTGCTTACGGAATATCATTTTGCAGGAAATGCTTATGGATTTGCTTACGGACAGAGCCGTAAGCAAATATCCGTAAGCAAAGCCGCCAGCAGTATGGCGCGCAACATTCCCTCCAGTTTTTCTTACGTCTTTGTTTACGAATGGGCCGTAAGCATTTGTTTACGACTCATAAGACGTAAGGAAAAGACCGGCCAACATTTTCCTGAAATTTAATTTACAAGATTGCTTACGGATGTTATGTATCCGTAAGCATTTGCTTACGGAGTTCGTTCCGTAAGCAAATGTTTACTTCTCCAATCCGTAAGGAAACAAGCACAGAATGAAAACGGTGACGTTTTAATCTTACTTAAATGCTTACGGTGGAGAGAAATCAGGATTTCCGTAAGCAAAAAAAACCTAAATAAAAAGTAAAGAGCAGACAACATTTCATTACTTACTTCCTCACATTTCTCTCTTCTCGTTTTCTTCCAACAGAGGTTGTTAGTTCTCTTCTTTCGAATATTTTCGAATATAGTGTGCATTTTCGAATATTTTCGTCCCTTCCCCGTAGGGGACGCCTACGGCATTGTCGTAAGGCCATCCCCACGGGCATGCCGTAGGGGAGCCCCTTGGAGAATTGTTTTCGTCCAATCTTTGGATTCGAATAATGAAGGTGATATTTGCCTAATTGATAGTGCTACAATGCACACTATATTCGAAAATATTTATCTCGTTTTGAAAAGGGAGAAATAAGTGTTAATACGATAAGTGGTAGTGCAAATTTAATTGATGGCTCCGGAAGATCAACATTTTTTCTCCCTGAAGGAACTAAAATTGTTATTGAAAATGCACTATTATCTCCTAAGTCTCGAAAAAAATTGATAAGTTTTAAAGATATCCGAAAAAATGGGTATCATATTTAGACTAGGGCTGGGCATGGGACGGGATGGGTCGGGATTGAGCGAATCCCGTCCCGTCCCGAAAATAAATTATCGGGACGGGACGGGACGGGATGTGCGTTTTAAAAACTCGTCCCGCACGTCCCAATACCATTTGGTTTCGGAACAAGAGCACAAGCATTATCATTTAACAAGGGTCAACAAAACTAGACATTCCCCTTCGCAATAAGTTTTAACAAAACTAGACATTCCCCTTCTCAAGTTTTTAAGTACTCAAAAACATAAACTTGAAACTAAAGGGCTAAAAACGTGATATTTGCATTCATTAACTACTAGCCATGTACAGCAGCATTGCTCTTCCTAAGCTTCTGCTCTTTTCCTACTCTTTTCCTAAGCTTCTGATCTTTTCCTACGCTATTGCTCTTGGAGGTAGAGGAGGGCATGCACTGCCTCTACTTGTTGCTGAGTTCTCATGTTCTGAAATTACACAAGTAAAATAGTTAGTTAAGCCGCATTAGAAACCCGCTCTCAAAGGCTTGAAAGCTGAAAATATATACCAAGTTCAATAGATTCATAAAAATCATAATTTTCAATAGTGCAATCTTCTACAAACTCTGCAATATCATCACCAAGCAACCAATTTTGTGTGCAAATCAAGCCCTCGACTGTTTTAGGAGTCAATGAGCTCCTAAAATAATCAATTACTCGACCCCCTGTGGAAAAGCTAGATTCTGATGCCATAGTGGATACTTGAATTGAAAGAACATCCCTAGCTATAGCTTCCAAAACAGGATACTTGCATCCATTGAGCTTCCACCATAACAAAATATCAAAATTATCATCATCAATGAGCTCCAACGGAGCTTCCAAATACTGGTCGATTTCATGTTTTGCCACTGCCTCTTCACTTTCTTGAACAACACTCCTCCAATTACTAATCAAATTGTTTCTTCTACTATTTGTGTTTCTGCTGCTAACACTGCCACTTGAAGAACTAGGAAATTGCTTCTGTAAGTGCCTTCCTCCATCTACCACAATCACATACTAAGAAAAAAAAAATGTCAACATTAGTATACACAAAAAACAATGCGTATCCTAATGTCTTAGTTCACATATACTATATTAAAAAATAAAAAAATAAACTTAACTTTGATTCTTATTTATTACCTCGTTATAAAGAGAATACATTAGATTTTTGATCTCTTTGGTCCTCATCTGCTCCTTCTCGTCTGAATAACCTTCTTGGTTAAAAGTGTAAGTCACATTTTTCAGTTTAAACCGTGCATCCAATACCAATCCAATGATAATCATGTGATTAATTTCTTGAAATGTACCAAAATACTTCAACCATCTATTTTGCATGTTTGCGGCCTTTTCATTTAGTGTTCTTTTTGTTTCTGCACCAATAGCCAATTGAGCTTCAACATGCATATTTTTTATGTTATGCTCCATGGTAATAACATCTTGGAAGGTGGTGTGCACAGTAGGTGTAGGTATCGGTATACCGATTCGATCGATATACCGTGTGTGCGGAAGCGTGTAAAACATATAGATCTACCATGCTTGGATCTTAGTGCACACAAGAGTGTATAAACACATTTATATTTATATATATACACATATCCAATATATATATATAAAGGTCAACGAATCTTACATTGGTTGACGCGTGCCTCGTTGATGTCGATGGTTGTTCGTTGATGAAGATTCGATCTTCTCGCAGCGAACCTTGAAGAGAAAATCTTCCCAAGCCTCTTGTCTTGCTTCTGGTCTTCCCAGATGTGTAGACGCACAAATGGCCCGGTCTCTACGTGTTGCACACGAACGAAAGACGAGTGCTGAAAATTGCTGATTGTTCTTTAGAAAAATGGGAAGAACACTATGTTCTCTCTTTCTCTCTTGGTGTAATCTCGAAATTCAAGTGTTGGAATGAGAGAAAATCAGATTTTCACTCCTTTATCTTCACAATAATGCACCATCATTATGTCAAAATAACCTCCCCACCAAGGTGTGATTATGGTGAGAGTTAATGGTCAAAATGTAACTCCAACCCACTAACTCCATGCCACATCATTGCCAAATGTGCACTAATGACTTCAAGTCATTATTCCATGTGGCATGACATGTCACACCATGTGACATGTCAATTTCTTTAATTACACATATATATAAACCAATTTTATATATTTATTGATTTCTAAAATCGATATAAATATTCAGCAATTATCTCATTCAGCTTCTCGTTCATGTGTGACCCTGTAGGTATGATTATCAATCAATATAATATTACCCTATGTAATATATAATATTATTGATACATCATTTAACATCCAGAGATGACCATATGACTTAATCGATTGCACACGTAGGATTTGAAGGACACAACCCAACAGTAGGGTGTGTAGAAGCACTAACTCTTAATGTGATTTCTTAGAACACCCCTAAAAAATCCACAAACACCTTAGCCTTTTCCCAATCATCATCATCAGGGGGTCCAACCCTATTTCTCTTGCTTGTGCTAGTCGGCGTAGACAAAACAATATTCCCATCTTCATCAAATTCCTCTTCCGGTTCATCAAAGTAATTTGCATAGATGCCACCATAATCATATTTCATTGCCGTGAACACTTGCTGAAACTTCAAAGCTGCTTCCAACATCAAATAGGTGCTATTCCGTCGTGTTTGAACATCCAAACACACAATTCCTTTATTAGGAATTTTCTCTCTCTCCACTGTTTTTTTTGAAGTAATCCAATCTGTTTGGAGAAGATCTCACGAACTTTACGGTATTCCTAATAGCCAACACAGACTTTTTCAACCTCTTTAACCCATTTCCCACAATCAAGTTTGTGATGTGAGCTATAAATTTCACATGCATGTATTTGCCATGCAAAATTGGTTGAAAAAATGCGGACCTGTTCATTTTAGCAACGAGCCATTCCATCGCAGACTTGTTGGAAGAAGCATTATCCACTGTAATACACATTACTTTTTCAATTCCCCAATCAACCAAACATGACTCAATAAGCCTTCCTATTGTCGCACCTTGATGATTTTGAATTACAGCAAAGTTTAGTACCCTCTTATGCATCTTCCAATCAATATCAATAAAATGAGCAGTAAGCACCATGTAATTGACATTCTGCACACTTGTCCAAGTATCCGTGGTTAAATTAACTCTCGACATTTTCAAAGTTCGCTTCAACTCTTTTTTTTTGGTATCATACATATTTAAAAACACTCTGCATAATTTTCTTCTCGAGGGAATTTCAAACAAAGGACAAACTCGAGCACAAAATTTCTTATATCCTTTCTTCTCGACGAAGCGAAATGGCAACTCATCAATAACAATCATCTAACACAAGCTTCTAAATACTCATCTTGATCAACCGCTACCATGGTCAGTGTATTAGCCCTAGTTTTATCTCCACTTACATTTTTTGCGACTTATCGGGAGTAGACGGAAAGTATCGAAAATTGTTAGCAATATGCCTAAGCATACCTGATGTACCATTGTAGCTTTGAGTAGAATAATCTCCAATTTTCCCCTTAGGACAATATTTGCAATATGCCCTCTTAGAAACTATCTGATACTCTTTTCCATCAGCATCTATCGCTTGTTCAATCTTTTCATACTCCACAAAATGACTCCAAACAAGGCTTCTTTTATTACCTGCGTCAGATTCAATCTCCCCCGTGGATGCTTCAGGTTGGGTCACACGTTGACTTCCTTGGCTTGAACCAGGTTGGGTCGCAGGTTAACTTCCATGGGTTGAACCATGCTCTGATTGTAGGAGTAAAGCAGAAGGCGAATCTGGATTTGGGTGACTTGTTGGTAGTGACGGAAAATCTAGGTTTAAGTGGCTTGTTGTTGATGGAGAAGACGAAGTAGGATTTTTTTCACCAAAAGCTTGAGATCCAGAAGCACTTTGTCGAGGACTGCGGGAAGCTTCTTCTCTCTCGCCATGGAGACAAGAGAAGAAGATGGAGATGATGACTCGTAGTCGAGAGTTTGAGATAGGGTTTTTAAGATATTGAATCTGAGAGTGATCGTATGAATGAGTATGAGATCAATAATTGAGGCAAGTAAAAATGTAAAATTAATAAATTATATATATATATATATATATATATATAAATTTTTGCTATTATGAATTATTATTAATTGATTTAATTATTATATAATAAATAAAATGGGACGGGACGGAATACTTCGGGATCATCCCGATCCCGTCCCGTCCCGTTATGAAAATTGTGATTCGGGATGGGACGGGACGGGATGGACATTTTTAAAATTGATCCCGTCCCATCCCGCTAGTTTTCGGGATGGGATCGGGATTCCGGGACAAAGTGCCCACCCCTAATTGAGACTATAAACGAGAAAAATAAAGAATGCTTATTGATTACAAAAATTAATTTGGGAAAGAAGTGTGTACTAGAAAATTTTTATTCACTATCTTCGAGTTTATATTATACGAAAATAAATTCAATAGAAGTACATCACCTAATAGACCAGAAGTCTATTGACCCAAAAGATTTTATGATTTGGCATGATCGACTTGGACATCCAGGGTCTACAATGATGAGACGAATTATTGAAAATTCGCATGGCCATTTCTTGAAAAATAAGAAAGTGTTGAATACAAAAGAAATCACATGTGTTGCTTGCTCACAAGGAAAATTAATTGTTAGGCCTTCACCGGCTAAAGTGGGCATTAAATCTCCGACATTTCTAGAACGAATCCATGGTGATATTTGTGGACCTGTAGATCCACCATGCGGACCATTTCGATATTTTATGGTAATTATCGATGCATCGACAAGATGGTCGCATGTATGTTTATTATCTTCTCGCAACTTGGCGTTTGCGAGATTACTTGCTCAAATAATTAAATTACGAACACAATTTCCGGATCACCCAATTAAAAAGATTCGTTTAGACAATGCGGGTGAGTATTCCTCAAATAAATTTTATGATTATTGCATGTCAATTGAAATAAGTGTTGAACATCCTGTAGCTCATGTTCATACTCAAAATGGTTTAGCCGAAGCTTTTATCAAGCGAGTACAATTAATTACTAGATCATTACTAATGAAGTCCAAACTTTCTTTGCATGCTTGGGGGCATGTTGTATTACATGCAGCAACATAACTTTTCTCCCCTACAATTGGCATTTGGCTTTGAGCCCAATATTTCACATCTAAGAATTTTTGGATGTGGTGTTTATGTTCCAATTGCACCACCTAATCGATCCAAAATTGGTCCACAAAGGAGGTTGGGAATATATGTTGGTTATGAATTACCTTCGATAATCAAATTTATCGAACCAATGAAAGGTAATTTATTTACTGCAAGATTTGTCGATTGTCATTTTGATGAATCAGTTTTCCTGACATTAGGGGGAGGAAAGGATCAACCGAAAAAAGAACTCAATTGGAAAATAAAATTGGATATTCTTGATCCAAGAACAAAAGAATGTGAACTTGAAGTTCAAAGAATTGTACATTTGCAAAAAATTGCAAATCAATTACCGGATGTATTTACCGACTCCCGAAGAGTTACTAAATCGCATATTCCTGCAGAAAATGTTAAAATTGATGTCTCCGAAGGACAAATAACAAGTGCTAATGAATCAAAAGCACGCTTGAAGCGTGGAAGACCTATCGGTCCCAAAGATAGAAATCCTCGAAAGAAAAAAGGATTAAATAAAAGTTACGAATTAGAAGAAAATAATGAAAAAATATTATCTCTCGAAGAGGTTTCTCCAGAAGAAGAAAAAGAACAAGTTTCTGAAGAAAATGAAACTATAGAAACTTCAATAAATTATGTCACTACTGGAAAAGGTTCGAATCGAAAAGAAATTGTCGTTGATGCAATTTTTGCATATAATGTAGCACTTGAAGTTATGGAAGAAATTAAGGATAATGAACCAAAATCAGTTGATGAATGTCTGCGTAGAAATGATTGGCCAAAATGGAAAGATGCAATCCAATTTAAATTGGACTCGTTGATAAAACGAAAAGTATTTGGACCGGTTGTCCAAACACCAGAAGGTGTAAATCCGGTTGGATATAGATGGGTATTCGTGAGGAAAAGAAATGAGAAAAATGAAATTGTAAGATATAAAGCACGATTGGTAGCCCAAGGTTTTTCGCAAAGAACTGGACATGAATATGATGAAACGTATTCTCCAGTAATGGATACGATCACTTTTAGATATCTTGTAAGTCTTACCGTGCATGAAAAATTGGACATGCGTCTAATGGATGTAATAACTGCATATTTATACGGTAATCTTGACAGTGATATCTATATGAAAATTCCTGAAGGATTCAAAATGCTGAAGCATGCAAAATTAATTCGAAAGCAATTCATTCTATAAAATTGCAAAGGTCTTTGTATGGACTCAAACAATCTGGACGTATGTGGTATAATCGACTTACCGAATGCTTAGTCAAAGAAGGCTATAAAAATGACCCGATATGTCCATGTGTTTTCATAAAGAAAAATGGGTCAAAATTTGTGATAATTGCGGTGTATGTTGATGATTTAAATTTAATTGGAACTCCTGAAGAGCTTCAAGAAGCCGCTGAATATTTGAAGAAAAAATTTGAGATTAAATACTTTGGAAAAACTAATTTATGCCTTGGTTTACACATCGAACATCTAGAAGATGGAATTTTAGTTCACCAAACAGCTTATACCCAGAAGGTATTAAAGCGTTTCAACGTGGAAAAAGCACATCCATTAACTAGTCCAATGGTTGTTCGGTCACTTGATCCTAAAAAGGATCCTTTTAGAACTCTAGATGAAGATGAAGAAATTCTTGGTCCTGAAGTACCTTATCTTAGTGCAATTGGTGCACTGATGTATCTTTCTAATTGTACAAGACCTGATATAGCATTTGCTGTAAATTTACTAGCAAGATTTAGTGCATCTCCTTCAAAACGACATTGGAATGGTATAAAACAAATTCTTCGTTATCTCCAAAGGACAAATGATCTTGGTCTATTTTATTCAAATAAAACTAAGCCTGAACTTATCGGTTATGATGATGCTGGGTATTTGTTTGACCCGCATAAAGCAAGGTCTCAAACTGGATATGTTTTTACGTGTGGTGGTACTGCCATTTCATGGCGTTCTACAAAGCAGTCACTTGCTGCCACCTCGTCAAATCATGCTGAAATTATAGCAATCCACGAGGCTAGCCGAGAATGTGTTTGGCTAAGATCATTGATCCATTATATTCGAAAGAATATTGAACTGGCGAAAGAAAATGAAAATCCCTCGATTGTAATTTTTGAAGATAATGCGGCTTGTATAGCTCAACTCAAAGGGGGGTATATTAAAGGAGATAGAACGAAGCATATTTCACCTAAATTTTTCTTTACGCATGAATTGCAAAAGAAAGGTGAAATAGATGTGCAACAAATTCGATCATGTGATAATTTGGAAGATTTATTCACAAAAACATTACCGACTGCAACATTTGAAAAATTGGTGAGAAATATCGGAATGCGTCGGTTAAAAGATCTCAAATAAATACGCGTTGCACTCTTTTCCTTCACTCGGTTTTTTCCCAAAGGGTTTTACCATGGAAGGTTTTTATCGAGCCAACTTATTAAGCGTATTAAATAAAAATACGATGTTTGAATCAGGGGGAGAAATACAATGACGAACAACGGACATCTAAGGGGGAGTATTATGAAATAATGTAATAGTGGATGTCTTTTGGTGTGCTCATGTAGTGGGCATGCAAATGGACACACCATTGAAGCACACCTTGAGGGATCATATTTATTCATTGTATTTACTTCTACATAATGCATGATCATGTATGTGTACTTATAAATAGGTGTCTTTGTATCCATTGTATACACACTTGAATACTTGAAATATAATAAGAATCCTCCTTCTCCTTATTTCTACTATCTTGTTACTTTATATTATGTTCCGAGCTATTAAAAATCACAACAAAAATAAAATTATTAGTACTTATATTCAATATTAGTTTTCGTACTTCCTTTGTAAATAACAAAGGATGTGCGGCAACTGTTATTAAACAAAGAGAATATTATTTTTTTTATTTTTTATCCTCTATAATAAGATTATAGGTTTGTATCATTTAGACAAAAAAAATATTGGAACATCCGATTAAATAATAATAATATTTTATGTTTATTAAAATGGGTGAATAATAATGTGTGACTTATTAAAATAAATATTATCATTTTTATTTTAAAATGTGTGGATTTCTTAAAATTATTTATTGGTAAATTTAAATAATTTTATGTTTAAAAAATTAATTAGTAAAATTAATTATATAATAACTTTAAATTTAATAATTATATATATATAATAAATAAAAAAAATAAAAAATACAAAAATAATTAATAACACTCTAGTGAGGATGTTGATGAAGAAAGTGTGGCAAGCTGATGTAGAAGGAGAGTTGTGTCAAAGTTCACACCCGCTGTTATACATAGTCTAAGGTAACATAAAATGAACCTTTGTTTAGAAGTTGTTTAGAGCCCCTAAATGTCAATCTATCCCAACTATTTATAAAATGGTAGTACTATGTGAACAGAATTGCTCAAATTTAATGATTTATTTTATTTTTTATTTTTATATAATTATAAATATGACAAGTTTAATAAATATTTTAAAATGATTTTTTTTATTATAATATATTGAAATATATATTTTTTATTTAATTGACTTTTTGGTATAAATATTAAAAAAAACTAGTAGTATTATTTTTAGTTAAAATTTTTATTTTTGATTTTTTTATAATATACACCCTCCGGTCAACAATAGATGTCATACTTTTTTTAGAATGGAGTTTAAGAAAATTAATAAATTTTTATTTTTTTATTAAAAAAAAAGTAAAATTATATTTTTAGATTGAAAAATAAAATAGTTGTGAGTAAAGTGACCAACAATAGAGAGTTTAAGAAAATTATTAATTTTTTAACTTTTAAATTAAAAATTAAATGGTAAAAATTTGTTTTTAAATTGAAAAGTAAAATAGTTGTGAGTAAGATTAAAAAGTAGTAGATAAAATAGAATAAAATTGTATTTTAAAACAAAAAAATTTAGAATAATTATTTCATTTTTTGGGGTGTGTCAACTATTTTTATGTTGTGGGGAGTGTTTTGGGTCGTTTTTGTTGGAGAGAATGAAGTACGGGGTAAATATGAGGGTTTCGCAACGACTACCAAAGCAAATAAATTTTTATGTAGAAAGGGTTGAAATTTCCAGGCCGGGGAGGAAAAGGATTAGAATCCGAGCTAAAGAAGATAATGTCTTTTATTTCGATAATACTTTTAATCCGTATATTTCGCCGCGCTTACAATGAGATGGGGAGGCCGGCTTTTATAGACGAGAGCACATGCTCATGCAGAGCCACGACATCACGACACGTTAAGTCTACTCTAGGATCATTAAATGGCGGGGCACGATTCCGAGCTGGGTTTAAGCGAGGCCCGGGGCCTGAGTTCGGCTGGGTTTGTGCGGCTCCCGTTCGAGGACTTCGGCGGGGGTGCTTCCCAGTTCGTCCTTTTAGATCAATCATGAGAGCGTGCTGCTTTTCGCTCGGCCCGGGGTGGCGCTTCCAGCGCGTTGAATGAGCCTGGACCCGGGGTCCGGTTGGGACTCGTTGCGGAGCTTGCCACGTCTTCTGACTCGGGACGTCGCTCCTAATTGGTCGGGCCGTGAGGATTCAGCGCAGCTCTCTCCCCTTTGTCGGTTTCCCAGGGCCATGTTCTTGCATGGTCCGCATGGGCTCGGACCCGGGATCCGATTTTGGCTCCTGACGATGGCCTTGAGCGCTGCGGGCGGGCCTGCCTTCCACGTGTACAAATTGATTTTTTCTCCCCCAACATTGGCCCCCGGAAACCTCATCGGAAAATAAGAGATCCGGTGGGGTTTCCGCCTGTTGGGCCGGCGATCATTTCTCCTCTCTGCTGGCTTGGGACGAGGATGCCCTAGGGTCCTCTGTCCTAGTTCGGGGGCCGTCGCCCGGACGCTGGTGGTACTAGTCGGGCCGTTGCTATGAAGATGGGCCTTAGGTTCCTGCCCTGGCCGAGTTTTGAGTCGTTTGGCCGAGGTCGTTCTCCGCCTCACGCTGCGTCTCGGCTACTTCTTCCCTGGCCCCATACTCCTGCGCGCTCGTACCTTGGGCCTTGGGGCCGGGACGCCGTAACATGGAGCGACGTTCCTGAAGGAAAAGTAAAAACGAAATTCCGGACGTTTCTTGTTTCAGCATTGGCTTGGGACCCGGTTCCATCCTGCCCGGGGGCCCCGCCCAGCACTTTTTGGCTCCTCGGGTCTCGGATGGTTATGCCGACTTCCCTTATAGAGCATTGCCGTGAGATTCATCACCCCGCTGATCGATTCCCCTTCCCGCTCTTGTCAAGCCATCTTCCCCTGGAGGCCCCTTCTCAATCTACGCGAACTGCGACCTACCACGGCAGAAGTTCCTTTTGGAGGGCGTGGGGACAAATCTCCTTCGAACACCGCGGTCCGGAGAGACGCACCTTGGAGACCACGTCCTATGGCCTGGACTTTGGATCCCGGGTGCCGCTGGGCCCCGAACGCTCACGTGCTGCGCAATTGGAATCTGGGCCTAGTCAGTAGGGTTGCAGGGGTGACTTAGCCTAGTGGGTCATCATTGCGATTCCCTTGGGCCCACGCCTGCCCATTAGGCCTGCTGGTTTGCTTGGAAAACATAAAAGACTTTGAGTGTGTTTATGGGTAACCGCTCCCGCCTCTTCACCTTTCGAGCGGATATACCTATGGATAACTCCCGTGTCTGTTGACTACTCCCCGATCGTGCTCTATCGATTCATACATCCTAAAACCGTTGGAGCCATAGCAACTACCCCCTCACATCCTTATTCGCTTATTGCTCTTCTTTTCCGCTCCTATCCCGAAACGATGTCGAGTTCGCGTGACGAAGTTATGGCTGAAGCGGAGGGGTTTGCCGCGAGCTCGGGGGGTGATGTAGTATCGAGTGGTTCCTCATCTAGTTCCGCCGAGGTGACAGATATTCTTTCCTTTCACGCCCAGTTCCTCAGCCTTGTCGACGAGAAGTTCCCTGCGCCTGCGGCCTTTGACTATCCGCGCTATTATCGGGAACATCCGTACGTAGCCGTCGTTCGCAACCCGTATACCCCGCCCACCGACTGCCATTCCCCCAAATGGGGCGATCATGGGAAACCCAGCGTGGTCACCGCGGATGTCATCGAGCAAAAAAGGATCGCGTGGAAAGTGCCCGTGGACGTGCACCTCCACGCCCCGGCTCCCGGGGAATCCCCATGTTGCCCGCCGCCGGGAATGGTCGCGGTGGGGATCGATGCCCTCGACCTCGGGCTGCATTTCCCGTTGCACCCCTCGGTGAGCATGGCGCTGCGGTTCTGGCGGGTGGCCCCGCATCAGATTCATCCCAACGGGTGGGCCCAGATCCTGGCCTTTCTCTCCCTGCTGGGCAATGCGGGGCTGATCCAGACGCTTACAGATGCTGAGATTCGCCGTTCGTTTGGCATTTCGAGTACTGGAGGGTTGAACGGGCGCTTCACGGTGAAAGGCCGTGACGGCATCCCCGCCGTCGGAGTGAAGTTGTCGAGGGTGGATAACCCTTGGCCGCGATGGGTATACGTCTCCGGGGCGTGGCGTACCCCGACGCCGGACGGGGAGCTCGATATTCCTACAAAAATACTCTGAGAAGATTTTGAGTGAGTCGCGCTCCCCACCACTCCCCGTTGGTTTTTACTGAATTTTAACTTTCTCCTTCCCGTGGACAGGTGTTAGCACTCGGAGAGAGGGGCCCTTGAACTGGGATTACCAAGTCGCTTTGAAGATCACCGGAGCCTATACGTCGGCCGAGCGCCAAGCCTCCGTCCTCTGCCGTGACGACCTGCTTCTGAATGCTCGTCTTATCTGCCCCCCGCGGCATCTCCACAACCCCTATCCTGGTAATAGTGGGTCCGCGGTTATTCTGTTATCATTATGTACGTCATTTAGGAAACATGCGTTTAACCGTGTCTTGCTCACAGCCCCCCGCAATTTTGTGTTTAAGAGTCGCCCTCGGTCGAGAATGCCTAGATTTCCCGGGATCAATGACCGCAAAGGCTCCGATTTTCCGATCCCGGCCTCGCGGAGCCAATCGGTCGACTCGGCCGGCCCCTCGAGCTCGAGGTGTTGGGATATGTCCTTCGATCCTACGTGTGCAATCGATAAAGTCATAAGGTCGTCTATGGATGTTAAATGATTATTTGATAATATTAAATTGTTGGGAACAATATAATATTGATCGATAAATCATACCTACAGGGTCACACACGGACTCAAAGATGATGTACGATGATTGATATATATACTGATTTAGAATCAATATTTACGTGGATTTAATTCACATGCATGGCTTGCATGGATGCATGTCACATAGTGTGACATGGCATGCCACACAAGCAAGTGGGACCACATACAATGCATAGTGGCATGTGTATGTGGCATGACCTTTCACCTCCTTTGTAACTCCTTTTGCATGTTAATGGTGCATAATGATGCCCATTATGTAGGAGGTTACAATGGAGTGTTATGACATGCATAATGAGGCTAATATATGGATGAAAATCAAATTTTCATCATACATTACTTTTACCCACGAAATTCACACCAAAGAGAGAGAGGAGAAAGTGTTCTTGGAGAACCGACTCGATCAAGCAAAGTATTCGTCATCCGGGTTCGTGTGCAACACGTAGAGGCCGGGCCATTTGTGCGGCTTCAACATCCGGGCGATCCAAAGGCGTGACGGGGTCATTCCAAAGGTGAACAATTCGTGGCTGATCTATTTGAGGTGGTTCAATCGACTCAACACCACCTCAACGACATCAACGAATCACTTCGTCACCAAAAGTAAGATCTCGTTGATATCTATATATATATATATATATATATATATATATATATATATATATATATATATATATATATATATATATATATATTGGATGTATATATATATAAATATATATGTGTATATACATATTTGTGTGCACTAAGATCATGGCATAGTAGATCTATCGCTTTACACGCTTCCGCACACACGGTATATCGATCGGATCGGTATATCGTAACCATCAATTGGTATCAGAGCCTAGGGCTCGTGCACACTTTTGTGTTGGACACAATATGTTTAAAATCAACATAATTGGCTTAATTGTGATTATGTGATTATGTGATTAGATATAAGGCTGGCCACCGTTAGTGGTCGGGTGAATGAAATTGTCGTTTTTTACGTACGATTGGCCATAGTTTTGGAGGGCTGCGTCCCTTGGAATATTTTGTAATAGATAGGTTTTTTCTATTCAAAAATGTATTGTTCAATGTGTAAGCAATGAATTGAATCCATGGATCGACATTGGATATCGGCTCTCCGGCGAAAACGAGAAGAAACGAAGCAAAACGGGCGAAAACCGAGCTGCTGGAGCAAAATGGCGGGCGCCGATTGGATTCCGCGGGCGC
Source organism: Euphrasia confusa (assembly GCA_954870475.1). Lineage (NCBI taxonomy): Eukaryota > Viridiplantae > Streptophyta > Magnoliopsida > Lamiales > Orobanchaceae > Euphrasia > Euphrasia confusa. The sequence goes on from OX940956.1 coordinate 13,183,902, forward strand.
CGTTATTGAAACGGCGACCGCTGAAAGGCTGTTTTTGGTCAGCCAGGTTTTGTACCCTTTTGGCGGACGCCGTTTTGGAAACGGCGACCGCCAGTGGTGTTCGACGACCGCCGTTTGTGAAACGGCGGGCGCCGTTCGTGGTTTTTTGGGTACGAAATAGGTTTGACCAAAATCGGCGGGCGCGGAACTGAAACGGCGGGCGCGGACCAGTCCAGAAGATGTTCAAGGCCTGTTTTGTTGTTTTAATCTTTTCTTTTGAGAGTTGTGAGGTTCTAGGGGCCTTTCGATTACGTATTTAATTGCTTTGCTAGTTATAGGATGTTTTATGTTATAAATGTTCAACTTACATATAAACACCTATGCATGCAAGTTCCCAAAATAATGAGTATAATGTCTTGTCCAAAACATCACACCCATGAAGCCCTCGATCATAAGGTTGTAGGTTCGCCTCAGCGGGGTACAACTTGTTATCTTGGGATAGTGGGAGTAAGGGTTGGACCTTTACATGTGAGTTTGGTTTTCTCATCGATAGATCCACTGCAGGCGTGGCTATCGAGGCATGAGATGAGAATGGGATTCTCGTCGACCGAGAGTGATATTAGATATCATTGACATGGGTATGTCTACCTATCTTGAAATACTTAAGTGCGGACTCAGTCGGCTTAAAAATTTACAAGATGAGGATCTAGGGATCGTTTTGTTCTAAGGGACAATGATATTGGATATCAATTGAACAAAATGAAATAAATAAGTACAATTGTTAGACAACCTTATTTGTTTACAGTTTTGTGGATGTTTACATACTTTAGTTATCTTTATTTTGTAGTTTATCATGTCAAATATCAACTCTATTCAAGTTTGGTTCAATTCTTGATTGTGAAAAATTGAACAACGCAAATTTTCTTGATTGACAACGTAATTTGAGGATGGTCCTCAAATACGAATACAAAGCGAATGTGTTAGAATACCAATTCCTATGATATCATTGAACAACTCAATAGCATGTTCGGGGAACATACTATGATTGAGCGGTTCGGTATGACCAGGGTCATCGCTTCAGCTAGGCTGGAAAAATGGAAATCTATGGAATCACATGTGCAACAAATGATTGGATTATTTGCTTCAAGTGACCGCCTAGATTTTTCCTATGATGATTATTTGGCAACCGATTTCATTCTTCAATCTCATGATGGTTATAATGCCTTTAGGCTAAATTTTCCATATGAATGGTTTGAAGAAATCGCTTCGTGAGCTCCACGGGATGCTCAAGGCTGTTGAGCCGGCGATAGAGAAGGACCCTAAGAGGGAAATTCTTATGATATGGGATAGGGTATTCAAAAGAGCATGGGCAAGAAGGCTACTAGGGTTCCTAGGGAATCTCAATGCGTCTACTGCAAAAGTGTTGGACACTACTTGCAAACATATAAAAGTTCATATTTTATTCAATTTCAAAACAAATGCCTAATTTGTCTTTAATTTTATGGATTATAAGGTTAGGATTATTTACACCTCGGGGAGTGATTTAATCCAAAACACTTAAGTTCATCAATGACACAAATTAGAGAATTTCGAGCCATGGGATAGCGTGAATCGATTGTCTGGTTTGCTCCCTCATATTTTATGAGAGATAGGGCTTCAATTGCATGATAATATCGCTGGTTAGAAAACTTCGATTTTCACTTACGATTTATCACGTTTTGACATTGAGATAATTTTGAATGGGAAATTTGAATGAGACTCAATTATTGAGAATAATTGAATTTGCCCAAAGTTCAAAGAAGATGTGAAAAACGGGGTTGCTTCATCTTCAGGTATTAATGATATAGACATTAAACTTCACAAATTCTACTTTTTGGGTATTGGATGCCAAATGTGGTTCTCACATTTGTATGTGGAGGAACTACATAGAAGTGTAAGTTTGGTGAGTAGAGATGTCGATCTGCGGGCGAGAAATGAAGTGAATGTCGCTGCATTAGCTGCATGATCATATGATGTTGTTTTGCCTTTGGGCCTTGTTTTAGTATTATAACTATGTAATTTCGTACCTTCAATAAACAATGAATATTGGTTCAGTATTAGATATTGATGGATTAGTTTTTCACTATTAAATAGTTTGGTAACTATTTTAATTGTGAATTATTCTTTGTTTTGGTACGATTATTATATTGTTTATGTATACTTTAAACTTGACAAATCATATATATAACATTAACACTAAAGGCCGAATCGAATAAGTCTCAATGAGACATAACTATAACATTGTTGATTAGGTTAAATCATCATCTAAATATGTAACGAAGCTTCTTTTAGAATGCATTCTAGAATCATTTGACTTGGAGTCATTTGATACATGTGGATGATGTGTGATGGACAAGATAACAATGTCATCTTTCTTGGAGAAAGGAGAACATGTGAGTGATTTATTAGGGATGATCCATACTGATGTATGTGGAACCTATCAGTTCACAAGCACATGAAGGTTATGTTTCGGAAAAGAGAAAACAAACTATATTAGATATAGTTCGACCATTCGATGAGAGGTCTAAATGAACTAATGGTCTCTTTTGGGAACACACAATTCTAGACTTCAACTTATACACTGAATAGGACGCTGTCAAAAGCTGTTGATAAGACACCATACTAGGTATGGAAAGGGAGGGTCCCTAAATTGTTTTCATCAAGATTTGAGGTTCTAAAAGCTTCTCTGATGAGATTTATCTCTATAGAGATTGAACTCAATTGGGATAAAAGTTTCTTTATGGTATCCATAAGAAACTCGAGGGTACAACTTCTACGATCTATCTGAGAACAATATTTTGTTGCTCGAGATAGTGATTTTCTTGAAAAAGAGTAATCTTTCCTAGAAAGTCAGTGGGAGCTCAGTTGTCTTGAACGAGGTTCAAGTAGAACAAACTGATATGGATACTCAAGACTTGGTCGAGAGTACTCCAGTAGTTTTGGAAACCACACCTAACCTTCGAAGGTCTGGAAGGGTTAGATCTCAACCTGACAGATACTTAGGTATTCTGACAAATGAGAGCTATGAAGTCATGCTTTTAGAAAGCAATGAACCTTCGACCTATACCCAAGCTATGACGAGTCCAGATTCCGAGAAATTGCAGGGTGCCATGAAATCCGAAATGGAATCGATGTCTGAAAATCAAGTTTGGAACTTGGTCGATTTTCTTAAAGGGGCTAGGCCCATTGGATGCAAATGGATTTACAAGATAAAAACAGTCATGGATGGAAAACCTAGTGTTTTCAAAGCAAGGTTGGTGGCAAAAGGATTTAATCAAATTCACAAAGTGGATTATGATGAAACCTTTTCACCAGTTGCTATGATCAAATCCATTCGGATTCTCTTAGCCATTGCTGCTCATTATGATTATGAGATATGACAAATGGATGTTAAAACCGCCTTCTTGAATGGGATTCTAGAAGAGGATGTGTTTATGACACAACCAGAGGGTTTTATCGATCCTAATCAGGCTGAGAGAGTATGCAAGCTTAATAGATCTTAATGGATTAAAGCAAGCATCTCGGAGTTGGAATCTTCAGTTCAATGAATCCATATCGGGATTTGGATTTCAGAGGAACTCGAAAGAGTCTTGTTTTACAAGAAGATCAGTGGGAGTTACGTTGTATTCATTGTGTTGTATGTCGATGACATACTCCTTATTGGAAACAATATTCCTATGCTTAATTCTGTTAAAGAATGGCTTGGAAGATGTTTTTTAATGAAGGATCTTGGAGAAGCACAGTACATATTGGGCATCAAGATCTGTCGGAACAGATCGAAAAGGATGTTTGAACTTAGTCAAATGACCTATATTGATAAGGTGGTTGACAAGTTCAGAATGAAAGACGCCAAAAAGGGGTCTCATTCCAATGAGTCATGGCACATCACTTAGCAAGATGCAAGGCCCTACGGGACTTGATAAGCAAAAGAGGATGGAAAATATTCCTTATGCTTCGGCAATAGGGTCTATAATGTACGCCATGATATGTACACGACTGGACGTATCGTATGCTTTGAGCATGACGATTCGGTTTCAAGGAAACCCAGGTGAGACGCTTTAGACTGCGGCCAAGAATATTCTTATGTACCTTAGATGGACTAAAGAATATTTTGTTGTCTTTGGAAGACAAAAAGAGTTGATATTAACAAGCTGTTTGAAAGCTAACTTCAAAACAGACTAAGATAATTTCCGATTTTAATCTGGTTATATCTTTTGTCTGGTTAGAGGTGATATTTTCTGGAATAGTTTCATGCAATGCAATATAGCTGATTAAACTACAGAAGCTAAGCACAGTATTGCATTGGATGCAGTAATGTTGGAAGTTAGGATTTGAAAGTTCTTGAATGAACTAGGTGGCGTAACTAGCTCAGCCCATCCGATAGTTCTTTATTAATAGTAGAGTTATCGCGCAAGCCAATGAGCTAGGAAGCACCACAAGTCTAAAACTGGTGCTCAGAAAGTTCCACATTATCTGGGAGATAGTTTTGTGGAGACATCGAGATAATAAAGTTGCAACTTTTGGTAAGGTTGCAAACCCGCTTTCTAAACCTCTCCAGCAGTTTAAGCTTGAGGCTTTCATGACTACAATAGAGATCAGGCATCTTAGAGATGGGTTGTGATTTCTATTATTGTATTAGATACTTTTGGAGATTTGGTAAACATTCACTCATATGTATAATACATATTTCTTCATATAAATATGGTTTAATTTATATGAATTGTCCAAATGATTAAGTGATATCAATTGGGTTATGAGGTCGACTTACCGCATAATGAAGTCCCAATGGTTGAACTGATATACTTGAATCATATAGTTGTTCCTGGTTCGTATAATCGAGTACGGACAAACCGATAATACAATGAACTAGTTTGTAATGTGTACTATAGCGCCGCTTCATGGGCTAGTGATGTGGGACATCAAGTACAATTACATAGATATTAGCTGGGAGCTAATGATCGAACAGACCCGACTGAAATAGTATTTGAGATTTCGAGTCATAATACTATTTCATTGAGTGTCGAGCAATTTCCTCTGACCTGAGTAGTCCAGAGTGACTCCATTGTGAAATGGTATACTTTGATACAAGTAAACGCCTTTCGTAAAAGGAGGTTATAAAACTTGTTATTGGGTATATCAGGAAGCAAGTGGGAGAGCTTGGATTTACAAGATGGGATTGTCCTCCATTTTTATAATGGGATACATGTCTTACCGGCCACTTGGAGAGTCGAGACTGTGGAAAATACGTGGCCACGTCCAGATTCGTATCATAGTGATAAATCTGGTTTTACAGTCTGTCTCATAGTCCAAGAAAGGTTTGAACCGATTGAGGATGACTCAAGTCTTGCCTCAAGTTCAAACTTAGACATAAAGTGACAACAGGAAATTGGCAGCACACTGGCTCTGAAGGCCAAGTGGGAGATTGTTGGGATATGTCCTTCGATCCTACGTGTGCAATTGATAAAGTCATAAGGTCGTCTATGGATGTTAAATGATTATTTGATAATATTAAATTGTTGGGAACAATATAATATTGATCGATAAATCATACCTACAGGGTCACACACGGACTCAAAGATGATGTACGATGATTGATATATATACTGATTTAGAATCAATATTTACGTGGATTTAATTCACATGCATGGCTTGCATGGATGCATGTCACATAGTGTGACATGGCATGCCACACAAGCAAGTGGGACCACATACAATGCATAGTGGCATGTGTATGTGGCATGACCTTTCACCTCCTTTGTAACTCCTTTTGCATGTTAATGGTGCATAATGATGCCCATTATGTAGGAGGTTACAATGGAGTATTATGACATGCATAATGAGGCTAATATATGGATGAAAATCAGATTTTCATCATACATTACTTTTACCCACGAAATTCACACCAAAGAGAGAGAGGAGAAAGTGTTCTTGGAGAACCGACTCGATCAAGCAAAGTATTCGTCATCCGGGTTCGTGTGCAACACGTAGAGGCCGGGCCATTTGTGCGTCTTCAACATCCGGGCGATCCAAAGGCGTGACGGGGTCATTCCAAAGGTGAACAATTCGTGGCTGATCCATTTGAGGTGGTTCAATCGACTCAACACCACCTCAACGACATCAACGAATCACTTCGTCACCAAAAGTAAGATCTCGTTGATATCTATATATATATATATATATATATATATATAAATATATGTGTGTATATACATATTTGTATGCACTAAGATCATGGCATAGTAGATCTATCGCTTTACACGCTTCCGCACACACGGTATATCGATCGGATCGGTATATCGTAACCATCACGAGGGTACTTCGGCGTTCCCGGGCTACTCCGATCGAGATGCGCCCCTTCTCGCCTATGATTCCTGCGGGGAAGGCCGGGTCAGCCGCTCGTGAGCGAGTGGCGGAAAGCGGTCATGCGCTACCTCGCGCTGATGATAACGAGGTGATCAACCTGACCTTGGACGCCAAACCCCGGGCCCCCGCGCCACAGACGGTCCCCCCGGTCCTAGCTCACCAGAGGGCGGGGGTAGCGGCTGTGGACTGTCCTTCGCCGTTCCCCGATGTTAGCGTTGCTCCTGACACATTTGAGGATTCGGGTGCCGGCGGGTCGCGGAAACGCAAATCCATCGGGAGCCTCGATGCTCAGGAGCTCGGTCGTGGAGACCCGTCGGATGCTGCGCCTGAGAGCCCCGTTCCTACGCCGGCTCTGGTTGCGTCTTCGCCGTATTATGGCATCGATTCGAGTTGCCGACAAAGGTATGTACAACTTTACCCTTTATCCCGACTGCGTCGTGGCTTTGAAAATCTTTCAATGGTCCTTAGAAGGCCTCCATTCTGTATTGCATTTCCGATTTTTAATTTGGTGCCTTCGCGCCGCTGTTCTGTCGTAGGATTCTGGACGCGACGTCGGATATGCCTCCCGTGATCAGGGATTACCTGGCAGGTTACGGCCCCGCGCCTCCGATGACTACCCCCGGGACCCCGGTTGGTGCGGCTCTCGGGGCCCTCGGGCGATCCTGGACACACAAGCTGCAGGGCATAGTCGGTCGTCGCGATCATACCTTCCTGATGGCCACGATGTTGACCGGTCAAGCCGCCGTTCTCAGTGCCGCGGGGTTGGAATGGTCGGAGGCTCAGGCCCGTCAGATCGAGCAGCTCACTGTGTCGGTGGAGCAATGGAAGGATTCTGCCCTGGAGAAGGAGAAACTGATCGGGGAGGCGGCCCGTCTGAGCACGGAGGTAAACTCTCGAAACGAGCTACTGACGTCGGAGGTTGAGAAGCACACCAAGGCCCTTGCCGCTGCCTCGAGGGATCGGGACATATGGCGCGAACTAGCCGAGTATCAGGGTGACAAGTTGGAGATGATGGCGGCAGAAACGACGACTCTTAAATCGCAGGCCGCGGCCCTGACGCAGCAAATCAATGAGGGGAGGGACGAGGTGGCACGGCTTACGGAGTCCCTAGACTCTCAGCGTACCGATGCCACGGCATTGCAGGACCAGCTAGAGAGAACCCGGGCTAGGACCGTCACTCTCGAGGAAGAGCTTGCCAGCCCGTGGACCGATCATCGCGTGCTCAATGATCACTTCTATTGGAGCGGCTTGGCCGATGCTGTCAGGTACGCGCACTTGAAAAACGATGTGGCGGCTCGGGACCGGGTGCTGGAATACTGGAAACGTTATATGAGCACCCGGGTTCTCGACCCTCGGCTACATCAAGAGTACCTGGATCTTGAGGAGGACTTCGGTATTGACATGAAATGGTGGCCGAGCTATGAACGTCTGGTCCATCCCAAGAAGCCCCTGGTCGAGCTGCCCGCGCTGCCGGTGGAGACGGGTGCGGAGGTTGGGACTGAGGCCGACGAGGCTCCTCCTGTAACCGCCATCCTTGGAGTTGCTTCAGTGGTTGGAGGTGGACCTTCCCCCTGCCGTCCGACCATGGTGGACGATGTCGCGGGGTTCTCTGCAAAAGGTCCTGATGGCTTTTCTGACCGGCTCGGGGCGGGAAAAAGCGCAGGTGGCTGTGGAAGGTGGCGAAGCCGGGGTTGACTCCATGGTTGAAAAATCCCTCGAGGTTGGGCCGGTGATCCCGTGAGTTTATTTGAAGCTTGAGGGACTGTCCACTGAAAAAGCTTTTATTTTGATTGTGTTTTGATATGGGCTTTAGCCTGAATACCCTTCTATCTCGTTTATTTTGGTTTCGGTTTGGCGTGGGCCTCGGCCTTAAAACAATCTGTTGTTTTTATTTGGTTTTTTGTTGGGGCAGTGGCCCGGATATTTCTGTGATTTGTTTGTGGGGGTGAACCCTGGTTTTTAATCATGTTTTGCTTTTTCATGACTAAAATTTTCTTTTGCGTGATGCGTATGGTGCCTTTAGGACTTTGTGTTAATCCTGGATGTGCAGGATTTCAACTTAATTTCTCCGAGCCGCGGGCCCCGGGGTTTAGGTTGTCCCGGGTATCGGGACCCTGCCCGTAGTTTCTTATTGAATTTCTCTTGCTGACGCGATTTTTATTCTTTCCGAAGTTCGGTTCTGGCCAAAGATTTTTGGTTCTTTTAGTACCCGTACCTCCTCGACCCGGGGCTCAGTAGAGTCCTTGTGGGTTTGGGGATTGATGGTTTAAAGTGGGGGTTTTTGTGGCTTTTGACAGCTTTTATTTTCTTCCCCCCGCGCTCGCAACTTGGGACATGGTAAATGACTTTCTTACTCTGGAGTCGCCTAAGTTGGAGACTGAATGGGTTCGTGGCCTTTTGGGCTTTTGTGGATGAGTCCACAAATTATTCTTGTATCGTCCCCGCAGCCCGTGTCCCGGGATTGTGTTATTTCAATCTCCGCTCTCCGGGTCTTAAGTAGGTTAGGCCTTTTTCTCGACTAAACGACAATACGCAAATCATAGGGAATTGTTTCAAATTCTCCGACACTCGTGGGTGCTCGTTTTATTTTTGCTATCTTAGAGCATATACATATAGTCTTCATTCATCGACTTCGTGGGGGCTCGGGCCTGCTCCGGTCCTCGTCCCTCTACTGGTAAAAATTTTTTTAGGTACAATGCGTTCCATCGGTACTGGTCTGGTGTTCCGTCCATCATCTCTAGTGCGTACGCCCCGTTCTCCAGGCAAGTCGTTACTCGGAAAGGTCCTTCCCATGTCGGCCCGAGGGCCCCGGGGTGGGTTCCTAGTAATTTTTTCAACACCAACTCCCCGGGGCTGAATTCTCGGGTCCTCACCTTTGTATTGTTTGTTCATCGCGTTGAGGGAGTCAGAACTCAACCTCCGCTCATCAAGGAGGTCCAACTCGAGACGCAGTACCGCCTCATTCTCCGGGGTGATGTCCTGAGCGATACGGTGCGAGCGGACTACCACCTCGGCCGGGATCACGGCCTCCGTATCAAACGCGAGAGCGTATGGTGTTTCTCCGGTTGCGTTCTTCACCGTGGTGCGATATGACCACAGCACCTCTGGTAGCTCCTCGGCCCACCTTCCTTTTCGCAACTCCAGTTTCGCCTTGATGGTGTTCTTCAAGATTTTATTCACCGCCTCGACTTTCCCATTGGACTGCGGGTGGTACGGGGTCGAAAACGCCCTCCTTATACCCCATAATTCGCAAAAGTCCGAGACTCGCTCCCCGTCGAATTGCCTACCGTTGTCCGAGATGATGGACTCGGGCAATCCGAACCGGCATATGATGTTCTTCCAGATGAACTTGATCACTTGTGGTTGGTCGATCTTCTGGACTGCTTCCGCCTCGGCCCACTTGGTGAAGTAATCGACCGCGACAAACGCGAACTTGACTCCGCCCGGGGCTGCGGCCAACGGGCCGATGATGTCTATGCCCCACCGGGCAAAGGGCCATGGGGAGTACAGCGCCTTGAGAGTTCCGGGTGCGGTGAGAATGTTGGGTCCCATGAGATGGCACTGGACGCATCTTTTCCCGAACTCGGCGGCGTCGTGGCGTAAGTTTGGCCAGTAGAAACCTTGACCCATGGTTTTGTGGGCTAGCGACCGCCCGCCGGCGTGATTACCACAAATGCCCTCGTGGATTTCGGACAAGACTTTTGCTCCCTCGTCCCTAGATATACATTTTAACAAAGGCATGGAAAAACTCCTGCGATAAAGTTGGGAACCCAGAACAGAGTACCTTGCAGCCCGCGTTCGGAGCTGTTTTGCCTCGACCTTGTCCGAGGGCAGGGCCCCGAACTCGATGAAACCTTTGATCGCGTCCCGCCAGTCGGCCCCGGGCTCGAGGGCTACGGGGAGGATCTCCTCTCGGGCGTCGACTGAGGGAGTCTTCAGCTGTGTCAACACGACTCGGGACAGATCTGCAACCCCTTCGGATGAGGCTAGTTTGGACAGCGCGTCGGCCTGCGAGTTTTGCTCCCTGGGGATCTGCTCGATCCGGACGTCGGGAATCTTGCCGCACAATCTCCACACCAGCTCGAGGTACTTGATCATCTGCTCTCCTTTGGCTTCGTAGTCGCCCGTGACTTGGTTCACCACTAGCTGCGAATCCATGAACACGTGGAGTCGCGGGACGTCCACCGCGATGGACATTTCGAGGCCCGCCACGAGCGCCTCGTACTCTGCTTCATTATTTGTTGCTGAAAATTCGAATTTCACTGCGTGGGCAAACGAGTCACCGTCCGGCCCAAGGAGCACTACTCCGGCCCCCGAGCACGCACTGGTAGACGACCCGTCCACGTAGAGTCTCCAGGGGCGTGCTTGACCCGTGCTCCGCTGGGGAAAGGTCAACTCGACCACAAAGTCCGCGAGTGCCTGCGCTTTTATTGCGGTGCGAGGCGCGAAAGTTAGGTCGTACTGGCTCAGCTCCAGACTCCACCGGAGCAATCTTCCTGACACATCGGATCGATGCATGACTTGTCGCAACGGCATTGTGGTGAGCACTTCTACGGGGTGCTCGAACAAGTACGCCCTGAGCTTGCGGACCGAAATTATCAAGGCGTATGCCAATTTCTCGAGCGGCGTGTAGCGGGCTTCCGCCTCGTGGAGGACATGGCTCACGAAATAGATAGGTAGGTGGAGGGTCCCTTCGGCCCGGACAAGTACCGCGCTTAGCGCGCACTCCGACGCGGCGAGGTAAAGAAAAAGTTTCTCCCCCGCCTTGGGGACCGTCAAGACATGGGGCCCCGCGAGGTACTCCTTGATCCGTAGGAAAGCTGTCCTTCTTCCAGTGGAACTCTTGGTTTTTTATCGATCCGAAGAACGGGCGAGTTTTATCCCCGAGCCGCGACATATATCGGCTGAGCGCCGCGAGGCAGCCGGTGAGCCGCTGGACTCCCTTCACGTCCCGCGGCTCGGCCATGTCGAGCACGGCCTTGATTTTCGCTGGGTTGGGCTCGAGCCCATACTCTCCAAACACGTGTCCTAGAAACATTCCTTTCTTAATCCCGAAATGGCACTTCTTGGGGTTCAGCCTCATGTTGTAGGCCCCAAGAATCTCGAAAACCCGAGCGAGGTCCGCGACGTGGTCCGCCTCGCTCGCACTTTTCACAATAATGTCGTCGATGTACACTTCCACCGTCTTGCCGATTTCTCCGGCGAACATGGTATTGACCAGTCTTTGGTACGTGGCTCCTGCGTTCTTCAGGCCGAACGGCATCCGCTCCCAGCAGTAGATGTTACTTCCTGTGTAGAAGGCGGTGTGGCGGGTATCCTCGGGATCCATCGGAATCTGGTGGTACCCGGAGCTCGCGTCCATAATGGAGAACATTGCGTGGCCCGCGGTGCTGTAGACTAGTTGGTCGATGTGGGGCATTGGGAAATGGTCTTTGGGGCACGCCTCGTTGAGGTATGAGTAGTCGATGCAGAGTCTCCATTTGCCTCCCATTTTCCGCACCATCACCGCGTTTGATACCCACATCGCGTCGTGCGGGGCGAGGCGTATCAGTCCGTCCTTCAAGAGTTTGTTGGCTTCCGCGGTCAGCGCCTCGCTCTTCTCGGGCCCCATTTTCCTCCGTCTCTGGGCTATTGGGCGGTGCTTCGGGTCCAAGCGGAGGCGATGGCTAGCGTGCTCCGGGTCGACTGTCCCGAGCTCCCCGCTGCTCCAAGCGAACGTGGCCAAACTGGTTCGTAGGAATGACTCGAGGCCGGTCCGGGTCCCGGGATCCATGAGGAAACCTATCAATACTTGTCGGGGCACCTCCGGGGTCCCGATCTCGCACCGGACGGGCTCCTCGAGGGTCTCGACGCCACGGTCGTGTCTGAGGCGAGTCTCGGGAAAAGGGTCGAGATTCGACTCGTAGAGATCCGGGAACGCGGGGTCCTGTCCCGTCCCGAGGCTCACGACTCGCTCACTCGTACCCGGGCACGGGGCGTCTTGGGCAACTCCGCGACTCGTCCCCGGCGCGGTACTGGTCTCGAGGACGGGGACCACTCCGGTTGTGGGGACTGTACTTTCTTCGGGACCTCGGACGGTGGGCGGGTCTAGATCGAACACGCTCGTCCGGGGGCCCGGGGTACTGAGCCTCGCCACCAGTTGATTGACCCGGGAGGTATCCGTCGCGGCTTCCGTCGATGGGTCCGTTAGTTCATACGAGGTTGAATAGAGCAAACACTTCTTCGCCATTAGTTAGTCCCCTCTAATGGTGCCAATGGCTCCGGAGGGGACCGGGAACTTGATACAATAATAGTAGGTGGAGGCCACTGCTTCGAAAGCTTCCAAGAAGGGCCTCCCTAGGAGTGCGTTGTACCCACTAGCCCTATCTATGATCACGAATTCCAGGTTCCTCAATACCTTGACCTCGGGTTTGACCGAGTCCGCGAGCTCCACGGGCAGCGTGATCGTTCCGAAAGGGGTCACCACGTCGCTGCCGAAGCCTTTGAGCTTGAGGTCGCAAGGGAGGATATACTGCGCGAGCTGACCCATTTGGTCCAGGGCCTGCTTGTATAGGATGTTGCAGTGGGCCCCGCTGTCGATCAGCAACCTAGAAACCTCCATCCCCAGGATGGGGGTCTTGATTACCAGGGCGTCCCTTTTGGGAAAGGTGACGCCGTCCTTGTCTGCGGGGGAGAACGAGATCTCCGCCCTCTCCGTGATCCCGGGGGGCGGGGCTGGTCGCGTCGCGTGGTAGACCTGCCACACCTCGAGTTCACGCCTCCTTTTGCGCTTGCTAATGCTGGCGATCGGCCGTAGCCCGCCTATCATCAGGATCTGGCCTCCCTGGCCCCGCTGCTGGTCACGGTACTGTGGGTCGCGGCCCGTTCCTGCCTGCTCGGGGTTGCCTCCATCCCCAGGATGGGGGTCTTGATTACCAGGGCGTCCCTTTTGGGAAAGGTGACGCCGTCCTTGTCTGCGGGGGAGAACGAGATCTCCGCCCTCTCCTTGATCAAGGGGGGCGGGGCTGGTCGCGTCGCGTGGTACACCTGCCACACCTCGAGTTCACGCCTCCTTTTGCGCTTGCTAATGCTGGCGATCGGCCGTAGCTCGCCTATCATCAGGATCTGGCCTCCCTGGCCCCGCTGCTGGTGACGGTACTGTGGGTCGCGGCCCGTTCCTGCCTGCTCGGGGTTGCCTCGAGCCGCGGCCCCATCGCCTCGGGGACCGGGACGCGAGAGCAGGTCCCAAAGCTTTCCATCTTCGAAGAGCTTCCATAGCTGTCTGAGCAGCTGTCTGCACTGGCCGGTGGCGTGCCCGTGTTGATCGTGGAACGAGCACCACAGCCTCTTGTCTAACTTTCCCTCGGGGGCTCGCATGGGCCCCGGCTTTACTAGGACATATCCTCCTGTGGCTAATAGAATCTCCATCATAGTCATGGTGTCTTGACCCGTCAGTGCGACGAGCTTCACCTCCATCTCTTTGTAGCCCGGAAGCGGCCGGCCCTGCTCATACGGTTTGTAGGGGGCCTTTCGCAAGGCGGGTGCAACCCTTCGATCCACGGGCTCTGGGTCCCGTCTCTTTTGCTCCAGGGCACTTTCGTTTCCCCGCATAAGACGCTGGAACCAGCACTGGGCCCCGGCTTTGATGCGGAAATCTTCGTAACTCCTCGGGTAGCAAAGCATCAGGTGTTTGAATAGCTCCGAGTTCTTCCGGAGTCCACTCATGGCGGTGTGTAATTTCAAATCGTCGCCGACTTCCTCGCCACCGAGCAGGATGTCCCCTACCCGGTCCACATATGACTCGTCACTCTCGTCCGCCGCCTGCCGGACTCCGATCAACCTCTGGCTTTGCTCGAGTCGATTGACCTTCGAGGCGAAATGGGCGACGAAACGTTGGACCAAATCGTCAAAGCAATGGATGGATCGGGAGGGTAGCCCTGCGAACCACTTGTGGGCCGTGTCCCCCAGAGTGTGTGGGAACAGCCGGCACCTCGTGGCGTCACTGGCACTTCGTCCCGACATGTAGGTGCGTAAGCGGCTAAGGTGGACCTCGGGGTCCGTCTTCCCGTCATAAAGGGCGGTCTGTAGGGGCTGGATCTCGTACTGCATGGTGGCGTGCTCGACCTCTAAAGCCAACGGCTCCTTGCAGAAGTCGACGCGTTCGGGCTTGACTTGGGCCTCGCCGAGCCTTCTCTCCACCTCGGTCACTTTCTCGTACAGGTCGCGGAGTCCTGCTTCGGGTCCCGACGTCGTTGGGACCGGGACGACGGGATGAGGTCCGCGTCTGCCATAAGTCTCCCGCTCGTCGGCTGTCCCGAGCCCCGGGGCCTCGTGCGCCGTTGACGCGGATAGGTACTCGGCCGGGTCGTTCAGATCGAACATCAGCCTCCTAGCCGGTGGCAGGCGCTGGTCATGACTCGCTTGCCCCGGCCCGAGGCGGTCGAACGCGCTGGTTTTAACCTGTTTTCTCGACGAAAGAGATATAGGAGTTGTAAGAGCGTGCTTACGCTGGGCCAAACTGGCCATGACTTCGTCGATCTTCTCGGGGGTATCGAGCATACTTCCCGGGAAGAGAGCCGGGGTGGCGGGAACTGGTGGATCTCGGCGTGGGCCGGGGCGTGCGCGCCGGTTGTGCCGTTCGGTAAGCAGGTGACGTCTCAGACGTCGCGCTTCGGAGCTGCTTCGTACCTGGAGACGAGCGATTCGTCGAGAACCTGGTTCCTCCAAGTGGATCTCGGCCTCCGACGCGGGATAGCATCCGTGTGTGGTCGGTGCCGGGACCGCGGGTTCATCTTCCACGGACATCTTTGCTCGTTCTGACCTTCTCCGAGTGGCGGATCTCGAAGAGTCTGACGTCGTGGCTCCGTCTTGCTCTTGGCTGGACATATCTTCACTACAGCTCTTTTCTTGGGTCTAGAAATACAACCCCCTCCTTCTAGCGCCAACTGTTTTGGGTCGTTTTTGTTGGAGAGAATGAAGTACGGGGTGGATATGAGGGTTTCGCAACGACTACCAAAGCAAGTAAATTTTTATGTAGAAATGGTTGAAATTTCCAGGCCGGGGAGGAAAAGGATAAGAATCCGAGCTAAAGAAGATAATCTCTTTTATTTCGATAATACTTTTAATCCGTATATTTCGCCGCGCTTATAATGAGATGGGGAGGCCGGCTTTTATAGACGAGAGCACATGCTCATGCAGAGCCACGACATCACGACACGTTAAGTCTACTCTAGGATCATTAAATGCCGGGGCACGATTCCGAGCTGGGTTTAAGCGAGGCCCGGGGCCTGAGTTCGGCTGGGTTTGTGCGGCTCCCGTTCGAGGACTTCGGCGGGGGTGCTTCCCAGTTCGTCCTTTTAGATCAATCATGAGAGCGCGCTGCTTTTCGCTCGGCCCGGGGTGGCGCTTCGAGCGCGTTGAATGAGCCCGGACCCGGGGTCCGGTTGGGACTCGTTGCGGAGCTTGCCACGTCTTCTGACTCGGGACGTCGCTCCTAATTGGTCGGGCCGTGAGGATTCAGCGCAGCTCTCTCCCCTTTGTCGGTTTCCCAGGGCCATGTTCTTGCATGGTCCGCATGGGCTCGGACCCGGGATCCGATTTTGGCTCCCGACGATGGCCTTGAGCGCTGCGGGCGGGCCTGCCTTCCACGTGTACAAATTGATTTTTTCTCCCCCAACAGGGAGAGCGCAGAGACACACTCACATCTTTTCTTTGTGTGCCCCTTCTCACAGGATTGCTTGCAGAGACTACAAGTGGAGGTAGGATTTCTATGGCCACGTGGTGTTGGCATAGTGCAGTATTACGGGCTGCTAATCGATGGCGTGGGAGGCATTTGATATCTTGCGCGTATCGTGGACTTCTCGCTGCTCTGATCTAATTATATTTGGCTAGAGAGGAACACAAGGATACATGAGGCACGGTCAGTTTCGTCTGGAGTGGTGGCTTCTCAGGCGATTTCTATCATACAGGAGAGGATACACTCGTTACGACTCCCTGATTCTCTTCAGGCACGGTCACTGAAGACAGTTGCGGAGCTGGTATAGGACCAGCGTGGGCGATGACCCATGCTGAAAAAAAATAAAAAAAAAGTACCTATATATATTAATAAAATTTTATTTCTAAAAAAAGAAAGTACATATATGTGTTAAATAAAATTTTATTGCGCTAAAAAAAATACTTATATATATTAAATAAAATTTTATTGTTTAGGATTAACTAGTCCACACATAATACAAAACAAACCTAAGTTAATTATTTTTTGAATTTAGCCCATTTTCAAAAGTCCAATTTTTTATCCTAACATATTTACCCCAAATAAAAAAACTACATTAAAAAATTATAGGTACAATAATTGTAAAAATCCAATTTTCTAAACACGGTGGTAAAAATCTGCAAATCACCACCGCATCCACTTGAGCACTTCGCACCGCCGTTATTGGTTTGCAACTTCAATAATTAAACGACCGATTTCCAGAGGTTAGTACGCAATTGCTACTTTGCATAGCTTGTTTATCTCCATAAGATTCATTTTCTTCCTTCGACATTGACAAGTTACTTAAGTTGGCGGAATTTTATCCACAAGTTTTTTTAAAATCAATGTTCTCAATCTTAAAGATCAACTTCAAAATTATATTGTTGATATGCGCTTCAACGACTTGTTTAAAAACTTGAAAAGATTAGGGGACCTAGCCGAGAAGTTGTTACAAACTAAGAAGCACACAAGGTGTTTCTTTTGGTTTACAAACTTTTGACTTGGCATTAATTCTACTGGTTGCAACGGTAAGTGTTGAGAGAGTGTTTTTCGCAATGAATCTTGTGAAAGACAAAATGAGCAATCGCAAGTGATGATTGGTTGAATGATAAACTTGTTGTTTACGTAGAAAATGATTTTTTTTTTTTGAAAATCTACAATGATGTTATTATTATTAAGCGATTTCTTCTATGAAAACTCGCAAAGAACAATGTAATTTTTATTTTTGCATTATTTAATTAAATATTTTTAAATTTTGGCCCACCCTCGATTGAATTCCTGGCTCCGCCCCTGACTGAAGATAGTATGACATATAGTCTGGTGATTGTATTTATATTGTTTAGTGTTATATGTTAGTTTGGCGGATTGAAGAGCTAGTCTGTTAGCTCTGTGATGCAGTAGGATTTTTCATTCTCTATGCGTTGTACTGTATCATACTTTTATTTTTCTTTGTGATTGACCTTTAAAAAAAAATATTGTTGGATACTTCAAAAATAATTATCTTTAAACCGAGGGAGTATATTTTATATATTAAAACTAATCATAATAAATGTCATAAAATAATTAACATATAATTACATTTATAAAATTTAAAAATTAAGACATACCATAGATTGATTTTGCCCATTTTGCCCATTTAGTATTGTCCTTTATAACAATAACACTATACTATAAATATAGATACAAATAAATGAGTATTAAGTTTAAAATATTTTAAGTATTTTCAATGGTGTACCTAAGCAATATGTACAATTTAGTGACACATCACACTTAATTTGTATCTAATAATTTGTACCTATCTATTTGTACTTTAATGTCCCAATGATACAAGATGAAATTATTTACTTTTTGGCGGGCCCACACAACAAGACACAATACAAATTGTATCTAAATATCTCATATTAAATACTTTCTTTTTTCTCTTTTTTATTTATAACTTATCTTCCAATCTTGTACCTAGATACAATTTTTTTTATAAGGAGGAGAGACGAGAAACTCCACCCCACCCGATTGGAGGTCCTTGATCGGGTAGGATGTAAATCGAGAAATGTGTTCGAGTAGCAGACACTTATGCGAGAGAACCAACATGTCGAACTCCAGGACAAACCTTCATAATATTTCAATGAAAATTTGTCCCACCCGAAATTCGAATCTTGCGTCGCTGGAGAATTACACTCACATCGTTACAGGCCTTACCACTCGGCTGCTATGCTCCTGAGAATTAGATAAATACAATTTTTGCCATGTATCAATTGTAGTGGATGCTATGAACAGTCATCCAACAGCCACGTCTTGTGGTTCTTGTTGGTAAAGCAAACAAACACGAGTCATGACCTATATATATACTAGGAGTACATACTAGGTATATATAAGAGTTGTCTTGTTGTTATCCATATCCTCCTCATTTCATTAGTTCAAACGCAAATTACAATGAACACCTATATTTTACTTTTTTGCTCCTTATTCATAACCACGCTTTCATCGCAAGCTGAAATAGAATCATCATTATGCTGCCACCGCACCGAAAAGATGACGAAGCTTCGATTCTACGTCCAAGATTGGGTCGGCGGGGAAAAGCCCACTGTCTGGAAAGTGGCCCAGTCCAATTTAACCGATGTCCTGCCTTCGGCATTCGGGCTCGTCAGTGTTTTGGACAATCTCGTTACATCTGGGCCTGAAATGGGCTCCGGTGAATTGGGCCGGATTCAGGGAGTCATTGGGCTTTCGGATTTCCACGAGAAGGCCCTTGTAATGCTGCTGAATCTGGTTTTCACCGGTGGGGAGTACAACGGGAGCACCATAAGCATTGTGGGGAGGAATCCACTGGATGCTGAGACAAGGGAGGTCCCGATTGTGGGAGGCACGGGGGCTTTCAGAATGGCACGTGGGTATGCGATCACGACCACGTATGCTGTTGATGATGCTCACACTCACGGTGTTATCGAGTATAACGCCGTCGTTTTGCATATGATCAATGACCAGCCTTTTGATATAATGATATCTAATAAATATTACTAAATGCTACTCCATGTGTACTATATATGTATCTGTTTTTAGTTTGATTTCAATTTTAATTTAATAAATTTTATGGTCCAAATTTCAATTTATGTGTCAATTAGGCATTTTTGTTTCAATTGGGCCAAAAAAATGTATATTAAAATACGAAAAATACCCTTAATCTATTTTTACTCAATCCCGCAGCAACTCCGGTCCTTTTCATCGTCGAGCTCGACAACCGCACCTCAACTCGACAGTTTAAAATTTTAAATTAAGGTCGCACCCGCCATCGACCTCCATCACACCGGTGGCTCTGCCGTCGTCTCGATCGGTCCCGCATTGATGGAGGATTTTAGGCGGCAGGGCGGGTGGAGCGCAAGCGTCGATCGTTTCGAGGTGGTGGTGCTAGGATCGATAGGGATTGAAGAATTGAAGGAGTGAATTTGGGAGAGGAGGGTAACGAGGTATTTACACATTTTAGGGGGCTTAATTGACACACGTAACTTGTCGAAAGCCTTATTATCGAAAAAATGTTGAAAATTAGTCTTATTACCATTTTTTTTTTTTAACTATTTGGAACATTTAATTTCAATTTCTATAATTACAAAGAATTAATTATTTTGCAATTGTTATAGACAAGTATAATTTTTTTCATTATATAAAATTTCATATGTAGTATATATTAAAAAAATATAGTAATTAATTATTTTAATTACATATTTTAGAGGGCTTAATTGACACACGTAATTTGTCGAAAGTCTTATTATCGAAAAAATGTTGAAAATTGGTCTTATTACCATTTTTCCTTTTTTTTTTTTAACTATTTGGAACATTTAATTTCAATTTCCATAATTACAAAGAATTCATTATTTTGCAATTGTTATAGACAAGTATAATTTTTTTCATTATATAAAATTTCATATGTAGTATATATTTAAAAAAAATATAGTAATTAATTATTTTAATTTTTATTAAAATATTTTATCTACCAAAAAATAACATTTCAAATGGATTGATTTATTATTATTATTATTATTATTATTATTATTATTATTATTATTATTATTATTATTATTATTATATGTATCTAAATTAATTTTAAAATTTATTTCAGTTCAATTAGGGTCCAAAATGAGATTATTATTTAAAAATTTTTTTCTTTTTAGAGAATTTCGACTTCAGATTTATTTTGATTTTATTTATTAAAAAAAATTTATATATTTTTTAAAAATTGAATGTAAATACTAAAAATACTAAATACTTTGAAAGTGTCTTGTCGCCCAAGTAGGCAATGCCATGTATTATAAAATTTCTTTAACAGTACTGCAAATCAAACCCTTGGAGAAAAATAGATACTGAGAAAGGAATTCATAACAGATCAAAACCTAATACCCAAATTACTTTGAGAAGTGAGTGAGATATGGCCCGATACGACAGAGCCATTACCGTTTTCTCGCCGGACGGCCATCTCTTCCAGGTAGAGTACGCGCTCGAGGCCGTGCGCAAGGGAAACGCCGTCGTCGGTGTTCGTGGAGTTGATACAATCGTACTCGCCGTCGAGAAAAAGTCCACCCCTAAGCTGCAGGATTCCAGGTTTCCTTACTCTTCTCTCTCGCTAATCGCAAGATGCCAATTTTTCATTTTTTGTGATTTATCTTGGTTTTGATTCAGAAAATTTAATTGATTTAGATTAGGGTTTAGGGCTTCGTTCTTAGGGGGTGTAATTTCCTTTGCTTCTTGGCTTCACTAGTTAGATTTCTTGCAGTGTTGAAGATTCGGCGTGAATTGCTGGTTTTAGGCGTCTGATTAGTGACAGTTTCTACTGGTATACCATTTCACCATTTCTACTGGCGTCTAAATGCCTTTGCGTCTTAAACGTAACTACGTAAGCTTGAGATCATTGTTAAGATGTTTGGGCTGGTCCGTTCGACTAGGGTTTGCCTTCTAATTGCAACTTATATTGATTTACTCTGTAAATTGAAATGTGAGTTGTGAGATTTGAAGACTTTGGGAGTTCAGTTGGTTCATAAAATTCTAGGAATAAAAGTGCTTTTCTCCTTTTTGTTTTCAAGACCTCAACGTAAGCTCTGAGAAGATTGCTTGATTTGTACATATAATTTGTGTGATTTTAGGATTTTAGCGAGTTCTGAGAGCTTGAAAAAAAGAATACGCCTCTCACCATGTTTCAATGCACAATCGAAACATAGATAATCACTTAATAAACCCTGCAATCCAATTTGAAATTATAATTTTAATCACTTCCATTTGAAATTAGAATTAAACCATACATATATATGCTTAGATACATCTTAAGGAATACTAATGAGGGTTCAATTGTATAAGAAAGACTTGTCTGTTAATTTTCTGTTCTTTTCAAAGGCAACCTTCTCAAGCTAATTCTAAGACTCTATGCATGGAAAAATATTTTTTCATGTATAGGTATGTAAATAATGTTTCTTAAGCTGTTAGATTGCGTTTTAGTACGCTTTTACATCTTTTAATTTCTGCGTAATTGCCAATTCAATTTTTGCACTTCCACTTTTCTCTTAATACCAATTTTGCTATTTGTCTATCAGATCAGTGAGGAAAATTGTCAATTTAGACAACCACATAGCTTTGGCCTGTGCTGGGCTGAAGGCCGATGCACGTGTCTTGATAAACAGGGCACGCATTGAATGCCAGAGCCATAAACTTACTATTGAAGATCCCGTGACCGTAGAATACATAACCCGCTACATTGCAGGTCTTCAACAGAAGTACACGCAAAGTGGTGGGGTGCGACCATTTGGCCTCTCCACCTTGATCATCGGGTTTGACCCTCACACGGGTATTCCAGCACTTTATCAGACAGATCCATCAGGGACGTTTTCCGCATGGAAAGCCAATGCTACTGGTAGAAATTCAAATTCTATAAGAGAGTTTCTGGAAAAGAACTACAAGGAAACGTTTGGCCCAGAAACCCTCAAATTAGCAATTCGTGCTCTGTTGGAGGTAATTTGTACAAATCTTTATAAATGATAATATAAAAATAGAATTTGAAATTTTTATTTCAACATTCTATCTTTTCTCGTTTTTGAATCTTTTAAGTCACCATTCTCATGTTTTTTTACAGAATGATTGTCTTACTTTGATAATTTTGTTTATGGATACATCTGTGCTTATTATCATTTGTTTATAACTTCTACCTTTAATGCAAGTTGTCTAAGTATGATGTACTGAAGTATCTTTAAATGAACCGTATCCAAATTGAAATAGGGTTTTCATTAGAACATTCTATGTAAATAGGGCATTTGACGGAATTTGGTAAGCTTATTCTTTTTTTTTCTTTGTGTCTCTGATCAGTATATCAGCAGAGGCAAAGTAATATATAAGCTGGACTGACATCCCAATAAAAAAATTAGGATAAATAACAAAAATTGCCCTTGAAGTTTGGCTTAGTTACAAAATCAAGCTAAATTTCAAAATAACAAAATACCCCCAAGGTTTGATTTATTGTTAAAAATGCGATTTTTAAATGATAACAGTAGTTCTTACAACTGGTAATTGTGTGGCCATTAAAATCTAAAGTGTATTTTAGTAATTTGAAACTCAGGTGTTTATATTGTTTTTGGTAACAACCATCCTTTCGAACTATTCTTTTCCAGATTTCCGCTTTGTCAATTTGTAATACTAGTGTAAAAATGATTTATGTATTTGAAACTTTGAAGGTTGTGGAGAGTGGAGGAAAGAACATAGAAGTTGCTGTAATGACCAAGGAACACGGATTGAAGCAGCTGGAGGAAGCTGAGATCGATGCCATTGTTGCTGAGATTGAAGCCGAGAAAGCTGCTGCTGAAGCTGCCAAGAAGGCCCCTTCAACCAGTGAGACGTAATCCAACTATACTACTCTTTTATGTTTTTGAATGAATACTACTCTGACATTGAATTCTATGGATTTATGGTTTGTTGCTGTTTGAATTTCACTATGCTATTATCCATGAATTGTCAAATGAATTTTTTTGGAAAAGTTGTTTGTTGCAAATTTAGTAGGAACAATTTTTTATTTGTTTTTTACTTTATTGATTGAGACGAGTATCAGGTATAGGAGTACTACGTATCTCTTAATTAGAGAAATGGTCTGCTATGTGTTTCTGTTAAGTAGTCATTTATGTTTCTAAATTATTAGTTAGTCATTTTGGTCGAAAATTCTAATATAAAATCCAAAATAACCAACTTTGATAGTTTTAAACATAAGACTATTTACGGTCATGGAGCAGATCATTTTTTTTATATTATCTCCACTTGATTACTCTAGTTAAGTACTACTGAAGAAGTACAATAATGGAGTCAATGGACACGGTAGGCTGACGATCCGAACATAAAAAATAGGGTGAGTTTATATACAACTTTTTTATTACTAAACACACTCCTAACTTAGGTTTATTTTATGCCACCCCAAGGTTAGTACTCCTATTCTATACATGTCATGTCTAAGACCATCTCCAACGGTGGCAAAATTGGACTCAAATATCCAATTTGCCACCAACATGTTGCTCCAATGGTTCGGTTTTTGAACTCAAATCCAAACTCAATTTGAGTATTGTGAATAGTAGAACTCAAATTTGCCTCCAACTCAAATCTCTACTCAAACACTATTCATCCATTTTTATTTATTTTAAATTATTAAAATATAATTAATTTAACATTCAATCATTTTTTAAATATTATATAAAAATTATTATTGTTTAATTTTTTAATTTATGATTATTTTATAAATTTTAGTTATATTTTTAAAACTTATTATTTATTTAAATTATGTTTTTTACTCAAGTTTATATAATTTATTATTTTATATTGATTAATTTTAATTTTATTATTAATATTCATAATTTAGATTAAAATATAAATTGAAATAAAAATAATTCAATAATAAGCAAAACAAACATTTTCAAAAAATATCAAAAATTTTGTAATTTATAATTTATATATTGTATTTGTTGTAATAATACGTGTGTTTTTAATTATTAATATGATATTGTATTATATAATTTTGTATTGTAATTTTTAAAGTTTTATTTATTTGAGTTAAAAATTGAGTTTAATGATTGGAGACGATTTAATGTATGAACTCAAATTTGGTGGCAATTTGAGTATTTTGGTGGCAATTTAAAGCAAACGTCAAATTTGGTGGCAATTTGAGTATTTTGGTGGCAATTTAAAGCAAACGGTTGGAGATGGTCTAAGTTACATTTGATCTCCACCACATGTTGTATTTATCATTTTTAAATAAATACCCATGTCAAATAATTTATGGTTGAGGGTACTACAAAGCTATGGTAGCATGAAAAAACCCCTAACTTATGTATTTCTTTTATTTATAAATTTAATAATTATACTATTCTTAAACTACGAAATTTACCCTTGTTTAATAAACAAATACTCCACTAGTACTAAAATCATTATCTTCTGAGGCGAGAGAGAATCAGTAGTGAGAGAAGGAGAATGATGACGCTAGAGAGGATTGGTACATCAATTTTATGGGAGAGAGAATCAATAGTGAGAGAAGGCGAATGATGACACTAGGGAGGATTGGTACATCAATTTTATGGGCAATCCTGCCAATCCATACAAACACCTTCGTTCAAGACTCGTATCGCTGGTAAATTCCTTAGGCATTAACTAAAAATCATGGAAGGTTCGACCACCGCTTTCAGGCTGTTGCTGATCCACTCAGCCGTCGATAAACCCGCCAAGATTCTCGTTCTATCAAGGCTCCGTCGAACCCTAAACTATTAGGATTACATATTGATAAGAGAGAAGTAAAAAAACCTAAACTTAGAGAAGAAGTCAAGAAAATTTGCCAAAAATAGGTCAAAATCACGCCCATACTTAGAAGGCCCGCTAGCGCGGGTTTTGCCGCCAGGCGCCAGCGAAGGTCCTGGCCGTGCCTGACTGCCTGCTGCGCAGTCCTGGGCGCCAGCACATTGACACATCCCTTCGGACTCTGTTTTTTTAATCCAATTTGACTCGTTTTTGTCTCGTTCAATTTCAATTTGACTCCATATCTCAACAGTATTCATTCTCCCCCTCTCTATCAATTTTCCTTTGATTTTCTCTCGAAAGAATAATTTGTCGGAAGAATAATTTGAGATTTGGAGCACCGGTCCTTAATAAGATAAAAACGTTAATTTTTAATAAAAAAGAGTAAGAATGGTATTTAAAAGAGGATGAAATTATTAAAATCATAAATAAAATAAATAAATTGATTTAAAGTGAATTTAGAGACTGGTTGGCTGAGCTTATAAGCTTTTTAAAACAGCTTATAAAAAACTTTAAATTAAACTCTTTAACAGCTTATAAGCTGTTTTAAAAAAGTAAGGAGATAAATACTTTTTTTTAAATAGCTTATAAGCTATGTTATTATGAATAATAAAGAGTAATACTTGTCACATGGGTTCAGCACGTACTGAAAGTTTGAGTTAGTAACTAAGACGCGACGTTAATTTACAGCTTCACCAACTACCTCAACTGTTTGTACATGCTACTGGAATTGTTGGCAGATCACAATCACATTATAAAAGTCCTTTGGTACTAGAGCTGCACATTCGTGCCGAACCGGTTGGTTCCGGGCTATCCGGTTCAGGTTTATAAGGTTCAGGTTCGGAGTTTCGATAAATCGAACCCGAACCGATGAAAACAGGTTCAAGGTTCAAGTTCAACCCGGTTCAGGTTCAGGTTCTGAACCGACCGGTTCAGGTTAGAACCTTAAAACCGATTTTTTTTTAGTTTTTAAAAAGGTTTTTGAGAATTAACTTTTTTAAAAAGATTTTTTAAAAAATAAAAGATTTTATTTAGTTAACTTATTTTTAGAAATAATGTGAAAAAATGAAAGTTAAATAAAAATTGGACTTGAGTTTAATTTTAATATCGAAAAATAATTTTTTTTTTAGTTTTCGATAAGAAAATAAACCTACGTATCCTCGTTGAGGAATTAAAGTCTAAGTAGTTCTTAAAAAAAATTTTAAATAAAAATTAGACTTGAGTTTAATTTTAATATTGAAAAATAAAATAAAATTTTTATTTTTCGATACCAAATGAAAGTGGCTACGTATTCTCGTTGAGAAATCAAAGTTCTAGTAATTCTTATTTACCTCACTTACCTAACTTACCTAGCCAACTTGTTTTGGGTCGTTTTTGTTGGAAAGAATGAAGTACGGGGTGGATACGAGGGTTTCACAACGACTACCAAACCAAGTAAATTTTTATGTAGAAAGGGCTGAAATTTCTAGGCCCGGGGGGAAAAGGATAAGAATCCGAGCTCAAGAAGATAATGTCTTTTATTTAGATAATACTTTTAATCGTATTTTTCGCCGCCCTTACAATGAGACGGGGAGGCCGGCTTTTATAGGCGAGAGCACATGCTCATGCATAGCCACGACATCACGACACGTTAAGTCTACTCTAGGATCATTAAATGCCGGGGCACGATTCCGAGCTGGGTTTAAGCGAGTCCCGGGGCATGAGTTCGGCTGGACTTGTGCGACTTCCGTTCGGAGACTTTGGCGGAGGTGCTTCCCGATTTGTCCTCTTGGATTAGCCATGAGAAGGCGGTACTCTTTTCTCGACCCGGGGTGGCGCTTCGAGCGCGTTGCATGAACCCGGGCCCGGGGTCCGGTTGAGACTCGATGCGGGGCGCGCCCCGTCTTCCGACTCGGAACGTCGTTTCCTTGCTGTTGGGTCCCGGGGACCAGCGCAGCCCCCCCCCCCCCCCCCCCTCCGTCGGTTTCCCGGGGTTACGTTCTTGCATGGGTCGCATGGGTTCGGACCCTGGGGTCGGCCTAAACTCCCTTCGTTGGCTTCGAGCGCCGCGGGCGAGCCTGTCTTTCCACGTGTACAAATTGATTTTTTATCCCCCAACATTGGCCCCCGGAAACATCGTCGGAACGTACGAGACCCGGGGAGGTTTCCGCTCGTTGGGCCGGCGATCATTACTCCTCTCTGCGGGCATGTGCCGAAGATGCCCTGGCCGGGCTTCGCTTTGTTTGGTCGAGGCCGTTCTCTGCTTCATGCTGCGTCCTGGTTGCTTCTTCTCTGGCTTCATACTCCTGCGTGCCCGTACCTTGGGCCTAGGAGCCGGGATGTCGTAGCATGGAGCGAGGTTCCCCGGTGAGAAGCTCCTTTTTGGAGGGCGTGGGGGCACATCTCTTTAGGGCGCCGCGGTCCGGAGAGACGTACCTAGGAGACCGCGTCCTACAGCCTGGATCCTGGACCCCGGGTGCCGCTGGGCCCTGAGCGCTCACGTGCTGCGTGGTTGGAATCTGGGCCTATTCAGTAAGGCTGCAGGGGTGACTTGGCCTAGTGGGTCATCATTGCGATTCCCTTGGGCCCACCTCCTCTCATTGGGCCTGCTTTTTGGCTTGGAAAACCCAAAAAGACCTTGAGTGTGTCTATAGGTAACCGTTCCCGCCTCTTCACCTTTTGGGCGGATATCCCACAGATTCCTCTCGTGCCTATTGACTGACTTTGATCGTGCTCCATAGATTCATTCCTCTCAAAACTGTCGAGTCATAGCAATTACCCCTTCTCATCTTCGTTCGCTTATTGCTCTTCCCCTCTCTTACCCCTAACAATGTCGAGTTCGCACGACGAAATCATGGCCGAGGCGGAGGGATTTGCTGCGGGCTCGGGGGGTGACGCCGCATCGAGCGGTTCCTCATCGAGTTCCGCCGAGGCGACAGATATTCACTCTCTTCACGCCCAGTTCCTCAGCCTTGTTGATGAGAAGTTCCCTGTGCCCGTTGCCTTTGACTATCCGCGCTATTTTCGGGAACACCCGTATGTGGCCGTCGCTCGCGATCCGTACACCCCGCCCGTCGACTGTCACTCCCCCAAATGGGGCGATCATGGGAAATCTAGCGTGGTCACCGCGGATGTCCTTGATCAGAAAAGGATCGCGTGGAAAGTGCCCGCGGACGTACATCTCCACGCCCCGGCTCCTGGGGAGTCCCCCTGTTGCCCGCCGCCGGGAATGGTCGCGGTGGGGATTGATGCGCTCGACCTCGGGCTATGTTTCCCGCTGCACCCCTCGGTGAGCATGGCGCTGCGGTTCTGGCGGGTGGCCCCGCATCAGATCCATCCTAACGGGTGGGCCCAGATTCTGGCCTTTCTCTCCCTGCTGGGAAACGCGGGGTTGATTTGGACGCTTACCGATGCTGAGATTCGCCGCTCGTTTGGCATTTCGAGTATTGGAGGGCTGAAAGGGCGCTTCACGGTGAAAGGTCGGGACGGCATCCCCGCCGTTAGAGTGAAGTCATCGAGGGTGGACAACCCTTTGCCAAGATGGGTATACGTCTCCGGGGCGTGGCGCACCCTGACGCCGGACGGGGAGCTCGATATTCCTACTAAATACTCTGAGAAGATTTCGAGTGAGTCGTGCTTTCCCCTCCCTTGCTCCTCGTTGGTTTTTACTGAGTTTTAATTTTCTCCTTCCCGTGGACAGGTGTTAACACTCGGAGGGAGGGCCCCTTGAACTGGGATTACCAAGTTGCCTTGAAGATCGCAGGAGCCTACACGTCGGCCGAGCGCCAGGCCTCCGTCCTCTGCCGTGATGATCTGCTTATGAATGCTCGTCTTATCTGTCCTCCGCGGCACCTTCACGACCCCTATCCAGGTAACAGTGGATTCGTGGCTACTCTGTTTTTATTATGTACGCCATTTTAGGACCTCGCGTGTCTAACCGTATTTTGTTCACAGCCCCTCGTAATTTCGTGTTCGAGAGCCGCCCTCGGTCGAGAATGCCTGGATTCCCCGGGATCACTGACCGCAAGGGCTCCGAATTTCCGATCCCGGCCTCGCGGAGCCTTTCGGTTGATTCGGCCGGCCTCTTGAGCTCGAGAGCACTTCGGCGTACCCGTGCCACTCCGATCGAGATGCGTCCCTTCTCGCCCACGGTTTCCGCGGGGAAGGCCGGGCTAACCCCCCGTGAGCGAGTGGCGGGTAGCGGTCCTGGGCTGCCTTGCGTTGATGGTAATGAGGTGATTGACCTGACCTTGGACCCCAAACCCCAGGCCCCCGCGCCACTGACGGTCCCCCCGGTCCTAGCTCACCAGGGGACGGGGGTAGCGGCTGTGGTCTGGGCTTCGCCGTGCCCCGATGTTCGCGTGGCTCCCGACACCTTTGAGGATTCGGGTGCCGGCGGGCCGCGGAAGCGCAAGGCCGTCGGGAGCCCCGAGGCTCGGGAGTTCGGTCGCGGGGAGCCTTCGGTTGCTGCGGATGAGGGCTTCGTTCCTACGCCGGCCTTGGTAAGGTCCTCGCCGTACTACGGCGTCGATTCGAGCTGCCGGCAGAGGTAAGCACCACTTTGCCCTTCATCCCGGCTGTGACGTGGCTTCGAAAGTCTTTCAATGGTCATTAGAAGGCCTTCATACCGTATTGTCTTTTCGGTTTGTAATTTGGTGCCTTCGCGCCATTGTTCTGTTGTAGGATTCTGGATGCGACGCCCGACATGCCTCCCATGATCAGGGATTACCTGGCCGGTTTCGGCCCTGCGCCTCCGACGACTACTCCCGGGACCCCGGTTGGTGCGGCTCTCGGGGCCCTCGGGCGATCTTGGACCCACGAGCTGCAAAGCATAGTCGGCCGTCGCGACCATACTTTCCTGATGGCCACGATGCTGACCAGTCAAGCCGCCGTTCTTAGTGCCGCTGGGATGGAGTGGTCGGAGGCTCAGGCCCGCCAGATCGAGCAGCTCACTGTGTCGGTGGAGCAATGGAAGGATTCTGCCCTGGAGAAAGAGAAAAAGATCGAAGAGGCGGCCCGCCTGAACCAGGAGGTGAGCTCTCACAACGAGCGGCTGATGTCAGAGGTCGAGAAACTCACCAAGACCCTTGCCACTGCCTCGAGGGACCGGGACATTGTTGGAAATCGATATCTCGGAATTAATAAATTAATTAAAATTAATTATCTAATTAATTCCGACCGAAATCCTTTGGAGATCGAATATCCGGAATTGTCAAAATAGCGGAACGACAACTCCAATCGACTCCCGGAACACGTACATGACCATACGAAAAAGTTATACGAGGGTTACGCGGGAAAAACACGAGAGAACTGGCGTGAACCCACGAACCTCGCAGCAGCCACGCGGGGTGACTCGCAGCAGCCCGCAGCAACCCGCAGCGAGTCGCCTGACTCGCTGCTGCTGGGACTTGCTGAGTCGCTGCTGAGTCGCTACGGGTCCGCTGCGGGAAAACCCGCAGCACCCAGCGAATCTCCCGTAGCAGCTCGCAGCAACCTGCAGCGAGTCGCCTGACTCGCTGCTGCTGGGCGCTACAGGTCACTGCGGGAAAACCCGCAGCAGGCAGCTGATCGCTGCGGGAAAACCCGCAGCCGATCCGCGTATCGAGCCCTAGGCTCGATTTTTCCCCGCGCGATTTTCGTCCAGCCGAGCCGTCGAACCGCCGGCGGTCCGGTGGTCCAACCACCACCGCCCGGTTCGACCTCGTCTATTGGGTCCGTTCCTTGGATCTTGGTTCAAGGTATTTTCACGATAATTAAACGATAAAATCATAAAGGGGGTTTTACGATTTACCTCGTTCTCGTTGTTCGGAAAAACGAAGAACTCAATTTGAAGACCTTGAGATCTTCCCACGTATTCCTTGCACTAGCTCGAACGTCGGGTGGACGACGATCTTCCGAACTCCATGGATCTCCCTCTCTACTTTCTCTCTCTAGAATTGTGATCTTCAAGTTATGAGAATAGAGAAGACCATGTAGTGATTTTATAGGCTACGTAGGGGATCTTAAGGAGGTGGAATATTGGGCTCCCAATATTAATGATTAAATTGAGCCCAAGCCCAAATCTATTAATCCATTAATATTAATTAATTCTATTTTCCACTATATAAAATTAATTGCACTCCCAATATTAAACCATATTATATCAAATAATATTTCTCCGGTAGTATTATTTATTCCGTGTATTTAAGATATAAATATCCATGAATAAAATTAATTTATTGCTAATTAATTTATTCATCTCTTGTATCCGAGACTAGTACCATTCAACCTTAATTATTATGCGGAACGAATCCACCTGCAGGGTTTACATAATAATTCCTTATGAACTCATCTCGGGGATATTATCAACCCTTCCGGGATACACTGTCCGGTCAATTATTCACGGCATGTCATATATGAAATATAGTGACCCAACTTAACCGGTAATCAACCCAATAATTAAATCAGTTAATTCCTTTGGTAAATCAAAGTCACTTATATTAAATATACACACCCGCAATAATATCGGGGATTAAGAATAAAATACACTGAGACTCGAATCGATTATCGCCGGCAATCCTAATCGATGAATCTCAAGCAGATCCGCTCAATACACCAAGTGTACAAGTGTGATAAAATAATTAAGATAAATTATTTTCTCTCTCACACAACGACTATACCGATGGATTGGTCCGTGTCCATCTAGGTCGTGAGCAACTGTTCGATTAAATACGAGTAACCGATAGTATGATCTTCTGTGCGCCCATGCTTGCACCATACTAACTACAACGTATAAAATCCAGGACTATGATTTGCATATATTTAATTATAAATAATTAAACGCAAATAATTTTTTATTTAATTAAATAGATTAATGGCAATGGATCGTGAGTTTGCGTTACTTAAATCTAGACATTAAGTACACAATTCCAACAATCTCCCACTTGTACTAAGGTCTAGTCATTTCCTCCAAACTCCCGACTCCCATACTCATCACGTGCTTAAGTTGTACTTCCAAGAAGTACTATGTGAATGAGCACTCTAGGTCGCCGCTCTGAAGTTATCTTGGTGACTACAGCGTCGTCTCCCTCGACGATGATTCGTATCAGGTGGTACTTGCACTATGTGTTATCTTACACTTATGGACTAGTGATTTCTTACCATTTGCCATTGCACCGCTATTTACATAGCCTTTGACAAATTAAGAATCACATCTAAGTCCCAGAGATTATCCCGGAGTTATACCAAAACTTCCGCTGCCTCTGAGGCCGCTATTTGGTTACCCATGGCAGAGTCCGAAAAGCATCGTGCTTATCACTCTTCCATGTTAAAACTCCTTCTCCTTCAATAGTGAAACACATAGCCTGATATCGACTTACACCGGTCCTCATTCGATTAGAAATCTAAGAGAATGTAATCCAAAGGAAAAACTCGTCTGCTTCGTAGTCTAGAATAGTACTTCGAAAGTACTTTTACGGCAGTCGAATATTCCTCTCCAGGATTACCTTGATATCCTCCCACTATGCTAACCGCATAGCCGATATCAGGTTCTTGTTTTCAATAATGCATTTATTAAGCTTTCCACACTCAAAGTGTAGGAAACTGCTTTCATTGCTTCTATCTCCTTTTGTGTTCCAAGACACACATCCTTAGATAGATGCATTCCGTTTCTGAAAGGTAACGAACCTTTCTCGGAATCTTGCATGTTAAAACGAACCATAATCATATATATGTAAGATGTCCAGGAGAAGTACAACTTCTTCTTCATCTCATATATCGATTTTTCTAGACAACCATCATTTTATGTCTGACAACATCTTTACATTGTTGCCAATGATAAAATGTTATCTACATAAAACCTCCGAGAAACACCACCTTGTTTCCATCACGTTTCCAATACACACTATTCGTCTATGCTTTGATGAATCCATAAAATGGACTATCTCATCAACTTGCAAGTACCACGAACTCAATGCTTTGTTCCAATCCATAAATGGATCAACTAAGCTTGTACTCTAAATGATCTTGCCTCTTAGCAATAAACCTTATTGCTTTCCAAGAAGGCACATTTAGATCTAGCACTGCCTACATGTAGATCCAGGGATCGATTTCATGTATACTAGGTCCAGAGTCCGAAAACTCTCATAGTCTTATGAATATCTCCAGTTGATCACAACCTCCCACTACAATGGCATTCCGGTGTATAAACAGTAATAACAGTAGGTGCAGTTAGTGGTGTACCGCTACTCGGTTCGGCTGGTTCTAAGTCTTAATCTTTCTCTCTCATTTCAAAGTATTACGTCACTTTGGGCTTGTGGTTCATCTAATAGTCTTCCTCTAAGAACCGGGCGTTAGAACTTATAACGTCCTTTTGGTTCATAGTACTATTGAACACACATCTTTTGTTCTTCTAGGATATTCTACAACCGCACTTGAATGCGCCGTTGTTTCCAGACATATCCATAGAACACAGGTAGTTCCGTACAACTCATGCTTTTATTATTTCTATAAGAGTTCCATTTCTTATTTCCGACACACCATTTCTACACAAGAGTGTATGGTGTAGTCATTTGGGATCAAATCCCAATCTCTGATCAGTATGCCATGCATTCCTCAGACAGGCACTTGCCTCCGCGATTAGATCGCAGGCTTTCAATGGATATACCTCGATGGTTCTCCACAATAGTTTTGTGTCCATTGACTTGTCAAAACACTTGCTTTTGTGGCACATTAGGTATTCTAATCCATTTCTCGAGTAATCATCAAATGAAGTACTCGTACCTTATTGTCTGAGTAGACATAGGTCTGCATACATCAGAGTCAATCAATTCTTATACTTGTCCGGATCTTACATCTTATATCCATAAAGGATTGCTTAGTCATATTATCTTCCAAATTAGATTCTTAGGTCGGAAGGTCCACTCCTTCAACTTAATTGATCAAATATCAATTTTCGACCTTCGAACTTCTTATTTGAATAAACATGACTCAGCATAAGAATCCACAAGTATAATTGATAAAGAAATCTCTTATTAGTAAAACGAGTTTCATACTACGGTTCTGTTGGGATATGTCCTTCGATCCTACGTGTGCAATCGATAAAGTCATAAGGTCGTCTATGGATGTTAAATGATTATTTGATAATATTAAATTGTTGGGAACAATATAATATTGATCAATAAATCATACCTACAGGGTCACACACTGACTCAAAGATGATGTACGATGCTTGTTAATTATATTGATTTAGAATCAATATTTACGTGAATTTATATGCATGCATGGGATGCATTGCATGGCTTGCATGGATGCATGTCACATAGTGTGACATGGCATGCCACACAAGCAAGAGAGACCACATCTTATGCCATTGTGGCATAGTGATGTGTACTTGACCTTTCATCTCCCCATTACCCACCCATTATGTGATATAATGGTGCATATTCATTATGGGGGTTACAAGAGGGTAATGGAGATGGAAATGAAGCTATTAAGTAGTGAAAATCTGATTTTCACAATGACTTAATCACCACCCACGAAATTCACAAGTAAAAGAGAGAAAAGAGGTTGTTCTT
Organism: Euphrasia confusa; assembly: GCA_954870475.1. NCBI lineage: Eukaryota > Viridiplantae > Streptophyta > Magnoliopsida > Lamiales > Orobanchaceae > Euphrasia > Euphrasia confusa. The sequence goes on from OX940956.1 coordinate 13,218,342, forward strand.
GGAGAATCAACTCGATCAAGCAAGCAAGTCATCATCCGGGTTCGTGTGCAACACGTAGAGGCCGGGCCATTTGTGCGGCTTCAACATCCGGGCGATCTAGACAAGAGGAGTGACGAGGTCATTCACAAGGAGAGCTTCGAAAGGCTGATCCATTTGAGGTGGTTCAATCGACTCAACACCACCTCAACGACATCAACGAATCACTTCGTCACCATAAGTAAGTAATCGTTGAACCTTATATATATATATTGGATGTGTATATATATATGTTTATATGTGTTCTTATACACATTAAGTGTGCACTAAGATCATGGCATAGTAGATCTATTGCTTTACACGCTTCCGCACACACGGTATATCGATCGGATCGGTATACCGATACCTTCAATTGGTATCAGAGCCTAGGGCTCGTGCACACTTTTGTGTTGGACACGAAGGTTAAATCAACATAATTGGATTATTTATTTAATTGTGATTGTGTGATTAGATGTAAGGCCGGCCACCGTTAGTGGTCGGGTGAATGATTTCGTCGTTTTTTGCGTTTCGATTGGCCGTAGTATTTGAGGGCTGCGTCCCTTGGAATCATTTGTAATAGATAGGTTTTTCGATTATATTTTTATTGTACTACTTGTAAGCTATGGACTTGGTCCATGGTTCGATGGAGGATCTCGGCTCTTCGGCGAAAACGAGAAGAAACGAAGCAAAACAAAGCAAAACGAAGCAAAACGAAGCAAACCGGGGCTGCTGGAGCCAAACGGCGGGCGCCGTTTTGGAAACGGCGACCGCCGAAAGCCCTGTTTTTGGGCAGATTTTTTCCGAACCCTTTCGGCGGGCGCCGTTTTGGAAACGGCGACCGCCGGTGGTGTTCGGCGACCGCTGATTGTGAAACGGCGGGCGCCGTTCGTGGTTTTTTGGGTACGGAATAGATTTGACCAAAATCGGAGGGCACAGAACTTAAATGGCGGGCGAGGAGCAGTCCAGAAGATGTTCAAGGCTTTTGTTGTTACTTTAATTCTTTTCTTTTGAGAGTTGTGAGGTTCTAGGGGCCTTTCGATTTCGTATTTATTTGCTTTGCTAGTTATAGGTTGTTTTATGTTATAAATGTTCAACTTACATATAAACAAACCTATGCATGCAAGTTCCCAAAATAATGAGTATAATGTCTTGTCCAAAAACATCACACTCATGAAGCCCTCGATCATAAGTTGGTAGGTCCGCCTCAGCGGGGTACTACTTGTTATCTTGGGATAAGTGGGAGTAAAGGTTAGACCTTTACACGTGAGTTTGGTTTTCTCATCGATAGATCCACTGCAGGCGTGGCTATCGAGACATGAGATGAGAATGGGGCTCTCATCGACCGAGAGTGACATTAGATGTCATTGACATGGGATGTCTACCTATCTTGGACTTCTTAAGTGCGGACTCAGTCGGCTTAAGAATTTGCAAGATGAGGGTCTTGGGATTGTTTTGTTCAAGGGAACAAAGATATTAGATATCGATTGAACAAAATGGAATAAATAAGTAGCTTGTTAGACAACCTTATTTGTTTACCGCTTTGTGAATGTTTACATACTTTATTTATCTTTCTTTTGTATTTTATCATGTTAATTTCAACTCGATTCAAGTTTGGTTCAATTCTTGATTATGAAAAATTGAACAACATAAATTTTCTTGATTCACAACGTAATTTGAGGATGGTCCTCAAATACGAAGACAATGAAAATGTGTTAGATAACCACATCCTAAGATATCATTGAACAACTCAATAGCATGTTCGGGGAATATGCTAAGATTGAGCGGTTCGGTATGACCAGGGTCATTGCTTCAGCTAGGCTGGAAAAATGGAAATCTATGGAATCACATGTGCAACAAATGATTGGATTATTTGCTTCAAGTGACCGCCTAGATTTTTCCTATGATGATTATTTGGCAACCGATTTCATACTTCAATCTCATGATGGTTATAATGCCTTTAGGCTAAAATTTCCACATGAATGGTTTGAAGAAATCGCTTCGTGAGCTCCACGGGATGCTCAAGGCTGCTGAGCCGGCGATAGATAAGGACCCTAAGAGGGAAATTCTTATGATATGGGATAGGGTATTCAAAAGAGCATGGGCAAGAAGGCTACTAGGGTTCCTAGGGAATCTCAATGCGTCTACTGCAAAAGTGTTGGACACTACTTGCAAACATATAAAAATTCATATTTTATTCAATTTCAAAACAAATGCCTAATTTGTCTTTCATTTGATGGATTATAAGGTTAGGATTATTTACACCTCGGGGAGTGATTTAATCCAAAACACTTAAGTTCATCAATGACACAAATTAGAGACTTTCGAGCCATTGGATGGCGTGAAACGATTGTCTGGTTGGCTCCCTCATATTTAATGAGAAATAGGGCTTCAATTGCATGATAATATCGCTGGTTAGAAAACTTCGATTTTTCACTTACGATTTATCACGTTTTGACATTGTATTAATTTTGAATGGGAAATTTGAATGAGACTCAATTATTGGGAATAATTGAATTTGCCCAAAGTTCAAAGAAGATGTGAAGAACGGGGTTGCTTCATCTTCAAGTATTAATGATATAGACATTAAACTTCACAAATTCTACTTCTTGGGTATTGGATGCCAAATGTGGTTCTCACATTTTTATGTGGAGGAACTACATAGAAGTATAAGTTTGGTGAATAGAGATGTCGATCTACGGGCAAGAAATGGAGCGAAGGTCGCTGCATTAGCCGTATGATCATATGATGTTGTTTTGCCTTAGGGCCTTGTTTTAGTATTATAACTATGTAATTTCGTACCTTCAATAAACAATGAATATTGGTTCAGTATTAGATACTGATGGATTAGTTTTTTCACTATTAAATAGTTTGGTAACTATTTTAATTGTGAATTATTCTTTGTTTTGGTACGATTATTATATTGTTTATGTATACTTTAAACTTGACAAATCATATATATCATTAAGACCAAAGGCCAAATCGAATAAGTATCGATGAGACATAACTGAAACATTGTTGATTAGATCAAATCAAAATCTAAACATGTAACGAAGCTTCTTTTAGAAGGAATTTTAGAATCATTTGACTTGGAGTCATTTGATACATGCGAATGATGTGTGATTGAAAAGATAACAATGTGAGTAATTAGGGATGATCCATACTGATGTATGTGGAACCTATTAGTTCACAAGCACATGAAGGTTATGTTTCGGAAAAAAAAAAAAACAAACTATATTAGATATAGTTCGACCATTCGATGAGAGGTCTAAATGAACTACTGGTCTCTTTTGGGAACACACAATTCTAGACTTCAACTTATACACTAAATAGGACGCTGTCAAAAGCTGTTGATAAGACACCATACTAGGTATGGAAAGGGAGGGTACCTAAATTGTTTTCATCAAGATTTGAGGTTCTAAAAGCTTCTCTGACGAGATTTATCTCTATAGAGCTTGAACTCAAATGGGATAAAAGTTTCCTTATGGTATGTCCATAAGAAACTCGAGGGTACAACTTCTACGATCTATTTGAGAACAATATTTTGTTGCTCGAGATAGTGATTTTCTTGAAAAGAGTTATCTTTCCTAGAAATTCAGTGGGAGCTCGGTTGTCTTGAACGAGGTTCAAGTGAAACAACCAATGATGAATACTCAAGACTGGGTTGAGAGTATTCTTATGGTTTTGGAAGCCATACCAGCCCTCGTAGGTCCGAAAGGCATAAATCTATCTCTATTATTCAAATACTTAGATATTGTGACAAATGAGAGATATGAATTCATGCTTTTGGAAAGCGGTGAACCTTCGACCTAATTCCAAGCTATGACGAGTCCAGCTACTGAAAATTGGCATGGTGCCATGAAATCTGAGATGATATCAATATCTGATAATCAAGTTTGGAACTTGATATATTTGCATCACGGGGTTAAACCCATTGAATGCTAATAGATCTTTAAGATCTAAACAGACAGATGGAAAACCTAGGGTTTTCAAAGCAAGGTTGATGGTAAAAGTTTTATTCACGAGGTGGATTATGGAAAAACTTTCACCTGTTGCTTTGATTAAATCATTCAGATCATCTTAGCCATTGCTACTCATCTTGATAATGAGGTATGGTAATATTGGATGTTAAAACTAACTTCTTGAATTGGATTCTAGAAGAGAATGTGTTTTGACACAGCCAAAGAGTTTTATCGATCCTAATAAGGCTGAGAAATTATGCAATCTTATAATTCCATTTATGGAATAAAGCAAAGCATATCGGAGTAGCAGTCTTCAGTTCAATGAATCCATACTGGGTTTTGGATTTTAGAGGAACTCGTAAGAATCTTGTTTTACAAGAAGAACAGTGGGAGTTACGTTGTATACATTGTGTTGTATGTCGATGACATACTCCTTATTGGAAACAATGTTTCTATGCTTAATTCTATTAAAGAATGGCTTGGAAATTGTTTTCAAATAAAGGATCTTGGAGAAGCACAGTACATATTGGGCATCAAGATCTGTCGGAACAGATCGAAAATGATGTTTGGACTTAGTCAAGTGACCTATATTGATAAGGTACTTGATAAGTTCAGAATGAAAGACGCCAAAAAGGGTCTCATTCCAATGAGTCATGGCACATCTCTTAGCAAGATGCAAGGCCCTACGGGACTTGATGAGCAAAAGATGATGGAAAACATTCCTTATGCTTCGGCAATAGGGTCTATAATGTACGCCATGATATGTACACGACCGGACGTATCGTATGCTTTGAGCATGACGAGTCAGTTTCAAGGAAATCCAGGTGAGGCGCGTTAGACTGCGACCAAGAATATTCTTTTGTACCTTAGATGGACAAAAGAATATTTTGTTGTCTTTGGAAGACAAAAAGAGTTGATATTAACAAGCTGTTTGAATGCTAACTTCAAAACAGACTAAGATAATTTTCGATTTTAATCTGGTTATATCTTTTGTCTGGTTAGAGGTGATATTTGCTGGAATAGTTCCATGCAATATAGCTGATTAAAATACAGAAGCTGAGCACAGTATTGCATTGGATGCAGTAATGTTGGCAGTTAGGATTTGAAAGTTCTTGAATGAACTAGGTGGCGTAACTAGCTCAGCCCATCCGATAGTTCTCTATTTATAGTAGAGTTATCGCGCAAGCCTATGAGCTAGGAAGCACCACAAGTCTAAAACTGGTGCTCAGGAAGTTTCACATTATTTGGGAGATAGTTTTGTGGAGACATCGAGATAATAAAGTTGCAACTTTTGGTAAGGTTGCAAACCCGCTTTCTAAACCTCTCCAGCAGTTTAAGCTTGAGGCTTTCACGACTGCAATAGATATCAGACATCTTAGAGATGGGTTGTGATTTCTATTACTGTATTAGATACTTTTGGAGATTTAGTAAAAATTCACTCATATGTATAATACATAATTCTTCATATAAATATGGTTTAATTTATATGAATTGTCCAAATGATTAAGTTATATCAATTGGGTTATGAGGTCGACTTACCGCATAATGAAGTCCCAATGGTTGAACTGATATACTTGAATCATATAGCTGTTCCTGGTTCGTATAATCGAGTACGGACAAACCGATAATACAAAGAACTAGATTGTAATGTGTACTATAGCGCCGCTTCATGGGCTAGTGATGTGGGACATCAAGTACAATTACATAGATATTAGCTGGGAGCTAATGATCGAACAGACCCGACTGGAATAGTATTTAAGATTTCGAGTCATAATACTATTTCATTGACTGTCGAGCAATTTCCTCTGACCTGAGTAGTCCAGAGTGATTCCATTGTGAAATGGTGTACTTTGATACAAGTAAACGTCTTTCGTAAAAGGAGGTTATAAAACTTGTTATTGGGTATATCAGGAAGCAGGTGGGAGAGCTTGGATTGACAAGATGGGATTGTCCTCCATTTTATAATGGGATACATGTCTTACCGGCCACTTGGAGAGTCGAGACTGTGGAAAATACGTGGCCACGTCCAGATTCGTATCATAGTGATAAATCTGGTTTTACAGTCTGTCTCAAAGTCCAAGAAAGGTTTGAACCGATTGAGGATGACTCGAGTCTTGCCTCAAGTTCAAACTTAGACATAAAATGACAAAAGGAAGTTGGCAGCACACTGGCTCTGAAGGCCAAGTGGGAGATTGTTGGGATATGTCCTTCGATCCTACGTGTGCAATCGATAAAGTCATAAGGTCGTCTATGGATGTTAAATGATTATTTGATAATATTAAATTGTTGGGAACAATATAATATTGATCAATAAATCATACCTACAGGGTTACACACTGACTCAAAGATGATGTACGATGCTTGTTAATTATATTGATTTAGAATCAATATTTACGTGAATTTATATGCATGCATGGGATGCATTGCATGGCTTGCATGGATGCATGTCACATAGTGTGACATGGCATGCCACACAAGCAAGAGAGACCACATCTTATGCCATTGTGGCATAGTGATGTGTACTTGACCTTTCATCTCCCCATTACCCACCCATTATGTGATATAATGGTGCATATTCATTATGGGGGTTACAAGAGGGTAATGGAGATGGAAATGAAGCTATTAAGTAGTGAAAATCTGATTTTCACAATGACTTAATCACCACCCACGAAATTCACAAGTAAAAGAGAGAAAAGAGGTTGTTCTTGGAGAATCAACTCGATCAAGCAAGCAAGTCATCATTCGGGTTCGTGTGCAACACGTAGAGGCCGGGCCATTTGTGCGGCTTCAACATCCGGGCGATCTAGACAAGAGGAGTGACGAGGTCATTCACAAGGAGAGCTTCGAAAGGCTGATCCATTTGAGGTGGTTCAATCGACTCAACACCACCTCAACGACATCAACGAATCACTTCGTCACCATAAGTAAGTAATCGTTGAACCTTATATATATATATATTGGATGTGTATATATATATGTTTATATGTGTTCTTATACACATTAAGTGTGCACTAAGATCATGGCATAGTAGATCTATTGCTTTACACGCTTCCGCACACACGGTATATCGATCGGATCGGTATACCGATACCTACAGGTTCGTTGCATCGTGGTGGACTCAGGATTCATCATTTATATATTGCTAGCCAATGTACCAGAATAGATACTATCATTATTTCTTCTTATAACCATCAAATGATTAAAAGAAATAAAATATCCATTTATTAGAAATCCAGAACAAAGTTCTTTCTAATTTGAAAGGTACATAAAAGCAATAACCCAAAATGAAATCCTATAAAATGTCCTCCACTGCAACTGCTGCCTCCACTACAGCATTGCCCATGTAGACTACGATTTCTTCTTTTCTAAGTCGTCGGGTTTCCTGGAACCCTTGCATTTAAAATGCACATACCGTCAATGGTTCCATATCTACACACCAGGTTCTGGTAGATAATACCACTGACTATGTTTCATGACTAAAGAAGATTTCGTACTTTCTTTGAGAGGATAATCAGACTTCCAATACCTAGACTGTTTGCATCGAGAACACTAGCCTATTGGCTTTCTCGCCCCATCTCGTGATCCAAGAAAACTTAGGACCACTGGGTTTCTTTGCTTTTCCTTTCCCCCGTTCTTGCCTTTAGGTCCGAAACCTTTGGCATTGGCTTACAAGAGCTTGCGATTTCCGTCTCAACTCGTCTAAAAGGTCGATCATCTCAAAAACGTGTTTAAGCGTTTCCTTGAGTCGACTGGCCTTTATGAGTATCCTCATCGCCTCTTGTCTAGCCTCTACATCATGTCTAAACATCTCCTTGAGTTCGAACGTGATATCAAAATCAGTCCTTTCCTCATCAGTTAAGACATTTGTAGGCTCGGGAGGACAAAGCTCACTGAGTACAAACTTGTACTCTCTAACAGTCTGGGCAATGTCTAGATCTCTATTCCAATCATTACATTCAGGGACCAATGAGTTTAAAATCCTTACGTATCACATAAAGTGGGTTCAAAGCCATATCTTAATCTATGAGCACATATAACAACAAACAATCGATTTAATCTCCGATATTATCTCCCTCAAATAATATCATTAAACCACTAATCGCATCTAAAATCCCATCAGATATGGCAAGCCACGATAGTGTGGACGTTTACCTATCCAAATGATTTAGCAATTAGATTACCTTCGGTCGTACATCATCATTAGCGTTACTTCGATGGGAAGAATACTAAGAAGCGTACCTAAGTGTAAACCATTACTCAGTATCTAAGAAGATTGTTTGGGACACGCATATTCACCGCAAGCCACGATAGTGTGGACGTTTACGTCAACATACGCTCCTTTACTCCCTTTCTATAACTGTCTATATCAATCGTTCCAAAATCCCATTCAATGCAGCAAGCCACGATAGTGTGGACGTTTACTACACCAAAAGACTTTTACAATTGACTCCCAATTACATGAATCATTTAATCTTGTAAATCAAGACGCGGAGAATCATAAGTGAAACTCGAAGTTTCTAACCAGTGATTCACCATGCGAACGACCCTATCTCTCATAAATGAGGGAGCCGAGCAGACAATCGATCCACCTTTAAAAGGATGGTACGAAGGTCTCTAATTCGTGTCCTCGACATGACCAAGTGGCTTTGGCTCCATTCCACTCCCCGGGGTGAGAATGAGTCGACTTAAAATCAGTTTCAGAAAGACAAATTAGGCATTGTTTGATAAACTTAATCAATGTTTCTCGTAAAAGGAATTACAAGAATTCTCCTCCAATGACTTGTCTATACGAACTTCAAAAGTCCATAAAAGTCACCAAGAGAACAGCAATGGAGACCATGGATATGTTTCCATACCCTCTCCCACTTAGCTTTTTACAATAAAGGGATACGCTATCTAATGCATAATTAAATACACATAAGCATGCATACATGAAATAAAGCACATAGAATATTATCACATAGTCAAAATAATTACTAGAATATTATTTTCCGACTATTATGGCTTTATCGCATCCCCGTACGCATCTTCTAGTCTTCAGTCTTCGTTCTTGAATGCTCCGTGTGACGAGAATATTAATCCCAATATTTAAATCTATTTATTTTCAATTAATCCAAAAGTTACTTAATTCGAAAATTAAGTCAATCGAATATATCAAAAATAAAATTAAATATTATTAATATTTTTATTTATTTTTATTTTCCTATCTAATTCTATTAAATCTTTAGAATCCTATCCAAGTCAAACTTGGAACATTCTAGAAGACTCCTATAATAGAATAAGGAAATAAAATAAATTAGGACTCCTAATCCTTCCAAATTAATTCCTTTCCTAATCTATTAAAAATTCCATAAATGAATAATTAAATAGGAAAAATTAATTAAGGATTCTTAAAACTTTCCGAATTAATTAATTTCCTAATCCATTTAAAACTCCATAAAGAAATAATAAAATAGGAAAAATAAATTAATTCTAAATTAATTTCTTTTCCTAATCCATGAATATTCCAAAAGAAATAATCAATTAGGAATACCAAATTAATTCTAAATTTATTCCTTCCTTATCCATGAAAATTCCCATACTAGGAATAATCAAATAAGAAAATAAATTTATTCTAAATTTATTCTTTTCCTATTCCATGAGAGTTCCCAAAAAAAAATGAGAATACTCAAAATAGGAAAACCGAATAATTTAGGAAAGTTCGATCTTGGCGGGAGAGCACGGGTTGGGAGTCCCCGCACCCTACCACCACCATCGATCACCCCAAGGAGCACCGCCGCCGCCGCCCCCAGCCGGCCAGCCACCGTCGCCGGCGACTCCATGGCCGAGAGGGCCGCGGGCAGCCCCATGAAGGGTCGATCGATCCTATGGGATCGGCCATGGGGATGGCCGGTCCGAGTCCTTCCTCTCTTTCGTCTCCTTCGTCACACGTCTCTTCCGGCGGTCGTTTCGGCATCGATCCAACGTATAATAAATTACATAATTTAAATACAATTATCCGGTATCGATTCTATACATGAAATCGACCCTACACATTTTCCGGAAAAATAGAACATAATAATAAACCTAAATTCGGTCAACCCCCGAATTTTTACTATTACAAGCATTCACCACACATAAAACGAATCTCGACATGTTCGAGAGTTTAATAATCAAGAACAATATTATGACAATAATTAAGAACAATTATATCTAGCCATAATAGTCGGAAACCCTGCAAGGTAGAACAATTTATCGAAAAATACCGTGAACTAAAACCAACGCTCTGATACCAGTTGTTGGAAATCGATATCTCGGAATTAATAAATTAATTAAAATTAATTATCTAATTAATTCCGACCGAAATCCTTTGGAGATCGAATATCCGGAATTGTCAAAATAGCGGAACGACAACTCCAATCGACTCCCGGAACACGTACATGACCATACGAAAAAGTTATACGAGGGTTACGCGGGAAAAACACGAGAGAACTGGCGTGAACCCACGAACCTCGCAGCAGCCACGCGGAGTGACTCGCAGCAGCCCGCAGCAACCCGCAGCGAGTCGCCTGACTCGCTGCTGCTGGGACTTGCTGAGTCGCTACGGGTCCGCTGCGGGAAAACCCGCAGCACCCAGCGAATCTCCCGTAGCAGCTCGCAGCAACCTGCATCGAGTCGCCTGACTCGCTGCTGCTGGGCGCTACAGGTCACTGCGGGAAAACCCGCAGCAGGCAGCTGATCGCTGCGGGAAAACCCGCAGCCGATCCGCGTATCGAGCCCTAGGCTCGATTTTTCCCCGCGCGATTTTCGTCCAGCCGAGCCGTCGAACCGCCGGCGGTCCGGTGGTCCAACCACCACCGCCCGGTTCGACCTCGTCTATTGGGTCCGTTCCTTGGATCTTGGTTCAAGGTATTTTCACGATAATTAAACGATAAAATCATAAAGGGGGTTTTACGATTTACCTCGTTCTCGTTGTTCGGAAAAACGAAGAACTCAATTTGAAGACCTTGAGATCTTCCCACGTATTCCTTGCACTAGCTCGAACGTCGGGTGGGCGACGATCTTCCGAACTCCATGGATCTCCCTCTCTACTTTCTCTCTCTAGAATTGTGATCTTCAAGTTATGAGAATAGAGAAGACCATGTAGTGCTTTTATAGGCTACGTATGGGATCTTAAGGAGGTGGAATATTGGGCTCCCAATATTAATGATTAAATTGAGCCCAAGCCCAAATCTATTAATCCATTAATATTAATTAATTCTATTTTCCACTATATAAAATTAATTGCACTCCCAATATTAAACCATATTATATCAAATAATATTTCTCCGGTAGTATTATTTATTCCGTGTATTTAAGATATAAATATCCATGAATAAAATTAATTTATTGCTAATTAATTTATTCATCTCTTGTATCCGAGACTAGTACCATTCAACCTTAATTATTATGCGGAACGAATCCACCTGCAGGGTTTACATAATAATTCCTTATGAACTCATCTCGGGGATATTATCAACCCTTCCGGGATACACTGTCCGGTCAATTATTCACGGCATGTCATATATGAAATATAGTGACCCAACTTAACCGGTAATCAACCCAATAATTAAATCAGTTAATTCCTTTGGTAAATCAAAGTCACTTATATTAAATATACACACCCGCAATAATATCGGGGATTAAGAATAAAATACACTGAGACTCGAATCGATTATCGCCGGCAATCCTAATCGATGAATCTCAAGCAGATCCGCTCAATACACCAAGTGTACAAGTGTGATAAAATAATTAAGATAAATTATTTTCTCTCTCACACAACGACTATACCGATGGATTGGTCCGTGTCCATCTAGGTCGTGAGCAACTGTTCGATTAAATACGAGTAACCGATAGTATGATCTTCTGTGCGCCCATGCTTGCACCATACTAACTACAACGTATAAAATCCAGGACTATGATTTGCATATATTTAATTATAAATAATTAAACGCAAATAATTGTTTATTTAATTAAATAGATTAATGGCAATGGATCGTGAGTTTGCGTTACTTAAATCTAGACATTAAGTACACAGTTCCAACAGACATGTGGCGTGAACTCGCCGAGTATCGGGGTGATAAATTGGAGATGGTGGCGGCAGAAACCACGACTATCAAGTCGCAGACCGCGGTCCTGACGCAGCAAATCCACGAGGGGAAAGACGAGGTGGCCCGGCTTACGGAGTCCCTGGATTCTCAGCGTATCGCTGCCGCGGCGTTACAGGACCAGCTAGAGAGAAACCGGGCTAAGACCGCCATTCTCGAAGAAGAGCTTGCCAGCCCGTGGACCGATCATCGCGTGCTCAATGACCACTTCTATTCAAGCGGTTTGGCCGATGCTGTCAGGTATGCACATTCGAAAAACGATGTGGCGGCTCGGGACCGGGTGTTGGAATATTGGAAACGCTATATGAGTTCCCGGGTTCTCGATCCGCGACTACACCAAGAATACCTGGACCTTGAGGAGGACTTCGGTATTGACATGAAATGGTGGCCTAGTTACGACCGTTTGGTCCGCCCCAAGAAGTCCCTGATCGAGCTGCCCGCGCTGCCGGTGGAGATGGGCGCGGAGGTCGGGACTGAGGCCGGCGAAGCTTCTCCTGCGACTGCCATCCTTGGGATTGCTCCAGTGGTGGAAGGTGGCGAGGCCGGTGTGGATTCCATGGCCGAAAAATCCCTTGAGGTGATCCCGTGAGCACATCTGAACTCTGATGGTCTGTTTGCTAAAGAACTTTTACTTTGATTGTGTTTTGATATGGGCTTTAGCCCGAATACTCTTTTATTCTGTTTATCTTGATTTCGGTTTGGCGTGGGTCTCGGCCCTAAAACAATTTGCTATCTTTATTAGGTTTTTTGTTGGGGCAGTAGCCCGGATATTCCATGGTTTTTGTGGGGGTGACCCTTTGGTATGTTTAATCATGTTTTTATTTCTTTATGACTAACATCTTATTTTGCGTGTTTCGCGTGGTGCCTTAGGGCTTTGCTTTAGTCCTGGACTCGCAGGGCTTTTAGCTTGGTTTCTCCGAGCCGCGGGTCCCGGGTTTTGGTTGTCCCGGGCACCGGGGCCCTATTTGTGGCGTTCATTTCGAACTTTGCCTGCTTAATGCGATTTTTTATTCTTTCCGAAATTCGGTTTTGGCCAAAGATTTTTGGTTCTTTTTGTACCCGTACCTCCGCGACCCGGGGCTCGGTAGAGTCCTTATGGGTTTGGGGATTAATGGTTTAAATGGGGTTTTTGTGGCTTTTTCTAGCTTTTATTTTCTCCCCCCGTGCTCGCAACTTGGGACATGGTAAATGACTTTCTTACTCTAGAGTCGCCTAAGTTGGAGACTGAATAGGTTCGTGGCTTTTTGGGCTTTTGCGGATGAGTCCACAAATTATTCTTGTATCGTCCCCGCAGCCCGCGTCCCGGGATTGTGTTATTTCAATCTCCGCTCTTCGGGTCTTAAGCAGGTTAGGCCTTATTCTCGACTAAACGACAATACTCAAATCATAGGGAATTGTTTCAAATTCGCCGACACTCGTGGGTGCTCTTTTTATTTTTGCTATCTTAGAGCATATACATATAGCCTTCGTTCATCGGCTTCGTGGGGGCTCGGGCCTGCTCCGGTCTCCGTCCCTCTAGTGGTAGAATTTCTTTAGATGTAATGCGTTCCATCGGTATTGGTCTGGCGTCCCGTCCATCAGTTCTAGCGCGTACGCCCCGTTCTCCAGGCAGGTTGTCACTCGGAAAGGTCCTTCCCATGTCGGCCCGAGGGCCCCGGGGTGGGTTCCTAGTAATTTTTTCAACACCAACTCCCCGGGGCTGAATTCTCGGATCCTCACCTTTGTATTGTAAATCTTGGCAATTCGTTGTTTGTTCATCGCGTTGAGGGAGTCAGAACTCAACCTCCGCTCCTCAAGGAGGTCTAACTCGAGGCGCAGTACCGCCTCATTCTCCGGGGTGACGTCCTGGGTGGTACGGTGCGAGCGGACTATCACCTCGGCCGGGATCACGGCCTCCGTACCAAACGCGAGAGCATAGGGCGTCTCTCCGGTGGCGTTCTTCATCGTGGTGCGGTATGACCACAGCACCTCGGGTAGCTCCTCGGCCCACCTTCCTTTCCGCAACTCCAGTTTCGCCTTGATGGTGTGCTTCAATATTTTATTCACCGCCTCGACCTGCCCATTGGATTGCGGGTGGTATGGAGTCGAGAATGCCCTCCTTATGCCCCATAGCGCGCAAAAGTCCAAGACTCGCTCGCCGTCGAATTGTCTACCGTTGTCCGAGATGATGGACTCGGGTAATCCGAAACGGCATATGATGTTCTTCCAGATGAACTTGATCACTTGTGGTTGGTCGATCTTCTGGACTGCTTCCGCTTCGGCCCACTTGGTGAAGTAGTCGACCGCGACAAACGCGAACTTGACTCCGCCCGGGGCGGGGGCCAACGGGCCGATGATGTCTATGCCCCACCGGGCAAAGGGCCATGGGGAGTACAACGCCTTGAGGGATCCGGGTGCGGTGAGGATGTTGGGTCCCATGAGCTGGCACTGGACGCATCTCTTCGCGAACTCGGCGGCGTCGTGGCGTAGGTTTGGCCAATAGAAACCTTGACCCATGGTTTTGTGGGCTAGCGACCGACCTCCGGCGTGGTTACCGCAAATGCCCTCGTGGATTTCGGACAGGACTTTTGCTCCCTCGTCCCTAGATATACATTTTAACAAAGGCATGGAAAAACTCCTGCGATAAAGTTGGGAGCCCAGAACGGAGTACCTTGCAGCTCGCGTTTGGAGCTGTTTTGCCTCGACCTTGTCCGAGGGCAGGGCCCCGGACTCGATGAAACCTTTGATCGCGTCCTGCCAGTCGGCCCCGGGCTCGAGGGCTACGAGGAGGATCTCCTCTCGGGCGTCGACTGAGGGAGTCTTCAGCTGCGTCAACACGACTCGGGATAGATCTGCAACCCCTTCGGAAGAGGCTAATTTGGACAGCGCGTCGGCCTGCGAGTTCTGCTCCCTGGGGATCTGCTCGATCCGGACGTCGGGAATCTTGCCGCACAGCCTCCATACCAGCTCGAGGTACTTGATCATCTGCTCTCCTTTGGCTTCGTAGTCGCCCGTGACTTGGTTCACCACCAGCTGCGAGTCCATGTACACGTGGAGTTGCGGGACGTCCACCGCGATGGACATTTCGAGGCAGGCCACAAGCGCCTCGTACTCTGCTTCATTATTTGTTGCGGAAAATTCAAATTTTACCGCGTGGGCAAACGAGTCACCATCTGGCCCGAGGAGCACTACTCCGGCCCCCGAGCACGCACTGGTAGACGATCCGTCCACGTTGAGTCTCCAGGGGCGTGCTTGACCCTTGCTCCGCTGGGGAAAAGTTAGCTCGACCACAAAATCCGCGAGTGCCTGAGCTTTTATCGCGGTGCGAGGCACAAAAGTTAGATCGTACTGGCTCAGCTCCAGGCTCCACCGGAGCAATCTTCCTGATACGTCAGATCGGTGCATGACTTGTCGTAACGGCATTGTGGTGAGTACTTCTACGGGGTGTTCGAACAAATACGCCCTGAGTTTGCGGACCGAAATTATCAGGGCGTACGCTAATTTCTCTAGCGGCGTGTAGCGGGCTTCCGCCTCGTGGAGGACGTGGCTCACAAAATAGATAGGTAGATGGAGGGTCCCTTCGGCCCGGACGAGCACTGCGCTCAGCGCGCACTCCGACGCGGCGAGATAAAGGAAAAGTTTCTCTCCTGCCTTGGGGACCGTCAAGATGTGGGGTCCCGCGAGGTACTCCTTGATCCGAAGAAAAGCGTCCTGACTATCCTTCTTCCAGTGGAACTCTTGGTTTTTGATCGATCCGAAGAACGGGCGAGTTTTGTCCCCGAGCCGCGACATGTACCGGCTGAGCGCCGCGAGGCAGACGGTGAGCCGCTGGACTCCTTTCACGTCCCGGGGCTCGGCCATATCGAGCACGGCTTTGATCTTCGCTGGGTTGGGCTCGAGCCCGTACTCTCCAAACACGTGTCCTAGAAACATTCCTTTCTTGATCCCGAAGTGGCACTTCTTGGGATTTAGCCTCATGTTGTAGGCCCCGAGGATCTCGAAAACCCGAGCGAGGTCCGTCACGTGGTCCGCCTCGCTCGCACTCTTCACAATGATGTCGTCGATGTATACTTCCACTGTCTTGCCGATTTCTCTGGCGAACATGGTATTGACCAACCTTTGGTAGGTGGCCCCGGCATTCTTCAGGCCGAAAGGCATCCGCTCCCAGCAGTAGATGTTACTCCCCGTGTAGAAGGCGGTGTGACGGGTATCCTCGGGATTCATCGGAATCTGGTGGTATCCAGAGCTCGCGTCCATGATGGAGAACATTGCGTGGCCCGCGGTGCTGTCGACTAGCTGGTCGATGTGGGGCATCGGGAAATGGTCTTTAGGGCAGGCCTCGTTGAGGTCCGAGTAGTCGATGCAGAGTCTCCACTTGCCTCCTGGTTTCCGCACCATCACCGCGTTGGACACCCACGTCGCGTCGTGCGGGGCGAGGCGTATCAATCCGTCCTTCAAGAGTTTGTTGGCTTCCGCGGTCAGTGCCTCGCTCTTCTCGGGCCCCATCTTCCTTCGTCTCTGGGCTATGGGGCGGTGCTTCGGGTCCAGGCGGAGGCGATGGCTAGCGTGCTCCGGGTCGACTCTCCCGAGCTCCCCGCTGCTCCACGCGAACAAGGCCAAACTGGTCTGTAAGAATGACTCGAGGTTGGTCCGGGTCCCGGGATCCATGAGGGAACCTAGCAAAACCTGTCGGGGCACCTCCGGGGTTCCGATCTCACACCGGATGGGTTCTTCGAGGGTCTCGACGCCGCGGTCATGTTTGAGGCGGGTCTCGGGGAAGGGGTCGGGATTTGACTCGCAGAGACCCGGGACCGCGAGGTCCTGTCCCGTCCCGAGGCTCACGACTCGCTCGCCTGTACCCGGGCCCGGGACATCCTGGGGAACTCCGCGATGCGTCCCGAGCGCTGGGCTAGTCTCAAGGACGGGGACGACCCCGGTTGTGGGAACCGTACTTTCTTCAGGACTTCGGACGGTGGGTGGGTCTAGGTCGAACACGCTCGTCCGAGGGCCCGGGGTGCTGAGCCTGGCCACCAGTTGGCTGACTCGGGAGGTGTCCGTCGCGGCTTCCGCCGATGGATCCGTCAATTCATATGAGGTTGAATAGAGCAAACACTTCTTCGCCATTAATTGGTCCCCTCGAATGGTGCCAATGGCCCCAGAGGGGACCGGGAACTTGATACAATAGTAGTAGGTGGAGGCCACAGCTTCGAAAGCTTCCAAGAAAGGCCTCCCTAGGAGCGCGTTGTACCCACTGGCCCTATCTATGATCACGAACTCCAGGTTCCTTAACACCTTGATCTCGGGTCTGACCGAGTCCGCGAGCTCCAAGGGCAGGGTGATTGTTCCGAAAGGGGTCACCACGTCGCTGCCGAATCCTTTGAGCTTGAGGTCGCAGGGGAGGATATATTGCGCGAGCTGACCCATTTGATCCAAGGCCTGCTTGTATAAGATGTTGCAGTGGGCCCCGCTGTCGATCAGCAACCTTGAAACCTCCATTCCCAAGATGGGGGTCTTAATCACCAGGGCGTCCCTTTTGGGGAAGGTGACGCCGTCCTTGTCTGCTGGGGAGAACGAGATCTCCGCCCTTTCCGTGATCCCGAGGGGTGGGGCTGGTCGCGTCGCGTGGTAAACCTGCCACACCTCGAGTTCGCGCCTCCTCTTGCGCTTACTTATGCTGGCGATCGGCCGTAGCCCGCCAATCATCAGGATATGGCCTCCCTGGCCCCGCTGCTGGTCGCGATACTGCGGGTCGCGACCCGCTCCTGCCTGCTCGGGGTTGCCTCGAACCGCGGCCCCGTCGCCTCGGGGACCGGGACGCGAGAGCAGGTCCCAAAGCTTCCCGTCTTCGAAGAGCTTCCATAGCTGTCTGAGTAGCTGTCTGCACTGGCCGGTGGCGTGCCCGTGTTGGTCGTGGAACGAGCACCACAGCCTCTTGTCTAACTTTCCTTCGGGGGCTCGCATGGGCCCCGGCTTTACTAGGACGTCTCCTCCTGTAGCTAATAGAACCTCCATCATAGTCATGGTGTCTTGACCCGTTAGCGCGACGAGCTTCACCTCCATCTCTTTGTAGCCCGGGAGCGGCCGACCCTGCTCGTATGGTTTGTAGGGGGCCTTTCGCGGTGCGGGTGCGACCCTCCGGTCCGCGGGCTCCGCGTCCCGTCTCTTTTGCTCCGGGGCACTTTTGTTTCCCCGCATAAGACGCTGGAACCAGCACTGGGCCCCGGCTTTGATGCGGAAATCTTCGTAGCTCCTTGGGTAGCAGAGCATCAGGTGTTTGAATAGCTCCGAGTTCTTCCGGAGTCCGCTCATGGCGGTGTGTAATTTCAAATCGTCGCCGACCTCCTCGCCGCCGAGCAGGATGTCCCCTACCCGGTCCACATATGACTCGTCGCTCTCGTCCGCCGCCTGCCGGACCCCGATCAACCTCTGGCTTTGCTCGAGTCGATTGACCTTTGAGGCGAAATGGGCGACGAAACGTTGGACCAAGTCGTCAAAGCAGTGGATGGATCGGGAGGGTAGCCCCGCGAACCATTTGTGGGCCGTGTCCCCCAGAGTGAGAGGGAACAGCCGGCACCTCGTGGCGTCGCTAGCACCCCGTCCCGACATGTAGGTGCGGAAGCGGCTGAGGTGGACCTCGGGGTCCGTCTTCCCATCATAGAGGGCGGTCTGTAGAGGCTGGATCTCGTATTGCATGATGGCGTGCTCGACCTCCAACGCCAATGGCTCCTTGCAGAAGTCGACGCGTTCGGGTTTGACTTGGGCCTCGGCGAGCCTTCTCTCCACTTCGGTCACTTTCTCGTACAGGTCGCGGAGTCCTGCCTCGGGTCCCGTCGCTGTTGGACACGGGACGACGGGATGCGATCTGCGTCCGTCGTGCGTCTCCCGCCCGTTGGTTGTTCCGAGCTCCGGGGCCTCGTGCGCCGTTGATGCGGACAGGTACTCGGCGGGGTCGTTCAGATCGAACATCAGCCTCCGGGCCGGGGGCAGGCGCTGGTCTTGACTCGCTTGCCCTGGTCCGAGGCGGTCGAACGCGCTGGTTTTAACCTGTTTTCTCGATGATAGAGAAATAGGAGTGGTAAGGGTGTGCTTACGCTGGGCCAATCTGGCCATTACTTCGTCGATCTTCTCGGGGGTATCGAACATACTGCCCGAGAAGAGAGCCGGGGTAGCGGGAACTGGTGGGTCTCGGCGTGGGCCGGGGCGCGCGCGCCGGTTGTGTCGTTCGGTGAGCAGGTGACGCTTCAGACGTCGTGCTTCGGAGCTGCTTCGCACCTGGCGACGAGCGATTCGTCGAGAACATGGTTCCCTCAAGTGGATCTCGGCCTCCGACGCGGGATAGCCTCCGTGGGTGGTCGGTGCCGGGACCGCGGGTTCATCTTCCACGGGCATCTTTCCTCTCCGGCTGGCGGATCTCGAAGAGTCCGACGCCGTGGCTCCGTCTTGCTCCTGGCTGGACATTTCTTCACCAAAAGCTCTTTTCCTGGGTCTAGAAATACAACCCCCTCCTTCTAGCGCCAACTGTTTTGGGTCGTTTTTGTTGGAAAGAATGAAGTACGGGGTGGATACGAGGGTTTCGCAACGACTACCAAACCAAGTAAATTTTTATGTAGAAAATGAAATTTCTAGGCCCAGGGGGAAAAGGATAAGAATCCGAGCTCAAGAAGATAATGTCTTTTATTTAGATAATACTTTTAATCGTATTTTTCGCCGCCCTTACAATGAGACGGGGAGGCCGGCTTTTATAGGCGAGAGCACATGCTCATGCATAGCCACGACATCACGACACGTTAAGTCTACTCTAGGATCATTAAATGCCGGGGCACGATTCCGAGCTGGGTTTAAGCGAGTCCCGGGGCATGAGTTCGGCTGGACTTGTGCGACTTCCGTTCGGAGACTTTGGCGGAGGTGCTTCCCGATTTGTCCTCTTGGATTAGCCATGAGAAGGCGGTACTCTTTCCTCGACCCGGGGTGGCGCTTCGAGCGCGTTGCATGAACCCGGACCCGGGGTCCGGTTGAGACTCGATGCGGGGCGCGCCCCGTCTTCCGACTCGGGACGTCGTTTCCTTGCTGTTGGGTCCCGGGGACCAGCGCAGCCCCCCCCCCCCCCCCCCCCCCCCTCCGTCGGTTTCCCGGGGTTACGTTCTTGCATGGGTCGCATGGGTTCGGACCCTGGGGTCGGCCTAAACTCCCTTCGTTGGCTTCGAGCGCCGCGGGCGAGCCTGTCTTTCCACGTGTACAAATTGATTTTTTATCCCCCAACACAACTAACTTTTCAAATTTGGTTGAATCTAGACCATAAGATCAAATAACGGCTAGTTTTTTCAAATTTCAAATTCAAATATTTAGTAAATTCAAATTTAAAAATTAAGATTTTAAAGATAATTGTAAATAAGTTTATTTTTAATTAATATCTATAAATACATAAAAAATAAAAAAAATAAAAAAATCATTCGGGCTGAACTGACCGGTTCAGGTTCGGAACCGGACCGGATCAGCCTTGAACCTAACCCGGACCGGTTAAAATCGGTCCATAGTTTAGGTTCAGGTTCTAAACCGGCCGGTTCATGGTCGAACCGAACCAAATGTGCAGCTCTATTTGGTACTACTCCAATTTTTCATTAATCAAGGAATACTCTTAATTAAATTTGAGGCAATAAGTCTGCAAATTGTTCAAATTAATTAATTAATTAGAGAGGGTGTGGAATTTTATTGATTTTTTTATAAAATTTAAAAAGTATTGAGTCTATGTAGACTTTAAAGGATTATTGTCAAATACGGTATACATTTTCGTAGACTTTAATACATGGACTATTGCAAAAGTATATGAAAAACGTTTGTTCAAAAAATATTACTATTAATTTATTTTTCATTTAAAACACTAAAATATTTATAAATATTTCTAATTAATTTGTTCATTAATAGTGATCTTAAAAAATATCTTTAAATTTTTTGAAATTTCATTAATCATTTTGTTATTTAAAATATTTTAAAAAATTCCAAATAATATTTTTTTTTTCTTGTTTAAAAATATATTCTTTCTATTTTGTTTATTTATTTATTTTTTTATAATTTTTTAAGTTTTATTATTTTTTAAAATTAATTTTGTTAATTAAAAGAGAAATTCTAGAAATCTCTCGTAATTATAAAAGATTTTAGAGAGTAGAATGTTTTTATATATATTTTCTAATTTTTTAAAATTAATATTTTTTTAAATCAATAAATTATTGAATACTTATAAAATTTTAAGATTTTTTAAAATTAAAGTTAATAACTTTTGATTTTAATGAACTTCTTAAATTTCAAATTGAATACTCTAAAACTTTAAAAGTACTAAAAATTGACGAAGTACGTTAAATTACGAGAAATGATGGAAGTAGTTAGACGAAGATAATTTTGATCGATGAGATTGTCGTAGTTGACTACTCATTTTTCTTCTGACTAATGATCACACGCCTTTTGTAAATTACAAAAAAATTAATCATTGATTGGAATAAAAAAAGTGATTTATTTAATATTAAAAGTTTCAAACATGACATACACATAATACATTATCACATTATTTTAACTCACTATTATTTAATAAAATAAATCATTTTTTTAATTCTCGTGTCTTCAAGTTTTATCACATTTTTAAAGCTATGAACTAGGGAGTAGGAAGCAAATTTTCTATGGAGTACTTTATTAATTTTTGAAGTGAGAAAGTAATCGATTATAGGGAAGATTGATGGGCTACCCACCTCTTTGTCTTCTTCTGATGCCATCCTCTCACTCACATCTTCGGCCGAAGAAGACAAACAAGGAAAGATAATCTAACATCACCAAAAAGATAAAGCAATGAACAGAAATAATATGAATGGTCTTTATGAATTATGTGAGCTCTTTTAATTCCTCCATCTCATTCTCCATCACACATGATTAATCACACATTCAGTATATCAAAAGATGCCAAAGGCCCAAGACCACTTCGTAAAAACATTTTTTATTCTCTAAATGGATATAAAATAAGCATTATTGAGTATATCAATACAACAAATTAAAGGATTTTTTTAAAAAAAATACAGTACCACCTAATTATGTCTAATTTCAAAATAAAATTGAATTAAATGAATTAATATTTTAATTTATTTTCTACATGCCTTTAGATGAGAATTTTTGTTGTAAAAATATACTCATAATAATTAAGACTTTGATAATAATTTGGATTCTTTATTCACTTTTAATGAGAAGAAATGTAAATGATAAAAATATATATTTTAAATTTAAAATTAAAATTATTGTGAGTAAATTTAAAAAATATGTTAATAAAATAAAATAATTTTATTTTTGTAAATTATAAAATTAAAATATAATAAACGGAACCATTGGCACATCTAGCTGTCGTAGCAAAATACAACAATAACAAGTGCAATGAATATAATCTCACAAATAAAAATTATGTTTCAAAATAATTGACAAATTTTTCTTTTTAAAAGAACAAAAATCACAATACATTAATTGACACAGTTAAAAAAAAATATTTTACTTCGTATAATAATAATACAATTTTACTTTTAAGTGATCCACTTACTTTTATAATTTTACTCATAATTACTTTATTTTATAACTTAAATACATTTTTAACTTTTATTTTTTGATAAAATAATTAAGAAGTAACACTTTCTTTTAATCTACGTGTCCATCAAACTTTGTTAACTTTGCTCCGACAAAATGTGTATTTTGATTGGATATCAAAATAAAAGTTATACTGACAATATTTTTGTTTATTAATTATAGTAAAAAGAAAATTACAAATTTTGTAACATAAAAAGGACAAGTCTCATTTTGATACTATTTTGTTTCGACTTTTCAATTATATAACATAAAACTCAAAATCTAGTTGATTTCATACTTTTTTCTCCGAGAAATTTTAAACTCGCCGGAACTCAATCACGTGAGATGCACACGATCAGTTTTTTCCAATGACTCAATACATATGACAATTTCTCATTGGTCACATGATATAAATTAAATAAAAATGCTCTAATATCACACCTAGCAATCCATATAAGCATTTCATTAATAAAAAAAATAAAAAATGAAAATGAAAATAAAAAAGAGATTTAAAAAGGCAATCGAATTTCATTTCTAACCTCAAATTCATTTTTCATCTAATCCTCAAAATCTCTTTAGCTGAAAAACCCTATTTTCTCCCTTTTGTTTTCAATTTAAATTTATAAAGCAATTACGTAATCTCTTTTCAACTCTCTAAAAGCTAGTAGTACATTTCTAAATGTCTCAATAGAGTGAAGGGTAAAATGGTAAATTGTTTATGTGGTAAAATGGCATTGACGTGGAACGATAATGTAGGACGACGATTACACAGTTTGTATTTTGGTTGTTCTTTTTTTCTCTTTTAATTTTTTTAGATGTATAGATCTACCTTTACATGATAGATCGAAGCAAATTTTATTATTTTATTTTATTTTATTTATTTATTTATTTTTTATTTTTAATTGAATAATGATGTGGATGTCCATGTGGATAATGAGAGCATTTTGAATTTAATTTAAATAATGTGTGCAATGAGAAATCACCCACGTGGATTAAGTTAGTGGAGATACCACCCGCGTGCATCTGATGTGATTGAGTTCTAGCGATTTCAAAAAATCTCGACGAAAAAAAATTAAATCGACTTGATTTTGAGTTTTGTGATATGTAAATGAAAAGTGAAAACAAAACCGCATCAAAACGAGACTTGCCTTCATTTATGCTACTAAATAGATAATTTTCTATTATAATAACTTATATTTTTGGTGCATATTTTGTCAATATTTCATCACGTTTACCATTTGAATATGACAATGTGAAGGGTTAAATGGACGTCGTCGGTTGTGGATCTTAAATTGCCTCGTGGTACTTAGTGTTCCCTGGGTGGGACGAGTAAGAGGTGCATATATTTGCCATATTTTCAAATAATTAATAAGAGTACTGGAAGGAAAGAAGTGGAGTACAAGTTATTTATATTAATTGAATCATATAATACTTTAATTGATGCATACTATGATTCACAGCCCAATAATATCCAGGTTAGTGACTTTGGAATACACCAAAATACCACTACCAATAATTCAGTATACCTAAATACAGTATATTGACTAATAAATTCGATTATATTTTTTTAATCTCGTCACCCACTCACCTGTAATAAAACGTTGGGAAATAATCCGTACTCCTAAATAAAATCTAATAATAGTGCTCCAAGAGTATTAAATAAAAATATTTTCGAAAGAGTCTGTAGTTGTTAAATGAGAATTACAACACGAGGTCGATCGATCGAATAGAAAGAACAATAAAATTCGAGTGACTTCACTTCATCTCCAAGCTTCTGTAGTCCAAAACTCCGGTTTCCAACCCGAGAAAGTCATAACCCACCAAAGAGTTATTTGTGGTGGTACCACTAACGATGCGATCCGTACAACTGCAGTCACGATTAGTACTACTAGTAACGGCGCCGTTATTTAACGGCTCTTGTTGCTGATGACAAGGAGGGCTGATTCTGAGGTCAAGATTCAAATCCGGGCACTTGTTGTTTTCTTCCGTGCTCCTATCGCCGCCGGAGAAAGAGATCGTCTCGATCTCGTTGACCGCCGTCGTTGACTTGTGAGTGGCGGGATCGATCCCCCGGCTCGCGAGCTTTCTCCTTATGTGAGTGTTCCAATAGTTCTTTATTTCATTGTCCGTCCTTCCGGGCAATCTTCCGGCTATCAGCGACCACCTACACATAATTAATTAATTAATTAAATATAATAATAATAATAATTATTATTATTATGGAGTATTTGTACATACTTGTTACCGAGAAGGCTGTGGAGCTTAATGATGAGGTCGTCCTCGTCGTCGGTGAAGTTGCCCCTCTTGAGATCGGGGCGGAGGTAGTTGATCCAACGGAGGCGGCAGCTCTTGCCGCAGCGGAGGAGGCCGGCGGCATTGGGGAGGGACCGCCAGCAGCCCTCGCCGTTGGAGCGGATGTAGGCCACCAGCCGCTCGTCTTCCTCTTTAGTCCACGCGCCTTTGTTGGTGTGAGCTTTCTCACAGCAAGGAGACCTACCCATTTCTTTCGATTCAATTCAATTCAACAAATTCTATGTATTCAAACAACTAACCTTTATATATATATATATATATATATATATATATATATATATATATATATATATATATATATATATATATTTAAATTTAATTCTAATTAATTTGACTCTCAATTCAACTGTGTGTGTGTGTGTGTTTGTGCGTGAGAAAGAAATAGTACTAATTGCTTCTAGATGAGGGTTGGTGAGTGTGTGTGGTGGTCCGGTGGATCTCTATTATAATTAATTAGGGATTTAATTTCATGGTTTTATGTACTACTCACTGCATACAACTATATACTGAGGAACAAAGTAACAACATTTTGTGGTTAGGTGAAAAAGGTGAGTCAGGTAATAAATTACAGCAACGACTTTTTTATTTATTTATTAGGATAATCAAAAGGTAGTTGACCAACACCAAACAATATCTTCATCTCAACCTGCACAAATATTATTTCTCATCATCACCTGCCTCAACGCCTCAAATTACCAATTCGCCCTCCGGCACCGCGAATAAATTACATTTTACTTATCGTACCAAAAAATATTGATATTACATGTACAATATTGATAATTTTAGGCATGATGTATCGGTATGACATTTTTACAATATAAATTGAAATTGGCACAACGAAAATTTTGGTGAAAGAATGGTATGGATTTTTTCTTATATATAGTTATGATAATTTCAGAATAATATATGGTACGTTTTCTCAATTTTAGTTATATTTATTGTTACATTTGTTTCACATCAATAATCACATGTTTTTTTCAATTACAAATGAAACTGTCTGTGATCATGTAGAATTATATATTTTTAGATCGTATATATAATTTCTAAGTTCAATAATAATATACACACTTAATTTTTTTTTATATTTTTTTAAATTAAAATATAATTTTACTTTTCAACAAAGAACATTAAACATTACGTACAAGTTACAACTAAATTATTTTTTAAATTAAAAATCAAATTTACAATTGATAATTCTAATTTAATTTCTAAATATCATTTATATATGTAAATTGGTACGATTATAATACATTTACAATTGGTGAAAGGAATATCATACTTTTGTAAAAATAGAGAAAAGGTAATGCTTAGATTAGATACGAAGGTATATCAATCAATTTAATTCGGAATATTTTGTGCCATCTAATCTATATAATATATAAATCCAGATTTTGTTGATCTCACGTGACCAATGTGAACATAAAAAATGAGCATATTCACACTATATGACACGTACATAGCTTTCATATATTTAGTGGTATTTATAAAGCTTCAAATACTTAATAACGTGGATATTTCATCTATATCTATATCTATATCTATATAATATATAAATCCAAATTTTGTTAACCAATGTGAACACAAAAAATGAGCATGTTCACACTATGTGGTACGTACATTAGCTTTCATATATTTACGTGGCATTTATAAAGCTTCAAATACTTAATGACGTGGATATTTTATTATTAATTATTAATTATGAAATTATGATTTATATCATTCAGATTATATGTTTACGTAGGATTAGTGAGTTCCTATACATTATCATTTCTATAAATAAATAACCTATTTAATTGTGATCTCACTACCTATTTAATTAGCCCATAATTATAGTAATTATTTTTTTAAATTAATTCAAATAATTTAATATATTATTTTTATATTCTCTTATTAATATATAGGTCACGGTTTTCCTAATTAGGCTCCACAAAATCTGCAAAATCCTATTTAATTATAGGCTAAATATAATTAGCATATTTAATTATGATGTCATTACCTATTTAATTAATTAGCACATAATTATAGTAATTATATTTTTAAATCAATTCAAATAATTATTTTTTATATAATCTTATTAATATAGCTACAATTTCTCCTAATTAGACTCCACAAAATCTGATCAATCTTTAAATAATTAATTAATTTATACTACTATAATATAATATTTTCATATAACATGTACAAAATTTTATTTAAATTGCTTCTTCTTTTTCATTTTTGTTTTCATCTGCAAACAAATTTTTATTCTCTGTAAATATATTTTATTTTTCTTAGTTTGGATAATTGGTTAATTGATTTTTTTTGCAGGCACTTGCAATTTAAGTAATTAATTGATTATTATTTCTATCGTTTCTAACTATTTCATCTTGCTATCTTGCTGTTTAAGATTTTTTTACCTCATGTTCATTATTTATTTTTTGTGAACTCATTATGATCTGATTTTTTTTCTTTCACGAGACCAGACTCAGTCGCCGGAAGTGACGGGGGTGGAGGTGGCGGTTATGGACGCAGTGGTGGTAGTTCTAACAGTAGGAGCTGGATAAATTAAGCGGTCAATTGGTATTCTTATATTAGAGAATATGCGTATTCATATATACGCATATTGTTGATCGCATGAGCATATGCCAATCAGTGTATAAATAACATTAATTTTGTGAGTGCCTTTGCTCACTGCTTTTACCGATCAGTGTATAAATAATATGTCCATTTTACACGGGCCAAATTGTATTTAAGTTGCTTCTTTTTCTTCTTTATAGTCATTTTCACCAAGTTTCTATCTTTTTGTTTCAGGTTGTGCTTCCAGGTGTTGAGAGCAAATCCATTTCCTTATCAAATCATTAAAGTTTTTAGTATTTATCATTTGATTATTGGTTTAAAATTGAAAGTTAATTTAGGGGATTTTCATTCTCATCGGCCGCCGATTAATATTGATTATATGATGTAGCTGTGTCAGATGCTTGGCCGATAGAGGATTATATGATGCTGCTGCTCCGGTGTACCTGAACGTGTACGATCTCAATCGATGAACGGCTACGCTTACTGGCTCGGCCTCGACAACTACCACTCCGGTTCTCAAGGTCAGTTTTTCGATTCTTGAATTTCAACCACGAATTTTTATCGTAATTTAATAGATGTAAACCTTATTTATTTTGGTGTTACAATATATTATAGTTCATGGAGTAGAATATGCATTCGGCGCACAGAGCAATGCACAGGGCAATTGACGACCGCGATAATAGAGTTTATTAAATCATGTGTGTATTTCCTTTTATTTTCTATTTCAGTTAATTAATGTCTTAATAATATAGTTTATTATATGTTTTTCATTTTTTTAAACGTGTATATATAATTAATTGAATTTTTTTAATTACAAGAATAAATACAAAAATAATTATTTAATTATTCAAAAATCCCCTAATTGTAGTCCTATCAATCTACATATATTGAATATATGAATGTATTTTTATTTTATAGTATAATATTAATTCAAATTTACATATCTCAACTTCTTAATTTCAATTTTTTGATTTAATATTAATAGAAATCAAAAGGTTTGAAATTTAATTAAAATATGATATTATTATGATTTTTGTATTAAAATATTACATATTTATTCGTTTTAATTTCAATAATTAATATATAATATTATATATTTTAATATTCCATATTTTGTGTTATAGTGAAATTTTAATTAAATAAAATTTTATATTCATCCATATAAATATATATTCAATTTTTTTTGAATTTGAAATTTAGATATGATTAACTGGATTAAATATTCCTGTGCATCGCACATGTAGTTATTATTAGTATATTGTAATTTGTCTCAAAAATTATCAATTATATCAATCAAATACGTTGGGTATGATTGAACACTTTTAGATTACTATTTGTTTTGAAAAAATTGTGTTAACGGATGAAAATTCCGGTAACTATTTTTTAGGGTTTTGTTTGAGGACTAGTTTAGCTGAGATTCTTTGTTTTGTTTAGCTGAAAATGGAAAGAAAATGTTTGCACAAAAATGGAGTGTTTTTCTTGGGAGAATCGGAAGTTACCGTTTCCCTTTTCAGTCCCTTCTATTTATAGGGCCCTCATTAGGGTTTTACAAAAAGAATTGGCCTAATGGGCCTTTACAAATAACAATTTATAACCTAAAAAGGAAAAAAAATTGTTACGCCCTTTCATGTGCCGCCATAGTCTAACCGAGTAGGATGAAAACCGGGGTTGTCTTGTCTTGCTGTCATCCGAGCTGCAGTCGCATGAAAGTGAATTTATCCTCAGGCGAAGTTGACGTGGTGGGCGCTTCTCGTATCATCTTCGGGATGCTTGATTGACCTGGTCGATAATTGGTACTCGATCTCCTCCCGCTGACCGGGCTTCTTTTGATCGGCAAGAACTGTCTCTAGCGTCAATCTAGCCGAAGAATCTCGTTCTTGGAGAAAATGAAAATAGGCACAACAAATTGTTGATTTTATAATATTTTTAAAATGAATAGTAAAATTAGTGTTTTGTTTTCATATTTTGCAAGAGATTAGGTAAATCTTGTATATTTGATGTGTGATTATTTTATTATTTTATTAATAAGTTAATGTAAAAATAGCACTATTAAATTGTTTTTGATTTATTTTTTATATAATTTTACTACTTAGCTCTCAAAAAATTATCCTTCATCTCTCCAACTCTGAGACACAATTTTTATGCATTAAATATTTTTTGTGAATTAAATAAAATATAACCGTTTATCAACTTTTAAAACACGACATAATATTTTATAAGTTTTTTTAAATAATCTCCTCCAAACGAACTTTTAATTTAAAATAAAAAAAAGTATTTTAAATCAAAAAATCATATTATTATAAGTAAAATTAATAGAAAAAATGGATGGACGTACTATTTTTTTCAAATATAGAAACATAAATAATTATTTGAGAAGAACGAGTGACACTTCATAATAGAAGAAATGTAAATAATTCTGAGAGAAAATGAGTATTATGTATCATAATTTTTAAATTCGGCCCGACACGGCCAAATTGACTTGGTGGTCCGAATAAAAACTCGGATCAGACCAATTAAGATACCATTTTACATTCAACTCGCTATTAATCGATTGGACTCGTAAAATCCTGAAAATCTGGTGAATTTTAATTTTTTATATTTTTTTTTTGTTTTCAGTTACTAATATCATCTACTCAGATACGTATGTTCAACAATATACACACTTCATTTGTAAATTATAAAGTGAGTCAACTTCTCTAGACAAATGAAATATTTTATTTTTTTTTTGGATTTTTGAAGATCTTAAGTGGTTTAGTCCATGCAACTCTTTGAAGTTAATGAGATATTATTTTTGTCTCCAACTAAATTGAACTAATCATCACATTTTTTTATAATTTGTAAAAATAATGTAATCATTAATTTGGGATGAAAGAATATAATTTAATGATGCAACAATTAATTTTTAATATTATATTTTTAATTATATATATATATATAATTCAACAGTATTAATTAGATATTAGAGTTATACTCCGTATATAAAAAGATCGCATCCTGGTAGGAAGTGCAAAGGTAAAGACAAATCAAAACTTAACAAGTTTGTTTGATGAGCCTTAATCCTATTAGTTTTTTGTAATTAATTGTGTACGATTATAGAGAGGTTATTGAGTGCTTCTAGAAGGAGCAAAGGTTGGGTCAAGAGGAAGGATAAAGAAATGTGTATGGTAGTGGTTGTCGTATCTTTTCCACTTATGCTACATCTCCGTTTTATCTTTTCGCCTAATAAACATTGCGGTCTAAGTTTAAGGCATCAAAGTAGGTTCAATGGCGGAGGAAAAAGGGGGAAAAAAGTAAAAATAGTTGAAATTATTTTATATTTTATATATGTATGTTATTATATAATCCGTATATACATACACATATATTTTAAGGATTAAAGAATGTTTATTCAATTCGAATTTTATTAAATTTTAATAAATTTTAAGAAGTAGATTTTGAAAATTTACAGTCTTTCCAGAATTTGAATGACTATTAATTTATATGAATTTTCATTGACGGTAAATTATTGTCATTTTTATTGATATACATTAATTTTCATAGACACGTTTTCTTATAAAAAAAGTTATCTAAATTATTAAAAAAATATTATTGTACTATTATTTTTATCTTTTATTTAATCACTAATTTTTTTTTAAATATGTATTTTTAAAATTTTATTGATGATTAAAGTACAGTTTTTATTTAAAATATATTTTTTTTCAAATTAGTATTTTTTTAAATAATTACATATTTTTTCTATTTGGTCTCTTTTGGCAATTTATTAGTTGCACCAAATTCCAAGATGTGCATCTTGGTCCCGGTCAACACTATATAATTATTGGTCAATTTGGATTTTTTTTTTTTGCTTTTTTTCTTTTCTCTCGGCTAAGAAACAAATTCACAGAGTGTTTCTCCTCCCCCTTTCAAAGTCACGACATCACATAGTCTTTCTCCTCCCACGTTCGTCACCGTTCATCGCCGCCGTTCACCTCCCCCGTTCATCGTCGCTGTTCACCGCATCATTACCGAGATCTACAATTCACCTGCTTGACATCATCATCTCCGCGGTTTCAGTTCCTCGTTTCCGTGACATCGCCTCTGTTCAACGTCGTCGTTCACCGCCACCATCACAGCGATCTTCGATTCATTTGCTCGATTTGTTTGATCACAACCATGGATGATTTATTGGATTTATCGTCGATTATGGTCGAAGGTATGTCGATTCTCTCAATTCCCCCAATTCGCTTGTTTTCGATTTGTTTATTTTGTATGATTTTATGTGTTTTTTAGATGCGATTGAGTCGAATTACGTTGTTGAACTTGATGCTGAAACCCTAGATCCTAATATTTCAGGTTTTTCTCCTATTGATTCTGACCTTCATTTTTTTACTCTGTCAAACTTCATTTGGTAATTTTTCATACTTCATTTCATGTCATAGTAATGAGCTTATGTGTTTCATAGATGCCACTGAGTCCAATCACGTTGTGGATCTTGATGATGGAACTATAGATCATCATACTACAGGTTATTCTCATAATGATGATGCTGACTTTCATTTTGTACTCTGTCAAACTTCATTTGGTAACCTGCTGTCATACTTCATTTCATGGTATAGTAATGAGCTTATGTGTTTCTTAGATGCCACTGAGTCGAATCACGTTGTGGATCTTGATGATGGAACTATAGATCCTCATACTACAGGTTATTCTCATATTGATGATGCTGACTTTCATTTTGTACTCTTTCAAACTTCATTTGGTAACCCGTCATACTTCATTTGATTGTATTGTTAACTAGTGTTTCTTTTGGTGGTTTTTAAATGTATAGATGATTTTGTTTATGGTGCCGATGATGATTTGGTTGGGCTTATTGCAAATTCTGAGAGTGAGGCATTTGATATCTACAACACTTATGCATTTACAGTGGGTTTTAGTGTTCGAAAGTCAAAACAGAGGCTCCGGGTTGATAAAAGTGTTTCTATGAAGAAGTATGTGTGTTCTCATGCTGGTCTAAAACCCAAGAAAGCTGATGGTGATCCTTTGTACTCCAAAATGATTGTGCGCTGCAATTGTCCAGCCTTAGTTCAATTTGATGTGGACATTAATGGTGTGTGGGTTGTGAGTAAACATGTAAAAGCTCACAACCATGACCTATGTCCACCGTCGGGTAGTTATCTTCTTAGGTCTCATAGAAGAGTTTCTAAAAACCAACTTGCCTATTTGAGAGAGCTTCAGAAAAGTGGTGTTGGTGTGGCTGATGCTGTGAGGGTTTTGAAAAACCAATCAGGGGGGTCACCTCTTCTCGGTTTTGGCCCTCGAGATGCCTATAATACTTTAGGCAATTCGAAGGTTGTTGATGGTACCGACTGTAACACTTTGATTCAGATTTTCAGAAATCGCCAATCTAATGAGAAAGACTTCTTCTTTGATTTTGAAGTTGACAATGAAGGAAGATTGACTAGTTTCTTTTGGAGGGATGGTCGTATGAAGGAGGATTACCAGACTTTTGGTGATTTGGTGGTGCATGATACTACGTATCGGACAAACAAATATGGCATGATTTGCGCCCCTTTTGTCGGCATGAATCACCATGGAAATAATATCATGTTTGGTTGTGGCTTTATGGTGAATGAAAAGGTTGAGTCCTTTAAGTGGCTATTTTCTACTTTTCTGAGGTCGATGAATAATAAACATCCTGTGACTATTATGACTGATCAATGTCCTTCCATGTCTGCTGCCATTTCTGTGATCTTTCCTACATCACGACATCGTCTCTGTATTTGGCACATTATACAAAATTCTAAGAAGCATATCAGGGCTTTGAGAGAAAAAAGTGAGTTCTTGTCCTTGTTCAATCATGTGCTGAAGGATGCTGATACAATTGCCGAATTCGAGCTATATTGGGGAGAGTAAGTATCACTCTATTTCATGTTTAATTTATGTTTTGTATCTTTCTATTTCATATTGCCTACATTATCCTTCTATTTCATGCTTCATTATATTCCTGTGTCATGCTTCATTTTATGCCTGCTTCATACATCATTTTCTTCCCTGCAGGATGACTACTAAGTTTCAGTGTCAAAATGATAAATGGCTTGTGAAGTTGTATGAGTTGAAGGAGAAGTGGTGTCCTGCATATAACAAAATGTGGTTTTCTGGAGGTATATTGTCTTCTCAAAGGAGCGAGAGCACGAACCACTCAATTTCCAGGAGGTTATCTAAGACTGCCGGTCTTTGTGATTTCTACCGTTGCTTTGTGTCTGTTATTTCTGAGTGGAGAAGCAAGGAGTTTAGTGAAGATGTGCGTAGTATTGAAGGTAAACCTTCTATGGCTTTGAGTGAGGCTGGACTTCTTATACATGCTAGAAATGTCTACACTCCTTTGGTGTATTCTATGTTTGAGAACCAGTACTTGAAAGGGAATCAATGCCATCAGTCCTTTGTCCCTAGTGATTCTGGAATGTTGAAATATTACGTATGGGTGCAGGGCGGTCAACAGATAAAGCATGAGGTTTCTTTTGCTGAAACTCAGAAGTACATTACTTGTACTTGCAAACTGTTTGAAGAGGTGGGTATATTGTGCTGTCATTGTCTTCGTATATATGATATTCACTGTGTTTCGGCCAACCCGGAAGCATTTATTTTGAAGAGGTGGCGCAAGGATGTAGTTGCTAATCGCATTGTGGGGAATCAGTTGGTTGACATTAGTCGTGTTTCTTCAAATTCCATGGCAGCTTCTCTCTGGACTATGCAAATTTCTAGGAAATTTTATAGGTTGATTTCGTCTAGTGAAGATAATGCTTCTGCTCGTCTGATTTGTGAAGAGGCTTTTGAATATGCTATGAGTAGGCTCAATGCAGATGTTGGGCCTATTTTTTTTGATGATAAGGATGAAGTTTCTGTGTCGAGTAATGTCATTCAGAATCCTCCAAGCAAGAGCTCTCAAGGTCGACGCGAGAAGAGGCCAAAAAGCATGATTGAGAAAGTAAATAATAAAGCTCAAGGGAACAGGAAACGAGCTGAGAGTGCGAAAGTTCAAAGTAAGAAAGCTGTTCAAAATATGCAGGTATTATAATACTTTATATTTTAATGTATCATTACTATGGAGACTGGGCTGCATTCAGAGAGAAGCTGAATGCAAACAATAAGTAACTATATTTTGTTATATTTTTATTATTGTTTAGGTTCAAAAGGACGCATATATTGTTCACCCAAGTTCAGGGAGTGGTACCTTACATGTTGTTCATGAAGAAACAAGTTCATTGTTTGTGCCCTTGAGAGATTCTACTATGTAAGTATTTGAGGACACTTTATGTTTGTTATTTTTCAGTTACTGATTACTAATTAAATTTTATTTTTTTGTGTTTTGTATCATGGAAAATAAACAGGCCTGGTCGTTGAGATTAAGAAGTTCAACCAATTCTACTAGACTTTGGATTTTGGTTGATTCTACCAGACTTTTGTATAACAGATGAATGAATGAATGAACAAATAATACTTACATGTACCAAGGTTGATAAAAATATCCTTTTTGGTTGACCGGGCGCTCTTCTCAAATTTTCAAGATTCATTTTGTAGCAGAATATATCAATCAAGTTGTTAGAAATCCAACTTTTTTCATTAAAATGCGCAAATTCTTCCCTTGTGGACTTTATACCTTTTGAGAGGAACAATATCTCCCTGCATATGTTTTCGAAATCATAATAATAAATATTACATTTGAAATGCAATCTGATATAGAATAAATTGCAATGAGAAATACCTTTTGGTTGTTTCATTAAACGGGAAAAGTGCATAATCTGAAATCAGTTGTTCCTTTTTTAATACTCCATTTACGTCATTCTTATGTGATAACCAAAAAGGAGACCTCAGACACAATGGCAGATTAGTCAATTTCCTACGTTCCCTTTGTTGAAGGTGACAATCTTCGGCATCATCAACCTCAAATATAATCCTGTTCATAAGATAATAATAAAATGCAAGAGTTAGTGTATATTAATTGTATTGATATGATAATAAATATGAAACCATACTTACTCATTAAAATCTTTCTCGTTAATGGGGGTCCCCTGAACTTCCTTCACCACTTCGTCTACCACTTCTGGGCTAGATATTCCAAGATCAAAGCTAGGAGTTAGACCTTCTGCCTCCTTCACCTTCAGTATTATCTGATATGTCCTCTCCAATTCTTCCATTGCTTCTAAGAAAGAGGGTTCATCGAAGCATTCATCTGCTAACCCATACCACGGTTGTTGTTTTTCTTCTTTTGTGGACTTGGCAGAAGGTTGCGCCATCTCATCAATTTCTGGTTCACGAAAGGTTTGTTTAAGGATGTTTGCGGTGGCTTCATCCTTCCCGCCCTCGTACATAATTTTTCCAAAATTCTCTATGGCGGCTGTGATATCTCTCAATGCTGTAGTGGCCTTGATTGTGAAATCATCATTATAATTCGCCTTTTGGGGCTGTTAAAATTAATATACACTATAATGAATAAACATATTTATATATGAAGTATGACACATTTCTATATGAAGTATGACTTATGTATGTATGAAGGCTGAATTGTTCACTATTATGACATATATAAAGTATAAAATATTTATATATGAAGTATGACGTATTCATATATGAAGTATGACATATTCATATATGAAGTATGAAAATTCCTATACTGAAATAAAATATGAAAAAAATTATACCTCTTTCTCTTGAAACAGGAGTGGAGCGGGGCAGTCCACATTCTCTTCTTCGTCTTGTCTTCTCAATCTTGACTCTATCTTTCCTGTACCAAACCCTTTATCGTCTGTCTCTTCTTCAATTCTTTCTTTTATCAGTTCCGGAGTCCAATTTGAGCAGATTGGGAACCTACGCTCTACCTTTCTGAATTTGTATACCATCCTGTCTAAGTAGATCAACTGCAAAATAAAGGTAAGAAAATAGATTGATGACTTAATAAGTGATTATTGAAAGAATAAAGCTTATCATGAATTAAACTTACAGTCAAGAGAGTGCAAGATCCAGTGAAGAAGGAAGATTTGTTCATTTCCCATTTTTTGACAGCATCAATCAGATTGTTGAATGTGTATCGACACCAATTCATATTTGGAATCTGATCTACAAATCTTTCCGAGGAAAGGATTTTAAAATTGATAAACGGGTCTTGAATCCCACATAACAGAGTTCCAACAACAAGAACTACAAAATCAATTTTGAAATTTGTTCCAAAATCTTTCCTTTCACAAAGGTCTGTTGCAATATCTGAGGCTTTTGGTCCCCCTTTTTTGACATGCCATCTCTTTCTCCAACTTTTTAGAAAAGAAACATAACCTGACTTTTCATTTCTACTATATCTTCCTGCATCAATTGAAATGAAACATATTTTCCCAGTTTTTATTACACTAAATAAAAGAACTTTAAACTCATATATTAAAGTTATTTCAGAAAATCTTACCAGGTTCTTCAACAATTATTTGTGGTCCTCTTGGTAGGCCAAAGACAGACTCAACATCTCCTTCGTCAATCAACAATTCATCTTCATGCATCTTTATGGATCCTCGACGATAGTCAAAGTTTTCCAGAATCCATCGTATAAGCCCCAAGTTGTTTCCCTTCATTCTCAGTTGCAGAATTCCACCAAATCCAATTTCTGCAACTGCGTTTCTTTGTTCATCTGAAAGAGTACTGCAAACCCTTTCAATCTTAATGGCACTCATGCGTGAGCTAATACCTGTATTTTCCTAAAAAATGTAAAAACCAGATTAGAAATAGAGAAAATAAAAGCTTATTATACACATGTTTAAAATTAGAAATTATGCTGTTCTTAACAAATAATTATTCAGTAAAAAAATGAGAAATAATACCTTCTTTTTCTTCTTTTCACTTTCCGCCTTTGGAGATTTTACCTTCTTATCCAATGAATTGTTCACCATCGTATTTTCCTTATAATATGAAAAATCAGATTAGAAATAGTAAAAAAATCATAGTTGATTATAATATATGAAAAAATCATCATCTTCAAATCTTGTTTCCTGCATATTTGTAATCAGTTAAAGTTTAAGCACATTTTCAACAACTTTTCATTAAACATCTCAACACAAACATCTAAATTAAAGTATTTTTTTTACTTTTCTTTTTTGCTTAGAAGGAACTAAAGCAGAAAATCCAAAGTAAATGAGTCAGTCCAAAAAATGTGAAATAATACCTTCTTTTTCTTCTTTGGGGATTGCACTTTCCCATCCAACTTCGTCTTCTTTTTTGAAACATTCTCATCATCGTTTTGATATTTTTTTAACTGGACGATAAAGATTAAAATAGAAATTATAACTTGTTATTAAATCTTTTTTTTTAGATAATTGCTTATGTATTTTATACCTTCTGAGAATTAGAATTTGTAACTTCATTTTTCTTCACTTTCTTTGAAGTGACAAAATCATCATCTTCAAATTCTGTTTCCTGCATATTTATAATCAATTAAAGTTTAAGCACATTTTCAATAGCTTTTCATTAAACATCTCAACACAAACATCTACATTAAAGTATCTTTTTACCTTTCTTTTTTGCTTAGAAGGAACAGGAGGTTTAAGTGCTTTAAGAATAGATTCCGACGGCATGAAATCAATTTTTTTAATCAAAGAATTCAAATATATACAATGCTTTTTCTAAAACTTACATCTCTCCTTTTTTCGACAATCACCGTCTTCTTGCGCTTTAGCGCAACCTCCACATCCTCCTGTGAAATAAAATTAAATAAAATACACGTTATTTTAGATTCCCTAGTTTAATTAAAATGAAATAACATTAAGTAGAGGTATTAAAATAAAGGACCAGAAAACAGATGTTAAAAATACTCTTACATTGTTTTTTTCCTTTTCAATAACAACATTTAGTTTTGTTGTTTCATTTTTTTTTCCCGCCACCACTTCCTCCTGACATGTCATACACAAAATTTTATTAATCAAACTAAAGATTGGAGACATTTTATTATGAAGTAAAACTTACATTTGCTTGATTGTTAACTGTGTAAACAACAGGTTTTGCAGCAACAATTGGTTTGCTGATGTTTATCTTTCCTTGCAATTGCTGCGATTTAATATTGGTGAGTATGCTTCTTAATGAAAGAAACAAAATAAACATTATTTTTAATTAAAGAAGTAACCTCTGGTGTACTAGAAACAACAGTTTCTGTGCTCTTAGAGTGTTTCGTCTTTTTTTGGTATACGACACTTGGTTTCATCTTCTTTTGTAGTCCGTCGGTATACAAAGGATCGGTTGTATGTATCTGACGTTGTGGAGATGCGCTGTTTCTTTTCATAAAAAAGTTAATCATTTCCTAAAGAAAAAACAATAACTGTTTAGAAAATAAATAATTATGAAGTATCAACTGTCTTTTAATGAAAAATGAAATGCTATTGTTATGAAGTATTGAGTAAGTTCAGAATTTTACCTTCTTCTGATTTTCTTTGGATGAATTCATTTTACAACTTAAAATGTATAATGAGCTGCAGAAGAAAACAAATAGAAAGTTCAGGCAAAATTACATGGACTATACAAGGGGAAAATACTTTGATACATACAAGACGATGCTCTGATACATATAATAATTATTAAACAAGGGGTCTTATGATCATAACATTCCATGTTACTTATGTTTCTCATGTTATCTAGTAACATACTGAGACATAACATATCAAACATCCATATATTATATGTGTCACTCACATACCAATAAACATCTAGTTACTAATCAAAGAATTAAAAGAGGATAGATTATGTTCATGTGTATCCTAAATTGAGGCTCTGTGTAGCATGATAGTCATCTCACCACAATAAATGATCATGAAACCCTCTTATACCAGACAGGAAACCTTACCAACCAGATCCAAAGATTGGTAACATGCTGATGATTGCCAGATGAAAGAAAATTAGACGCACAAGTCTATAACTTCGCTAACATATACTGTACAATACATGGTGTCATAGAATAATTTAATATCTAAACGTCATGGGATGTAGTTAAAGTAGATGGTAAGAAAGAGTAAGTGAAGGAAACACCAAACACCAAAGAGTAACAATCAATCGAGTGGAGTTTCAAAACATACACTTCAGAAGTTGAAACAAAATAGAGTAAACTTATAAAAACTAGGGTCGATTCCCCGTGTAGAGAAGATCCACAATTTGCAAGTCCAACATAAATCTAATACGAAACCGAGCAACGAAATGGGATGACCACACAAACAAAATCATACAGGCAAATATATTTCCTCTGCTGGGACTCCATTCAAACTTTAATTCTAGAAAAATCAAAATGATAGTAGTAAATAAATAAATTTCAATCATCAGAAAATAAATTAAATGAATTTCAAAGAGGCACAAATCGATTTGATGAAACTGAAACTTCATTTTACAGTAAATCGAACTGACAACAAAAAGATGAATCATACGCCTCAATTATTAAATGCACGTTGCTTTCTATTTATTAAAAAACTTGAGGAATGACAACAGAAAAATCAATTAAATGTCTACGGGGGTTTTGGTTCATACATAGGGTTATCAGAACAAATCCTTGTTAAAA
The DNA here is from genome assembly GCA_954870475.1 of Euphrasia confusa. Lineage (NCBI taxonomy): Eukaryota > Viridiplantae > Streptophyta > Magnoliopsida > Lamiales > Orobanchaceae > Euphrasia > Euphrasia confusa. The sequence continues at coordinate 13,258,430 of OX940956.1, forward strand.
ATTATATCAAATTATCAAAAAAGGAATTACCTAGGGTTAACAGTCAAATCGCGAAGACGGAGGCTTGACTATCCACGGGAAGCTTGGAGGCCTTGAGGAAGAAACTAATCTGAGACAGAGCGAGCGCGTGGAGAATAGCTTCAGTTTGACGGCAAGCGATGCCGCCGGAGTGCGGTGGAACGGACGAGAGAAAATTGTCGAGTTTGAGTTTGAAGCGGTGGAATAGTGAAAGACCTATGAAGTGTATTGGAGCGTGACGTATTCAGTGACATAATCAATAATATTGGGCTGGATTTGAATTGGGCTTTCTTATAATGGTGGGATGGACCAAGATGCTCATCTTGTACCCAAGGTGCAAGATATAGGGTCTCGTCTCTTTTATTTAATTTCATATAATTTTTTTTTCAAATTAGTATTTTTTTAAATAAAAACATATTTTTTCTATTTGGTCTATTTTATTTAATTTCATATAATTTTTTAATTTTTTTAATTTTTTTTTAAAATTAATTTAGTTAATAAAATAAAAATTCTTAGAAATCTCTCTTAATTTAAAGAGTTTTTGAATGATAAAATTCTTTCATATTTTTCAAAGATAATCTTTTAAAATCTATATATTTTTAAAATCTTTTAAAATGCATATAATATTGAATACTTATAAATTTTAATAAACTTTTTAAAATCCAAGTTGAATATCCATTGATTTTAATGGAGTTTTTAAAATTTGAATTGAATAACTCAAAACATTGAAAGGCTAACACAGAATCTATTGAAATACACTCTTCTAAGTATAAGATAAGTACATTTTTTAAAAAAAATATATATAAGGAAAAAAAATTAAGAGGGCTTTCCAAAGCTCACTTCTAACTTTTAAAATTTTTGTGGGTCTATTTAGTGCCACATCATCAAAGTGGACAAATTAAAAAAATAGGCAATTTCATACAATGCTTCGCTGACTTCCATATTTTAAAAGATCAATTAAAATATTAGTAGAATTAATTAAATATTAAAATAAAGACAAAAAGTGAGAAAACTTACATTAATAGTGAAATTGAGCGTAGCATAGTGGGGCATACCCACTCTTTTTTATTTTGCTCCAAGAGTGTTTTGTCTACTTTTGAATGTCCATAGACACGTTTATTTATTTGCAACGAGAAAAAAGAAATAAAATAGCATAATACATTGATTATTTTTGGTTTTGATTATAAATTAAGAACTAACTAGCTAAATTGAAAACGACCAATAAAAATGGTAGAAAACGATGATGAAAAAAACTTAGGATTTCGGGATTCACAATTCTCTACCTCGGATTCAAGTTCACGTTCATCAAGTTATATTAATACGCCCGTCACCGGTTGATATTAGTGAGATTCAATTATTCTCGATCATGTACGCGCATAAAAGCCTCGTACATGTTTGTGAATTTCAAAAGGATTTTAATCGAACATCTTGATATCGAACGTAAATTCAAACCCTATGATGAGAATTATTTCACCCAAATCCTAAATGTTGAGTTTTTGTCACGTAACCGAGAAGAAACAGAAAAATTTAGGAACAACGACCGCTTCCCAAGAGCAGCGCCCGATGATGATGTCCAGCGCCCACGGAAGGGGCGTCGGCGACCGCCGGAGAGACATCGTATGACGAATCGTGAACTGGACGATTTTCGGGTATTTCAGCGACCGCTGAAAGGTGTTCAACGCCCGCTGAATGTGGTTCCGCGACCGCGGGTGGAGAACGACGGTCGCCGATTCTCCCAGGCGCGAATTTGGAAATTTTTCCTAATTTGGTCCGTTCGTGATTCTTTCTTCTCCTAAGTCTCTTATTTTGGGAATTTTGCTCAATTCCGTCGCTGCAAAATACGAATACGAAACATGAAAATAGTACGAGAAAAATAAAGACAAAAGAATTATAGTGGTTCATCCAATATAGTCTACGTCCACTCTCGTCGCTGCAGATCTTTCACTAGAATAATAATAGACGACTTCGGGGAGTTTACAAACACACTATTGTGGACTCGTTTCTAGCTCATCTAGAAACCCACACAATAATCTCTCTATTTGTATTCTCACGCTCTCGACTATTCTCTCTACTCTAGTATTTCAGGATGATGGGGATAATAAAATACATGGATGATGATCTATATTTATAAGGGTAGAAACTTAAACCCTAATCATAAAATAGGTAGGAGTCCAAATCATAAAAGGACATAAGATCACATCTAGAATCTTCCCCAATAATTAATTATTCTCCTAATTTGACTCCACATCTCAACAATCTCCCACTTGGAGTCAAATCCAATCACCTCACACTGCATCGGCGTCCCCGGTCCTCACCAACATCGCCCAGTTGAAGTTTCCACCAACTTCGACGCATCGCGACTTCTCAGGTTCTTCCAAGCCTTCTTCACATTTCCATCCTCGTTAACCTTGTCATCACCTCGCAACTCTCTTTCGGCCTCCGAAACCGCAACATTGAAACCAAGCTTCTCAAAGCTCCCAAAGGTCGCTTCCCCGAATTGCTTGTGAACCGGCTAACTCTCACTGTATGGAAAACGTTAGCATTCGCATGCCCATCGTCTATCACCGACGACTCTTTTCGAGAACCACCAACATTCTCACCGTTAGCTTCACGATTCTTTTGCATACTCCACTTCGTTTTCAGAATCCTCATCACTGGATTCTCTCCAAAACGATCCTCAGAGTTGCATCCAAATCGTCTAACAACTCCCACCACATGGGAAATGTCGTACTTCTCATCAATGCTATTCGAATTTTTCAAAAGACTTCCTCCAGCAGATTCGCAAGGAAACTTACCCGAATGCATTACCTCGTCTCTTACCAACGAGTCACACCTTGACAATAACGAGCTCATCTCTTTTCTCATTGTCTTATTGCTCGAATTTTTAGCAACATTGCTCCTCATCCAGTTGGTCTACATGGTCCACATTTACCAGAACATCTCCCAAATCATATATCACCTCTCCATCTTCCGATTCTCTCTCGGCTACCGAGAACGTACTCTTCTCTGCATCTCGAGACACGGACTCTGATCCATATGAGGTTCCTCCGAACTCACTTTTGACTGCAGTCTTCTTTCTCTCATATGATCCAGCCCACAATGCTCAGGCTCATAGGTGTCGTCGGCCACACCAATATCACGACCACAAGTCGTAGTGTAAAGGGTATCCATCCTTCGACCACGAGCAATAGTCATCGAACCCTTTGACACCTTCCAAGACCCATTCTTGAACGCAACTTTGTGTCCGCCCCTCTCAAGCTGGCTTACCGAGATCAAGTTTCCCCACAGCTTCGGCACACACCTTACATTCTCCTAGCTTCCACGTCTTCCCAAACGACGTCTTCAACTTCACGTTACCAACACCCACGACGCCCAAGGTCTTTCCATCCGTAAGATGAACCTTACCGTGATCTCCGGCAACGGAACCCTCATGCCGTCACGTCTCGCCGTTGTGTGAAACGATGCTCCTAAGTCAAGCAACCAAGAGTTTCCGAGAGGCTCAGACGATGTTAGCAAGACATATCCACTCTCTTCCTTTTCCTTCACCGCATTTGTCCCGCCTCCGATCCCCGAAAGCTCTCCACAATGCCTCTTTAAGTGACCGATGTTTCTGCAATTCCAGCACTTGAATTGCTTCTTCTTTCGGTTGCTCGAACTCACCCTTCCACTGCGTTTGAAATTCCCATGGTGATGTTCACCTTGGCTCATAGACATGACCGACGTAGTTGAACTAGATGCTTCCCCAAAATCCCTCATCCGAACTCCCTCGGCAAGGACGCGGTCTCTCACATCTTCCAGCTTCAACTTCCCACCTCTTATGGAATCACCCAACTCCTTTCTTATTGGTTCCCAGCTAATCGGTAGCGATGCCAATAAGGTTAGGGGCAGAACTTCATCATCAACCTCGATCTCAAACGAAGACACTTCTTTGGCAATCGAGTTGAACTCGTTAACATGAGTCGCAACCACACCATCGTTTTCATCTTCAAATGAAAAAACCTCTGCAACAGGGCCGCTTTGTTCGTCACCGATAACTTCTCATACAGGTCGGACAGAATTTTCATCATCCCGCGGTTGTCTTCTCCTTCATCACCTTCTTGGAAACGTTCTCCGACAATGTCAATCGTATCAATTCGAGTACTTGTCGATCAAGGATAGCCCAATCCGCCTCGCTCGTCTCCTACGGCTTCACGCCTTCCGACGATAGATGAAATTCTTCTCGCCCCAGGTACTTCTCAATTACCATCCTCCAGGATGCGAAATCCAGGCCATCAAATTTGGTAACTCCAAGGTTCGTCAAATCGCCCATCGTTTCTTCGATTGGCCAGCTTTTCCACCAAAGATCTGATACCAGTTGTTGGGATTTGCGCCCAATTCCGTCACTGCAAGAAATGAATACGAAACACGAAAATAGTACGAGAAAAATAAAGACACAAGAATTATAGTGGTTCACCCAATATAGGCTACGTTCACTCTCGCCGCTGCAGATCTTTCACTAGAATAATAATAGACGACTTCGGGAAATTTACAAACACACTACTGTGGACTCGTTTCTAGCTCATCTAGAAACCCACACAATAATCTCTCTATTTGTATTCTCACGCTCTCGACTATTCTCTCTATTCTAGTATTTCACGATGATGGGGATAATAAAATACATGGATGATGATCTCTATTTATAAGGGTAGAAACTTAAACCCTAATCATAAAATAAGTAGGAGTCCAAATCATAAAAGGACATAAGATCACATCTAGAATCTTCCCCAATAATTAATTACCTAATTAATTATTCTCCTAATTTGACTCCACATCTCAACATATTATGGGCGAGAATTATTATTTTCATACAATAATTAAGACTTCCCCCTGTATAAAGTGAGTTCTTCCATGGCCATAAACAAACTAATTATTTTTGTTATAACTATTGTGTGAGATTTGAAGGTTTAGAGCGTATATCGATCCTTGTAATCGAGAAAGGGTTTCCACGTAAATTCCGTGTGTCTTTTATTGTTGATTTTTTTCTTTCGGTTCTCGTTATTTTCATAATATACATCGTCCAATTGACAACACTAAATAATAATTTAGCTACTCGTAATAATTCTTGAAATCAAAAATGCTAACGTAGAAAAATTCATGAATACACAAATATGATAAGATACTCAAGCAATTTAATAAGAACACAAAAAGAAAAAAAGAAAAGCTTACTAGATTAATAATCGAAAATGAGCATCTATCGAAAGCTAACCTCGATTTTGCCGAGAGTCAAAAGCAAGAAAGATCAAAGTCGAATGTTCAAAAACCTTGGGAACGAAGTCTACCAATCTCAAAAACGTGCGTGAAAGTAGAAGTGTTTCGAAATAGGATAAAGCCCTATTCTTGTACAAAACACGTAGGTCAACGAAAGTCAAAAGCCTTCAGAAATAAGGGACCAAGCGGCCGCTTGGGGGGTCAATCGGCCGCTTGCTCGGGGTCCAAGAGGTTCTGCTAGGTACAGCTGCCTGGCCGCTTGGGGGGTCAAGCGGCCGCCTGCCTGAGGGTCAGCCCGTCACTCATAGTTTCGTGCACTCGTCGTCTCGTTCACTGGTGCACTGTTGCCTTGTCCACTCGAAAATGCATCCACTTCAACAAAAATGTCAATATGCCCTGCAAACTACACAAACACGTAAAACGCACCACAACCAAGAGGAATACTAACTACACGACTCAAACCGAGACAAAATAACACAATACGACATAATAAAAAGAGCACAAAAACTAACAAATCAACTACTAGATATAATAAGGGGCATTCACGAATAGAGTAAGTCTAAGAGTTTTAATATATCTAAATACTAAAGTTTAGCCTAATTCTAAAAGAGCAAAAACTTCCGAAATTATCCTTTTCTTTGTGTTTTTTTAACAATTAACAAAAAACAATCTTCCAATTTTACAAAATCCTAATATACATATTATACGTAATTTCTTTCATTCGATCCTAAATTAGCTTATCGTTTCCGCTCCTACAAAATCGAAACCTTATCAATAATTTGTTCTAGAGTTCTCAACCAGTCGTCGAGTGCTTGAGAAGCATCGAACCATCCGCACTCCAGAAATCCTTGGTATCACCGGTTCGAACTAGATCCCGAGAGCGGATTTGTGAACTAACAAACGAAAAAGATTATGATCTGGTATGTTTTCGTGAATTTCTCTTTGCATAATATGTTGAATCTGTGTCCAATTTTGAAGAATTGCAGATCCATGTATTTAAATTCATTACTTGGAAATTGGTGGTGGCGAGTGGCGACTAATTACTTTTACGGTACTCGAGTTCTACCATCTCGGCTTGCCACTGATTCATAACTATTTAGTCTCGTACGTCGAATCATCGATTTCATTGTGTTATTTGTAGGTTGCAATGTGTTTGGATGTCGGTGTTGGGTTATGTCCTTCAAATCCTACGTGTGCAATCTATAAAGTCATAAGGTCGTCTTTTGGATGTTAAATGATTAGTCTATAATATTTATTGTTGCGAGCAATATAATATTGATTGATAATCATACCTACAGGGTCACACACGGACTCGATGATGAATTACGTTGCTTGTTAATTATATTGATTTAGAATCAATATTTACGTGGTATTATACATGCATGGGATGCATGGCTTGCATGGAATGCATGTCACATAGTGTGACATGGCATGCCACACAAGCAAATGGGACCACATATCATGATTTGGCATGATTAGGTGGAGGTGTCCTTTCATCTCCCCATTAACCACAATTACTTGTGCATTATGATGCACATAATCGGGGGGGGGGGGGGGGGGGGGGGGGCTAGAACATCACCCACGAAATTCCACACAAAAGATAGAGGAAATAGCTCTTGGAGAGGCATCTTTACAAGCCACAAGCATGTTCATCATCCGGGTTCGTGTGCAACACGTAGAGGCCGGGCCAATTATGCGGCTTCAACATCCGGGCGATCCAAAGGAGTGACGAGGTCATTCACAAGGAGAGAATCTGGTGGCTGATCCATTAAAGTGGTTCAATCGACTCAACACCATTTTCATCAACATCAACGAGGCACGCTACACCGGTTGTAAGTGTACTTGTTAATCTCTCTCCATATATATATATATTTGATGTATATATATACGTGTCTATACATATATCGACGTGTACTAGATCTTGCATGTTCGTGTTTACTCGTTTTACACGCTTCCGCACATACGAACAAGGTAATCGAGCGATTGGATCGGCATCGAAAACCTTCAGTCGAGATACCAAAGCTTCTTTTAATTGTGTGCATCACAGATCATGAGATTTGTCTGTAAAAACTAGTACTATATATCCATCTTGTGCTCGTGTTTTTGCAGTTTTTCCCGAGATGGTAAAGCCACCAAGGCCACTCTGCGATAAATATGCTCTGCTTTTAACGCTGCCGATCAGTGGAGCCTCATGGTACCTAACTAAAATCTATTATCGTATTTTTTTTTTAGTTTTTTAAACATTTGAATACTCACAAATCATTTTAACTTGGTAATTTGTAGTTAGTTTATACACATTTAGGTTGTGATGTAGTTATTAAATTTAGTATTTACTAGTTCACTTAGTAGTTTGTAACAACTAAATAATGCATACTTATATATTTTAAGGTACAACTAGTTTTGCAGCTAGTTATCAAATTTAGTATTTAAAAGTCAATTTTAATAATTGACAAGTAATAACAGGAATTTTGATTGTGTTGGAAAGTAGAACTCATCATGAACATCTGGATTCTTAGACATGATTATTATGTAAAGTCCTTGTTTTCATAGTAATGAACTTAAAAGGCAAAATTATTATTTTTATTTTGCAGAGTTTTGAGATGTATACCGCAGCACCAATGATTCACAAAGACAAGGGCGCCGAGCCCACTGAGTTCGAGGAAAATGTTGCTCAGGTATTAATCAAATTAGTGCATACCTAACTTATTTGTTATGATGCCTTAATTCTTAAACGGGCAAGCTTTGGCTTGTATCGAATGAATCTTTGTGGTACTTTATGACTTAGTTGTCTGCATTTCTGTGTATTCACATGCTTCAACTAATTTTGCAGCTAGTTTATAAATAGTTTTTGTATATTCTTTCATGAAAAGAAGAAGGAAGGACCTCAAGAGGGCATTCGAGGACGAGATGTCGAAGCTTGTAGACAGTCAAAGTGTGATGCAGGTTGTGAGTCGTAGGGGCTCTAATATTATTGAAGTATTTATACAACATACTTTTGTAAGGTTGTCTTTAATGGTATTCGCGTATGGGAAACTAGTTTCACCCGTTTGATTCATTGTTTCTCAAGGTAATGGACTTGGAAGAAGAAAAGTTACTTGCAATATTCCCAACAAAGTTCCAAAAAGACACGTGAATTAGAATATGTATGGTCGACAAGCATTTGTTTGTGTTTATAAGTGTTGAGATATTTAAGCACACATCTTGTTATTTTTTTCGATATCAACAAACTTATTATTTTTCTCGACTCTATACAATTGTTATTTTTGACACTTATGGATGTTTTGTATAAATAGGCAACCTTGATTCGAATGCTTTATTAAAATGTTTTATTAGATGGATATGTTGCTAGTGAATATGCAGTAAACTCCATATGTTGGTCAAAAGCAATGTACTGGGTCATTTTATTATGGTCGTCAATCAGCTGCATTGCACATGATGGTATATGCTGAAAACAATATAGAGAGCTACAATAATATATCTAAACGCTTAAACTAGTGTACTAACCACCAAAAACGATCTAGAGAACTATGATATAGTAAGTTCAAAATTAGAATTATACTAGCATTTAATACCGTAAACATATTTTATTAGTAACTATTTAGAGAACTATGATATAATAAGTCAGAAATTAAAATTACAAGAGTACTATACAAGTAACTGCGACGAACATTACAAAATTAAGGGGAATGTATTCAATTAAGAGTCTATAGAATTTTAATAGACTTTTAAAATCTAGGTGTATTCAATCCGAATTTTTAAAAATCCATTAAAATCCGGAGGTATTCAATTAGGATTTTAAAAAGTATTTAAAAATCTGTAGGTATTCAAAAGTCCATGGATTATAATGAATTTTAAAAGTTTATGGATTTTGATGGATTCTCTTTACAAAATATAACTAAATTTGACTTTTCGAAATCTCTCTTAATTATGAGAGATTTCAATGGACTTCTTTACCACACGAAAACTCGAATACAAAAAATAAAAATAAAACAATTGTTAGTCATTTGACAATAGTTACACAAATCACTCTATTCAAATTTTTATTTGAGAAAATTGATCTTATCATATATTCGTTAAAAATAATATTTATACATGATATTAATAATAAATTACTTTGTGATGAAAATAAAAATTAGAATAATTAGAATAATAAATTGTTTTTTGTTTTTAATTTTTTTTTATATAAAAGTATGTTCATATACATTTGAATATAGTTGATATTTATGAAAGTTTACGTAAATCATATATATTTTACAATTCTTTAAAATCTATGAAAATCAATATAAAATCAATAATAAAATCGGTCAAATTCTCCATAAAATCTATAAATTTTCAAAATAAAAAAATTCTATAAAATCCTAATCGAATACACCTTCACGGAGATTGAAAATCGAGTATTGCTAATGCTAGGTGGGAAATGAGGCTCATGCATTACAATAATATAAATGAAGATAAGATAATAATGATGAATAATAATATTTATTTATTTTTGAACAAATGCATTTTTTGATAAATAATAATATTTATTTATTTTTAAACAAATGTATTTTTTGATAAATAATAATATTTATTTATTTTTGAACAATTTGGATTTTTTAAAATAATTAAGATTTTTTTATATAAAAATGTTTATAAAAGTTAAAGTAAAACAATTTAAAAAATTATATTTGAAGTTTATGAAAATTTATCAAAATCAATGGAAATAAGTCAGTCAAACTCTACGTAGACTCCGTGGATTTAGAAAATCCATAAAAATCCACGGACTTTTAAAAGTACAAAAAAATCCATCAAAATCTCAGTTGAATACACCCCCCTAAGAACTAAACTAGCAAATAGATGATAATTGTATTTACCAAAACTACAAACGAAACAACACATTACAAAACTAAGAATGAAACTAACAAATAATTGATAATTGTATTCTACAAAACTAGAAACGATACAGTACAATACAAAACTAGAAACAAAATTAGCAAAAAAAAAATTATATCACACAAAACTAAGTTGATAATTGTATTCAACAAAACTAAGAAACTAAACAACACATCACGAAACTAAGAACAAAACTAGTAAAAAGATTATATTACTCAAAACAATAAAAGAAAATAGTAAATTACACAAAACTTTAAGCAAAAATAAGCATAAAACTAAAATTATATTACACAAAACTATAAAAATAATATTAGAAAATCTATGTATTTATACAGATTTTGCTCTACATAAGGCGAGTCCCCAAATGGGACCTTGTGAATGACATGAACAAGGTCGGATCTTGCCGGAGGAGAAGACCCGTTGACCTCTTCTCCAACGTCGGAAGCGCTAGAAAACACTGTCACGACGGCGTCAAGAACCCTCTCGTCTGAGAACAATAACCATTGAAACCGCTGCAGCTCGACGTCTAGATCTTGAATTTTGGATGAGACCATCAAATTTATCTTCTGTTATTAAAAAAAAAAAGTGTTCATGGAACAACGAAAAAAAATTGATTTGAAGAGTTTGTTTTGAGTGGTAATACCTACAAATGTTGATATGCATTTTGTTGTTATTCGGACGAAACGCCATCACTGCAATCTCGAAAATAAATAATCAAATCATCACGGACACATACAACACAAAACGTAGCCATAAAAATTAAACATTACACGAGTGTTCTGGGTTCCTGTTTCAAACGCGCACACTGAAATTATCAAAGAGAAAGGAGATTCGAGAAATGAATAATCGTCGACTTCGCGTCCACATATGAAGACGAAGCGAGGCCTGTGGCAGGTGGAGACGGCGAAAGTGGAGAAGAGAACACATCCACATATGAGATTTAAGTTATTTACGAATTTAAAAAACTTACTGTGATTATCAATTGAACAAATGCACATGTGCGATAGCGAAGAAAGCGGTGGTAGACGGCAAGCACGAGTCTCGAATCGGGAATAGCGTAAATAAAAGTTAAATTAGGTTACACAATTTAATAGTATAATTTAATTATAATGTAAAGGTTATTAAAGACATTTTAAATTTGAACAAAATACTCAAATTATAATTATAAAACTTTTAACTAAATCAAATTATGATATAGAAACATTAAATTTTCTTTAAGTAAAATTAGTCAAAAGTATTTTTTCTCTAAAATACTCATAATAATTTGTACCGTTTGATTATAATTATTTAATATATGTATATACTGTATAGAGTAAATTAATTGATTATAAGAAATTAGTTTTTAACCACTTAACATTAAAAAAATTCTTTTGTAAACAAAAATAAGGATTTAATTAGTTTTATAATAAAAATGAGAAATTAGTTTTTTTAAGTGAGATCAATTCAGAAAGACGGGTGAAATATCACATATTCACCTTAAAAATCAAATTTTTTTTATTGAGACATCTAATAGTAATTGAAATTACGTTTTTGACGTAAGATACCAACTTTTCGCGAAGTTGGTCTTAAACACAACGTCAACAGCTTCAGTCGAAGAAACACGCACACAAATTCGTAGTATAAAAAGTGGAGACAAAGTTTATGTAATATATTTCATTTCATTGAAAACAAAACGAAACTATTACACGGAGTATAGTAGGAAAAACGATTACAAGAAGTTTCCTGAGTGTCGCAACAGTCCCACTCACTTGTAATCTAGCACAAGTGCACCTAGAGCTAAATCTCCTAACTCTAATCTTGGCACACAGTGCAAAAGCAAACTACACAAACTCGAAACTGCAAGTTATCGGTTACGATTCTAAAAATCAGATTTCCTTCTCTCAAAATCGTCAAATGATTTCTTGATCATCCATGGGTATATATAGGCAGCCCGCACATGTGAGACGTTGACATGGCACATGCTGATTCGTCACATGCTTGGCTGATGTCACTTCTCCATGGATGACATCACTGTTGTGGAATTTGGATTCTTGATTCTTGGAATCTTGAATCTTTGATTCTTGAATCTTTGAATCTTGAATCTTCAATTTCAAAATCAGACTTCAATTTAATCTTGACTCCATCGATCTCAATTCTTCATCTTCAATTTCTTGTGAAAAACTCTAACCGTTGAAGCTTTGGAATTTCATTGTCTTCATGGTCGTCGATATCATTGAAATAGTAAACACTGGAACCATTCTTCATTATCTTTGATTTGAGCACTTGGTAAAAAGAATCACGTTGAAAGTACTCAGTCGCTGGTTCCATTACACAATGCATCAGTCGCCGGATGTACGTCATGTGAACGAGAGTCGCTGAATCTGCGTCAATGCTCAAAACCAACGACTCCAGTCGCCGGATTCTTGTCGAGTCCCAAACCAGCGACTCCAGTCGCTGGTTTTCATCCAAGTACCATAAACGGCGACTCCAGTCGCCGTTTCCTCAACTTCACCAAAAGCGGCGACACGAGTCGCCGTTTCCTTGTTATCATCAAAAGCGGCGACTCTGGTCGCCGTTTCCATGCATTGTCAATTTCGGCGACTCCTGTCACCGATTCCTCGCAACATCAAAAGTGGAGACTCAAGTCTCCGTTTCCAAACGCGAATTTCTTGACTTTGGATTCCTAACCTGTAATCCTGAAATTCAACCAAAACACAAACACAAATATGTTGTCGCCAAAATCAACATTTACAATCTCCCCATTTTTGACACAACTCATAAAAAAAAAGTTAAATAAAAACGAGATACAAGTATCTCCCCCTCAATCAAATTCATCATCAAAAATAACTAAGTAAAAACATGGAAAAACATCAATCATACAATCAATGAAAAACCACAAAATACTTAGACAAATATCAAAACAAAACATTCAAAGTACTTAGATAAAAAGCAAACCAAAGTAACCAAGTTTGCGCCAAGCGCCGAATCAAAACAACATTCAAAAGATAGAGAAATATGAAAAACCATGCATGAACGAATCCAAAGTTATGAAAATGCATGCAAAACCAAAATACGAAAATGAGTTCAAGAGTTATGAAAAACAGGAAATGAAAACTTGAATTGAAAGTCACTGCGGCGGCTAGCATTCAGTTTTCGGTGATCCAGTTGGCATGCGCACTGGACTCTCGATCACTTCTTCTTCATCATCGTCATAGTTGAAGCCGTCGTCAAAGCTTGAGTCTTCCTTCTCATCGGCACAATCAGACCCATCACCTAGATCTCCAAAAATTTCGTACTGACCAAAGTCATTACTAGCTTCATCTTCAACATCTATAATGTTGACATCTTCATCATCCTGGTCTTTGAGTCCATAAGACGGCATCGCACGCGACGCCTATGGATTTGAAGTTTCCCCCATCTTCCTCTTTCCCTTGTCACGAATATCCATTACACCAGTGAAAATCTTGTAATCAGTTTTCTCGTCGTCCTCACTCAATGCTTCAACAACTATGTGGTTACCCTTTGACAGCTCCAAGTGCGCTTCGCGAATTGCATCCCTCACCATCTTGAGTATGAAAGTATCTTTCAAACTTGCATAGGGGGATCCAACTTCACCAAGTCCTCCCCCTTGTTGGATTTCCCGTTGAAGTTTCTTGAACGACAACTTTTGTTTCTCTTGAGCATTGATCATCCTGTTGTACGCAACAACATGTTCAGCTTGGCGCTTTTCAACCAACAAATAGTCGGCATAAAACTCGTTAACAACAGCTGATGGTACCACATCACGATGACTGTGGATTGGATGATGGGGATTCTGATGAGGCGGAATTCCGGAAGTTGGACCAAAACCGCGAGGTACGATCTTGGGTTGCTTTTCAGCTTGAGGATCAACTTCATCAGCTGCAGCTGTCGTTTCAGTTAATAGACGCTTCATCTCTGGGGACTTAGTTTTTCTAGCAGCAGGCTTGCGTTTCCTTGAATACTTCGGCGACGGAGGCGGAGTTACGATTTCAGGAAGCGCATTCCTGTGGACAGTCGCAGTCCAAGGTAGATCGATGACGCGTTTATTCAGATTGAGATACTTGCCTGTAATCTTCACAACCCCATTTTTCTTCATCTTTTTCTCTGTCTCGGTTATAGGCATGAAACCTTGTGCATGCAGCATGCCATAGATCATGCACGGATGAGTTAGATGGATTCACTTTGATTCAGGCAAGTCAGCTTGCCGAATGATTTCTTCATCCGAAGTTTTTGCAATTTTGCACAAGTCAGCAAAAATAATTTTGCCAAGGTCAACTTGTTCGCCGCAGTCGAGGCGAAAAATCAAGTGCATAAGCTCAGGAGACATCACAGTGGGGTCCGGATTAGCAATCCAATTTGACATCCCCAAGCGATGGAGAATGCCATAGAAAGCTGACAGTTTAACCGGCGGCGGCGATGCAGACTTAATTTTCTTTTTGGTGACAAAGGTGCCAACCGTCAAGTCATCAGCTCTCTCAGCAGCTGATGGTGAAGTCCAAGAAGACTCAACTTCCAATCTCTGCAAAAACTGATTGATGGAAAAGGGGCGGAACTTGTACAACTTCTTTCTAAACACAAAACAGCCAAACAACCGACTCTTCGGATCAGCAAACTCTGAAGATAGGCTGGGGAAAATCTTGTAGATTATAGGTATCGAGTATCAATAAGTAAGATGCACGGATTCGAACAGTTGCATCTTATTGAGCAAATCCATGATACCATGTTTCTCATAATCCTCCTTGAGGATAGTGCGGTCAGTGTGGATGGGTAGCCTCTCAATCAGGCAATGACGTCGTTCAGCAGTTGGGGTAAAGAACTCAAACGAATGAGCCTTCGGACACTCTTCAATTTTTCTGATATACTTGAAGCCGTCAGTTGATTTTTGGGATCCAGCTGATCCCGAGGAATGAGGTACAACTGGCGGTTTCTGTGAGCTGTGAGTTCTGAATTTCACAACAGACCCACCAGAGTTTTTCGGAGTCGATGTTTTCACACCACCTCCACTGGCAGTCGGTTTCTTTCCTTCGGCACTCCCGGCTGGAGTCGCCGGTTTCTTACCCGAAGCTGTGGGTTTTGATGGCTTAGGGTCAGTGCCAGCAGTCACAGTCTCAGTTGATGGAATTTTTACAACTTTCTTTCCATCCTCAGTTATCTCGCCAGCTGCGAGTAACCTGTTGTACTCTTTTCGAGTGACAGTGCCCTTGTAGATGCGACAGGAGACTTCCTTGGATTTTCCATCTTTGCTCGGCTGACGAGCAGTTGAGTGCACCGGTTTTGCAGATTTAGTCAAATCGATCGACGGTTCAACCGACGTCGTTTTGTTAGACCGACGCTCAACTTGTCCAAGTGAGCCTGAAGCTCCTCATAAGAAGCTTTCTTGGATTTAGGAGAAGGGGCATTCTGAAAC
Source organism: Euphrasia confusa (assembly GCA_954870475.1). Taxonomy (NCBI): domain Eukaryota; kingdom Viridiplantae; phylum Streptophyta; class Magnoliopsida; order Lamiales; family Orobanchaceae; genus Euphrasia; species Euphrasia confusa. The sequence continues at coordinate 13,273,974 of OX940956.1, forward strand.
TGCTCATTCGATACGCAGTCATGTCAGCCAACATATCATCGAGATTGGAAGTCGACATTGTTCAAGTCTAAAAACTGAGAGTTGTCAGCTGTGAGAAGTTCAAACTTAGAAAATCTTCAACCACGAAAACCAAAGACAGGGCGCCGGATGCGCAAAGCTAGAGTCGCCGGTTGCGACGGAAAAAGGAAACTAAGAACCTAAGGAATTCTGAACGCGATAGCTAGCAGTTGACAGTTTAGAACTTGAGAACTTGAGAATTCGATTTGTGAGCGCAAGTGAATTAGGTTTCATTTAGGGAATTATATATAGGAAAATTTTGGGCCGTCCGTCCGGATGAAAAAATACACAGCTCAATACCTGCAAAAAGCCCATCTCAAGAAGAAAAAGTAAGCCCAATAGACGAACAAAAATAACAATAATTTGAAAATATTATTAAAATAATATTTTTCAAAATTAATAAAATAAAATCAAATAATAAAAAAAAATATGAAAATCAAACCAAGGCAAGAAAAACGAAGTTGATAACCATCGGTTTGAGTTGCCATGACCGATTCTCCGTTTTTAGAACAAGGAGTGAGTCGCCGGTTTTGCGCAGGTGGAGTCTCCGGTTTTGGCGAAGTGGATTCTCCATTTTTGGCGATGTGAAGTCTCCGGTTTTTTCGTCGCTTAGGTGAATCTCCGGATTTTCAGAGACTTAAGTCTCTGTTGTGAGCGTCGCCGTTTTGGGGAAAGTTGGAGTCTCCGGAAATTCGGCGACTTGAGTCTCCGGATTTGTGCCTAATTGAGTCGCTGTTTTTGTCGGCGAATGGAGTCTCCGGAAATGGCAATCTCCTGTATTGGTGTGAGTCGCCGTTTTTGGAGCAAGTCTCCGTTTTTGGAGTTTCTCCGGAAATTGGAGTCTCCACTTTTGGAGTCTCCATTTTTTGTGTCTCCGGATTTTGATCCTCCAATTTCGCCAACAGTTGAATTTTGCATTTCGGACGTCGCTACACTCAATTTGTAAACTCCAGAGAAAGTTAACCACGTAGCACTGAATATGAACTACAAAAATGCAACACCAAAAACAACACATCCCGAGTTAGTCATTCAAGTGTTCAACACACAACAAACATTCAATCACATTTTAGTGGAGATTTGAGGGGTGATATTAGGCAGTGAATAGCAAATATTTTCCCAAAAAAGAGTCCACATTTCATCATTTTCCAAAACAAAAATTTCACACAAGGTGATATCAACTTTGAGTTAATGAAAATCTCTCATATTAAAAACCGGTGGAATGGACCGAAGTATGTTCATAGAAATTTACTCGTCCTTCGTCACAATCACAAGAATGTTGTCGTGTTTCGTCGAAACATATTTGATGAGTTAGCACCGCACAAGAGATTTTAATTCGTAAGTGCAAGGTGAACACTTAAGGCACTCCAATCAGGAACTAGCATTACTTCAATCAGAGGGAAGTCGGGGGAACCGACGTCCTCCAGACGAGTTTTTAGCTTTAAATGAAATGCAACAGACACTCATTACAGCAGTCAGAGGGGAGCAAGGTTCACTTGCGTCTTCCGAAGTGTGATGGGAGATTGTCTTAAAGTTCAGCGTCCATGTACGACCTTTCGAAGAGGGGAGTCGGGGGTACCGGCGTCCTCCGTTTCTTGTCTTTATGGATCTATTCAAAATGAAGCGAGGAGTAATAAGCCATGTTCACATGTTTGCACTCAGAGGAATAAATATTCTTGGGTCCGAAGACTAAAGCGACCTCGAATCAATGTTCAACTGATTAGACTAGTCCACGACGATTCCGAGTGCATATTCAGAAGTAAAGAAAATAATTTTTCAGACTTCAAAATTTTCTTGAACTCTTAGAGAGAACACATGCAGAGAGAATTTCTTAAAGTTTTAAATCTCTCAAAGTCAAGAGGTTTGGTAAAGATGTCAGCAAACTGTTTTTCCGTTGAAATATGCTGTAGACTGACTATATCACGATCAACCAAATCTCTAATGAAATTGTTTTGGGTTGTTTTATGCTTTGTCGGTAACTATCCACTTTGACGGTGATATTCGCTGGTATCGGAGGGTTAGCAAACAACACAAAAACTAATATGATATGATATAGAAACAAACAGATCGAGTCTATATGCAGAAATCATAAGTAATGGAAATGGGAGCTCGAAGCTCCTCTTCATTCATATATCCATACTTAGACATTTTAAGAAATACAATTTGCATGTTTGGTAATATAAGAGATAAAGGTTAATAGAAACGATAACGAAAATGACACGATCACTAGGCATCAATGCCCCCTTTTCAGGTCTTTATTTCTCTTATAGAGCATTTAGGCCGTAGCCATTTTAGGAAGTGAATTCCTTTTACAAGTGTTTTTCTCTCTCTTTCCTTTTTCCCCCCTTTTTTACATATGAAGAGCATCTATTTATAGACATTCATGCATGTGATGCTTTTCTATTCTTATGATACCTATCAGCCACATATTTAGCTTTATTGACAACTATTTAGCATGCATTTGACATGTGTCAAACATGTAGTGGACCAACTAACCCACTATCTTTGTTGGTTATTCATCAGCTGTTTTACTGGAAAATTACTGTAACCGCCTGGTACATCTTTAGCTCTTCTTTTAGTCCTGCCCTGGAAAAAGTCTTACTTCTCCCGTGCAATCTTTCCTGTCCGATTTCTTGTATTCTTTGGATAATAATTCTCGCTTTGGCTTTGACTGGTCTTCTTTGACTCTTTCTTTGACGACGTGGCACCGGTCTTATTGACACGTGTAGGTGGCGGATTTTCATGGCACAACATAGGCCCCCAGGAAAAGCGATGGATTATAACATCGATTTCCCTGAAGTTGGAAGTTGATTTTGTTTGTTTGCTCGATTAGATATGACTCGAGTCTTTTACCTGCATGAGATAAAAATCTTGGAATATTTTTCCTGTTAGATTCTACTGTAATATATTGGACTTACTTAGTCCTTTTTAGATTTCTGAATTTTTTGTTAATTTGATTCTGTATTTCTCAGGGACTTATTTGCAGGATTTCCCCGAGTAATATTTTATCAGTCTCTTGGGACATAGATGTATCGAGTTCTGTCACACAGAGTCAATTAATTGGTGCCAATTAAATTGGTCTTATTTAATAAATAATATTAATATTGGAATTTGTTCGAAAGATTGCTCATCTAATTCCGAAATTAGGGAATCACCTTCTCTGGTGTTAGATCCGGGGAGTCTTTAAAAGATCCCCTGTGATTAGTAGAACTATACCAAAGTTTTTGGATTTTTCATAGATGTATTTTCATCTTTTATTCTCCCTGGGAAATAAAGATTGACTTTCGAGTCTCTTCTCATTTTTCCCATGTGAGGAAATTTTACATTTTCCCGGGTCCTTAATTAGGATGCCCCGGCGTGTATCAATGTAATCGCCTATAGGCGTTTTATTTAATGTATCATGTCTTATGGACGGTGTTCATTCCATGCCTTATTAGGTCTTTTGTTGGAATTATTTTCATAGTCGAGATAGGTCTAATCACCACGAGTCTCCTTTATTTGAGTTTTGCACCGGCTAAACGGTGTCTTTTAGCTTGCACCGATGAGATGGTGTCTTTTAAAGATTGCTCTTTCAAAGAAAAACCTTGCGATACGTCTGAGAATACTAGGGAGTTCCGGTGCCTCGATCTCATCGGACCATCGACTCTTTCTAGAACACGCATATCCAAGACAAGCTCACCAACCTGAAGAGGAAAGGATTCCGTAAGAACTCGGGGCGGGGTGACTTGCACTCCCGCATTCCGCACAAGGTCCCACATCTTCTCCACCCAGGGCGTCCCACTGGGGGTCTAGATGGTGTGGACTCTTATAAAGAGCTCGGTCATCTCCTCTGATGTTGTGATGTCTGAATCGGTTCTAATCAGTCGGAAAATTTCCACTGGATCCTCGACTCTATTGCAAGTTAAGATTAAGTGTGCCAAGTAGCATAAAAGGCTTTATGGTCTTGTGAGCCATTTCTTTGGATGGCCCCTGGGTATACAACTCCTCAACGGGGAGTTTCCCTTTCTGTTTTTAAGATCATAAACCGGCGAGGCGGTGTTTAAAGATTTGCATCGCCGAGGCGATGTCTTTATGTTTAAGATCATATTAATGAGAAGGTTTCTTTATGTTTAAGTTTGCACCGATAAAACGGTGTCTTATGTTTAAGTTTGCACCGATGAAACGGTGTCTTATTATTCAGATTGCACCGATGAAACGGTGTATTATGTTAAAGATTGCACCGATGAAACGGTGTCTGATGCTTAAAGATTATACCGACGAGGCGGTGTATTATATTTAAGTTTACACCGATGAAACGATGTATTATGTTTAAGATTGCACCGATGAACGGTGTCTGATGTTTAAAGATTATACCGACGAGGCGGTGTATTATGTTTAAGTTTGCACCGATGAAACGGTGTCTTATGTTTAAGATTGCACCGATGAACGGTGTCTGATGTTTAAAGATTATACCGACGAGGTGGTGTATTATGTTTTAAGATTGCACCGATGAAACGGTGTCTGATGTTTAAAGATTATACCGACGAGGCGGTGTATTATGTTTAAGATTGCACCGATGAAACGGTGTCTGATGCTTAAAGATTATACCGACGAGGCGGTGTATTATATTTAAGTTTACACCGATGAAACGATGTATTATGTTTAAGATTGCACCGATGAACGGTGTCTGATGTTTAAAGATTATACCGACGAGGCGGTGTATTATGTTTAAGTTTGCACCGATGAAACGGTGTCTTATGTTTAAGATTGCACCGATGAACGGTGTCTTATGTTTAAAGATTATACTGACGAGGCGGTGTATTATGTTTAAAGATTATACCGACGAGGCGGTGTATTATGTTTAAGATTGCACCGATGAAACGGTGTATAATGTTTAAGATTGAACCGATGAAACGGTGTATTATGTTTAAGTTTATACCGATGAAACGGTGTATAATGTTTAAGTTTATACCGATGAAACGGTGTATTATGTTTAAGATTGAACCGATGAAACGGTGTATAATGTTTAAGATTGAACCGATGAAACGGTGTATAATGTTTAAGATTGAACCGATGAAACGGTGTATTATTATGTTTATGATTGAACCGATGAAACGGTGTATATTGTTTAAGTTTATACCGATGAAACGGTGTATTATGTTTAAGATTGAACCGATGAAACGGTGTATTATGTTTAAGATTGAACCGATGAAACGGTGTATAATGTTTAAGATTGAACCGATGAAACGGTGTATTATTATGTTTATGATTGAACCGATGAAACGGTGTCTTATGTTTTAGATTGCACCGATGAAACGGTGTATCATGTTATTTTGGATATTTTGTTTTAGGTCTGGGCTTAGGCCATAAGACAATGTTTGGTATTCCTGTTTTGGATTTTACAGGCAGTTTTGCTTGGAACAAGTATTTATATTTTGCTGGTGTGTAATAATTTAGTAAGTTGTTTTGGATATTTATCCTTTGGGTCTTACTTATGGCCCTATCACCATTTTATTCAGGGTTTATCTTCCCTTTATTATCTATCACTTTACAAGTCAGTTTAGCTTGTTTGATGAATTATTATTCTTGTGAATAGATAACTTTTGGCTCACACCCAAGTTTTATCAAACTTTGTTGGGTTTCTTTGTGAGTTCTTTTGTTCTGTGAAAGTGATTTTAAGATTTTAGTTACCTCTCTGAATCTTTATGATTCTAAGTAACATTTTTTCTCTTTAAATCTCTCCTTTCAACAGAACTGACCGATCCTGTGGTTTTAGTATGAATACTTTACCTTTTAGGATTTTCTCGGACCAGTATTTTCTTCAGGATGATTCTTGAGTTTCTTGTACTCTATTGAATCAGTGTACTGAAAGAAATGTTCGGCCCCTGATCAATAGATCTCATGGGTGTCTACCGAACCTTAGTATTCTTTCTTTTCTCAAGAATACTCAATACTTTTATTGCACCGGGAAACTCATATGATTTCCCGGGGCAATATATTTCTGTTTTACAGACAAAAGATGTAAAAACCAATATATATTTTTTAAAGGATAGGAATACTTATTATTTAAAAACTGCATAAACGCATATTTTTCAAAGGTAAAGGCTTACATAAGTTGATCCTTAAAGGAAATCAAAATAACTTTAGCTCGTAGGCTTTAAAGATTTACAGAAGTTGTTTCTTATAACTTTAACTCGTAGGCTTAAAGGTTTCGTTTATTAAAACATAAGAAATTTACCATAAAAGATTATAAGATCTTGTTTTTATAATATAAGAATTTTGCCATAAAAGATTATAAGATTTTGTTTTTATAACATAAGAATTTTGCCATAAAAGATTATAAGATTTTGTTTTTATAACATAAGAATTTTGCCATAAAAGATTATAAGATTTTGTTTTTATAACATAAGAATTTTTCCATAAAAGGCTATAAAATTTAAAGTAAGATTTTAACCTTTATTCTTCTAAGAGATTTTAATTTCTCCTGGTTACTGAGGAATCTGGAAGCCAAGGATTTCGCACTGGGAAGGTCTGGTGCCTCGCACAGGGAAAGCCTCGGATGTCCAACCTTCGACTCTAAGTAGAGGGTGCTAACGCACATGAAGCTTTGGGAATCATCAACTCGTCAAGGTACCGGGCTGAAAAACTCATGCCCGTCCCGAGAGGCTTCGAAGGAGGTTAACTCCGAAAACATCTCTTCAAGGAACAGAGTGGATCACGTCGTGCCGGTTTAAAGAGGTTTCGAAGGAGGATAAATCAGACTCCAATATAATCGTCTCTCCAAGGTATTGAGTAGAGCTTGTTGTGCCGGTCCCGAGAGTTCCGGGAGAGTATAACTCAAACCCCGTAGGAATCATTCATCGAGGTACCGTGCAGAACATGTCATCTCGTCCCGAGAGGCGCCGGGGGAAGATAACTCTAGCCCCGGAAGAATCATCTCTAAAAACACCAAGCATAACACGTCTTCTCGTTCCGAGAGGCGTCGGAGGAGGATAACTCACTCCCCGGAGGAATCATCTCTTTTGGATACCGGGCAGATCATGTCTTGCCCGTCCAAAAAGGGTACTGAGGAGGATAACTCACTCCCCGGAGGAATCATCTCTTTGGGATACCGGGCAGATCATGTCTTGCCCGTCCAAAAAGGGTACTGAGGAGGATAACTCACTCCCCGTAAGAATCATCTCTTTGGGATACCGGGCAGATCATGTCTTGCCCGTCCAAAAAGGGTACTGGAGAGGATAACTCACTCCCCGTAAGAATCATCTCTTTGGGATACCGGGCAGATCATGTCTTGCCCGTCCAAAAAGGGTACTGGGGAGGATAACTCACTCCCCGTAAGAATCATCTCTTTGGGATACCGGGCAGATCATGTCTTGCCCGTCCAAAAAGGGTACTGGGGAGGATAACTCACTCCCCGTAAGAATCATCTCTTTGGGATACCGGGCAGATCATGTTTTGCCCGTCCAAAAAGGGTACTGAGGAGGATAACTCACTCCCCGGAGGAATCATCTCTTTTGGATACCGGGCAGATCATGTCTTGCCCGTCCAAAAAGGGTACTGAGGAGGATAACTCACTCCCCGTAAGAATCATCTCTTTGGGATACCGGGCAGATCATGTCTTGCCCGTCCAAAAAGGGTATCGAGGAGGATAACTCACTCCCCGTAAGAATCATCTCTTTGGTATACCGGGAAGATCATGTTTTGCCCGTCCAAAAAGGGTACTGAGGAGGATAACTCACTCCCCGGAGGAATCATCTCTTTTGGATACCGGGCAGATCTTGTCTTGCCCGTCCAAAAAGGGTACTGAGGAGGATAACTCACTCCCCGTAAGAATCATCTCTTTGGGATACCGGGCAGTTCATGTCTTGCCCGTCCAAAAAAGGTTACCGAGGAGGATAACTCACTCCCCGTAAGAATCATCTCTTTGGTATACCGGGCAGATCATGTCTTGCCCGTCCAAAAAAGGGTACTGGGGAGGATAACTCACTCCCCGTAAGAATCATCTCTTTGGGATACCGGGCAGATCATGTCTTGCCCGTCCAAAAAGGGTACTGGGGAGGATAACTCACTCCCCGAAAGAATCATCTCTTTGGGATACCGGGCAGATAATGTTTTGCCCGTCCAAAAAGGGTACTGAGGAGGATAACTCACTCCCCGGAGGAATCTCTTTTGGATACCGGGCAGATCATGTCTTGCCCGTCCAAAAAGGGTACTGAGGAGGATAACTCACTCCCCGTAAGAATCATCTCTTTTGGGTACCGGGCAGACCATGTCTTGCCCATCCCGAGAGGTTTTGTGGAAGATTTTCGTGGAATCAAGCCTTAGATAATTTTTATAAGTTGTGTTGCTATTTGCAAGCACATTTTCTTTTGTATAAAATACTTCGTAATATGTAAGACTCAATTAGATTTCGAAATAAGAAATATGTTTATTCATGATAAGAATAATTTACTTAAAGCACATAGAAAACATGTTTGATTCTTCAAGCACGTTAATAGATAAGGAAATTTTGTCTGTCCTTTATAAACATAGTATTTTCACGTGTATGATGTGTGAGATTTATGAAAATTCCTTTATATTCTAAAATTACATATTTCGAAATTAATATCATATTTTAATGCTCAAGAATCTCAAAGATTTCAATTAGGTTTTTTCACATGATAATATTCTTTTTTAGTTATTACGATAATATTGGCAATGTGAACTTCTATAGTTTTACCAATGTAATTTTCAAAAAGTAGTATTTACTAACCTTTGATTTGTGGCACCAATATTTACGACTCCACAAAGCATTTGTAATATGTACCCAACTATCTATTTCGTGTAGAATGAAGTTTGCTCGATGTCGCCTAGGTGCACCAGGATTTGATGGTATCCTGTCAAGAAATGTCAGTTTGGCTCTTAAAGGCCTCGATCACAACTTTATGTTTCACCCGGGTATTGGCCCCAGCCTTTTCCCGACCGATTGGTAGAGGATTGACCTTTCTGGGTTACTTGCCCCGACCGATTAGGAGTACTTGCACCGTCCGATCGGGGTTAGTTGTACCGTCCGTTCAGGAGTACTTACACCGTTCGTTCAGGGGTACTTGCACCGTCCGATCAGGGTTACTTGCCCCGACCGTTCTAGGTAGTCGCCCTGGACTTCGGGAGCTCACTGATATTACGGGCCCCAAGCTCGGGGTCTTGTTTCTTTAAGTCATTTGGAATTCTTGTTTCCTTTTTCACCGTGTTCGTCCGGCGTTAAATTGCATTTAAGCTTTAAGTTTATTTTAATATTTTCATTTTGTGTTAGTTCGATATATCAATCATAAGAGAAATACAACAAACATAACTTACAAATTAAAAGATCGCCCTGCACCGTGCAATCTGCCCCGGTGGGGATCAGTAAATAGATCACCCTGCACCGTGCAATCTGCCCCGGTGGGGATCAGTATATTAAGAGATCGCCCTACACCGTGCAATCTGCCCCGGTGGGGATCAGTATATTAAGAGATCGCCCTACACCGTGCAATCTGCCTCGGTGGGGATCAGTATATTAAAAGACCGCTCTACACCGTGCAATCAGCCTCGGTGGGGATCAGTAAAAAGATCACCCTGCACCGTGCAATCTGCCCCGGTGGGGATCAGTATATTAAAAGATCGCTCTACACCGTGCAATCTGCCTCGGTGGGGATCAGTAAAAAGATCACCCTGCACCGTGCAATCTTCCCCGGTGGGGATCAGTATATTAAAAGATCGCTCTACACCGTGCAATCTGCCTCGGTGGGGATCAGTATGTTAAAAGATCGCTCTACACCGTGCAATCTGCCTCGGTGGGGATCAGTAAAAAGATCACCCTGCACCGTGCAATCTGCCCCGGTGGGGATCAGTATATTAAAAGATCGCTCTACACCGTGCAATCTGCCTCGGTGGGGATCAGTAAAAAGATCACCCTGCACCGTGCAATCTGCCCCGGTGGGGATCAGTATATTAAAAGATCGCTCTACACCGTGCAATATGCCTCGGTGGGGATCAGTAAAAAGATCACCCTGCACCGTGCAATCTGCCTCGGTGGGGATCAGTAAAAAGATCACCCTGCACCGTGCAATCTGCCCGGTGGGGATCAGTATATTAAAAGATCGCTCTACACCGTGCAATCTGCCTCGGTGGGGATCAGTATGTAATTTGATACAAGAGTATTAAGGCGAGGCCACCGGCTCAAAGGCTTTCATAAATGGCCTGCCCAATGCGTAAATTGTAGCATTTATTTTTGCCGGTGGAGTTAAGAATTGTCCGGGATTCATCCGTAGATTTACCCCGGCCAACTGCAAAATCCCCCTGGCCATTTGCACAATATTTGCTGAACTCTGTCCGTAATTCGGTTTGCATTAGCTGAATTTTTGGTTGCATGGACGCATGCTCGACCTTTAGGTCCAGGGGCTCTCTTGGATAACCGATCGGTGTAGGCAAGATCTGACTCTCACTCAATATTCTATATCCGAGAATCAGTGGAACAGATCTGCTATCACCGGGTTATCACCTAGGGCTGCTGAACCTCTTCCCGGTGAAAGGCCCCATGTGCGCCCGTGCATGTCGTTTTTGGTTGCCTCGACTTCGTCTTTCCGATGAAGTGGCAATATATTCACCTTTTTTGGTTCTGATCTAAATCAAGTCTTCGCCGGCGATCTGATCTAAGAACGCAACTAGATTTCCTTGGGCCCTGGTTGTACTGCACCGGGAAGTATCTGGACTTTCCCGAGCCCTCAATAGAGTTTCCCGAGGCCTCACTGGAATTTCCCGGGGCCTCACTCAGAGGCTCGCACGGGCGGTCGTCTTGGTGTGCATGCATCATTTGCATGTCTTGGTGTGCATGCATTATTTGCATGTCTAACTAGATTTTATATTTTCTATAAAATTGCATCATCGATTTTCTCCGGCGTATTCAATATAAAAAAGGTACATGCACCAAAGTTATCAACGATGATAGATCTCTCTATGCATGAGAATGCCTATCTTGGCATTTATAATGAGGATGAAGGGCTGCATGTCTTACCTTAATGTCGTTTTTTCGATCTATGGGTGCATGGTGGCCTTCCTCTTTTCCTGTGGAATCTGGTGGTCTTTATTCATCAACCATTGTTTCCTTAGAAGCTTTTCTGCAACTCGATTCTTGATGCTCCGTCCTTCTAGCGCCAACTGTTTTGGGTTGTTTTATGCTTTGTCGGTAACTATCCACTTTGACGGTGATATTCGCTGGTATCGGAGGGTTAGCAAACAACACAAAAACTAATATGATATGATATAGAAACAAACAGATCGAGTCTATATGCAGAAATCATAAGTAATGGAAATGGGAGCTCGAAGCTCCTCTTCATTCATATATCCATACTTAGACATTTTAAGAAATACAATTTGCATGTTTGGTAATATAAGAGATAAAGGTTAATAGAAACGATAACGAAAATGACACGATCACTAGGCATCAATGCCCCCTTTTCAGGTCTTTATTTCTTTTATAGAGCATTTAGGCCGTAGCCATTTTAGGAAGTGAATTCCTTTTACAAGTGTTTTTCTCTCTCTTTCCTTTTTCCCCCCTTTTTTACATATGAAGAGCATCTATTTATAGACATTCATGCATGTGATGCTTTTCTATTCTTATGACACCTATCAGCCACATATTTAGCTTTATTGACAACTATTTAGCATGCATTTGACATGTGTCAAACATGTAGTGGACCAACTAACCCACTATCTTTGTTGGTTATTCATCAGCTGTTTTACTGGAAAATTATTGTAACCGCCTGGTACATCTTTAGCTCTTCTTTTAGTCCTGCCCTGGAAAAAGTCTTACTTCTCCCGTGCAATCTTTCCTGTCCGATTTCTTGTATTCTTTGGATAATAATTCTTGCTTTGGCTTTGACTGGTCTTCTTTGACTCTTTCTTTGACGACGTGGCACCGGTCTTATTGACACGTGTAGGTGGCGGATTTTCATGGCACAACAGAAATGATGTCGAATGTCGATGTGTTTAGTTCTTGAATGCTGGACAGGATTTTCGTTAATTTTGATAGCACTTTGATTATCACAATACAGCACCAATGGAGCACTCTCAAGGAGATAGTCATTCAACATTTGCTTCAATCATAACAATTGAGTACAGCAACTTCCAGTTGCAACATACTCCGACTCGGCAGTTGAGAGTGCAATCAAATTTTGTTTTCGACTATGCCAAGAGACGATATTATTGCCAAGGAAGCAACAACATCCGGATGTACTCTTTCTTCCGTCCGTATCAGTTGCCCAGTACGCATCAGAGAAGCCGACAAGATTAGATGAAGTGTCACATGCATACCATAGACTCAACTGAGAAGTCACAGAGATGTAGCGTAGAATCCGTTTCACAGCTCGTAGATGGTCTTCCTTCGGATCAGCTTGATACCTGGCACACATACAAACACTCAACATTATGTCAGGACGAGTGGCAGTTAAATAAAGTAAACTCCCAATCATAGAACGATAGAGAGTTTGATCAACACTTCGACTTTTAGTCGACATAGATAAACGTTCAGTTGTCGCCATGGGAGTTTTGGCAGGCTTGGCATGGTGCATCTCAAACTTCTCGACCATATTTTTAGCATATTTACTTTGAGATACGAAGATCCCATTCGGTCGTTGAGAAATCTGAAGTCCAAGAAACTGATGTAACTCCCCATTTAGGCTCATCTGGAAAGTTGAGGACATGGACTTCGTGAAGGCTTTCACGAGTTTAGAGCACGTGGCTCCAAAAACAATATCATCAACGTAAATCTGGGCAACGATCAAGTGTTTGCCATCTCGTTTGATAAAAAGAGTTTTGTCGACTGAGCCACGTTCAAAACCGAATTTCAGAAGAAAATCTGTCAAGCATCCATACCAAGCACGAGGAGCTTGTTTCAAACCATAAAGAGCTTTGTGAAGCTTGTAGACATGAATTGGTTTCTTCGGATCCTCGAAGCCTTTAGGTTGAGCAACGTAGATTTCTTCTTCCAACACACCGTTCAAGAAGGCAGCTTTGACATCCATTTGTCTGAGTTTAATGCCAAGATGGCATGTAACAGCGATCAAAAGTCTGATGGATTCAATTCGTGCGACAGGTGCGAAGGTTTCATCAAAATCTATGCCTTCCACTTGGGCATATCCCTGTGCAACAAGACGAGCTTTGTTTCGTAAAACTTGGTTATGCTCATCTGTTTTATTTTTGAAAATCCATTTAGTTCCAACCACATTGATATTCGACATTCTGGGAACTAAGGACCAAACATTGTTTCGTGTGAACTCATTCAACTCTTCTTGCATGGCCATGATCCAAAAATCATCTTGCATGGCTTCCTTGTAATTTTTCGGCTCATTTTCAGAGAGAAAACAGGAGATGCCAATTTCATTGCAGATTGCAGAAGTGCAGATGTTGTAGAGTTCATCTGGAGAATTTGTCGATTTCTTTGAGCGCGTGGTTCGCTCATTCAAATTTCCGATAATTTGATTTGGTGGATGACGTTTTTGAATGTGACCAGGTGCTTCTCTCGGAGCATCAGCTGGATTTTCAACTTGATCATTGTCGTCATCCTCGGACAATAAAGTGTCCCCGTTCTGATTGTTGGAGTCTCCAACTTCAGGTGAAGTGTTAGGAGTAGCATTTTCAGGATTCACAGTCGTGGGTGTCGATGGAAAAGTCTGATATTCCAGAATTCCATCTTTAACCCAATCTTCCTCTGCATCTTTTCCTAGAAAGTCTTGTTCATCAAAATTGATATTCACGGTTTCCATGACTTTCTTGGTTCGAAGATTGTATGCACGATAGGCATGGCTATTTTGGCTATAATCAGCAAAAATACCACGATCAGCTTTGGCTTCAAATTTCTTCAGAGGATCACGATCCTTCAAATTATAGCAAGTACAGCCAAAGACTCGAAAGTGTGCAACTGAAGGCTTCTTGCCATTTACAAGTTCATAGGCAGTTGCGGTTGTGCCAGATCGAATACTTATTCGATTCAAAATATAGCCAGCTATAGAGACGGCTTCTGCCCAAAAAGTTCGTGCAAGATTTTTCGAGATTAACATCACGCGAGCCATCTCTTGCAGTGTTCGATTTTTACGTTTGGCAATCCCATTTTGTTGAGGCGTTTTTGGGGCCGAGTATTCATGATGAATTCCCTTCATCATACAGAATACATTGAAGCTAGAATTTTCAAATTAAGTCCCGTGATCAGATCCTCTTAACTTTAGCTTCATGATTTGTTCGTATCCATTTTACAATACCTTTAAAGGCATTGAAAGTCTCATCTTTGGTTGCCAGAAATCTTGTCCAAGTATAACGATAAAAATCATCAACAACAATCAGCACATATTCTTTCTTTGCTATGCTCTTGACCTCCATTGGACCCATCAAGTCCAATGGGTGTTGGAAGTGGTGGATGAGATGATCTAGTAAGCTTCCCTTTCTGACAGTCTCCACACACTCTTTTCTCAATTTTCAGGAGTTGAGAGATTCCTCGAACTATCTCCCCCTTAACAAGTTTGCTCAAATTTCGAGTGCTAGTGTGGCCAAGTCGTTGGTGCCACAAATCAACTTCATCAGGAACGGTCACAGAAAAACAAATATACTCAGTTATGTAACAATTATTTTTAGCACGTGGACCTTCCATAATACACTTCCCTTCTTTATCAAAGACTTTGCATGAGTCTTTATCAAAACTTACATTCAGTCCTTCATCACATAGTTGACTGATGGAGATAAGGTTGGCAACAAGTCCCTTTACATGGACAACATTTCTTATCAGAGGTAATCCTTTGATGTGTAGTGTTCCCTTTCCCTTGACAAGACCTTTTGTTCCCCCTCCAAAAACCACGGGAGAAACAGTCATCGGCTCATATTATTTCAAGAATTTCTTTGTGCCGGTCATATGTCTGGAACAACCACTGTCAAAGTACCAAATGCCTTTGTTGCCAGCTTCAGAAGTATTGAGTGCAACATTGCAAAAAATAAGTTCTCTCGGTTGCCAACAACTTTTGGAGGTAGAGTTAAGTCCAACATTACTCTTTTTAGACTTAGGCACCCATCTCTTCTTGTCATTAAAATTTTGGACATTTCTTTCAGTCACAATTTTTAGATTTTTCTTAACTTTTGGATTTGGAGAAATGGGTTTCTTCATATCCTTAGCAACCTCAGCCTTTTTCTTCACAGTCATTAAATCTCGATTCATGTCATCTCTCATCTTATAACAAAATGGTCGAATGTGTCCAGGTTGGTCACAGTAGTGATATACATATTTTCGCCTTTGACGAGTTTCAACCTTCGTAGACGTCTTGATCAAGACAACTTTAGAATGAGAGGATTGTCCGTTTTGCTTCACGTTCTGAGATTTGTCCAACTTCTTCAGCAAGGTTTTCTCATACGACAAAATACCACGAGGATGTTTTACAATATTTTTCGGAAATTGATATGTCTCAGATTTAGAGTAAGTAGTTGAGACTGACTCTTGAGTTTTAGATTCACGAGACTTAACAATAATCTTCTTCCCTTCAGCAATATCCTTTCATTTTGATGATTCAGCGTCATCCTTACATTTATCCTCTGGTTGATCGTTAGATGCTTTGACAAAAACCACTTCTTTCTTCTCAGGTGTGGAATAAATAGACTCAAACACCTTTTGAAACCTAAGTCCATAACGATTAGGATTCATGTATGAGGCTGCATTGTCAAATACTGAAGAATTCGTGTTCATTTTCCTCAAAAGTTCATCCGTCATATGAAGTTTTTCTTTCAAGACATATCGCTCCTTGTCAGTCATAGCAAGGTCAGTTTGAGCTTTCATTAGTGATGTCTTTAGTTCATCATTTTCAGCATCTGAATTCTTGAAAA
This sequence comes from Euphrasia confusa, assembly GCA_954870475.1. NCBI lineage: Eukaryota > Viridiplantae > Streptophyta > Magnoliopsida > Lamiales > Orobanchaceae > Euphrasia > Euphrasia confusa. The sequence continues at coordinate 13,289,883 of OX940956.1, forward strand.
GAGTTTGAAGTTTCTTAACTTCAGTCGTTTCCTTTTTCAGTGACGTTTTCAGTTTTGAGTTTTCAGAACTCAATTTCTCACATGATTCTCTCAGTTCGACAACTTCTTTGTAGTACTTATGCTTTCTTCAAAAAGATCATCAAATTTGATTTTCAGAATTGTCAGAGAATTTTTCAGCTTCTGTTTCTCGCTTTCAGTCTCCTCAACTGAGTTTCTCATCTCACCAACTTCGTCGGACATTTTGCGTTTCTATTCAGAGAGTTCATCAAAAGATTCTTTCAAAACTTTTAGTGATATTTCGAGCATCCCATTTTTATTGATAGCTAAGTCATGTAATCTTTCGAGTTCAGAATGACTCTCTCTCAGAGTGAGCAGCTCAACACATACATCTTCAGTTTTAGACACTTCAGTTGTCTTTTCTATCTCTTCAGCGTCAGACACTGATTCATCATCCGAGAAGATATCATCATCACAAAAATTTCGGTTTACTGAAGCCACACGGAAGATGTTGTCAGCTATTGCAGTGTCCTTCAGAAAAGCATCAAAAACAAAGTTTTCAACCTCCACATTTTCGAGATCAAATGTTTCACCAAAAGTGACAACTAGAGCGTTGTCCTCATCGTCATCAGAGTTATCATCCTCAGACTCATCATTCTCAAAAATCACATCCTCATCGTCAATCACAACATAGCTAACCGGTAGCTTCTTCTTACGATGTAGGTTAGGGCATTCATTTTTTACATGTCCATATCCTTTACACTCATAGCATTGCATCTTTGAGACATCCTTGCTAGTAGAGGAGTATGGTGAAAGTTTTGTCCCCTTAAACTTTTTGTCAGACGGCGATCCCTGATTTCGGTTGTCAGGAGTACTTGGGTATGAGTTAGAACTTTTCTGAAATTTTCGAAAATTTCGGGCACGGTTCTTTCTCTTAAACTCTTGTTTCACAAGATAAGTGACTATTTCAGTCAGTGCAACAAGTTTGTCAGGATTATTAGAGTTCATCAACCTCTCAATATCCTCGGCCTCCTCATCGTCAGATTCATCCAGATCGGCGGAGAAACTACTTTCAGTTTTCTCATTTTTCAAATGAGTTTTCCGAGATTTTGTGCTCTTTGAACTCTTTCCTTTCTCAGAAATCTTGAGTGCGGCCATCGGTTCGTAGACGAGAGACATTTCTGGGTTGCTTCGTACCTTGAGAGTCAAGTCATAATTTCTCAGATCAGCCATCAAGTCAGCATAGTCCCAATTCTGTTCTTTCTCTTCTCGTGCTTCAATCGTTAGCACTTTGCTTTCGAATCTCGAGTTCACGCTACTCAAAATTTTCTTGTAGACCATGACAGCTGGAAAAGTTTCGCCAAGTTCGCAAACCTCGTTAACATATCTCATGATCTTATCCAGATACTCATTTACGTCCTCATCCTCTCTCATACGGAGTTGATGGAATTGAGCAGTGACAACATGATTTGCTTCACATGTCCTCTGAAGAGTTTCCCATGCGTCTTTGGCAGAGGTGCAATTTTTCACCAGCTGATACATACTGAGTTCCAACCATTCGCAAATAAGTAGAAGTGCTTTGCTATTAGCTGTAGACAAATCATGCTCTTCTCTTGTCCAATTTCGTTCAGGTTTCGGAATTCTCATACCAACAGCGTCTTCGGTGTACGGACACTCCCATACTTCCAACACCCCCTTCCAAGCACGCGAGTCATGACCTTTGATTCTCGCCGAAACTTTAGCTTTCCAGTTTGAATAGTTTTGATGAGTGAGCATAATCGGTTTCTGGACAAACATTGGTGACTCCATTGTAGCGGAAATATGAAGTCAAGTAACGGATCACGTCTTATACGTATGACGTCCCGCTCTGATACCAATTGAAATTACGTCTTCGACGTAAGATATCAACTTTTCGCGAAGTTGGTCTTAAACACAACGTCAACAGCTTCAGTCGAAGAACACTCACACAAATTCGTAGTATAAAAAGTGGAGACAAAGTTTATGTAATATATTTCATTTCATTGAAAATAAAACGAAACCATTACACGGAGTATAGTAGGCAAAACGATTACAAGAAGTTTCCCGAGTGTCGCAACACTCCCACTCACTTGTAATATAGCACAAGTGCACCTAGAGCTAAATCTTCTAACTCTAATCTTGACACACAGTGCAAAAGCAAACTACACAAACTCGAAGCTGAAAGTTGTCGGTTACAATTCTAAAAATCAGATTTCGTTCTCTCAAAATCATCAAATGATTTCTTGATCATCCATGGGTATATATAGGCAGCCCGCACATTCTGATTCGTCACATGCTTGGCTAATGTCACTTCTCCATGGATGACATCACTGTTTTGTGGAATTTGGATTCTTGATTCTTGGAATCTTGAATCTTTGAATCTTGAATCTTCAATTTCAAAATCAGACTTCAATTTAATCTTGACTCCATCGATCTCAATTCTTCATCTTCAATTTCTTGTGAAAAACTCTAAGTGTTGAAGCTTTGGAATTTAATTTTCTTCATGGTCGTCGATATCATTGAAATAGTAAACACTGGAACCATTCTTCATTATCTTTGATTTGAGAACTTGGTGAAAAGAATCACGTTGAAAGTACTCAGTCGCTGGTTCCATTACACAATGCATCAGTCGCCGGATGTACGTCATGTGAACGAGAGTCGCTGAATCCGCGTCAATGCTCAAAACCGGCGACTCCAGTCGCCGGATTCTTGTCGAGTCCCAAACCAGCGACTCCAGTCGTTGGTTTTCATCCAAGTACCATAAACGGCGACTCCAGTCGCCGTTTCCTCAACTTCACCAAAAGCGGCGACACGAGTCGCCGTTTCCTTGTTATCATCAAAAGCGGCGACTCTGGTCGCCGTTTCAATGCATTGTCAATTTCAGCGACTCCTGTCGCCGAATCCTCGCAACATCAAAAGTGGAGACTCAAGTCTCCGTTTCCAAACGCGAATTTCTTGACTTTGTATTCCTAACCTGTAATCCTGAAATTCAACCAAAACACAAACACAAATATATTGTCGCCAAAATCAACATTTACAGTAATAGTCACATGTCAAATAAATAAATAAATTTCTTTTTCATTTTGAATTACTCATTAATTTTTAACGTTTTAATATATTATTTTTTTAAAATTTTTTAATATATTTTTAATATTTACTTTTTAATTAAAAAATAAAAAATAACATTTTTCTATTTTTTTTTATTAAAATGTGATTATTATTACAAAACATACAAAATATAATTTAATAATAATAATAATAATAATAATAATAATAATAATAATAATTTTTATGTATTTTAAAATAAAATTTTAAAATTCTAAATAATATTTTAAAATGAATTATATATATATAGTTTACATGAAATTATCTTAATTATTTTATATTTTTTAAAATTTAAAATAAATTGAATTGAATTAAACTTAAGTGGATAGTTTACATGAAATCATCCTAATTATTTTATATATATTTTTTAAATTTAAAATAAATTGAATTAAACTGAAATGGATGATGCTGAAATTAAATATAAAAATATTAAAAAAAAGTGATCTTATCATTTCAAATTTGCAACAATTGTCACCGACCATCTTTTCCCCAACCTCCATGGCATTGAAATCTTGTGCCTATGAATCAAAATGCTTGAATCTGTCCATCAATAGTTTAAGACTTGAGAGATGCTCACTTGTGTAATTTCATTAGTGTGTTTAACCTACCTCCTCACCATTGTAGGATGTTTCATGATCTGAAATTGGCTCCACCTCTATAATAATAATACCATAAATTGGGTTATATTTTTATTTCCATTATCTTTCTCCCAAACAAAAACAAAGAAATAAATACTCGTTTTTTTCCTTTAATGATGCCACATTTTATATTTTCGTTTGTTTTTTAAAATATTTGTACACATTAAAATAAAAAGTTTCAAATTTTATGATTTCAATACATATTTATTAATAGTTGTGCTACCACTTCAACTAACTCGTTTATTTACAAATCAATAAATGTATAAATATTATACATTTATTTTAAATTAGTAATAAAAAAAATTTGTCACTTTTCTATGCAAACTCGTGAGAAACAAAGAGTGCAAAAATAACTCTATATATAGTTTGAGTAATACTCTGTTAACAATTTGATCATGTGCTTAATAATTAGTTACAGACAAGAACAAAACTGGGGCTGCCCTAAAGGAACTCCACTTACCTAACTCATTTGGTGTTTCAGCAACTCAATTTGGATTATAATTCACAGACACCAAACTAAGTAATTTAACAAATTGTTGATATGCAGTCGTTATTTGCTGATGACCTTGTGGACGATCTTGACGAGAACAATTATACCTACGCTTTTACCAACGATTCTATAGTAGATAATATCTATCATAAACATTATAAACATTCGACACCCAAACCCTCCATAGAAGTGTAGTGAAAGTTTTGCTGGTGTGGGGTACGTAATGCGAGAATTTGGAAAGGGTGTGTACATTGTACTTGCCAATTTATAAGATTTTGAAAGTATTAAAAGGAGATGTCTAAAGATTCATGAGAAACGAATAAATATTCTGTAGCCTTGATTTATAATCTCAGCCCAACTCTACGGCCCAGTAATCAAATCTACATATAGCCCAAATCAAATAATATAGTGAGCGCATTGCACCTCTCTTATTTATTTATTTATTTTAATAATATAATAAAATATCTATAATACCCTTCTATGATTCATAAATGCATTTTAGGGACAATTTTGATAAAAAGTAATTTATTAATGTTTATTTATAATTCAATAAACTAATTTATCTTAATTATAATCTAAGAAATAAATCCCAAATTTATCTTTTTTCTTTTAAATTATTAAATTAAAAAACAAAACTTAAGCAACTCCTTTAAAAAAATTTGAATATTAAAATTTTAAATTAAAAAACACAAAATTACAAAAATTAAAAATAAAATTACACGAAATTAAAAAAATGAATATTAAATTCTTAAATTAAAAAACAAAATTACACAAATTAAAAACATAATTACACGCAATTCTCAACATTCCGTAACCATGTTAAATTATGCAACTTTTTTTTTGTATTAAAAAATTGAATATTAAATTGTCAAATTAAATAACAAAATTATACAAATTAAAAAACAAAAAATTGATCAATAAAATGATTTGAAATAAAAACCTTCGATAATCAGTTCCAATCCGTTCTATGATTGATAAAAACCTTCGATGATCAGTTCCAATTAATTCTATGATTTGAGAAATAAATGTTGCGACTAATTTATTTTAATAATAAAATTATTTTATTTTTGTAAAGGTAATATAGTAATCAATCTATTAAAAATATTTTTTTTTAATTATATAAGTTATACTGCTCTAATAAATAAATAATTAAAAAAATCATTACTTTAAATTTAAAGTGTATTTTATGTAGTTTACTTTGTAAATTAAAAAACTAAAATATCATTTTTCTTAAATATACCTACATTTTATTTTTCAATAATTAAAATTAAATATACTGTATTTAGGCTTGTTCAGGACCAATACGTGTCTCTTTCAACGTATTTTATCCTCACTTGTGTGCATGAAACACTTTACAGGAAATCATCCATTCCATAATTACTCCATAACAAGCAGTGATCGATAATCGAGTCAACCCATTAGAGCATCTCCAATTGTGCCCACTTGGGTGCATTGGGCCAAGTGAAATGAGCATGGGCACTCAAGGGCAAAAACAACGGTTAATTATATGCTAACCAAATGGTACTACCTAATTTTATACAAATATTTACATGTGTACACACTTTAATTTTTTTATTTTTCTCATTTGTTAATTTCATACAATGCTATGCCCACTTTCTACAATTGAAAAGCCAATTAAAAGATGAAAAAAATTAATAAATAATTCATAACTAATAAAATAATGAAAAACATGATAAATAGTGATAATGGGTTTAACTTTCTATGGTGGGCATGCCCACTTTTTGTTAGGGTCAAGATATTTACACCTTCATCATTACTTTACACACCCTACTTTTATTATTTTTATTTCTATAAAATTGCAAATTACCTATATTGACCTTCTTTCAATATATTAATAATGTTGTACACCTTCAGTCCATCAAAATAAATTAAATTAATAAATTAAAAACCCTATCGGATCTTCTTAGGGCAAGTCAAGACTGCCACGACCGCAACGGCAGATCTGATATTCAGATTTTGTCATGGCGTAGGGCGCTGCCGAGCGTCTGGATTAACGATTATTTGCCCGTCCGACGAGGCTCTGAAAGCGTTCAGGCCGAAGTACTTAAACATAAATCGGCGACTAAAAAACTCAATCCTACTGTATCGAGGCACGTATATAAATTTAGAAGACATTGATTTTTTATCCTTCAATCAACCATCCACAAATTCTGAGGGAGCTCCAGTACTTTTTACAACAATTCAGAAAAAAAGGAGGATGTGTGCGGGAATCGAATCTTTCAGAAGTGGTTACTGGTTAGAATAATACTACGTAATTCCTCAATTTTTAGGCTTATGTCAAACACGGATTTAAGAGAAAGACGAGTGAGACAACGACTAGTTCAATTTTAAGTTCTTTGTTTATTTATTTATTTGATTTGATAGAAAGAGGTGGTGTATGAAGTAATAACAAAGGTAATATGGATATTTTACTATTAATAAAAATAACAAAAATAAAAAGAAAGGTGTGTAAAGTAAAATTAGAGGTGTAAATATCATTAGTCTTTTTTATTTTATTATGCTTCAATGGTGTTTTGCTCACTTTTTTGTGCCCATGCCTATTTCACTTGACCCAAAGCACCCAAGTGGGCACTTTGTGATGATTTCAAAATAATTGGGGTCCACAAAAGATAAGAAGTTGCATATGCATTGGAGATGCTCTTAGGACCCAATTTTGGCCCGCAAGGACCAAGACCATACATATACATTTATTGAAATAATGTTTCATCTTTTTACACACTGGATTATACATTATTTATAAAATTTCTCAAATATCAATTCAGCTAGTTGAAAACTGATCTATTTAGTAAAAAGGTTTTGAAAAACAAATATGTTGCCAGAGAACAAAAAATATTGCTCGATGATTAAAACGGTATCCACCACTAGACAACATTTTAAGTCTTTGGACAACATTTTTGTTCCCAGACAACATATTCATCTCCAACTTACATATTAGTCCCAAAAACTATTTTACCAACTAAATCAGACTTCAACCAATGAAAATGTATTTGAAGCATTTTATGAACTAGTTTATTCGGCTCGTGCGTTGCACTGGGATTACAACTCAAAGTTTTACCCGATTTATTTGAATCTTAATATAAGTAAATATGTTTAATTTTTTTAAAATATTTATATTTGTATACATTATTTGAAATAAATAAAATTAAATTAAGAAATTTTTAGTCTATCAAAACATAGAAAAAAATAAATAATAAATAATAAATAATATTTTAATTTACTGCAAATTTCTTAAAACCTCCTTGTACACAACATTTATAGTCTTATTCATCAAGTTTCTATTTTAGTCACATATTAAGAATTTCAATCTTGCTCTGTTAGTGACCCTGAAACTGCAACATACAACTCTCAGTGTGTGAAAACATACCTTCTCAACAGAATCCCCACTTTTGACAATGATTGTTCTTTGCTTTTGTTTATCGTCGTAGCATACGAAATCATAATTGGGAATTGACGACGTTGAAAGCGAAAATGCAATTTTGAATCTGAAGGAGAAAGTGGCAACCTTGGAATGTAAACGATTTCATTTTTTTTACCTCCTAATACCTTCGCTTCAATAACGTAGTTTCCCAATTTGGTCACAACCAATCGAGTACCGTTACATAATCCGACCGTATGGTCGATATTTCTTAAAAACATAATCGGCAACGCAACCTACAAAACATGACGTGTATTAGCTTCAACAAAAAACTTAAATTGCCGTAAATGTATAACAAAAGTAATAAGTAACATTATATATTAATTATTTCAGTATAAACCTGATTTTTTATATGATTGAAACAAATTCTAAACTAACTTGAAAAACATCATCATCGATCAAATAAAACAAATTCTGAACCAACTATTCCTGAAAACATGGGATATTCAATCTTGACATCTCTTAGCAAAATTTGTCACAATAAATTAAATTCATGTTACAAAACATAAGACATTCCAAACTTTTAACAATAATTTTTAGAATAATTACACCCACATCCCGATCATCATATGATACGAACCTCGTTGGGGATCGAAGGATAGAAGATGAAAATAGAAGAACGAAGAACGAAAAGATAAAGGATACCTTGCGGAAGTCCCAAAACCTCTGGTTCTAATTCGTAGAATGATTTAGATCGAGACCTAAACCCCAATACGTAATTGAAACAGCAACTCGGGGATGAGGAAGACACACGAACGAAGGGCGGATCGCTTCGTTGATTCGTCGGTTGAATTCTTTTGGTAAAAAACCCGGAAGAATTCTAAAAACCCTAAGAGAGAAATATCTCACGCAAATATAATTTATTCAATCATCAAAGTTGTGTTTTAAATAAAGTCTCACAAAGCCTTTATATAGGCAAACCTAAAAAGTGAAGGAAAAGGAGTATCTTAGACAACAAGTCACGCCAAAAAAGGAAAAAGAATAAAAATTCCGCACACAAAAGAGTCCGACCGCAAATTGGGATTTCTGCCAATCCCGCGGCTCAACCAGAGGTTAGTCCAAAGGTTAGGGGTCAATCCTCGGGTTCAACCTCTGGTTCCCCAGAATTCTGGCCTTCTTTCATCCTCGGGTTCTGGCAACTAACCGCGGGTTCCTGGAGGCCATCCTCGAGTTCAAATGCGGGTTCCACAGAATTTAGGCCACATTCTCGGTGCGTTCCCGACTCCCGTTCCACCGTCTTCTTCTTCGTTCTAGCCTGTAATCGAGCTTCAACGTCGGTTGCCGAACCTAGGGTTGCAACATCATATGGATAAGCTTCAAGATTCTTCTTTCGTACAATTACTGTACATTTCAAAAGATCTTTAAAGTGTTAAAATTAAATACCAACATTGTATGATATATCCCTCGTGGTCAATACAAAATAAGTAAGCAACAAAATACTTTTTATTATAAAAAAATAAGAACTTACTCATGGATATGCAAAAGAAAAAGATTAAACTCAATGTACAAATGATTTAATTGTTAATCGAAAATTAAATAATTTAGTAGAATTATGTAACAATCGAATAGAGATCTTTTACCTTCCGGAAACGAAGAGTCTCGGTATCGGCCGGAGGGAAGATGAGCGAAAAGTGAATGTCATCTGATTCCGTCCATGAGGGCTGAGTACAACAACGGGCAGATGATCATATACGCCACCATCGTGCTTCCTACAGGGAGGACTTCCTTTCAGCAGGTTTGGCAGCATGGTATTGTTTCCAGATCCGGCATCCCTATGGCTCATCCCATGACTCAAGACCATCTCACTTCCTTTTCCAATATTGATTTTGCTACCGGAGCAACAGTAAACACCGGCAGTAGAAATAAATTGATAAAACGCCAATCAGCTTGCATTTTGAGTTCAGTTAAATTATGGTACTTCGCTCCCAAACCAGAGAACCATACAATATTTGAAATCCCCTTCTTATGAAATTACTAATCACCTTCTTGTGATCAAATTTCAAACATGGACTAACGGCAGACGCTGAGGGTAGGGGTAAATCTGAATAACTCTTGTTGTTATGCGCATGGTTAGGATGTCTATTAATCGAACCTGAGATATAGTTAGGCATCAGAAAAAATCTAGAGTAATTGGAACTAAGGTTGTTGATACGACAACCCACTTTATTAATTTTTTGGGATGTAGAAGATCCTACAATGCAACCGATAAATAGTGAATATGTTGTTTTTGTACATAAATAAATGGAATAAATGATGGACTCGTCAATGCTGCGTCTAATACATAATCTGGCGGTATGATCGATATATCGTAACAACATAAATAATCTACTTATATATCTCTCCTTCTTAATTTATTTTAATAATTTACATATATTAATAATGATAAATAAATATAATAAAAACATATTGAAAGTATATATATTTTTATTCATAAAGTAATATTTTATTTTATTTTAGTTTAATAGGATTGATTTAAATGAGAGAGAGAAAGTATAAATTTAATAGTAGATAAAAATAGTATGAATTTTATATTCTTAATTTATTTTATTAATACTATTCAATTGGATATCAAAATTTAATTTTTTTTTTATATTTTTATAGTAAATAAAAAAAGTATGAAGTGTATAACGAACTATACATAAATTTGATTAAATATTACTAATTAAAGTAATGTAGATCGTTCTCATTAATTTTCAATACCTCTTCGAAAATCCATTGTTGTGCTATATTACACGTTTTCTTTGATTAATTTTGGAACAAAAATCATAGGTGGTGTCATTTGGTATAAGCCTTGTATAACAACATACATGGGTAGCCTCGTGTAGCAATATAGTTATCAATTGATGCACTTCAGCGTATGGCGTTAGAAATCATAAATGCACCTCCGCCGTGGGAGAAGCAGAAGCGTTGGTCGCATGCACCTCATTGTATAATACTCTAAAATAAGAATTTTGAATTATCGATTTTTTTAAGAGCTGAATCATATATCAGTGTGAATATTTATAAAAGAGCTGAATTGGTATATAGTTAATAAAATTAATTCAGTGTGAATATTTATAAAAGAGATGAATTGTTATATAATTAATAAATTAAATTTGTTGAATAATTGTTTTTATTGTGTTTCTAATATTTCTTACTCAATTTTCCATTTTTTTTTATTTACCTCTTAAACTATGTAATACGTGTAGAATAGTTGTAAAATAATTATGGAAATCGTTTAACATAAAAAAGGAATAGAAGTAAAAAAATAAAAATTTGTAGATAAATATAAACTTAAAAATGAAGGGGTAATTTATTCTTACCTCATGAGAAGTTTGAGGTATATATAAGTCATCTAAAGGTTTCAGCACCAATGGACAGAAAATAAATAAATAACAATAAGATCAACCCTATATTGTGAATTTGAATGAAAAATAAAATGAATGTTATTAAGGAACCTACCATTAAACTGTAACTTATTTTTATTTTAAAAAATTTATTTCGCCAATTTGTTTATGTAAGTATTTACCTGAATTGTCATACCAAAGTCGAAGACACAGTTCTTGAGTCTATCATGAAATGTTTCAAAGCCTTTCCGAGCAATGTAACTGAATCGGTGGATATCCAAGTCGATCTCAAAGTAGTTTTCTCCCTCAAGAAAAGGATAAATAGAAATATTGCTCAACTTTGTTTCAAGCTGACAGTGAAAGAATTATTGATAACTTTACCAAGTAAAACTCGTGCTGAGGAGGTGAAAGAACCGGCTTCTCGTTATAAGCATGCGCATGAGCTTCCTCTCGGCCGCATTTAACTGTAGATCCTCATTGTTGACGACTCGGGCCAATATCTTTAATTTGTCCCTATAGGACGCGTTCGAGTCCATCGGGAAACCTATGATCCTCTCAGTTTCATTAGCAATTATCCTCTGTTTCAATGAAAGGCGTGAAAAGATGATTAATTTAGAGCTTACTATCGCCTTTAACTTTTTTTTATGAATACTACCATGTTCTCACCTTGAAATTCTCTTGGAAATGAAGGGGAAGATCTCGTGTATAATTTTCTGAAAGCTTGAAATAGAATACATAGCTCACTCCGGCTCCATCGTATTCGTTTTGGAAGATTGCTGAGACACCTCTGTGCAATGTACATATAATACGCGTCAATATTCACATTTTTTTTCAGAGTAAAACGGAGAAAGGACTAACCTTCATCGACGCTGTAAAAGTCGTCTTCACCGTCGGATTCCGAAATCACCCCATCGGTGTCGAACCATAACTCGTTGTGTCCTGTTTAGAAGAACCCATCAATCTCACAATCATTCAATCACATAAATCTAGATTTCCTAACTAACCAAAAGACAAAATAGAAAAAAAAATTGTGATCAAGAATTGAAAAAAAAAATCATAAAAATGCTTCTTTTTTTAGCTGCCCGACCCAACAACTAAAAATTGGGCGATCAGAGCTAAGAACAAAACCTTGGAATGCGGGATTCGTGTAGGAAAGATCCTTCGGGTCGGATGGTTCGACTCGGTTCTTGTTAATCTCAGAATGGGCTTTCTTGATTCTTCTCTTCTTCATGTGTTTCTTGGACTAATTTTTTAATTCAAATATAGATAAAAAACATCAAAAATTATAAATAAAAACCTAGGGACGAAGGTCGAAGGAAATTTCATCTGGTAAATAATGAGAAGAGAGATAGGAAATTGGAAATACCTTCAATTCGGAGAAGAAGACGATGAGAGCTTTTTTGTAATTCTACAAAAAAAAAAGCAAGGAATCGAATATTTAAATAACGAATCTCATAGGGCAAGGGTTAAAAACCTAGATCGAAAAATATGAATTATGAACTCAAAAAATGAATAAATTAGCTTTCTGAAAAAAGGGGAAAATTAGATTACAACATAAATTAGAAATGAGAAGAGGAAAAAAAAACATGTGAGCTGGAAGCCGGAAGTAGATGAAAAGCGTGAGTATGGAGAATGAGAAATGATTGCTGAAGAATGGGAATATATTGAATGCCAAAATTGGACCGCATTAAATTTATTTGGGATAATTGTACTTTAGTGCCTGAACTATAGACACTTTTGTACTTTAGTTACTGAACTTTCAATTTTTGTACCCGAGTATCTGAACTTTCATGAAATTGTAGTTTAATGCATTTTTGGGCGGTTCCGACAACACGTGAGATACACGTGATCAACGATTCTTTTTCCAGCAGCTGAGAGAGGGTATATATATGACATTTCCCGTTATTAATAAATGTAAAAAAATTAAGACAAAATACATAGAGTAAATCGAAGCTCCCTTATTCACTTTCCCCTTTTCAACTTCTGTAAAATCGAAATTCACAGCCCAAAATTTCAAATCAAGAAACCCGCAGCTCTCCCCCAAATCATACATGCAAGAACCCTAATTTACAGCCCAAAATCTCTACATCTCATAAATCAAAAAATCCTCGATTTCAAATTTGCAGAAACCCTAATTCATCTATTTCAAAAGAATTCTCATTGTAGCTCGATTTCTGAATGATGTCGTGGAAAGTGAGGCAAGATTCGGAGGTTATCCCTGATGAGCAGCTCGCGGGTGAGTATGAAGGTCTGGTAGATGTCTGCACCATAATTCTACATCATTCAGGGGATTTCATGCGGAATGATGGGAAGAAGGTCTATTATGGTGGGAAGGTTAATTACATTGATTATGTTGAAGCTGATAAGGTGAAAAAAAACAGATTTGGGGATGATGGCAGCTTTTGTTGGTTTAGAGGGCTTTCTGGAATTCTATGTTAGTATGAGTGGGGAAGATAATTGTGAATGCTTAGAGTATGTGAGTGATGATTTCAGTGCTGGTCCACTAATTTCTGCCTGCATTAGCAAGAATCTTTCTGCCGGTCCATCAATGCCTACTAATGAATCTGTTTTCCAGAGACTTTATATTTGCTGGAATGCCTTCAAAATGGGAATGGCAGATGGTTGTAGAAGGGTTATATGCCTGGATGGGTGTCATTTGAAGACTCAATTTGGAGGAGTTCATCTAACAGCAGTAGGCATTGATGGAAACAATGGTATGTACCCTATAGCTTATGCTGTTGTGGAGAAAGAGAAGTTTAATTCTTGGCTTTGGTTTGTAGAGTTAGTTGTTTCTGATTTGGGAATTACTGAAAGCACTGCATACGTATGGACTGTCATGAGTGACAAGCAAAAAGGTCTTGTGGAGGCAGTCACACAGGTACTTCCATACTATGAACATAGATTTTGTGTGAGGCATTTGTATGCCAATTTCAAACTGCTGCACAAGGGGCTGGTTTTGTTTAAAGTGGTTTGGGCAGCTGCTAGGGCAAGTAGGATAGTGGACTTTGAGAAGATAATGGAGGAGTTGAAGGAACATAACCTTGATGCATTTGAATGGCTGTCAAAGAGGGCTCCTAATCATTGGACAATGTCCCACTTCAACACAATGAACAACACTGCTATGATCACTAATAACTTGTCTGAACCTACCTCCTCTAGTGCCTCCAACAGTAACAAAAATGCCTGGAAGGCCAAAGAAACATAAAAGAAAGCTTGAGTCTGGTGAAGTAGTTGGATCTTTGAAGGATGGAAAACTGAAAAGGACAGGGGTGGTGATGAGCTGCAACCTATGTAAACAGGCTGGCCATAACATCAGAACTTGTCCATTGAATAAGGAAAGAGTGCAAAAGAAGGATGGATTGGACATTCCAGCTGCAAAAGAACCAAAGAAGAAGAAGGAAAAATGCAATAAAAAACAGGTAATAAAGTTGTTTTTATTGTTATTAGAATTATTTATCTAATTTACTTATGTTGGTATTTATGTGGTTTTAGGCTTCTGTATCTCAAGTTTCTGCACCAAATGATGTTTCAACATCTCAGGTTTCTGCACCAAATGATGTTACAACATCTCAGCCTTCATTGAGAAGAAGCCCAAGATTGAAGTCAGTGAAACCAACAAAGACTCAAGTCACAAATGTCAAAGTTCAAAGTAAGAGAAATACAGTTCACAATGCTTCTGAGCCTGGTGTGGAAAAAGTTGCAAAGATTAATGAAGGATGCAAAGTTGCAAGTTCATCTCAGCCCACAAAGATAACCAAGAATAAGGGAAAGGGAAAGCAAACTGCAAGTGCATCTCAGCCCACAAAGGTTGATCAAGTTACAACTTCATCACAAGCCCTAAATTTCCACACCAAGCTTCCTGTGCAGAGAAATCTGTCATTCTCTCAAGCACCAATGTTCACTCAAGCACCAATGGACTTCAGTTACACAGCTTCACCAAGGAAGATAATCAAATGGGAAAAGCTAGGCCTGTAGAGGAAGTGCCTGAATGTACACAGCAGTGATGTGATTTGAAGTCTGGACTTTTACAGCTTTGGGAACATGTTTATGTTATGTTATTGACATTGTCTATATTATGTTGGGCTCTTTTGGGAACATGTTGTTTCAACTTATGGTTTTGTTGTTGACATTATCCTACTGATATTATGCTATGTTTTTTATGGTTGATGTTATTGGTTTTACTGATATTAGGTGTGGATATCTGGTTTTTTTATGGTTGATGTCATTGTTTTGTTTTGAAGTTATTTGATGTTTTATGTGCTTTACCAGAAATGAATAAAGTAACATAACATGAAACTGCATTTAACCCACAAAACATGAAACTGCATTTAATATGAAACATGAAGTCATTATATAATCCAACAAATTTCATAAACAACATACCAAAACAAGTGTCTACTGCAGCCACAAACAACTCTAAACAATTTGAAACAACATACTGCAAATCACATACAACCACAACATACTCAAAACAAGTGCCTAGGATTTGGAAAATGAAATTAAAACTAATGCAAGTCCAAGAACTATAGCAATTTGAAGCTTCCTTATGGTTTTCTTCATCTCAAGAACCCTTGTCTCCATCATCTTCAAATCTGACTCTTTCGAGTTGATATTCCTCAGTAGCCCAGAAATGATTTGAGAGCACCTCTCACAAACAGGTGGGTCCACCCAACTAAATTTGTTACAACCATCTAATTTTTGGAAAAAAATAACAAATTGAATCAGTGAAATTAGGGTAAAAATAAAATCGGGGAAAATTAGGGTTTCATCTAAATCAGTGTAATTAGGGTTGTAATATGTGAAATTAAGGAACTTTGGATTCGAAAAACTGAGCAAGACCCGTACATCCTTGATTTTTCACTTACACGGTATTTTTCGCAGGCCATGAAACGTCTTCCTGGATTCGCGTTGGTCCATGAAGTTTTCCGCACTAATGGCTCCCCGCACATACAGACTTCTTCCATGGGTGAGTTGATTTTCGGACTGTTCTTTACAGGCTTCATTGCAATTAGGGTTAGGGATGTGAATTTGGGGAGAAATACGGAGCGGGGAGCGGGTTTTTAAATAATGATTTCTATAAATATATAATTTAAATGTTTAAAATGATTCCAGGGTTAAAAATGTAATTACCCTCCTAGTGAAGGTTACGATATACCGATCCGATCGATATACCGTGTGTGCGGAAGCGTGTAAAGTGATAGATCTACTATGCCATGATCTTAGTGCACACTTAATGTGTATAAGAACACATATAAACATATATATATATATATATATACACATCCAATATATATATATATATATATATATATATATATATATATATATATATATATATATATATATAAGGTTCAACGATTACTTACTTTTGGTGATCGTTGACTGTGGTTAATGTCGATGAGGTGGTGTTGAGTCGACTGAACCACCTCAAATGGATCAGCCTCGAAATGTACACCTTTGGTATGACCTTGTCACGCCTTTGGATCGCCCGGATGTTGAAGCCGCACAAATGGCCCGGCCTCTACGTGTTGCACACGAACCCGGATGATGAATTGCTTGCTTGATCGAGTTGATTCTCTAAGAACAACCTCTTTTCTCTCTTTCACTTGTGAATTTCGTGGCTGATGATGATGGTGTTAGAATGAGAGATGAAAATCTGATTTTTCATGCTCATTATACCCCTTTTACTTCACATGTAACCCCCACCATAATGTGTGTGTCATAACCACACATAATGGGGTGTTATGTTGAAGTTCAAAGGTCACCTCCACATAATCATGCCAAATCATGATATGTGGTCCCATTGGCTTGTGTGGCATGCCATGTCACACTATGTGACATGCATTCCATGCAAGCCATGCATCCCATGCATGTGAAAATCCACGTAAATATTGATTCTAAATCAATATAATTAACAAGCAACGTATATCATCATTGAGTCCGTGTGTGACCCTGTAGGTATGATTATCGATCAATATTATATTGCTCCCAGCAATAAATAATATTATCGATTTATCAATTAACATCCGAAGACAACCTTTATGAATTTATCGATTGCACACGTATGATCGAAGGACATAAACCAACACCTAGACCCCCTAAGAATGCGACACGTGGCACCGATGATCACGTGCTTCTCACGTGTTACCGGGAACCGCCCAAAAATGCATTAAACTACAATTTCATGAAAGTTCAGATACTCGGGTACAAAAATTGAAAATTCAGTAACTAAAGTACAAAAATGCTTATAGTTCAGGCACTAAAATACAATTATCCCAATTTATTTCTATATTATTTAATTTGAATTAATTAAATAAATGAGAATAGATTTACACATGACAAAATTGAGCATTTCTATTGGACAATAGATTTTGAAATTGAATGAAAAAAGATTGGATATAGGGGAAATTGAGCATTTCTATTGGTCAATAGAATTCAATTTAATCTAAGTGGCAACATTAACTGATTTGATTGGCTATTGGAAATTAAGTGATTTAAAATTGTGAAAATGTTAAAAAATACCATTAAGTAGATAGCGAAACATCTTATTTGCACTCGCATATACAAATTATGCTTTTCTACACTAAAGGACGGATATACCCTTAAGTAACAATAAGACCGGCATTTTCCCTTTGTTTACATTAGAAATGTTTAGCTATATCGAATATAAATGTTTTGTCGAATAGACTTATCTCTGTGTCGAATATTTGTTTTTTTATATCGAATACATTTTACAGAACCATTTCTCAATAAATGTTTGTCAATATATTTAAACCCTTGTCGAATGGTAGGTAACCCTTGTCGAATGATATTTAATGTTTTTCGAATGAGATGTAAGCCTTGTCGAATGAGATTAACCCTTATCGAATGGTATTTAATGTTTATCGAATACACGTAACCATTATTCCCAAATGAATATTTATTTGTTGAATGAATATGTTTGCGAATGAATGAATATTTTTATTTGTGGAATACATTTTAGACTATTAGAATAAATATTTATTTTAGATTACTTTAAATTTATTTGCGCTATTTTAAATTTATTTGCGTAGGCTATTTTAATTTTTTTTAGCTATTTTAAATTTATTTGTTTCCGCAATTTTTTTATTTTTGCGAATTATATATTTTTTGTTTTTAATGTTTGCGCATTATATATTTTTATTTGTTATAATATATTGTTTTTGCGCATCTAATAAGTATTTTTATTTGTCAAATATATTGTAAACGGAGAGAAATTATTACAAGTTCAGTAAATTTATCATGAATTGAATGCAAACATGTATTCGATTCAAAAAACCATCGAATCCTATTCCAGGAACGTATTCGACAAGCTATCTGAACGTATTCGACAAGTTAATTACATTCGATAAACACTAAAATATATTGAAAAAACAAATTTATATTCGATAAACAATAAAAACATATTCGACACATAAATATAATATAAATATATGTATTCGACAAGCTAATTACATTCGATAAACACTAAAACATATTGAAGAAACAAATTTATATTCGATAAACAATAAAAACATATTCGACACATAAATATAAAATAAATGTATTCTACAAACTATTCGATAAACAATAAAAACATATTGAAAAAACAAATTTATATTCGATAAACATTAAAAATATATTCGACAAATAAATATCACATATTCGAAACAAATTTATATTCGATAAACATTAAAAACATATTCGACAAACAATTGTATTCATAAAACAGATATATTCGATAAAAAATAAAAACATTCGACAAATAAATATAAACATATTCGATAAAGAAAATATTTTCATTCGATAAACAATAATTTACCATTCCAGAAAAGTTAGAAAAATTTAACATAAAAAAAAAAAATAACGGTAGAATATTGTTGTCGAATGGTATTATCGAATGGTATTGTCGAACGGTATTTTAACCCATTCGATCAGCTCTAAGGGCAAATTGGAGCATTCAGCGCTTTTTAGTGTAAAAAACCATACTTTTTATATGTTAGTGTAAATAAGAGGTAGCGCTCTAAGGGCAAATTGGGGCATTCAGCGCTTTTTAGTGTAAAAAACCATACTTTTTATATGTTAGTGTAAATAAGAGGTAGCGCTCTAAGGGCAAATTGGGGCATTCAGCGCTTTTTAGTGTAAAAAACCATACTTTTTATATGTTAGTGTAAATAAGAGGTAGAGCTATCCCATATAGTATACTTTAATTTTTCTCCCTTTAAAATTTATCTATTAATAGATTAATAGATTATACATTGAAAAAATGAAGTGATTTACATTATTAAATCACTATCATAGAGTGTGACTGCGTGAGTCATTACACGGCAACAAATTTCGACTTGGAAGTATTTTCATTACATTATTAAATTAGCGTGGGATTAGGGTTTGCTGTCCATTTCACTCATTTTCATATCTATACTTTCCCCTTCTTTTTCTCGATTCTTTCCATATTCCGACAGTCGAATTGCTCATATCCTCTCGCGCATCTGCCGGATTTCGATTGGTAAAAATCTGATTTTTTTTCCTCACTTTTGTATTCAATCAGGGTTTCTGATTCAGCTCGAATTGACAAAGATCCGTTTTTTATTCAATGAATTAGGGGTTCTTGAGGTACTGACTGCGAAATGATACCAATTCGGAGCTCCGTGCATCGGACGATCGCCGATTAATCGGCGAGTTGGTCCATCGGCTCTGTGTAGCTCTTGTATGGAAACTCGTAGCCGGAAGCGGGCGGAGGCATCCACCTCAGCAGCTTTATCTGGCCCAACCACTCGTGCCACAAAACGCGCTCGCATCTCATCCACCAATACCCCTTCGATCTCCACTCGCTCTTGCTCGCTCCCTCGTTCCTCCTCCATGGATCCCAAATCGGAACCCTCAGCTGCCTCCGGCTCCACCACCCGCAGCCGCCGTGGCAAAAACCCAAGTGTCAATCAAAATTGGGATGGCAAAGACAATAATACCCACGCGGATAAGGGTAAAGAGAAAGAGCCTGAAATCAGGCACAGGGAGATAGAGAGGAACTTAGGCCTGAACATTGATTCCCACGATGGGGATGACGATGACGATAACGATAGTGAAGGTGGTGTTGGGATTCTGCACCAGAATTTGACTTCTGCTAGTAGTGCTCTGCAGGGTTTGTTGAGAAAATTGGGTGCTGGATTGGATGATTTGCTCCCGAGCTCGGCCATGGCTTCTTCTTCCCATCAGAGCGGGCGGCTGAAAAAGATACTGTCTGGTTTGAGGGCTGATGGTGAGGAAGGGAAGCAAGTGGAGGCGCTGACTCAGCTCTGCGATATGCTTTCTATAGGGACAGAGGATTCTCTGAGTACTTTCTCGGTGGATTCTTTTGTTCCGGTTCTGGTGGGGTTACTTAACCACGAGAGTAATGCTGACATCATGCTTTTGGCAGCTAGGGCAATTACACACCTGGTTGATGTGTTGCCCTCTTCTTGTGCTGCAGTGGTGCATTATGGTGCCGTCTCTTGCTTTGTTGCTCGGCTCCTCACTATTGAGTACATGGACTTGGCTGAACAGGTGAATTTGATTAATATGGAGTTACTTTTAGAAACAGTTAATATATTATACTATTGACTGATATTGATTTGAATTGATTCGACAGTCTCTGCAAGCCCTGAAAAAGATATCTCAGGACCACCCAACTGCTTGTTTGAGGGCTGGTGCGCTTATGGCTGTGCTCTCGTACCTGGACTTCTTCTCTACTGGTGTCCAGGTGTGTAAAAAAAGTGGATGATTGTATAATAAATAAAATTTCAATCTTTGAAACGTCCTTTTTACTTAGCTCTTTGCATCTTAGAGAATTTAATTTCCACTATTGATTTGTCAGAGAGTAGCCTTAGCGACTGCTGCAAACATGTGCAAGAAACTGCCTTCAGATGCTGCTGACTTTGTAATGGAAGCTGTTCCTTTGCTGACGAATCTCCTACAGTATAACGATGCCAAGGTTGGATATAAAAGTGTCTGCCTTTCACACCTATTCACTGATAGGTTCTGCTTCTTCCCGTGTTCAATACTTATCCCCACATTGAATTGGTATTTATAGGTTTTAGAATCTGCGTCTATTTGCTTGACTCGGATTGCCGAGGCATTTGCTTCATCACCGGAGAAACTCGACGAACTCTGCAACCACGGTCTCGTTGCACAAGCTGCTGCTCTAATTTCCTTGTCCAATTCTGGAGGGGGACAGGCTTCCCTTAGCACTTCTACATACACGGTATAACATTAAACAAGAGTTCTGTTTTATTAGTTTGCGTGAGGTGCCACAACATGATCGTACCTTCATGCAGGGTTTGATACGGCTTCTTTCTACCTGCGCAAGCGGTTCTCCTTTAGGAGCTAGGTCCCTGCTTTTCCTTGGAATCAGTGGGACTCTGAAAGAAATCTTACAAGGGTCTGGCCTTGTGTCAAGCATGTCTGTTTCACCTGCTTTAAGTAGACCCCCAGAGCAGGTGTGTGTGATTTCGTTAGTTTGCCTCTTCCTGACTTGACTTGATCCATTAATTAGAATTTGCCTGTCATTAGTTTTCACCTATTTTATGTTTTTTTTTGTACGTTTTAGAGTGAGGCATTGTGTGTCGCTTTGGAAAGAGTTATGATTTAATTTATAAATTTGGCTTGATAACTAAGTTCATGTATACCATCAGGTTTTTGAGATTGTGAACCTGGCAAATGAGCTTCTTCCACCACTTCCCCAAGGAACAATATCTCTTCCAGCCAGCAGTAGTTTGTTTATAAGAGGCCCACTTCCAAAGAAGAGTAATGCAAGCAGCTCTGGCAAGCAGGAAGATTCAAACGAGAATATGATAACTCGTGAGAAACTGTTGACTGATCAGCCCGAACTTTTACTGCAATTTGGAATGGATCTGCTTCCAGTTCTGGTCCAAGTAAGTATCAGATTAGCTCAGTATGTTTATATATAACTTTAGTGGAAAAAGAGAGTTATTGCAACATTCCTTGTATTTGGCATGCAGATATATGGTTCCAGCGTGAATGGTCCTGTACGCCACAAATGTCTTTCAGTAATAGGAAAGCTCATGTACTTCAGCTCTTCAGAAATGATACAATCTTTGATAAATGTCACAAACATCTCAAGGTGATTTTGGCTTCACTACACTTCATTTTACAACATGTGTTTGTTGACTGTTTTGGAAAGGAAGCCTATCGCTTACACTGTTTTCGGTTGTTTAGTTTCTTAGCTGGTGTTTTAGCTTGGAAAGATCCCCAAGTTCTGGTGCCTGCCCTTCAAATAGCTGAAATCTTGATGGAAAAGCTTCCTGATACTTTCTCCAAGATGTTTGTAAGGGAAGGTGTTGTTCATGCTGTAGATACATTGATACTGACTGGATCTACTAGTAGTTCACAACCTTCTCCCAATGAGAAAGATATTGATTCTATTCCCGGGTCATCACGGTCTAGACGGAATCGTAGACGAGGTGGCAATTCTAGTTCTGATGCGATTCCTGATGATAAAAACTCAACTCCAAGTTCAATCGAAATACCAACAGTCAATTCTAGTATTCGTGTCGCGGTCAGTTCATGCGCAAAAACTTTCAGGGAAAAATATTTTCCTTCTGGTCCAGAGGGGACTGAAACTGCGGGCACGGATGATCTGCTCCGCTTAAAGGATCTTTGCGCAAAACTGAATGTTGGAATTGACGAGCAGAAGAGTAACCTGAAGGGAAAATCAAAAGCGTCTGCTCATCGACTTAGTGATATCTCTATTGGTAAAGAGGAACACTTGGTTGAAGTGATAACTGAGATGCTGTGGGAACTAAGCAGAGATGACGGGGTCTCAACTTTTGAGTTTATTGGTAGTGGAGCAGTTGCCTCAATGCTTAACTACTTCACTTGTGGCTGTTTCTCCAAGGAGAGAATTTCCGATGTTAATCTGCCTAAACTTCGACAACAAGCTATCAGAAGGTACAGAACTTTTGTTTCTGTTGCTCTTCCTTCGAGCGTTGGCGATGGGACTTCGGTTCCCATGAGCCTTTTAATTCAGAAGCTTCAGAATGCTTTGTCTTCATTGGAGCGCTTTCCTGTTGTGCTGAGCCACGCATCGAGGCCATCTGGCACAACCGCACGGCTTTCTTCCGGTCTGAGCGCTCTGTCTCAACCGTTCAAGCTGCGCCTATGCCGAGCACAAGGGGAAACTTCTCTCCGTGACTACTCTTCGAATGTTGTTTTGATCGACCCGTTAGCGAGTTTGGCTGCTGTTGAGGACTTCCTTTGGCCTAGGGTCCAACGGGGCGGGTCTGGTCAGATTCCTTCTGTTGCTGGGAACTCCGAGGCGGGGACTACTACTTTAGGGACCAGCGGCGTTGCTTCTTCACCGTCCGCTTTGACTCCTGCTTCTGCTACTAGACGTCCTGCGACTCGTTCTAGGACTTCTATTAATATAGGTGATACAACTAAGAAAAATTCACCGGTGGATAAAACTTCGAGCTCGTCTAAGGCGAAGGGGAAAGCTGTTTTGAAGCCTGATCAGGAAGAAAGTAGGGGGCCCCATACGAGAAATTCTGCCCGGAGAAGAGCAGCACTGGACAAAGACAATGAGATTAAGCCAGGGGAAGGGAACACCAGCTCTGAGGTACTTGTTTTGATCTACCAAGAACCTTTTTTCTAGATATTAGAGTGCATTGTATTTTTATAATATGCCAATTGGATCATCCTTAAGGACCTTATCTCCTCTTTGCGGCCATATGATGTGTGCAAGTTTCAACATTGCGTAAGCCAAATTAATTAGAATTATTGTTTCTATACATTATTTTGTAATGGAGCTAGCTTTCTTGAATTCATTATTAATGCTGATGTTTTTTTCTCTTACTCTTACCTATTTGTTGTGAAAATATAGAAGATTGGAAAAGGGAATGATTAAACAGAATCGAGTTCTTTTGTGAAGAATAAATATGTTTTTCATTTTAAGTTTCTCTTTTTTCCTTGTTTTGTGGAAAGTGACATCCATCTTGTATCCAAGCTACGTTTATATGTTTTTCATTATCAGTATTTAATGTGTTTGTAAATGTGGTAAACATTTGTATGCTTATCCGGGTCTGATAAATAGCTTGGTTAGTACGAAGCTCTCTCTCTTATGTCCTTAGATATGAAATTTAATCCACTTTGTATTATAATAACTCCACTTTTGTTGTTGCTGATACACGAATACTTTAATTCATATTGCTAGAAATTTCTAATGGTCAGTATTATGTTTCTGGGCATTGCAGGATGATGAATTGGATGTTTCGCCTGTAGAAATTGATGAGGCTTTGGTGATTGAAGATGATGACGTGTCTGACGATGACGACGATGATGAAAATGATGATGTATGTATCCTTCTCCATTGAATAAGTATATAGTTCCATTTTAAAAAATTATGGCTGGTAAAAATAATTTTTAGATATCCTTTCTTGAAATATATTTTTCTTTTTAGTATTGAGTTGTTTTTATACATTTGAGGTTTGAAACATTTTTTTGTCGTATGAATATGATTCATTAAAACTTCGATACAACGTGACCGAACTAACCGCGTTGCATTATTTTGATCATTGTAATGTATAAAGTGCTCATATATTAGAGATGCTTTAGGGATTTAACAATTATTATGAGGGTATCTATTATTGTAATAATCAAAGTCTAGGGTATTCTTGAAATGAGGTGAAATCTCCATTGGAACTAATTATATAATTGTATGTGTATCTCTATCTCCATTAGTTGAGCATATTTCCTATGTTGACAGGTCCTAGAAGACGACACACTTCCCGTTTTCACTCCAGACAAAGTCCACGACGTTAAATTGGGCGACTCAGTAGAAGTCACGCCTCTCCCTGACTCGAGTGATGGACTCATCAACCCACCATGTAGTTCTAGCAGCAGAGGCTCTGCCGAGTTTCGGAGTGGTGGTGGTACATTCGGTTCGAGGGGCACAATGTCCTTTGCAGCAGCAGCGATGGCTGGACTCGCATCTGGAAATAACAGAGGCCTGAGGGCAAGCCAAGATAGGCGGGGTCACCCCTTATTCGCCTCGAAAGACTCACCGAGACTAATATTTACCGCTGGGGGAAGGCAGCTTAATAGACATTTGACTATTTATCAGGCAATTCAACGGCAGCTTGTTTCAGATGAGGATGAGGATGATAGGTTTGCTGGAAGTGATCTCGTATCTAGTGATGGAAGCAGACTTTGGACCGATATCTACACTATAATGTATCAAAAGGCTGATGGTCAAGCCGATAGGTCTTCCCTTGGGAATGTGGGTTCTGCAATTCCATCCAAGTCCGCCAAAGCTAATTCTTCAAGTACCTCTACCTCTGATACATCTGCGCAGTATGTTTCGCTGTTGGATAGCATTTTGCAAGGCGGACTTCCTTGTGATCTTGAAAGAAGTAATCCCACTTATAACATACTAGCACTATTACGTGTGTTGGACGGGTTGAATCAGCTTGCCCCGCGTCTGAGATCCCAAGAAATGGTCGACATGTTCTCTGAGGGTAAAGTCTCGACTCTGAATGAGCTCGTCACACCTTCTGCTGTCAAAGTCCCTTCGGAGGATTTCATCAATGGGAAGCTCACTCCAAAACTGTCTCGCCAGATTCAGGATGTGCTCGCTCTCTGTAGTGGATCTCTCCCGTCTTGGTGTTACCAGCTGACTAAAGCTTGCCCTTTTTTGTTTCCATTTGAAACCCGTCGTCAGTACTTCTATTCCACGGCTTTTGGATTGTCTCGTGCTTTGTATCGACTCCAGCAGCAACAAGGGGCCGACGGTCATGGATCGGCAGGTGACCGAGAGTTGAGGGTCGGGAGATTACAGAGGCAAAAGGTTCGTGTCTCTAGGAACCGGATATTGGATTCTGCTGCGAAAGTCATGGATCTGTATTCTAGTCATAAAGCGGTTCTTGAGGTCGAGTATTTCGGCGAGGTTGGCACAGGACTGGGGCCGACTCTAGAGTTCTACACTCTTTTGAGTCACGAACTTCAGAAGGATGGACTAGGGATGTGGAGGTCGGGTGGGACCTCCATGGAAGCTGATGTGGATGGACAATTGGGCGATACAGATATTATTCATGTACCTCTTGGGTTGTTTCCCCGTCCTTGGCCACTCAATGCTGATGATTCTGATGGTAGCAAATTTTCTAAAGCCATAGAGTATTACCAATTGCTTGGGCGAGTTATGGCTAAAGCTCTCCAGGATGGGAGGCTCTTGGACTTGCCGCTTTCAGCTGCATTTTATAAACTTGTCCTTGCTCAAGTAAGTGAAATATTCGCAAGAGTAACTTTTTCTACAACCATTGTTTTAGAATAGTTGAAGTGTTTATAATATGTTGCTTGGGCAGGAGCTTGATTTGCATGATATTGTTTCTTTCGATGTGGAACTCGGGACTACTTTGCAAGAATTGCAAGCACTTGTATATCGGAAGCAATATTTGGAATCCTCCGGAAGCTATAAACCAGAGGAGTTGTCTTTCCGTGGAGCATCAGTTGAAGATCTTTGTTTGGATTTCTCCCTTCCAGGCTACCCTGAATATATTTTGAAACAAGGCAGTGAAAATGTATGATATATATAATGTGTTCTTTTCATTGTTATCCGAATTCCTATTTATTGAAATGTTTATAAATCAACTGAATTAATTCACAGGTGGATATGAGTAACTTGGGGGATTATGTTTCCTTTGTGATTGATGCTACTGTGAAGACTGGGATCATGCGGCAAATCGAAGCATTTAGAACTGGATTTAATCAGGTTTGCATGCTTGATTTTCATTAATTTTTCAGTAATTCTGTCAGGGTCAGCTAGCTATATTACTGTTAATCAATTATGGCAATGTTCCCTTATGTATTGTCTTTGTGTGTACCTAAGAAACATATGATAGGCTGGTATAATATTTTTGATTAATATATATTGCTCCTTCATGTGCGGCTTTTGAAAGATCTGTTTTTTTGGATCTATGATTCTCAAAGGTGTTTGACATTGCAACTCTACAAATATTTTCTCCAAATGAGTTGGACTATCTGCTGTGTGGTCGTAGAGAGCTTTGGAAGGTAATGCTTCCTTTTTGGGCAAATCCCTGAAAATAACTTAAATTCTTACATTGCCTAGATTGACCTTTCTGTCTTTCTGCAGGCTGAGTCGCTAGTGGATCACATTAAATTTGATCATGGATATACTTCCAAGAGTCCGGCTATTGTCAATGTATGTTTTCTTTTGCATACCTGAAACACATTGATAAATGTGAAACTTGAGGTTTAGCATAATCAAAAAATAAAATAATGATTCGATATCTAATCCCTGATTCAATTTGGTCTGAGTTGCTTTGATAATGTTATCTCCTTTGGGCTTACATGTCTTAAGTCATGTTTATTTTATTTCTTACTTCCATGTTAATAGCTTCTTGAGATTATGGGTGAATTCACCCCCGAGCAGCAACGCGCCTTCTGCCAGTTTGTTACTGGTGCTCCACGCCTTCCACCAGGTGGTCTGGCTGTTCTGAATCCTAAGTTGACAATTGTTAGAAAGGTACTTACTTTTCTCTTCTCCATCTAGGCGTTGACCATTGATACAGTTATATAGCGTGTTCTCGATCATAATTCACTAATAAAATATTTTTTTCATTTTTATTTCTAAATCGCAACAGCTTTCTTCAAACCCAACCAACGCAGCAAATAATGGTACTGGGGCATCAGAATCTGCAGACGACGACTTGCCCAGCGTGATGACTTGTGCCAATTACCTGAAGCTTCCACCTTATTCCTCCAAGGTATGAAATTTAATTTGGTTAGGATGATATAAAAGTTGAGGTGTTGTTTTTCGTGTAGGACCATAGGAAGTGTTTATGAAGAATCATACATACATCAAAGGGGTGATTGTACTTGATTATGTTTTCTTACGAGGCACTGATTCTGGGTTTTGTCGTTTAGGAAATTATGTACAAGAAATTGGTTTACGCCATCAGTGAAGGACAAGGATCTTTCGATCTGTCTTGAAGTATTTTGACCAGGATACCTTGAAGACAGTAATTTAGGATGATGGTTCAAGAGTACCAATTTGTAGCTTTAACCCTTTATTGTGCTTTCTTAACCCTGACATAGTAGTTAAAAGGTGAGTTATTTTTGTATTTGTGTTATTCACAATAAAACATTTTTCCTTTTACCTTTTCTTTAAATCATGAATCTATTATTATCCATTCAATTCATATTTACATCCAGTGCTTGCCCTAATATTAATTACTGTTGTCTGATTTATGAGTCTGAAGTCTTTCAGGTGATGGAGGGTTCCGCTGGAGAACTGAAAACAGGGCTTGTAAATAAACAATCAAAATCGTCTATAAGAAAAACGCTTTGTCGTGTACTTTAGAAAAAAATGTCAACTGTACTTTTTGTTATGTATCATTGTATAAGCTATTTTGTAAGATTGGATAATGGATTTTTCGTTTAATGTTTTGATTTGAAAGTGTTGAAAATCATGAACTTGCAAAATTACAACTTGATAAATTGTAGTGTAAACATTTCGCTAAAATGAAAATACGTACGTACGTAAGATATTAATTTTTCGCGAAGTCGGTCTTAAATATTAACACTTCAACAACTTTGTTCGCACACACTTAGTTGTAGCTTGCTCTAACTAAGTCGGTCTTAAATTGTGTGTATATGTTCTCACTCAATCGAAGTAAAATAAAAGGGTTGAAGACAAAGTTATGTAATATGTTTCATTTCATTGATCACAAAACAAAACTATTACACTTAAAGAGAAAGGTAGACAGAATGATCTAAGGCCGTATCCCAAGTGTCGCAACACTCAAACGAACCAGAGACCTAGTACTACTACACTTAGAGTTATATCTATTAACTCTTCTAGTGGTGCACACCACAAAACAACTACCAAAACTCTAAGGCTCAACGTCAACAAACAACGATAGCGATACTCGAATATCAGATTTCGTTCTCTCAAAATCGTCAAGTGAAGTCTTGAAAATCCATGGGTATATATAGGTCACCCGCACATGTGAAGCCTTGAAATGAAGACATCTGATTGACCACATGCTTTGCTGACTTCATATTTCCATGGATGACATCACTTTTGAAACTTGGATTCTTGAATCTTGTATCTTTGATTCTTGAATCTTCGAATCTTGAATCTTCAACTTCTTCAACTTCATACTTCAACACTATCTTGACTCCATCGATCTCAATACTTCATCTTCAACTTTATCGTGATAAACACTCGTTGTCGAAGCTTCAGCATTTCATCGTCTTCATGGTCGTCGACATTGTTGAAGTAGAGAATAGCACATCCACACATCGTCAACACTTGAACTGAGATAGTTATCTCTTGCACTTGTCGACGTTGAAGGTGGGATGTAACACACCTTGCGTCAGTTGACGCATAAGGTGAACAGCATGGGGCGTGCGCCAGTTGGCGCACGAGATGGCTGACGGCGGGATCGTGCGACAATTTTCGCACATGATGGAGGAGGGGCGTGCGACATTAGTCGCATGAAGCAGATGAGAGGCCAGCGGCGTGCGCCAGTTGGCGCACGTGGTGGAGGAGGTCAACCGTGCGACAGTTAGCGCATGAGTTGAAGAGGCGAGACCATGCGCCTTTTGTCGCACGAAGAGGAGAAAGCTGGCATGGCGTGCGCCAGTTGTCACACGGTGGTGAAGTTTCACCTCGTGCGCCAGTTGGCGCTCGTGTTGATACTTGATGCTTTGGACTTCACTGATTCCATTTCACCATGTTATATGTCTAGCATCCATTCCTTCAACACTTGAAAACAAAACAAACAACAAAAACATATATTGTTGTCAAAACCAACATCTACATAAAAACACAATGAAGTGAAGGTGATTCTTTTACGAAATTTTAGTGTTGTCAGGATAAAACAACTCTCAATCGAATTTCGCACGCACTAAAATATAATGAATTATAAAAGTTTTTTTCTTGTTGAAGAATTTGTATACTTTCTTGTGATATTTGACAAATTAAAACAACTCAATCAAATTTTGCACTCAAATATAATAATGAATTATAAAACTTTTTTTCTTGTTCAAGAATTTGTATATTTTCTTGTGATATTTGACAAATTATATTGTGCAAGTTTGTGTACAATGTACATATTTTTTAAACAATAATTTATTTGTTATGTAATTATAATTTTAGTGTGGATTAATAGGAGTATATATTTTTTTTTGTGTTTGTGTTTTGTTTGTTATGTAATTATATTTAATTGGGTTATGTGTACAATTCAAATATCTGGGATATTTCAAATATCCTCCACATTTTTATTTTATTTTTTAAAATTAAAAATGTTTCAAGTACTTGCATAAATGAAAAAAATAAAAATAAGAATTAATTAATACTATAAATGAACCAATTTTATTATCATAGTTGAATTTTTAAAAAAGAAAAATTATTTTATTTGTGATCTTTGATATATATATATATATATATATATATATATATATATATATATATTTCCCTCACTTTTGACAGTAAAAAACGATAGTATATTATCGATAGTATATTATAAGGCATATAAGGCCATGTTTGGTTGCCCGAGTCAAGTTATCTTATGATAACTTGAGATAATATTTTATTATATATTGTTCAGTTATGATACTTATCGTTCCGAAATAATATATGAAGAGAAACGTGAATAGGAAAAGGGTCTGCTATCTAACCCAGCAGACCCATTAAAACCAAACCAAACATTTTTATATTTAGATAACATAATTAACATACTTTTATCTAAAGTGAGTTTGAGGAGGATTCAATCTTGGATAATGCTCTGGCTATCCAAACAAATAATTTTTATTGACAACATAATATAAATTTATAAATGTACTATTTTTAAGAATCTCTCACTTATAAAGATTATATATTTAAAATAAATAGTTGTAAGTCAACATAGTGGAATGCTTTAATTTAGTTTTTGGTCAAACTTATTTTAAAAAGTTTATAAAATCTATGTGTTATAAATTATTTTAAGAGTTGATCAAACTAGTACCTGCCCGTATATATTTGAAATAATCTAAAATTTTATTTAATCTCCAATATATTTAGCCAAAAAATTATTAATGAACTAAGAAATTATTTATTTAATAATTGAGCTATCATTTAAATTTGTAAATTGGTATTAGTCTCATTATTAAACGTTATCTCAATTATGAAATTTTTATTATTTTCAAAGATTACGCCGAGTGGTAAGGTCTGTGGTGATGTTTGTGTAATTCTCCGATGACGCAGTGTTCGAATCTCGGATATGACAAATTTTCATTGAAATATTATGAAGTTAGTCTTGGGATAGACCTATTTGCTCTCTTCCACATGTGTTTGCTATTGGGCACATCCCTCGATTGTACATCTTATCCGATTGAGAAGCCTCTGATCTGGTGGGAGAGGCGTTTCTCGTCTCTGCATTCCTAGAGTGTCAAACGCATCAAACAAATATCTAAAACCGGTGGGGAAAATCAAAATAAATGAAAAATAAAAATTATAAAGTTGGAAATGAAATAAAAATATAAAAAAAATTAAATTTTCTTGGGGAACATGAAGGGATGAGATGACACAAATACAATTATATTAATATAACATATGTTAACCTGCAAAACAAATTTTACAGAACTGAATTAAGAATAAACTAAAAAAAATCTAGTCGAACATATTTAATACGTACTTCGACAATTTGATTTTGGAATCTGCGAAAAAATCATAATTAATACATGAAATTAAAAAAAAAATCTAGGAAAAAATGAATGAATAGAAGACCGTATACATGTAAATCGATTCAATGTTTAGAAAAAAAAAGTATGAATCTAGATTATAGCAAAATAAAATAATATAACTAAAAAGTTTGATCAATTTTTTTTAACTCCGGTGGATTAGGAAATAGGAGGAGATCGTTTTTAAGAGATAGATTCATTCAAATTAAATTAATATTAATGAAATAAAAAAGAATTTTGAAAATATATAATTATTATTATTACTACCTAAAAATAATAATTTCAAATTATTATTTATAATTTATATATAATTTAAATTTTAATATTACTATTTAAAATTTATAATTTTTTTATTTATAATTTATAGTGTGAACACAATATTATTATTGATTTTCTATAGATCCACGTGTCATCCTGAAATTATATATGTATAGATGTTATTTTATTATTTATAAATAAGTTATTAAACTATTTTGAATAAAATAAATATGTAAACTTATACAATATTAATTTATTTGACGATTTAAGATTTTATATAAATAAAATTATCAAAAAAAATTGGTTATATATATAAATAATAATTAAAAAATAATTAAATTAACAAAATAATAAATTTATAATTTTTGTATATATATGTAAATGTATAATTTTAAGGATATTTTAGACATTTATTGTTAAAATTATAAAAGCTTATAAACTATTTTAAAAAAATACATTTTCTTGTTTTTTTTAACAATTATAAGCTGTTAAACAGTTTATTTTTAAGTTTTATAATTTTTTTTTAAATTTAACAAACAAATTGTAAGAGCTTATAAGTTATTTTTAAGATCTACTTAAACACCCTCTTAAATTTTAAGTCTATTATATGTTCTCACTTTGAGTATAAATTTGTGTCAGTGGTATGTCGTGAAAAGTAAATTATATCTATCAATTTATAACTACACTCTCCAATAATGCAAAATACAATTTACGTATATTTTTGTTGGTTCCACCACTATATACATTTTTATTTTATTTATATACATATTGTATATTGAAAAAAGAATTAATATAAAAATGAAAACATAACATTTGGGCCCACTTTTTTTACGTTTTGAATTTGTACCTAGTATCATATAGCATTGATACTCAAATTTCTCTAAGAGCATCCCCAATGGGAAGTACAATTCCTTTGTGGCACTAATTTGTACCTAGGTACACAAATGGCGAGTTAGGTACAAATGAGAAGAGATCAAAATGAGTATCAATTCTTTGATACCACTTGCAAATAAAAATGTGGGCCCAAATTGAATTGTTTTCATTTTCTTATTATTTCTTTTAATATATATGTGTGTAAATAAAAATAAAATGTGTATAGTGGTTAGGAGTGTCAATGGGTCGTGTTGGGTCAGGTTCGTGTCGTGTTAAAGGTATTTGCGAGTGACAAAACATAAACTCAAACTCAACCCATTTAATAATCGTGTCGAAAAATTAAACCCAAACTCAACCTATTTATAAACGGGTTACTCATTTATAACCCGTTTCTAACCCATTTAACCCATTTAATTTTAAAATTAAAATTTTATATTTTTTATAAAAAAAAATATTATAAAATAATTTAATTTCTAAAATAATGATATATATAATATTATAATGTAAACGCGTAATAAAATTTTATACGTTTGTCGTTTTGCGTATTATATAGTGATAGTTATTTAAATAGTTAATCGTTAGAATGTGAATATTATTGTAAACTTAATGGTAAGAAAAAGAGAATTAATCGATTTTTCTAAACAAATAATATATTAATATTATTTATTTAATGGATAATGTATTATTATAATATAATAATTAAAATTAATTTAATAAATGGGTTAAACGAGATTTCGAGTTCGCAGGTCGACCCGCGGTTGACCCATATAATAAATGGGACATGACGGGTTGACCCACCGTTGACCCGCTTTTTAATCATGCGGGTTCAACCCGCTTTATTTCGTGCGGGTTTCGAGTCGTGTTATTGGGTCGTGTCCAAATTGACAGGCCTAATAGTGGTGGGACCTACAAAAGTAAAATTGTACCTTCCATTGTTGGGAGATGTAGACGTGCCCAAAAAATCCCGGCCCGCCGGATAAAACCGGGGCCCGCCGGGCCAAACCCAACTCAGGCGGTTTTTTAAACCGGCCCGTGACCATCCGGGCCAAAACCGGATCATGGACCGGTGACACCCGTTCCGGGCCCGGTTTTTGTGATCCAAGGCCCGACGGGCCGGTTAAAACCGGCGGGCCCAAAAAAAAATGAAATTAGCCGTTGGGGCCCGGCCTGGCCCGGCGGGCCCAACGTCTATAAACCAAACGGCAGCAGCAACGACTCTTTCCTCTTTGCCTCTTTGATTTGTAAAAAAATTGTTTTTTTAATTATTTCTCCCTCCTATAAATACTTCATCTCTCTTAGGGGTGTTCATATTTAGGACCAGAACGGAAACCGAACCGGTAAAATTCCGGTCCGATTTTAGGTCCATGAAATTTTACAATTCCGGTTTCCGGTCCGGTTCCGGTTAAAAACTGGAATTTACCGGTCCGGACCGAATTGGACCGGATACATTTAAATATATATATTTTTTAATAATATATAACCTATGAAATTTATTTTTATAAATTGAATAAAACTATAAAATTATATATTTTTACTTATATAACAAAAAAATTAATAAAGTACAATTATTTTGACGTTACTTACATAAAAAAATACATTTATAAAAAATTATAAATTTTTTACGTACTAAAAAAATTAACATTGCATTAAATTAATGAAATTATAAAAATATATCTATTATTTTAATTATTTTTTTATATAAATAAATAATATATAAATATTTTAAAAATAATCCGGTCCAATCTGGTTAAAAATCGGACCGGACCGGAATTTTTTGATCCGATTTTCGGGTCTTACTTTTATTGAAATTCGGTTCCGGTCCTATTCGGTTTCGGTCCGGTTTTGAACCGATGAACACCCCTAATCTCCCCTCCATCAAACCTCACACCTCAATCTCTCTCAATCTCTTATCTTCTACTTTAAATACTAAATCTCTAATAATCTCTCTATTTATAATTTATAAAAAATATACTACTAAAAACTATACTACAAATAATAAATATTATACTACTAAAAAAATAAAAATACTACTATTATTTTTTTTATTCTCTTTTATTAAAAATGAGGAGAATTTTTAGTTCTCGAACGTGTACTAGTTCTCGGGGGCACAAGTCGAACGACTCGAACCTGTCTACTAGTGCCGGTGTTCGTGACTTTTCCGGTGACGTTGTTTCGGATGATATTCCCCCGCATCAAATCGAGGAAATGTTTCATGCCGGAGTTCCATTTAATTTTGCGGATTGTGATTATTATGAAGATTTTGAAAAATTATATGTAAACCTGAGTGTTAGAAAAATACCTAGATCGACCGCACAACGTGATCTTAAAATTGTGTTCAATGAAAAAAAATTAGATTTAATAAATGAATTTAAAAAAATAAAATGTAATTTTAATATTTGTGCCGATATTTGGACCGGTGTTGATCTTAGAGCGTATTTGGGCGTTGATTAGCCCGTTTTTGGTGCGACTTTCGGACGATTTTTGGTTCTTCCGTATCCTTGTTATGCCCGTTTTCCCCCGTTTTATGAGCGTATAGCTTTAATTGGATTAAAATGGTGTGATCGAGACATCTTACGTGTTTGTAGGCAAAACGGGGCGAAAACGGAGAAAATCGGCTTTTCGGGTGAAGAGTACACTGACTGGAGACCGACAGCCGAAGACCTGGAGGGCGACACCTGACTGGAGGCTGACAGCCGAAGACATGGAGGGCGACACCCCACCGGAGACCGACAGTCGAATACGTGGAGGGCGACACATCACTGGAGACCGACAGCTGGAGACCTGGAGGGCGACACCTTCAGAAAAAGAGCAAAAAATACATGGATCCAGGAAGTCGAACCTACGTCCGCAAGGTAACCCCGCGTCCGCAGGAAGGCTGTCGCTCTACACCATACAACCAGTCGGCCGACATGGCAGTGGAGGGCGACATACTTGAAGCTGTCGCTCGACAGCTATTGAGAATCCAAAATGTTAACATCCCAGGAAGTCGAACCCGCGTCCGCATGAAATCCTGCGTCCGCGGGATGGGTGTCGCTCGACACCCTTGAGACCCGTCGCCCGACTGCCTGGTGGAGAGCGACAGGGTTTAAGACGTCGCCCGACAGCTATCGCTGGAGAGTGCAGAATTCGTAATTTAGCTTTGACTTTGTTTGACCCTCGTTTTGAAGGGTATAAATAGCATTTTGGCTTGAATCTTGTAACTAACTTTCATTCTACACAATTTCCATCTTCCATTTCTTAGCTTTCTCCTCAAGCAACATTGAAAACACTTGTTCTTCATTTAATCCAAGCATAAATTCTAGATCTACTTTTGATTCGTTTGGAATTCGACAAAATCTCATTCACAAACGTTGTTCACCTCATCGAGACGGACGTTTCTATCGGATTAGTTTCTTCGTGTGACAAAGTTGAAGCTCGGTCCCGATTTTGGAAGCTCTTCTCGATTTCCCCCTTCATCCATCGATTCCATCACTTCCGAGGTGAGATTCTCTCGTTTTCACTCGATTATGGCTTATATGATTGTGGATTGTGCTTTTGATTGCTTGATTATGGCTAGCTAAACTTGTGTGAGGGTGTTTGATGAAATTCCTCAATGAATTAGAGTTGATCTTCTAAAGTAGCTCGATTTCTATTAATTGGACGATCACACCTCTCGATTTGTGGTCTCGTGTCGAACAACTTCATAGTATATCGCTAGTGGACCATACAGTCGATGTGTAATTAGACGATCTTTGGTGAGGGAGAACGTGACAACACCGTGATCTCTTTAGTCCGATTGTTAGATAATTGAGAGTTTATAAATCTAATTCAACTCTAGTTCGTTAGGAAGAGTAATCGGAACACCCTTGCGTTTCCAAAACCTTTGTTACAACTCGATCTTTTAATTACTCGCTTTCAATTCTCGCTCGTAGTTATTAATCAAACAATCTTTGCAACCCCCCTTTAGTGTAATGACTTTCTTCCTTATTTTGGAGCTCGTACTTAGCATATACAAATTGAGATTCACAAGCCGATAGTATTGCTCCTCGAGAGATCGACTCGGGGGATTTACGAACGTAAATCTTTCGGTTTTATAAATAACTTTTGAGCAATCAAAATGGCGCCGTTGCCGGGGAGCAATTTAGGCGTTGTGAATTGAAGTTTGTGTTAGTTAAGTTCTTGTTTCCTTTTGATCTTTTTGTTTGTTGTTGTGTATGCAAGGTCGAAGGAGTCTTCAACCCTTACTCTTGCCATACATAGACAACGTCAACCAATCCAAGGCTCTACGAAATCTAGCCTCTACATCCGAGCATCCGCCACTACTCACATATCTACCAATATCCATTCCTACTACACCTTTTCTTGCTAT
Organism: Euphrasia confusa; assembly: GCA_954870475.1. NCBI lineage: Eukaryota > Viridiplantae > Streptophyta > Magnoliopsida > Lamiales > Orobanchaceae > Euphrasia > Euphrasia confusa. The sequence continues at coordinate 13,327,102 of OX940956.1, forward strand.
CACCATGGAGAACCACGACAACAATGCTCATGAGGGAGGGTCCCATCATTCTAATTCCGGAAGAGACGACCGTTCACCTCGCATGAATGACCGAAGAGATCGTGAACCTAATCAATACAACCGTCATTCCGAGGACGATAGGGGGTCAAACCGGAGGAGTAACCGTTATTCCGATGAAGATCGTGAGTCTCACCGGAGGCATCACCAAGAAACGGATGATGAGTACTATCATGGAAGGGGATATTACCAACCTCCACCTCGCCATAATCGTGGCCGTGAACATTATAGAGATTACGAGCGTAATCATGAGCGTCACCATGAGCAAGAGCGTCCACGAAATCGGTATGCTTACCAACGTCCACCGGCCGGTAACTTTGAGCCTCAACGTCCGAGAATTGGTGACTTTTCTAAACCGAGGGTTCATGCCGATTCTTCTTGTATCGTCCTTGGCCCGGGAGCCCGGAATTATGAGCTCAAGCCTCATCTTCTCAATCAATTGCCGGCATACCATGGGTTTTCTAAGGAAGACGTGCTAGACTTTATCCGAGAATTTTATTCAACTCTTAAGGACTTCCCTCTAAATGGAATCCCGGAAGAGCAATTGTGGATGAAGTGCTTCCCGCATTGTCTTAAGGAGAAGGCCCGGTCTTGGTTTCTTACATTGCCACCGAATTCTTTACGGACATGGGAAGAGGTGATCGATAAGTTCACGGGAAGGTATTTTCCTCAATACAAGACTCAAGCCTTGCGTGAACAAATTGTTGCCTATCGACAAGGGGATGATGAACCGTTTCATGAAGCGTGGGAACGGTATAAAGCTTTGGAGAGAGCATGCCCACATCATAATTTTCCTACGGAGCTGTTGAGGCAATTCTTCTACAATGGATTGGACCGAGAGTCTAGGATGACGGTCGACCATGCCTCCGGAGGTAATTATAGTAATTTGGATCGGGAGGAGATCAACATGATGTGCGAGACGTTGGCGGAAAATTCTCTTCAAGCCATTGTGCATACGGGAGGGACGCACAAGGTAAATGCTAATGAGGTGAATGTGGGAATGACTAATCAAATGAACGAGCTTACCAAGTGCATGCATACATTGATGAAAAGAGATGCCCAACCGGAAGTGAGAAGGGATCCATGTTGTGTGTGTGGGTCACCGGACCATGGTGGTGATAATTGCCCACAAACCGCGCCACCTCAAGACTTTGAGGTGAATGCTATTCAAGGGGTACACTCTAAGAATGATCCGTTTGCCCCGACTTACAACAATGGTTGGAAGAATCATCCGAATTTCTCTTGGTCCGGAAACAATTATCAACAACCACCCGGACAAAGCTCGGGACAACGACCTCCATATCAAGGTCCGAATCAATCACCGAGACCGACTTTGATGCAAGAGTTTCATGCTTATGTTCAAACCTCTACTAATCACCGTATTGAACAAGACAAGAAGATTGCTACCCTTGAGGCCGCATACAAGCATCTAGAGACACAATTGGGCCAACATGCTACGAGTCTTGGTGAGATTCACCAACAACTCCAAAAGGGTACATTCCCTAGTCAACCATCTCATCTAAAGGCGGTGACTATGTTGAGGAGTGGGAAGATTGTGGATAACAAGGTTGGTGAAGTAATTTTGGATGATGAGGAGGTGAGCAAGGAACAATCTATTCCGGTTCCTAACCATGTCAATAAGCCACCATTGGAAGACGAGACCCCGCCTAAGGTTCAAATTCTTCATAAGACGGCTAATCCTTACCGTCCACCTTTTCCGGTGCGTCTCCAACATGACAAGCAAGATCAACAATTCCAAGACATCTACAAGTTGCTATCTAAGGTTAATATTAACCTTCCTCTACTTGATGTGATCCGTACGGTTCCGACCTACGTGAAATTCTTCAAAGACTTGGCTTCTAAAAAGAGGAGGTTTGTTGATGATGAGAAAGTGGTTGTCTCCGAGGTGGCTAGTGCGATTCTCCAACACAAACTTCCGGAAAAGCAAAGTGACCCCGGAAGCTTTAACATAAAAATTGCTTTGGGTAATGGACGTGAAGTGTCGGGAATGCTAGATCTTGGTGCCGGGATAAACTTGATGCCTTTCTCCGTTTTTGATCGATTGGATTTGGGAGACCTCAAGGCGACTAGGATGTGTCTACAATTGGCCGACCGGTCCGTGCGATATCCTAAGGGCATTATCGAGGACGTTCTTGTGAAGGTGGGGGGCTTAATTGTCCCGATTGATTTTGTAGTTCTTGATGTCGGTGAGGTAAAGGAAGATGGGAAAGATCATGCTATTCTACTTGGTCGCCCTTTTATGGCCACTACTAATACTTTAATTGATGTCAAGAACGGTTCCCTTCAAATGACGGTCTTGGGTGAAACGGTGTCCTTCTCGGCTAAAGATGGTATTTCGATTCCGTCTACTAAATTTGTGGAAGAATGTTCGTTCCTAGATACTATTGACCATCTTTCCGAGATGAATTTCTTTGAGAATTTTGAACATATTCCGGTGGAGAGTGTTGACATGAATGATGAGGAGGTTTTGGTGGAGGACTTAGAATTGTTGGGTGATGAATCTTTCTTATCAATTGATGATGTGTTTGTGGTAGAGGAGGAAGTAGAGATTGAGGAGAGTTTTGGTGGTAAAACCGAGGTTGATGCACTTCCCGAAGCTTTATTGGAAGAGAAGCTTGAGGACAAGCTTCCAAAATTTGCGGTGAGGGGGAATATCTTGCCCCCGGGAAGTAAAGCCGAGTTGAAAGAATTACCTCAACACTTGAAGTATATTTTCTTGGAAGAGGGTGAGTTGAAACCGGTGATCATAAGTTCAACCTTGGATGAGCACGAAGAGAAGGCTTTATTTGAGGTCTTAAAGCGAAATGTACGAGCCTTTGGTTGGAGTCTCTCGGATCTAAAAGGTATTAACCCGGCTCATTGTACTCATCGAATTATTCTCGAGGATGGAGCCTTGCCTAAGAGAGATGGTCAACGAAGGTTGAATCCGGTACTATTGGAAGTTGTGAAGAAGGAGATCTTGAAACTCCTCGATGAAGGGCTAATCTATGCCATTTCGGATAGCAAATGGGTTAGTCCGGTGCACGTGGTACCGAAGAAGGGTGGTATCACGGTTGTTGAAAATGAAAAGAAGGAGTTGATCTCGACTCGAATGACAACGGGTTGGAGAATGTGCATCGACTATAGGAAGCTTAATGCGGCTACTAGAAAGGATCACTTTCCTTTGCCGTTCATTGATCAAATGCTCGACAAACTCGCGGGACATATGTTCTTTTGCTTTCTTGATGGACTTTCCGGGTATTACCAAATCACTATCGCCCCGGAAGACCAAGAGAAAACAACTTTTACTACACCCTTTGGTACGTTCGCTTGGCGACGAATGCCCTTTGGTCTTTGTAATGCTCCCGGAACTTTCCAACGATGCATGATGTCTATCTTTGCGGAATTTATTGGAGATTTCTTGGAGGTATTTATGGATGACTTTTCTCTATTTGGGAGTTCGTTTGATGATTGTCTTGCTAAGCTCGATAGGGTTCTCCAAAGGTGTATTGAATCAAGTTTGACTTTGAGTTGGGAGAAAAGTCACTTTATGGTGAGAAGTGGGATCGTCTTGGGACATGTGGTGTCCGAGAAAGGTATTGAGGTAGACCCGGCTAAAATTTCCGTTATTTCTAAGCTTCCGTCTCCGGTGAATGTGAAGGGAGTTCGGAGTTTCTTGGGGCATGCCGGATTCTATAGGCGGTTTATCAAGGATTTTTCTAAAATAAGCCAACCTCTTTGCCATCTTTTGAGCCAAGACGTGGAGTTTAAGTTTGATGAGAAATGCACGGAGGCATTTGAAATTTTGAAGAAGAAGCTCACTACGGCTCCGGTTGTATGTGCACCGGATTGGAATGTTCCGTTCGAAATTATGTGTGATGCTTCTAACTCGGCCGTGGGAGCGGTTCTTAGTCAAAGAGTCGACAAGCTTTCTCATGTTATCTACTATGCTAGCTTGACTCTTACCGTTGCCCAATTGAACTATACGACTACGGAAAAGGAACTATTGGCGGTGATGTTTTCTCTTGAGAAATTTCGCCCTTATATCATTGGATCCAAGGTCGTCGTTTATAGCGATCATGCGGCTTTACGTTATCTTCTCACTAAGCCTCATTCTAAGCCGAGGTTGATTCGTTGGGTACTATTGCTTCAAGAGTTTGACTTGGAAATCCGTGATAGGAAGGGAAGTGAAAATGTGGTAGCCGACCATCTTTCTCGTCTAGAGCCGGTTGGTGACTTCTTGAAAACTCATGCCTATGAAGGAATTTCCGAGGCCTTTCCCTTTGAAGACTTGATGTTAGTAGATCCAAGTCCTTGGTATGCGGACATTGTGAATTTTATTGCCGCCGGAGCTCTAAGGAAGGACTTGACATCTCAAGCCCGGAAAAGGTTCGAGAATGATTGCAAATATTACTTTTGGGCCGACCCATACTTATACAAGGTGGGGAAGGATGATGTGATTAGAAGGTGTCTACCGGAGAATGAGCAACGAGACGTATTGGTGTGTTGCCATTCGGACTCGTATGGTGGACATTTTGGTGGGAAGAAGACGGCTTATAAAGTGCTTCAATCGGGGTTGTATTGGCCTACATTGTTTAAAGACGCCCAAGCCTTTTGTGCTACTTGTGATCGGTGTCAAAGATTTGGGAATATTGGCTCGAGACAAGAGATGCCGTTGCAAATCAATCTTGTAGTTGAGGTGTTCGACGTTTGGGGGATTGATTTTATGGGACCATTTCCGAGTTCTCATGGGTATGAGTATATTCTTCTTGCGGTTGATTATCTCTCTAAATGGGTGGAAGCAATTCCGACCCGAAGATGTGATGCTAACACGGTGATTCACTTCATACAAGAGTACATTTTCTCTCGATTCGGTTTCCCAAAAGCGATCATAAGCGATGGTGGCACGCACTTTTGTAACAAGATCTTCGAAAAGCTTATGAAGAAAAATGGGGTGAGTCACAAGGTAGCCACGGCTTATCACCCTCAAACTTCCGGGCAAGCGGAAACGAGCAATCGTCAAATCAAGGGCATTATTGAGAAAACCGTGAAGCCGTCGAGGAAGGATTGGTCGGAGAGGCTTGTGGACGCTTTGTGGGCATATAGAACGGCTTATAAAACCGTTGTTGGTATGAGCCCATTCCGTCTTGTGTATGGAAAAGCGTGCCATTTGCCGGTTGAAATCGAACACCGGGCATTTTGGGCTATAAAGGCGACGAATCTTGATGTGGAGAACGGAGGAGAACATCGATTATTGGAGATGTCGGAGTTGGAAGAAATTCGGGACGAGGCATATGAAAATAACAAAATCACTAAGGAGAAGGTGAAGAAAGCTCATGATAAACATATTGTACCCAAGGAGTTGTATGCCGGTATGCAAGTTCTACTTTTCAACTCTCGCCTTCGTCTCTTTCCCGGGAAGTTAAAATCTCGTTGGAGTGGCCCTTATGAAGTGTTGGAGGTATTTCCATATGGAGTGGTTAAACTATTCGACCCTCGGACTAAAGGTGCCTTCCAAGTGAATGGACATAGAGTCAAACCTTATTATGGGAGTGAGCCGAGTAAGGAGACTTTGGAGTCTCTTACTTTGATCGATGTGGACTATACACTAAAGGGATAGCTCGGTGCCTTAACCGAGTGCCGCGTGGGGGCAAGCCCACGGACGTCGGGCTTGAGACGTTAAATAAAGCGCTACGTGGGGGCAAGCCCACGAAACGTCGAGCTAACGACGTAAAACCAAGCGCTTCGTGGGAGGCAACCCACGTTCTTACTTTACTAATTCTTTTTCCTTTCGTGGTTGTTTTTGTTGTGTAGGTGAAAGCACTCTCTAGGGCCGTGCCGTGTGATTCTCGACTTGGATGAGTTGTGGGTATGAGAAAGAGGGTGTTGGTAGACTTTGTGGTTAAGTACGAGGCTTATGTGGTGTTGGAAACGTTTTCTACGAAGAAACGAGGGGAGCCGGTGAAAAAGTTGCAATATTGCCTGGTGTCGCTCGACAGCCGTATACCTGTCGCCCGACAGCTTCACAAAAGTGGCGATTTTCATGACATTCCAGGATATTGATCCTGCGTCCGCAGAAAAATCCGCGTCCGCAGTATTGGTGTCGCCCGACACCCTTCAAACCTGTCGCTCGACAGGGTAGTGGAGGGCGACAGGATTGAGTACGTCGTCCGACAGAGACCGCTGGGGGTATTAAAATCGGGCCAGACCTAATTTTCGCCCCCTTTCACTCAAATTCACTTTCCCTCCCGAAAACACCTACCTTGTACCCCAAACACAACCCAAAATCATGTCTTCTTCACCCAAGAGAGTGGTAAAACGACCTCGAATCCTCGATCCAAGTCCGGCTTCATCACGAGCTACCCGAGCTAGTTCCGGTTTGAGTAAGGGTGGAGATAAACGGGTTGAGAAGGTGCCGAGTGGAAAGAAACGAGTTGAGGATGTCCCGAAAGAGAAGAAGCGAGTCGAGGATGCTCCGAAAGAGAAGAAGCGAATTGAGAATGCCCCTTTTACCGGTGCATCCGTTAGTGAGATTCCTTTCCCTATACGAGCTCAATCGGAGAAGGAGATGTATGGAAAAATGAGAGATCTAAAACCGAGCCCCCCGAGAGGATTTTGCACCGGATTTTTGGAGCGTATGAAGATTTGGAGTCGAGTGAAGGAGTTACTTATCCCCCTTGGTCTTTACTTTGTGGGTACGGATGTGGAAAAATTGTGGGAGCCCATTACTACGGAGTTCTTTTCGACTTTTCGACTCGATGAATCCCGACGATCGGCTACGTTTCGGATGATGGATAAGGAGTACAAGTTGACTCCGACGGTCATGCATTCGGTGTGGAAGATGAATACGAAAGGTGTGACTAAGCCGCCAAGTGATTGGGATGCTAAACCGGTTTGGAAGGAGCTCACTACATTCGATAATTGGTCCGGGAAAGGGTTAAGCAATGCATTCCTTGAGGACCCGGCTCTCATTTGTGTGCAAAAGTTCATTTCCCACAATATCCTAGCCAAACTTGAGGGTAATAAGGTTAACACGACGGAATTGTGGCTTCTTGATTGTGCGACTAAAAATGTTCAAGTGTGCTTGGTGGACTTGATGTTCAAGCGAATTGAGACTCTTACAAAGCGACCAACTTTGCGGCCTTGTTTGGGGCATTTAATCACTTTGCTAGCCACTCACTTCAAGGTCATTACTCCAAAATTGATATTGGAAGAACTTGATTATGTCTTGCCGGAGTACATTGATTATCAAGAATTTGTTCAAGGGGAGTACATGAGGGATAAAGACACGTTTCGCCCGTTTCTTGAAAGGGGAACTATTAAGAGGTACTTGGAGAAGACGGAGTACGAGAGTAATCGGGCCGGTGTTGCTTCTACTTCCGGTCCAACTTTGGACACGGAAACTCTCTCCGATTCTTGCTACACTAGGCTTCATGCCTACATTCGTGATCAAATGGGCGAACTCCGTATCCTTGAAAACGAGAATCATGCTTCTCAACTACGTGATGCCGCTCAACGGGATCAAGCCCGTAAAACTCAAATTGAAAGTCTTTCATTGTATGTCAAACGACGATTTGATGAGGTTGAGAGCAAGCAAGTAGCGCTTGGTAAGAGGTTTGATGATATGGAGTCGGGCTCGAATGCCCGTTCGTAGTAGTGTTTGGAGAAAAGTCCGGCTCGGGACGTAAACGAGTGCCCCGTGGAGGCGTATCCACGGACGTCATGCTCTGGACGTTAAGAGTGCTAGTGAGAGCCTACTCACAGTTTGGGTCGAGGAGTCTTAATCGGGACGGGCGAAATCGGGGTAAAAATCGAAGAAATGCTGGACTTCTGCACAGGGTGTCGCTCGACACCTCAGAACCAGTCGGACGACACGGGCAGCACCCTGTCGCCCTCCTTCACCTCATACCCGTCGCCCGACAGCTTTACGGGTGTCGCCCGACATCTTAGCGGGATTTAACCTGAAAGGGGTGACCCTAATTTCCGCCCCCCCCTCATTTTTCACCTCCATCGCCCTCCACCCTCTCCGACACACATCGTCGCCTGCCACCGCCTCCGTCCAGCACCGCCGTCTACCACCACTACACCGCCGTCCACCACCACTGTATCCGCCGCCGCACCCGAACACCCCGAAGACCTCCATCTTAGCCACATCTCACCATCGTCCATCATCATCGTCAACCACCGCAAACCCCGACCAAATTCCGCTCAAACCGCCGCCGTCCAACCGCTACTACTACCGCAGAGCCACTCACCTTCACCTCCGCTTCACTAACGAGCCCCACCGTCGACCGCTGCTCCGGCTTCGCCCGTCAACCGCTCAGATCGTCTCCGTGCACCCGCGCACCGTAGAGAAATCAGGTTCACGGCTTACCCCCTCCTCTACTTCGCCGTCTTCCGTTGAGTTGGCCGGAATTTAGGTCGGAACTCTACATCTGTCGCTCGACATCGTCCGTTTGTTCCCTAGCCTGTCGCCCGACTTCCTGAAATCAGGGTTCCGGATTGGGGATTTTGACCAGTCGGCCGATACCAGTCCACCAGTCGCCCGACATCAGTTAAACACAGGCAGTCCAGCTTCTGCTCCTTATCAGTTTCACCCGTCTTACCCATTTTCCGATTATGGCCGATGCAGCAGCCGAAGCAATGGAGTATGACCTTGCCGATGGAGGCGGTGCAATGGGGTTAGTTCCGATTGGCGATACGGAGATCGCACGTTTACTTCTCCTCCGTGCCGGCTCGACAGCCGCTTCTCGATCTTTTGACTGGACATTCCTTCGAGGATGTGGAGTCCACGAGCGTATGACGGAGCTTCTTGCTACATTGGGCTTGACTCGACTTGAGGCGTGCGCACTTCCTTGCTATAGGAAGCTTTCGATGGAGTTCCTTATGACGTTCACGAAGGATCCGAAGCGGGCAGTTGCTACTTACCGACTTGGAGGTATTGATCACACTCTCACCGCGGATATTATGAGTGATGCTTGGGGTTTCCACATCGATGGCGAGAGGGGTATTCCAGATTCGTGGGATCCGAGTGCCGCATTTGTGGAGTTGGCTTCGTACGGGTCTTGGCTGTCCGGAGTTAGTAATGGATACTTGGATGAGCCCGCACTCGTCTTTCTACACAAGTTCATCGCACCGAACTTCTCCGTGAAGCTAGAGGGGAACAAGATGAGCTTGTCCGAGCTTTGGATGCTTCATCGTGCACATTTGGGCATCAAAGTATCGTTGTGTGGGACGATGTTCGGTGTTTTGGAGGAGTTGGTGAAGCGTAAGACGCTTAGCCCGTGCATTGGTTATTTGGTATCTATGCTTGCCGTTCATGCCGGGATTGACTTCGGACCCTATGCCGCGGAGTTGGAGCCCTTGCCTCCGAAGCCGATCAGTTACGATGAGCTCAACCGAGCCGGTTACATGGCTGGTCCCACTCGGTTCAAACCGATGGCTGCTCGGGCTGTGAGGATGCACCTCAAGGCTCGTCCCGTGATTGATGCCGCCGGTCCCTCTTCTCCTCCCCGTGCCGCCCAAGGCCCGGATATTCACTTTGCCGAGTTCCGTCCTTTTGTGACGGAACAATTTGGAGCTTGGTCCACGGCCTACTCTACACGGGAGGATGCACGTGATGCTCGGGAGACGGCGTTTCACGACTCCGTCAATGCTCGTCTTACCACCTTGGAGACCGCCGAGACCGAGAGGAGGGCGCGGGAGATTGCATGGAATGACGAGTGGAGCGACTTCAAGACCCGCGCGTACGAGTACTTTGATCGCCCCGGCCCTTGATCGATGGTTGCATCTACCCCTATCTTTTTATTTTACGCTCGTTCTCTTTTGAGCTTCTTTTGAGACTTATGCTTTTATTCGTGTGTGATTTTGGATATTGTTATTTTTATTTGTGTGCTTTGGTTGTGGATTGTTAAAACTTGGTTTGTGGGGATGTTCCCTTTTGGTTTGTTTTGGTGGATATGTTATTTTGGTATGATATTGTTGGTGTTTTGTGTTTGTACTTTGTGTAGATTGTTTATTCCCTTGTGTGTGGTTTTGGTTGTCCCCCGGTTTCATTATTTTCGTAGAGGTCATGCCCTATTTGTCATTTCATATGCATGTTGATTGTTCGCATGAGGGCATGCTTTGTTTCTAAGTGTGTGTGTGTGTGTGTGTGTGGGGGGGGGGGGGGGGGGGGGGGGTTCCCGAAACCTCGGTGAATTTGAAACGATCGAAAAATGAAGTTCTTTCCGGCTTAACTAAAATTTTTGAGAATAGTTTGAATATTTCAAAGTTGATTGTTGGGTGAGTAAGTAAGTAATTTGGTTACTTTAAACAAATTCGAATTTTTCAAAAGCCAATTGTGAGGTTTGAGCCTTATTAACTTCTTTCTTGAGCGAAAATTCTAAAAATCTCGTTGCTAATTTGAGACTCATGCTTTCTTGCTCTATAACTTGGTGTGTTTAAGGATATGAGATAACTAGAACTCGTATATGTCGGATTTCAAAGCTCTTTATCATAACATTCATGATCTTGAAAATGACGGGAACTAATCACTTAGGATCTAACCCTTTCAAGGAGATTTACATAACCCCCGAGCCCGTCGTGGGACACCCTAGCTAACCCCTTTGAGACCACGTTATACCCGTTCTTTCATCACCCCCAAGCCGATGTTGGAGTGTGAGTGTTTCATTCTTAATTTGTGAGAAAAACTCCGTGTTGTGTGATGAGGATTTCGTACCTCGAGGTGTTTGCTAGTAGCCACCTTTTCTTTGATTGATTCATTATTATGTGGACATTAAACCACATGTACTCCCAAATATTGCTCCATGATATTATCTCTATGACAAAAAGAGTGATGAATTACCACTATTAATAAGAGAGTGTTGTGTTAAAGAAAAGTGAGCCAAAGCTTAACTTTAAAGCGTGAGTACTTGATTATGTTATTCCTTGATGACCCGAAAAATGGGTTAAATGTTTCATTGTATTAAAGTGATCCTTGAGTGTTCTTTTGAGAGTTGAGTGTGGTGATGAGGGTGAGGATAAGGAGAAATAAGGTTGGAGCCACAATGGCCATTGAGTTACTTTTCCTATAAATTTCCCGAATTTCCCCTAACCTAGCCCCATTACAACCTTGTGTTGATTAGAGTTCCTTGATTCTTGAGATTGATAAACTTGATGAGTGGAGTCTTCCGTGTATGCTTGCCTATGGTTGTTATCCTTTGCGCATTTTGGTTATTACATGATGTCTTTCCTTGATAATACACTCTTTGTTCCCGGTTATTCTTATATGCAAGTATCTCTTGATTTGCCTCTATTCGCTTGCATAGCATGTTTTGAGTGGACCCTTGCTTCGAGAATTATAAGAAACGAGTGCATTCCTTTGTGAGGAAAAAGACGGTTTGTTGAGGTAACCCGATTGCTTATGAACTCGCTCGATGTGATCTTTGTGGTGTTTGAACTTTTCTCGGTAGTACTTGTTTTGATCGATAGCCGGAATTAATTTCTAACCTCTTTTGTGGAGAACTTGCCTTGTTTTCATTGTCCTTTGTGTTCTTTTGTTGGCTCGAGGACGAGCAATGATTTAAGTGTGGGGGGGTTGATTAGCCCGTTTTTGGTGCGACTTTCGGACGATTTTTGGTTCCTCCGTATCCTTGTTATGCCCGTTTTCCCCCGTTTTATGAGCGTATAGCTTTAATTGGATTAAAATGGTGTGATCGAGACATCTTCCGTGTTTGTAGGCAAAACGGGGCGAAAACGGAGAAAATCGGCTTTTCGGGTGAAGAGTACACTGACTGGAGACCGACAGCCGAAGACCTGGAGGGCGACACCTGACTGGAGGCTGACAGCCGAAGACATGGAGGGCGACACCCCACCGGAGACCGACAGTCGAATACGTGGAGGGCGACACATCACTGGAGACCGACAGCTGGAGACCTGGAGGGCGACACCTTCAGAAAAAGAGCAAAAAATACATGGATCCAGGAAGTCGAACCTACGTCCGCAAGGTAACCCCGCGTCCGCAGGAAGGCTGTCGCTCTACACCATACAACCAGTCGGCCGACATGGCAGTGGAGGGCGACATACTTGAAGCTGTCGCTCGACAGCTATTGAGAATCCAAAATGTTAACATCCCAGGAAGTCGAACCCGCGTCCGCATGAAATCCTGCGTCCGCGGGATGGGTGTCGCTCGACACCCTTGAGACCCGTCGCCCGACTGCCTGGTGGAGGGCGACAGGGTTTAAGACGTCGCCCGACAGCTATCGCTGGAGAGTGCAGAATTCGTAATTTAGCTTTGACTTTGTTTGACCCTCGTTTTGAAGGGTATAAATAGCATTTTGGCTTGAATCTTGTAACTAACTTTCATTCTACACAATTTCCATCTTCCATTTCTTAGCTTTCTCCTCAAGCAACATTGAAAACACTTGTTCTTCATTTAATCCAAGCATAAATTCTAGATCTACTTTTGATTCGTTTGGAATTCGACAAAATCTCATTCACAAACGTTGTTCACCTCATCGAGACGGACGTTTCTATCGGATTAGTTTCTTCGTGTGACAAAGTTGAAGCTCGGTCCCGATTTTGGAAGCTCTTCTCGATTTCCCCCTTCATCCATCGATTCCATCACTTCTGAGGTGAGATTCTCTCGTTTTCACTCGATTATGGCTTATACGATTGTGGATTGTGCTTTTGATTGCTTGATTATGGCTAGCTAAACTTGTGTGAGGGTGTTTGATGAAATTCCTCAATGAATTAGAGTTGATCTTCTAAAGTAGCTCGATTTCTATTAATTGGACGATTACACCTCTCGATTTGTGGTCTCGTGTCGAACAACTTCATAGTATATCGCTAGTGGACCATACGGTCGATGTGTAATTAGACGATCTTTGGTGAGGGAGAACGTGACAACACCGTGATCTCTTTAGTCCGATTGTTAGATAATTGAGAGTTTATAAATCTAATTCAACTCTAGTTCGTTAGGAAGAGTAATCGGAACACCCTTGAGTTTCCAAAACCTTTGTTACAACTCGATCTTTTAATTACTCGCTTTCAATTCTCGCTCGTAGTTATTAATCAAACAATCTTTGCAACCCCCCTTTAGTGTAATGACTTTCTTCCTTATTTTGGAGCTCGTACTTAGCATATACAAATTGAGATTCACAAGCCGATAGTATTGCTCCTCGAGAGATCGACTCGGGGGATTTACGAACGTAAATCTTTCGGTTTTATAAATAACTTTTGAGCAATCAGGCGTGACTTGTAGTTTGATAGATAACGGTTGGAATATTCAAAAACGTTTAATTTCCTTTAAATATTTTCCCGATCGTCATACGGCTCATAATATAGCTAATAAACTTATGATTTGTTTAAATGAATACGGAATTACTCAACGTATTTTTTCGATTGGTTTAGGTAATGCATCCGCAAACAACGCTAGTTTACCGGAATTAATTGAAATTCGCAAGCCTATTTTAGGAGGTCGTTTTTTTCATATTCGTTGTATTTGTCATATTATGAATTTGTGTGTCAAAGATGGTTTTAAATGTTTTAATCGTGAAGTTGCTCCTATTCAAAAAGGCGCAACTACTTTGCGTGATAGACCGGCCCTTAAGAGAGATTATATTAGATATTGCAAAAGCATAAATGTGAAACCTAGAAAATTTAGTACCGACACTCCTAACCGTTGGAACTCTACTTATGCCCTTTTAAAGGATACAATTCTATAAAGAATCCATTTGTTATTTTTTTGCTAATGTAAATGAAGGTGCGGAATACAATTTGAATCCAAATCTTTGGGATCGACTTGCTAATTTGATGAACGTTTTAGAAATGTTTCAACAAACCACATTGAAATTATCTGGTTATTATTATGCGACTGTTCCTTTAGTTGTCGAGTCTTGTGTTGGAATATCTATAATGTTGAACTTTATGTCGAATGACCCCCTTCTTGGTGACGCAATTTTCAAGATGACTGAAAAATGGCTTAAATATTTTCGTTTGATTCCTGATATATATTTCATTGCTTCGTTGTTAGACCCTACCGTTAGAATGTCTGGTTTAGGAGATATGCTCGAACTATACTACAACAATTTTTGTGGTTCGACTTCTAACGCGCTTGGTAGTAATACCACTTGTTATGATTGTCCTAACTTGGACGATGTTCTGAGCACGGCCAAACACTCCCTATACTCTATGTTTAGGGAGTACGCCGATCCCACTAACACCTTTTCCCAAGGTTACACGGGAACAGGCCCCTCCCCCTCTGATTATGGTGCAGGTGCAGGTGATGATGAAGATGACTCTCAACCCCAAACACCGACCGACGGCTTTACTCCGTGGCAACGAGCATTCATGTCATTGAAGAAAATAACCACTGTCAACACGGGGCGGAAGAAGGCTCGAACACAGAAGGACTTCTACCAAGAGCTCGATGTCTACCTCGACACACCCGACTTGGGACGCATTGACATGAACGAGGAAGGAAAAGTATATTATTTGCTCTTTTGGTCAAAGAGATCGGAAGTTTGCCCAGTACTCTCGAAGTTAGCTCGAGACCTCTTCTCTGTTGCAGCGTCTACCGTAGCAGTGGAATCGGTTTTTAGCATTGGAGGGAACATGTTTGGACCAAGAAGATCGCGCCTCCACCCGGAAAACTTAGAGGCACAAATGCTAATAAATGAATGTGTAGGAGCAAAAAAGATGAAGCAACATTTGGCTAGACACTCATCGGAAGAAGAAAAAGAAGCGCAAGACTTGGAATCGTTGACTGAAAGTGATTGAAGTTTTATTTAATTTTTAGATTCATTTCTTAAAAACTTGTAATTTGTTAAACTATTTTCTACTTCTAATTTTAAAATTAAAATTTATAGTTTCTCTATTTGATCTTTGTAATTCTCAAATTGAAATAAAAGTTGAAGTTTTTTATTGAATTTTTATTCTCAAATTATCTAATATAAATTTACTTTCATATTTTCTTAGTTTTTTTTACTATTTAAAAAAACTTAAAGTTTTTTCTTACTACTTAAAGTTATTTAAAATTTAATTATTATTTTTAAAAAAATATTTTAAAAAAAAAACCGGCGGTTTAACCCGCCGGTTTTTGAAACCGAGACCGGCTTTGGCCGGTTCGGTCCCGGTTCCGGTATTCTCAGGACCGGGGACCAAAAACCGAGACCGGCTTTGGCCGGTTCGGTCCCGGTTCCGGTATTCTCAGGACCGGGGACCGCCGGGCCGAAAACCGGCCGGTTCGAACCGGTGGGCACGTCTAGATGTAGGTATAAATTGATAGATACAAATTATTTGTGATGTGTCAAGTGACGTGGCATCAAATTGTATTTAAAAATAAGTATTCCATTGGAGATACTCTAATATGATTTGAACTTACATCCCCAATAGTGTACTTAAATACAATTTATGTCATGTAAGAATTGTAGTTACCCCCGCATGATCTAAGAAGCTTCCACTGTTTCACATTCATCACTTTACAAATATAAAATATTTTTGTAACATGTGCTCAAATATTAGTTAGATAAAAGAATAATTAATAAATACGGAGTACTCTATTATTCCTAAACGCATTTTTTTCAATAGTCTATAAAATCCTGACACGCCATTTAAATAAATAATTACTTTTTAATTTTTTATTTTAAAAATTATTTTACTTTTAAATTTTCGTTTACTCCTTAAAATTTATTTTTAGTTACTATTTATTTTTATTAATACTGTATAAAATATTTTTTTTTCAAAAAGTCAATAAATATAAAATATATATATTTTTTCAAAATTCAAAAAGTCAATAAAAAATACTACAGTTATATATATTTTTTAATTTTACGAATATATTTGATCATTGATTTAAAAGAGAAGATTATACTTTCTTTTGAATAATTATGAATATAGAAATCTATTTCAAAGCATGAGTCTCTTCAAGTCAAACATGTAGTCAAGTTCTAGTTGTGCGATATTTAAACCCCACATCAATCCTTTATCACTCGCTTCATAATTCATATGGCTGCCTTCTCTCTCTAGCAGGTGCGTGTTTCTTTTATCCTCGATTTTGCGCTCACTGGTTTTGTGCCTTCGGTTTGAAGAATCATGATTGCGGCGGCTGTTGGTGGTGGTTATCTGTTGCTTGGTGGATAATCGTTTGCTACTTACTTAGGATGTAATATTTAAATTAGGGTTTTGAATTTGGGTTTCGCCAGAGGTTTCTTGTCTCTTTTTTTTTAACCCCATATACTTTTTGCAGTGAATCATTTTTACTGTGCAGATTAGTGTTAGATTGTTTAGAGCGTGAATTGAAGAAATTAGAGCTAAGGGGTAAATTGTTCACAGGCAACCAGATGAGCGCGTCGAGATTTATAAAGTGCGTCACCGTCGGAGACGGTGCTGTGGGTAAAACTTGTTTGCTCATTTCATACACCAGCAACACATTTCCTACTGTAAGATTTTTTTTTTATTTCTTTTAGATTAACAAAACTGTTGAAGTTAATTCTTTTTGGGAATAAGTAAGGTGAATAATTTTTGGAAAGTTTGCTAGAGTGTGTATTGGTAGGGGTAAAACCTGTTTTTAGTTTACCTCTGTTTGGGGTTTGATGGTTACGTCTTGGAGCTTTGAGATGTTGATGGAAATCATGCTCGCATCACCTAGATTGAGATGTTGTTAATTGTTATCATATCTGGACATGAGGTTATGTGGAGGAATATATCATTAAACATGTGCTTGAGGAAGACATATCATTTGTTTCTTTCAATAAATTATGTTGATATGATATGTTAAGACATTGTTATATTTTACTCTTTTCCGTAATTATTTTGCACGTCTTCTCCAAATTGCAACTTCTTTTTTCCATTCTCTTTCGTAATGATGGGTCTAAATCTATTGTTGTCGGATTGGTATGTTTTCTTGATGGTTAATATCCTCTTCCCGGGTTGGTTGGTGAGCTCTTTTCGGGGAGCAATGATCTTTGTGAAGTTTCTCTATCAATTTCTTCTTGTGATGATGGTTGATCATTCATCATGCAATATTAATAGACCTGTGCCATCTGTGTTTCCTTTTATCCGTTACATTTCCATGGTTACCATGTTAAAATCAATTCTATATACGTGCCATTTTTTGTTCATAACTAGTTGCGCAAAGCTGAAGTTTCATTTTCATGCTCTCTGTGATAATATTATTTCTTGTTTTTAACCGTATTTTTTTCTTCGTCAACTTAAATAGGATTATGTCCCAACAGTGTTTGACAATTTTAGCGCCAATGTGGTTGTGGATGGGAGCACCGTGAATCTAGGATTGTGGGATACTGCTGGTAAATACTATATATTCTAAGAAATAATTTAATTCTTTATCTTTCAATCTGTTGTGGAAGTGGCCATTGGTGTATAGAGGGGGGACCAAAAAATATTTAATCTGGTTTCTTATTAGGCACCATTTAGATTTTAAAACTATTTACCGAGACAAGTAGCTTTAAACCCACCTGAAATTATTTATAATTGTGTGTATATTTTAATTAATGATGTAAAAGTAATTGGCCCTAGCTAAAGTCCTTGTAAAAGAAAAAGAGTGCCTCCTCATTCATCCCGCAGTTTCCGCTCGTGAAGATATTATATAAGGCAAATCGAGTCTTGTCTGACCATGATTATTTATTACTTAGGCACCAGGCAGCACTGAAAACCGTTTAATCCCTCACAACTCCTGTTTTTACGCTTTAATTCTCAGTGCCAACTAACACCTAGTTTTGTTTCACAACATTGATCAACTTTATAACATTTACTTTAGCTCGCCCACGAATTTTAAATCACGTGTCTGCCATTGTGAGTGACACTCACTTATTTATTCTGCAGGCCAGGAGGATTACAATAGATTGAGACCACTGAGCTATCGTGGGGCCGATGTCTTTATACTTGCATTCTCTCTCATTAGCAAGGCCAGTTATGAGAACGTCTCCAAGAAGGTGAGTCTGCCTTTGTAGTTATTGGAAAACTTATCTGGTCACTCTGCAATGTACGATTTATTTGAAAAATAAATATAAAAATGAGAAGAATCAAATTGCATGGTGCTGATGTTTTTTTTTTCTCTTTCAATTTCCAGTGGATTCCTGAATTAAGGCATTATGCACCTGGAGTTCCAATAGTTATTGTGGGAACAAAGCTCGGTTAGGAACTCATTTCATCTTTTTCTTTTAAATTCCGTGTTCCCAGGTTTTTTATTTGTACAATAGAGATATATGACAGTACTGCATAGCTTTCCGTCTCCTTCTGATATAAATTGATAGTGACATTTATTTTAATGCTCTTAACTCCTAAGTGATTTCTTTTCCCTAAATCAATTTCATTGAAGAGTCTTGAATAATCCAGGTCATCATGCACACTTGTCATTGAAGTGGCCGCGTTTATTATTTTATGACATTTTCTGTTTTTCAAACTCGTTTATTAAGAATATGTAACATAACTACATTTATTATTGCTTTAATGTGTGTTGTGACTGCTTTCCTTTTGTTTTGTCCTAGTTTTCTCTTTCTTTATTCTTAGTTCTCTTTGTGAAAAGCTATTATGAAGGCTGTGATTTCCACACTTCTTGTTTAAAATTCTGGTTGGACTTGGGGTAATGTCTGCTAATATATATTAAGTAGCTCCCAGGTTCTTGTGGGGGTGTCTTGCTGAAAATAAACTTTCTTATATCGATGGACCAATTTGGATTCCCTAAATGGAATCTTCTTAAGAAGATAGTTCTGAACAGGAAGTATGGTTATACAGAAACCTTTTTGTTTTCGTCCCCCATATTAGTGATTCTTCGTCATGGAAATTCTGGCATCTGGCTAGGGATTAGATTTCAAATTGGGGATGGGAATCCATAAAAAAATGGGATCTCCCCTGGTTACCTCTTAATTCCTTTTTTAAACCTTCTCACCCAAGGGATGCCCCTTTTGGTCTTACATGGGTTAGATCTCATGACTGAAGGTGGCAGCTTCAACCGAAATTTTGAGTTTACTAATGATATCTTCTGTTCAGTGGATAACTATGTGTAAATTTTCTATCAGTTGAGAAAAATGTACTTATCTGGCCTTTCCACCCAAAGGTGCTGTTCTCTGTGTTCTGCTTATAAATTGATTGCCGAACAAAGATTGAATAAATATATTACTTCTAAGATGTAGAGAATAACCTGGATTTTTTCTCTGAGTATCATCTAGAAGACGTATTAGAACTATCATAAAAAATATTTACCCTTATATTATAGAACCTTCATCCTATACTACTAACAGTTTAGTGCACCACACAACTAGCTCAAATTTGCATCCTTTCTCCTCTGGCTTTGTTTAGTGCACCACACACTATATATTCAGTCATATGTTCATGTGGTTCTATGTCGCCCAATGGCCTAAACCAGTCGATATCAAAGCCATGACCTTCATACTATACTACTAACAGTTTTCCTATTTGTTTTTCATAGTGGTTCATTTTGAGTGACTAATAATCTATAACCTTCCAGATCTCCGAGAGGATAAACAGTTCTTCATAGACCACCCTGGAGCTGTTCCCATCACGACAGGGCAGGTAATATTGTAATGCATCACGTTTATTGTATCCGGCTCCTTATATGCCATTAAACTGTTAATTAGATTACTTTGCCTCATTCACGTGTTTGAAAGTGTAATATTTTTGCCAAAAACAAAAGGGCGAATGTTTAAAGTTTATCCCTCTGAATTTTATTCTATTTACCTTAAAGGGAGAAGAATTGAAGAAGTTGATTGGAGCTGTTGCTTACATCGAGTGTAGTGCTAAGACACAACAGGTAATTGTTTCTTATAAATAAATCACATTTTGTGTTGACTAGTAAAATACCATTGAAGTTTCCATGTTATTACAATAATAATAATAATAATTAAAAATAACTGTCTTTTGAAAGTACAAATGTTTACAAAAGGTATTACAAACACCACCTGGTGAGGTTCTAACCTTTTAGTTTTCAAAAAGAGTACATAAACCTCGAGAGTAGTTTTTCTGTAACTACCCCTTCTGTACAAACAAGTCATTTATCACATGGAAATATATTCTCATACTATTGTTCCAATGTTGCAGAATGTGAAGGCCGTCTTTGATGCAGCAATTAAGGTTGTTCTGCAGCCACCGAGGCAAAAGAAACGGAAGAAGAGAAAGGGTCAAAAAGCCTGCACTATATTGTAATTGCATATAAAAGATAACAATAAAATGTTCCCCTCTAGGGGAGGAAAGAATCACGTGTTAGTCTCATAATTCTCTCTGTTCTTTTGAGTGTGTTTTTGACCAATTGTACTAGGTAAATCTATTGAAGCTTGAAAACTTAAATACTTTGGTTTCCTGATCTTAGTTGTACTTCATGACATGTATGTGTGTATTTATTCCTTGTGTGTGATTGACGTTGTCGTAATATGGAAAATATGAAATCCATCCATTTTCTTAGCCATTAGATTTTTTGTTGGGGCTTGTGTGATATGGCCATAACCGTAGTCTTCTTTTTTTCTTGAATTAATTGTTAACTCGAATTAAATTAGTAGTTCAATGTGTAGCCAAAAGTATGTGAGTTCTAGTAAACTTTCATTACTCCATCCTTTAGAAAACATGAAAACACCCCTTAGCTAAAGTCCCTAGGTTTGACGAAGTCGGAAACAACAAACAGAGCCAACTCGAGTAGAAACTCTTTGAAAGAAAGTGTATGATCTGAATAGGCATTCCTTGAAAAGAACTGAAACGGAGGGAATAATAAATTGTGATAAAGACATAATAACACGTGCCACGTTACATATAATATATTACTGTCGGTGAATCTTATCATTTTGTCATGGAAAAAGACATCCAACCAAATCCAGTAATGCCATGTTTGTTTATTTTTATTATTTCTGGCTTCTCCAAAAAGACAGTTAACTGCAAAATACCAAACCCGCCCCTATTATTTATAACTACGAGAGAGTTTGGTCATTTATGAACTATTGATTTGAGCGTATTGACACCCACAACGAGTTAAAATACGTTCCAATAATTAAAATCTATCGGATAAAAATCCTATGCATGTATGTTCATCATTTTGCTGCTAATCAAACACCGAAAATATATTAATATTGAACAACACAATTTACAACATTATTGAATAATTAAAACAATAAAATTGCACAACTAATTAACAAATAATTAAAATATAAACGAAACATGAAATATCGAATCTAAACAATTACAGTAAAAACTCTATATAATAAACTCCCTATAGTAATAAAAAATTCAGGTCCCGATTTGGGACCAGTTATAAATAAGAATAAACTCCACATTGTCATAAGTCATACATTTTTCAATTTCCACCTTACGGATTTATACCTTTATATAGGAATAAATACAATTTTCAATTTCCACCTTACGGATTTATACCTTTATATAGGAATAAATGATTAATATATAATAAAAATATTTATTAATAATATTTTTATTTATCAAAATCAACAATATGTTTAAAATGACTTACAATATTTATTAAAATCAATAAGATATAGTATATGATCAAGATTTATAATCTTTAAATTCATTAGTATTTTATTCAATATATACATTAAACACAATTTTTACATATTTATGGTCAAATATTCATAGTCAACACTATTAAATACTATTAAATTTGTTAGGTGAACTCTAAGATAGATAAATACAATGCATTTTATTTTTATATTTATATTATTTTTTTATACGAAAAAATTATTTTTATTTTGTAAAACCCTATATAAGAATAACTCTTTATAGTAATATTTTTTCCCGGTCTTAACGATATGACTGTAGGGAGTTTCTACTGTATGAACAATTTCTAATTCATTGTGTTCAAAATTTTGAATTCAAATATTAAACATATTACATATGTAGAACGGTTGAAATGAGAATTGTCAAATTTTTATGGCCAAGGGTGAATGGAGGGAGAATAACAATATTCTATACATCGAGTAAGGGGGTATGAGTATGATAGTGTTAATTTTGAGCAAAAATTTCAAAGTTTTGCTTGGAACTTCTTCCCAAGAAGACTTCATACTAATGAAGTCTTTTTATTAATTTGGCAATTTTTTTTTGTATGGAATATATTTCATTTTATATTATATTTTGATTAAAAAATTGTTTTTTAGTTAAAACATACTCTGGAGTACATATTTTATGAAAATAAAATAAAAAATTGAAATATAATAATAAGAAATTAAAATACTACAAATTTATCAAAATCTAATACGGAGTATATAACAAATAAATATTAAAAACGAAATTCTGGCCATGGAGAATCTGTGAATTATCATGTATATATAAAACCTTTAAACCCTACCTTCCATATTTTTACTCAGTTGTAAAAAGTTCGATTCCGAACCAACTATTTGTAACTCTACTTTCCATACTAATAACTCGATGCGGGCTCTATTTTGTATCACCTCCATTTTATTCATTCCCTCTGTTTTCTGGGTTCATAAATGTATGATAAGATTCAATTTGTTTCTTTTTGTTGTTAGCGTTCAAAGACAAATCATATATCGTCGGAAATACGCCGGAAGTACCTACGGTTCCGACTGATTTTTATCCGATCGAATGGAAGATGCTTCGCCTGCAGGTTGGCCTCTGCTTAAAATTAGCTCGGCTGCTGGTTCAACAACTCCAAAACCACCTCACAATACTGCAAGACAGATGTCGGTGGTGCGATGGGTCATGACGAGCTTGCCTCGTCGGACTCTGTCTCACACCGAGGATTTGGAGCTTATGCTGATGAAGAATTTGGATGGATGCCAAGTTTTCGATTACGATGTTATCGAAATGTCCACTTCCGACTTCTCATCAGGTTTGTCGAAACTCGACAATGTTCGATTTTTAACTTGTTTGATTTCTGTGGCATATGTAGTATTTGGATTGAATAGAGCTCAAGTGAATTGAATGAATTTGAACTGAACTTAATCGAGCTGAATTAACTTTTTTTATAAGATTATGAATAATATTCTGACTTCAATTATATTGTATGGTTGTTAAATTTTTTTAATTTTATTTTAAAATGAACTAAATCGAGTTGAAATAAAGACATGAACTGAAGAATTAATGAAATGAAAATAAGTCTAAAATTAAAGCACAAGAACTGAAACGTAGAGGTGTTGCTTGAAATGCTTTTGCTTTAACGAGGGGTAGTTTTGTAACTCACCCAAAGAGGATTCTCATCTTTGTGATATATAGGAAATCTTATTGGAAAAGGAGGATGCAATTCGGTGTACAAAGGCGTCCTTCCTCAAGGCAAACCCGTCGCCGTAAAAGTTAGTTCGCGATCCTCTAAAGAGTCTCTATCGGATTTTACGCGGGAGATCGAAATAATGACGACTCTAAAGCACGAGAGAATCACCCCTCTTCTCGGTGTTTGTGTTAGAGACGACGAGCTCATATCCGTTTACGAGCTATTGTGCAAGGGAAACTTGGAACATAATCTACATTGTAACGTAAAGGAAAACTGCACCTTGTCGTGGGAGATAAGGTTTCGAATAGCCGTAGGGATCGGTGAGGCACTGCACTACTTGCACAACGAGTGTCGTCCGAAGCCCATCATTCACAGAGACGTCAAGTCTTCCAATATTCTACTCACCGATGGATTCGAACCACAGGTGGTGTTTCGATTTTCGCTTAATTACGAAAATACCCTTCGGGACGAATGTTTCCTAAGTGTGTATAGTTACTTTCTATATATAGTTGTGTGACTTTGGATTGGCGATGTGGGGGCCCACGGGGTCGTCGTCGTTTTTCACCGACAGCGACGTGGCCGGGACGTTCGGGTACCTCGCCCCCGAGTACTTTATGTACGGAAGAATAAGCGACAAGATCGATGTGTACGCGTTCGGTGTAGTTCTCTTGGAATTGCTTTCAGGGAGGAGAGCAATTGGTTTGGAGAGTACAAAGCTGGGTCAACAAAGCTTAGTCATGTGGGTAAGAAGAGCACAAACAATTGTACTATGCAATTGACCAAATTACTCTTGATGATTATTGTGTTTAGAACGTGTTTGGCAAACTTATAAGCTGCTGTTTAAGAGCTTATAAGCTCTTCTAATTTGTTTGGTAATTTTTTTTAAAAAGATCTTATAAAACTTAAAAACAAACTGTTTTAAAAAAAAAAAAAAAGTAAAACAGATTATAAGCTCTTATTACTTAACGATAAAAGACTAACGGTGCCTTTTTATTAGGCTAAGCCTAAACTAGAAAGCGAGGATTTGGAGAGCATATTGGATCCGTGTTTGTGTGGCAATGCTGACGTGGATGAAGTGCGACGAGTGGGCCTTGCGGCGAGGCTCTGTCTAGCGCAAGCAGCCCGGCTTAGGCCCGCAATGGATCAGGTAACTTGAGTTTCCGGAAATTATATGTATAGTTGATTTCTTGTCTTTTGTAATTTGACTCGTTTTTGAAGATACTGAGAATCTTGAGGGGAGAGGAGTACGAGGATGTGAAATGGGAATGCGGGAGTTTTGAGGATGATGATATTGATGACGAAGTTTATCCGGCTGAGTCGCATCTGAGTTTGGCGTTGGTTGATGTGCACGAGGACGACTCGACGTCATTCAGCAGCCTAGACCAAAACAGCCCTCTTAGTGTGGAGGACTACTTGAAGAAAAGATGGAGCAGGTCATCAAGTTTATAATTAGAGTACGTAGTAGAGAATTGGTTTTTAATTTGCTTGGTGTTTATATGATTTATATCCTGTATAACTTGCACCCAATTATTGTTAATGAGGTGTTGTACGTGCTTGTGGGACTCTCTATTTTAAGATAACATTTTCATCTAAGTAATTGTAAAATATCTATTGAAATAAAAGATTGCAATGTAGGACAATTTTCAATTGAGATTCAAGATGTCTTATGGGTGGTTTGGGTGAGTTTTTTTTAAAGATGTAATTAAATGTTTTATACTTTCTTTGTCTCGTACCGTACAAAGAACTACGAGAGAGTTTTAAAATGTTAAATCTACGAGAGTTTTGAATAAAATCATATGAAAAAATTGTGGTTATACGTACGGGACAGGATAGGTAGTAATTTTTAAAATGTTAAATTTAAGTGCAAATAAGATGTTGAATTTGTTTGGATAAATTTTTAAATCATATGAAACAAGGTATATAAGATTTTCGTAATAAAATGCTACTAAAATTTATGAAAATTTCAAAAATAGTATATTATATTATCGCAAAAAAAATTAGAGTACTCTATTTTTTTTAAATATCTTATAAGCTTATAATAATTTAGTACTATAATTTAATACAATAAAACCTTTTTTTTTTAATATCACAAAAAAAATTTAAAAAATTTAAAAGCTTGTTATAAATTTTATAAATGATTTAAAAGAATCTCAAAACAGTCGTAATCCGATATGACTGGATAGATTCAATTTTATCATCAAAGAATATGTAAGTGAATCATCACATATAATGGATAGAAAAGAGTACCACTTTATCCTTCATATTTTATTTTTATTGGGTAAACAAAATATGTATAAATCTTTTATTGCATCTCTAATTGAGAGTCGCGTGAAATAAGTTTAAGTAACTAAACATGTACACATAACATTGGAGCAAACTAGCAAAGAGAAAAAAGTGAGCATGCCAACAAAGTTTGTCATTTCAGTTCTACTATTCACCCTACTTTTTCATTTTTTTTGTTTACTACATTCCAATGCATTACGTTTTTTTTTTTTTGTAAATTAAAAAAAAAAAAAAAAAGTGTATAACTAGCTAGTTGAAATGGAAGTAATATTAATATTTAATTAAATTCACTAATTTTTTTGTTAGTCTTTAAACATGGGAAAAACGAACTTAACATTGTATGGAATTGCCAACTTTTTTTATTTTTTTACTTTGTGATGAGAGACTTGTAAACAGGTGCACACAAAGTGTAAAATGGACTTTAAAATTGCAAATTCTCTTATGTAATTTTGAGGCGTTTGAAGATATAGTATATAAAAAGATTGATTTGTGGGTTCATTTTTTTTAGTGAGATGTCAATCTATGTATTGTGTGGGTTTCAAATAAAACAACCAAACTAAAAAATACTCTCTC
The DNA here is from genome assembly GCA_954870475.1 of Euphrasia confusa. Lineage (NCBI taxonomy): Eukaryota > Viridiplantae > Streptophyta > Magnoliopsida > Lamiales > Orobanchaceae > Euphrasia > Euphrasia confusa. The sequence goes on from OX940956.1 coordinate 13,353,200, forward strand.
CTCAAAATTAATATTCACACTTTTTTCACAAAATAAAAAATAAAAGGTTGGGAGAAAGTATTCTCCTTTGCTCTCTCCAAAACAAAAAAGAGTACTACATATAAATACTATAGTAAAAAATGATCACATTTTATTTTTAATTAACAATATAATATATAAATGTATTTTATTTATTTTCAATTTTTTCAAAAACACTTTTATAAAATAATTTAAATCAACTCAAATAAATATAAATTTTATATAAAAAATTATATTATTTATTTTAATAATTGTTATATATATATATATATATATATTATATATATATATATATAATATTTTTTAAAATTATATGACACCCCAAAAAATTATACAAATGCAATTTATACAAAGGGAGTTGCTATTTGCACCCCTAAAAATGATAAGTACACCACTTACTACATACACCTATTTAAATTATAAATATTTTTATAAATTATACTTAATAAACCCCTCGAACTATCAATAATACCCTTTAAAAAAATAACAATACACCACCTTTTAATCTTTTATAAACTATAACATTATTAAATTATATATTAACTAACACAATAAATCAAAATTGTGTTAATTTAAAAAAAAAGTTTTATTATCATGTTCATTAATATTTAAAAAAAGTCATATAATTTTTTAATATTATTTAAACTCAAATATAAAACTATACATATATATACACACAAAATATAAATTAACTACAACAGATAAAAAAAAAAAAAAAACAAACAAAACGAGGTTAATTTAAAAAAAAAAGTTTTATTATCAATGTTCATTAATATTTAAAAAAAATCATATAATTTTTCAATATTATTTAAACTCAAATATAAAACTATACATATATATACACACAAAATATAAATTAACAACAACATATAAAATAAATTAAAAAAAAAAAAAACGAGGTGCTTCTCCTCTGTATCCATATGAGAATTTAATAATATAAATCACTATACATATTATATATATATTTTCGCCTAACCCATCTAATTAGAAGAACGAGTAATTTTTAGCTTTTCATATGTTCATGGTGGAAACTTAACATTTTTAATTCTTCCTTGGCCATATATGCATAGAAGCGAAAAAAACAAAAAAAAAGACTTGCGTATGTGTCAAAGTTGGGCCAATAATACCTTAAAAGGCCTTATTAAGGTGATAAGGTTGTCCAACTTATATGTGAGCCCGAGGTCCTTTATCCAATCGATGTGGGATATTCTAACACTCTCGCCAATAACACCTTAAAAGGCCTTATTAAGGTGATAAGGTTGTCCAACTTATATGTGAGCCTGAGGTCCTTTATCCAATCGATGTGGGATATTCTAACACTCCCCCTCACGAGTAAGCCGGAAATTTCATCGGAATTACTCGTGGCCGAAAATTTCATCGGCAGGGGTGCCCACAGTCGGAAATTCCATCAACCGGGGCCCCACATCGTGTTGGGCCTGCTCTGATACCATGTCAAAGTTGGGTCAATAACACCTTAAAAGGCCTTATTAAGGTGATAAGGTTGTCCAACTTATATGTGAGCCCGAGGTCCTTTATCCAATCGATGTGGGATATTCTAACAGTATGAAATGAAAATACAAAAAAAAGACTTGCGTATAAAATTTACATGAGCGAAAAAGATAAAAAAAAAAAAAAATCTTTAAAGTTGCGCAAGTAGAAAAAAAAGAAAAGGGGGTGTATGAGAATTAATTATATAATTAAGTTAATAGGGATATAATTGACTTTTAACTAAATAATATAATTATGATTATAATTGAGTTGGTGTACTTATCATTTTTTGAGGTGCAAATAGCAACTCCCTTATACAAATTGCAAGTTGTTAGCTTTTTACCAATTGTTGTGATAGCCACAAATTTAAAAACTCAAATCCCGACCAAATTCACGCGTGAGTCGGCTGGAGGAAGTGTGAATTATCCTTACGCTTTAAACACTTCCACACAAACTGCACGATCAAATTAAATTCTTACCCCAATTAGTTTGCACGTGAGTCATAGACTCGTAGTGTGTAAATCTTCTCGGTACATTATTTATTCTTGTCACATTTCAATACAATTTGATAATTTTTATGTTGAATTTAATAGTGTTGGTCCGTTATCCTTAATTCATTAGCAGCCGGCCCAGTGAGGTGTCAGCCCACTCTTTTATACTCCAGCCCACATGGCCCATTTGCCTTACCTGTTACAGCTCAGCCCATTACTTATTGTTTCTGAAAACATTAAGTATGTTGACCTTTCCTGACCGTCAGATTTAGGGTTGTTGTGTGAGATGCAATCTGGTCCGTTGATTGAGTATGATATAAAGAACTCACCACTCAGCCTTTACTCACTTCGCCCCTTTCGCAACCCTAGCAGTGTGTGTGTGCGATTACACCTTCGAGTGTGTGCGATTTCCCTCTCCGTTCACCCTTCCTCGCCGGCTTCCCTCATCTTCTCCGGCTGGCCTCCTAGTGAGCCCGGTGGCTGGAGAAGCTCCGTGAAGCGGCAGTGTTGGTGAATACCTCTTTTGTGAGGCGGAGTTGACGGTGGTGAGGCTTGAGTGCTCCTGGTCCCCGGTGAGGCTATTGTGACTTTCTGTTCCGGTTACCACTACCACCTATTATGCTACGATGATGGATCTACAGTCCTGAGCCGAATATTTATTCTATCTCTGGTTTTATTTTATATATATATATATATATATACTCGATCTGCTCTTTCTGGCCACTGCATGTGCTTTTAGTGTTCATTCAAGCTCAAACCCTAACATGCAGACCGGATCCCTTCAGATCCGTTGACTGCTGTGGTTTGTGAACTTGCTATGGCCTAAAGGATGTATTAAAGAACTGATTTGTTCTTTGTTAGTGTTTTTTCCCTGGTGCCTTGAAGCGACGACCGCCGACGTGGACTCCCAACAGTGGTATCAGAGCTCCACGGCGGCGGCTACCAGCAACCAGAAGTCAGATCCGCTACTTAGGGTTTCAAATCTGCCACCTGGAGGGTTGGAGTTGCTCGGCACTGCTTGGTAGGAGAACCAGGTAGCAAACCCGAATTAGGTGCCCCCAGCCATTGTAAATCCGGGATTGATCACCCCCTTGGATGTAAGGTTGGTACCCGGGTTGCCTGTGAAACGCGAAACGTGAACTGCTACAAGGGGTCCCTTGCGAATAACCCTGCAAGGTAAGTGATTGGCTTGAACCCCCTCTTGCTGTGATGGTCAGCCCGCCTGGAGGCACTCTGTGATGGTGTGGCCCGCCTAGTGGTCGTGTGTGGTGTTTTGAGTTTGAAAAATCTGTTTTCAAAAACCCTTGTTCAAAAGTATTTTCTGGAAAACTTGGTTTACTGATTCTGTTCTATGATAAACCCTATTTTGTGAAAATACCATGAACAACCTGCTTACTTGATTCTGTGATATCCACTGGTTTGGTACTTGTGTGTTTGAACCCTCTGTGATCTGCACTTTTGTGTGTTAGGTTTAGGGTTTATTCTGTGATACCAGAAACCTATAGTAACTTAACCTATTTGGAGAGGTGAGTGTCAGTGTAGAGTTCAAAGTGGTGGCCCCCGGCATACCAAACTTCCCTTGCTACACTTCCTTGAGGGGTGTGAGTATATTGTGAAGGCTGGGGTGTCCATTTGTCTGAGAATAATACCTACTCATCATAGGCTCTGAGTTACTCAATAGGAAGTAAGGCGTTTAGGACTCTCTCTCTCACTTTGGTGAGAAATAGAAGTGTGTGTGTGTGTGTTGACCTCTGTGGTGCTCACTATCTTCTGTCAAGTGCTTTTGTGTGCTTCTGTGATTGCTTGAACTTGCTGTTTTCAATTTGTTTTCAAAAACTGAGTCATCAATATCTGTTTTCAAAATGTCTGGTTTTAACTTGGCACCATTTGATGGAAAAGGGGATTTTGCTATTTGGAAACAAAAGATGAAAGGGATTCTGATCCAACAAAAAGTTTTTAAAGCTATAAGTGGTGGTTACTCCACTGATGACTCTGATGAAATGAAGGCTGAAACTAATGAACTTGCCCACTCAGCCATAATCTTGTGTTTGTCTGAATCTGTTTTAAGAAAAGTGGGTGAACTTGAATCTGCAAAAGAGCTTTGGGAAAAATTACATGATCTTTACACTGAAACTTCCCTCAATAGTAAAATGTTTTTACTTGAAAAGTTTTTCAGATTTAAATTGGATATGAGTAAAGACATTTCTGATAATACTGATGATTTCACTAAACTGATTCAAGACATTAAGTTGACTGGTGAAAAACACATTGATGATTATACCCCTATTGTGTTGTTGAATGTTATACCTGATTCCTATTCTGATGTGAAATATGCTATTAAGTATGGTAGGGACTCTGTGACTCTAGAAACTGTGATTAATGGGCTTAAAAGCAAAGAATTAGACTTAAGGTCTAATAGAGGCCATAAGGTTTCTGAAGTTAATCAAGTTAGAGGGAGGTCTAAGTCCAGGAACAATGGTGGTCAGAACCATAAAGGTAATGACAATCAAAACAATGATAAGAAAAAGGGGAGGGGTATGTCTAGGTCTAAGTCTAGACCCAAGGGTAAGAAGTGCTTTAACTGTGGTGAGCTGGGACACTTCATAAAGGACTGTCCCAAGCCCAAGAAGGTCAATGGTGACCATGCCAATGTTGCTGCTGAACATGATCATGGTGGTGTTGTTTTTATGATTTCTGAGAATGCTGTGATTCCTGATGTTAATGCTGCATTGCCTGCTTTTCTTGATGAAAATAAGTGGCTAATTGATTCTGGTTGCACATATCACATGACTCCATACTTGCCTCTGTTTACTACATATAAGAAAATGCATAACTCATCTGTTTCTATGGCTAATGATAAAAGATGTATGGTTGAGGGAATAGGTGATATCTGTGTAAAATTTGATTCTGGCTATCTGTACACTCTTAGGAATGTTAGACATGTGCCTGATCTATGCCAAAATTTGATATCATGTACTGCATTGGAATCTGATGGTATTTCTGGGAAATGGGGGAGTGGGTGCATGCCAATTGTTAAGGGTTCCATAATTATGTGCAAAGCTGCTAAGTGCAATAATCTGTATATTTGCAATGCATCTCCTTACTTGAAAGAATCTGCTCATATTGTGCATGATAGTGCCTTTAAGCTTTGGCATAAGAGGCTAGGTCATATAAGTAAGAAAGGCATGGAATTCTTGAAATCTGATGGTTATTTTGGTAACTCTAAAATGTCATGTATGACTTTCTGTGAAACTTGTGTGTTAGGGAAGCAAACTAAAGTTAGTTTTCCTGTGAACCCCACCCCCAATGTGCCTACTTCTGCTGCTGTTTTGGAATACTTGAATGCTGATTGTTGGGGTCCATCCCCTGAACCTACCCAAGGTGGTAATAGATACTTCTTATCTGTGATTGATGATTATTCCAGAAAAGTGTGGGTTTTCTTGATGAAAAATAAATCTGAGGTTTTCCAAAAGTTCAGTGATTTTAAAAACTTAATTGAAAATCAAACTGGTCAAAAGATTAAAGTTTTAAGAACTGATAATGGCCTAGAGTTTTGTAATACTGAAATGGATAACTTGTGTGCCCAATCTGGTATTAAGAGACATAGGACAGTTCCTTATACCCCCAGCAAAATGGAGTTGCTGAAAGGATGAATAGGACCCTTCTAGAGAAGGTTAGATGTTTGTTGACATCTTCAGGCCTTAGCAAAAGGTTCTGGGGTGAAGCTGTCTTAACTGCTGCTTATTTGATTAATAGGTCACCTAGTGTGCCCTTAAAAGGAAAGTGTCTTGAGTCTGTCTTTTCAGGAAAATCTGTATGTTTGGATAACTTGAGAGTGTTTGGTTGTTCTGCTTTTGTGCATCATTCTACTAATAAACTTGAACCTAGGTCTAGAAAGTGTGTCTTTCTTGGATATCCTGAGGGGACCAAGGGCTACAGGTTGTGGCTCAGAAGTGAACCTGTTTTTAGGACCATAATTAGCAGAGATGTGATTTTTAATGAATCTGAAGTGCCTTGTCTAAATGCTAGTGTGATGCTTCGACCACGTCTCTCAAATATTTAACATTTAATCTACTTTACACGGAACTCACCCTATTAATTCAAAATATTTAAATCTTAATCACATTCACTTATTCACATAATAATAATAACAACAATAATAATAATAATAAGTACAATTTAGTAAGTATTATAATTTAATTAAGTTCCCAAAACCAAATATTCATAAATAAATTAAGTTAATAATACAAGTTGTTCTTATTGGCCCGAAGATCGTGGAGATATTGCCTCCAAATAAATTAAAAGGGTGTAGCCCCTGCTATACTACTATCAACTAATAGCTATCCCCTTTTCCCTCACGTGCCTTCTTGCCAAAAATACGTTCAGCCACATTTTAAAGAATGATGACTCTACACTCTGACACAGCTACTCTCTATAAACCAACTACCATAAATTACATGTTCTCACACGAGCTGCATGTGCATCCCTACATGCCTGTACATATTAGCTATCAGCTACTAGCTAGGCTACTACCTGCAACCAATTAATTAAGGGCCTCTTCTCACAAGGAAAACGCACCTCTCCACGTGCGCCCATCATTTCCAAAATCTTTTTCTTTGCCAAAAATAGATTCAACTATTGTATGAATTTATGAAGCCCGGATCTTACGGGATCACTGCTCAAAACCTTGCCTATAAATACTTGGAGAAATCATTTGATCAAACACACCTTAGTAAGCTTGAAGAAAGAGGTAATTACTTCTCCTCTTTCTCTACTCCTCACCTCACCCCAGCCAAATAATCTTTGTAGCCAAGCCCAAAACGTGTCTATACATTTCGATCTTGTCCCGCCACCAAACCACCACAGTCGAACACCATCTGAACTCTTAATCCCAGGACGTTTACCAAACTCCTCAAACTGACCTATAAGTCCCTCCAAATCAGCCCGTACATGGACCGAATCGTTTCCGTAAACCCGCTCGACCACCCCGTACTTATCAACCCCATAAATTGAAACCTATTCATTAGACCTGACACGACCAGCCTCACGCCAAGGTCGAATCGTTCCACTCTCTGTTTCCTCACCCCAAAATGTTGTCCAGTGGCCGAACCCTCGCTACCATCAAATCCGGTTGGAGACCCGCCACCGTCCCCGTTGAACCCATGGACTGACCTCCCGTGATTTCCATAGTCAGAATTACCAACAATAATCCACCTCCACAACGTCAAAGCCTCTGTCCAAATCGCCGACTGTCACCACCAATCATCGTCTGATCCTTCCCGGCGTGCGTTGTCTATGCGAGATCGAAGATATCGCCCTCTTCAATGATGTCGCCATTACTGACTTCTTCCAAAGCCTTTGTCAATTAAGCTTTCATCTCATCAAAACTCTCTTGCCTACGGAAGAAGAGACCCGTGAACCCATTTTCTTTTTTTTATCGCCATCGTTTTCCCCTCTTTTGTTTCTCTGTAAAAAATAAATGTGATTGGAATTTGGGAAATTTTTCTCTTCCCGTTCACTTTCCCCAAAGAAGAAATGAGCCATTTAATCAAACCTTGCTCTTAAGTCTCCTAAGCCCATTTTCCCACAAACCCATTTTACTCCTTCTAAGCCCACTTTTCCTCAAACCCATTTTACTCCTTCTAAGCCCACTTTTCCTCAAACCCATTTTACTCCCAAAGCCCATCAAGCTCATGTCCTTCTCTCAATATTACATATATACGTACTAATATATATAAGTATATTAATTTATTAAAATTATAAAAATTTAATAATAAAAAGAATTTTGGTGTAGGAAACGAGTTATTTGAGGCATAGCACATTACGGAATTTGGGTTAAAAACTTTGCACGCCTAACTAAGGTAGGGAATTTCTTATCTCTTTTAATGTTTTAAAATTAAATATGTTTTACGTGAATTATTTGTGATGTGATTGAACGATATTAAGTTAATAAAACATGTGATCCCTTGAGGGGTCAGCGATCGAATTAAGGGTCATCGGGGGAATCCCGCCGTGTTTTATGTGCGCACCAAGTTTCAAGTAAATGTTCATGTTTATCGTTAATGCTTTCTCGTTACGGATATGTTTACGTTTGACTTGTTTGATTTATGAACATTAGACCTGATAAAGTTTTTCCCTGCTGAGTCATTGAGCTCATCCCTTCAATACATTTTTTTTAGGTACGACAGGGGATGCCCATGGGAGAGACGACGGGGCAATGGAATAAACCTTTCCAAACCATTATGTTTAATTATTACATTTTCATCGACTGCGGTAATGTGATATATATTATGAATTAATATTCGGTGTATTTATAATGACTTGAACCGATTATGTTTTGTTCCGGTCTAGTACGACACGGAAAATTTGAAATGTTATCTTATTTTAATAAAATTAAAAATATCGACTTTTAATATAACATATTACTTACCATTATTATTGATATATATATTTTTCTACTAAAATATAGTATTTAAAAAAAAATACTTCATTTTTCAAATTATTATATTGTAACGAGTTTTAAATAGTGGGGCGTTACAGTTTGGTATCAGAGCCCTTGAGTTTTAAATGATTCTGTAGACTAAATTATATATATATATATATATATATATATATATATATATATATATATATATATATATATATATATATATATATATATATATATATATATATTTCCATTGCCCTCGTCCTTCCTCGGCATCCATGAAGACAAAGGTAACGGATAATTATGTATATACATGTATATGGTATTCTTAAATTAATGTTTGCAGCTCGAATTCGTGTGTTGTTTAGATGGTTTGGACACGACCCTCTGCTGTTAGGACTTGGCCCCCGAATTGTGGCCCGAACAGGGTTGAGCCCGCACCGGTCGACCAGGGTTCTTCTAGCACCACTACGCCGATCACTGATTTCGAGAATTTTGTTTTCTCTGTGGGTGACACGATTGGGTCGTACCTAACGAATAAGCATAAGTTGTGGATGTGTGAGCAGGTGCTTCACAATCCTATCACAGGTTATGATGCGGCTCGTATGACTATCTATTCCCTTCCCAACTACTGGAAGAAGCGGGGTGATGCTATATGTGCAGCACTGTCCGAGGATATTTCCGGTATACTGTATTTGGTGTTGGACTATGACAGGTTCATATCGATTTTGGTTGCGGAGTGGTTTGGTAGCCTAGTTGAGGAACCGATGATGATGGCCCCGAGTACCGCGACTGAGGAGTTCCCGGAAGAGGATCCTGACATGTACTTTGAGGAGAACCCTGTGGAGGACCCAGTCGGTCCATCCTCCAAGGGGAAGGATGTGATTGAGCTTGAGTAGAGTTTCATACTCGACTCAAGTTCTACCTAGATGTTATATATATATATATATATATATATATATATATATATATATATATTGATGCATATCATTATCTAGTTTTCTCGACGCTACTGACCGATATTTTGATTGTGATATATGGTCTATCGACTAGTACTAATGTGGGTAACTTTAGGTTGACGGCATGTATGCAATTTTATTATGCATGTATAATAAACTATGTTTAATATGGATATTAAATATGGTGTGATTTGAATTTAGGAAATGAATACCAGATGTGGAAACGGAAACGGAAATGGAAATGGAATGGGAAATGGGAATCAGACTGCCGGAGAAAGACAACCCCCGATTAACCCAGCCACTGCGAATATGACATTCGCTGATTTCCTTAATCATTTCCAGAACAACGGAAATGGGAATGAGAAGGCAGTCGAACAATTTCGACACTATCGACCCCCAACTTTTAACGGACATGATGGACCGTTAGTAGTAGAGGAATGGTTCCGGGCACTAGAAAGAATATTCAAAATGCTTAATTGCGACGACAAGCAGAAAATAAATTGTGCAACCTTCCAAATGGTCGAAGACGCAGACCATTGGTGGGAGGGATATTGGAGGAACCGAACGGAAAATGAAAGGAACGCCCTCACCTGGGATAACTTCAAGAATATCGTTATGGACAAATTTTTTCCCCAATCCTCTAGAGATCAAAAGGAAACAGAATTCCTGACTCTCAAACAAGAAAATATTTCTGTTACAGAGTACGAAAGAAAATTTAACCAGTTGAGTCGTTTTGCTCCCCATTTGGTTGATACAGACCCGAAAAAGTCCTTAAGGTTTCGAAGGGGGCTACGACCCCAACTGGATGGCATACTATCGGCACAAGGAAACCTAGAATATGCCGACATGGTCGGAAGAGCCCACGATGTAGAAACTAGCTTGGGTTTCGGAGAATCAAGACCCAAGCAAGCAATGGGATTTGATAAACGTAAATGGAATGGAAACAACCAAGGGCACAATAAGCAAGCAAGAGCTGGAGAAAATAATCGTTTTAGAGCACCTGACAATCGACAATTGTGTCGCAATTGCGGGAAGAAGCATCAAGGGGTATGTATCAAGGGTCAAGGCAGATGTTATAAGTGTCATCAAATTGGGCATCACATCCGGGATTGCCCCCAAATCAATCAAAGGCCCGGAGCACCTCAAGGACATAATATAGTAAGGACTGGACAGACTTCTGGAGGAAGTGCGCGCATGTATGCAATGGCACGTGATGACGCTGAAAAAGACCCTGGAGTAATGACAGGTATGTTAAACGTCTCTGGAGTCCCTGCTTTTGCACTATTTGACACAGGTGCTTCTCACTCGTTTATATCTAGAAAGTTTCACGACTTGACTAGAGAATATAGTACTAAGATAGACGACGCACTAGAAGTAGGTCTACTATCTGGAAGTACCTTGATAACAGACGAAATTGACAAGGACACCGAAATAAACATTGGAGGACATCAGCTTACTGCTAACCTGCATATTATAGAAATGAAGGATTTTGATCTCATTCTCGGAATGGATTGGCTCAACAAATGTCATGCCAAGATCAAATGCCATGAACGTGAAATCACTTTTACACTGCTTGAAGGAAAAACAATTAAATTTTTCGGAACAAAATCTAAGAGGAAACCTCACATAATTTCTGCAATGAAGGCAATGAAATTATTACGAAAGGAGGATTGTCAAGGTTATCTCGTTAGTTTAGTACATAAACCTCACCCAGAGGTTTCTTCAACCGATGTACCGGTCGTTCAGGAGTTCCAGGACGTTTTTCCAGATAACTTACCAGGAGTCCCTCCAACTCGGCAACTAGAATTCACGATCGATTTGGTGCCAGGAGCAGCACCAATATCAAAAGCACCTTATCGTATGGCACCAAAGGAGTTGCAAGAATTAAAAATCCAAGTCCAGGAGTTGTTGGATTTAGGATTTATCCGACCCAGTGTCTCACCCTGGGGAGCACCAGTTCTCTTTGTGAAGAAGAAGGATGGGTCGCTTCGCATGTGCATCAATTACAGAGAATTGAATAAAGTCACTGTGAAGAATAAGTACCCTTTACCAAGAATCGAGGACTTGTTCGACCAACTACGAGGAGCAAACACCTTCTCAAAAATAGACTTAAGGTCAGGATATCACCAGTTAAAAATTAAAGAGAGCGACATCCCGAAAACAGCATTTAGAACTCGTTATGGACACTATGAGTTCGTAGTAATGCCGTTTGGGTTAAGTAACGCACCAGCCGTTTTCATGGATTTAATGAACAGGGTGTTTCATCCATACCTGGATAAATTTGTCATAGTATTCATTGATGACATCCTAATTTATTCAAAGAGCCCCAACGAACACGAAGAACACCTTCGCATTGTACTGGATAAACTTCGTACAGAGAAGTTGTATGCAAAATTCGAAAAGTGCGAATTCTGGATTGACAAAGTAATATTTCTTGGTCATATCATAAGCGCCCAAGGAATCGAAGTCGATCCAAGTAAGATCGAAGCCGTGAACAAATGGTGTACTCCCACAAATGCAGGAGAAGTACGTAGTTTCTTGGGTCTAGCCGGTTATTATCGAAGATTTATTGAGGGATTTTCTAAAATAGCCACGTCAATGACTCGATTAACAAGGAAGAATGAAAAATTTGTATGGAACGCAGAATGTGAGAAAAGTTTTCTTACACTAAAGGAAAAACTCACAACAACACCTGTCTTGACAATTCCTGACCCGACGAAAGATTTTGTTATTTACAGCGACGCGTCAAAATTCAGTTTAGGTTGTGTCCTAATGCAAGAAGGTAAGGTTGTCGCTTATGCTTCAAGACAACTTAAACCGCATGAAGTAAACTATCCAACACACGATCTGGAGTTAGCTGCAGTAGTACACGCCTTGAAGATTTGGCGACACTATTTGTACGGAGGCAAGTGCGAGATATTCACCGACCATAAGAGTTTAAAATATTTTTTTACCCAGAAGGAACTTAACATGAGACAAAGGAGATGGTTGGAACTCGTGAAGGATTATGACTGCACTATTAGTTACCATCCAGGTAAAGCTAATGTTGTGGCAGACGCTTTGAGTCGAAAGGGTAAGCTGACGCACCTATTTTCTAACCAAGAACACTTAATAAAAGACTTTGGTAAGATGCAGATTGAGATGATAATACCACCGAAAAATACTAATATAGTATTAACCTCCTTAACACTGAAACCAACGTTAAAGGAGAGAATCAAGGAAGCCCAACTCCAAGATGCATTTTTGGAGAAAATGCGAGACAGAGCAAAAAAGGGAGATGTCAAGGGATTCATGATCTCAGAGGACGATACATTGACTTACGAAGGGAGAGTTTGTGTTCTTAAAGATGAGGAATTAAGGAAAATAATAATGAGTGAAGCTCATTGTACTCCTTACACCGCACATCCGGGTGGAAACAAAATGTATCAAGATCTACGATCCATGTTTTGGTGGAGAGCTATGAAGAGAGACATTGCGACTTTTGTCGAAAGGTGTATAGTTTGTCAACAAGTCAAAGCTGAACACCAGCGACCCTCAGGGTTACTACGACCATTGGAAATACCCGAATGGAAGTGGGAACATATTACCATGGATTTCGTGGTAGGTTTGACACCTTCAACAAGAGGTAACAAGGCCGTGTGGGTCATAGTTGACCGTCTAACGAAAACAGCTCACTTTTTACCGATAAAAACGACGTTCAGTATGGAACAATACGCCCAAATTTACATCAGAGAAATCGTCAAACTTCATGGGGTACCAGTTTCTATAGTATCCGACAGAGACACTCGATTTACCTCGAATTTTTGGAAAAGTTTGCAAGACGCACTCGGGACAAAGTTACGCTTTAGTACGGCCTATCATCCACAAACCGATGGACAATCGGAAAGGACGATTCAAATATTGGAAGATATGTTGAGAACATGTGTCCTCGACATAGGTACTCAATGGGAGACTCTCCTACCTCTAGTGGAGTTTGCTTATAACAATAGCTATCAATCAACAATTGGTATGGCACCGTACGAAGCATTGTATGGGAGAAAGTGTAGGTCTCCCATATATTGGAATGAGGTAGGCGAGAGAAAATTTTTGGGACCAGAGTTAGTCCAACAGACCGTCCAACATATCGAGACCATTAGAAATCGAATCAAAATTGCCCAAGATAGACAGAAGTCTTACGCAGATCGTCGAAGGAAAGAATTAAGCTTTGAGGTTGGAGATAATGTTTTCCTCAAAGTGGCTCCTGTAAAGGGTATTATAAGATTTGGTGAGAAAGAAAAATTGAAGCCACGTTTTATTGGACCGTTCGAAATCCTTAAAAGAGTTGGTAATCTTGCATATGAATTGGCCCTACCTCCGAACTTGTCCGGGGTACATAATGTTTTCCACGTATCCATGCTAAGAAAATATGTGCATGACCCAAGCCACGTCGTAAGTTACAAAGACCTGAATGTTAACAAAGACTTGACGTATGAAGAAACTTCAGATGTCATACTGGATCGTAAGATTCATCGATTAAAAAATAAAGATGTCGTTCTAGTCAAAGTACAGTGGAAACGCCACAATAAGAATGAAGCAACTTGGGAAAATGAGGAGGAATTTCGCGCTAAATATCCGAATCTTTTCAATGGAGGTAAGTAATTCAATTTCGAGGAAGAAATTATTTTTAGGGGGTGTGGTTGTGATGCTTCGACCACGTTTCTCAAATATTTAACATTTAATCTACTTTACACGGAACTCACCCTATTAATTCAAAATATTTAAATCTTAATCACATTCACTTATTCACATAATAATAATAACAACAATAATAATAATAAGTACAATTTAGTAAATATTATAATTTAATTAAGTTCCCAAAACCAAATATTCATAAATAAATTAAGTTAATATTACAAGTTGTTCTTATTGGCCCGAAGATCGTGGAGATATTGCCTCCAAATAAATTAAAAGGGTGTAGCCCCTGCTATACTACTATCAACTAATAGCTATCCCTTTTCCCTCACGTGCCTTCTAGCCAAAAATACGTTCAGCCACATTTTAAAGAATGACGACTCTACACTCTGACACAGCTACTCTCTATAAACCAACTACCATAAATTACATGTTCTCACACGAGCTGCATGTGCATCCCTACATGCCTGTACATATTAGCTATCAGCTACTAGCTAGGCTACTACCTGCAACCAATTAATTAAGGGCCTCTTCTCACAAGGAAAACCCACCTCTCCACGTGCGTCCATCATTTCCAAAATCTTTTTCTTTGCCAAAAATAGATTCAACTACTGTATGAATTTATGAAGCCCGGATCTTACGGGATCACTGCTCAAAACCTTGCCTATAAATACTTGGAGAAATCATTTGATCAAACACACCTTAGTAAGCTTGAAGAAAGAGGTAATTACTTCTCCTCTTTCTCTACTCCTCACCTCACCCCAGCCAAATAATCTTTGTAGTCAAGCCCAAAACGTGTCTATACATTTCGATCTTGTCCCGCCACCAAACCACCACAGTCGAACACCATCTGAACTCTTAATCCCAGGACGTTTACCAAACTCCTCAAACTGACCTATAAGTCCCTCCAAATCAGCCCGTACATGGACCGAATCGTTTCCGTAAACCCGCTCGACCACCCCGTACTTATCAACCCCATAAATTGAAACCTATTCATTAGACCTGACACGACCAGCCTCACGCCAAGGTCGAATCGTTCCACTCTCTGTTTCCTCACCCCAAAATGTTGTCCAGTGGCCGAACCCTCGCTACCATCAAATCCGGTTGGAGACCCGCCACCGTCCCCGTTGAACCCATGGACTGACCTCCCGTGATTTCCATAGTCAGAATTACCAACAATAATCCACCTCCACAACGTCAAAGCCTCTGTCCAAATCGCCGACTGTCACCACCAATCATCGTCTGATCCTTCCCGGCGTGCGTTGTCTATGCGAGATCGAAGATATCGCCCTCTTCAATGATGTCGCCATTACTGACTTCTTCCAAAGCCTTTGTCAATTAAGCTTTCATCTCATCAAAACTCTCTTGCCTACGGAAGAAGAGACCCGTGAACCCATTTTCTTTTTTTTATCGCCATCGTTTTCCCCTCTTTTGTTTCTCTGTAAAAAATAAATGTGATTGGAATTTGGGAAATTTTTCTCTTCCCGTTCACTTTCCCCAAAGAAGAAATGAGCCATTTAATCAAACCTTGCTCTTAAGTCTCCTAAGCCCATTTTCCCACAAACCCATTTTACTCCTTCTAAGCCCACTTTTCCTCAAACCCATTTTACTCCTTCTAAGCCCACTTTTCCTCAAACCCATTTTACTCCCAAAGCCCATCAAGCTCATGTCCTTCTCTCAATATTACATATATACGTACTAATATATATAAGTATATTAATTTATTAAAATTATAAAAATTTAATAATAAAAAGAATTTTGGTGTAGGAAACGAGTTATTTGAGGCATAGCACATTACGGAATTTGGGTTAAAAACTTTGCACGCCTAACTAAGGTAGGGAATTTCTTATCTCTTTTAATGTTTTAAAATTAAATATGTTTTACGTGAATTATTTGTGATGTGATTGAACGATATTAAGTTAATAAAACATGTGATCCCTTGAGGGGTCAGCGATCGAATTAAGGGTCATCGGGGGAATCCCGCCGTGTTTTATGTGCGCACCAAGTTTCAAGTAAATGTTCATGTTTATCGTTAATGCTTTCTCGTTACGGATATGTTTACGTTTGACTTGTTTGATTTATGAACATTAGACCTGATAAAGTTTTTCCCTGCTGAGTCATTGAGCTCATCCCTTCAATACATTTTTTTTAGGTACGACAGGGGATGCCCATGGGAGAGACGACGGGGCAATGGAATAAACCTTTCCAAACCATTATGTTTAATTATTACATTTTCATCGACTGCGGTAATGTGATATATATTATGAATTAATATTCGGTGTATTTATAATGACTTGAACCGATTATGTTTTGTTCCGGTCTAGTACGACACGGAAAATTTGAAATGTTATCTTATTTTAATAAAATTAAAAATATCGACTTTTAATATAACATATTACTTACCATTATTATTGATATATATATTTTTCTACTAAAATATAGTATTTAAAAAAAAAATACTTCATTTTTCAAATTATTATATTGTAACGAGTTTTAAATAGTGGGGCGTTACAGTTTGGTATCAGAGCCCTTGAGTTTTAAATGATTCTGTAGACTAAATTATATATATATATATATATATATATATATATATATATATATATATATATATATATATATATATATATATATATATATATATATATATATTTCCATTGCCCTCGTCCTTCCTCGGCATCCATGAAGACAAAGGTAACGGATAATTATGTATATACATGTATATGGTATTCTTAAATTAATGTTTGCAGCTCGAATTCGTGTGTTGTTTAGATGGTTTGGACACGACCCTCTGCTGTTAGGACTTGGCCCCCGAATTGTGGCCCGAACAGGGTTGAGCCCGCACCGGTCGACCAGGGTTCTTCTAGCACCACTACGCCGATCACTGATTTCGAGAATTTTGTTTTCTCTGTGGGTGACACGATTGGGTCGTACCTAACGAATAAGCATAAGTTGTGGATGTGTGAGCAGGTGCTTCACAATCCTATCACAGGTTATGATGCGGCTCGTATGACTATCTATTCCCTTCCCAACTACTGGAAGAAGCGGGGTGATGCTATATGTGCAGCACTGTCCGAGGATATTTCCGGTATACTGTATTTGGTGTTGGACTATGACAGGTTCATATCGATTTTGGTTGCGGAGTGGTTTGGTAGCCTAGTTGAGGAACCGATGATGATGGCCCCGAGTACCGCGACTGAGGAGTTCCCGGAAGAGGATCCTGACATGTACTTTGAGGAGAACCCTGTGGAGGACCCAGTCGGTCCATCCTCCAAGGGGAAGGATGTGATTGAGCTTGAGTAGAGTTTCATACTCGACTCAAGTTCTACCTAGATGTTATATATATATATATATATATATATATATATATATATATATTGATGCATATCATTATCTAGTTTTCTCGACGCTACTGACCGATATTTTGATTGTGATATATGGTCTATCGACTAGTACTAATGTGGGTAACTTTAGGTTGACGGCATGTATGCAATTTTATTATGCATGTATAATAAACTATGTTTAATATGGATATTAAATATGGTGTGATTTGAATTTAGGAAATGAATACCAGATGTGGAAACGGAAACGGAAATGGAAATGGAATGGGAAATGGGAATCAGACTGCCGGAGAAAGACAACCCCCGATTAACCCAGCCACTGCGAATATGACATTCGCTGATTTCCTTAATCATTTCCAGAACAACGGAAATGGGAATGAGAAGGCAGTCGAACAATTTCGACACTATCGACCCCCAACTTTTAACGGACATGATGGACCGTTAGTAGTAGAGGAATGGTTCCGGGCACTAGAAAGAATATTCAAAATGCTTAATTGCGACGACAAGCAGAAAATAAATTGTGCAACCTTCCAAATGGTCGAAGACGCAGACCATTGGTGGGAGGGATATTGGAGGAACCGAACGGAAAATGAAAGGAACGCCCTCACCTGGGATAACTTCAAGAATATCGTTATGGACAAATTTTTTCCCCAATCCTCTAGAGATCAAAAGGAAACAGAATTCCTGACTCTCAAACAAGAAAATATTTCTGTTACAGAGTACGAAAGAAAATTTAACCAGTTGAGTCGTTTTGCTCCCCATTTGGTTGATACAGACCCGAAAAAGTCCTTAAGGTTTCGAAGGGGGCTACGACCCCAACTGGATGGCATACTATCGGCACAAGGAAACCTAGAATATGCCGACATGGTCGGAAGAGCCCACGATGTAGAAACTAGCTTGGGTTTCGGAGAATCAAGACCCAAGCAAGCAATGGGATTTGATAAACGTAAATGGAATGGAAACAACCAAGGGCACAATAAGCAAGCAAGAGCTGGAGAAAATAATCGTTTTAGAGCACCTGACAATCGACAATTGTGTCGCAATTGCGGGAAGAAGCATCAAGGGGTATGTATCAAGGGTCAAGGCAGATGTTATAAGTGTCATCAAATTGGGCATCACATCCGGGATTGCCCCCAAATCAATCAAAGGCCCGGAGCACCTCAAGGACATAATATAGTAAGGACTGGACAGACTTCTGGAGGAAGTGCGCGCATGTATGCAATGGCACGTGATGACGCTGAAAAAGACCCTGGAGTAATGACAGGTATGTTAAACGTCTCTGGAGTCCCTGCTTTTGCACTATTTGACACAGGTGCTTCTCACTCGTTTATATCTAGAAAGTTTCACGACTTGACTAGAGAATATAGTACTAAGATAGACGACGCACTAGAAGTAGGTCTACTATCTGGAAGTACCTTGATAACAGACGAAATTGACAAGGACACCGAAATAAACATTGGAGGACATCAGCTTACTGCTAACCTGCATATTATAGAAATGAAGGATTTTGATCTCATTCTCGGAATGGATTGGCTCAACAAATGTCATGCCAAGATCAAATGCCATGAACGTGAAATCACTTTTACACTGCTTGAAGGAAAAACAATTAAATTTTTCGGAACAAAATCTAAGAGGAAACCTCACATAATTTCTGCAATGAAGGCAATGAAATTATTACGAAAGGAGGATTGTCAAGGTTATCTCGTTAGTTTAGTACATAAACCTCACCCAGAGGTTTCTTCAACCGATGTACCGGTCGTTCAGGAGTTCCAGGACGTTTTTCCAGATAACTTACCAGGAGTCCCTCCAACTCGGCAACTAGAATTCACGATCGATTTGGTGCCAGGAGCAGCACCAATATCAAAAGCACCTTATCGTATGGCACCAAAGGAGTTGCAAGAATTAAAAATCCAAGTCCAGGAGTTGTTGGATTTAGGATTTATCCGACCCAGTGTCTCACCCTGGGGAGCACCAGTTCTCTTTGTGAAGAAGAAGGATGGGTCGCTTCGCATGTGCATCAATTACAGAGAATTGAATAAAGTCACTGTGAAGAATAAGTACCCTTTACCAAGAATCGAGGACTTGTTCGACCAACTACGAGGAGCAAACACCTTCTCAAAAATAGACTTAAGGTCAGGATATCACCAGTTAAAAATTAAAGAGAGCGACATCCCGAAAACAGCATTTAGAACTCGTTATGGACACTATGAGTTCGTAGTAATGCCGTTTGGGTTAAGTAACGCACCAGCCGTTTTCATGGATTTAATGAACAGGGTGTTTCATCCATACCTGGATAAATTTGTCATAGTATTCATTGATGACATCCTAATTTATTCAAAGAGCCCCAACGAACACGAAGAACACCTTCGCATTGTACTGGATAAACTTCGTACAGAGAAGTTGTATGCAAAATTCGAAAAGTGCGAATTCTGGATTGACAAAGTAATATTTCTTGGTCATATCATAAGCGCCCAAGGAATCGAAGTCGATCCAAGTAAGATCGAAGCCGTGAACAAATGGTGTACTCCCACAAATGCAGGAGAAGTACGTAGTTTCTTGGGTCTAGCCGGTTATTATCGAAGATTTATTGAGGGATTTTCTAAAATAGCCACGTCAATGACTCGATTAACAAGGAAGAATGAAAAATTTGTATGGAACGCAGAATGTGAGAAAAGTTTTCTTACACTAAAGGAAAAACTCACAACAACACCTGTCTTGACAATTCCTGACCCGACGAAAGATTTTGTTATTTACAGCGACGCGTCAAAATTCAGTTTAGGTTGTGTCCTAATGCAAGAAGGTAAGGTTGTCGCTTATGCTTCAAGACAACTTAAACCGCATGAAGTAAACTATCCAACACACGATCTGGAGTTAGCTGCAGTAGTACACGCCTTGAAGATTTGGCGACACTATTTGTACGGAGGCAAGTGCGAGATATTCACCGACCATAAGAGTTTAAAATATTTTTTTACCCAGAAGGAACTTAACATGAGACAAAGGAGATGGTTGGAACTCGTGAAGGATTATGACTGCACTATTAGTTACCATCCAGGTAAAGCTAATGTTGTGGCAGACGCTTTGAGTCGAAAGGGTAAGCTGACGCACCTATTTTCTAACCAAGAACACTTAATAAAAGACTTTGGTAAGATGCAGATTGAGATGATAATACCACCGAAAAATACTAATATAGTATTAACCTCCTTAACACTGAAACCAACGTTAAAGGAGAGAATCAAGGAAGCCCAACTCCAAGATGCATTTTTGGAGAAAATGCGAGACAGAGCAAAAAAGGGAGATGTCAAGGGATTCATGATCTCAGAGGACGATACATTGACTTACGAAGGGAGAGTTTGTGTTCTTAAAGATGAGGAATTAAGGAAAATAATAATGAGTGAAGCTCATTGTACTCCTTACACCGCACATCCGGGTGGAAACAAAATGTATCAAGATCTACGATCCATGTTTTGGTGGAGAGCTATGAAGAGAGACATTGCGACTTTTGTCGAAAGGTGTATAGTTTGTCAACAAGTCAAAGCTGAACACCAGCGACCCTCAGGGTTACTACGACCATTGGAAATACCCGAATGGAAGTGGGAACATATTACCATGGATTTCGTGGTAGGTTTGACACCTTCAACAAGAGGTAACAAGGCCGTGTGGGTCATAGTTGACCGTCTAACGAAAACAGCTCACTTTTTACCGATAAAAACGACGTTCAGTATGGAACAATACGCCCAAATTTACATCAGAGAAATCGTCAAACTTCATGGGGTACCAGTTTCTATAGTATCCGACAGAGACACTCGATTTACCTCGAATTTTTGGAAAAGTTTGCAAGACGCACTCGGGACAAAGTTACGCTTTAGTACGGCCTATCATCCACAAACCGATGGACAATCGGAAAGGACGATTCAAATATTGGAAGATATGTTGAGAACATGTGTCCTCGACATAGGTACTCAATGGGAGACTCTCCTACCTCTAGTGGAGTTTGCTTATAACAATAGCTATCAATCAACAATTGGTATGGCACCGTACGAAGCATTGTATGGGAGAAAGTGTAGGTCTCCCATATATTGGAATGAGGTAGGCGAGAGAAAATTTTTGGGACCAGAGTTAGTCCAACAGACCGTCCAACATATCGAGACCATTAGAAATCGAATCAAAATTGCCCAAGATAGACAGAAGTCTTACGCAGATCGTCGAAGGAAAGAATTAAGCTTTGAGGTTGGAGATAATGTTTTCCTCAAAGTGGCTCCTGTAAAGGGTATTATAAGATTTGGTGAGAAAGAAAAATTGAAGCCACGTTTTATTGGACCGTTCGAAATCCTTAAAAGAGTTGGTAATCTTGCATATGAATTGGCCCTACCTCCGAACTTGTCCGGGGTACATAATGTTTTCCACGTATCCATGCTAAGAAAATATGTGCATGACCCAAGCCACGTCGTAAGTTACAAAGACCTGAATGTTAACAAAGACTTGACGTATGAAGAAACTTCAGATGTCATACTGGATCGTAAGATTCATCGATTAAAAAATAAAGATGTCGTTCTAGTCAAAGTACAGTGGAAACGCCACAATAAGAATGAAGCAACTTGGGAAAATGAGGAGGAATTTCGCGCTAAATATCCGAATCTTTTCAATGGAGGTAAGTAATTCAATTTCGAGGAAGAAATTATTTTTAGGGGGTGTGGTTGTGATGCTTCGACCACGTTTCTCAAATATTTAACATTTAATCTACTTTACACGGAACTCACCCTATTAATTCAAAATATTTAAATCTTAATCACATTCACTTATTCACATAATAATAATAACAACAATAATAATAATAAGTACAATTTAGTAAATATTATAATTTAATTAAGTTCCCAAAACCAAATATTCATAAATAAATTAAGTTAATATTACAAGTTGTTCTTATTGGCCCGAAGATCGTGGAGATATTGCCTCCAAATAAATTAAAAGGGTGTAGCCCCTGCTATACTACTATCAACTAATAGCTATCCCTTTTCCCTCACGTGCCTTCTAGCCAAAAATACGTTCAGCCACATTTTAAAGAATGACGACTCTACACTCTGACACAGCTACTCTCTATAAACCAACTACCATAAATTACATGTTCTCACACGAGCTGCATGTGCATCCCTACATGCCTGTACATATTAGCTATCAGCTACTAGCTAGGCTACTACCTGCAACCAATTAATTAAGGGCCTCTTCTCACAAGGAAAACCCACCTCTCCACGTGCGTCCATCATTTCCAAAATCTTTTTCTTTGCCAAAAATAGATTCAACTACTGTATGAATTTATGAAGCCCGGATCTTACGGGATCACTGCTCAAAACCTTGCCTATAAATACTTGGAGAAATCATTTGATCAAACACACCTTAGTAAGCTTGAAGAAAGAGGTAATTACTTCTCCTCTTTCTCTACTCCTCACCTCACCCCAGCCAAATAATCTTTGTAGTCAAGCCCAAAACGTGTCTATACATTTCGATCTTGTCCCGCCACCAAACCACCACAGTCGAACACCATCTGAACTCTTAATCCCAGGACGTTTACCAAACTCCTCAAACTGACCTATAAGTCCCTCCAAATCAGCCCGTACATGGACCGAATCGTTTCCGTAAACCCGCTCGACCACCCCGTACTTATCAACCCCATAAATTGAAACCTATTCATTAGCCCTGACACGACCAGCCTCACGCCAAGGTCGAATCGTTCCACTCTCTGTTTCCTCACCCCAAAATGTTGTCCAGTGGCCGAACCCTCGCTACCATCGAATCCGGTTGGAGACCCGCCACCGTCCCCGTTGAACCCATGGACTGACCTCCCGTGATTTCCATAGTCAAAATTACCAACAATAATCCTCCTCCACAACGTCAAAGCCTCTGTCCAAATCGCCGACTATCACCACCAATCATCGTCTGATCCTTCCCGGCGTGCGTTGTCTATGCGAGATCGAAGATATCGCCCTCTTCAATGATGTCGCCATTACTGACTTCTTCCAAAGCCTTTGTCAATTAAGTTTTCATCTCATCAAAACTCTCTTGCCTACGGAAGAAGAGACCCGTGAACCCATTTTCTTTTTTTTATCGCCATCGTTTTCCCCTCTTTTGTTTCTCTGTACAAAATAAAAGTGATTGGAATTTGGGAAATTTTTCTCTTCCCGTTCACTTTCCCCAAAGAAGAAATGAGCCACTTAATCAAACCTTGCTCCTAAGTCTCCTAAGCCCATTTTCCTACAAACCCATTTTACTCCTTCTAAGCCCACTTTTCCTCAAACTCATTTTACTCCCAAAGCCCATCAAGCTCATGTCCTTCTCTCAATATTACATATATACGTACTAATATATATAAGTATATTAATTTATTAAAATTATAAAAATTTAATAATAAAAAGAATTTTGGTGTAGGAAACGAGTTATTTGAGGCATAGCACATTACTGAATTTGGGTTAAAAACTTTGCACGCCTAACTAAGGTAGGGAATTTCTTATCTCTTTTAATGTTTTAAAATTAAATATGTTTTACGTGAATTATTTGTGATGTGATTGAACGATATTAAGTTAATAAAATATGTGATCCCTTGAGGGGTCAATGATCGAATTAAGGGTCATCGGGGGAATCCCGTCGTGTTTTATGTGCGCACCAAGTTTCAAGTAAATGTTCATGTTTATCGTTAATGCTTTCTCGTTACGGATATGTTTACGTTTGACTTGTTTGATTTATGAACATTAGACCTGATAAAGTTTTTCCCTGCTGAGTCATTGAGCTCATCCCTTCAATACATTTTTTTTAGGTACGACAGGGGATGCCTATGGGAGAGACGACGGGGCAATGGAATAAACCTTTCCAAACCATTATGTTTAATTATTACATTTTCATCGACTGCGGTAATGTGATATATATTATGAATTAATATTCGGTGTATTTATAATGACTTGAACCGATTATGTTTTGTTCCGGTCTAGTACGGCACGGAAAATTTGAAATGTTATCTTATTTTAATAAAATTAAAAATCTCGACTTTTAATATAACATATTACTTACCATTATTATTGATATATATATTTTTCTACTAAAATATAGTATTTAAAAAAAAATACTTCATTTTTCAAATTATTATATTGTAACGAGTTTTAAATAGCGGGGCGTTACAGCTAGAAACCCTAAGGTTGGTGATACCTCTGGTGAGGTGGAGTCTACTCCCTTTGTAGATCCTTTAGGTGTGCATTCTGATGACTTGCCTGCTACTGATAATTCTGATAACCTGCCTGCTGATGTGCCTGAAAATCCTGTTGTTGAGTTGAATGAAAATGCTGATAATGCTCCTGCTGTGAATCCAAATTTGAATCCTGTGAATCCAAATTCTGTGAACTTGCCTGCAAATGATAATCCCCCCATGCATGCTGAATATGAACATGATGAAAATGTAGTTGATGTAAATCCTAATCTGACTAGTTATCAATTGACTAGGGATAGGGCTAGGAGGAACCCTAGGCTGCCTGCTAGATTTGATGATTTCCAACTTGGTAATTTTGTGTTTAACATGCATGATTTGATTGAGAACTGTGAACCTAAAACCTATAATGAAGCCATGAAATCTGAACATTCTGCAAAATGGTTAACTGCCATGAATGATGAAATGAACTCACTTTTGAAAAATGAAACTTGGACTTTGGTTCCCAAATCCCCTAAATGCTCTGTGGTAGACTGTAAATGGTTGTACAAGGTCAAGCATGAGGGTAGTGAGGTTAGATTTAAGGCTAGGTTGGTTGCTAAGGGGTTCTCTCAAAGGGAAGGGGTAGATTATACTGAAATATTTGCTTCTGTTGTGAAGTTCACTACTGTCAGAATCATGCTTGCATTGTGTGCTCAGTTTGATTTGGAAATGAAACAGATGGATGTGAAAACTGTTTTCTTGCATGGTGAATTAGATGAAAAGATTTTTATGAAACAGCCTGAGGGGTTTATTGTGGATAATAAATCTGAACATGTGTGTTTGTTGAAAAAATCTTTGTATGGTTTAAAACAGTCCCCCAGACAATGGAATAAAAAGTTTGATGAATTTATGCTTTCTTTAAAGTTCAGTAGGAGTTCTTATGATCCCTGTCTGTACTATACTTGTGATTCCAAAGTGCCTGTGTATCTTGTGCTCTATGTTGATGATATGCTAATTTTTAGTCCCTGTTTGAAGTCTATTGAATCTGTCCAGAAACAATTATGCTCTAACTTTGAGATGAAAGACTTAGGTGATGCTAGAAAAATCCTTGGCATGAACATTGATAGAAATAGAGCTGACTGCACCATTCATCTTCACCAATCTTCTTATGTGGACAAACTGCTTGATAGGTTTAACATGTCTAAATGCAAATCTGCTTCTGTGCCTCTTGCTGGTCATTTTGTTTTGTCAAAAGATCAATGTCCCAAAACTGAGTCTGAATATGAAGCTATGAATTATGTGCCCTATGCTTGTGCTGTAGGACCTGTTATGTATCTCATGGTTAGCACTAAACCTGATATTGCCTATGTTGTTAGTTGCTTGAGTAGATACATGTCTAATCCTGATCAGCCCCATTGGGAGGCCATGAAGTGGTTGCTTAGGTATCTTGCTGGTACTAAGACTTATGGCTTGAAATTTATGAAAAGTAAAAGTGGTGTTGTGTTGAGTGGATTTGTTGATGCCAATTATGCAAACTGTAGAGACTCTAGAAAATCTTCAACTTCCTATGTGTTTATTGTTTGTAATTCATGTGTTAGCTGGAAATCTCAATTGCAAAATGTAGTTGCTTTGTCTACAACTGAATCTGAGTATATTGCTATTACTGATGCTTTTAAAGAAGTTATTTGGTTGAAAGGATTGCTAACTGAGTTGATGTTGTTGAATGATTTTGTTGTTGTGTTCTCTGGTAGTCAATCTGGTATCCAACTGTGCAAAAATCCTGTGTTTCATGATAGAACTAAGCATATTGATGTTAGATATCATTTCATTAGGGATCATGTTGAAAAGGGTGACATTTTGCTTGATAAGATATCCACTCACCTCAACCCCTCTGATATGGGGACTAAGCCTCTGCCACTGGAGAAATTGCAGTTCTGTTTGAAGTTCTTGAACTTCACTCCCCTGGGCTGATGTTGTGCCAGTGTACCCCTTGGGGTGCTGCTGTTGTGTAGCCAGCCCAGGAGGTGTTTTACTTGTTGCTTTGGGTGCAACAAGTGTTTCTATATAAAGAAACAGCCTTAAAGCCCACGCTTTTCCACTCCCTCTGAGTCAGTGGTGTTTCAGAAGAAACATGTTTTGTAGCTTTCACCCTTTGGGGTGTTAGCTGTCACTTAGTGTGACGGTTGCTCAGGGAAACCACCCCTGTTGCTTAGGCAGCAGGGGAGCCCCGTTGCTCCGGCAGCGGGGCTAGGCTATGGTGAGACTGTACACGTGTCAAAATGTGTGTTTGATTGTGTTCCTAGTAGCAGTGGATATAACAGTGTGGTGGTGGCCAACAAGGTGGAGAATGTTGGATTTAATAGTGTTGGCCCGTTATCCTTAATTCATTAGCAGCCGGCCCAGTGAGGTGTCAGCCCACTCTTTTATACTCCAGCCCACATGGCCCATTTGCCTTACCTGTTACAGCCCATCACATTACTTATTGTTTCTGAAAACATTACATATGTTGACCTTTCCTGACCGTCAAATTTAGGGTTGTTGTGTGAGATGCAATGTAATGTTCAGGCGTAATAATAATAATAATAATAATAATAATAATAATAATAATAATAATAATGATAATACGAATAATAAAAATAATAATAATAATAAAATAAATAAAAGTTTAAAAAGAGTAAAAAATTAATTTAAATCAAACTCATGATTAAATCCGTAGTCTTTACGCGTTCTCTCCTAGCTTTTAGGAACAAACTCTCTACTTCAACCCTTAAAACCGTAGTCTTTCACCGCTGCTTAGCTATATACACAACACACCACGATTCTATAAACTCATACGAAGAAGGTCAAAGAAGGGAGTCGAAAAGGGTTCAAAAAGCTTTCAAGGTCGATCATTAAATCCGTAAATCTACAACCTCAAGGTAACCCTTAAAAAAAAAACTTTCTGATCTAGGTTTTCTTTAGTGCTTACTTAAGAAATTTATAAAAAACTAGCGGTATGAAATAAGGAGGAATCGAAGTAGGTTAAATCGATCGACCATCACTTGTATTTTCCGGTTAGAATTTGGATGAGTTTTAGGACAATAA